>JBBGZY010000067.1:5362500-6662500 GCA_037952925.1 Lithobates clamitans
ATGCTTTTAATCATAAAGTGTCCACTAAGTTGCCAAGCTCTAAATATTTAATGTCATTGAGAAATCCTTGACATGCCAGGTCATTCTTTTGTTTTGACATGACTTTGTACCCTTCTCTGATCCTGTCACCCTGTGCAGAGGGCTTGTTATTTTTAGGGTTTTGTAATTAGTGGCAAACAAAAATGTAGACCTAAGCGATTACCAGATTATTATTAGAAATAACCGCATTAGGCCCCTTTCACATGGCTGTTCCGATCAAGTCCACCTGTACGTTTTCCAGGCAGATATGAACATAAGTTTAGTGTTTGTCAATGGACAGTCTATGTTAGTCTATGTACTTCGGATTAGCCCTGAGTCTATCTAGGTCAAAATAAAGAAAAAAAAAAAAAAACATGGAAAAGGTTTGCAACCTTTTCAATTTTTTAGCATCTAAACATGACAGATCGAAGGTAAAAGGATATAAATAAATAAATAAATAAATAAATAAATAAATGTACATCTGCCTGCCCATAGACCTAACATGGGTCCATTAAGCTCCATTTTAAACTCTGTTCATCCATTCTGTTCTGCTGTGTTTCAGCAGGGCCATTTCACACCGCCAATACTAAGTGGTCCATCTGATCTGCTCTTTTTTTTTAAGGGAATGTATGATGGTTTTGTATATAAATTCTTTCTTTATTTATTTATTTATTATAGTCAGGGATAAATAAATATGTTTAAAATATATATACAGTATATCTATATATCTATATATATATATATCTATATATATATTATAAGTCCAGTAAATATAGATTATTGCACTTTAATTTTTGCATTCTGCTTTTAAGTAAGCAGGTGGTGCTTAGGGCTCGTTTTCACATTTACCTAGGCTCTCACTTTGCTGTAAAGCCTGTTATTTTGACACAGATGCTTGTGACTCTTCAACGTTGACTCATCTCTTATTAAATGGCTCAGTTCAAAGTTTCAATCGTGAAATGTCAGGCAGCTACTGCTGGGCTGTCTATTTAGCTATCCCACAGTACTCTGGGAATCCCTTGTCATTTATTAAATGTTTATTTATTAAACAAAAATTGTATATACAGTAGATAGTGAAAACAGACCAAAATTCAGTATAGTTTTCTTTTAAATGATAACTTTTGTGTAAGGCAGTGGAAGGCAGCTAAGTAGATTCTAGGATCTGTGATGCCCCTGGGCCCCCATTAACTAGTAGATAACACCAGCAGTGCCATGTATGCCAGCAATAATACCCAGAAGTAGGCACAACACAATCCTAATGAAGATTTTGATTTCATTATTTTAATCTCAGATTCACAGAAGTCTCTATTTGAAGGTAAAGAATAAAATGTATTTCTAAACACATTTTTATAAAAGTTTTAGCTTCCTCTGTGCATGGTCCACCCTAGTTTTCTAATGCCCTGTACACACGGGCGGACTTTTCGGCAACAAAGGTCCGACAGTCTTTCCGACGGACTTTCAACGGACTTTTGACGAACTTCCAACGGACTTTCTAATGAACGGACTTGCCTACACACGATCACACCAAAGTCTGACGGATACATACGTGATGATGTACGACTGGACTAAAATAAGGAAGTTGATAGCCAGTAGCCAATAGCTGCCCTAGCGTCGGTTTTCGTCCGCCGGACTAGCATACAGACGAGCGGATTTTTCGACTGGACTCGAGTCCGTCGGACAAATTTGAAACATGTTCCAAATCTAAAGTCTGTCAGATTTTCAACCGAAAAAGTCCGCTGCAGGTCCGATGGAGCCCACACACGGTCGGATTGTCCGCCGGATTCAGTCCGTCGGACCACTCCGGTTGAAAAGTTTGCTTGTGTGTACGCGGCATAAGGCTAAACAGCAGGGAAGGACACAACTTTTCAGTGATGCTTATTACTACATTATACGCTCATTCTGGATCTGTGCAACATTTAGAAAGTGAGTCCAAGAAAGGTACAAATGTTTTTATGAAGTCAATATACAGTTCATTTACCCTAAGCATCCGTTTGGAATTTTCCTGATTAGAGCTAACTGGTTATGCCAAATGCTAGTTGCCTTGATATTGACATTCATGCAGCTGCTTTCATATCATTGTTCACTCTATAGCAAGGACACAGCGACAACACAAATTTTAACACTGTTGATTCAAGTACAGCTAACACAACATTACAAAAGAAATGAACGCTATTAATGTTTGCTATTTTTCTGGGAAAAATACAGAAAGTTTAATAGAAAGCCTGAAAAACAGCATTTACCCTTCCTATAGAAACTGCTATTTCAGGCTCCTTGGTGGCTCCTCACATTATCAAATGCTGAATCAGATGCTGGCTCAATTATGTGATCCTGGCTGAAGAAGCATAAGAGAGCAATGGTCAGAATGAGATGGCCAATCAGCATCAGCCCTCAAGCCCCTTCAAATAAAATCACATCACAAAATGCTGCCTATAGCAGTAGTTTCTTTTGGATTGGTAAATTTTTCAGCCTATTAGTCTTCCTTTTTTTCCCAAGAAAGCCTGTTACCATACATGTATCTTAATAGAAATCTGTAATAAAAGAAATACATAAAGCTGCCATTGATGACTTTGTTCTAAGAATACCAGGTGCCTGGATGCACTGGCTTCAATACTTTGAGACCTTGAAAAAGCCTGACAGTTGGGAAGTCAAAACTCCTTATCCACGTATGTATTCCAAATCAATGATATACAGTAGAATGTACTGAAGCCAATGAAACACCTTGATACCCAGTAAATATATAGAAACAAGGTCAACATTGACAGCTTCCAGTAGACTATTACAGTACAGTACAAGGTCCTTTAATACTGCCCCCACCTGCAGCCTAAAACCGTACCAGCAGCCCCAGGCACTTATGGTAAAGTATTCAGTGTGTTGTAGATCCATTTTACTCTGGATTTTCTCACCACAATGGCTGGCAGCCACTGCAAATAGAGGTATCAGCTGATGGACTTTCTAAGGCAGTCTTTCTCAATTAGGGTTCCTCCAGAGGATGCTGTGCTCCTTGAGCAATAAGCAACTCCTGCCTCTCAGATGGGTAACCACTGACCACAATGATCTTTTAAGCTATCTGTAAGAAGGGAGTTCTTTCCCATGACTACAAATGTAAGGGCCATTCTTCACAGTGACCATCCCAGTAATGTACTGTGAGCTGTAAGTATAGTATTAGCATATATTTTAAATGGGGTTCCCCGAGCAAAGTTATTTCAAAGGTCCCTCACTGATAAAAAGTTTCAAAAAGTTATTTCATTGGTTCGTCCATATTAAAAAAGGTTGATTAAGGCTGCTCTAGGGTCTTCCCAGACAGTATAAGAAGACAAAAAGCATACTATTGTGGAAGTAATGGTATATTTTATGAAGCTTTGTGTCTATCATTTCTAAAAAAAAAACATGTAAAATGGCTATTGGTGTGACCTTGCTAAAATGTTCTCCTCACTGACAGATAACAGAGCAAACAAACAGCAATATTAAGCAGTATTTGTATGTAAGACACACTGGTGTTACCCTTCCTGCTCCATAAACAAACAATTCGAATTTTCCCTTTTAACAAGAAGGATATAAAAGTAAAAAAAAAGACATATGGGATTTGGGGCAAGTTGAAGTCACATACCTGAGACCTGATAGTATAAGTCTCTGAATTCTATGTTCCCTAGTTCCCATAGAAATGACAGAATTAAAGTAAACCTGTACTTAGAGAAAAATAGGGGCTGTGATTGTTGGCTTTTTTGTGAAAATTCGAATTGCCCCATGGTTATGCTGAGCCATCTGCTACTGCAGCCTCAATTAGCCTTTCAGGAGAGGTTTACTTTATTTCACTCATTAATTTACTTTTCATTTATTGAACAAAGTACAAGGAACTATGACTATATTAATATGTGTAAACTATAGCAATGAATTGGTTCTCAGCTTACAGGATTACATGGGGATATTACCTCATTTTTGACTGGTTGCTAATAACTATAGAGTAGGTTATTGAGCTTTGTTCAATACCATTATGGCTGGTGTGCTCGGTACTTGTCTTCAAGGCACACTACCACCAACTGACATCGTGTGTTTTCTCTACTGCCAGAAATTGTCAAAGTGACAAAATAGGGTACAGTGTAAAAGCTTTGTTTGCTTCGCTGACTTGTTTGGTGTATCAGTTCTGTACAGGACAATTGGACCTTTCCAACACTGCTGATTAGCATTCAGTCCATTTGCATCTAGTCGCTTTAAATGTGAAAGCACTGAATCATAAAGTAATCCTTTCTTTGGCCAACGCAAAGTCAAAGAATATGTACACTTTTTTCCCCCTTCCCAGTAGCATGTATTCATGCTTTTCTTGACAATGCTGGCTCTGTATAGGTTGACAGGATTTACCATTTCATGTTATGGTTGAACATGTGACTTACTCTCCTTCTCATGTCTCTTGTTGGCCCAATGCCATGACATGGGAGCAGGGAAGGGGACCATAGCCCTTTGTAAGCATCAGGAAGCCATTGTGGGGCTTATACAGGTAGTTCTTTCCCCAGCAGAAAAAATTAAGTTTAGTAAATGTTGTTGGTGAGGTAGCTAGCTAAATGTTACTTATCTTTTTCCTGCATTTGCAAACATAGAGCACCTTGTCCTATCTGCTTGTGTTGATCTGTAATTGGCAACCATAGTATAAATAGTAGACTAATTTTACATATTTGCAATGATATCTTATTTACTGAAAGGTGTGATCAGCCGACATAGAGCAGATCTATCAAAACTGGAAAAAGAAGCACCCAAGCAAAAGCCAAAAAGAATGGCAATACCTATACCCCCTGTGAAGATAACTGAAAAACACACTGTGGGCCTGGATGACTGGGGATGAGCACCACCACCTTAGTCAATAACCTCACAGGGTGTTAGTATTTATTTGCGTGTGTGCCTCATGTAGTGCCTGTGTGATGTCACTAGCTTTCTTTGAATGCATAGAATGCATTTTAATGTTCCATCCAAAATATGGCTGTCACTGTATACTGGTAACAAAACACAGGCATTTTGCATATAAGCATTTTTATTGTATAATGTATATAGCATATTTATTAAGATGTATTTAATTACTGAAAGAAGTGCAATCATGTCCTCTGCATCAGTTCTTTGTAAGTAAAATGACTTTCAGTAATGAGTATTTCCTTAGGTTGGATTATTAAATGTTCATGTACTGTATATACACAGGCTATTGTAATATAAATTTTTATTTGTATGTACTTATAACTGATTGCATTAATAATACAGCATTGTATATACTTATTACATAGACCTCGTTCTTGTTATTTATATGGAATATGGCAAAGCACATGTTTTATTTGAAGCTCATTCATTTCAAAGGAAATTACACAGCATTTCAGTCAGTACACATTGTGGCTCATTCGTTTAACATTTACCTGCAAATCATTTTTTCATGTGACTAGGGGCCGGTTCACACTTCCGTGGAGAGATGCATTTTTCTGCAGAATGTTTTTCTCTGTGGTTAGGGTGAACCTACCCTGTTTTCTTGTTTTCTCTTTTATATTCTTAGAACCTTTTTATACACAGATTTAGCTCTTACTCCAGTTCTTTCTCTAAGCTGAACTCCAATGGTGTGCGCTAAACAAAAGTACAACATGGAAAACTTTTATTTAGCGCAACTGGGTGAGACACAATCCATCATATCGCATAGTGCTGCAGCCAGTGGAACCTAATGAGACGTCACTATAGAAAAGAAGCTTGCCACAGCTATCTGGCTGTACTGTTTGCAGACCACATCCCTAGTACATATAGTAAAAAGCCAGTTCCTCAAATTGGGATTTTAAACTGACCACAAACAGTAATTGTAAAAAAGTACAAATTTATTAACATGTACAGTATAACAATGAACAACATTCAGGTGAAAATAAAAACAAACACATGTGTTGGGGGCAGAGATGGAAATAGTGCAGATCTTCTTCAGGGACAAAAGGGCTTGAAACATCCAAAACTGTGGTTTAAATCTAGGATAACCAAATACAGGTCATATAAAATATGCAGGAATGCAGAAATATAAGTGTATAAACCGTTTTACATTACATACATAAAAATCATACGTACATATTGTAACAAAACCAATAAAATGATAGCTGAACATACTGACCCCAAGTGTTAATGTTCCACCCAAACAGCAAAAAGTCATAAATCAACAAATAGAGAAAGAGATTGGTCCATCAGAGCCACGCATGAGCATCAGGCCAGGAGATTGACGACGACCAGTGATCCAGGTCAGGCAAAAACGGACACCCAAAACAAGTGCCACTAGCCTGTGTATTTGACTGTGATGTGTCTAGATGGGTATAAAGATTAATCCACCAATTAGTTCAGATATATTGTCTTGAATTATTGGTGAAAGATTGTGTTCATATGGTAAACGAACACAAACCAAAAAGTCAAAGGCCAGAAGATTGGTATACCTACATTCACATACGCTTTAGATGGGACAAATGGTATTCGTCCTCCAGAAACATATCATGTTGGTATCAAATAGTCTATGTCTAAATGTAAGCGTCCAAAAAATCACCGGCCATATATTAGTACAGGGGTCTATCAGCAGGCTGGAGTAGCCATATAATCTAAAAATAGCAGCAGAAGATATCTATTAGCTACAGAGATTCTAAGAAAATATAAAAAAGTATAAGGCATAGTCCAAGCCACCGCTAGACTAGCGGTGAAATTACCACAAACAGAAGTATCCAGAGTTGTAGCATCCCAGCCGCATGGGGGACTTACCTTGTGTTTGAGTTGAACCGGTGTGGCTCTTTCTGTCTGCCAGGTGGAAGAGAGACTAATGGAAAAGGCCAGACACTATAAATACACATGTGACGCAATAGGGGATGATTGCAGACACCTGGATCAGAACATCAGATCCTAGGTGTCTGCGATAATGCATCATCGGCCTCCAGCATGCATAACCAAGAAGTAAGCACATTGTGGTCAGCGCCTAGTTCTGACGTAAACATGCGATGCCGGGCAGCGCAACGACATACCGACGCAACGCATCACGTGGTGAGAAAATGTTAGAAAGACTAAGGAAGGCAATGTGGAAATCCCAGATGCTAGAAATTCAATGAATGGTACATATATATTAACAAGCGAAAAAATGCCTGGGTAATATAGTGTGTTCTGCCCAACACATGGGATCAGTATGAACATGCTGGATACCATAAATGTATACATGTACAAATTTCGTTATGCCATATCGACTCAGAACATTGTGTAGGGAACCGGTAAATCACAGAGTTTAATGCCAACATATTACATCGATCATATAACCCAGGTAGTTGGAACATTGGAAAAATGGGGGGAGGGGGGAGGGGGAAAGAAGGGGAGAAAACAAGGAAAGGAAGGGGAGCCATAGGAAGGGGGAGGGAATATATATACAAGTTGGTGAAGGCTAATATAGCTCAGGGCCCCCAGAGACGAAACCCTTCAAAAACAGTTTGAAGGCGATCGTCTTGTTGAGTCCAGGAAACGATGTTGCATTCAACTTGAATATCCATCGCTGTTCTCGCTGTAATAAAATTTTATTCCAGTCACCCCCCTTCATTCCCGGGTGCACCCTATTGAGTAAATGCCACCATGAAAGTGTGTTACATGACGTCCTAGTGGTAGGTCTGGGCAAAATGATAGCATGCTTAGCATGTGGCGGTATGCTCTTTGCCAAAATTCGTTTTTGGTTTTACCTACATAAAAGCATTTGCATTCACACTGCAAGAGGTACACCCCCCCGAATGTGCTGCAGTTCACAAAATGCCTAAGGGTGAATTTGACTTTGTTTGGCAAGAATTTTCTGGGTAACAATGTCCATGTATTGGAAATAGCCACATCCTCCACATTTGAAGGTACCCAGCCTCTTACAGGGGTCCTTCGTACCCCCCTTGTATTCACTGGAAACCAGTTTATCTCGCAGAGATCTTGCTTCTGTGGAAGGTAAACGCTGGGCGTTCCGACATTACTGATCCAACTATGGGATCCAGTGGCAAAACCTGCCAGTATTTGTGCACAATATTTTTTAATTGTTCTTGTTGGTTCGAAAAGTGGGTAATGATCCGTAACTGGTCACCATCAGCTTTACGCATCTTAGACTATGCCTTATACTTTTTTTATATTTCTTATAATCTCTGTAGCTAATAGATCTTTTCTGCTGCTATTTTTTTTGCACTGTGTTTTTTCGAAACGCGTTGGACACTCCATCTGTTGACATTGCTGCGGACAAATCTGACCCTAAATGACACTTTTTGGGGACCAGCAACATTATTACATTGATCAATGCTATAAAAATGCACTGATCAATGTAGAAATGACACTGGCAAGGAAGGGGTTAACACTAGGGGGCAATTAAGGGGTTAAGTGTGTTCTCTGGGTGTGTTCTAACTGTAAGGGGGATGGGCTACCAGGTGCATGACAGGGATCGCTGTTCCCGATCACTGGGAACAGAAGATTTCTGACGGGGAATCGCCTTGTTTACATAGGCAATTCCCCGTTCCTCCTCTGTACACTGCGATCGCAGGTCATCAAGTCCGCCGGGCATGCTCCCGCTATCTCCTGTGCAAACACTGATGTACATCTACTGCAGTTTGCGCAGGAGAGCCGACCTGCCACAGTATAATGACGGCAGCTGGCCGGCAAGCGGTTAATGGCTGTGTGTTGAGTTATTTTGAGAGGACAGCAAATTTACACTGTTATACAAGCTGTTCGCTCACTACTTTACATTGTAGCAAAGTGTCATTTCTTCAGTGTTGTCACATGAAAAGATAGAATAAAATATTTACAAAAATGTGAGGGGTGTACTCACTTTTGTGAGATACTGTATATATGCAGCGAGAGGGTGGGCAGGCCTCAGCACCCATCGACCACATAAATGCTTGTCTGTCTAGTTCTGGGACACTCTCTCAATTGGTGCCCCCCCCCAGAGCTGTAACCATACTGTCATGGACAGTTTGTGGTCAGGTACTAGTGTTTGGAGGGAGGGGGGTTATAGGACAAATTTGAAGATAACATAAGCATTGCGCAGCCAATCATAATGTTATCTGATCATTGGTTCCCTCCTACCAGCCCCGGGTGTCACAGCCCATTTAAAGCGCTGGCTCCTCAAGGGGTTTATCAGTCTGAACTGAGAAAGAGGACAACCACTATGTAGCACAACTAAGCAAGAAATAAAGCCTGTATGAGGTGGTATCAAGTTGTTGTAGATTGTTCTCCGACAATCATCATGCACAAGGTGCCGAATGGTTTTGTCACTTACGGGGGTTGAGCTCATTGAAGGTCTTCCTGATCACTTGTCATCTTCAAGTGATGTTCTTCTGCTCTTGAAGTGCGCGTACCACTCAAAACACCTTAAATGACTCATTGCATCATCTCCGTAAACTTGCCGAATCATGTCAAACATCTCTGTGGCAGATTTGCCCAGTTTCACGCAAAACTTTACGTTTGCTCTTTGTTCTAACTTGCTGCCCATGATAAAACAGCAGATGTGGTAACACATGTGGTCACTGGTCAGAATAGCACCAGTTGCACAGTTCCCGATGTACACAGGACAATGTATTTTGGCACACTGACTTTTGAAGGTCTTTGCTCTCTGTGACGGTGCGTCATCTGTTAGTTTGTTACAAAACTACTCTTGAAACTTTTTGATACCAGATCGTATATCTAAAAAATAAATATGCGCACCCTAATGTACAGTATATAGAAAAACAAAAATGATACATCACACATATTGTTACATTAACATGATATATAATGTGATAACAGCATGTTAGAATCTGCAATTCCCCTTTTACCGGTTATGATTTTCCAAGTATGCTTCTTTAACCATTGCAGAATATCAGAAAAGAAAAGCTGAGAAAGTTGCATTAATATTGTCCTCATACCTGGGTGACAGTCTGATTCAAGACAGCACTGCTATAGATTTTCAGAAAAGTACAAAAAAAAAACAAAATAGGAAGATGCACTTCTGTCTTTTCTCATTTAAAAGAAACTGCTGACTGTAGGCTTAAAGCTCTAAAACCATACTTCAGACATATATCAAAACCAATCTTTATAGCCATCCATTGGGCAGAGGTCAGATAGAAGCTATATATTTCAGAGTTGGGGTAGGATAGAATTGCTGATCCCAATGCCCTTCAAATACTGTCAGTATGCCTTCTGCAAACTCAATTTTCCACAAGCAACTTTGTACATGAAAAAAAAAATGTAAATGAAGCTACTAGCAGAAGAGATTCAATTGTATCGATGTGTAGCTTTGTCTAAATCTGTAAACCACCAACATACTGCCAGCTAAAAACCCAATTTTTATTTACGTGGGAGTTATTAAACATTTAAAGTGAGCTATTCTATGACTTCTTTACATGACTGCTTAGTTCAATTTCTAATGTGTCATAATATACAGAAACAACTAAAGTTTTCCAATAAAGTCACACCTTTTTATGATTTATAAAGCAGTCTAGAACTCAAATCAATTGCCCTTGGCAAGGCTGAGATTATATCGTTAGTCTGCTGAAAGCAGGAGGCATAAAAGGCATTTCTTCAGACCCCCAACCCATCTCCTTCCCTCCACACCTTCGCCTCTCAGCACAAAATACACAGACCCCTATGGATGCATATGTGTGGCAGCTGGGTGTTAAGAGCCACCCACCCTTCCACCGCATATATGTGAGACTGCAGCAGAAAGAGGTTATATACCTGTATGTGTTACACCTACATATTAATTTGCCATTAACTTAGCATGAAAAAATATATCTGATGCAAGGTACACGTAATTATTTATGAGGGAATACTCAAAGCTGCCCAAAAGAATTTGAAACTTTGTGTGCAGCCTATTTCTCAATGTTAGTTGCCATGTTAGGCAGAAAGAGGCACCAACTAGCAGTAGTGTTCTCCACTGCTGTGCCTTTTCTTTAAAATATCTTCTATTGTAAGTCTATAGTAGGGGTGAGCCGAACACCCCCTGGTTCGGTTCGCAGCAGAACTTGTGAACAGGCAAAAAATTTGTTCTAACACACGAACACCGTTAAAGTCTATGGGACACAAACATGAATAATCAAAAGTGCTCATTTTAAAGGCTTATATGCAAGTTATTGTCATAAAAAGTGTTTGGGGACCCGGGTCCTGCCCCAGGGGACATGTATCAATGCAAAAAGAATTTTTAAAAACGGACGTTTTTTTGGGAGCAGTGATTTTAATAATGCTTAAAGTGAAACAATAAAAGTGTAATATTCCTTTAAATTTCATACCTGGGGGGTGTCTATAGTATGCCTGTAAAGGGGCACATGTCTCCCGTGCCTAGAACAGTCGGACAGCAAAATGACATTTCAAAGGAAAAAAAAGTCATTTAAACTACCCACAGCTATTAATGAATTGTCAGTCCGACAATACACATAAAAGTTCATTGATAACCCGGCGGGTGACCCCGCCCCCCTCTGACAACACGGGGAAAGCCACAGGGAAGTCCCGTGAATTCCCCGTGCGTCAGAGGAGGGCGGGGTCACCGGGTGGCCCCGCCCTCCATTATATAAGAAATATCAGAAGAAGTCAAGCGTCACACGGTTGAAGACTCCCACTGAGGCGGATCATGCGGACGGAGCAGAGAAGAAGCCTGGAGGAAGATGCGGGACAAGAAGAGCGGAAGAAGAAGAAGATGGAGAAGAAGAAGAAGATGAAGAAGGAGACGAAGGAAGAAGAAGAACACTGAAAGAACACCAGAAAAAAGAAGATGGAAGAAGAAGCCGAAAGAAGAAGAGATTAATAAAGGACTTGTCAAAAACCGTCTCTTGTGTTTTTTTGTTTTTTAAAGTTTTTGACACATTTTTGTGAAATGGTAGGGGTACATTTGTACCCCATTACCAATTCACACAGGGGGCGGGATCTGGGGGTCCCCTTGTTCTAGGGGGCTTCCAGATTCCAATAAGCCCCCGCCCGCAGAGCCCCACAACCACTGGCCAAGGGTTGTGGAGATGAGGCCCTTCTCCCCATCAACATGGGGACAAGGTGCTTTGGGGGGTTACCTCAAAGCACCCTCCCAATGTTGGGGGCATGTGGCCTTGTATGGTTCAGGAGGGGGGCGCTCTCTCATCCCCCCTCTTTTCCTGCGGCCTGCCAGGTTGCCTGCTCAGATAAGGGTCTGGTATGGATTTTTGGGGGACTCCATACCATTTTTTTTTTATTTTGGCACGGGGTTCCCCTTAAAATCCATACCAGACCTGAAGGGTCTGGTATGGATTTTGAGGGGGACCCCCACACCATTTTTTTTAATTTTGGCACGGGGTTCCCCTTAAAATCCATACCAGACCTGAAGGGTCTGGTATGAATTTTGAGGGGGACCCCCACGCCATTTAAAAAAAAAAAAATGGCACGGGGTTCCTCTTAATATCCATACCAGACCTGAAGGACCTGGTATGGAATTTAGGAGGACCCCCACGCCATTTTTTAAAAAAAATTTGGCGCGGGATTCGCCTTATTATCCATACCAGACCTGAAGGGCTTGGTATGGAATTTAGGGGGACCCCCACGCCATTTTTTAAAAAATTTTGGTTCGGGGTTCCCCTGTGGGGAAATCCCATGGCGTTTTTATCAATGAACTTTTATGTGTATTGTTGGACTGACAATTCATTATAGCCGTGAGTAGTTTTAAATGACTTTTTTTCCTTTGAAATGTCATTTTGCTGTCAGACTGTTCTAAACACAGAAAACACGCCCCCCTTTACAGACATACTATAGACACCCCCCAGGTACGAAATTTAAAGGAATATTACACTTTTATTGTTTCAGTTTAAGCATTATTAAAATCACTGCTCCTGAAAAAACGTCAGTTTTTAAAAAATTCTTTTTGCATTGATACATGTCCCCTGGGGCAGGACCCAGGTCCCCAAACACTTTTTATGACAATACCATGCATATAAGCCTTTAAAATTAGCACTTTTGATTTCTCCCAGACTTTTAAAGGGTGTTCTGCGGCTTTCAAATTTGCCGTGAACACTCCAAATTGTTCGCTGTTCGGCGAACTTGCGAACAGCCGATGTTCGAGTCGAACATGAGTTCGGCTCGAGCTCGAAGCTCATCCCTAGTATATAGACACTTGTGATTTAACCACTGGTTTATTTTAACTTTTAGGCTCTCCAGTGGCCTGCAACCCATACCACTGTTTTTGATCCTTTCTTCTGCAGTGGAATGTTTTACTGTGTATAGGGGGGGGGGGAACTGATGACTTTGTATGTAAGTGAAGCGTTTAATTCAGAAATATCATTGGAAAGCTGTGCACAACTTGTGGAGAAATCTGACTGAATAGGTATATAATATCTAAGTTAATAGGTAAGGAATGCTGGAAATAGCCTAAAGGGGAAATGTTCACAATATCACAATGTAATTTTAGGAAATGAGCCAATGTGTTTTGTGTTTTAATTTTAATTCTTGGTCATTAGTCAAATGATCCATATCTTTAGATGACCCAAGAGCCCTAAACTTTTAAGGCAGACAACTTTCAAACTCCACCAGTTAGTAGCTTCAAAGTCCTTAAGAGGTGAAAGCTCCCAACCCCTGAAATTTGTTGGCTCTATTCCTACCTGTTATTCTTAAACCACATTGTGATATTGTGAAGGTTTGCCTCTGACTCTATTTCTGGGGCTCACCACCTACCAACTTACATAATTTCCAGAGGGAAGCATCACAAAACTCACATAAGGCAAAATTAATATTAAACGCTACAGGGAGTTTGAGACTTCTGTGAATAGGTGGCAGCAGGTTGCTAGAAACGCAGGTGCTAATATCATTCTGCTGGTTTCTTACCAGATCTAAATAGCTCAAATGTGATCCTGATCTGAAGAATCCAATGAAAACTAACATATTAGGGTTAGCTGGACTGACACTTTAGAGGGGCTTTCTACCTTGTACAAATGTTTTCACCCACAGCTACTAATGGCTAACCAAAGAAGCATAGCAAAAAAACTCCAGACTATCAAAAATTTAAAACAGCATTTTAAAAGTCAACCATTGTAGAACATTTGAGATAATATATAGGATTTATAGGTTGAATGTATGTGAACATAAAGTCATCATAAAATTATTCATGTCACACAGAAGAGTGTCAAAGATGGGCAACAGAAAGAACATTGATCTCCAGAAAATGTTATTTTGCTTTGAAGAACAATTTCCATTGTTCACAGTTTGCAGACAATACATATAACAAGACATCTTAAGAAAGCTGGTTGAACAAAATGAACTCCAGTCACCATTAGTCAGGCATGAAGTGACTGGTGCAACCACATGAAAAAGGAGATTTTCTTTGACTTGTCAGAGGAGGCATATAAGAGTGAAGTCATTACTAATAATAATCTCTTAGTAGAAAGTTGTGTAAAAAGACTTCACAAAGGAGGTCAGATATGCTTTAATGACTTTATAACTGAACAGTTTTAGATATGAACTGAAGTTTTTTTATAGGTCAAATGACTGCTGCCTGTTTATCCCTAATTGATAACATGAGGTTGCAATGCAGCAGTTGTTGATGATCTGTTGGCAAGAATGACATCTCACAAATATGCCTTGCTTAGGCCCTGGATGCCCTGGTATTGGAAAGCAGAGGTATAACAGGTGTATCCTTTGTCATGGTTTTTATTGCTCCCTGTAGTCTAAACATCCAACAGATTCCTCCATCCTCGCTAACACTGTGGATGGACGAATCTCCCTGCAGGCCTATTGTATACCCATACAGTTTCTGTGGCTGTTCGGCCAACAGTTATCCACCTGGCTATTTAGATTTTTTTATTTGAAGGATGTCAGGTGGTAGGAGCAGGGGCGTACCTAGAGCATTTGGCACCCAGGGTGGATCCTATAACTGCCAACCCCCCCCCCCCCCGGCAGGGCACGTTGATGTGCTGATGTCAGCGTCAAGTGACGTCACGTGTAGCGCCTCTGTGCACTGCGGCCCGGAACTTGGAAGAATGCTCCTCCCTCTGCTCCTCCGGGTGGCCAGGCCCCTCCTACTCCTCTGCAAAAATGGTGCTGACTGACCCAAGGATTGTTATTAGGTGGCCGGTGCCAGACAAGAATACATGTAACTGGCATTAGCATCCTTATTATGTGCTACTGCCAGTGGCATAACCTGTGTTGGTGTCACCTGGTGCAGTAAAACATGGTGTTACCCTCTCTCCCAAAAAATATTTTCCTGTTTTCTCTACACAGCCCCCATACCTCTGGATACCTTTACATTACACAGCCCCCATACCTCTGGACCCCTTTACATTACACAGCCCCATACCTCTGGACCCCTTTACATTATACAGCCCCCATACCTCTGGACCCCTTTACATTATACAGCCCCCACACCTCTGGACCCCTTTACATTACATAGCTCCCCCACACCTCTGGATTCCTGGAAACCTGCATTCCATGTGCGTTTCTCACACTGCATTCAGAATGCACTCCAGTTGTGATCTGCAGTGGGTGTCAATGTTAACTTAATGACACCATAAATGCAGGTCCCAAATGTAATGTGTTTACTTGCATTGGATCGTACGGTACAGTGGTACCACGCAATCCAGTTCCTGTGCGTCTCATAACTCTTGGTGTGATCCAGCACAATTTCAGCCCATTTAAAGGAATGGGCTGAAATTGTACTGTACCTGGAAAACGTGAATTGCACAGGAACGCACAGTGTGATCCTGTGTGATTCAACCTATGAACCGGCCCTGATTCCTGGAGCCCAGTGACGGAATAAGTTCTGCCACCTGGCTCCACTTACTTGCCTGGCAGGGGTGCACTAGTGTGATCACCTGGGGCGATTGGCCTGCATGTCTAGCGGGGTGCCCTGATTGGCCCCTGTGTAGCAGCCAGCATCTCTTTGACTCTTCTCTTCTTCACTTCAGCACAGGAACAGTAGCGGTCGGCTGGCGGCTCCAAGCACTGCTGCTTGCTGCTGGGCTAGTGGGCTGGCATCAGTGGCATACTAAGTGGGAGGTGGGCCAACCCGGGTGTCACACAGTAGGGGGGGTGTCAGACCGGCGCCTCCCCTCCGCGACTGAAGCGGAGACAACAGGCGGGTTTGAGCAGCGACACGGTGCACGGGCGTGGTGACAGGCAGCGTCAGCTAACACACACACATCACAAAGAGGCTGGCTTTGCAAGGGGGGTTGCGAGTCGCACCCGAGTGACACCCGTTAGCACACCCGGGACCCAGCCGCAATGATCCCCTTCTCTCGTGGCCGCGGCGTGGCTCTGATAAGTCTCGGCTGTCTCACACAGCCTAGCAGAGTGAAGCCGACTCCTCCTCCACCTGTTTTGTCTACACTGTGCTGACTGTGCATGTCCCGCGCTGATCATCTGAGTCGAGGTACATTATGGGTCTGAAGGAGGCGTCTGCAGTGTAGGGGGGTCTGCATTGTAGGAGGGGGTCTGCACTGTAGGGGGGTCTGTATTGTAGGAGGGGGGTCTGCACTGTAGGGGGGTCTGCACTGTAGGGGGGTCTGTACTGTAGGGGGGGTCTGTATTGTAGGGGGGTTTGAACTGTAGGGGGGTCTGTATTGTAGGGTGGGTCTGCACTGTAGGGGGGTCTGCACTGTAGGGGGTCTGCACTGTAGGAGGGTCTGTATTGTAGGGGGGTCTGTATTGTAAGGGGGTCTGTATTGTAGGGGAATCTGCACTGTAGGGGGGTCTGTACTGTAGTGGGGGTCTGTACTGTAAGGGGGTCTGTATTGTAGGGGGGTCTGAACTGTAGGGGGATCTGTATTGTAGGGGGTCTGCACTGTAGGGGGGGTCTGCACTCTAGGGGGGGTCTGCGCTCTGGGGGGGTCTGCACTGTAGGGAGGGTCTGTACTGTAGGGGGGGCTGCACTGTAGGGTGGTCTGTACTGAATGAGCGGGGTCTGCACTGTAGGGGGGCCTGTGTAACATGCAGGTGGTCCAGTGTCTGTGTAACATACAGGCATCTAGAGGTGTGGGGGCTGTGTACCGTAAAGGGGTCCAGAGGTGCAGGGTGCTGTGTAATGTAAAGGGGTCCAGAGGTGCAGGGTGCTGTGTAATGTAAAGGGGTCCAGAGGTGTAGGGTGCTGTGTAATGTAAAGGGGTCCAGAGGTGTAGGGGGCTGTGTAATGTAAAGAGGTCCTTAGGTGCAAGGTGCTGTGTAATGTAAAGGGGTCCAGTCCAGAGGTGAAGGGTGTTGTGTAATGTAAAGGGGTTCAGAGGTGCAGGGTTCTGTGTAATGTAAAGGGGTCCAGAGGTGCAGGGTGCTGTGTAATGTAAAGGGGTCCAGGGGTGTAGGGTGCTGTGTAATGTAAAGGGGTCCAGAGGTGTAGGGGGCTGTGTAATGTAAAGAGGTCCTTAGGTGCAAGGTGCTGTGTAATGTAAAGGGGTCCAGTCCAGAGGTGAAGGGTGTTGTGTAATGTAAAGGGGTTCAGAGGGGCAGGGTGCAGTGTAATGTAAAGGGGTCCAAAGGCACAAGGGTTGTGTAATTTAAAGGGGTCCAGAGGTGCAGGGTGCTGTGTAATGTAAAGGGGTCCAGAGGTGTAGTGTGCTGTGTAATATAAAGGGGTCCAGAGGTGTAGGGTGCTGTGTAATGTAAAGGGGTCCAGAGATACAAGGGCTATGTAATGTAAAGGGGTCTAGAGGTGCAAGGTGCTGTGTAATGTAAAGGGGTCCAGAGGTACAAAGGCTGTGTAATGTAAAGAGGTCCTTAGGTGCAAAGTGCTGTGTAATGTAAAGGGGTCCAGAGGTGCTTTGCTGTGTAATATACACAGTAGTGACAAAAAGATATTGAAGGATGCAGAGGTATGCAGGGGGCACAGTGGGGTGTTTTCACATTTTAAGGTGGGGGGTTCCTGATATAGGATCCGGCCTGGGTGCCAAATGCACTAGGCACACCCCTGGGCTGGCCTCTACAGTGCGGGGTGGGTGCCTGCGGCCGTGGAGCCGCACTGACAGAGCATGAGCCTAGGCTGAGCCTGCTCCGGCTGCCTGACTCTGAGTGTGCCTGCCTGGTGTGGTGGTGCTGGCTGTCTAATGAATGAATGAATGAATGAATGAATTTGTAGAGCGCTGCAAATGCGAACTGAATCGCCTCAAGGCGCTAGAAATGCGTTCTCTGTTGCCATGTACACACGGGCAGACTTTTCAACCGGACTGGTCCGACAGGATGAATCCATCGGACAATGTGACCGTGTGTGGGCTTAATCGGACCTGCAGTGGACTTTTTCGGGCGAAAATCAGACAGATTTGAAACATGTTTCAAATCTTTCCGACAGACTCGAGTCCGGTCGGAAAATCCGCTCGTCTGTATGCTAGTCTGACGGACAAAAACCGACGCTAGGGCAGCTATTGGCTACTAGCTATCAACTTTCTTATTTTAGTCCGGTCGTACGTCATCACGTACGAATCCGTCGGACTTTGGTGTGATCGTGTGTAGGCAAGTACAGTCAGAAGTCTGTCAAAAGTCCGTCGAAAGTCCGTCAGAAAGACCGTCGGACCTTTGATGCCGAAAAGTCCGCCCGTGTGTACACGGCATTAGACCGCAACGCGGAGAGTGGGAACAAGGTAACCCTCCTCCACCACTCTGAATGGCATGCTGGAGCTTCCTTGCTTTCTGGCCGAGGCTCCAGCCTCCAGCATTCAATTAGAGCGGAGGAGGGAGAGTTTACCTTCTTCCTCCTCCGCGCCTAGTGGATTTAGGCTGGCTGGCTCCACCCACCTCCTCCTGTCCCTCCATCTTTTGATCTCATCTTCTTCTCCAGCACGCAGTGCGGTGTGGAGAAGGCCAGGGAAGACAGACAGTCAAGTGTCGGTGAACTAGGCAGTCAAGTTTCGGTGAAGTCGTCTCGGTGTGCCAGTAAGTCAGTGTCATCTGCCGTGAAGTTAGGTAGGTAGGTCACTACTGAACTGACAATTGTATTTGAATTTACACTTTTGTGACAGTGAGACTCTGGTAGAAACATCAAATGTAAAAAAACACATGTAATGATGCATAAACTAATGTACATTTAAGCCGGTTCACATATATGATATGTCCGACATCGCATGTGATTTGCACCACACTGCAGTGCAAATCCTATGCAATGTTTGTGCGATGCAAATTCAGCCATACAGATTGTATGGCTGAATTCACATCGCATTGGGACCAAAGGACCCTTTTTTGGTCCACAGCAGAATCGGACTGCATGAGTGTTTACACCTATGCGATCCGATTCCTGTTCAAACTGACAGATCGCACTGCGATATGCAAACTGTTCTGGGGTGTAGTTAACTTTCTATTGACACCCCCACACATTTAACCCTTTGATGGCCCCTGGGGTTAACCCCTTCCCTGTCAGTGTCAGTATTACAGTAACAGTGCATATTTTTAGCACTGATTACTGTAGTAATGTTACTGGTCCCCCCAAAAGTGTCAAAAATGTCAGTTAGGTGTTCAATCTGTCTGCCGCAATGTTACAGTCTCGCTAAAAATTGCAGATAGCCGCTATTACTAGTAAAAAAATAAATAAAAATTACCTAAATCTTTCCCCTAGTTTGTAGACGCGATAACTTTTGTGCAAACCTATCAAAATACACTTATTGGGATTTTTTTTACCAAAAATATGTGGCAGAATCTTTAATGGATATACAGACAATTAAAAATTATAGGAACTTGATGTAAAAAACAAACAACTGCAATTCTAACTTTTTAATGAAGGGGGGTTGCCGGAGGGGGGGGTGCCGATACAGATTCTCGCCAAGGGCCTAGGTACGCCTTTGGACTCGGTATTCCCAGGTTTAGTTAGGGAAGAGGGAAATGGGAAGAAATAAAGAGGGAAAGGGCCAGTTTAGAGACAGAGAGGGAAGGGGAGGGGGGAGGGAAGGGGGGACTAAGAGGGGGTGCGGCATTAGTTTGGTCATTTTTAAACTGTCACTTTCAGTTATTTTTTTAATATGTGCAATAAATCATTGTTGCACCTGAAAAGTCCCAGCATTCATTTTCAAATGTGTTTCACCTTTCATGGTATTATTAGGAATGTGGGGCTCAATTCACTAAAGAATATCTCATGAGATAATTGATAGACTTAAAATGGACTTTATAGGCACCACAACATACAAAGTCATCTAAAAGTATGTGTTTTTATTTTTTATACAAAAGAGTAAGGATTAAAAGGAAAAGGTGAAGTTAACAATTCCTAGCATCAAGGGCTAGTACAACTCCCACATAGACATCACCAGAACCATTCATAGGTCGAACTGTGACTTGACCTTGACATAAGGTTTGTACAGCTGTGGTCATCAATATTGTGATAGGCCTGGTATAGGTTGATGTGAAGGGTAGAATAACTTGGAGCACTACATGTTTCGCACTGGCATGCTTCTTCAGGAGGTTGAAGTAAATACTTTATGTAAGGTAAGAAATCATAAATACATACAATGCAATATAGGTACAGTAAAACCTTGGATTACGAGCATAGATAATTCTGGAAACATGCTTGTAATCCAAATATCAAAGCAAATTTAACCATAAGAAATAATGGAAACTCAGATGATTCATTCCACAACCATTTATTCATAGGTTCTTCAGTTTATAGTCCATATAAAGAGATCATAGCAATGTGACCAGGTTGTGTAACCATAAAATGTCCATTTACAAATGGCAGTCTCCACAAGGGGATTAGAAGCAAAATCTAGCAGGAGCTACAGAATATAAAAGAGAAGGGAGGCGACTTTAAGTGTAGCAATATGGTTACATTTAATGAAGGTACAACATTTAGCAACTCACATGGTTGATGATTAAAACAGACACATCTAAGTATGCAGGCACCCGGGGTAAAACTGTCCACATAGATTGTCCTCTGCACCGCCGGCTCTCATCGATGTCAGTCTGCAATCGTAACCCGGGAAGACAACCTTATAGTAGAGCGATCTGAAAGCGAGGCTTGAAGAGCTTGTGGAGCGCAGCGTGGAAGGGATGACGTCGATGGTGGTGCGGAGGATGATCTGAAGTGGACAGTTTTATCTCAGATGCCTGCATACTTAGATGTGCCTGTTTTAATCATCAACCATGTGAGTTGCTAAATGTTGTACCTTCATTAAATGTAACCATATTGCCACACTTAGAGGCGCCTCTCTTCTCTTTTGTACTCAGTTGTGACTTGACGCTACTTGTATAGCAAGACATCGCTTGTATATCAATTCAAAATTTATGAAAAAATGTTGCTTGTTCTGCTAAACACTCTCAAACCAAGTTACTCCAAAACAAGGTTTTATTGTAGTTACATAAAACACAAGTATGTAGCATAAAGAGGTGACTCAAGGTATCATCAGTGTGTGTATATCTAGCCAGAAAATCAACGCAAGGGAAAAAGGTGGGGGCACAACATGGGTGTGAGGACGCAGACAAGTAGAAGCACCTGCCATCATGGTGAGCAAAGACAGACCATACATCAAAATTTAATTGAAATTAGAACAGGGTGAGGCAGTGAGTATGTCAACAGATAATCATAAGCAACCCATAGCAGAGAAGCATTGCATTGTATTTATTTATGATTTTTTACCTTACATAGAGTATTTACTTCAAGCTCATGAAGAAGTGCGCTAGCGCGAAATATGTAGAGCTCCAAGTTATTCTATCCTTCACATCAACCTATACCAGGCCTATTGCAACATTAATGACCACATCGGTACAAACCTTATGTCAAGTCACAGTTCGGCCTATGTGTGGTTATGGTGAGGTAGTTGTACTAGCCCTTGATGCTAGGAATTTTTAACTTCACTTTGTCTTTTTAATCCTTACTCTTTTTTGTTTGTTTTGTTTTTTAAATCAAAAGGTTTTTATTGCTCAAGAAACACAAAGCAAATTCAAACAGATATCACATTACACTTTGTTTTTTCAGTGAAGAATCATTTACATAACCAGCGGTCATATCCTGCAGTATACTGTACATATAACTGTGAGTAGACATTGAATTGCACATACATTATTGAATTATTTTGGGTGCTACATTGCAAACCCTTGGCACTGTGCTGACAACCCTAACATCTCCGCTTTTACCCTTCTATGTTGTTTGTTGCCCAAGTGAGTGTGTCCCCAGGCAATTTTTGCATCTATGAGCATCTAAGTAGTCTCATCTGTACCAGTTCTCTGGGGCCAATACCTGGCGTATCGAGCCAAGCGGTCCATAATCTGTCAAATTTCCCAGGATTCCCCTCTTTTCCATGATAAGAGTTTTACCCATGTGTTGAATCCAGGATTAAACCGTCGGTGATGTGGCAGATTTCCAGCTCATAAGTACTGTTTTCCAAGCTTGAAACAATGCTTTGGCAAATGCCATCCTTGTAATTCCCTCTGGAAATGCCAAGAGTTGGGGAGTGCAAGACCACCCCACTCCTTCGAATATTGCAGATGCTCCAATTTAATCCTGGGGGGTTGTTATGCCATACCAATAATCTGAATAGGGAGTTGACCACTCAAAATATTTTCAGTGGAATAACCACTGGAGTGTTGTGAAGCAGGTACTGGGGCATTAGGATCATTTTAATAAGGTTTGTCTTTCCTGCTAGGGACATTTTGAGTCTATTCCATATATTTATTTTGTCTCTGAAACAAGTCAGTAGGGGGTATATATTTAGCCTATAATAAATCAGTCAGTTTGGGGATATGTAAATATGTAAAGAGGAGCATATCGTCGGCGTAGAGCATTATTTTCTCATTGAATTCACCGTAGCAAAATCCCTTGATTTGTGGAAAATCCCACACCTGGGTAGCGAGAGACTCAATAGCCAGTGCAAATAGCAGGGGGAGGCAGGGGGCAACCCTGCCTAGTCCCCCTGCCTAGTGCAAAAACATGAGACATCCTGTCTGCCATGTGTATGGTGGCCTGTGGAGAACTATACAGTAACCTTTCCCTTTGCAATAAATCAAGGGCCAAACCCAAATTTGGACAGTACAGCCCAGAGATAACTCCAGCTGACACTGTCAAATGCCTTATTGGCGTCAAGAGACAACAGTGCCCTGTGGTCAGCTTCATCTGCTGGGGTCTGTTGTTCAAAAAGAGTCTTCTAAGGTTAGTCACAGTGGATTTTCGTGGCATGAAGCCTGCCAGGTCTGGGTGAGTTATAGGCAGAATAACCTTGTTAACCCTTAAGGCCAGAACCTTGGCTAATATCTTTACATGACTTTGCAGCAATGAGATGGGCCTGTAAGAGCTTGGATCTACTGGGTCCTTTCCTGGTTTAAGTAATAGTATAATGTTTGCCCTGGTCATAGTTATAGGTAGCTGTCCCGACTTTAAGGAGGACTTCTAGTAGTCTGGGTAAAATTACCTCCCCGTACTGGGTATAGACTTCCATAGGGATCCCGTCATCCCCTGGTGCTTTGCAGGTAGGGAAGGAGGCAGCCGCCTCTTTCAGCTTGTCTAACGTAAATGGAGCTTCCAGTTCCAGGCGCGCCTGACGGGTCATAACCGATAGGGATATCGTTTCTAAATAACCTTGTAGTGCTTCATCATAGTAATCATCACAGGGCTTGTAAAAATCTGCATAGAAGGAAGCTAGTTCAGTAAAAATTAGCTCAGGGTCATTCACCAGCCACCCAGTGGAACAGCAAATGGCTCCTATGGCTGGGGATTATTGTTGGGATTCTAGCTAACAAGCGGCCTCCTCATAGAAAGCCTGTTTACTGAAAAAACATTTCCGCTCTGTGGTGGAGGATCTCAACCAGTTCAGGGAATCCTGGCTCGATATCCATGCCTCCCTCGCAGAGTCTGATGGGTCTGTGACATAGGAGAGCTCCAGCTGTCACACCTAATCCCCAGCCCGCTCCAGGAGGGCAGACGAATTATGTTTTGTGGCCTCAATCTCTGCTATAAATGTGCCTTCAAGGCATGCCTTAAAGGCATCTCATTTCATCATAACATCTAGGTATGATTGGTTATTATAAAAGTATTGTTCTATTTGTTTCACGACCCACTCATGGGAAGTAAAAAGTTTTAGCCAAAAGGCATTCTTTTATTTAAATAATAAAAAATACATACTTTTAGATGACTTTGTGTGTTGTGTTGCCTATAAAGTCCATTTTGAGTCTATTCGTTCAATTTTGTCTATAATTTAGAATGTGGCACCCTTTTATTATATTAGCATCCACAGTACCACCCTGTGGGGATGCTTTCTTTTCTCACTCATGAGATAATTGAATCACGTCTTCTTCAGATCCGCCTCCTGCCCTGATTGGCCAAGAAGAGAAGCTGGAAACCAATAACGAATATTGATTTGCTAGCGTCACAAGTGGGTGGGTTCATGGCACAGTGCTCTGCACCCCGAACCCCACCTTTTTCAAGCCAATTAGAGCCTTGGGCTCTAATCGTGTGCTTTAAAAAAAAAAACCTCATAGAAAGCTATGAGTCTGTTGTCGGGTATGCAAACTAGGGGGGTGGCGCTCCTGCACCCCTTGTCAGTTTTTATAGCTGCCTGTGTGTCTTTTAGAGAGATTCACCCTCTCTATATGTCCGGTTTAACGTTATCATTGAAAGTGAAAGAAAATCACAGATTTTGGGTTGACCCCAGAAAAGTAATAGAGGGGAAATCTTCCAATGGGGACACTAGTTCTGGTGACCTGGGGGTTCCCAGGAAATTCTTTTAATTTTTAGGGATTTCCTCTGACTTCCTGTTTTGGCAATGGGACAGAATTGAAGGGAAACCTCCCTAATGACAAAGTTGTCTTTTTTATTGATGGAAGAAGGGTATTTACAAGTGTGTGATTTGTTATACTATTTTCATTCAATATTTGACATGTATAAAGATATTTACCTACAGTGATTGTAAAGGTTCATTTTTTAAAATAAAAAAACAAACAAACATGTCATACTTCTCTTCTCTGTGCAAGGGTTTTGCACAAAGCGGGCCAATCCTTCTTTTCTGGGGTCCCCCGGCGGTATTCCTGGCTCCTCCTCTTCATCAAATGCCCCCACGGAGAGACGCTTTCCATGGGGGCACTCATGCGGGCGTGCTCCCGAGTCCTGCTGCTCTGTCCATTGACACAGACAGCAGGACTTAGCTCCACCCCTGCTCCCGTGTTACTGGATTTGATTGACAGCAGCGTGAGCCAATGGTTCCTACTGCTATCAATCTATCTAATGAGGACCTGAGACAGTGGCTGGAGCTGTTGGGCTCATCCTCGTCGTTGGAATGATCATGTTCAGGTAAGAAAAAAAAGAGGGCTTCTGGGGGGCAGCTGCAGCACAGAAGGTTTTTCACCTTAATGCACAGAATGCATTAAGGTGAAAAACCTTGAGACTTTACAACTCCTTTAATTGAACTTGGTTAATACACCATGTGCATCCTGTGAAAGAAACTTCCCTTTGGTATTCTAGTTACCTTTTTTATTAATACTAGGCATGTGCAATTCGTTCAGTTTCAAATTAGTTTTTTAACGAATTTCCACAAATTTGTTAATAAGAAAACCCGTTTAATTAAATGTTCCAAATATCTGTAAATTTGAATATTCGTAAAATCGTAAATTTGAAAAAATTCGTAAAATCGTAAATTTAAAAAAAAATGGAAATTCTGAAAAAATCGTAAAGTTTCGAAAAAAAATCAGAAATTCTGAAATTTGAAAACTCGAAAATTGGAAATAATAACTAACTACTAATAACTTAACTATTACTAGCTAATAGGGATGAGCCGAACACCCCCGTGTTCGGTTTGCATCAGAACTTACGAACAGGCAAAAAATTCTTACAAACACGCAAACATCATTAAATTCTATGAGACACGAACATAAAAAATCAAAAGTGCTAATTTTAAAGGCTTATATGCAAGTTATTGCCATAAAAAGTGTTTGGGGACCCGGGTCCTGCCCCAGGGGACATGTATCAATGCAAAAAAAAAAAAGTTTTAAAAACAACTGTTTTTTCAGGAGCAGTGATTTAATTTATTAATGCTTAAAGTGAAACAATAAAAATGAAATATTCCTTTAAATATCGTGCCTGGGGGTGTCCTTAGTATGCCTGTAAAGTAGCACATCTTTTACGTGTTATAACAGTACCACAGCAAAATGACATTTCGAAAGGAAAAATGTCATTTAAAACTACTACTACTACTACTACTACTACTTTTGGTCTGGTAAGGGTATTAAAGGGAACCCCGCACCCAGATTTAAAAAAAATATGGCGTAGGGGTCCCCCCCCAAAATCTATACCAGGCCCTTTAGGTCTGGTATAGATTTTAAGGGAACCCTGAAGCCAATTTTTTTTTAAATGGCGCAGGGGTCCCCCCAAAATCCATACTTGACCCTTATCGAGCACGCAACCTGGCAGGCCGCAGGAAAAGGGGGGCGAGAGAGTGTCCCCCTCCTGAACCATACCAGGCCACATGCCCTCAACATGGCAGGATGCTTTGAGGTCCCCTCAAAGCACCTTGTCCCCATGTTGATGGGGACAAGGGCTTCATCCCCACAACCGTTGCCTGGTGGTTGTCGGGGTCTGCGGGCGGGAGTGTTTTCAGAATTTGGAAGCCCCCTTTAAGAAGGGGTCCCCCAGATCCCGCCCCCCTTATGTGAATGGGTATCGGGTACATTGTACCCCTACTCATTCACCAAAAAAAGACCCCAAAGCACCCTCCCCATGTTGAAGGCATGTGGTCTGGTACGGTTCAAGAGGGGGGCGCTCTCTTTTCCCCCCTCTTTTCCTGCATCCTGCCAGGTTGCGTGCTTGCATAAGGGTCTGGTATGGATTTTGGGCGGGGCCCCTATGCCATTTCTTTTTAATTTTGGTTTAGGGTTCCCTTAAAATCCATACCAGACCTGAAAGGCCTGGTAATGGACTGGGGGGGGGGGTGCAAGCCACGAGTAGTTTTTCATTAAATGTTTTCCTTTAAAAATGTAATTTTGCTGTGGTACTGTTATAAACACGGGAAAGATGCGCTTCTTTACAGGCATACTAAGGACACCCCCAAGCACGATAATTAAAGGAATAGTTCATTTTTATTGTTTCACTTTAAGCATTATTAATGTCACTGCTCCCGAAAAACGTCATTTTTGAAAACTTTCTTTTGCATTGATACATGTCCCCTGGGGCAGGACCCGGGTCCTCAAACACTCTTTATGGCAATAACCTGCATATAAGCCCTTAAAATGAGCACTTTTGGTTTTTCATGTTAGTACCCCATAGACTTCTTTAACAGCGTTCCACGGCTTTCGAATTTGCCACGAATGTTGTTCACTGTTCGGCAAACGGGCGAACACCCGATGTTTGAGTCGAACTTACCTTCGGGCTCATCCCTACTAGTTAATAAATTATAGGTATTGGAATTTCCTTTCAAATGTGCCAGTTAGTGAGCGTAACAAATACGAGTTTATCCGAAGTTTCGAATTATCTGAAAAAACAAATACCGTCTCTAAACGAATGAACGTAATGAATTAATAATAATAAATTACAATAATAAAAACTTTTTTTATCATTTATTATTAATTTGTTCCATTACATTTGTTTAGATGCAGCATTTGTTATTTCGGTTAATTCGTAAATTCGCATAAATTCGTATTCGTTACGTTCACTAACAGCCAAATTTGAAAGGAAATTCCAATACCTAGAATTTATTAGTTAGTATCAGTCAGGTTATTATTAGTTAGTTATTATTTCAGATTTTCTAATTTTCGGGTTTTCGAATTTCCGAATTTCCAAATTTTTTTGAATTTCCGATTTTTTTCCGAATTTCTGATATTTTTCGAATTTCAGATTTTTTCGAATTTTTTTCAAATCTCTGATTTTTTTGAATTGCGATCATAACGAATGACCCGAAAAAAACAAAAAAACAAAAACTAAAACAAACAAATTTTTCGGCAGTACACATGTCTAATTAATGTCTAATTAATACATCTGCTGCAGGGACCACACTGACTTAGTGAGTTGGTTTACCTCTTTACTAGCACTAAAATCTGACAGGGGTTCTAATTCTTCTCCACTGTGTCCATCACACTGGACAGTGCATGAGATAAAATAGCGCATGGAGTAAAATACCTCACATTTTGATGCAATAACTCATGCTTTATTTTAGTAGTGTCATATTGCATTAGGGTGTGCACTTAAAAGCTCAAACACATATGTGTGTATGTGTAGTTATACTGACGGTGGCAGTGGATTGTGTCAGTAGTTTTTATTTTTATTATTTTTTTCTTATTCTTTTCTTCTTTTTTTTTTTACTAGCTTTTTACAATTTTTTTAGGAGCCCTGTTAAGGGGCTTTGGCGAAATATCAGGGGTTTAAACAGGGAAATCTGCAGCACACAGGGTAATTAGGGCGTGCCCAGGCACACCTGGCACACCCTGTGCGCACGCCTATGCGTAGTGGGGTTTTTTTTGCGTATTGCACAAAAATGTTTGAGAAAGGCTATGAAATATTTTATCTCGGATTTTAAGAGGAAAATAACTCTTTGTGAATTGAGCCCGTGGTCCCACGTTTTCTGGTCATTTTTTTTTTTACTTATGCAACATAATAGAAACGTAATAAATTTGAACTTCCACTAATGAATCATTTGAATTGCTTAAGCTGTACAGGGGAAATCAGATTACCCCAGTTTTAGGATTTGTCACAAATAATAAAACAACGTTTGCACAGAATGAACAATTTCTTACCATTCAATGAAATCCCAGGCTATTTGCTTTAATGTGATATTAAAATTCTTCAGCTGCGTTGCAAGTCATCATTTGACCTACAGATGTCATCTTCTTCCCACTCTTCAATCACTCTCACAGTTCATTATACGTGAAGTCTACCACTCCACAATACCGCTCTCTCAGAACAGTGACACGCAAAATGTCACTCTAAACACACACTTTAGAGTAAGCTTTAAAATTCAACATAGAAAAGATGGTTTTATTCTAAATGAATTCTCTTCCTGTTCTGCCTGACCCAACCCTAGCAAAAAAGTACAATCTAAACTCAAAATATAATATAGTGCAGTTTAGCAATCTTTAACTGTAATGTCTGCATTCAGGTTTTAGGGCTTTTTTCCTTTACTTTCACCTGGTGATCTTGCCAGTATGTCTGTTATTTTTCATCCTCCGTCAACAGACCAAGCTGTCCAAACAAAGTGCCAGTTAGAGGGATGAGACAAACAATTTAACCACTTGCTTACAGGGCACGTAAACCCCCCTCTTATCCAGACCAATTTTCAGCTTTCAGCGCTGACGCACTTTGAATGACAATTGCGCGGTCATACAACACTGTACCCATATGAAATTTTTATCATTTTTTCACCACAAATAGAGCTTTCTTTTGGTGGTATTTGATCACCTCTGCAGTTTTTACTTTTTTGTTAAAAAAATGTCAAAACTGAATTTAAAAAAAAAAAAAAATTATTTTTTTTTATATTTTGTTATAAAAAATTTAAAACAGGTAATTTTTCTCCTTCATTGATGTACGCTGATGAGGCAGCAGTGATGGGCACTGATAGGCGGCAGTGATGGGCACTGATCAGTTACACTGATAGGCAGCACTGCTAGGTGGCACTGATTGGCACTACTGGTGGGCATTGATAGGTGGCACTTGTGGGCATTGATAGGTGACACTTGTGGGCACTGATAGGTGGCACTGTGGGCACTGTTAGGTGGCACTGTGGGCACTGTTAGGTGGCACTGTGGGCAGTGTTAGGTGGCACTGTTAGGTGGCACTGATGAGGCAGATGTGCCTCTTCCACTTCGGGACCGATGCCCCTCACATCTGAGCCGGTGACCAGCTTTTTTTTCTACTCACGCTGTCAGCTTGAGTAGAAAAAAAAAAGATTTCCGATCTTTTGTTTACATCATGTGATCAGCTGTCATTGGCTGACAGCTGATAACATGGTAGGTGTCACGTACCTGGTAGGTGGAGCCCGGAATGCAGAGAATGGCCTCTCGTATACCTCTGACTTAAGAACCCCTGAAGGTGTGAACAGGGACTCGAAAGTACAGAGGGGCACAAGTTCCTGACTGGAACACTGAAGCAGAAGGCAGGATCCTTTAGTCAGCAGGGAGGTGCACTGTAGTCCTGTAGCAGGTTGCAGACAGCAGGGAGGTGCACTGTAGTCCTGTAGCAGGTTCCAGACAGCAGGGAGGTGCACTGTAGTCCTGTAGCAGGTTGCAGACAGCAGGGAGGTGCACTGTAGTCCCGTAGCAGGTTGCAGACAGCAGGGAGGTGCACTGTAGTCCTGTAACAGGTTGCAGACAGCAGGGAGGTGCACTGTAGTTCTGTAACAGGTTGCAGACAGCAGGGAGGTGCACTGTAGTTCTGTAGCAGGTCGCAGACAGCAGGGAGGTGCAGACAAGCCGGGTTAAGGTACTGGCGGGCAGATCAGGTACAGAAGGGCAAACCAAGAGAGTAGTCAGAGTCCAAGCCAAGATCGGGGCGGGCAGCAAGCAGGTAAGTCAGGAACAAGCCAAGTCAGTACTGGATACAGGAAAACTGGTAACAAGGTAGCAGGGGTCTCAGGAAACGCTGTAGACCGGACAGCAAGGCAGCATTGAAACAGTCTTCTTTAAATAGCCTATCTTTGGCACCAAGTGGCACTATTGCACATGCGCGTACGCACGTTAGCGCTAGTGGCGCTATTGCGCACGTGCGTACGTTTGTTAGCACTATTAGCGCCATTGGCGCTATTGTGTGTCCGCGAGCGCCGGATGGCGCTTCTATGCACAGGCATTCGTTTAATCCTCAATCTGCTGGGAAAACTGCAAGAGGGCTTTTCCTGACAGTAGGGGCCAGGACCGGTCGCTTCCTTAGATTGGTGATCACCCGAGTCTCAGTGACTCGGTGATCACAGTGCGCTCGGCGCGCTCATATTACGGCCTCTCGGGAATTCAGGTCCGCGCTGTGGCCGTCATTCGGCCATAGCGCGGATGCCAAGCGGTTAAAGAATAATTTCAGGCATAGCTACTATATATTATACATAGTTACACTGGCCCAGCTTCGAGGATTCATCTTACGGTTTACATTAGGTGTTATGGGGTTCATTTTAATAGTTAATTTTACCAGTCATTTTAAAGCAGAGTTTCGGCCGAAATATGACTTTTAACATAAAAATACCCCTAGAATACTCATGCCTCATGCAGTGTAACAAAGGTATGCTGTAAACTATGCCCAGTATTCTATTTGTGCAGCATTGTTTTCTTACTTTGTGAAGTTCCTGCACAGCGCCGCCATCTCCAGTGTGGGCATCTGAAGTCTCAGTGTCCTTCTTCCTGGATTCCATGCATGCTGACTACTCAGCGTGCACCTGCCGATCTCGCGCATGTGCAGTGCGGTGCAATCTTGGTCTGCTTGCCATGCCAAGCTGACCAAGATTTTCCATAGACGCCATGGTTAAATGTTACGGGAGTAGTACCATGCCAAGCTGACCAAGATGTTCCATAGACACCAATATTAACTGTTACTGGAGCCGTGCCAAGCCAAGCTGACCAAAAATTTCCATGGACGCCAATGTTAAATGTCACGGGAGCAGTGCCATGGCAAGCTGACCAAGATTTAACCAGGAGCCAATGCAAAACCGGAAATGACGTAGGGTGCTGCGACCCCTAAAGGAGGAAGTGAAATTAGATATAGACATAAATCAGGTAAGTGAACAGAAATTTTTTTTTTCTGTTCTGTTCTGTTTTTTAAGGATGCACATTAGTGCTGCATGGTGAGAAGTGAAAAATGTGGATTTAAGGGTTATTTGTTGAGATTAGGTTAACCACTTAAAGACCAGGCCTTTTGCTGATATTTGTTGTTTACAAGTAAAAATCAGTATTTTTTGCTAGAAAATAACTTAAAACCCCCAAACATTATATATATATATATATATATATATATATATATATATATATATATATATATATATATTTTTTTTTTTTTTTAGCAGAGACCCTAGAGATTAAAATGGCAGTCATTTTTATGTCACACTGTATTTGTGCAGCAGTCTTTCAAACACATATTTCTTTTTATACATTTTAATGAATTAAAAAAAAAAAACTAAACAGTAAAATTAGCCCATTTTTTTTCTATAATGTGAAAGATGATGTTACACCGAGTAAATTGATACCTAACATGTCATGCTTTAAAATTGCGCATGCTCGTGGAATGATAACAAACTACAGAACTTACATGCTTTGTAATAGAAATAAGATGGACAGGGCCTCTTAAATGTGATGTCTGGGGTCAAAAAGACCTTAGATCTCACATTTACACTTAAAATTAAAAAAAATCGGGGGAAATGACCAGAAAGCAGCAGAAGGGGGGCACCTCTTCTGTTGCCTATAAAAGTGATCCCATGGTGAATCCACCACTGGGACCACTTTTGTTGAATGCAGGATCACCCACTGTTTAAAAAAATACCCGGATTATGGCAGCTAGCTGCTGCTATAACCCCGGTATTTAAGGTCATAGTAATGACGTATATATACAGTGGGCGGTCCAGAAGTTCATTTCAGGCATATTATACATAGTTACATTGGCCCAGCTTTAAGGATTCATCTTAAGGTTTACATTAGGTGTTAAAGGGTTAATTTTAAAAGTTTAATCGTTAATTTTACTAGTTAATTTTAACAAGGGTTATTTGTTGAGATTAGGTTAAGCGTTATGCCGCATACACACGATCGGAAATTTGGCCAGCAAAAGACCGATGAGAGCTTTTGGTCGGAAAATGTGATCGTGTGTATGCTCCATCGGACTTTTGGTGGCCGAATTCCAGCCAGCAAAAGAGTGAGAGAATGTTCTCAATTTTTCAATCGGAAAAAGTTACTATCCGAAAATGTGGTCGTCTGTAGCAATTCGACGCATGCTTGGAAGCATTGAACTTCATTTTCTCTGCTCGTCGTAGTGTTGTACGTCACCGCGTTCTTAACGGTCGAAAGTTCAGCGAACTTTTGTGTGACCGTGTGGCAAGCTTGAGCGGAATCCCGTCGGAAAAGCCATCATATCTTTTTCCGACCAAAATTCCAATCGTGTGTACGCGGCATAAGGTATGGGTTAAAGTAGAACTATAGGCAAAACTTTTTTTTCAGTTTGGACAGAGTAAGGAAGTGTTATAACCCCAGCGTGTTTTTTTTTTTTTTTTTGCCATCCCATTGGATAGATTTCCCTACACTTCCTGTCCCATAGCCAAAACAGGTCACAAGAACTAGTGTCCCCATTGGAAGATTTCCCTCCTATTACATTTCTAGGGACAACCCAAAACTTGGGATTTTCTTTCACTTTCAATGATAATGGTAAACTGGACAAAGAGAGGGTGGATCTCTCTAATGGGACACAGATATCAATAAAAGTCTAATAACTCTAACTCTAGAGCCCCCTTGCACCTGCAAACATTCATTTTCAGTACCCTTATAGTTAGAGCAGTGGTCTCCAAACTGTGGCCCCGGACTGGATGGGGCCCCCTGCTTGCCTTTATCTGGCCCTTGGGGCAGTGCTCCTCTTACTGATGCAAGACACTATTCCTCCCACTCACACCAATAATAGGGCTCTATTCCTCTCACTTACACCAATGATGAGGCACTAGTTCTCCCACTGACACCAATGATGGGGCACTATTTTTCCTACTGAAACCAATGATGGAGCACTATTCTTCCCACTGACATCAATGATGAGGCACTATTCTTCCTACGGACACCAACGCTGTCACTATTCCTCCCACTGACATCAGCAATGTGGTAAAGTTCCTCCCACCACCAATGATGGAGCACTATTCTTCCCACTGACACCAATGATGGAGCACTATTCTTCCCACTGACACCAATGATGAGGCACTATTCTTCCTACGGACACCAACACTGTCACTTTTCCTCCCACTGACATCAGCAATGTGGTAAAGTTCCTCCCACCACCAATGATTGGGCACTATTCTTCCCTCTGACACCAATAATTGGGCACTATTCCTCCCACTGACAGCAACGATTGAGCACTATCCCTCCCACTGACACCAACAATGGGGCACTAATCCTCCCATTGACACCAACAATGGGGTACTACTCCTCACACTGACACCAACGATTAGGCATTATTCCTCACACTGACACCAATCTCTGGCCCCCTTAAAGTCTGAAGAACAGAAAACTTCCATTGTTTAGAAAGTAAGTAAGAGCGTTAGAGTATATTTGAGGGGAAGGTACATAATGCACATGTTTCAATTCAACCTGTTTTGGACACTAAAAATACTTACTAAAAACAACTGTATCGGGGCAAAAAAACAAAAAAACAAACAAAAAAAAACACACACCATTCATTAGGTGCCAACAAGCACAGACTAAGTACAAAGCTTGCATTTCTGAAGCTTACAAGAACACTTCCATTATAGTAGTAAACTGTAATTGCAGATTTGATTCTAGTCATAAATTATCCACAGGCCTGTATTTGTAGAAAACCCACAGGCCCTTGCTTTGGGCAGTAAACTTTTCATTTGATTTTCATTGCTCACATTTCTTTCATATGTGAGCATAAAAGAAATTATTTAACTAACAATCACTGATTTATGCAAGAAGGTTAATTGAATAAAGCATAAAATAAAAGTGTTAATTGCAGTAGTTAATAGCAGGCAAGGAACTTTCATCTGTTGCTAGTATATAGTATTATAGTAACCAAAGTTTTGATTGATCGCTTTGGGCTAGTTGGCTAGTGTAGTTGGCACTCCAGGTTTGCTCTTTCTTGCTGCATAAAGCCTATGAAACTGTGCCGCCACAAAGCAGGGGTCTCAAACTGGCGACCCTCCAGCTGTTGCGGACCTACAAGCCCCATCATTTCTCTGCCTGTGGGAGTCATGCTTGCAACTGTCAACCTTGCAATGCCTCATGGGACTTGTAGTTCCGCAACAGCTGGAGGGCTGCCATTGAGACCCCTGGTTTAAAGACATAGAAGAGGCATTGTGAAAGTTGCTGAAGATCCAGGGACAAGGCAAGATTTTCCATTAGGAGACCCGTGCCTATGATTGGCAGAGGCAAAGAATGAAACCTTTTCTCCTATCATTTCACACCTAGGGATGAGTGGGGTGATTTCAGCAAGATTACCTGCTGCAAACTTGCTGCGAAATTACTAATTCCATAGCCACAAAATTTCACCAGTATGGAAACCCTCAGTTTTACTCACTGAGCTGCTTTCTTTATTTAGAGGGAGTGTGTGGGTTTTAAATATTTATTTATTTTTGCTGGTGTATTTAATGTGATTTAATTTATTTTATTTAGTGTTTTTCTGGTGTATTTGATTGTTATTTGTGTACCATCACACCATTTTTTTTTATTTTATTTTTTTATTGTCTGTGGTTTTTTTTGCACAAGAACAGATCCTGGATGGTTAAACCATTTAAACCCTAAAACACAAACAAATCATAATTTTGTTAGCTCTTTTCACAAAATTGGCAAAAACCTCCCCGTTTTTTCAAATTTGCAGGGAAATAGAAGCCATTAATTTTCACTTATCCCTATTCATATTATTAAGGCAGAACTACAGTCTGTCTATTTATGTAATGTCACAATATTCTAAGCCAGGGTAGGACCAGTACAACAAGAAAATATTCTGTGTAATAGCAGTGACCCAAGCTCAATGATCTTGCTTTGGACACCAAAGTCTGTTTGCATGCAGACCACAATGACGGAAACCTGGCCCTGACTAAGAACATCAATCCAGCCCTTATGTCATCTGTAATAAAAGAGACCTTTTATATATTTTACAAGGTAATTTTTTTCAGCTGTGAGCCTGTACTGTAACTTCATTGCAACACAAAAGTAATCTCATTTAGTTAGCTTTACAACATACGTTACAATTACTCTCCAATGGCTATAGAAGCTGAACAGAAAGTGTTTCAATATTTCTTAAATTTTATATTCCTGTGACATCAGCAAGAAAAATGCACTTAAAGTGTTTGTAAAGGCTTGTTTTTTTCCTATAAAAATAACAAACATGTTATACTTACCTGCTCTGTTGCAGTGGATTTGCACAGAGCAGCCCGGATTCTCCTCTTCTTGGGTGCCTCTTCGCTGCTCCTGGCCCCTCCCTCCTGTTCAGTGCCCCCACAGCAAGCAGTTAGCTATGGGAGCACCCGAGCTGAGTCACAGCTTCGTGTATCTATTCAGACATGGAGCCACGACCTGGCCCCGCCCCCTCTCTCCCCTGATTGGCTAGCTGACTTTGGTTGACAGCAACAGGAGCCAATGGCGCAGCTGCTGTGTCTCAACCAATCAGGAAGGAGGATCTCGGACAGCTGAGACATTTGTGCACATCGATGGACAGAGAGGGGTCTTAGTTAAGTATTAGGGGGGTGCTGGGGCAGCTGCTGCACACAGAAGGCTTTTTATCTTAATGCAAAGAATGCATTAAGATAAAAAAAACCTTGTGCCTTTACAACCCCTTTAATCTGGAAGCTAAAATATACATATCCAATCCAAGTGTCTTAACTGCAGAGACATTTTTTGGCTACACAATATCATCAAATTGTAGGATTGTTGTAGGATAATATTGAAAACGGAAAATGTACCTCAACTGGGTTTTTATTAAAATGAAACAAAATAAAGCAATGACTTCTTAAAATTAGATTGCTTGTCTGGATTTAAATGCAACTTTAGTGTGCCGAAACAACACAGAGTTTTTAATCACCTAGTAACACAAGATTACCCATTTGAAGACGATAACTTCATTTACATCCGTTTTATCAATCTCCTACTAATGGGAGATTTGTCAGCAAAATGTTATTCTCAAACAGCTAAGTGATCATTAGTCTCCTATGTAGTGTAGCCTTCTATATACAGAAAACACAAGATGACTCCAAATTTTTATATCAATTTTATATTGCAATGAAGGATAGGGTTTCAAGCCTAACTCTAGGCAGTAAAAAAATAATTATAACTGTTCCCCAAGCTGATCATCGTTATTGGGGATGATGTAACACAGAGTACTACTATACTCCACAGTCCTGATGGTTTGTTCCTCTGTGTTCCAGCACTGAAATGTTGGGGGGGGGGGGGGCGTTCCTATGTCATCACTTACAATGCAGAGTAACCAGCCACATCATCGGGATGATTTGTAGAATTGTGCTTAGCTGTATCCACAATCCCGTGGTCTTCCTCTTCACTGTTTCTGGTTGTGACAACTGGTCCCTTGATCTGTCTAGCTGGTGTCCGGCTGGTCCTGTTACTATCTTTTCCAGTGACGTCATTACTTACAATGCAGGACCAGTGGCCATGTCCCATTGTGATGATACAGCTTCTAGCCCTGAATTGTACTGATGATAACCAGAATGCCTGTCTACATTCCAGAACTGGGGAGCAGAAGGACAGACTGCCAGAACTGGAGATAAAGTATTATCATCCCCAAAAAATAGCAATATAATCTTCATTTGCTGGGAGAAGGGGACAATTTTAATTAGGTTATCATTGCCCAGAGTTCAACGTAAAACTTGTAAATAGTGTGTATTTAGCATCAGTCTAGCATGCTCCAAACAAAAGTAGTTTTTCACTTTTTGTTTTTTTTAGTTTTTGAGCAGACTAGGGAAGAGCAAATGCTCCTGACAAGTTATTCTGTCTGCCACCCTGTCGGGAGATTTTACACTTGGCAGTAATCGAATAGGGGGCCCAAAAGTTGGTCTCGCACAGAAGCCTTTGGTGACTTCAAGGTTGGTTTACTAAAGGCAAATTGGCTATTCAGTTTACAAGAGAAGTTGCACTTTGCAAGGGAATTTGCTCCAAAGTGACTGACACCCATCATCCAATTATGTGCAAGTGAAAATGCTGTTTTTTTTAAAAACAATTCTTGCATGTGTGTTAGGAGACAAGCTGGAAGAGAGTTGCCCAGAGGCCTGGCACAATGGGCAGTATCAACATGGCAGCGCCTGTTTACACAGAAATGCATGCACACGTATTGGAGAAAAATGGGCTGGCGTGCACATGTGTGCACGCCAGCGCACGCAATGCGCGATAGATTCTGGCACCCTCTTTCTATTAAAAGAGTGTCTGTTGCACATGGACACTACTGACTGGTCTTAAGCTTCCTGCTTCCCTGTTTTGTTTATGCTTATGAACTACCCATTATCAACATGGCTTGCTCTTGGATACCTCTTGTCGCTCTTCTGGCTCTGACCTCGACTTGTCAATGGAACTGCTCCTTTCTCCTGTCTTGTGTATGACCTTGGCTTGTCTGACCACATCTCTAATCTTTTGTCTGCTGACCACCGGCTGTCCTGGGTCCTGCTGCTTCTCTTATCTGGTATCCATCTGCAGGGAGATCTCCACATCAACATCTCTCATCTGTGGTACCGCTGGCAATCCCTGCTTCTTTGGGCTTAGTGATTCCTGTTTTCACCTTCAGGGACACCGAGCATTCATCCGCAAGGAGAGCCCTCTCAGCATTTTGGCTTCAGGACCAGGTGTGTGAAAAATAAAACAGCTACCAGTAAGTACCTTTTTTCCAATCAATAAACATCTGTCACATGACCCAGCTATTTCCCAGACTGTCTGCAGGGAAAAAATGGCAGTAGGAGCTCCTAGTCCTCTGCTACTAGTCACAGGTCAAAAAAATAACCTTTGGGATACAGAGTAAAAGTAAATAATTAATATCAATAAACTGTTTTAAATTGGAATAGAAATATATATTTGAAATCAAATCTTTATTTTTTTGGCAATAACATGGTGAGGGCGGATTTCTGCCAGTCACAGGCTGTGTAATGCCCCTCCAGCCTGTGTCTTACAAAACAAGGAAGGTGAAGCCACCATCAATCAAGATGTGATATCCAACTTCCATTGTGTTTAGCTGGTCACTGGACACAGAGAAGGAGGGAGGGGGTGGGCTGTCATTTACCATTGTGTATACGCTCACATGTGTGACTCTATAGTCCCATAGGCTGTTAAGATGTGATCAGGGAAGGAATGTTCAGCATAGAAACACACTGAAAACTGAGCATGAGCTGCCAACACTGTTCTGCCAAATCCCCAATTGCATAGGACACATGGACAAAAGGGGAGATAGAAAACAACAGGATCAACCAGGTTTTCTGCAGAATACAGAAAATTAATCCCTTAGTGACTAAGTGAGCTTGAACAGCATGTAAAATACCATTTATTAATAGTTGGTAATGATGTGGGTTTAATGACACTTTAAGGACCCATTTACACTGATGCATTCTAATGCATGTGTTGCTGAATGATAAAAATGAATGTGTCCAACTTCCCCATAATAAAAATAGTGTGTGTTCCAATCACAGTGCATTTTTAAAACTATGATGTCCTGTTTTTTATGTATTGTGCACTGGGAGGTCAATAGATGCCAATACATGTAACATGCACATTTTTAATAAAGTTTTATTGGTTTCAAGGAAACACAAAGACTAACACAGTCCCGTGTCTTCTCTCTCTCATTTCTTGGTCTTTGTTCTATGCTTTCTTATCCCCCCCCCCCCCCCATTTTTTTCTCTGGTTTTCTTTATTACAAGGGATTAACCCTTTGTTTTGTCGAAGCTGTGAGCCCTGATAATTTTTTGGACTCACTGGCTTATGTTAAGACATGTGCGTTGTCAGGGGTTAGTAGTCCAAGCGGCAGGTTTTCTTAAAAATCTGACTTGTAGCCAGTTTTATTTTAAAAGGTTGCATGAACATTAAACAAACAAAACAGAAAATAATTCCTTGCAATCCATGCACTAACTAAACATTGCAGGTTCCTAACTTAGGGCTTCTCCCAGTCACCCACAAAAAAAGATAATGCAAACCTTTTCTTTCTCTCACAAAGCAAACTTCACATAAGCATCTCTCTCAGGTTTTTGCTTCCTGAGCCCCTGGCCAAGAGCAATCCTTTGCTCTAGTCCTGCTTAATTGAAACCACCTGTTGGTGGACACAAGCAGACTGCAAAATCTGGTCCGGAACCAACCCTGTCAAGTTGACTGGTAAAACCCAGACCAGATTCCACCTTAGTTCTCTGCAAATGAACACATGCGAGGTGAAGCATAACGTCCATCAATCACCTCACCTTTCATAATGTCACAGCCTCTAGTGTCAACCGGTTCTTGAGCATCTGAAATGTAAAGGTATATGAAGGGCGAGTTCAGAGGGTGGTGATAAATGGGGAGTACTCGGAATGGTCAGGGGTGGGTAGTGGGGTCCCTCAGGGTTCTGTGCTGGGACCAATCCTGTTTAATTTGTTCATAAACGACCTGGAGGATGGGATAAACAGTTCAATCTCTGTATTTGCGGACAATACTAAGCTAAGCAGGGCAATAACTTCTCCGCAGCATGTGGAAACCTTGCAAACAGATATGAACAAATTAATGGGGTGGGCAACTACATGGCAAATGAGGTTCAATGTAGAAAAATGTAAAATAATGCATTTGGGTGGAAAAAACATGTATGCAATCTATACACTGGCATAGCTCCCAACTGTCCCTGATTTCGAGGGACTGTCCCTGATTTCGAGCAATGTCCCTCTGTCCCTCTTCCCCCTCATTTGTCCCTCATTTTGGTCTGATCCATATAGTTGTATATAATACGCACTTTTTATCTTTCTAAAAGTGTTTCCCAGTGCTAAACCTTTCATCCAATTTCTAAATTGCTGCATTTGTACATTTTAAAAAGCCAGTATAAAGGAATAGTAGTTGTAAAAAAAGTCCTTGTGGATTTAATTAACCTTTTTTTGTTAATTCTCCTTTAAGGGGGTGTGGCAGGGGGCGTGTCCTATGCCTTTTGTTAGTAGGTGTCCCTCATTCCCATCTCAAAATGTTGGGAGGTATGCACTGGAGGGAGAACCTCTGAGGGAATCTAGGATGGAAAAGGAACTGGGGGTTCTAGTAGATGATAGAGGGTTCTTTACTGTAAGAGCGACAAGGATGTGGAATTCCATTCCACAGGCAGTGGTTTCAGCGGGGGGCATTGATAGTTTAAAAAAACTATTAGATAAGCACCTGAACGACCCCAACATACAGGTATATATGATGTAATACTGACATATAATCACACACATAGGTTGGACTTGATGGACTTGTGTCTTTTTTCAACCTCACCTACTATGTAACTATGAAGTTTTCCACTTGCTCCACCCTTGGGCTACCTGGAAGGTGGTGGGTTGACTTCCGATTTCTACATGTGCATGATTATGTTCTACTCATTTTATTGTGTGTATAATGTTCTGTGCCAGGGCTCTGGCTATTGTTGTAATTGCTCTGTTATGTCTTGATATATCTTTCAATAAAAATTGATTGAAAGTAAAAGACTAACAAAGACAATATATAGTCTGATGCAAAAAAAATGTGCAAAAGCCAAGCATCATGTGATGCAATGCATTGGCAACAGGTATTAATGCCAATCACAGCGCTGGAGCCCACAAACCCAGGAAGTAACTCCGGGAAAGATGTCGGCCGTGTCAGTGGTGTGCCGGCTCTGCTGCAGGGCATTGTTCTAAGGTACCGGTAAGTATTTCATAATGAGCTAGTATGCGAAGCATACTGGCTCATTATGCCTTTGTCCTACAGGTTTATTTTGGGGGGGGGATTTTTTTGGGAGGTTTACAACCTCTGTAGCCTCCCTGGCGGTTTTCCCGAGTGTGGCTCGGGGTTAAAAATCAGGACCATTAGCGGTAACCCTGAGCCACACTCGGGATTACATCGCAGGATCCTGGTGTGGCTTTACTTACCTTGTCCCCGGGATCCTGCAATGTCCCCCGCAGTGTCCGTGGGCTCCGTCCTCTGCCCGAAGCCTCTCCTTGCCAGGCTCCGTTCCCTGTGAGCGTCGCGACGCACGGGGGCGGAGCCTGGCGGCAAATTCAAAAAAAATGTCAAAATCATAACACATACAGTACTGTAATCTTACAGATTACAGTACTGTATGAAATTATTTCACATCCCTTTTGTCCCCAGTGCTTTGGCCCATGCCCTGCATGCAGTTTTATGTGATATATACTGTTCTTTCTGCCTGGAAACTGGAGATTGTCCATAGCAACCAAAAGTGTCCCTTTACGTCAAAAGTGGCTTTAGACCAGCTAGAAACAGTGATAGTAAATTAGAACACTTGCAGAATTGAGCGATAGTGAATCGTGGGGAAATTTATTTTATTACTATTTATTTTTATTTTTTTTAATTATTTATTTTTATTTATTATATTATAATTTATGTTTTTGAGTTTCAAACTTTATCATACCCAGAATAACTACTAGACTCTTGTTTGGACAGATTTAAGTGTGTTATTGTTAAGAATTACAGACCTACAATATAAAACGCCAAATTTCCATGCAAAATAATTGTACCGCTTTCAGCACCTAAAATCCGAAATAATCATACCGCCAGGGAGGTTAAGTGGATAGACTTCAGCAATTCCATGCAATCAGTTTTAAGCTTCTTCAATGTCACATGGATATCTGGAGTTAGAGAAAAGATTCTTGAATTGGAACTATATATGCCATTGTTAAAGTAGTGTAGAAATCCCCCCCAAAAAAACGTTTTTCTTAGTGAAATTTCAATTGCTCCACTTGATGTGATGTGTAAAAGTGTTTTTAAAAAACTGTGAAAACACAAAAAAAGAGAATCAGTGATGAAAACATCAAAGTAACTATTCCATTCACAGGCTGAACTGCCCAATTAAAATAAATAAATGAATGATCAAACAAATAAGTAGACTATTCTGAACCTTTATAAATAGGCATATATGTTTGATGTTTATTTATATTGCTGAAATGGCCCTCCAAAAACCATCCAGCTGTAACTCCCTCCTTTACGCTCTGATTAAATAAAAACCTTTATGCTTGCCTACGGAAATGAAGCTTAGATGAATCTCCTGATGCAAAAAAGGTCACCATGCCAGAGAAACTGGCAAAGGATGGAATCTTTTGCTAAAGCCAGGGGGTGCTGACGAGCTATTAAATGATATAACCAGACTGCGGAAAGGTCAGAATCTATGCAGGATATTGTTAAAATAAGCAAGTGCTGAGCAGTTTAAATCACCTTTGTCATAAAGCAAATGGAACAAGCAACCTATTGATTGCAGTATCAGGAGATGCTCAGTAGAGGGAACTCATGCACGGTCAATGAATAGCAATTTGCTGGAAAGATCAAAAACAATGAATCAAATCAGCACAGTGGCATTTGGAGGTTCTTCATGTAACCCTATATTGAAAGGTAGTATTTATCATTCTTTTTGACCATCAGTAAGAAATTATTCATCAGCGTCTCTGGTATAATGAATAAAATCAGTATCAAGCTGTGCATTTAAAAAAAAAGCAGCTATCTTTATGATAATTCTTTCTACTATTATTTTTATTATTAATAATAATAGTAACAACAATAATCATTTCAGAACAAGGTGGTTGCAGTGAGGCATTGGAACATCTGTAGATGGAGGTATTATACTGTATGTTAGATTAGAAGGATTGGTGTGATCACAAGGAACAAGGAAACTTTTTTCTCTCCACTTTGGGTGTAAATAAGGGTGTAAGGGAGGATAATAACCCCTGTCATGTTTTCTTTTCTTTTTTTGTTTTGTTTTTCCATCTCTGTCCCTGTTGGGTAGATGTCCCTTCACTTCCTGTCTCACAGCCAAAACAGGAAGTAAGAGGAATCTCTCAGCTTGTGAAAACACACATTGGCCAGCCTGACCCTGAAATGTCTGTTCCTTCTCTGTGTTAGCCCTCTTGGAAACACAAAAAAACCCATAAAAATCTCTCCACATTGCACCCCACACAACTCCAGGGAAACTGGCATGCTTAGCCCATTAATCACCATGTTATAACTGGGTTATCAAGGACTTCTACCCTCAGTCACTTCTGCAGCAGAGTAACCCGACTAGCCGAAGAAACTTATTGGCACCTAAACTATGCTACAAAGGTGCCCACATACCTATTGCACTACACTTGTAAATGTCGGAAATTCAGTATATACAGTACAGTACTTAGTGTCTCATTACGACTAGAGTTTAGCAAATCTAGCCAGGTTTAATTGCAAAACCAAATTGATGTTTATGGGTAGGTGAATCTTGACACTAAATTCTGGACATTTTCCTTACTAATAGGCTAACATGTTTAAAAAAAAAAAAAAAACACAGTACAGCAGGGAGTTTTTATTAAATGCTTAGGGGATGCCTTTAAGCTGTATGTGGTATTACAGAACAGTATGTTTTTCACAGACAGTTTCAGTAACAGTGTATTCTGGTATTTTGGTTTACATATTTTGGATATGTGATTTTGTTTTAGTTTTTACATTTAGCCAGACTTAAAGCAAAACTCCAGGCAAATTCTTTTGTTTTTACCATACAGTGGGGCTGTGCCTGCACTGCATGGGTTAAATGCTCGTTGTGGTTTAGAGGTTCAGAGAGCCGAGATATACTCACCTAATCCTTCAATCCTCCCGGTGCAAGACTGGTCCCTAGACCAGCTCTGGATGTGAAGGCGTCAAGAACAGTCCACCACTGGACGTGGGGGAGCACCGTTTTCCAGATGATCAAAGGATTGGGTGAGTATAAGCTCTGTGTTCACCCCTAGACAAAAACAAACAGTTAACTCATGCAGTGTGGCCACAACCCCCCACTGCATGGGAAAAAAAATGCTTGGAGTTGGCCAGGAGCAGCAAAAGCATTCCCATCCAATTAATTTCAACTTGAAAAAAAGGTTTTTTTAGGTAGTTTTGGTTGGGACACCTGCAGTATTAGACCTGGCTTGATGTTAGAAGTAGCTGCCACAACAGATCTAAAAGCTATATGAACATTTACTCCTAAAATTTAAAGGTAAAGCCTTCAAAGTCATACAAAGGGGCCATTGGCAAAACAATTAGTATGGTTTGCAAGGTTTTTTTTTTTTGCAATACAGCTCTGAATTTTCTTAGAAGCTTAGTAATAGGCGAAAACAGCTCACATTCCATGGACCCCCATCCCAGTATCCTCAAATATTTTTAAAATATTAAAGATATAGACTTCATGTATGTGTTTGGTAGCAATTGGCTAGTGTCAGGACAGTATGCAAATCCTTGAACAGACAGCAAATGGAAAGAGACAAGGCAAGTTTTATCTTAAAATAAAAGTTGGAGTGTAATATCTGAGACACAATAGCCACAAAAAATGTTCAGTGGCTGGACAGTTTCAAGCAGTTTGATTAGACCAAAATATAACAGATAAAGATGAGACAAGTTCAGTTTTCAAATAGGAATTTGACTGTATTATTTGAGAGACAGCAGCCACAAACATTGTATAGTGGTTGTACAGTGCAGCTTCACATGACAGTGGCTATCAGCTGCAAAAAAAGCTACAATATAACAACCCTCAAGTCCAGTCTTTGCATTGCAATATAATCTAGCAGAAATGTCTGGGCTTGGGATGCCCCGGAGTGGAAGATTCCCAGCCACAAGTTATTTAGTTTTTTTAAAGGTTTTTAAAAAAATAATTTTAACATTTATTTTTACTTTTATTTTGGTATTGATGTTGTGTTTGGGCTGCAACCAGCAGCAGCCAGGCACATCTACAATTCCTTTACTTTGCCAAAATAATCTTTTTTCCTCCCAGGCACTCTCAAGTCAGTTGTATTTTTCATATATGTTTATTTTATTATAGCCAGGGCACTGGATGCATACCTGCAGGGGGAAATCCTAAGTCCAATAAAATGTCCGCCTTTCCACACCACAATGGAAAAACTAGGCAGCAGCAAATGGAGGGGGACATTCTATGGCTGAGGGAATGGGCAGGCAGCAGCAAAAATTTAAGCAAAAAAATACTACAGCCATAAGCTGCCCATTTCTTCCAATTCCACCATACCCTCCACCAACAAGATCAATCACTGCCTCCACCTTCCTGTGAAGCATTCTTTTTTGTCTTATTCACTTCCTTAAATCTTTCTTAAATGCTCCAAGCCTCCAACATGTGAGAGAGGCAGCCTGGAGGCTGAAATCCACCATCATGAACTGCAGGTTGTGCTCTGTTTGTGGCAGGTTGCAGAGGAATCCAACCACTTGTAGTCCATAATATCTGATGAGTTGTTGGACATAACTGGCATACCATGCTTGGCAAACAAACAGAATGACAGCAGCACTTGTGGTACAGCTGCAGGAAGGATTAACACACCCCTTAATCATACCTGTCTTTGCCTTCCACAGATTTACTTCTAGCCTGTCGAAGTAGCCATACAAAAAGTTACATTGGTACTGCAACTCAAAAAACTCAAGCATAGATTTTTTTTAAAGTAGATACCCAAACATTCCAATCTCATATAAGCTTAAAGAAAAACACTTATAAAGCCTATTTTAATCACTATATTTCATATAAATAACAGCTACTGATACTGATTTCAGCTCTCCAAGGAACCAGCGATGAGGCATGGTGGCATCACTCACATAGGTGCTGGAAGTCAGCCTGAGTAGGACAGTATTTCTTTTCCTTATTTTTAGCAAAAGCTTCGTTTTTAAATCACATTTGACTTTTGGGGTGGGGTCTATAAGTTAAAAGAATGTGAAAAAAAAAGCATCCAGCAACAATGCCTTGTGAAAAAACACATGCAGCCTGTTATCACTATAATGCATGTAGACAGGGACAGGCTGTAAAGAGGCTGCTGAACATTATCAGCATTAAGATTTAACAAAAAATGAAAATGGTAAAAAAAAAAAAAAAAAAAAAGGGTTTATATCTACTGTACTTCTAAAAAGACCCTACGCTAATCTTTCCCTATGCACTCTCTATCAGTAGCTTTCCTTATCACAGCTAAACACATTGTGGCAGCACAGTGGCATAGTGGTTAGCCCTTCAGCAGCACAGGAGTAATTGGTTCGAACCCCAGACAAGGATAATATCTGCATTGTACTTGTGTGAGTTTCCTCTCACATTCAAAAAACATGCTGGTATGATAATTGGTTCTGCGGAAATTGGCCATAGTATGTACGTATGTGGGATTAGAAATTTATGTTGCAAGCTCCTTTAGGGCAGGGACTGATGTGAATGTGCAATATGTAGAGTGTTACATAAATTGTCAGTGTTCTACAAATGCCTGTAATAAATAATGGCTTCTAGTGAGTGGACTGGCTTATCCAAAAAAACCCTTATTGGCCCTTCTAAACCAGCTGACCCAATGGCAAAGGCCGGGCAGTACATTATGGTAATTATGGTGAATTCCCACATTAAATCACCAGAGCCACGATCTGTGAACATGCAGGATTCACCTCAACCCCATGGTAGTAGTGAACTTAAACCCCATCCCTAATTGCAACCCATAAGACAGTGTTTCTCCTTTATTTTTTATTTCATAGCATTAACATTAAGGTCAATAAATTATTTCATTTTTCCTCCATAAATAAAATGCACTCACTAAATCTGTTCTCCAGTTTGACCATCTGTAAAGATCCATGTATGGCCATAAAACAACATTTAAGCAGATTATTACGCAGTTAAAGGTTATGAGCGAATCACAGTATAACTTCTATTTTTCCCTCCAGCAGCTGAGGCCTCTATGATAATAGCTAGTTTTTATGAGTCACATTTTTTTGGAAAAAATATAAATGAAGGTCAAATCTCCTTTTCAGTGTTTTCAATATGTTTAACTGCCAGCCAAGCTGAACAGGAATGTAAAAAAATATGCTGCATTGGGCATATACAAATAGTGTGTACAAAAATAATTGTACAGTGGCACGCTCTGAACAGAGAGCTGAAATCATATACTTCTGAAAGCATTAGGCCTGGAGAGAACACTGACAAGAATCTGCACATTGGTAATGTGACGGCAACAGCTGAGGTTCATTTCAGTTTGTGTGTAGTAGGCAGAGATGGACTGGTTTACTTAAGCATACAGGTTCCTTGACACTTTAAAAGAGTGGGCACACACAAAACCATTGTGGGTGGATGGTTATGAGTTTGCCTTACACCTTGGGGGCTCCAGAAGACTAGATTATTGCACCTTAATCCATTAGAACAGATTCTGCCTTTTCTGTTGACTTTTTTATGTATTGGAAATAGTGTAGAAAGAAGCAGGTTATAAAAGGTAATTTGTTAGAACATATACAGTGGGTAAAATAAGTATTGAACACGTCACCATTTTTCTTGGTAAATATATTGACATTAAATTTTCACTACATGTTGGTAACTAGACATGTGTACTGCTGAAAAATGTGTTTTTTTTGTTTCATTCGTTTTTGTTTTTCGGATCATTCGTTATGATCAATATTCGTTATTTCGAACAAATGCGTAACTTCGGATAAATTCAAATTCATTACACTCCATTCGTATAGAATGCGGTATTTGTTATTTCGATAATTTGGAACTTTGGATAAATTCGTATTTGTTGCGTTCACTAACAGCCAAATTTGAAAGAAAATTCCAATAACTACAATTTAATAGTTTATAACTATTATTATAGTTTATATTATTGTCATGTATTATTAATAAATAATAGGGATGAGCTTCGTGTTCGAGTCGAACCCATGTTCGACTCTAACATCGGCTGTTCGATCGTTCGCCGAATTGCGAACGATATGGGCCGTTCGCGCCAAATTCGTGTGGCGCGTCACGGCCCATAATTCACTGCGGCATTGCAGTGCATTGCTGGCTGATGATTAGCCAAGCTTGCACTATGACCCGCATGCTTGGCCAATCACAGCGCCGTCGGTAGAGAGAGCTGTAATTGACCAAAGCCAGGGTGGCTTTGGCCAATTATGGCTCAGGGGGTTTAGAACACGCCCCACACTATATAAGGCCGCCTGCACGGCGGCCCTGTGTAGTGTGTTCCGGCGTGCTGAGAGATAGACAGAGAAACAGTGTCATTTCATTTGAGTTAGCTAGATTAGGCAGGACAGTCAGTGAGTTAGCTGCACTTACAGTGTATTGTGTATATATATGCATCCCAGGTGTTGCATATATATATACATATACACTGTATTCAGTTTAGCTAGATCCGTTCCTGTTATCTTCCTACTGACAGGCAGGCTTGTCTTGTTACAGTATTTACAGCTACCTGAAGAAAATTGCTGGTGTTCTTTTGATCCTATTAGTACCACAGTCAGGCAGCTAGACTATTTACAGTTAGTGTAGTGCGTCCTGCTCACAGTGTTCAGCTAAAACTACAAGTTAGTGTAGTTAGACCTCTGCACAGTGTTCAGCTAAAGCTACAAGCTAGTGTAGTGTGTCCTGCTCACAGTGTTCAGCTAAAACTATAAGTTAATGTAGTGAGACCTCTGCACAGTGTTCAGCTAAAGCTACAAGTTAGTGTAGTGCATTCTGCTCACAGTGTTCAGCCAAAACTACAAGTTAGTGTAGTGAGACCTCTGCACAGTGTTCATCTAAAGCTACAAGTTAGTGTAGTGTGTCCTGCTCACAGTGTTCATCTAAAGCTACAAGTTAGTGTAGTGCGTCCTGCTCACAGTGTTCAGCTAAAACTACAAGTTAGTGTAGTGAGACCTCTGCACAGTGTTCAGCTAAAGCTACAAGTTAGTGTAGTGCGTCCTGCTCACAGTGTTCAGCTAAAACTACAAGTTAGTGTAGTGCGTCCTGCTCACAGTGTTCAGCTAAAGCTACAAGTTAGTGTAGTGCATCCTGCTCACAGTGTTCAGCACTGGGGCAGCACTTCAACTGTTGCCTTTTCAGTTGGTAGACTCTGCCCCCTTCCGTGAGTTTGTGGAATGTGCGGTTCCTCAGTGGCAGGTACCCAAACGCCACTTTTTCTCACGGAAGGCGATTCTGGCTCTCTACCGGCATGTGAAAGGCAATGTCCATGCCTCGCTGGACAGGGCGGTCAGCAGTAAGGTGCATATTACCGCTGACTCATGGTCCAGCAGGCATGGACAGGGACGTTACCTAAGTTTCACTGCGCATTGGGTGACTCTGCTGGCAGCTGGGAAGGATGCAGGACAAGGTGCAGTAGTGTTGGAGGTTGTTCCGCCACCACGCCTCCAAAATGCCACTACTAATGATTGTGACACACCTCTCTCCTCCACCCCCTCCTCTTCTTCTTCCTCCATGGCCTCTTCCTGTGCTTTGTCCTCGGAACCAGCGGTGCTCCGTAGGCGTTCAAGGGGCTACGCATGTACGCAGGCCAAAAGATGTCATGCGGTGCTTGAGCTGGTGTGCTTGGGGGACAGGAGCCACACTGGGGCAGAGGTTCTGTCAGCTCTGCAGGGGAAGGTTCAGAGGTGGTTTACGCCACGCCAACTTAAGGAATGACGGTTTGCGACAATGGCACCAACCTCCTCTCTGCCCTCCGACAGGGACAAATGAACCATGTGCTGTGTTTGGCTCACGTCCTTAACTTGGTGGTGCAGCGGTTCTTGGGCAGGTACCCGGGCTTACAGGATGTCCTGAGGCAGGCCAGGAAAGTCTGTGTGCATTTCCGCCGGTCATATAATGCCAGCGCTCAGCTGGGGGACCTCCAAAAGGAGTTTAACCTGCCCAAGAACCACCTAATCTGTGACATGCCCACCAGGTGGAACTCAACGTTGGCCATGCTGCAGCGGCTGCACATGCAGCAGGGGGCCATCAATGAGTACCTGTGCGACTATGGCACCAGGACAGGGTCAGGGGAGCTTGGTTTTTTTTCCCCACGCCAGTGGGCCATGATCAGGGATGCATGCACTGTCCTGTCACCATTTGAGGAGGCCACGAGGATGGTGAGCAGTGACAGTGCATGCATCAGTGGCACTGTCCCCCTTGTCCACCTGTTGGAGCACACGCTGCGTGGAATAATGGACAGGGCACTTGAGGCAGAACAGAGGCAGGAAGAGGAGGACTTCCTTAGCTCTCAAGGCCCCCTTTATCCAGACAGTGTTCCTGCGTGCCCGCCGGTCACACAGTAAGAGGACGAGGAGGAGGAGGATTGTGTCAGTATGGAGGTGGAGCCTGGCACTCAGCATCAGCAGCAGTCTTTAAGGGATCAGTCCCAAGAAACACATGGACTTTTACATGGCTGGGAGGAGGTGGCTGCGGACAATGTCATCCTTAGTGACCCAGAGGACTCCGGACTGAATGCCTCAGCAAACCTACGCTGCATGGCCTCCCTGATCCTGCAAAGCCTGCGTAAGGATTCTTGTATTCCTGGTATCAAGGAGAAGGACCAATACTGGTTGGCAACCCTCCTTGATCCACGTTACAAGGGTAAGGTTGCGGACCTTATCTTGCCGTCACAGAGGGAGCAGAGGATGAAAAATCTTCGGGAGGCCTTGCAGAAAGGTTTGTGCAATGCGTTCCCAGAGACTGGGAGGTTACAAACTCCTGTTTCTGGACAACGTTTTGCTGAGACTTCGGTCAGTCAAAGAGGGAGCGGTGGAGAAGGTGGCCATCTGACCGATGCGTTCAGACAATTTTTTAGTCCACAGCCCCAAGGTATGATCAGTTCCAGCAACCATCGCCAGCGTCTGTTTTACATGGTGCAGGAATACCTAGGGGCAAGATCTGACTTGGACACCTTTCCCACCGAAAATCCTCTGTGTTACTGGGTCTTGAGGATGGATCACTGGCCAGAACTTGTACAGTATGCAATTGAGCTACTGGCCTGTCCTGCATCCAGCGTTCTTTCGGAAAGCACATTCATTGCTGCTGGAGGCTTTGTAACCGATCACAGGGTGCGTCTGTCCACCGACTCGGTCGATCGACTGACCTTCATAAAAATGAATCAGTCTTGGATCACCACCAGCTACCAAGCACCTGATGCTGATATAACCGAATAATTTTTTTTGAAATCTCAGATCCCTTCAAAGACTGCCTATGCTGATGCTGAGTGACTATCCTGAGTAATTATCCTCTTCCTCCTCAATGATCACGCTGATAGCTTGTAAGAACATTTTTGGTTCTGGGCGCCGTCACCAGTGCCTAAGGCCCAATTTTTCAGCCCCTGTTTAACAGGGGCGTGTAATTACAATTTTTGATGCAATACTTTGCAGCAGGACTCATTCCTGCGTTCCAACTAGAGTATCTGTGAGGGGTTGCAGTGTTGTGGCACCAGCACCAGTGCCTAAGGCCCAATTTTTCAGCCCCTGTTTAACAGGGGCATGTAATTACAATTTTTGATGCAATACTTTGCAGCAGGGCTCATTCCTGCGTTCCAACTAGAGTATCTGTGAGGGGTTGCAGTGTTGTGGCACCAGCACCAGTGCCTAATGCCCAATTTTTCAGCCCCTGTTCAACAGGGGCATGTAATTACAATTCTTGATCTAATATTTCACAGCAGGGCCCGTTTCTGTGCCCACCAAGAGCGAGTGAGGACTTACAGTGTTGTGGCACCAGCACCACCACCAAAGGCCCAATTTTTCAGCCCCTGTTCAACAGGGGCATGTAATTACAATTCTTGATCTAATATTCCACAGCAGGGCCCATTTCTGTGCCCACCAAGAGCGAGTGAGGACTTACAGTGTTGTGGCACCAGCAGCACCACCACCACCACCAAAGGCCCAATTTTTCAGCCCCTGTTCAACAGGGGCATGTAATTACAATTCTTGATCTAATATTTCACAGCAGGGCCCATTTCTGTGCCCACCAAGAGCGAGTGAGGACTTACAGTGGTTGTGGCACCACCACCACCACCAAAGGCTCAATTTTTCTGCCCCTGTTCAACAGGGGCATGTAATTACAATTCTTGATCTAATATTTCACAGCAGGGCCCTGTGAGGGCCTACAGTGTTGTGGCCACAAGAACACCTAAGGCCAAAATTTCTGCTGAGTATATAGGGCAGGCCCCTACTTTCAAACATCCAACTTACAAATGGAAGGAGACAACAGGAAGTGAGATGAAATCTACACCTAGGAAGGGAAATTTTCTCCTGTAAGAGTTAATATGGGAAAAACATTTCTCCTTTTCACTGATGCTTTATCACCAATCCTTGTTTCACAAAAAAACCCAAATTTTCAAAAAACATTTATCATTGGGACAAAAAGTGAGGTGAAATCTTCTGAAGAGGAGCACAGACAGCAAAACAAATGAAACAGGGGTGATAACCCTTCCCTATGTTTTCCAAAAAGCTTAAAAAAGATTTTTTGGCTGGAGCTAAACACGTTAAAAATGTACCCGTTCAAAATTACAAACAGATTCTACTTAACAACAAACCTACAGTCCCTGTCTTGTTTGCACCGCCTGTAGACTGCTGTTCTGAGTATATAGGGCCTGGTGGCCCCACACCTTTCCTTTTTTTAATTTGGGTGCAGGGTACCCATGCCGTTTGTCTCACTGATTTTCATCCATATTGCCAGGGCCCGACATTGCATTAAACCTGCAAGCAGTTTTAAATAACTTTTTTTCCTTTAAAAATGACATTTTGTGCAGGGACTGTTCTAAGCACGGGAAACACGCGCCACTTTACAGGCATACCATAGACACCCCCCAGGTACGATATTTAAAGGAATATTTCACTTTTTTTTTTTTTACTATAAGCATCATTAAAATCACTGCTCCCGAAAAAACGGCCATTTTTAAAAGTTTTTTTTGCATTGATACATGTCCCATGGGGCAGGACCCGGGTCCGCAAACCCTTTTTAGGACAATACCATGCAAATTAGCCTTTAAAATGAGCACTTTTAATTTTGAATGTTCGAGTCCCATAGACGTCAATGGGGTTCTAACGTTCGTGCGAATTTTCGGTCCGTTCGCAGGTTCTGGTGCGAACCAAACCGGGGGGTGTTCAGCTCATCCCTAATAAACAATAATAATAAAAACTATAATAATGGTTAATAAACTTAACATTTTAATTATAATAGAAATTATCTGAATGTTTTTTGTTCTTTCAGATTGTCCTTTAAAATTTTCCGATTTTCGTTCTTATTTTAGTGTTTTCGTTCTTTCTGATTTTGGTATGTTCAAATTTTCGGATTTTCGTTCTTAAGAAATTTTCCGATTTTCAAATTTCGGATTTTCCTTCTTTTGAATTTTCGTTCCTTTAGAAAATTTGTTTTTGAAAAAATTTGTTAAACACTCTTTCATTAATTTGGATCTTTCTGAATTAACGAATATGCCGAATTTTGACGAAAAACTAATTCGGAACGAAATTATTTGCACATGTCTATTGGTAACAACCCATGCAATCCATACATACAAAGACACCAAAACAAATAAGTTGAAGAAATTAAGTTATGTGTAATAAAATGGAATGACATATGGAAAAAGTATTGAACACACTAACTGAAATGTATTTAAAGCGGTGTTCCACCCAAATTTTGAACATTATCTCTATGCATTCTCTTCCTTGCCTAGATGCTGACATGCTGTGTAAAAAAATTTAAATCGCCGTAATTACCTTTTTTTTTCTAATCTTCTTAGCACTTCCTGGTTTTCCTCCCATGTGAGTAGGTGTGTTTATAGCCTCTCCCAGACCTCCCACAGTCCCCTGGGAGCTAGTCTCAGGCTTCCCAGCATGCATTGTGCAACAGCGTCAAGACAACATCTCGGTGAATGCTGGGAGCACATTGCTCACTGGAACATTCAGAAGTTTTGAAATCCTTCTGTAACCAATACCATCAGTATGTTTTGCAACAATAAGGTTTCAAGGGTCTTGAGAGAGCTATTTGCTTTTAACCATCATGCAATGTCTCTTGTGTGACACCTTGGTAATGAGACACCCTTTTATACGCCATCAGATGACACTGAACCAGCTGATAATACTTTTCACTGACAAGGGGCAGTTTCTAATTACTGATAGATTTCAGCTGGTGTCTTGTCTTTCCATGTCTTTTTGCATCGCCCTTTCTTCATGCGTCCAATACTTTTTCCCTGTGTCATTGCATTTTATTACACATAACTTAATTTGTGAATTTATTTGTTTTGGTTTCTTAGTATGTATGGATTGCATGGGTTGTTACCGGCAGTTTTTATTTTACCCGCTGTATATGGAGCTGCCATTGTTGGCTTGCTTTTAAAGGTTCAGTTGCAATTTTTTAACTGCTCTAAGGCAAGCATATGCATATTAGGTCTGGGTATGAATGACAGCTGTAAAAAACGCAGGTTAGAAAGGGCTCTTTCCACATTTCTATTATTTTAAATTGTACTCCATTGCTTTCTTTTGTAGAGGGCAGGACCAGAAACTCTTTTGGATATATCTTACCCCCTGGTGCTCCAGAATGATAATTTGCTACCTGTAGCTAATCTGTAGATTTACTTTTTCATTATGTGCAAAATATAATAACTCAAAGCAAACGGGTTTTACAGACTATGTTTGATCTAAATGAATAGATTGCCTGATCCAAGAACAGGTCCCCACCAAAGTTGGCCTTATATAGCTCTTTTCCAAAGCTGGCCATACACCACAATACTTAACCAAAGCTGGCCATACACACCTTTTTATCAAAACTGGCCATAAACAGCTCTACGCCATACACAGACCTTCACCAAAGCTGGCATAGACAGCTCTTCAACAAAGCTGGTTATAAACAGATCCACACCAATGCAAGTCATACAAAGCTTTCCACCAAACTGATCATACATTGCTCCCCACCAAAGCTGGCCATACACAACTCCCCACCAAAGCTAGCCATATCCAGTTTCTTACCAAAGTAGGCTGTACATAGCTCTTTACCAAAGCTGTCCTAATAGAGTTCTTTACCAAAGCTGGCTATACATAGCTCTCCACAAAGTTGGCCATACAAAACATTTCACTAAAGCTGGCCATACACAGCTATACAAAAAGTTGGCCATACACAGTTCTTCACCAAAGCTGGCCATAAATAGCTCATTATTAAAGCTGGCCATGCAAAATCTTTATATGATAATGATGATAACTTGCAAACATGTCATATATGTGAAAACAGAGAAAATAGAAATTATATTGCAAACAATTATTCACTGTCAGGACATTCTGTAAATAAAACATTAAAACTGATCATGCTTCAACATATGCTTTTTAGGTCCCCTCAAATACAGTAGATAAACTTTTCCAAACTTCCTAATCAATTATTTGGCAGCAATATAATGCCATGTGCTTTTGCTCCCATGGCAAAGTCTACCCAACACATAGAATGTGCGTGATCGTGACACATTCAAGCAAATGTGAAAGTGCTGCAAATGCCCTGCAACTGTGCGTTGCATCTTTGGCAGCGAAAATGGGTTTTAAACAGGTTATAAGGAGATGCCACGCTTCCCCACCATCTGGCAGTATCCCTTGAAGTGCAACCCAAATGTAGATCATGCTTCAAAGGAAGGTAGATTTAGAAGCACATGAATAATATTGCTCATGCCAAGTAATAATAACTAGTTAAACTAGATCTCTTAGTTATAAGGCATGTTGTTGCAAGGATGTATTAAAGTGGGACTATGAGCAAAATAAAAAAATTACATCCTGTATATGTATGCAGTCTGTCAACAGCATTAAAACAGCAGTTTTGTTCAGAGTCCCTGTTGATCCCCTGTTGATCCTGCCAATATATTCTTTATATTTCCACTTTCTGTTACAGGCCAAGATGTTTAGTAAAAGTGGCATTAAGAGGGCTTGGGACAAACCATATAACACTGCTGGGGGTGCTTTACACAGTTAGCCTTTATTTGTATCGTTTAAACGTTTAAAAGTAACTGTTGTTGCAACTGCTTAAAAAAGTTACCTGGAGTTTGGCTACAAGTTTGTTTACTCTAAATTCATTTAAAACTACATATAGTTACACCCCCCTTAATCTCCTCTTCTTAAAACGGAGTTCAACACAAAAGGGGAAGCTCTGCTTGTTTGCACTCTCCCCCTTCCACTTTCACATTTGGCACTTTTTGGGGGGGGGGGGGGTGTACCTGATTTTGACAGTGGTGACCTGAGCTGGAAGTTTGCCCCCCCTCCTTCCCCCACAGTCTTTTGGGACACATCGCAGGTCCTAAAAGACTACAGGACCATTCACAAGGAGCAGTGCGACTCACGCATGCGCAGTAAGAAACTGGCCTGTTTCTCTTACTAGAGATGTCGGCACCTGCCCCTGAAGCCAATTGAAGAATCCATTCAGGTGAGGACATCGCTGGATCCCTGGACTGGTAAGTGTCCTTATATTAAAAGCCAGCAGCTACAGTATTTGTAGCTGCTGACTTTTCATTTTTTGGTTGGGAGCCTGGAGCTCCTTTTTAAGAGAGAATACATTTAGTTTCTCTAATCTTTCCCCATAGCTGAGCGTCTCCATGCCTCTTGTCAGTTTGGTTGCCCTTCACTTTCTCCAGTTCCCCAATATACTTTTTCTGAACTGGTGCCCACAACTGAACTACATATTCCAGATAAGGTTGTACTAATGATTTGTACAGGGGCACAATTCTCTCTCTCTCTCTCTCTCTCTCTCTCTCTCTCTCTCTCTCTCTCTCTCTCTCTCTCTCTCTCTCTCTCTGTAGTCCATACCTCTCTTAATACCCTCTTAATACAAGAAAGTATTTTGATCACTTTGGAAACAATTGCTTGGAATTGCGTGTCATTTTTAAGTTTATGATCTACCAGAACACCCAGATCCTTCTCCACCATTGATTCCCTCAGTTGTACTCAAACTAGTAAGTATGATGCATGTGTAGCGCACCCCCTAAGGAGCCACAGATGACCCCAGAGTCAGAGAACAGTCCATTACTTTTTTTTGTTATTTATTGAGGGTTAATAGCTTGGATAGGGATGGAAGGTTATGGATTGTCCACTTGACGTCAGCCAAACTTTAACAATAACTTCAGGGACATCTTCCTATATACAGTCTATATACAGTCTCCTTCACTTGCCTCCTGCGCACACCTGCTTACTTGCACCAGTTGAATCACTGCAGGATGATCTGACAGGCTCTCAGTCAGATTGAAGCAGTAGCCCTTTTCAGGCAGGGACTCAAAGCCCCTTTTTGTGTAGCAAAAATGTAGTGAAACAGCTTGTCACTTCTCCTTTGTGGCCACTGCTCCCAGCACCACCTCTTCAAGCACTGCAAACCCACCTGGTCGCCGCTGACCCTTTTTCTAGCCCTTCAGGTTAATTCTCCACACCAGTCCACCAAACTGACTCTTCACTAGGGATGGACGAATGGTTCGGCCCGAGTATAAGTTCGGGCCGAACTTTCACTGTTCGGACGTTCAACGAACAGCCGAACAAACGGGTCGTTTGAACAGATCACAATGCATTGCTGCGCTGAACATTGCATTGCAAGCCCTGATTGGCTGGAGCAGTGAAAGCTTTGAAATAAATAGTAGCTCTAAGGATCACTGGCTCCACCCATTAATTGTCTTAATTGACTGCAGGCAATTATCCAAAAAAGGGGAATCAGCTATACTGCATATAGGGTGATCTATATGTATGCCACTATTTCTCACACACCTTATAGTGATAATAAGTACGAGTATGTGTGCACACACTCGTGCATGCACTCATGCACATATGCATGATTAAAACACACCATGGAATTCAAAAAACATTAAACACAAAAAATAAAAATAAAAATAATAATCCAGGTATGCGAAAAAAGACACCAGAGGAGGAAAAGAGAGAAAGAGAGAGGAGGTTCTGTGGAGAGGCATGCTTAAAGTAAGTGCAAGTCCAGATCCCACCTCAGGTTTAACCCCTGAGGCGATCTAGTTTTTAATCTAAAAATCCACCATGCTTCTCTCCCCAGTAGCCTTCTCTCCCTATCACCTCCTCTGGGTGAGTGAGACAACCGTCCTATTCCTCTAAAGCGGAAAGAGGAGAGATTGCCCTGGTGACATTCCCTAAAGTGAGGTGTTGCATTCTAAATATTTCTAGCATTTGGATTATTTGTGTCACAGTAGTGTTGTCCTATGCGGGCTCTCAAAGGACATGTGGTACAGCCTACACATTGGAGGCTGCATGAAATACAGGTGATCAGGTAAATTACATAGTTTGTGCCACAGTTGATGTATTTCTGTATAGTAAACTCTTCATCTGTAGCTGTGGCAACAAATGTTTTACCCAGATCACACAAGTTACAGTACCTACAGGTTTTTATATTACAAGGGTAACTACCAGGATAAGAGAGCCAGGTGGGTTGGCATTGTTTAGATGAAAATAGACTAGGTGATAGTGCAGTCCCCAGTGTGGGCCCACGTCGGCTAGAAAAAAGGCAACCTGCTTGCAGAATCTCATTCAAATCTTTATCTGTATGTAATATTGGCAGATTCTTTTTTATTATACTGACTATTTGATTGTATTCTTGGGAAAATGTGGTTACAAATGTAATGGGTTTACCCGTTTTTCTATTTCTAGAGTTGTAAGGTTGATGAGGTTTGCTCTTATTTTTATGCTCTCTCTTTGTTTTAAGCTTATCTGACAGTAATTTGTCTGTCGATCATCAAAACCCTTTCTAGACCTTGGTATATAACAGATTTGTTACAACCTCGGTCCAATAAGCGCTGATGAATGACCTTACATTCTAGTTCAAAGGTTGAGTTTGTTGAACACGTTTAGCTCAAATAAACTCCCCATAAGGGATCGCATTGATGGTGTGGGATGGATGACAACTGGCTGCAAAAAGTGTAGTATTAACTCCATGTAGTTCTGTGTGCGTTGCTGCCAGTTTAACGCCATATTGTTTTGTGTGCATAACTGCCAATTTAACGCCATAGAGTTCTGTGTGCGTTACTGCCAGTTTAACGCCATATAGTGCTGTGCGTTACTGCCAGTTTAACGCCATTTACTTCTGTGTGTGTTACTGCCAGTTTAACGCCATATAGTTCTGTGTGTGATACTGCCAGTTAAATGCCATATAGTTTTGTTACTTTACTGCCAGTTTAACGCCATTTACTTCTGTGTGCGTTACTGCCAGTTTAACTCCATATAGTTCTGTGTGTGTTACTGCCAGTTTAACGCCATTTAATTTTGTGTGCGTTACTGCCAGTTTGCTGCCAATTTAACGCCATATAGTTCTGTGAGTCACTGTACCTTTGGCGCATTATATTGCAGTATTTTACAGTGTATCCGTGAAGTGTGTTTGTGTAGTGTGATTGCTCAAATTAAAGTGCACCAAACACCTCTTTACATTGTTTAAATGTAAAGAGGCGGACGTGGTGGTCAGTCCTCAGGCAGGGCATCATTTCTACTGTTTAGTGATTTTGCCTGTGCTATCCAGCCACAGCATGCAGAGGAGGTGGTGGACTGGCTTACTAAACCTTCCTTATCCGCCTCATCCTCTGTCATGCTAGCAAAGACAAGTGTGCAGTCCCCTGCAGTTGCCAGAGTGGATAAACCTGCCTCCTTGTCCACATCTATTCTGCCATAGCCCCAACATCAGCCATTGAGGAGTCAGATGAGTTATTTTACCATAGCATCAGCCACTTGCTCCTTGATGATGCCCAGCTATTACTGGATTCAGATGTTGGTTCTGAGATTGAGGATGACAGGAACATGAGCCTAGAGAGAGGGAGGAACACTGATATACAAATTGGCATTCATGTTCCCCAAGCCGCAGCGTATTGCCAAGTTGTCTCCAGTGGTAATGATAATGATGATGATGAGGTCACTGATGCGACTTAGGTGCCAGATAGAGCAGAGGAGGAAACTGAAGGTGAGGCGGCACAACCCCAAGAGGCCGACATCAAGAAAGAGTATAGAGCAGCCACCCTATTCCATCACATTCTACAGCTGTTATCATGGGCGTCCACAGAAAGGGGCAAGGGGGGCAATTGCCCCCCCTCCGGAATCAGGGATCGGATCAGGAGTTCCCCACTCGGTCTTTATCCTAGCGCCAGCGACCGGCCCTGCTCGCACCTGTACACAGTTTAGCAGGGCCAGTGACAGTTGGTGCGAGGAGCGGGACGGTGAAGGCCTCAAGGGGTGGGCAGGATGACATCATCCGGTCTACATAGTGCAAGTGAGCGGCCCAGGAGAGGGAAGCCACAGGAAACGAGAGCAGCAAGACTCCAGGAACAGCAGGCACAAAGTCCCCGGTGCCTCCCAGAGCCTGGAACCCCTGGACTCTTTAAACCTCCTCACTGCTCCCAGGCCTGGAGGACAGAAGGACCAGGGGTTTAGAGAACAAGGATGGGCAGGAAATGCAAGCAGCCAGGGACCGCTCCATGTCACATCATAGATCCGATAGAAGGAACAGAACACCTCCTGTCCCCACCCAGAATGAAAATGGGTCTTGCCAGCTGCTGGCCATCATGGACACCCTACTGGCATGCAATGTACCGTACTGAGCATTGCACACACCACTGGGACATAGGGGCACTTGAGAGACTGCAGACAGGGCTAGGGAGTCCCTCTCTCTGACCCCCCATCACCCCTCTCTATCACCCCCCTCTCTCTCTCTGTCACCCCTCTGATTTTTCATCCCCTGTCTCTCTCTCACCCCCTCTGTTTCTCTCTGTCACACGCCTCTCTCTCTGTCACCACCCTCTGTCTCTTTTGTTACCCCTTCTCTCTCTCTGTCACCCACCTCTGTCTCTCTCTGTCACCCCCTCTGTCTCTTTCTGTCACCCCCTCTGTCTCTTTCTGTCACCCCCTCTCTCTCTCTCTGTCACCCCCCTGTCTCTCTCTGTCACCCCCCACATGTGTGCAGTCTCTTAGAGTCTCTTGTGCCATGTCCTCAGTCTCTTATAGTCTCTTGAGCCATGTCCGCAGTCCCCAACAGTCTCTTGTGCCATGTCTGCAGTCTCTGACAATCTCTTGTGCCATGTCTGCAGTCTCTGACCATCTCCTGTACTACGTCTGCAGTCTTTGACCGTGATTATGTGATATTGACATTGTCATAAAGGGTCAGAGCATGGATAACCTTAAAATGATGCCCTCCCCTGAAAAAAGTTCTGCGGACGCCCATGGCTGTTATCTCCCGGCCCACTCCCCAAAGCTCAGCTGTCTGCCCTTTTTCAGCACATCTGCAGTAGATCGCACTGCTGCTATCTGCAAACTGTGTCTCAGGAACATCAAACATGGCAAAAACACCAACCATTTGAGTACCACATGCTTAACAAGGCTTTTAACGTCCAACCACTCAGCCCATTGGCAAGAGCACCTAAAAGACACACAAAGAAGAAATCTTTCCCTCACCTTCCTATATAGGAGTGATTGGATTATTATATCATGCCTGAAAGGTAGTGGCCAGATTCTGGCTCTCTCCTCACGCCCTACGAAAAAACAATGGGTGGAACAGGTTAACTACATTGTTGTAGGGAGCACCTAACATATCAGCATAAGAAATACATCTTGCAAATTTTATTCCATATGGCAGGCCTGGTTGGACACTCCAAGACTAGCACCTCCGCAGCTGATTTTACATTGGCTGCTGCAGGTATGAAACATCATGATCACACGTTAGCTGATTTGAAATAGTTGAGAGTGTATAGATACAGAGTCTGGTATAGATCTCCCATAGCAAATACATTTCACCTCCATATGATAATAGAAGGGGAATTCTCCCAAGAGCAGGGAGAATACGAGCGCTTTTGGTTTCTGTTTGGCCCGTTGGCCATCAGTTTTTCTGTGTGAGTGGGAAGGTGTGACCTTACCCACTTGGCATAGATTCTTTTTCTTTTATTTTCAAGATATGTCGTTGTACTATAAGCTGTGTTGTGGATTTACATGACTGATTTACATTTCGCATAATCTGTTGGATCTGTGAATTGACTAAGTTTTTCTTTTTTCTGTTTTCCTTTTGAAATGCAACATGTATTATACCCTGTATGACACAATAAAACTTTTTCTGATTAGAAAAAAAAAGCCGCACAAAAGGAGCACAAATCTGTCCCTCCTCGTCCTCCTTACCCACTTCAGTCTGCCCCTGCTATACCGAGTCATTACCTCTCAGCAGCCTCCACTGACAGGGATGATGGTATAGCACAGGGTGTCCCGGTTTCTAGCAGCACACCACCAGCTGTAGACTGTAGCCGGCAAATTTCTCTGCCCCATCTGCTGCAGCTGAAAAAAAAATACAGTCCCTGCCACCCACATGTCCAGCGTCTAAATGCAAGCTTGTCAAAGGTGTTGGCTCTCCAACTTCTGCCTTTCAGCCTGGTGGATTCTGCCCCCTTCCGTGAATTCACACAATGTACTGTACCACAATGGTAGGTTCCCAGTCGCTACTACTTTTCACCTTTGTGCTAAAGCTAGCCAGAAGAGTCTATAGCAATTTCAGGCGGTCATACACAGCTAGTGCTCGGTTGGCTGAAATTCAGCGGGAAATCCACCTACCCGTAAACCGCCTGATTTGTGACATGCCCACCAGGTGGAACTCGACTTTGTCAATGCTGCAGTGGCTATACATGCAGCAGAGGACCGTCAATGAGTACCTGTGCGAATATGGCACAATGACAGGCTCAGACCAACTCGGCTTTTTTTCCTCATGCCAATGGCTGATCATTAAGGATGCACGCACAGTATTGTCACCATTTGAATAGGCCACAAAGATGGTGAGCCATGGAGACAGCCACACTCTGGTTGGAGACACTTAGAATCCCCACAGTAGTAATTGCCTCTTGTCTTTCAACTGATTCATGCAGGCTGCAGCTCCCTCATAATCTCGAATGCAGGTCAGACTCAGTAATATGGATGTCTCACTCACTCTATGTATTCATTCATTCTCTATCCCTACACTGACTGATATTGTCATAATTGACATATACCAGCATATTGGGTCATCCCTCCCAGGTTCATTTTTCTTGTGTCATTTTTCTCTGTAGGTACAATTGACAGATCCACAAAAAATATATGAAATACATCTCTCTACACTACATAGGTAGGTGCAATTCAGTTCGCTCACACACTCTTACCAGTCTCTCACCTCATCCCACTGCAACAGGCACTTTTACAAGATAAATCCATGCGCACACCTTTGCACGTATGTGTCTATGTGCTTTGATTGCAAACTGATATGTTCACATAACAGTCATTTTAATTCTGTCACCAGCTAATACACACTGGCGACTTTCACCCTGTAGAACAAATGCATGTTCTTTTTGTGTGTATGTATGTATATATGTATATGAATACTTGTGTACATGTGCACCTGCCTGTGCATGCTGTGTGCACATGTATACATGTACATGCACATGTGCATTGTGTATAATTAAATATTATATATATATATATTTTTTTTTATATATACAGTGGGGACGGAAAGTATTCAGACTCCCTTACATTTTTCACTCTTTGCTATATTGCAGCCATTTGCTAAAATCGTTTAAGTTCATTTTTTTTTCCTCATTAATGTACACACAGCACCCCATATTGACAGAAAAACACAGAATTGTTGACATTTTTGCAGATTTATTAAAAACGAAAAACTGAAATCTCACATGGTCCTAAGTATTCAGACCCTTTGCTGTGACACTCATATATTTAACTCAGGTGCTGTCCATTTCTTCTGATCATCCTTGAGATGGTTCTACACCTTCATTTGAGTCCAGCTGTGTTTGATTATACTGATTGGACTTGATTAGGAAAGCCACACACCTGTCTATATAAGAAATTACAGCTCACAGTGCATGTCAGAGCAAATGAGAATCATGAGGTCAAAGGAAATGCCTAAAGAGCTCAGAGACAGAATTGTGGCAAGGCACAGATCTGGCCAAGGTTACAAAAAAATTTCTGCTGCACTTAAGGTTCCTAAGAGCACAGTGGCCTCCATAATCCTTAAATAGAAGACGTTTGGGATGACCAGAACCCTTCCTAGAGCTGGCCGTCTGGCCAAACTGAGCTGTCGGGGGAGAAGAGCCTTGGTGAGAGAGGTAAAGAAGAACCCAAAGATCACTGTGGCTGAAGCTCCAGTGATGCAGACGGGAGATGGGAGAAAGTTGTAGAAAGTCAACCATCACTTTAGCCCTCCACCAGTCAGGGCTTTATGGCAGAGTGGCCCGACGGAAGCCTCTCCTCAGTGCAGGACACATGAAAGCCTGCATGGAGTTTGCTAAAAAACACCTGAAGGACGGACTCCAAGACGGTGAGAAATAAGATTTTTTGGTCTGTCGAGACCAAGATAGAACTTTTTGGCCTTAATTCTGTGTGTAGAAAACCAGGCACTGCTCATCACATGTCTAATACAGTCCCAACAGTAAAGCATGGTGGTGGCAGCATCATGCTGTGGGGGTGTTTTTCAGCTGCAGGGACAGGACGACTGTTTGCAATTGAGGGAAAGATGAATGGGACCAAGTACAGGGATATCCTGGAGAAAAACCTTCTCCAGAGTGCTCAGGACCTCAGACTGGGCCGAAGGTTTACCTTCCAATAAGACAATGACCCTAAGCACTCAGCTAAAATAAAGAAGGAGTGGCTTCACAACAACTCTGCGACTGTTCTTGAATGGCCCAGCCAGAGCCCTGACTTAAACCCCATTGAGCATCTCTGGAGAGACCTAAAAATAGCTGTCCACCAACATTTACCCTGCTGGTTGTGGTTGCCGGGTAATGGGAGGGAAGTCTGAGGCCTAATAATCAGTGACGGAAGGAAAGTGAAGCCTGGCTGTAAGGAAGGTGACATATTGAGGAGATGGAGCACCATGTCTAAGAGAGGAGGGCTGCGTTCAGGAGGAAAGAGACTATATAAAGATATGTGACCATCTGGCTTTTCCCATCTTTTGGCTATCTGTGGTGGAGTGTAGACACGTGCATTCGTTTTCGTCCGAATGCATTTTCGTCCGAATTTCAGGTATTTTCGTTATCGTTTTAACAAACGATAACGAAAGTGCAGAATCCGAATAACGAAAGATCCGACATAAACAAATGCTTTATTTTCGTTTTCGTTGCTACAACAGTTTGATATAGATAGGAGATTCGACACGATGATGACAATAACAATCTGTGTCCATCAAACCTGTGGTCGAATGTGCCTAACCTTAACTCTATTAGTCCAAGATTATTCTACATAGAGAGAAAAGATTCGACATAGAGAGAAAAGATTCGACATAGGAGAGAAAAGATTCGACGTAGGGGGAAAGATTCGACCTGGGGGAGAAAAGATTCGACGTAGGGGAGAAAGATTCGACGTAGGGGAGAAAAGATTCGACGTAGGGGAGAAAAGATAGATAAAAATAATGATGATGATGAATGTTATTGGCTGATTGTAACCAAAGAGGAGGAGCAGTAAAATAGCTAGAACTAAGTACACACGTACTTTGGCTTATGGTGTTGAAAGTTCTAAGAAGATTAGACGGGCAGGTAAACTATACGGCGTCGTACAGTTTAGCTGCTCCGTCGAATCTTCTTTGAACATTCGACAGACACCATAAGCCTTCAATGACAGATTCGACCTTAATTTGGATTTTTGGACAAATGCTATTTTTTTTTTTTACAAGAAATACAAATGCAATTTTTAATGAAAAACTAAATGAATAAAAACGAATTTCAGAAGTAACTAAATAAATGTATTTTTCGGACGAAAACGAAATTCCGAAACGAAATATTTCAGTGTGCACATGTCTAATGGAGTGTCATTTCGAGTTACTGTTGAGCCTTGGCATCATTTGATTACATCGCATGTTTTTTACATTGTTCTGGTAAGCAGATTGGCAGCACGTGGGTGTGGTGTGCTTTCTTTGTGCACACTGAAGTTTGGTGAAGGCTTCACGTCATCTCTACTCTTCTAAAGTTCTTATGGACTATTTTTATTTATTTGATCACTTTGTTTATTTAGCGCTGCATTTTGAATTTTTGCATATATGCGTTTGATGAATCAACAAACTATGCTGGCAGCTAACCACTCTTTCTAGTTAGTGCAGATATTTGAGCACACTTGTTTCACCAACGTTTACCATCCAACCTGACAGAATTGGAGAGGATCTGCAAGGAGGAATGGCAGAGGATCCCCAAATCCAGGTGTGAAAAAGTTGTTGCATCTTTCCCAAAAAGACTGTATTAGATCAAAAGGGTGCTTCTACTAAATACTAAGCAAAGGGTCTGAATATATGTGATATTTCAGTTTTTCTTTTTTAATAAATCTGCAAAAATGTCAACAATTTTGTGTTTTTCTGTCAATATGGGGTGTTGTGTGTACATTAATGAGGAAAAAAAATGAACTTAAATGATTTTAGCAAATGGCTGAAATATAACAAAGAGTGAAAAATGTAAGGGAGTCTGAATACTTTCCCTCCCCACTGTATGTATATTTGCATCCTGTCTATCCACACTTACACTCGATCTGTAACTATGTATAGTGAACCCACTTCAGCAAGTAGTAATGTCCTTTACACGTTTTAAGCAATAACATAAGGAAAATACTAATTTTTAATGGTTTTCTAATGTTTAATACTTTTATTTTTTCAAAACTTAAACATGTTTACGTTTTACATATTTTACCATATTAATTCTAATTTTATTTTACCGTATATATACTCGAGTATAAGTCGAATTTTTCAGCACATTTTTTTGTGCTGAAAGTGCCCCCCTCGACTTATACTGGAGTCAAGCACTTTTCTGCAGCAAAAAATGTCATTTTCCGAACCGACTTTGGGGCCCCGTATCTCAGGGCCACTTGGTGCTAGGAACCTCAAATTTGGAGTGCAAACCCACTGGAACTGGTACCATAACATATCCAAAGCTGAAGTTCCTAGCACTAAGTGGCCCTGAGATACGGGGCCCCAAAATCGGTTCAGAAAATGTCATTCTCTGCTGCAGAAAAGTGCTTGACATTTTCTGAACCGATTTTGGGGCCCCATATCTCAGGGCTACTTGGTGCTAGGAACCTCAAATTTGGAGTGCAAACCCACTGGAACTGGTACCATAACATATCCAAAGCTGAAGGTCCTAGCACTAAGTGGCCCTGAGATACGGGGCCCCAAAACCGGTTCAGAAAATGTCATTCTCCTGCAGAAAAGTGCTTGACATTTTCTGAACTGATTATGGGGCCCTGTATCTCGGGGCCACTTGGAGCTAGAAACCCCAGCTTCGGAAATTTTATGCTGCTAGTTCCACTGGGTTTGCACACCAAATTTGGGGTTCTTAGCACTAAGTGGCCCCGATATATGGGGCCCCAAATTCGGTCAACTGTGTCTATCTGCAGCAATGTCATTTCGGGACCCTTTGGGTTCAGAGACCCCAAATTTTTGCTGCAGCTAGGGGGGCATCCAGGAACCCTTAACTACCGAGTTTGAAGTTCAGGGGACCTATGGCTGCAAATGGGCACAGTGAGGCATGCAAATGGGCACAGTGATGCTGCAAATGGGCATTGTTGACCCTCTTTTCCACTTACAGTAGCTGTGCATTTCTTACCCTTGTCTTATACTCGGGTCAATAAGTTTTTCCCATTTTTTTTGTGGTAAATTAGGGCCTCGACTTATACTCGGAACGACTTATACTCGAGTATATACGGTAAATTATATGTCTCTGGTCTGTATTGTGTAGTATACAATTCCAACACTTTCTATATGTGCTCTGCATATATTTGGTATCTATTCTATTTAGAGTGCTGGGATGTGGACAGGTCTAGAGCTAAGGAGAACCGATCACTTACCATGTGATACACCTCCCAACTAGCCAATCCTCTTTTTTGTTGGTCTACCTTATTGAACAGACTTTCTTCTTTTTTCGAGGCTCTGATGAAGAGGGAACCCCTCGAAACAGGTCAGACCACCTTTGAGCACTTGCCCTTGCATGGGCATGTCTAACTTTTACCTTTTAATGTGTATATTTTGTAGCCCAGCTTTTATGAATATGTAGAAACTTTTTTACTGTATATGCATTTATCTATTTTGTATATGAATAAACTGTATTATCTTGATCCAAGCGTTAGATCATGCGCCTTCCACCTCTTTTTTCCACTTAGCCTTCTTCAGACCACCCTTGGTCAGTTTGGGCAGCGGGACACGCATGATCATCTTCTATTTTTTTTTCTTCTTTTGTAAGTACTACCACTCTATAACAACAAAGCCTTCACGAGCGCAGGAGAAAATTTTCCTTGTTTACATTTGTACAGTGTTGCATGACTGGGTAATTGTCATTCAAAATGTGAGGGTGCTAAAAGCTGAAAATTTGCCTGGTTGGGAAGGGGGTATAAGTACGGAGAGGGCAAGTGGTTAAAAACTTGCATAGGGATGGGAGGTTAGAGGATGCCCACTTGACTTCAACAAAACTTCAACAACTTCAGGGACATCTTTTTATGAACAGTCTATATACAGCCTCCTGCACACACTTGCTTGCTTGCACCAGCCAGAGACTATTGGAGGGGACTGAACGCAAGCCTCTTGCCAACAGATTATGGGTCCTGGATTTTAAGGGAACAATACTCTGCAAGGTGAATTAGAAATCCAGTCTGATCTGTACTAATCAGACTCAATCGTGTATATATGTATATATTGTATGTTGTCTCATTCTGTTGTGGACTCTTTGCTGTGGTCATTTGGGATGTGTGTCCCTGTAGAGGGAGGGGGGATTCCTCCAGCAGCCCCCCTGCTGATAAGACTGATTCATACTGTTGGGACACATCTTGTGAGGAGATGCTGGTGTCATCAACTCCACTTGTCTGTCTGTTGCCTGCTAGAATGTGTATTGTAAATAAGTCTAGTATAGAATCTAAGAGTCATTAGATCCCCATTGTTGTTTGTGTTAATTAACTCTGCTATTGTGTGAAGAAGAGTTCGGTGTTGATTTGTGATAATGTTGATTGGGTTTTCTGTGCTACAAGACATCCAGTCTGGCCTAAAGGTCATGACTGAGTCATCTAGACTGTCTAAAGGGATTAGTTAATTAGCCCATGTTAATTAGGATTCTGGTCACAGGTGTATGTTCAGAGTAATATGAGCAGGTGGTATGCACCTCCTCTTTTACTGTATAAAAGAGCCTGTATTCCTTTCAATAAAAGAGATCCCTGTTTGAACTTACATACAGCCTGCCTGGTGTTTGTTCTGAGCTATCACAACTGGATTCGAATGGCACATAGCTGTAGTTTAAATCCCGGAGCATCGGATGACTGAACCATCAGACGTTGTGATCTGCAATCTGATTCAATAGCCGCAGAGGAGTGTCGGGAGAGTGGAACCGAGCGAGCAGGGGCTCGTTACACAGCTTGTCACTTCTCCTCTGTGGCCACTGCTCCCACCACCACCTCTTCAGGCACTGCCCCACCTGGTTGCAGCTACCCCTTTCTTTAGCCCTTCAGGCTAACTCTCCACACCTGTCCTCCAGACTAACTCTTCTCCAGCTGATCTGCTCACGTTGTCCTCTCTTGCTCCCGTGCCTCCAGGAAGGACTTCCTCCCGTGTGTTGTGGCAGGATCCTTTCAGCACCTGAGCCCTGGCATAAGGCAGGATACCCCCAGACAAGAGGGCACCCCAGAGGGCCACTGACAGCCTCCTCGGCACTGTATCTCCATCTTCCACCTGACTGTCCCTGCTGGCATGACCCACATCTATTTATGGAGTGGTCTCAGCCCCCTTGCCAGCCTCTGAGGATTGGCTGAGGCTCCATAAATATTCAGGGCAGTTCCTCCTAACCTCCATCCACTAATTCTAGAAGAATCTCTAACACTGCATACCAGGGGAAGGCACCAGAGAGGTCCCAGGATGAGTCACCCAGCTCTGAACTCTAATAAACCCTGTTCCAGATTCCATAGCTCAAGCTTACTCTAAGCTAAACTATGTTTTTACCTACTGTACATTCTATGGCTACTTCTAACACATACTAGAGTGTGCTACACATGCATATTCTTAGCTCCCAAGTGCATAACTTTACATTTATCAACACTGAACCTCATTTGCCACATAGTTGCCCAATTAAACAGTGCATGAAGGTTGGCTTGTAAATTGGAGATAACCTGTAAGGATGTTATTCCACTGCATAGCTTGGTGTTATCTGCAAAGACTGAAATGGTACTTTTAATCCAAGACCTTATATCATTATGCATATATTAAAAAGTAAGGATTCCAACACTGAACCTTGGGGTACACCACTGACCTTAGACCATTCAAAGTAAGAATCATTAACCACTATCTAAATACGATCTTTTAGACAGTTTTCTATCCATTTACAAACTGATTTTTCCAGGCCTGTAGACTTTACCTTACACATTAGCCCTGTTTGGGGAACTGTGTCAAACGCTTTTGCAAAATCCAATTATACTACGTCCACAACCACTCCTTTGTCTAAGGTTTTACTTACCTCCTGATAAAAAGAAATCTATTTTTTTTTCCCAGCACAAACTCATGTGTATGTGGTCTTTTATTAAATTATCCAGTATCTTCCCAACTATACGTAGGTATAAGTTACATGTCCATCTAAGCCTGCCCTTTGCATAAAGTGACAACACTGCTTCGTGTTTTCACTTCAGAATGAAGTGAAAACACCATGTTACAATGTTACAGGAAGTTGAAAAAAAAAACATATCTACTGGTAAGTTCAAAAGGTAATACCACTAATTATAGTGGGAGTCAGAAAAACAAAAACTACCATGTTAATGATAATGACAGACTGTATTATATTGCAATTAGTTCCACTTTTACATTTGCCTTTCTGTTTTGGGTCCCTTCGGAGTGTTCATTTGGTTGCGGTGATTGCATGCCGCAGTACGCCTGGGCGAATTTGTATGTAGAGTGTAGACGCCTTTCAAGTGGAGTGTGTGTGCATTGTGAGCATCCACTGTAACGTACAAAGATTATGAACTGTCTCTGTGATTACTTTTCCCACTTAAAGAAGATAAAGAAACTACTTTCTATTACCAGAGGCTTATGTTAGCTTTAGCCCTGGAATAAATAAATAGCTCAGGCAAAATAACATAAAAATAATAAATCATATCATCATTCTTCTACTAACCTCTTAATTTTGACTCTTACAGGCATTATGATTGAACTGTACAAATCAGTGCTTTTAGCTTGAATTATGTAAAAGTCTCAGTGCTTGTGAGGACAGACACACAAAATTTATTCAACTGGGTCATAAAATGATCTCATGACTTGGAAAATTTTCATTCACTGCGATTGGGCTGTAGAGGGTGGTTTGGTTGTCAAGAGGATTGAACCATTATAATCTTTATATGTTTGGGGAGAATAGCTCCGGGCAACAAGTAAAATCAATGAACCGCTTAATGCTATTCAGGAAACAGTGTAACTGAGCTCTAGACAGAAATTCCGCTCCGTTTACATTTAAAGAAAAACATAACATAAGTACTGAAGAAGAAAAAAAGTCAAAAAATATTCACCCTTGTCTGTGACTGGATGGACTGTCCGGAAGGAGCATGGCCTGAAGTAGACAATGGGGATTCATTTACTAAAACTGGAGCACTCAGAATCTGGTGAAGCTCTGCATTGTAATCAATCAGCTTTTAACTTTTTCAATTAAGCTTTGACAATAAAACCTGGAAGCTGATTGGTTTCTGTGCAGAGCTGCACCAGATTTTGCACGCTGTAGTTTTAGTAAATCCCCCCAATGGAAACTGATTGTAAGATATGGCCTCCTTCCTGCAGAGTACATTACTTTCAAGTCAAGCCTGAAGAACTATACATTAGAATCATTACGCATGTGCATGCATGTAATTACACTTTTCCAAGACACCAGTGGGAGCTTCTGAACTGCACAATTAACTGTTGCCCCAAGCTACATACGAAGGCAGCCAGTGGGCTCTCACATTAAGGCATCTGAGTCTTTGCTCCATCCTTTGCACACACAGTTCACCCTTCATCCTTTGGTCTCACTGCTCATCACAGGCCCCTTACCTCCTCTAGAAATTTTCATCATGGTAACTTCTCTAGACATGTGCTTGTTTCGTCCTGTTTAGATTTGCTCATCTTGTTATTTAGTGTCATTAAATTTGGTTGATTTGTTCAATTTGTATTCGGGGATTTGTATTCAGAATTCGTAATCGGAATTAGTTTTGCCTTTTTGGGAATTTACCGATTTTTTCGATTCGAGACGTTCGAATCGATAAATTTCAAATTGGTCAAATTGAAAATGTTATATTTTTTTTCGATTCAAATGTGGCAAAGTGAACAAACAAAAGAAAGATTTTTATCAAATTATTACAATGACTCTTTAAATCACCTTTGGCTTAACAAAAACAGCATTATTTCGAAACGTACTCTAATAACACACACAGTCTTTGATTTTATCACACACGAGCGGAATTTCCATCAGAAAGAGTCCAAGGGGAGCTTTTGATCGTATATTCCGACCGTGTGTATGCCCCATCGGACTTTGTCCCGTCTTACGTGTTGTACATCACTGTGTTCTGTACAGTCGGAATTTAGTGTGACCATGTGTATGCAAGACAGCTTGAGCGGAATTTCGTCGGAACTCCGTCGGAAAAACCTTCAGAGTTTATTCTGATGGCAAAACCGGTCATGTGTACAGGGCATTCGAAATATGTTTACAGTTCACATTAGAATGGAATTCGATGTAAAACTTGATTCAAATTTCAATTAGAATTTTTTTTTCGTTATTCAGAGCATTCAGTAAACTTTGTTTATACTGTAATTCAGGTATTCATCAAATTCAGATATATCCGAATCTCCGAATAACAATTTTTTTTCCCCTAATATTAATTTGGAACAAAACAAACCACACATGTCTAGACTTCTCACACCAAGCACCAAACCTGAAAAAATCTTCTAGGTGTAATCACTTCTATATGGCTTCTGCTCACCTTTTTGCTAGTCCAACTTCACTTTATGCTGAGGAACAGAAATCTTTACAATGTAGAACATGTGGAGAATTGTAATAAATTATGTTACATAAAGCACTGTGTATTGAAGATTAGGTTGACGCAGAACACAACATCTTGTTCTTCACATGACTAGTAATAATGTTATGCATCATGCTTAATCTTTGCCCCTGAATGTACTTCCTCCTAACCACAAGAGGATTCTTTAGTGTATTTGGGTGTTGGGACCGCTCTTATGGGGGCTGTGGGGATACTGTGGATGAACAAGTCCTTTGTTTCTTGATGTTATCACTCTCAAAGCCCCCACATGTATAAATCGGTCGACTATCTTCATTTTTCGCTCACAAGTACAACATATCCTTATTGAGATCTGCAAGCGTCCTATTGGGTCCTTTAGTCAGTGGTTCCCCCTGGGCTACCTTTTGTTATTACTGGTTGTGCATCCTTGGGTCAAGACACACAACTGTGTGGACATACCCTGCTTACAGACATATTCATATTGCCTCTTCCAAATGAAGCAGGTCATAGTATCTAAAAAGTATCCACAGTTTTTCAATCATTGACAGTCTAATATATGTGTACAGCAGGATTGTTGCTACATAGTTACAGTAGGTGAGGTTGAAAAAAGACACAAGTCCATCAAGTCCAACCTATGTGTGATTATGTGTCAGTATTACATTGTATATCCCTGTATGTTGTGGTCATTCAGGTGCTTATCTAGTGATAGCTCCCCGCTGAGACCACCGCCTGTGGAAGGGAATTCCACATCCTTGCCGCTCTTACAGTAAAGAACCCTCTACGTAGTTTAAGGTTAAACCTATTTTCTTCTAATTTTAATGAGTGGCCACGAGTCTTGTTAAACTCTCTTCTGCAAAAAAGTTTTATTTCTATTGTAGGGTCCCCAGTACGGTATTTGTATATTGAAATCATATCCCCTCTCAAGCGTCTCTTCTCCAGAGAGAATAAGTTCAGTGCTCGCAACCTTTCCTCATAACTAAGATCCTTCAGACCCTTTATTAGCTTTGTTGCCCTTCTTTGCACTCGCTCCAATTCCAGTACATCCTTCCTGAGGACTGGTACCCAGAACTGGACAGCATACTCTAGGTGCGGCCGGACCAGAGTCTTGTAGAGTGGGAGAATTATCATTTTATCTCTGGAGTTGATCCCCTTTTTAATGCATGCCAATATTCTGTTTGCTTTGTTAGCAGTAGCTTGGCATTGCATCTACTAGGACCCCCAGGTCCTTTTCCATCCTAGATTCCCCCAGAGGTTCTCCCTCCAGTGTATAGATTGCATTCATATTTTTGCCACCCAAATGCATTATTTTACATTTTTCTACATTGAACCTCATTTGCCATGTAGTTGCCCACCCCATTAATTTGTTCAGATCTTTTTGCAAGGTTTCCACATCCTGCGGAGAAGTTATTGCCCTGCTTAGCTTAGTATAGTCTACAAATACAGAGATTGAACTGTTTATCCCATCCTCCAGGTCGTTTATGAACAAATTAAACAGGATTGGTCCCAGCACAGAACCCTGGGGAACCCCACTACCCACCCCTGACCATTCCGAGTACTCCCCATTTATCACCACCCTCTGAACTCGCCCTTGTAGCCAGTTTTCAATCCATGTACTCACCCTATGTTCCATGCCAACGGACCTTATTTTGTACAGTAAACGTTTATGGGGAACTGTGTCAAATGATACATCATTGATAAAAAGTAGAATATAACCTTTAACCCTTATAAGAGATATATTTGGGCATACCGATGGAAGGTTGGATGTTAAGTATTTATTATTATCCTAAATGTACATTATATGTACACCAGATATTATTTTTTGGGGATTTTTATGGTGATTTTATTAATATCCATAAAGATATGAATTAATATTGACTATACATAACGTCTGTGGATTCTAAATAGCACCTGAAAAGTCCCTATTACTTCTACTGTATATCCAACTTATTTCCTAGCAATAGTGTTACTATCAACATCTCATTGAGGTAATGACTAAGCGCTAACATTTGCGCGAAACACGTCTACCTTTTTGTCCCCTGCTCCATCTGTGAACCACTTGTCATATGAAGCTTCAATAAAAGGATTTTTGGAAGTGCAGCCGTCCGGAATCTTTTTCTTATGTTACACAGCATGTGAGCTGGACTAGCACCTGACTAGTGTGTTTGGGGATTAACCAGAGAGTCATTCACCTGGAGCGACTTTTCTTGTTTCATTGAAGATTGTTTTGATTGATGCATCTTGTGCGACCTAGACAGTTCTTCACAGAAGTTTCTTTAGGCATTCAGTAGGATAGGCAATCCCTTCCAAAATACAGCCCCCACCCCATGTTTCCTTTAGGACAGTGGGGTTTCATTAAGCAAATTGCTGCGTAATAAATACCAAATATTTATGCACACAATCAATGTTCAGGCAAATGCACATAAGGTTTAGTAAATCAGGTCCAGCATTTCTTTATACTAAAAACATCATTGCATTTCATGCTAAGGTTTCCATATTCTACAATAGGGATGGGCCGAACGGACCCCTGTTCAGTTCGCACCAGAACTTTTGAACACTGCGAAAGTTTGGACCCAAATAACGAACACCATTAAAGTCAATGGGACCCGCACATCGTAAATCAAAACTGCCCATTTTGAAGGCTTATATGCAATTAATTGGGCATACAATGGTTATAGGGGTCCGGGTCCTGCCCTGGGGGACATGTATCAATAAAAACAAGTTTGTAAAAAAATGTCATTTTTAAATGAGCAGTGATTTTTTTATTTCCAAAGTGAAAGCATAAAAATGAAAAATTCCTTCCAATATAGTGCCTGGGGGATCCCCTTAGTCTACCTGTAAAGTGGCAGATCTGTACCATGTCTAGAATCTGCTGCAGCAATAATTGCATTTATAAAGCCAAAAAAATGCCACTGGGAACAAGATTAGAGATTTTTTGGATACATTCTGGTGTCACTTTGACTTTGGATAGACTTTGGATAGAGTTAACGGGTGCGTAAAAATTGGTCTTTGGGTGTCGGTGGCGCCTTACCACCGTAACCCTATAGAGGTACTCTTGATGAAAGCAAGAATTGGCCTTGCTGTAAAAAACTGCAATGATATGCACTTGTCAAACAGGTGCAGAAAAATTGGTCTTTGGGTGACGGTGGCGCCTTCCCACCATAACCCTATAGAGGTGCTCTTGATGAAGGCAAAAAAATTGCAATGATATGCACCTGTCAAAAGGTGCTGAAAAATTGATCTTTGGGTGTTAATTGTGCCCATGAAACCTATACCAAAAACATCCTTCCAGATGAAATGATTGAACACCCTCAAAGCTAGGCAGCCTTAAAGTCCTGCAGAGATTCCACATCCCAAAAAGACTTAATCAATGACATCGGCATCAGGGGCTTCATAGCTGGTAATCCAGGACTGATTCATTTTTATAAAAGTCAAATGGTCCACTGAGTCTGTGGACAGACGCGCTCTATGATCAGTAACAAAACCTCCTGCAGCACTGAATGCCCATTCTGAAAGTACGCTGGATGCAGGGCAGCCCAACAAATCAATAGCATACTGGGCAAGTTCTGGCCAGTGGTCTATTCTCATGACCCAGTAAGTCAGTGGATTGTCAGCTGGAAAGCTCTCCATCTCTGTTTTGGCCCTGAGGAAATTGTCCACCATGTGATGCAGACATTGCCAATGGGATGTGGAAGCTAACAGCCCTGGGCAGTGAGGGCTAAAAAAATTCAGAAATGCCTCAGTTAGGCGGACGCTTTCTCCAACGCTCCTCTCTTGACCAACAGAAGTGAGGAAAAATGTTGAATAAAATCCTCTCAAACGTGTCCTCAATAGATTTTATCCTCTGCACTCTCTGTGGGAACTGGATGAGTTCTGAGACTTTCCCCTTATAACGGTGGTCAAGGAGGGTTGTCAACCAGTAATAATCCTTCTCCTTTATGCCACGTATTGTTGGGTCCTTTCGCAGGCTTTGAAGCATGAGGTTGCCCATGCGCCTCAAATTTGCAGAGGCTTGAGAAGCAGACTCCTTGGGGTGACTCAGGATGACAGCATCTGGAACTTCCTCCTTCCAGCCACGTACTACTCCCAAGGGTCCTGGGGTTGGAAAGCCATCGCTTATAGATTGACACATGTCTCCCTTCTCTTCGAAGCCTATGAACGTGCCAGAATCCTCCTCCTCATCCTCCTCCCCTTTCTCCTCCTGTGTGTTCTGTGACAGGAATAATGGTGTCTGGATAAAGTGGGCCTTGAGAGGAAAGGAAGTCCTCCTTTTCCTCCTGCTGCTCTGAAATGGCTACAGATTCCTCTGGCCAGGTTTAGCACATCTTGCAACCCTGGGTAAGTATTTAGGTAACACTGCACCACCAAATTGAGGACATGTGCCAGGCATGGCACATGTGTCAACTTTCCCTAAGGGCGGACAGGAGGTTTGAGCCATTATCGCACACCACCATTCCTGGCTCAAGCTGACATGGTATGAACCACCTCTGGGCCTGTCCCTGCAGAGCTACAAGAATCTCTGCTCCAGTGTGGTTTCTGTCCCCTAAACACACCAGCTGAAGCAGTTCTGCAGAGGAGGGCACGGAGGTGGTGAAGGAGGAGGGGGTTGAGCTCACAGGTCTGGCATCATCACCACCAGCTGTATGGAGACGTGGGGGCACAACAAGTTGCAGCACTGAGCCCTGTACTGCATCCTTTTGAGTTGCAAGCAGCATTACCCAGTGTGCCGTGAACAAAATATATCATCCCTGCCCATGCTTGCTGGACCACATGTCAGCAGTAGGGTGGATTTATGTGAAAAGTAGTAGTGATTTGGAACGTGCCATTGTGGTACAGCACATTGTACGAATTCAAGGAAGGGGGCAGAATCCACCAGGCTGAAAGGCAGAAGTTGTAAAGCCAACAGCTTTGACAAGCTTGCATATAGACGCTGGGCATATGGGTGGCAGGGACTGTATATTTTTTTTCCGCTCATGGGGCAGAGAAATTTGCCGGCTACAGTCTACAGCTTGTGGTGTTCTGTTGGCAGATGTGCTGCTAGGACCTGCGACACCCTATGCTATACCATCATCCCTGTCAGTGGAGGCTGCTAAGAGGTAATGACTCGGTATAGTCGGGGAAGACTGAAGTGGGTATGGAGGAGGAGAGACAGATTTGTGCCCCTTTTGTGTGCTTTTAGGTGCTCTTGCCAACGGGCTAAGTGGTTGGACGTTAAATGCCTACCTAAGCATGTGGTACCAAAATGGCTGGTGTTTTTGCAACGTTTGTGCCTGAGACACAGTTTGAAGCTATCAACAGTGCGATCTGCTGCAGATGTGCTGAAAAAGGCCCAGACAGCTGAGCTCTGGGGAGTGGGCTGGGAGATAACAGCTGCAGAATGTGATGGAATAGGGTGGCTGCTCCCTACTCTTTCTTGATGTTGGCCTCCTTGGAGTTGTGCCGCCTCACCTTCAGTTTCCTCTTCTGCTCTATCTGGCACCCAAGTCGCATCAGTGAACTCATCGTCATCATCATCTCCATCTCCTCCATCTTCATCATCATCATTACCACTGGAGACAACATGGCAATACTCTGTGGCTGGGGGAACATAAATGCCAATAAACAAAAGTAAATGGGTTAAACTTGCAATAACGCACACAGAAGTAAATGGTGTTAAACTTGCAGTAACGCACTAGCAGTAACGCACAAAACTATATGGCGCTAAACTTGCAGTAACGCACACAGAAGTAAATGGCGTTAATCTGTCAGTAAAGCACAAAACTATATGGCGTTAAACTGGCAATAACGCACAAAACTATATGGCATTAAACTGGCAGCAATGCACGCAAAGCTATATGGTGTTAAACTGGCAGTAAGACACAAAACTATATGGCGTTAAACTGGCACTAACACACAAACTATATGGCGTTAAACTGACAGTAACGCACACAGAACTATATGGCGTTAAACTGGCAATTGAAGCAACATAGCACAGTATAGTACACTAACTAACTAATAACACTGAACAGAGCCCTGTTCTATCTCTCCACGCCGAAATCACACTGAAAACGGCTGCCATTGAAAGAATACTTTTATACTGTGGGGAATGAGCCATGATTGGATAAAGTCATGATGACAGTGTCCAATCATGACTCTGACAGTGCTCTGTGCCATGATTGGCTGAAGCTTTCACTGCTTCAGCCAATCAGGGCTTGCAATGCACTGTTCAGCACCCCAATGCATTGTGGTCGGTTCGGGGGCCAAACAAACGGTCGAATGTCCCATTTGTTCGCATGTTTGCCAAACGAACAACAAAAATTTGGCCCAAACTTGTGCTCGGGCCGAACCGTTCGCCCATCCCTATTCTACAAATTATATAAATTTGTGATTTTCTTTGTCTAGCTCTTAAAATAATGATATAAAAAGACTAATTAAAGTCTGAAACCAATACAAATCTTAAGCAGCTGCACAGAAAATAAACTGTTGAATATAACATATTATAAATAAAATGAAACTTCGTGCCATGACAAAATAGGAAAAAGTAAAATACGTGCAGTATCGCCAAGAATTTATGCCAAGGACTGGCAATGGCAGGCTCTTCCATTTTTCTAAATTCCCAGAGAAAAAGCTGGCAAAAGGAGATGCTTTCGACAGCTGTAAATAATAAGGCCCATTAGTACAACTTTAACTCAGAGTGAAAATAAATGGGAAATAGCAGAAATATTATGGAGGGAGGAGAGATAACATTCACCAGATTCCAGAATAAAAAGGCAACACATCCGCAAAAGCAGTTCCACAATTATCGGGAAATACAAATATATAGAGAGCCGAGAGTGTCTCCTGCTGGCTGAGTATAGGAATTCAAAATATTTATAGACAATGTTTAATATTTACATAGTAAATTAAGAAATCTTTTTTGAAAACTAAATTTTCCTTTTTCTACTCCTAACTTCTAAAAAAGAATAAAAAATTATACTTTGCTTTTGATTTGTAGAAGGCTTTATGATGTTCTGAAAAGGTATGTTATCACTTTAATTCTAATTCCAATTCCACTTTTGATCTAATGGTAACCAAACAGAAATTTCAAACGTTTTCTTTCTTAAAAAAATGAACTAAATATTTTTTTTAAAAATCTAAAACTTTTATAAATGATTAAAACAAGAATCCAATAACTACAAGCGAAGGCACTGCATTCATAGTCAGAGAGTATAAGAATGTGCTGAGATTTGTAGTTCATGACTGCTGTAGAGTCAATGGGCCTGCTCTGTTTTTTCCACTTTTCGTAATAAACTCAGTATGTGTTGATTTGTGTTAGCATTATAAAACATTGAAGCTCCTGGAAAAATAAGTCTTTCACATATGCATTTTTCGATTATTAATGTACATTGCCATACATCCACATTTCAGTATATTGAACTCCTGAGAGAGTATGAAAACTCCATATTTCTCTGTCCTTGGATCATCTGCTGTATTCAGAGCGCTCAGTCTCTGCGACATTTTTTGTTAAGAAATTACTTTTCACTTGATTAATTTGGGTCCCTGAGGTCTGTTCTGTACCAGCACAATTTGATATTTTGACATTCATGCTGGCAGAGAATTGGAGAGTGTTTTCATGGTTGCAGCAAATGTTTTGTGATAGGTGTGCCCTGTAATTTTAGAAGCTTGCCTATTAATAGCTTTGTCAGCTCAAAAGCATATCAGAGCTGTTGTTTTAGGTCCATATTACTATGCAATATAACCTAACAAGGAAATTATTAATTATGTGCCTGATGGAGACAGGACGACAGTAACCGATTAAGATCAATTAATAATAAAGTGCAATAAAAAAAACTCTAAATATTCTTAAAAATGTCCTATCCCTCTCCTCCCACTAGGGTGACCACATTTCCAAACTGCCATTCAGGGATGCCCTTTCCAAAAAGAGATGTTTTTGATATGTTTTTTTTTTTTTTGCCATTGTTGGAAAAACAAAAGCAAACGATGGTCACCAGTTTAGACAGGTGGTATACAATGTGCACCTACTTTAACCACTTGCTGACTAGCCGCCGTCATTATACTGTGCAGGTTGGCTCGTTCCCGTGAATCGCTGTATCGGTACGTCGGCTCCTTTAAGAGCTATAGCGGGCTGCGCGGCGGGAGACCTAATGCGCGTGGCCTGGCTGCCGCGATGTCCGCCGGCCATCCGCGATGTCCGCCAGCCACCCGCGATGTCCATCGGCCACCCGCGATCGCTCCACAGAGAGCCAGAACGGGTATCTGTCAATGTAAACAAACAGATCCCCGTTCTGTCAGGGAAGTACAGAGTGATCGTCTGTTCCTAGTGAGCAGGAACAGAGATCTCGTTCTACTCCCAGTCAGTCCCATCCCCCACAATTGAAAACACCTCCCTGGGAACACATTTAACCACTTGATCACCCCCTATTTTTAACCCCTGCCAGTGTCATTTATACAGTAATCAGTGCATTTTTATAGCACTGATCGCTGTATAAATGTCACTTGTCCCAAAAAAGTGTCAAAAGTGTCCGACTAGTCCGCTGCAATGTCGCAGTCATGCTAAAAAAAAAAAATTATAATAAAAATGCCATAAATATATCCCCTATTTTGTAGACGCTATAACTTTTGTGCAAACCAATAAATATAAGCTTATTGCAATTATTTTTTACCAAAAATATGTAGAAGAATAAATATTGTCCGAAACTGATGAAGAAATTCGTCTTTTTACTTTTTTTTTTGGATATTTATTAAAGCAAAAAGTAAAAATTGTCGGTTTTTTGGTGATCAAATACCAGCAAAAAAAAGCTCTATTTGTGAGTAAAAAAAGGACTTCAATTGTTTGGGTACAGCGTCGCGCAATTATCATTTAAAGCAACGCAGTGCTGTATCACAGAAAATGGCCTGGTTATTAAAGAGGAAAATCTTCTGGGGTTGAAGTGGTTGACTAAATCACTTAGTGACAGCGGCGTACTTTGTACATCACGGGGGTCTTCTTAGTCTGCCTGTAAAGTGGCGCATCTGTAGCATGTATAGAATTTGCTGCAGAAAAAAATGACATTTCGAAAAAAAAAAAGAGTCAAATCAAATTTAAATTGACTTGTGGTTGCAATTGCCAGCACCCGGCTATTAAAAAAAAAAATAAAGAAGAAAACAGTGTAGGGTCCCCCCCCCCAGTCCATGCCAGACCCTTCTGATATAGTTCAGGAGGCGCTCGCACGTCCACCCACTTTTCTGACCTGCCAGGCTGCATGCTCAGATAAAGGTTTGGTATAGATTTTGTGGGGGACCGCCCGCCATTTTTTTTTTTTAACGGCATTTTTTTTTTATTACTCAGCTGCCAGCGGGAAAGCCCGCTGACAGCTGATGACTCGTCGGTTGTTAAGGATGCCGCGGCTGGTTTTCCGGCTTTGCCCAATCAGGGTGCAGAATGCACTGTGCAGGGTGGCTGTGTCAGTTTCATTCCGGGACACTGTACTGTACTGTCCCTTGTAAAGTGGACAGTGTATTTGCCTTTAGTAAATCAACCCCAGTGACCTCAGTGTGGCACTTGGCCCCGCACCTCAATTTTGGTCCAGCTTTTTACACTGGTGTAGCTAAAAATGTAAGATCCCCAATGAGACAAAAAAAGCTGCCCTCCCCTATATGCCCTAACGTTTTTTTTCCCCAGCACAAAAAAACCCTGTGCACTAATGCTGCCCAGTACATGGGTATGACATCAGTTGAGCACAGGGAATGTCGCCCCCCCACCCCAGTTATCTGGGATTGTTTGCCTGCAATCCTATTGAATTTTGCTAACTACAATTTTAAAAGTTTAAACCACCCCAAGCTGAAATTGGTGATTCTGTAGCAGCTGTGACCTCATTGCTCTATACCACTGATCCTTATGATGGACAGCCTCAATACCCATATTGTGGCACAAGAGGTAAGAGAGAATATGACCAAGCGTAACTGGGACTTTTGCAATTTAGAGAACGCTGCATTTGCAATCAGCACTACCAGTTCACTATCATGCAAAACAAATATTTGCTAGTTTGACATTCTGCTCTGCCAAATTACCAGCAGAACAGATTTTTCATAACCCACTCATCTTCAGATAGGGCTTTTTTACCACATGGTGAAAACAGAACATGCACAGAAAATGTGTTACTGCAAAAATCTTATGCACTCCCTAAAAATTATGATTTAATATTTTATATCTACTATGCAGTAAATACACACTGCATAATGTGATTAGAGAAATTAAAATTAATAGTTTCATCTCACAGCTGCAGTTTTCTGAGGCCATTGAAAACGCCTGGATTAAACCAAGGCAAAAGATGGCACTTTGTACTACTGAATCAATAGAAATAGAAATCAGGAACATTGCTCATCATTATCAGCCCTTGAAACCTTGGCTGCAGCAATTTACTACGCACCTAGTATAACAGTGATCTTCAAAAGATGATGGAGAAAGCTCACAGAAACTGATAGTAATGATATAGTGTACTAAATTATGCATTACAGATTTTTTTTTTCTATTCCTACGTTAAGGTGATCATCAGTTCAGTGTTTTTTGTACTCATACAGAAGGGCAAGGTAAAAACAGGGCTTGGCAGGTAAAACTTCCTGTTTAGTAGATAATGCACATTATCCACTAAGGCTTGATTCACACCTATGCATTTTTAGTGCTTTTTGCATTTTTCTGCTAATCTCGTGTTAGTAGAAGTTTGGTGAGAGACGATTTGCGCTTTTCAGCCTCGTGCTTTTCAGATCATTACTGCTCTTCAGTTTGTGTTTGTGGGTTCGTATCTGGTTTTCAGTGCATGTAGTCAGTTCGCATCTGGGTTTCAGTGCGTATTTTTATATTACGTATTTGATTTGCAGTGCGTTCTTGTCCACTTGTTTCTGATTTTCAGATCGCTCTTCTCAGGCCTTTCTGATTTTTAGTGCGTTCTGACCAGCCGACCGTTTTGAAGCCATGTTGCGGGTACGTACTTATCGTAGAGTTCGTGCTGTGCAGGGGCTTGGTGTTGGGGTTCTTACTTTGACCCAAGCCCAGTCCATGAACAGGGTGGGGAGGAGTTCATGGATGAAGAATTGGTTACTCCGGCGTGACCAATTCTCTCACATGCCTTTGTTGCGGTAGATCCATGAGAATAATCCTGATGATTTCAGGAATTATCTCTGGATGATTGACCCCGTTTTTCACCGTTTGTTGGGTTTGCTGTCCCCTTATATTACGAAGCAGGACACCTGCATGCGGCAAGCCATCACTCCCGAACAGAGCCTGGTCGCCACTTTGTGGTACTTGGCGACAGGGAGAACCTGCAGGACATCAAGTTCTCGACAGGCATCTCCCCCAGGCTCTGCGGATCATTATTCCAGAGACCTGTTCTGCCATTATACAGGTCCTGCAGAAGGATTATATTAAGGTAAGATTTCTCATTTATCATCACATTATATGTATTTAATGTTTGCTAACGTATTGTATTTCTTTCATCATTCCCTAATTACCATGATTGTAAAATGCTGTGAATGTCCCCTTTATCCTCATGCATGCTGGAAGTTTTTAAACTTCCTTTTTTGTCCTTCATGCATATTTGCCTTCACTAACCTCCCCAGCATGCTATCCTGGGCCCATACACACCTAGCCTAGTCACTTAACAATGTATTTTGTCAGTTTGATAGTAGTGCTTTACCCTAAACACCCCCTAAAATGTGTGCAAATGTTATTTGTGTCCTTAAATTCAGGCAGAGTGCCCAAGGCTTTTTTTTAGGGTCCCAAACTGATTTGGAACCCTCCCTCCCCCCAAACGCTAAGTCAACCGATACCAATCCTCTATCTGCTGACTTTGCCAAACCCATACACACTATTCCTACCTCTTTTGTGGTCAGATTTATGGATGAATTCACCAAAGCATGTAGTGAAACGGCCTGCCTTAATACTTTCAAATGGTACTGTTTACAGTTTTGTTCTCCTATTATCTTGATAGGTAATTGCAGAATGTAAAAATGTGCTTCATATAGGACAGTGTGTATTTTTATTTTTGTATTATGGCACTTCTTACCTGTCCAGTGGGCTGCCAATAGTGGAAGTAAGGAGGGGCTGGCCAAAGTAAAACACATTATGTATGCATTCAGTTCTCAATGAAGTGGAGAGGGTTACCTGTCCAAAACATCTCCCCCCCCTAAAATTTTTACAATGGGCCATCAGAGGGGCAGAGGAATCTAATAAGTGGACCTTAGATTTTTTTTAAATACTCCTTCAAATAAATGTTATACTTATGTTGGCCAAGAATGTTTGTGTCTAATCTGCTTGCAATACTATATGCAAAAGTACTAATTTTTTGTTCTTGTTTGACTCCACAGTTTCATTCAATGCCACAGGAATGGCAGACTGTGGCTTCCCAATTAGTCCAGCGGTGGGACTTTGTCAACTGCGGATGAACAATTGATGGGAAACACATCCACAAAGTCCAACCCCCCCCAACTCAGGGTCATACTATTACAACTATAAGGGGTTTATTAGTATTGTGATGTTGGCGGTGGTGTCGGCGACATATGAGTTTTTCTATATGGACGTGAGGAAGAATGGCCAGATGTGGATGGTGGGGTCATCGCCCAGACCGAGTTTTATGGACGGCTCCAGAGTGGTGGATTGGGATTGCCACCTCAGGAAGACAACGTGGCTGGTCTGCCGTTCCTCGTTTGGGCTAGGTGATCGCCTGATGCGGCCGTTGAGGAGCCTCACCCCGGACCAGAAGGTTTTTAACTACCGGCTGGCCAGAGCCAGAAGAGTGGTGGAGAATGCTTTTGGGATAATGGCGAGCCGCTTCTACCTATTTCTTACGCCAATCCACATGGCGAAATATAAACTTAAGCATATATAATTTCATGCTGCATTCTCCACAACCTTTTAAGGAGAAATTTAATGAACTATGTGGCCTCAGTTGGGCCTGAGGCCGGATTTTAAGACCAAACCCTGACGGCGCTTGAAGCCCGGTCATCCTGGCTTCCCCCCAAAGCGCCTGCGAGGTCTGTCTAAAATATGTGGAGTACTTTGCGGGTAGGCGGGCCATTGATATGCTAGAAAATGTTTAACAAACATTTTTTAAATACATTTTTATTTTAAACTGAAAAATATTTCCTTTGATTTACTGCTTGTGTTTCTTTTAGCGGTCTCCTAGGTTATCCAATGGACTTTTGTTTTTGGCCATTTTCTTCAATAGTGCAAACGTAATTACTTTGATACATGAGGTGACAATCTCATCTTCAGATAACTATTATGTTGTGGGTCAGCTACACACACACACACCTTGTTTTTGTTCTTAATGTATGTAATGCATTACTGATAAAAATATTCATAATTTTCAGCACCATTAATTAATTTTTTGGAATGACGAAAATGGCCTGATTGTTGCAAATTATAAAGCACTGTGGGTGTTATTTACTAAAGGAAAATCCATTTTGCACTACACGTGCACTGCAAAAGTACACTTGAAACTGCACTGAAAGTGCACTTGTAGTGCAAAGTGGATTTGCCTTTAGTAAATAACCCCCATTGTCACTGTAAACACCAGCTTACTCAAAAAACTGCTATTGAGCATTGAAAGAAGAAGCCACACATTGTTGAGTAGAAACATTTTTATTCTGTGCACATTCACATGTGCGTTTAGAAAAGGGTTTTTGAATAAACCAACATATTTTTATAATTATTTTTTTTAGACATTAGAAATATCCTTTTTGTGGTAAACAGGCATGTTTTTAAAAACATAAAACAATACACAACTCAGGAACTTACAAAGTTCAACTTTGATAAATTTAAGGCAATATCAGACATTAGTATGTCCAAACTGTGTTGATATTGCCTTCATCAGATGGGGTGATGTCACCCCTGTGAAAGCCAAATTTTGAAAATGCACACAAATTAAGAGTCAAAATGGGGATTTTCCTGATCCCATGCCTAATGTCAACATATGTTAGCTCCCATCATAGGGGATCAATGGACCCGTTTTGGGGGTACAACCTCTTCCTCTCAGCTACTTGAGTTGCAGGGAAGAGGTTGCACCCACAAAACGTGTACCTTGATATCCCGTGATGGCAGATAGCACACATTGACACGCTGTGTGCATCTTCACAATTTGGCTTTCAACATTCAGAACAAATTTTAGAAAAATAAAAACAATGATTAAAATTTTGGTGTGTTTTAGATTCTGCCTAAAACATCAATGATGTTTTTGAGTCTTTTTTCCTCAACATTGATGTCTTCCTTGATCTTCTGTAAATCACAATTGCACACCATGATCTCCCCGATTAGCACTTGCACTTGTGAAATGTGTTTGTCACGTACCTGGTAGGTTGTGAGCCTGAAGTGCAGGAAAAGACCTCCCTTACAGCTCCCACTCCCGTTCCCCTGGAATGGAGACAGAGGGCCAGGAGTGAAGAGTGGTATGGGTGCCTGGCAGGATCAACAGTTGCTGAAAGTCCAGTAGTGGTGGCACCCTCTGGAGTCAGTAGCCTGAGGAGTAGACTGAGGACAGAGACTGGAATGCAGGACTGGAACCAGGAACAACAGCAGATAATAGCAGACTGGAAGCTGGACTGGAACAACAGCAGAAGATAGCCTGGAACACTGGACTGGAACACAGCAGAAGGTAGCCTGGAACGCTGGACTGGAACCAGGAACAACAGCAAGTAGTAGACTGGAACGCTGGACTGGAACACAGCAGAAGGTAGCCTGGAACGCTGGGCTGGAACACAGCAGAAGGTAGCCTGGAACGCTGGACTGGAGCCAGGAACAACAGCAGGTAATAGCAGACTGGAAGCTGGACTGGAACCAGGAACAACAGCAGGTAATAGCAGACTGGAAGCTGATGAAACACAGCGGAGGGTCAACAAGCCGGTGGTCAGTAACGTTCGGACAGCAGAGGTACCAGGGGTAATGCAGAGGGATGGTCAGGCAAGCCAAGAGAGTCTGGTGCAGGCAGATAGCAGGATCGTCAAACAGGAAGCCGGGTCAGGTAACAGGAAACACAGATCAGATCAGGTAACACTCACAGAACGCTGTAGAGCAGACAGCAGGGAAGGAGTGTGACAGGCAGGTTTAAATAGCCCGCCGGACACCAGCGGGAGTGCGCGTGCCCGTGCGTGACCGCACCCGTGAACGCGCGCGCATGCGCAATGGGACCCGTGGCCGGGTTCCCGTGCGCCTGGGACGCCGGTTACTGGCAGGATCTTCGTGACATTGCCCCCCCCCAAGGGGCAGCCTCCGGATGCCCCTTTGAAAAAATTTCTCTGGATGAGTTGTTTTAAAGGCTTGTAACAGGTCTTCAGCATGAATATTATCCTCTGGTTCCCAAGAATTCTCCTCTGGGCCAAACCCCTTCCACTTTATTAAGAATTGGTTTTGGTTACCTCTTTTCCTGTGGTCCATGATAGCCTCCACCTCGAATTCCTCTTCCCCATCTACCAGGATTGGATCAGGAGGATCCGTACTTCGACCTGGAAATGGGTTAGTAATAGATGGTTTAAGCAAGGACACGTGAAAAACTGGATGTACCTTTAGTGAATCCGGGAGTTCAAGTTCATATGCAACTTCATTAATTCTCCGTTTAACAGGGAATGGTCCAAGAAATTTGGGACCCAATTTCTTGGAAGGGCAGGCCAACCTGAGGTTTATGGTGGACAACCATACCTGATCCCCAGGTGCAAGTAAGAGCTCACCTCGCCTCTTTTTATCGAAGGTTGCTTTGTTGTACTCCTGGGTTCTGGTCATGGTGTCCTGTAAAACTTGGTTGTTAGAGGTGAAAAAATCCAATTTCTCCTGGACTGCGGGTACTGTGCATTCTGGAAGAGAGTTTGGTAAAAATGAGGGGTGGAAACCATAATTCGCAAAAAACGGAGTTTGCTTGATAGCAGAATGAATGGAATTGTTATAAGCGAATTCGGCCAATGGTAAAACAGCAATCCAATTATCTTGGGCAAAGGAAGAAAAACAGCGCAAATATTGTTCAAGGGTCTGGTTTGTTCTTTCTGTTTGCCCATTAGTCTGGGGGTGATAAGCCGAGGAAAATGAGAGTTCAATGTCCAAGGTTTTACACAGAGCCCTCCAGAATCGAGAGGTAAATTGTACCCCCCGATCTGAAACGATGTTAACTGGTACCCCATGGAGCCTGACGACCTCTTTAATGAATGCTTGTGCTGTTTCTGTAGCTGAAGGGGTACCCTTCATTGGGACAAAGTGCGCCATCTTCGACAACCGGTCCACTATGACAAAGATTGAAGTGAAGCCCCCGGCCGGGGGTAGTTCTACAATAAAATCTATTGAGAGCATTTTCCAGGGTCTATCTGGGACAGGCAAGGGTTTTAGTAGACCCCATGCCTTTGTTTTGTGCCCTTTGTTCCTAAGGCAGGTGGTACAGGACTCTACAAACTCCTTACAATCTTTGCGCAGCTGAGGCCACCAGAAGGTGCGCTGAACCAAATCAGTGGTCTTAGCCACACCAAAATGCCCAGCCAGCGCATGATCGTGACAGAGCTCTAGTACTGGAACTCGTAGTGTTTCAGGTATAAAGATCCTATCCTCATGCCACAATAACCCATCCTTAACCTGGAGTTCTGTCTTAATGGAAGATTCTATTTCTGCGGAGGCCTGTTTAATCTGGGAAAGCAGGTTTCCCTGAAGTAGAAGAAAGTTCCCTGGAGACAAAATGGTGTCTGGAGGGGAAATCTCTTGAGGTTTGTGGAACATCCTAGACAGGGCGTCAGGTTTGGTATTCTTGGAGCCAGGACGGTAAGTGACATGGAAGGAGAACCTGGAGAAAAAGAGAGCCCACCTGGCCTGACGTGGTTTCAACCTCTTTGCAGACCTCAAATACTCCAGGTTCTTATGATCTGTAAAGATTAGAACTGGATGAGCGGCACCCTCCAACAGATAGCGCCACTCCTCCAATGCTGACTTGATTGCCAACAACTCTCTGTCACCTACATCATAATTTCTCTCTGCCGTGGATAATTTACGAGAAAAGAAAGCCACAGGATGCAGCAGGGCCTTGGTTCCTTGTCTTTGGGATAATACTGCTCCTACAGCAATTTCAGATGCATCCACTTCTAGAATAAATGGCAGAGAGGAATCTGGATGCTTCAGTACAGAGGCGGAGGTAAAAAGGCCCTTGAGAGTCTCAAAAGCCTTTTGAGCCTCGGCCGACCAATGGAAGCGTGTACCCTGTTTGGTAAGCTGTGTGATGGGTGCAATGATAGCTGAGAACCCCTTAATAAATTTGCGGTAAAAATTAGCGAATCCAACGAATCGCTGGATTCCTTTCTTATCAGTCGGGACTGGCCAATCTAGAACAGCCGTGACCTTCTGGGGGTCCATTTTAATGCCCTTACTGGAGATGACCAACCCTAAAAATGGAATACTTTCCTGTTCGAATTCACATTTTTCAGCCTTTGCATATAGACCGTGTTGTCGAAGTCGGCCCAATACACTTCTGACGTGCCTGCGATGGGATTCAAGGGAACAAGAGAAAATCAATATGTCGTCTAAATAGACGATGACAAACAGGTCTAGAAAGTCACGTAACACATCATTAATAAAGTATTGAAATGTGGCAGGGGCATTACACAGGCCGAAAGGCATCACGAGGTACTCAAAATGCCCATAACGGGTACGAAAAGCGGTCTTCCATTCGTCTCCATCCCTGATACGAACTAAATTGTAGGCCCCACGGAGATCAAGTTTGGTGAATATGGTAGCCGTCCCCAGTCTCTGAAACAACTCTGGTACTAAGGGGAGAGGGTACCGATTCTTCACAGTAATCTTGTTTAGTTCGCGGTAATCCACACACGGCCTGAGGGTTTTATCTTTCTTCTGCACGAAGAAGATGCCTGCACCTGCGGGGGATGTGGATGGACGAATGAAGCCTCTTTTGAGGTTTTCATCAATGTATTCCTTCAATGCCCCTTGCTCCACCTCAGTCAGGGGAAATATTCTTCCAAAAGGAATTTCAGCACCAGGAAGTAACTCAATGGGACAGTCATAGGCCCGGTGAGGGGGTAACACCTCTGCCCTCTGTTTACTAAATATGTCCAGGAAATCATGATAGGCGGAAGGAATGGATTGAAGCAGGCTAGGGTCTGTATCTAGGCATAACAGAGTAGAGTTCTCCTGGATGTTCTGGGTTCTGCAAAACTGTTGGCAGTAAGGAGAGGGAAAGGTCACCTCACCCGTGATCCAATTTATGTCCGGATTATGGGCCTGTAACCATGGCATGCCAAGTATTATGGGGAACAGGGGTGAAGCGATAATGTCCAGGCGCAGCTGTTCCTGATGCCCGTTGGAAACGGAAATGGGTATTGGCATAGTCTCTTGGGTGACAGGTCCAGACTTGATAGCGGTCCCATCAGCTAGATGGATAGAAAGTCTATGGGCTTTAGGTAACAAGGGTATTTGGTGTTGGATGGCAAAATGAGAGTCCATGAAACAGCTGCAAGCTCCTGAATCAATAATGGCGGTGATTTGTAGATCCTTCCCTGGAAGCTGTAGCAGAAGAGGAAGAGCAAGGTGAGTGGTATTTTTAACCAGAGATGTCACATAGTCAGTAGATAGGGATAAACACTTACGGAGTTTGAGAGGACAGTTCCTGACGTAGTGCCTGGGTTCCCCACAATACAGGCACAAGTTATTTGCACGACGACGTTGTCGTTCCTCTGGGGTGAGTGAAGGTCGCAAGGCACCCAGTTGCATTGGCTCAGGTAAGTTAAGCGTGGAGGTAGGTGGTGTTGATGATGGTTGATGTGGAACCTTAGGGGTAACCCAAGTTGGACGAGAAGACCCCATAGCTCTCTCCGACCTGCGTTCTCGTAGGCGTCGATCGATCTGGATAGCTAGATCGATTAAAGCATTTAAAGTCTGTGGTGTACCCACCCTGGCCAGTTCATCCTTCAGAGGATCAGAAAGTCCCAACCGAAATTGATAACGGAGAGCCGCATCGTTCCAGTTAGTATCCGCACTCCACTTCCTGAATTCAGTCACATAATCCTCTGCTGCTCTGCGACCTTGTTGAAGGGTGTGTAGAGCCGCTTCTGCAGTTACAGATAGCTGGGGGTCATCATATAACTGGCCTAGTGCGTCAAAGAAAGTGGAGAGGTTGGTCAGAGATATGTCCTTTTGCTCTAAGAGGCGATGGGCCCAGGTTTGGGGGTCACCAGAGAGCAGAGAAATCACGTAGCCCACCTTTGTAGCCTCCAGGGAAAAGGTACGTGGCTGAAGAGCAAAAAATAGTTCGCAGGAATTGCGGAAGGCTCTGAACTTATGGCGGTCTCCAAGGAAACGCTCAGGTGTGGGAACCTTAGGTTCCGGAGGGAGCATCACCACCGTTGAGGAAGGCCCAACTGAAGGAGCAGGAGCAGAGGAAGCTCCCTGGGCCCCAATGGGGTTAGACAGGGTTAACACTCGTTCCTCCAGTCTGGTGTATCCTTGCTGCAGATTTTTGACTGCTTCAGTCAATCCTGCCAGGTGTGCACAGAGTTCCTCCATGGGAGACGTTCCCTGCTCAGGCTCAGACATGGCTGTCTGCTACTGTCACGTACCTGGTAGGTTGTGAGCCTGAAGTGCAGGAAAAGACCTCCCTTACAGCTCCCACTCCCGTTCCCCTGGAATGGAGACAGAGGGCCAGGAGTGAAGAGTGGTATGGGTGCCTGGCAGGATCAACAGTTGCTGAAAGTCCAGTAGTGGTGGCACCCTCTGGAGTCAGTAGCCTGAGGAGTAGACTGAGGACAGAGACTGGAATGCAGGACTGGAACCAGGAACAACAGCAGATAATAGCAGACTGGAAGCTGGACTGGAACAACAGCAGAAGATAGCCTGGAACACTGGACTGGAACACAGCAGAAGGTAGCCTGGAACGCTGGACTGGAACCAGGAACAACAGCAAGTAGTAGACTGGAACGCTGGACTGGAACACAGCAGAAGGTAGCCTGGAACGCTGGGCTGGAACACAGCAGAAGGTAGCCTGGAACGCTGGACTGGAGCCAGGAACAACAGCAGGTAATAGCAGACTGGAAGCTGGACTGGAACCAGGAACAACAGCAGGTAATAGCAGACTGGAAGCTGATGAAACACAGCGGAGGGTCAACAAGCCGGTGGTCAGTAACGTTCGGACAGCAGAGGTACCAGGGGTAATGCAGAGGGATGGTCAGGCAAGCCAAGAGAGTCTGGTGCAGGCAGATAGCAGGATCGTCAAACAGGAAGCCGGGTCAGGTAACAGGAAACACAGATCAGATCAGGTAACACTCACAGAACGCTGTAGAGCAGACAGCAGGGAAGGAGTGTGACAGGCAGGTTTAAATAGCCCGCCGGACACCAGCGGGAGTGCGCGTGCCCGTGCGTGACCGCACCCGTGAACGCGCGCGCATGCGCAATGGGACCCGTGGCCGGGTTCCCGTGCGCCTGGGACGCCGGTTACTGGCAGGATCTTCGTGACAGTGTTTCTTCTTCCACAACATCCACATCACCTAAGATAAAAAAACACACCTTGTATTATAAATATGCAGGCATCCATCTATTACCTGAAGCTGTGGTCTTAGACACTCACCTGTTGTGGTCACTATTTCGCCCGCTTCATAAACCTCTCCTTCCTCCACATCCTCTGGTTGTGGTGTGGGGAGTTCCCCTTCTATAGAAGGTTGTGGGTCCCTGGTGTCCTCTGATGTCCCGAGTCTTTTCTCCCCTATGTGAATAAAAAAAAGGTATACTTAGCACACAGATATTTGAGGGCAGAAATAGGAATATGAAACATTGCTTGGAAGTGTCATGTACAATTGTCTGTTTTGGCAGAGTTCCAAGCTGAAGACATGATTTTTTCCATTTCTTCAAACTGGAATACTTACCTTTTTTGGTCAAGTTTCACACATGGAGAGACCCCTAGTATACACTGGAGCACCTCTGTGGGACACCCTAAAAAGTTTGTTCTGATGTCCCACACTAGTGCTCCTGCATCCAGATATGTAAACAGCTGCTGAGTGCAGGGCCGGACTGGGTATGAAAACCAGCCCTGGAAAAAATGTCATACCAGCCCCATAGCATTATTATACCAGCCCAACAGCATAACGTCATTATTTTCTTGTTCATAAAATGGAAAACCATGCATTTTAAAGCACATTTAAAGAGTGCATTATATATAGATAAGACACATATAAAAGCACATAGGGCTTTATATATAAATATACACTGCTGTGTGTTCGCTGCTTACACAGTGGTGTGTTAAGAAATCAAATAAATCGCTTCCCTAACACTGACCCGCCTCTCAGCCAATCAGGTGCACTGGGTCTGGTTACCTGTCACCTGATTGGCTGAAGCAACAGGCGCTGTGATTGGATGCCTATCGGAGGGTGCGTGGAGCAACGCGCTGACCTGAGACAGGTAAGTGCCGAGCGGGGGGGGACACTGGCAGGATTTGATGGGCAAACTGGTGGCAATTGATGGGGCAAACTGGCGGCAATTGATGGGGCAAACTGGCGGCAATTGATGGTTACAGTGGCTGCGTTTGATGGCATAGTGGCTGCGTTTGATGGGCACAGTGGCAGTGTTTAATGGGCACAGTGGTGGCGCTTGATGGGCACAGTGGTGGCGCTTGATGGCACAGTGGCTGTGTTTAATGGGCACAGTGGCTGCAATTGATGGGTACAGTGGCTGCGTTTGATGGCACAGTGGCTGTGTTTGATGGGCACAGTGGCAGGAATTTATGGGCACAGTGGCTGCGTTTAATGGGCACAGTGGTGGCAATTTATGGGTACAGTGGCTGCGCTTGATGGCACAGTGGCTGTGTTTAATGGGCACAGTGGCTGCAATTGACGGGTACAGTGGCTGCGTTTGATGGCACAGTGGCTGTGTTTGATGGGCACAGTGGCGGGAATTTATGGGCACAGTGGCTGCATTTATTGGGAACAGTGGTGGCAATTTATGGGTACAGTGGCTGGGCTTGATGGCACAGTGGCTGCGTTTAATGGGCACAGTGGCTGTAATCGATGGGTACAACAGTTCTTGATGATAAAAGATAAAAATGAATATCCCTTGCCTGCATGTAACAATATTATGGACCCCATTGCCTGGTTTGGACACACCTCAGCCACCTGGTTTTGCCACTTGACACGTCCATCTATAGCCAAAACTTTTTTTTAGTTTTGGGTAAAATAGCAATGAATTGAAACGCTTCTCAGGTTTTATTGAAGTTGAAGGCCCAATTAGAAAGATTTCTTCACTTCCTGTCAGGTAAAAAAAAAATGTCCCTAGAATAGGAAGTGATGACAAATTTCTCAGAACTCGACCAGAAATAAAAATGTTGAATTTTTTTTTTTAATGTAGAGCAATGAGAGCCTTCGTCAGTATTTTATGTTATCCATTCCCCTGCTGCAGATTTTCCTTTAGTTACTGTCTCATTGCACATTGTAAGCAGCTGTGCTGTAAACTATAGTCTTGACCACAGCAACGTCTACATTTCTTTTCTGACCGTCATAATTATTTGTTTCATTTCATGATTACTTAAAAAAAAAAAAAATTGTAGTCAGAGTAAAAATAGGAGAGAGAGAGAGAGAGAGAGAGCACACACCTTAATTCTTCTGCTGCAGCTGCATGGCCACTTCTATTCTCCTCATGCAGATTAGTGGGCGGTGCTGGCGCCGCACGGGACGAAGGGAAAAATCAAGCACGGTGTTCTCCTGCTCCTCCCCTCACACACAGAGGCATATTACACATTAGTTGAGGGTGGGCGGCGCCGGATCGGAGCCGGAGGAGGAGACACAGTGACACAGGCATTGCAATGCATAGTGCGGCGGCCGCCGCCACTGCACTATGCATATAGCTGACACAGGCAGCCAGCCAGCCAAACTCCGAGGCAAAAGCGGCCTCAGCGGTACTAAATGCAGCCAGCCTACCGGGAAATATCCCGGTATCCCGGTAGGCCAGTCCGGCCCTGGCTGAGTGTCCTCTCCTTACACTGAATCAAGTTTGCATTTCATTCTAGTTACAAACCTACCTAGACAACAATGTACTAAACTTCTATGAATACAAATAGGCCTGAACAAATGTAGTTAACCTGTTGACAAAAACATTGTATTAGTGGGCGAAAAAACGATGTTTACTATGAACGATTATTGTGCCCATGAACCTGAAAATTGCCATTTTAAACTGTACAACAGTAAAAAAAAGCACATGGAGCAGCATGCAAGTAATAATAATAATAGGAACACACGACAACTACTCACTTTTTTGAAGAACTCTCTTGATCCTTCTGTACTGATCGTGCTCCCACAATTTCAGGTCTGACCGGTATTTCCTCAATTGATCCTTTGATCATCGTACCCCAAAATTCCTGTGCAGACTTTTCACAACTGATCTTGGCCTTTCTCACATTTGGGTTTGGGTAAGGTCCATGCAACCGGCCCTATTCAAGATGTCCACCATCTCTACAAAGGACATATTTGAGGCCTTAAATCTCCTCCGGGATCGGGACGTTCATGGCTCCGGCCTTTCCTCATTGCTGCTGCTGTCTTCATGCACTTGTTCTTTCTCCGCAATGTGCTTTTCCACTGCGCTGAAAGAGAAGGGGCAGGGAATATACTAGAATAGAAGGTCAGGGGCGGGCAGAGTTTCACGCATGCACAGTGTATATAAAGCATAACACACGTGCGTCGTACGTACGATCTGTGAGCTTAGGAAGGAGTAGTGGAAGCACCGATCGTGAGAACGAAGGTACAATGTTAACTTGGGCCTATACTGCTTATAGATTGAGGCCTATATTGAAGATTAGGAGAGTTTAGCCTGACATTAGGGTTTTTGTCTTGTTCATTGATAAGTACAGGGAGCTACCCTGTCTGTGGCAGGTAAACCACCCCTTTTATACCATTAAAAGAAAGAGGCAGGCAGCTCTGGATCAATTCCTGGAATTTGTGAAGCCGCAGATCCCCACGGCAGACATCAACTATTTGAAGGCCACAATTGGTGGAATGAGGAGCAATTATAATAGGGAGCGCAAGAAGGTCCAGAATTCCCAGAGATCAGGAGCTGCAGCAGATGACATTTATGCACCCAGGCTGTGGTACTATGACAGACTGCATTTTCTGGCAGCTTAGAGGGAAAACAGGCCAGCACTCTCCAGTCTTCCTTCAAGGCTTCTTTCCACATCAGCTGAGGCTTCCGATGTACAACCTGGGCCTTCCAGACAGGAAGAAGTAGAGGAGCCCAGCTTGAGCGAGGTATAGCATTGTTCAACATATTTCTTTTTCAAAAATTAATGATGTTAACTAGATGTTATTATTGATCACTAATTTCTGATTTAACAAAGTTTTTTACATATCAGTAGACAGTAGTGGCCACAAATGATTGGGAAAGGAATGAAAAATGCTAGGATCAGAAGGATAGTCTTTTCTATTTATTAACATTCAATTTGCAACAGTCATGAGCTGAAAATTATGTGTGATTGATGAACCAAAACTAAAACTATGTCCCTTTTTCATATACAGGAAAGCCTCAGCCAGGAGGAGGCTGTGGAAAGTGGCAGCTAGGAGGTGGCGGGGGTAAGTGGCAGCCAGGAGGTGGCCGGGCCCAGTAGCCTGCCCGAATCCCAGGTCCCTCCCCTCCGCCTTCAAAAACAAAGTCCTAGGAAGAGGAGTAACCTGGAGGAGGCAGCACTTGGGCTATTTCGGCAGGCTACTGCAGCCCTCAGGACCCCCCCAATCTTCAAGAGGACTATGCCTGCATGGCAGCCTGCAAAATGCAGGAAATGGAGGAGGGCCAACGCCTCTTATGTGAGGAAGTTGACTTACAAGCCCTAAATAAGGGGTTGAGGGGTGAACTCACAGGCCAAAGCCAGGTTTGTGAGTTCGACCATTGTCCTCCTCCTCCACCTCCTTCCACAACTCTAACACCAGAGCCACAGCCTGGAAGCAAGCCTGGAAGCAAGCCTGGAAGCAAGCGTGGAAGGAAGACAAGAAAGTGATGGCCTGGGTTTGGTCTGGTCTGACAAAAGACGCAGGCTGTGGTAAGACCACAGCCTGGGGACAGATATGTCATCTGTTGGTGTTCCTGATCTCTCAGAGTGCTGGACCGGATTGTGCTCACTATTATATGGACTCCTCATGCTACCAATTTTGGCTGTAAAATAGTTGATGTGTGCCCTGGGGTACAAAGGCTTTGCAAATTTCACCAGTTTATCCAGTATTGCCTTCCTCTTTATTTGGTTATGACCCATAATAAATGGCTATTTTTTTTTTCACAAATACCGTATTTATCGGCGTATAACACGCACTTTTTTCCCCTTAAAATCAGGGGAAAGTCGCAGGTGCGTGTTATACGCCGATACCCTGCGATCCTGAGCTGTCAAACTTTCAAAATCGCCGACCGCGATTTGAAAATGGCGCCGCCGGCGCCGAAATACACCGAGTCGGTCCTCGGCTCTTTCCGGCGGCTCTCGTTTACTTTCGGCTCCACTCGTAGTCCCGAGCGAAGCTATCCGAACCTACTCGGATAGCTCCGCTCGGGACTACGAGTGGAGCCGAAAGTGAACGAGAGCCGCCGGAAAGAGCCGAAGACTGGCTCTGTGTATTTCGGCGCCGGCGGCGCCATTTTCAAATCGCGGTCGGCGATTTTGAAGCCCAGGAAGCAGGGACAGAGGATCGAAGGCTGCACTGGGGCAAGGCTGCACTGGGGAAGGCTGCACTGGGGAAGGCTGCACTGGGGAAGGCTGCACTGGGGAAGGCTGCACTGACAAGGCTGCACTGAGAAGGCTGCACTGACATGGCTGCACTGACAAGGCTGCACTGACAAGGCTGCACTGACATGGCTGCACTGACATGGCTGCACTGACAAGGCTGCACTGACAAGGCTGCACTGACAAGGCTGCACTGACATGGCTGCACTGGGGCAAGGCTGCACTGAGAAGGCTGCAATGATGGGCATTTAAATGTAAGTTTTTTTCCCTTCGACTTCCCTCCTAAAAGTTTTTTTTTCCTTAAAATTCCCTCCTAAATTGGGGTGCGTGTTATACGCCGATAAATACGGTACTTCTTTTTCAAAAATACAATGTCAAATTAACAAGGGACACCAACACCAAATAACCTCCTTGAGATTAAAAAATACAAATATGGACAAGGAAGTGTTTTTTGGCGGGATTTTTGAGGGTGCCAGAAAAAGAGGGAAGTAATTTCAATACTCCACAACAAAGATAGAAAAAAATATAACAGGGTATTTTTTTACATACAGTGCATAGTTAAGAAAAACTTTTAAGACATAAGTTATGTGCACATGTACAAGGATAAGGCAAAAATTAGTGAACATGAATGATCCTACGTGAAAAGTGGCACAATTGTAAAGACAAAAACTAGAGTGAGGGGGAGTGGGGAAGGGGGGTGGGGAGAGGGGAAGGAAAAGTAGGGAGAGGAAAAGGAAAAAAGGGGAAGGAGGCGAGGGGGAAAGGAGGAAAGGAAAGGAGGGGAGAGAGGGAGGAAAAGGGAGGGGGGTGAAAAGGTGAAGGTGCTGGGTGAGTAATGGGGAATGAGATGGTTGAAATCTGAAAAACAGAAGGGAACCATGGACAGGTGTGGTTGATGCAAGTGAAGAGTGATAATATGCCAAAGAGAAGCGTAACTTACTTACACCGGTAAAGGGAAGAATTAGGAAGAAGCCAAGGATGCTTAGACTATGCACTGAGATCTGTGGGAAGGAATATATGGAGGATGACTTGGGAGATGAAAATGAAAATAAAAAGTGAAATGGGGGTTATATGAATATAAACTAAATTTAAAGGCAAACATAAGGAGAATAATTCAATTATATTGATGGTTCGACTATTGGGAAACAGGTCATCTTACATATAAAAGGTGACCATAAATCTGTTACAGATCACCTGCCCCCCTCAAATATTGGAGAGGTAAAATTATCAACACAGGCAGCAGCAGAGAATGCAATTTGAAAAGAATGAACTGAGTTTTAGGACATAGTAACGGACAGGTGGGAAACTGCAGTAACACACCATACAGTCAGAAAGGGGAAAGGGATTTTCATATAGGGTTTTACCCTGAAACAGCAGTTTTGGCAGCAACTGTTTACCTTTGTGGGTCTATCAATGTGATGTAGGATGAAAACGCTATATATAGGGTGTAATGCCATAGGATTGGCGCCTGGCATCATGCATGGGCCGCCCGCATTGTACCGCACAGCGCATATGCAGAACGTCATAGAAATGACACAGGGCTCTACAGACTACAATTCCCGAACTGCACCGCGGCCCGTGGCCGGGGAGGGAGAGGACGCAATGAAAGCCGACATGCCAGAATCAATGGGCGGGCGTCTCTCTTCCCCCCGCACGCAGGGCAGTGGGCAGTAGAGGGAAAAATTGAGAAAGATTGGAGAGAAAGTTATAGTAAAAATTGTAAGTTTGTAAAGCACCCAATTCGAGATTAGACGGAAGATGGTAGTTTTTTGAATCAACAAATGTGCAAACTTGGTGTATGTGAAAAAGGCAGTATTAGATCATAGAGAGATGGATAATGAGAAACCAAAAGGAGGTCACTTGACTGCCTATTGGGAGGGGCGACACGATTGAGCATGGTAGGAGACGGACTCCAGAAAAATATAATAAAGTAGAAATAATAACTAAGAAGATTATAAAAAGAAATAAAAAATAAAATAAGGAATGTTAAATAAGTAAACAAATTATACAATAGGTTCATAAGAACCTTTCTGACTGTATGGTGCGTTACTGCAGTTTCCCACCTGTCCTTTACTATGTCCTAAAACTCAGTTCATTCTTCATTCAAATTGCATTCTCTGCTGCCGCCTGTGTTGATAACTTTACCTCCCCATTTTTTGAGGGGGGCAGGTGATCTGTAAAAGATTTATGGTCACCTTTTATATGTAAGATGACCTGTTTCCCAATAGTCTAACCATCATTATGAATGAATTATTCTCCTTATGTTTGCCTTTAAATTTAGTTTTACATAGTCTATATTCTAAAAACCCCCATTTCACTTTTTATTTTCATTTTCATCTCCCAAGTCATCCTCCATATATTCCTTTCCACAGACCTCAGTGCATAGTCTAAGCATCCTTGGCTCCTTCCTAATTATTCCCTTTATCGGTGTAAGTAAGTTACGCTTCTCTTTGGCATATTATCACTCTTCACTTGCATCAACCATACCTGTCCATGGTTCCCTTCTGTTTTTCAGATGTCAACCATCTCATTCCCCATTACCCACCCAGCACCTTCACCTTTTCACCCCCCTCCCTTTTCCTCCTTCTCTTCCACCCCCCCCCCCCATTTCCTTTCCCCCTTGCCTCCTTCCCCTTTTTTCCTTTTTCTCTCCCTACTTTTCCTCCCCCTCTCCCCACTCCCCCTCACTCAAATTTTTGTCTTTACAATTGTGCCACTTTTCACATAGGATCATTCATGTTCACTAATTTTTGCCTTATCTTATTGGCTAGATTCTAGCCGAACAACTTTTTTAGGCCCTATTCAGCACTTCCCTATATGCACTACCCAGTGACGGTTCCTTTTGATTTGACACTGACCTGCAGGACAGAGATCATTATATGGATGAGCGATTGACGATGGGCATGATATTCGACAGCCTATTCCACCGTACTACTACTACCCTTGTTTCTTATAACCGTTTTGTTCTGTATCGCAAATTAATGTAATGTTTTTAATTCTGTTTTGTTCTGTTCTATGCAGTGCTACATCTAACTGTATCTAAAACATCCCCTGATGAGCCTAATGCGGCAAAACATGTCGGGAAAATCACTCCAATGCTACTGCTGAGTGATCAAATTTTATCAACTGTTTAGAACTTTAAATGTATCCTTGTACATGTGCACATAAATTATATCCTAAAAGTTTTTCTTAACTATGTCCTCTATGTAATAAAATACCTTGTTATATTTTTTCTATTTTTGTTGTGGAGTATTGAAATTACTTCCCTCTTTTTCTGGCACCCCCAAAAATCCTGCCAAAAAAACCCTTCCTTGTCCATATTTACTTACAGGAGTGTTGGTGCCATTTCTTTATTATTGTCACCCACCCATATTGCCACTTTCCAATGTTAAAAAATACAAGTTATTATTGGTGTTGTGGTAACTTGACACACAAAACGACAAAAAATATTATGGAGATCAGTAGAAAAACAAATATTAAAAAAAAACAGGAGATCTTCATAAAAAGCAAAAAAATAAAATGGAGATCTTCATAAAAAAATAAATAAATAAAGATCACTATAAAAATAAATTCTAAATATTATTATGGAGATCTGACGAAAAAAATAACAAATATTATTCAGGAGATCACAAGAAATAATAAAGAAATCAGTTTGTGAGAACCCTGTGTGAATATCAGCAGAAAAACAACTTCATTATTCTAGCAATATAAAGAAAAAGAGAATGTGCTGCATTAAAAGATTAAAAAAATTGCAACATGATGAATGTGCTATCTTTATTACTAACGCTAGTTTTACCTGACTGAGCGCTTCCGTCTCGTACTTTATTTAGAGCATGCGTGGAATTTTTTGCGTTGGAATTGTCTACAGACGCTTGGAATTTACGAGAACGGATTTTGTTGCCTGAAAATTTGAGAACCAGCTCTCAAATTTTTGTTGTCGGAAATTTCGATGGAGCCTACACACGGTCAGAAGTTCCGACAACAAGCTCCTATCGAACATTTGTTGTCGGAATGTCCGATCATGTTTATGCGGCATAATAGTTGCTGGCTAGATATGAGTTTACAAGAGGTAGTTTCTACCATATAAAGAATACATGTCAACAGATTAGGTCAAAACCTACCTAGGGACTATGACAATATGGCAGTGGTGGGATTACAATTACTGGGCTTATCGCCAAATATAATGATAATAGAAAAATCCCACAATGTTCAATTAAAGCCTCTCTAGGGTATTAGTAAGTAATAATACACAATTTGAAAATAATGAAACATTTTTCATTGACTTTTTTTTACAGAGGATAAGTTACAGAAATAGTTGTATCAGCTTTGTTCCAGTCCAGTCCTCAGCAGGGTCTCATGGCCTACAGCAATATTGCACTGCAGGATGCTTAGTTCAATGGCCTGTGATAAGCAATCCACAGAATTAGTACAGTTGACTTTGTTGTATGCTGCAAAAATGAATGACTCATCTGGTTCTTAGTGCACTGTACCGTCCACATTTGGAAGTCACACCAGGGGCTTAGTATGCCACTGACCTGAGTGATTAGGGCAGCTGATTTTTTTTCTCTGTAGACAACTTCTGTGTGTATTATTGCTAGTTGTAGTACAGTCTAATGCTGGTTAAACACACGATCGGATTTTCAGATGGGAAATGTTGGATGTGAGTTTGTTGTCTGAAAGTCCGTCCGTGTGTATGCTCCATCGAACATTTGCTGTCGGACTTTCTGCCAACAAATGTTTGCTAGCAGGTTCTCAAATTTTCCACCAACAAAACCTTGTTGTGGGAAAGTCTGATCGTGTGGACACAAGTCCGCGTACAAAAGTTCACGCATGCTCGGAATCAAGTACGAGCCGGAAGCGCTCGGTCTTCTAAAACTAGCTCTAGTAATGGAGGTAGCACATTCATCATGCTGCAAATTTTGAAATCTCTCAATGCAGCGCATTCTCTTCTTCTTTATAATGCTATAATAATCAAGTTGTTTTGCTGATGATATTCACAGAGTTCTGACAAACTGATTTTATATTATTTCTCTTGATCTCCTGAATAATCTTTGTTTTTGTTGTTTTTTTTTCTCGTGATCTCCCGAATAATTTTTTTTTTTTACATTTTTTTTTCTATTGATCTCCAATTTTTTTTTTTTTTCTTGTGATCTCCAGAATAATCTTTTTTTTCTTTTTCTAGTGATCTCCATATGTTTTTTTGTTTGTTTTTTCTCATGATCTCGAGAATTTTTTTTTTTTTTTGAAGTAAAACACATAGCCAAGTATTTGTCAAAACTTAGGAATTTAATAGGGGTCATAACAAAATAAAGAGGAAGGCAATGCTGGAGAAACAGTTGGAATTGGTGAAGCCTTTGTACCCCAGGGCAGACATCAATTATTTGACTGTCAAAACTGATAACCTGAGGAGTCCATTTAATAGGGAGCACAATATGGTCCAGGACTCCAAGAGATCAGGAGCAGCAGAAGATGACATATATGTCCCGAGGCTGTGGTCTTCCAACAGCCTGTGTCTTTTGCCAGACCACACCAAACCCAGGCCATCACTCTCAACACTTCCTTCCACGCTTCCTTCCATGCTGCTCTGGTGGGTTGGGTGGCTGTGGTGTTGGTGGTGTTGCTGGAGGTGGTGGAGTATGGTCCAACTCACACAGGTGGCTTTTATTTATAAGTTGGCCCCTCATCCCCTTGTTTAGGGCCTGAAGAATGATTTCCTCACAGATCAGGCGTTGGCCCTCACCTATGTGTTCGAGTTTACTTGCTGTCAGACATCCAAATGACTCGTGGACGCCAGGGGTCATAGTAAGTACCGCAGAAGCCTAGCGAATTAAAGCAGTCAATGATTCCTCCAGGTTCCTCGCCTTCCTTGTCCTTTTGGGAGGGCGGAGGGGAGGAACCTGGGATTCCATCAGGCTGCTTGCCACCTCCTGGCCGAGACTTTCCTGTGTATGAAAAGGTACATAGTTTTAGGTTTTTGTTCATAAATCACACACAATTTTAAGGCTCATGACTGTTGCAAATTGAATGTTAACAAAATGAAAAGACTATCCTTCTAACCCCAGCATTTTTCATTCTTGTCCCAATCATTTTTGGCTACTACTGTTTATTGATATGTAAACCACTTTGTTAAATCAGAAATTAGTAATCAATAATAGCATCTAGTTAACATCATTCAATTTTTGACAAGAAATATGTTCAACAATGCTATACCTGGCTCAAGCTGGGCTCCTCCACATCTTCCTGGGTGGAAGGCCCAGGTTGGACTTTAGGAGCCTCAGCTGATGTGGAAGGAAGTGTGGAAGGAAGTGTAGATAGTGATGGCCTGGGTTCACTCTGGTCTGACAAAAAACGCAGTCTGTCGTAGTACCACAGCCTGGGGACATATATGTCATCTGCTGCTGCTCCTGATCTCATGGAATCCTGGACCTTTTTGCGATCCCTATTATATGTGCTCCTCAGGCTACCAATTTTGGCCTTCAGATAGTTGATGTGTGCCATGGGATACACCGGCTTCACCAATTTCAACAGTTTATCCAGCGCTGCCTTCCTCTTTTGCTTGTTGGAGTATTTTTTGCATGTCACTTGCCAGAGACATGGCAGCTCCCTGTATATCGAGGAATTTGGCAGGAAGACAGGGTCAGTGAATTTATCCACCATTTTAGCTGCAAGACACAACACAAGACAAATAATAGATGTATGCCTGCATATTTATAATACATGCTGTGATTTTTTATTTTTTTAGGTGATGTGGATGTTGTGGAAGAAGAAACTCACTTCAACAGTGCAAGTGCACAAGTACTCATCAGTGAGATAATGGTGTGCAATCAGGATTTAAAGATCGTCAAGCAAAATATCAGTGATGTTCAAAAAAGACTGACCAACATCATTGATGTTTTAGCCAAAATCTAAAACCACCAAAAATTGTAAATGTTGTCGTTATTGTTTTTCTTTTTTTTAAAGTTTTAAAGTAATTACAAATTTTGAAGATGCACACAGTGTGTCAACATGTGCTATCTGCCATAATGGGATATCAATGTACGCATTTGTGGGTGCGACCCCTTCCTCGCAACTAAAGTAGGTGAGAGGAAGGGGTTGCACCCCTAAACACGTCCATTGATCCCCCATGATGGGAGCTAGCACATGTTGACACAATGTGGCTTATTTCAAAAAAGCCATACCACTTTGCACTACAAGTGCAATGCAAGTGCACTTGAAAGTGCACTTGTAGGGCAAAGTGGATTGTCCTTTCTGAAATAAGGCCCAGTGTGTCAACATTAGGGATGAGCTTCGTGTTCGAGTCGAACCCATGTTCGACTCGAACATCGGCTGTTCGGTCGTTCGCCGAATTGCGAACGATATGGGCCGTTCGCGCCAAATTCGTGTGGCGCGTCACGGCCCATAATTCACTGCGGCATCGCAATGCATTGCTTGCTGATGATTGGCCAAGCATGCACTATGACCCGCATGCTTGGCCAATCACAGCGCCGCCTGAACAGAGAGCCGTAATTGGCCAAAGCCAAGGAGGCTTTGGCCAATTATGGCTCAGGGGATTTAGTACACGCCCCACACTATATAAGGCCGCCTGCACGGCGTTGAAAGAGATAGACAGAGAGACAGTGTCATTTGATTTGAGTTAGATAGATTAGGCAGAACAGTCAGTCAGTTAGCTGCACTTACAGTGTATTGTGTATATATATGCATCCCAGGTGTTGCATATATATATATACACTGTATTCAGTTTAGCTAGATCCGTTCCTGTTATCTTCTAGACTATTTACATTTAGTGCAGTGCGTCCTGCTCACAGTGTTCAGCTAGATCCGTTCCTGTTATCTTCTAGACTATTTACATTTAGTGCAGTGCGTCCTGCTCACAGTGTTCAGCTAGATCCGTTCCTGTTATCTTCTAGACTATTTACATTTAGTGCAGTGCGTCCTGCTCACAGTGTTCAGCTAGATCCGTTCCTGTTAAATTCTAGACTATTTACATTTAGTGCAGTGCGTCCTGCTCACAGTGTTCAGCTAGATCCGTTCCTGTTATCTTCTAGACTATTTACATTTAGTGCAGTGCGTCCTGCTCACAGTGTTTAGCTAGATCCGTTCCTGTTATCTTCTAGACTATTTACATTTAGTACAGTGCGTCCTGCTCACAGTGTTCAGCTAGATCCGTTCCTGTTATCTTCCTACTGACAGGCAGGCTTGTCTTGTTACAGTATTAACAGCTACCTAAAGAAAATTACTGGTGTTCTTTTGATCCTATTAGTACCACGGTCAGGCAGCTAGACTATTTACATTTAGTAAAGTGCGTCCTGCTCACAGTGTTCAGCTAGATCCGTTCCTGTTATCTTCTAGACTATTTACATTTAGTGCAGTGCGTCCTGCTCACAGTGTTCAGCTAGATCCGTTCCTGTTATCTTCCTACTGACAGGCAGGCTTGTCTTGTTACAGTATTAACAGCTACCTAAAGAAAATTACTGGTGTTCTTTTGATCCTATTAGTACCACGATCAGGCAGCTAGACTATTTACATTTAGTAAAGTGCGTCCTGATCACAGTGTTCAGCTAGATCCGTTCCTGTTATCTTCTAGACTATTTACATTTAGTGCAGTGCGTCCTGCTCACAGTGTTCAGCTAGATCCGTTCCTGTTATCTTCCTACTGACAGGCAGGCTTGTCTTGTTACAGTATTAACAGCTACCTAAAGAAAATTACTGGTGTTCTTTTGATCCTATTAGTACCACGGTCAGGCAGCTAGACTATTTACAGTTAGTGCAGTGCGTCCTGCTCACAGTGTTCAGCTAGATCCGTTCCTGTTATCTTCCTACTGACAGGCAGGCTTGTCTTGTTACAGTATTAACAGCTACCTAAAGAAAATTACTGGTGTTCTTTTGATCCTATTAGTACCACGGTCAGGCAGCTAGACTATTTACATTTAGTAAAGTGTGTCCTGCTCACAGTGTTCAGCTAGATCCGTTCCTGTTATCTTCCTACTGACAGGCAGGCTTATCTTGTTACAGTATATAAAGCTACCTGAAGAAAATTACTGGTGTTCTTTTCATCCTATTAGTACCACGGTCAGGCAGCTAGACTATTTACAGTTAGTGCAGTGCGTCCTGCTCACAGTGTTCAGCTAGATCTGTTCCTGTTATCTTCCTACTGACAGGCAGGCTTGTCTTGTTACAGTATTAACAGCTACCTAAAGAAAATTACTGGTGTTCTTTTGATCCTATTAGTACCACGGTCAGGCAGCTAGACTATTTACATTTAGTAAAGTGCGTCCTGCTCACAGTGTTCAGCTAGATCCGTTCCTGTTATCTTCCTACTGACAGGCTGGCTTGTCTTGTTACAGTATATAAAGCTACCTGAAGAAAATTACTGGTGTTCTTTTGATCCTATTAGTACCACGGTCAGGCAGCTAGACTATTTACATTTAGTGCAGTGCGTCCTGCTCACAGTGTTCAGCTAGATCTGTTCCTGTTATCTTCCTACTGACAGGTAGGCTTGTCTTGTTACAGTATTAACAGCTACCTAAAGAAAATTACTGGTGTTCTTTTGATCCTATTAGTACCACGGTCAGGCAGCTAGACTATTTACATTTAGTAAAGTGCGTCCTGCTCACAGTGTTCAGCTAGATCCGTTCTTGTTATCTTCCTACTGACAGGCAGGCTTGTCTTGTTACAGTATATAAAGCTACCTGAAGAAAATTACTGGTGTTCTTTTGATCCTATTAGTACCACGGTCAGGCAGCCAGACTATTTACATTGAGTGCAGTGCGTCCTGCTCACAGTGTTCAGCTAAACCTACAAATTAGTGGGGTGCGTCCACCTCACAGTGTTCAGCTAAAGCTACCTGTAGAAGGTTGGTGGTGTTCTCATACTACAGGCAGGCAGTTGATTTTGCTAGCTGCAGTATATATATATATATATATATATATATATATATATATCCCAGCTTAGTGCAGCTACAGGCCATTAGTATGTCTGGAAGGCCAAGAAGGAGAGGCAGACAGTCACAAGCCAATAAGAGAGGGAAAGCAGGCTCTGTGTCTAGTGCTGGTCGTGGAGACGGTGCATCCTCATCAGCACGTGGCCATGGGACACGCTTGGCCTTTTTTTCGGCAGCTGGCCGTGTTGAGCCGCAACATGCGGAAGACTTGGTCGAGTGGATGACCAAGCCGTCCTCATCCTCCTCATCCTCTCTCACCCATGCCCAGGGTGCTTTGTCTGGCAAAGCAGCGGCCTCTTCCCTCGGCTCAATGTCATCAGTGACTCCTTCCCTAGCTCCACCATGTCCTCCTGAGGAGTCCCTCGAACTGTTTGACCACAGTGTTGGGTACATGCTCCAGGAGGATGCCCAGCGTTTGGAAGGCTCTGATGATGATACTGAGCTCGATGAAGGCAGTAACATGAGCACGGACAGAGGGGGTGCCCAAGAAGGACAGAAATCTGGCAGTCATGCTCCCCCTGCTGCAGCATACTGCCAGGTTTGCTCCAGTGATGAGGAGGGAGGGGATGATGAGGTCACTGACTCAACGTGGGTGCCTGATAGGAGAGAGGAGGAGGAGGAGGAGGCGGCACATCACCAACGAGGCAGGATGCCCTCCAGGGGCCAGCCTAAGGGCAGCACATTGACTGCATCACATGTGCAGGGCGCTGCAGTCTCTGCGCGTTATTCAAAAAGTTCTTTGGTGTGGGCCTTTTTTGAGACGAGTGCATCAGATCGCACTGCTGCTATTTGTAACATATGTCTCAAGCGTATCTCACGTGGCCAAAACATCTCCCGCTTGGGTACCACATGCTTGACCAGACATATGTTGACCTGCCATGCAGTTCGTTGGCAAGCGCATCTAAAAGACCCACACCAAAGAACAAAGAGGACCTCTCCTTGCTCCTCATCAGCTGAGATTTCCAACCCCACTAGACCTTCAGTCCTCTCTGAGACCTGCACTGAGAGGAATGAAGGTGTAGAATTAGGTGTGTCACAGCCAAGTACTTGTGGGCAATCTGCTTTTGGTACACCGACGTCAGATTGTACCAGGCAAATTTCCCTGCCCCAGCTGCTGCACCACCGAAAGAAGTTTGCTCCCAGCCATCCACATGCCCAGCGGTTGAATGCTAGCTTGGCAAAATTGCTGGCACTTCAACTGCTGCCTTTTCAGTTGGTAGACTCTGCCCCCTTCCGTGAGTTTGTGGAATGTGCGGTTCCTCAGTGGCAGGTACCCAAACGCCATTTTTTCTCACGGAAGGCGATTCCGGCTCTCTACCGGCATGTGGAAGGCAATGTCCATGCCTCGCTGGACAGGGCGGTCAGCGGTAAGGTGCATATTACCGCTGACTCATGGTCCAGCAGGCATGGACAGGGACGTTACCTAAGTTTCACGGCGCATTGGGTGACTCTGCTGGCAGCTGGGAAGGATGCAGGACAAGGTGCAGTAGTGTTGGAGGTTGTTCCGCCACCACGCCTCCAAAATGCTAATGATTGTGACACACCTCTCTCCTCCACCCCCTCCCCTTCTTCTTCCTCCATGGCCTCTTCCTCGGAACCAGCGGTGCTCCGTAGTCGTTCAAGGGGCTACGCAAGTACGCAGGCCAAAAGATGCCATGCGGTGCTTGAGCTGGTGTGCTTGGGGGACAGGAGCCACACTGGGGCAGAGGTTCTGTCAGCTCTGCAGGGGCAGGTTCAGAGGTGGTTGACGCTACGCCAACTTAATGCAGGAATGGTGGTTTGCGACAATGGCACCAACCTCCTCTCTGCCCTCCGACAGGGACAAATGACCCATGTGCCCTGTTTGGCTCACGTCCTTAACTTGGTGGTGCAGCGGTTCTTGGGCAGGTACCCGGGCTTACAGGATGTCCTGAGGCAGGCCAGGAAAGTCTGTGTGCATTTCCGCCGGTCATATAATGCCAGTGCTCTGCTGACGGACCTCCAAAAGGAGTTTAACCTGCCCAAGAACCGCCTAATCTGTGACATGCCCACCAGGTGGAACTCAACGTTGGCCATGCTGCAGCGGCTGCACACGCAGCAGAGGGCCATCAATGAGTACCTGTGCGACTATGGCACCAGGACAGGGTCAGGGGAGCTTGATTTTTTTCCCCACGCCAGTGGGCCATGATCAGGGATGCATGCACTGTCCTGTCACCATTTGAGGAGGCCACGAGGATGGTGAGCAGTGACAGTGCATGCATCAGTGACACTGTCCCCCTTGTCCACCTGTTGGAGCACACGCTGCGTGGAATAATGGACAGGGCACTTGAGGCAGAACAGAGGCAGGAAGAGGAGGACTTCCTTAGCTCTCAAGGCCCCCTTTATCCAGACAGTGTTCCTGCGTGCCCGCCGATCACACAGGAAGAGGACGAGGAGGAGGAGGAGGAGGAAGATTGTGTCAGTATGGAGGTGGAGCCTGGCACTCAGCATCAGCAGCAGTCTTTAAGGGATCAGTCCCAAGAAACACATGGACTTGTACGTGGCTGGGAGGAGGTGGCTGCGGACCATGTCGTCCTTAGTGACCCAGAGGACTCCGGACCGAATGCCTCAGCAAACCTACGCTGCATGGCCTCCCTGATCCTGCAAAGCCTGCGTAAGGATCCTCGTATTCGTGGTATCAAGGAGAAGGACCAATACTGGCTGGCAACCCTCCTTGATCCACGTTACAAGGGTAAGGTTGCGGACCTTATCTTGCCATCGCAGAGGGAGCAGAGGATGAAACATCTTCGGGAGGCCTTGCAGAAAGGTCTGTGCAACGCGTTCCCAGAGACTGGGAGGTTACAAACTCCTGTTTCTGGACAACGTGTTGCTGAGGCTTCGGTCAGTCAAAGAAGGAGCGGTGGAGAAGGTGGCCGTCTGACCGATGCGTTCAGACAATTTTTTGGTCCGCAGCCCCAAGGTATGATCGGTTCCAGCAACCATCGCCAGCGTCTGTTTTACATGGTGCAGGAATACCTAGGGGCAAGATCAGACTTGGACACCTTTCCCACCGAAAATCCTCTGGGTTACTGGGTCTTGAGGATGGATCACTGGCCAGAGCTTGCACAGTATGCAATTGAGCTACTGGCCTGTCCTGCATCCAGCGTTCTTTCGGAACGCACATTCAGTGCTGCTGGAGGTGTGGTAACCGATCACAGGGTGCGTCTGTCCACCGACTCGGTCGATCGACTGACCTTCATAAAAATGAATCAGTCTTGGATCACCACCAGCTACCAAGCACCTGATGCTGATGTAACCGAATAATTTTTTTTGAAATCTCAGATCCCTTCAAAGAATGCCTATGCTGATGCTGAGTGACTATCCCTGAGTAATCATCCTCTTCCTCCTCAATCATCACGCTGATAGCTTGTAAGAACATTTTTGGTTCTGGGCGCCACCACCAGTGCCTAAGGCACAATTTTTCAGCCCCTGTTTAACAGGGGCGTGTAATTACAATTTTTGATGTAATACTTTGCAGCAGGGCTCGTTCCTGCATTCCAACTAGAGTGTCTGTGAGGGGTTGCAGTGTTGTGGCACCAGCACCAGTGCCCAAGGCCCAATTTTTCTTCTCCTGTCTAACAGGGGCGTGTAATTACAATTTTTGATGCAATACTTTGCAGCAGGGCTCGTTCCTGCGTTCCAACTAGAGTGTCTGTGAGGGGTTGCAGTGTTGTGGCACCAGCACCAGTGCCTAAGGCCCAATTTTTCTGCCCCTGTCTAACAGGGGCGTGTAATTACAATTTTTGATGCAATACTTTGCAGCAGGGCTCATTCCTGCGTTCCAACTAGAGTGTCTGTGAGGGGTTGCAGTGTTGTGGCACCAGCACCAGTGCCCAAGGCCCAATTTTTTTGCTCCTGTCTAACAGGGGCGTGTAATTACAATTTTTGATGCAATACTTTGCAGCAGGGCTCGTTCCTGCGTTCCAACTAGAGTGTCTGTAAGGGATTGCAGTGTTGTGGCACCAGCACCAGTGCCTAAGGCCTAATTTTTCAGCTCCAGTTCAACAGGGGCATGTAATTACAATTCTTGATCTAATATTTCACAGCAGGGCCCTGTGAGGGCTTACAGTGTTGTGGCCACAGCAACACCTAAGGCCCAAATTTCTGCTGAGTATATAGGGCAGGACCCTACTTTCAAACATCTAACTTACAAACGACTCCTACTTGCAAACGGAAGGAGACAACAGGAAGTGAGATGAAATCTACCCCTAGGAAGGGAAATTCTCTCCTGTAAGAGTTAATATGGGAAAAAAAATTCTCCTTTCCACTGATGCTTTCCAATCCTTGTTCCACAAAAACACCCAAATTTTCAAAAAACATTTTTCATTGGGACAAAAAGTGAGGTGAAATCTTCTGAAGAGGAGGAAAGACAGCAAAACAAATGTCACAGGGGTGATAACCCTTCCCTATGTTTTCCAAAAAGCTTAAAAAAGATTTTTTGGCTGGAGCTAAACACGTTAAAAATGTACCCGTTCAAAATTACAAAGAGATTCTACTTAACAACAAACCTACAGTCCCTGTCTTGTTTGCACCGCCTGTATACTGCTGTTCAGAGTATATAGGGCCTGGTGGCCCCACACCTTTCCTTATTTTAATTTGGGTGCGGGGTTCCCCTTAATATCCATACAAGACCCAAAGGGCCTGGTAATGGACTGGGGGGTACCCATGCCGTTTGTCTCACTGATTTTCATCCATACTGCCATGACCCGACATTACATTAAACCCGCAAGCAGTTTTAAATAAGATTTTTTCCTTTAAAAATGACATTTGGTGCAGGGACTGTTCTAAACACGGGAAACACGCGTCACTTTACAGGCATACTATAGACACCCCCCAGGTATGATATTTAAAGGAATATTTCACTTTTTTTTTTACTTTAAGCATCATTAAAATCACTGCTCCCGAAAAAACAGCCGTTTTTAAAAGTTTTTTTTGCATTGATACATGTCCCCTGGGTTAGGACCCGGGTCCCCAAACCCTTTTTAGGACAATACCATGCAAATTAGCCTTTAAAATGAGCACTTTTGATTTCAAACGTTCGAGTCCCATAGACGTCAATGGGGTTCTAACGTTCGTGCGAACTTTCGGTCCGTTCGCAGGTTCTGGTGCGAACCGAACCGGGAGGTGTTCAGCTCATCCCTAGTCAACATGTGCTAGCTCACATCATGGGGGATCAATGGATGTGTTTCGGGGGTGCAACCCTTTCCTCTCACCTACTTTACAGGTGATACTCGAAAAATTAGAATATCGTGCAAAAGTTCATTTATTTCACTAATGCAACTTAAAAGGTGAAACTAATATATGAGATAGACTTATTACATGCAAAGCAAGATGGTTCAAGCTGTGATTTGTCATAAATGTGATGATTATGGCTTACAGCTCATGAAAACTCCAAATCCACAATCTCAGAAAATTAGAATATTACATGCAATTAATAAAACAAGAATCGTACATAGAACTATATCGGACCTCTGAAAAGTATAAGCATGTATATGTACTTAGTACTTGGTTTGGGCCCCTTTTGCAGCAATTACTGCCTTAATGCGGCGTGGCATGGAAGCTATCAGCCTGTGGCACTGCTGAGATGTTATGGAAGACCAGGATGCTTCAATAGCAGCCTTCAGCTCTTTTGCATTGTTCGGTCTCATGTCTCTCATCTTTCTCTTGGCAAAGCCCCATAGATTCTCTATGGGGTTCAGGTCAGGTGAGTTTGCTGGCCAATCAAGCACAGTAATCCCACGGTCATTGATCCAGGTTTTGGTGCTTTTGGCAGTGAGGGCAGTTGCCAAGTCCTGCTGGAAAATGAAGTCAGCATCCCCATAGAGCTTGTCTGCGGAAGGAAGCATGAAGTGCTCCAAAATCTCCTGGTAGATGGCTGCGTTGACCCTGGACTTAATGAAGCACAGTGGACCAACACCAGGAGATGACATGGCTCCCCAAATCAACACAGACTGTGGAAACTTCACACTGGACTTCAAGCATCTTGCAGTGTGTGCCTCTCCATTCTTCCTCCATACTCTGGGTCCTTGGTTTCCAAATGAGATGCAAAATTTGCTCTCATCAGAAAAGAGGACTTTGGACCACTGAGCAACAAGAGGAATACGACATTTGAAGCCCATGTCCAGGATTCGTTTGTGTGTGGTGACTCTTGATGCACTAACTCCAGCCTCAGTCCACTCCTTGTGAAAGTCAAACACTTTTGAATGGCCTTTTCCTGACAGTCCTCTCCAGGCTGCTGTCTTCCCTGCTGCTTGTGCCCCTTTTTCTTCAACACTTTTCCCTTCCACATAACTTTCTTTTAATGTGCACTTTGTGCATACAGCACTTTGGGAACATCCAACTTCTTTTGCAATTATCTTTCCTCCTTATGGAGTGTGTCAATAATGGTTTTCTGCACAACTGTTAGGGCAGCAGTCTTTCCCATGATTGTGATTCCTACTGAACCTGACTGAGAGACCATTTAAAGGCTCGGGAACCCTTTGCAAGTGTTATGGCTTAATTAGCTGATTAGAGTGGGACACTTTGAGCCTAGAATCTTGCACCTTTTCACAATATTCTAATTTTCTGAGATTGTAGATTTGGGATTTCCATGAGCTGTAAGCCATATTCCTCACAATTATGACAAATCATGGCTTGATTTATCTTGCTTTGCATGTAACTAGTCTATCTCATATATTCATTTCACCTTTTAAGTTGCATTAGTGAAATAAATGAACTTTTGCACGATATTAAAATTTTTCGAGTATCACCTGTAGTTGCGAGAAAGGTGTTGCATCCACAAAACGCGTACATTGATATCACATGATGGCAGATAGCACATGTTGACACACTGTGTGTTTTGTGGCTTTATCAAAATAGATGTAGGGAAAAGACACACATTTTAGGCATGGGATCATGATGGAAATCCACATTTTGAGTCCCAATTTGTGTGCATGTTCAAAATGTGGCTGTTACAGGGGTGATATCACCCCATCTGATGAAGGCAAAATCAACACAGTTTTGACATACTAATGTCTCATATGGCCTTCACTTTATCAAAGTTGAACTTTGTTAGTTCCTGAGTAGGGGATGTGGATGTTATGTTTTTAAACATGCCTGTTTAGCCACAAAAGGGCTATATCTACTGTCAAAAATACATGTTATACACCAAAGATGTTGGCTTGTTTAAAAACCCTTTTATAACGCACATGTGAATGTGCTTGGAGTAAAATTTTTTATACTCAACAAATGTGTGGCTTCTTCTTTAACTGCTCAAAACCATTTTTTTTAGTAAGTTGGTGTAGTTACAGGGGCAATGTGGGGTATTTACTAAAGGCAAATCCACTTTGAATTACAAGTGCACTTTCAAGTTATACTTCAAGTTTAACTTATGTTGCCACTCACCCGATTTATCAACAAAAGAGGCATATGTTCTGCTTCTGCAATCTAAGCACTGAAAGTGTGAACTCTATAACTAATTCAGTTGTGGTGAGATAACCTAACTTACAGTCTCAGTAGCTTGGAAGACAGTGAATCGATCCAAATGACATCTTGCAGATCGTAGAAGGGTTTAAGCAAAAACATGTGCAGATCATAACAGATAAACGTCACTTAGGACAAAAAATCATAGTGCGTCTACATACAGTGCATGCGGTGAATGGCAGCTAAAGCATGAGCCTAGATTCACGCTGTAGTGATGCGGGAATTAGCGCGATTCCAGCACCGGTTCCCGGATCACATCTCTCCCGCAGGCAGTTCACACTGCCCTCTGCGAACCACTGCAGGTGTTAATACAATGTTATTGACACCCCCAGATCAGTTCACAGATCGCAGTGCGAACTGTGGATTCAGACAGGAATCGGATCACATGGGTGAGAACACTAATGCAATCCGATTCCAGTGTGGGGGAAAAAAGTCCCTGCACCTTTTTTTCTGCAAATCCAATAAGAGTTCAGCCATACAACTGTATGACTGAACCCGCATCGCACAGAGTCGTATGTGATCGGCACCTGCAGTGCGGGTGCGAATCACATGCAATCTCTGAGATCGCTATAGTATGAACCTGGGCTGAAGAAGAAGAGTGGGACTAAGGACAGAGAGCATCCCCTAGCTATGGGCATGATCTAAAGCCCAAATATTTCCATTCTATTCAGATAAATCCATTCCAGGTGCATTAACACAAAAGTTGATCATAATTAATGTTTTTTTTAGCAGTTAATACCAAAGTAGGAAAGCTTGTCCCTTGCCAACATGTTACAGAGAGGGGCGCTTGCTCTCTGTTGTGAAGCAGTGGTCTCTCTACAGTGGTTTGACATGACTCATGAGTCACAGCTCCATCTCTCCAATCAGCAAAGCTCATGTTCCATGCTGATTGGAGAGCTCTGGGCTCTGATTCAGAATGGGACGTGTCAAACCTCTGTAGGAAGACCATGAATCCATAAATAAAGTATTAAATGTGAATGAACTTCTCTGATTGTCAAGTATAATTTTCTATCCCTCTGTTCCCTCCAGGTGGTTTTGGCATCACACCCCTCCACTTATGAACCACTGGCTCCTAAAATCATGATCAAGAACAAGAAGGACTGCAAAGATACCCTCGAGAGCCACATACTGAAAGAAGTTCGTACCATCCCATTCTGCACTCAAGCATATGGTACCTTCCAGACAAAGGTAAGTGACTCTACTTTCTATTCATTTTGTGGAAGAGGTTGGTGTTAAATGGTTATCCTCTCAGAATACTGCTGTAAGTGACATCTACTTTTCTCACAACCTACCCAAAGCTGCATAGGGATTCACATAGCAAATAATTTCTATAACCTGGATCTTTCTTTCCTCTGCACAGGATTTGTTATTCTACATCATGGAATACCTGAGTGGTGGAGACCTGACAAACTTCCTAAAGACAAGGGCACCCATAGATATTGCGTGACGACTAGGTAAGGCAATGGGGTACCATGATAATAGGGATGGGGGTAGAATATAGTACTGCTCATAGATCACATCAACGCATAGGCTTTTCTTAGATAGAAGATAGGTGATACAAAAGGGTATCATGATAATAGGGATGGAGGTAAAACATAGTACTGTACATAGATCATATCAAAATATAGGCTTGTCCTAGATACATGATTCTGGCAGGAAGGTCTGACTTTCAGTACATCTGTCCTTCCAAAGCTCTACCTATACATGTACAATCACACACTGAACAGACATCGCAGGCACTGGACATATCTTAACAAACTTCTACTGAGACTGATTCTATTTTACCCGGAGAATGATCTTTCACGATGTGTCTATAGAGGTCGCAGTGAGGTAGCTTCTGAAAGCTCTCGCAATTAAACCTAGAAGCTGATTGGTTACTGTGCACAGCTGCACCAGGTTCTGTGTACACCGTTTTTAATAAAGCCCAGTGTGTCCATACTGTATACATACTGTTATACAGTTGTGCTGAAAAGTTTGCATACACTGGCAGAAATTGTGAAATTTTGGCATTAGTATTGAAAATATGACTGATCATGCCAAAAAACTTTTATTAAAAGATAGTAATCACACAAAGCCATTTATTATCGCATAGTTTTTTGGATCCTTTTAAAATCATAATGATAACAGAAATCACCCAAATGGCCCTGATAAAAAGTTTACATACACCGGAATGTTTGGCCTTGCTACAGACACAGAAGGTTGCACACACAGGTTAAAATGGCAATTAAAGGCTAATTTCCCACATTTGTGGCTTTTAAATCACAATTAGTGTCTGTTAATAAATATTCAATGAGTTTGTTAGCTCTAACATGGATGCACTAAGCAGGCTAGACACTGAACCATAGGGAGGTAGAAAAGAACAGTCAAAAGACCTGTGTAACAAGGTAATTCAACTTTACAAAGATGGAAAAGGATATAAAAAGATATCCAAAGCCTTGAATATGCCAGTCAGTACTGTTTACTCACTTATTAAAGCAGAGTTCCACCCAAAAATGGAACTTCCGCTTTAAGGGAAGGTGACCCCCTGACCCCCTGACGTGCCACATTTGGCATGTCATTTTTTGGGGGGGAGCGGAAACCCTCTTTTTAGAGGGTTCCAGCTCCCACTTCCTCACGGGGCACCGCGGCGCTGGAAGGAAGTTCACCTCTCCCCCCTCCCTCTCGGCAATCATCCTTTAAGTGCCATTAACCTTTATTTGCCATTTTAACCTGTGTGTGGCACCTTCTGTGTCTGTACCAAGGCCAAACATTCCAGGGTATGTCAGCTTTGTATCATGGCCGTTTGGGTGATTTCTGTTATCTTTATAATCTAAAGAGGATCCAAAAAACAATGTGATAATAAATGGCTTCATGTGATTGCTATCCTTAAATAAAAGACAGTTTCTTGGCATGATCAGTCATATTTTCAATATTAAAGCCAAAATTTCACAATTTCTGCCAGGGTATGCAAACTTTTGAGCACAACTGTAATTTAATGCAACCGTTATTGACCAGTTCATCATCCAGTGGAAGCTTCCAACCCTTCATCTGATTGGGCAATCTCTAACCTATCTCCTCTCAAATTTATAAGTAATTATATCATATGGGAGTCAGCCAACCAATCAATTTGATTTATATCTAAAAGGTCCTTGTACAATGTCATTTTTGATAACGTTTGTCTGTAAATGTAAAACTATTTTTGTAGTATTGGATAGAGAGGGCAATTTTTTTTTATTGCTTTCTGTTTTGGCCGTAAATACACTTTAAGAGAAACTGTAAAATCACATTCAGCCCAGGTTCACACTGGCAGCAGGAATGAAAACGCGCGAGATCAGCTGAACTCATACGATTTCATTCCCGCATGTCAGTCCCAACTTTGGAACAAATTTCAGACATCTGTGCAGGTTGCTGCACAGATGTCTATGAAAATTGCACCCTGAAGTCGCTAAAAGTAGTACATAAACTACTTTTGGGAATCGGTGCTGCGCCACAAATGCGGACAGTGCCATTGCTGGCGATTGGGCAAGAGATTTGACAATCGCTCCAATGTGAACTTAGGCTAAATCATATTTGGACAGCTTTACTATTCCAAAAAATTATTCGTAAGAATTCGCAAAGTGCATTTACTGCAAATTAATCAACAATTTTAAATATCCATATAAAACACTTCTATGTATACAGTATATTGTGTTATGCTCTACCATTACTGATAATATTTTATTTCAACCTGATTTAGTTATTAGAAACATACATGACAATGCCTGAAAATTGAAGCATTGGGATAAACAATTTATTATTTTGTGGCTTAGATTAGCAGACAAAAGGTTTATATAATATAATCTTATATATAATCTTTTCTATCTCTCCATCAGATTTCTCACTGCCGAGATCCTTTGTTGCCTGCTGTTCCTTCATAACCGGGGGATTGTACACCAGGATCTCAAACCAGAAAACATTCTGCTGGATAGCATCAGACATGTGAGAATCGCTGACTTTGGCTTATCAGCAACAGAGGTGCATGCATCCCGAACCCTGACTTCCAACCTTGGCACTCCACAATACATGGCACCAGAAGTGAGTATTGTATCATTTTGGTTTTCCTGTCTTCTTGTCAGTAAAACAATCAGTGCTGACCATTCTACTCTTTTTGATATTTCCACAGATCTATTTGGATGAGCCATATGCATTTGTTGTTGACTATTTCTCCCTGGGAGTTATAGTCTATGAGATGGCAATTGGAAGATATCCATTCAATGGCTCAGTCACTGACTCAAGCACTGATTCAGATGCTGATCCAGGCAATGACTCAGATTCTGATCCAGGCAATGATTCAGACAATGATCCAGGCAATGATTCGGATGCCAATCCAGGCAATGATTCAGATGGCAGCTCAGACACTAGTTGTCTTATGAGTTTATGTGAAATCTCCATTAATAACTGTAAAATATTGTAATTTTGAATATATATCATTTAGCTTGTATCTATGGAGGGGGTGCAACATAACTTCAGAGAAGTGTCTGTTAGACCAGACAATTTGGTGCCTAGGCATGTGTATCTAAACAATTGGACCCAAGCTTCATTGTTCTACACATAATAACTTCAAAGGATCCCATGTTTGGATATGCAATGAAGGGAGGCCAACACGCAATCAATACTTAACTTCCCGGGAAAAGATCAAGTTAATCTCCTGCTTACAATAGTCACAAGGATTTGCATTAGAGGGGGCTGACTTATGCAAAAGTATAGGTATTGGAGATGTAGCCAGTCCTTAACCAGGACTAGGGAAGCCCACCAAGCAGAGCCACGCCATGCCAACCAATGAGGCATCAGCCTGTAATGATATACACAGACTAGATGGGAGGGAAACACACACTCTATGGCAGAGCAGTCACGTGAATGGAACCTCTATGGCAATGGTAAATCTCCCTTGTACTTGATTCTAAATATGGTGGTTTTAAGTCTTTTATGTCCTAATGTTTGCAGATTATTGTTTTAAGGAATATACTCTGTATTCCTTCATGTAATCCATGATTTTTACCCTTTCCCTGTACAAATAGATAGATTGTGTGTATTAGTCTAGGCCTACTTTACTATATACCAATACATTTTTGTTATTGTGTTAAAGCTTTTACTCATGGTCAAAGAACTCCCATTTAACCCAAATCATATCTGAGAGATATTACATTTCAAATATGGTAAACAGGTAACACACCCGTTTCAGACACATTCAGACACTGACTCAAACACTGATTTAGGCACCGACTCAGACATCTATGAGGCGTATGCATACTTCATCTGCAACCATTGTCCAACTTTCCATGAGAATTTCAGTACGGATCTCAAGGACCTTATAGGAGACAAAGTAAGTTAACATCATCTGTCCTCCTCTGGCCCCCCCCTGTGTCCTCCTCCGGGCCCCCCTGTGTCTTCCTCCGGCCCCACGTGTCCTCCTCTGGCCCCCCATGTCCTCTTCTGGCCCCCCTGTGTCCTCGTCTGGCCCTTCTCTGCCCCCCCGTGTCCTACTCTGCTCCCGTGTCCTCCCCTGACCCCCCCACCCCACAAAAATCCCACAAAGTTCAATTAAAGCCTTTCCAGTAAGTAATAGCACACAATCCCAAAATAATATAGAAGACGTTTGAGAACGAAATGTACGTAAGGCAGAGTCAAGTACTGACGTCACTTCCGGATGTGATAGCGGCTTAGGAAGCCTGTGGAATGCGGCTGGCACGCACGCTGCTAACGGGAACCACGGCTCTGGAGCTATCACTCTCCCATAGATGTAGATCTTCTTTGCGGATATTTCAGCATATGGCATGCTTATTTATATTTTTTAAACTTTTTTAGATCCTGTTTATATATTTTGTTTTGTTACCCACTGGTTATTTTAAATAAAAACATTTTCCAAATTTTTGATACTACACTATGGGAGCCCTTATCTCATTTTTTTGCATGAATACCCCTTTCTGCACTGGAAAGTTATGAGAGAAAGAAGTATAGCTGGGTGTTTTACCCCTGGAGATTCCACCTGCACCTAATCTGATCCAGACGAGAGATATCCTTGGGCGATCCATAGAAGTTGGATATTAGATGTCAATGCTGGGAACACCATCTGGGCACTAAGGCTGTCCTACATGCGAGATACCCCTGTAGGGGTGATTGGAGCTGGTGAGTGGGGACCTAAGAGGGGGAGCACCAAAAGTCACCTGGATTTTTCCTGTGTTCATAGTCACAATAGGAATTCACCAAGCATCTAAGAATTATAAAAGACTCTTGTTTCGTTGGTCTTTGAAGTAGTTTGGATGTTACAACTTGGACTTGGTCTATCTACTTATATCTCACATCTATTTCTCACATATATTGGGACTGGATTCCTTTTTGTTTTTGTGTTTGGTTTTTTTTGTGTTTATTTTGAATATTTGTGTATGTCTTTGAGTATCACTCTTTCTTGTTATAGTTACTTGTATTTATCACTGCCATTATCACGTATGGTTAGTGTATTACACTTCTGTCACATGCTTTTTCTATGATATTAGTAGTGGTATATATTACCACAGTAGCACATTTCACTACATAGGTGATTTAGGCTTGTCGCCTTTTTACTGCATAGCAACTCTAGCAATTTAGGCTTGTCACTGATCACTGTTTAGTGGTGGTTACTAATTTTTCTATCACATTCATTAGTTGCACATTTTTATCTTTTCACTACATAGGTGATTTAGGCTTGTCGCCTTTTTACTGCATAGCGATTCTAGCCATTCAGGCTTGTTGCTAATCACCATTTTTTATCACATTCATTAGTTGCACATTTTTATCTTATCACCTAGTGTTATGTCACACCATTAATGATATGGGTTTGTTGTTTGTTTGTTTTTTTATATAGTTAGCGCCCTATTACTCTTAATTTTATTTTTAATTTCAAAATAATGAAAAGTAACATGTCTACACACAGTGCATGTGGTAAATGGAGGCTAAAGCATGAAGAAGGGTGGGGCTAAGTACAAAGAGCATCCTCTATGGAGTGAGATAGGGACAAAATTATTAAAGGCAAACAAACAATGCATGCATAATATATTAGCATATGTCAACAAGAAAAAAATTCCATTTAGCACCATTTACACCTGACTTAATAAAGACTTATCCTTTCTTTGAAAAAACATTCATAATGCATGGGGTCTCATGTCCTCATCGTGCAAATGTGGAAGAATTGAATTCTTGGCAAAAATAGTTTATTTCAACGATGAATATAACAAAAATCTATGTTTTATGTGTTTTTCTGTTGGGTAGAAGAGCCCCAATACCAGTCAACATGTTTTATTCCTAGGCTGTAGGCTTCGCAGAAGAACCACTGCTCACACAGGTGTCAAGCATGGTACAACATGGCCCTTATGAGACACAGCTAGAGCTCTGCAATCAAACAGGTCATGCCCCCAGCTGATTGTACAATTCTAGTTACTATTACGTTTGCTTCAACAACTTCTGATTGCAAGCAATTGTGCTGCAAGTTTGAAAATGACTTGCTAACCTATTGCTAGACCTGCCAGGCTTCAAAGTTTGATAACCAATTGCAGCAAGTCCGCATTGCATGACTCCAGATCAACTTTCTTTGCAAACATTCTGCAAGTCTGCTGCAAGTTCTGGTTCAGTTATGTTGTGGTATAGTCATCCCACCACAGGGGTCACTGTGGCTGATTTTTCATGCTGTAGACTTGCAAAGCTCTTGCTGTAGACTCACCACTGCAACTTTGCTCTTGCTAGAGACTTGCCATGCAAATTTGCTACAAATTGGAAAAGTGTCAACTAGAACTTGTGCTTCTAGTGCTCTTCAAGTGTACAACTTGCCAGTGAAAATGTGCAGCAAGTTAACAGATTTACAATTCAACACTTCCACACATTTGTGACAAGTTATCCTTGCTATCTGGGTGTGTACAAAAACAAATTAAAAAAAGGAAAAGAGACTGCTCCTGACAACTACCACTAATACAGTGTAGCATTTTTTGTTTAACAAGCACTGTCAATGAATCACCTGTTCTGGCAGTTGATGATAACAGATTACATAAACTATTCCATAAACTGCCTTGAATACAGTTTTATTCCAACTGTAGCTCATTGACAGTTTATAGCAAGGAACAAATAAAAAGTCAGAGGCTTCAATCTGTTCAAGCTGTGAATGTATTTATACGATGAATTTTTGGGCTCACTTCCACATTGGAACAAACATAAGAATAAAAATTGTTAGTAGCTTCAGTCAAAATTATTTGTTCGATCTATTGTCCAATTGCACACTTATTGTTTTACAAATTGAAAAAAATAATGTATTACAGATAATACACATAGAAAAACTCTCACTACTGTACATAAATGGCTAAATGCAAAGATTAAATATATCTAAAATCAAAATGTATTTTTAGGTTTTGAAAAGATTAGAGTATGGTTAACCGTTAAACCCCCTGTCATTTTTTTTTTGTGTGTCCAATCACAGAGATTTGCCTATACTTCCTATCCCAGGCACACAGCAGAAAGCATATGGAAATCCACAATTAAACAGATTTCACTAGAACGGGGGTCCCCATTAAAAAATTTTAGAAGACTTTCATTCTAACCTTTTCTAGTACCAATTGTAAATATTCAAAGTGATATTAACAGCTTTTTTTTAAAGAAAAAAAGGTTATACTTACCTGCTCTCTACAACAATATTGCACAGAAAGATTCCTTACCTCCTCTTCGTCAGGCCCTAGCTGGCACTGACCGCTCCTCCCTCCTCTTGGTGCCTCCTCAGCACGGAGGGTGCTAAGGAAGTACTCGTGTGCATGTGCTCCCGAGCCAGGTTGTGTGCATCTATTGACACACACAGCATTGGTAAGCCACGCCCCCACTCTATCCTCACAAAAGCCTTTGACTCCGATGGCTCTCAGTATCTCTTGTAAAATGAAGAAGTGAGATGCTGCAGTTTAGACAGAGCTGGAGTGGTGACAGGAGTAAGCTTCCTATGAAGTCTCTATTTCCAATGAGTCTCTTTATGTTCCTGTTCCTTTAATGAGTGACCTATACCTACACTGTGTACATGGGCACTATACAGTTGTAGGATTTCTGGTGTTTGGTTTTTTCTTGCTTTCTGGATTTTTAAATAGCCTTCCCAGATATGTCTATGCCTTTAAAGTTCAGCATTGTCAATGATTGCATTCATGTATTTTACACTTATAGCTCAGTGCTATGTTTCTCTTCTTTTTTTCTTTGAGCAGTGTAACTTTTACTAATAAGGATAGTTGGGTATTTAATAACAATTTCATACTCAACTGATTATACTGTATGTAGTCTTATTCATATACACATATTTCTATTGTATGTACATCAGGTATTTAAGCCTATTCGCCCTGTCTTGGATCAGTTTTATGTGACATCTAGGGATGAGCGGAACCCCCCCCTGTTCAGTTCACACCAGAACATGCGAACAGGAAAAAAGTTCGCTCGAACACGCGAACACCGTTAAAGTCTATGGGACACGAACATGAATAATCAAAAGTGCTAATTTTAAAGGCTTATAAGTGTTTGGGGACCTGGGTCCTGCCCCAGGGGACATGGATCAATGCAAAAAAAAGTTTTAAAAACGGCCGTTTTTTCAGGAGCAGTGATTTTAATAATGCTTAAAGTCAAACAATAAAAGTGTAATATCCCCTTAAATTTCGTACCTGGGGGGTGTCTATAGTATGCCTGTAAAGGGGGGCATGTTTCCCGTGTTTAGAACAGCCTGACAGCAAAATGACATTTCGAAGGAAAAAAAGCCATTTAAAACTACCCGCGGCTATTGCATTGCCGACAATACACATAGAAGTTCATTGATAAAAACGGCATGGGAATTCCCCACAGGGAAACCCCGAACCAAAATTAAAAAAAAAAAAAATGACGTGGGGGGGTCCCCCTAAACTCCATACCAGGCCCTTCAGGTCTGGTATGGATATTAAGGGGAACCCCGGCCAAAATTTAAAAAAAAAAATGACGTGGGGTTCCCCCTAAATTCCATACCAGACCCTTCAGGTCTGGTATGATTTTTAAGGGGAACCCCGCGCCAAAAGAAAAAAAAAAAACGGCATGGGGTTCCCCCAAAAATCCATACCAGACCCTTATCCGAGCACGCAACCTGGCAGGCCGCAGGAAAAGAGGGGGGGACGAGAGTGCGGCCCCCCCTCCTGAACCGTACCAGGCCACATGCCCTCAACATTGGGAGGGTGCTTTGGGGTAGCCCCCCAAAACACCTTGTCCCCATGTTGATGAAGACAAGGGCCTCATCCCCACAACCGTGGCCGGTGGTTGTGGGGGTCTGCGGGCGGGGGGCTTATCGGAATCTGGAAGCCCCCTTTAACAAGGGGACCCCCAGATTCTGGCCCCCCCCGTGTGAAATAGTAAGGGGGTACTTACCCCTACCATTTCACTAAAAAAGTGTCAAAATAGTTAAAAATGACAAGAGACAGTTTTTGACAATTCCTTTATTTAAATGCTTCTTCTATCTTCCTTCATCTTCTTCTTCTTCTGGTTCTTCTGGCTCTTCTGGTTCTTCCTCCGGCGTTCTTGTCCAGCATCTCCACCGCGGCGTCTTCTATCTTCTTCTCCTCGGGCCGCTCCGCACCCATGGCATGGGGGGAGGCTCCCGCTCTTCTCTTCATCTTCTTCTTCATCCTCTTCTCTTCTTCATCTTCTTCATCTTCTTCATCTTCATCTTCTCTTCTTAATTTTCTTCTTCGGGCCGCTCCGCATCCATGCATGGAGGGAGGCTCCCGCTGTGTGACGGCGTCTCCTCGTCTGACGGTTCTTAAATAACGGGGGGCGGGGCCACCCGGTGACCCCGCCCCCCTCTGACGCACGGTTACTTGACGGGACTTCCCTGTGACGTCACGGGGAATGCCACAGGGAAGTCCCGTCATGTCCCGTGCGTCAGAGGGGGGCGGGGTCACCGGGTGGCCCCGCCCCCCGTTATTTAAGAACCGTCAGACGAGTAGACGCCGTCACACAGCAGGAGCCTCCCTCCATGCATGGATGCGGAGCGGCCCGCAGAAGAAAATTAAGAAGAGAAGATGAAAATGAAGAAGATGAAGAAGATGAAGAAGAGAAGAGGATGAAGAAGAAGATGAAGAGAAGAGCGGGAGCCTCCCTTCATGCCATGGGTGCGGAGCGGCCCGAGGAGAAGAAGATAGAAGACGCCACGGAGGAGATGCTGGACGAGAACGCCGGAGGAAGAACCAGAAGAGCCAGAAGAACCAGAAGAAGAAGAAGATGAAGGAAGATAGAAGAAGCATTTAAATAAAGGAATTGTCAAAAACTGTCTCTTGTCATTTTTAACTATTTTGACACTTTTTTAGTGAAATGGTAGGGGTAAGTACCCTTTACCATTTCACACAGGGGGGGGCCGGGATCTGGGGGTCCCCTTGTTAAAGGGGGCTTCCAGATTCCGATAAGCCCCCCGCCCGCAGACCCCCACAACCACCGGCCACGGTTGTGGGGATGAGGCCCTTGTCCTCATCAACATGGGGACAAGGTGTTTTGGGGGGCTACCACAAAGCACCCTCCCAATGTTGAGGGTATGTGGCCTGGTACGGTTCAGGAGGGGGGGGCCGCACTCTCGTCCCCCCCTCTTTTCCTGCGGCCTGCCAGGTTGCGTGCTCGGATAAGGGTCTGGTATGGATTTTTGGGGGAACCCCACGCCGTTTTTTTTTTTGGCGCGGGGTTCCCCTTAAAATCCATACCAGACCTGAAGGGTCTGGTATGGAATTTAGGGGGAACCCCACGTCATTTTTTTAAAAATTTTGGCCGGGGTTCCCCTTAATATCCATACCAGACCTGAAGGGCCTGGTATGGAATTTAGGGGGACCCCCCCATGTCATTTTTTTTTTTTTTAATTTTGGTTCGGGGTTTCCCTGTGGGGAATTCCCATGCCGTTTTTATCAATGAACTTTTATGTGTATTGTCGGACCGGCAATTCATTAATAGCCGCGGGTAGTTTTAAATGAGTTTTTTCCTTCGAAATGTCATTTTGCTGTCAGACTGTTCTAAACACGGGAAACATGCGCCCCTTTACAGGCATACTATAGACACCCCCCAGGTACGAAATTTAAAGGGATATTACACTTTTATTGTTTGACTTTAAGCATTATTAAAATCACTGCTCCTGAAAAAACGTCCGTTTTTAAAAGTTTTTTTTGCATTGATCCATGTCCCCTGGGGCAGGACCCGGGTCCCCAAACACTTTTTATGACAATAACTTGCATATAAGCCTTTAAAATTAGCACTTTTGATTTCTCCCATAGACTTTTAAAGGGTGTTCCGCGGCATTCGAATTTGCCGCGAACACCCCAAATTGTTCGGTGTTCGGCGAACTTGCGAACAGCCAATGTTCGAGTCGAACATGAGTTCGACTTGAACTCGAAGCTCATCCCTAGTGACATGCATGCATTACTCTCTCTGTATGGGCATCTGGCCCAGCACAATATGTAGCTGTAGCCACAGGGGAAGGTATTTCCCCTCTTTTGTGTCATGTTCTTTACGTCCTGACATATTGACGCCATGACGCTGGGTGTTTCAGCGTGGTGGCGGCTTGGTGGGCTTCTGGCATAATTTCTTGAGTCAGTGGGGGTATATAGTTTGCCCAGCGCGGCACTCGTACAGGCATAGCCCCCCTGGAGTGTACTCTATAGTTCTGGTAAGCTGTGTGTTTGGCGGCTCCCTATACTCACATTATAATGGACGATTATAGGTTGTTTTTGATTTCCAGTCTTTGCCTATTGTTGTTTTTATATCATATATAGGAATTATTGGGATAGTGACCCCTTCTGGCTTATGGCATGAACTGCTGCTATGTTTTCTCTTTTATTAATATCTTCCACATTGGATGTATATGTAAGGTGGCTTTTTCAAACCAGTGCTTGATGGATTTCCTATAGCATGCCGTATTCTATTTAAGAACTCATGGATACCTTCTGTTGTAAACTGTCCACTGGTTGTTCTTTTTGCTTCTAATATCAAGTACATTTTTGTATTTTTGTGCTAGCTGGTTTCCAGCAGTACCCTTTAAAGGCACTGAATGTACATCCTCTCTGTCTTTTCTTGCTTAGATATAAGCTGACTCAAGTTTATCCATCCATATGGGTGTACTTGTAAGAATATGTACATGGGGGAGTATACATAGAATACTCACCTGTCTACCTGTTTAATACATTTTTCTTTATATTGGGCAGCTGTATCCACTCCCCCTTTTTTTGGTGTTGGTGGCACTTCAGTTTAGCAGCAGAGTTTTATGAGAGCATATCCACCCTTGCTCTGGTATTAGCCACTCTTTCCATATTCTACTTTACAGTGGTCCAACATCTAATTCATGAGTCTCATCCGGTTCGCTCATCTTGTGTGGGTCCTAGTGCTTGTCCAGGAGACTGCTATGCAAGCATGTTTGCAATTCAGGCAAGGTCAATTTTAATAATACATACTCTTTTATGGTGTACAATACCACTAATGCATTTCAAGTGTTATAGGTTGTTTTTTGTATCCTATATATGTAAGAAACCATGAGTTATTTGTATTTGCATAGTGAAATTGACCCATTGCTGACTCTCCACTGAAGAAGCAGATTAGCGAAACGAGTTGACGCACAAGGGTTCATATACCTCAAATTTTGCATCAATATCTTTGTGTTGGGCCTTTAATGATCCAGGATTGTGATTTGCATGTTTTTAACAATACTTTTTTTCTGCATATACTTTAATTTTATTCTGGTTTATAAAAAAAATATGGATATTTAAATAAAAAGTTGTAGTCCAACTTGTCCTTAAAGTCCAAACTAGTGGATTGCTCTTCTTTTGTTGTGACAGGAGTAAGGTAACTGTTTGGGGATGGGAGTGGGTAGGACAAGTAATGGGTCCTTTTTTACCTTAATGCAGAGAATGCATTAAAGTGATTGTAAAGACTTGTTTTGTTTTTTTGTTTTTAAATAACAAACATGCTTATACTTACCTCCTCTGTGCAGTTGGCTTTGCACAGAGCAGCCCAGATCCTCCTCTTCTTGTGTCCCTCTTTTCTGCTCCTAGCTCCTTCCTCCTTTGAGTGCCCCTCAGCCAGCAGCTTGCTACAGGGGGCACCCAAGCCGAGTCCTTGTATCCATTCAGACACGGAGCCCTGACATTGCCCTGCCCCCTCTCTCACCTGATTGGCTGACTGACTTTGAGTGCCGGCACAGGAGCCAATGGCGCTACTGCTCTGTCTCAGCCAATCAGGAGAAGTGTCCAGGATGGCTGAGGGGATCGTGGACATCGCTGGAGAGAGAGAAGGGGCTCAGGTAGGTAATTACGGGTGCTGGGGGAGGGGGGGGGCTGCTACACAAAGAAGGTTTTTTATCTTAATGCATAGAATGCATTAAGATAAAAAAACTTCTGCCTTTACAACTCCTTTAAGGTAAAAAAAATGAGGCTTTAAAGTGGTTGTAACACCTGAAAAATGTTACCTGCATGTATTCTATGCATGAACATAAAAAAACCTTTAGTATGCAGCGGCTGCTGTCCTGGCTCTCTGTCTCCTCACTGGCTGAGAGACAGCAGCGGGAGCCAATGGTTCCCCCTGCTGTCAATCACAGTCAGTGAGGAGGGAGTGGGGCCGGGGGCCCAGTCCAATTCTCTGTGTCTTATGGACACACAGAGCGGGGCTCGGGAGCTGTCATGAAGGAGTGCCCCCATAGCAAGTGGCTTGCTCTAGGGACTCCTGGCAGGAGGAAGGAGCCAAGAGCGCTGGTGGGAGACCCAGGAACAGAAGAATCGGGGCTGCTCTGTACAAAACCATAAAAGTATATCATGTTTGTTTTAAAAAAAATTAAATAAATAAGGCTTTAGTATCACTGTAATACTCTCACAATTTTTCAAAAAAGTTTTGAATTGAGATACACATTTGAGAAATAACAGACACCCACAATGCAATTTTTGTGTAGACAAGGTATAGCAGGGAAGCTAATGAATTCTCTACAATGGCTCATACACACGATCAGAAATTCGTGCAAAAAAAATACCGCTTTAGAAGTGATCGTACGATAATCTGATCGTTAGTACATAGCTGTCGAGAGCCAATCACAACAATTTATGTGAAATTATCGGATGGGACATGCAAGAATATTCTTGTACGATACTAGATCGTACGATTTTGGTTTAATCAGTACAGTTGTCATTCGAAAATACAATACAAATACACCACAACACATGATATCGCTTCAGAATTTTTATTCTGTAGTACGAGAATTTTCGTACAGTAACTTTAGTAAACTCTTATGCCGTGTACACACGACCGGACTTTTCGACAGCAAAGGTCCAACGGAACAAATCTGCCGGACAATTCTATCGTGTGTGGGCTTCATCGGACCTTTGCTGTTGAAAAATCAGATGGACTTTAGAAATAGAACACGTTTCAAATCTTTCCGACGGACTCAAGTCAAGTCGAAAAATCTGCTCGTCTGTATGCTAGTCCGACGGACCAAAAACTACGCTAGGGCAGCTATTGGCTACTGGCTATGAACTTCCTTAATATTGTCCGGTCATACGTCATCACGTTTGAACCAGTCGGACTTTGGTGTGATCGTGTGTAGGCAAGTCCGTTGCGTCGGAACTCCGTAGAAAGTCCATCAATAAGTCCTTCGGAGTTCAGTCCGTCGAAAGTCCACTCGTGTGTACACGGTATTAAGCTGGGTTCACATATGTGCGGCTGTGGTTCCCAGCACGGAGTCTGATGCATTCCTATTCACCGGTTCATGTGCAAATCAGGCCTGAATTTTTGTCTGAATTTGGATCTGAACCAGACCCAAACAGGCACAGGACCCTTCCGGAACGCGGACCCGGACCTGTGTGAACCGGCTCCATTGAGAGCCATTCGCATGTCATGCGAATTGGATGCAAAGAAAGCCGCATTCAATTCGCACATATGTGAAACCCGGCCTTAATTTTTGATATGAGGCTAGCATGCAAAAGGAAACAGACCATCAATCATCTGATAATCTCATCGTATCAAGCATAAGTGTGATACATCTATTTATATGTTTTCTTCAGCAGCAATGAGGTAATCATCCTAATAAAGCAATATCTTATAAACACAATCTATACAAATGTATAGAATTCATTGAGTCATCTGAACAGCCATTGATGGGATATCTGGGATCTAGGTTTTGCCATCAGCTGATATAATAGGAGAAAGGTCAGTACTGATGTTTCTGAGGCATTAGGAAATTCTATTGAAACCAGGGGTAGGACAGAAAGTGCTTTGGGTTTCTATAAAACATCATATAAAACTTGATAGATCTATTTCTAAGGGAATATACTATTTTTATGTGTAATGGTAGAAAATAAGGCTCAACATCCTGAAAAATATATACTGCAGCAAATTACTTTTACAAAGATAAGTAGGGACAGCTTTCACACATTTGTCACCACATACAATATGCAGTATAGTAACAAGCATAAAAATACGGAGGCAAGAAAAGCATATTGGTAACAGTGCTATACTGCATTTGTATTTATGTTTGGTGTGTTTATTTCTACCATTACACATACTGGATCTGAGGTTTAAGGGATAGGATCTATTATGAATTATAGCATCTACAGTGTATATGTTTTGTGCAAAAGTTTGCTTTTTTTAATTTGGTGTGAAAAAAAAATATTAACAACAATATTAAATTGTTATTTTTTATAAAGTGGACCTGTGACATATGTCATAGTTTAAACTAGTAAAATTATAGTTAAAGTTTATTTTTTAAACCTGTTCTTGCTGTAGTTAAATGACATGCTCCCTTGCCCTACTGGCTCCACAAATAGGAAGACTTTGTAATGGCTGCCACATGAATTTCTCCAACACTGTGTAAACATATACAACATATACAGTATTATATTGGAGGAGTAATGCCGCGTACACACGAGCGGACTTTACAACAGACTTTGCTCGGCGGCCTTTTCGACGTACTCTACGACGGACTTTCTGAATGAACGGACTTGCCTACACACAATCCACCAAAGTCCGTCGAATTCGTACGTGATGATGTATGACCGGACTAAAACAAGGAAGTTCATAGCCAGTAGCCAATAGCTGCCCTAGCATGGCTTTTTGTCCGTTGAACTAGCATACAGATGGCGGACTTTTCGACCGGACTCGATTTCAACGGATTAATTTAAAACATGTTTAAAATCTGAGTCCATCCAACTTTTGAGAAAATAAAGTCCGCTGGAGCCCACACACGATCGAATTGTCCGACCAAATCCCGTCCGCCGGGCAAAGTCTGCCGTAAAGTCCGCTCGTGTGTACGCGGCATAAGTTGTGAAGGGTAGTATCTACTGAAGGGACAAGTTGTGAAGGGAATAGTGAGGGCAAGTATTTGTGGTTGCCTGGTAGCAGGAGTTTGCTCAAAAGGTCATTAGAATAGTGGGGGCAAATCTGCATTGATGCCCCTAGATGATAAACCCCTACGTGTCAATGCCCCCTCCTGCCCTGTACCTGTCGCGTCTACCTTTAGATACTTACCGTAGGCATTCAGATCACCCCGTAGCTGGGAGACTTTGTCGCTTAAATATAGTGCCTTCCCTGGGTTGTTTCCGGGACAAAATTAAAATATGGAACAAACTTTGGCTATCATTGGCAGGTAAAGTTATTTTAGTTAAAATGATTTTCATGCCCCAGCTACTGTATTTTCTACATAATACACCCATAGTGATACAATTACCTATCTTCTGAGAGGTGAACTCTATTTTTAGATATTTGCTATGGTACAATAAGACGCCTAGAGTGAGACTGGAACACCTTCAAAGACCTCAAGAAGCTGGTGGTTTGGCAATGCCAAACCCCTGGCTGTACTACTTAGCAGCACAATTGCAACACCTATGTAAAGGCTTGGATCTCACCAGTGTGGACCTCAATTAGCCTAGTCTAGACTCCTCTCTATGCATTCTGTTATACACGTTAAAGGTGCCTGACTTGTCCACTGGCCTGGAGGCTGAGGCTTTTGCTGAATCCAACCATTTGTTGCCCTCATCCAAAAGATTTGGAGTAAGGCTAAGCAGCTCCAGCGTGTTACTCGCTTTACTCATTTCAGTCCTATATGGTAAAATAGCCATTATCCTGAGTTAGCCAAATTACAATAGACCACTAGGTGGCGTAAATGGGGTATGACCCACCTTTACAATATTTTTAAAAACGGGTCCTTATGCTCATTTGAGGAGTTCAACGTGAAATTCTGCCTGCCTAAATCTATGCAATTTTATTATATTCAACCTAAACATGCTGTAAAGGCGCAGGGCTCAGTGGTAGAGTGGCAGCAATCTCCTACACCACTGTTTAATATGATAGCTGAAACCATTTCCACCAAGGGCTTTATTTCCAGGTGCTACGCAATGCTACTAACAGACTTCTTAACCTCATTCCCCCTGAAGGTGGGAGAGACATGGGAGAAAGACCTTGACTCTTTCATAGACAACCAATGGGAGGAGGCTCTACAGGCAGTACCCCAATACTCCCTTAATGTAAAACAGAGGATAATCCAATTGTACCTATTATTAATGGTTAATTTCACCCTAGATAGACTATTCACAATGGGCATTTTAGATTTCCCCCTTGTGTGGTAAATGTTCCAGGGACAATGAGGATCTCATTCACTTAACCTGGCGCTGTCCCAAATTACACCTATACTGGGTGGGAGTGTTGAATATTATAAATTCTGTGTTTCAGACCTCAATTCCACTAGAACTTAAACCGTGTCTTCTAGGCATACTGGATGATTTTCAATTATCAGCTCTCACAAGATCGGCGGTGGCCAGAGCTCTCTTTGAAGCTCGGAGGGTAATATTCAGAAACTGGAAATCTAGTGACCCTCCTACACATAAAGAATGGTTACAATGCATGGGGAAACCCTTAGTTTGGAGAAATACATCTACCAGCATAGGGGGCTCCCCCATAAATTTGACAACTTATGGGGTTCATGGCTGGATACCCTAGGTTTGAGCCCGCTGGAGCTGGTGTTAGACTTGTTTTATTTTTTTCAGAATGTAACTATGCAATTTTCTAATAGATACCAGGAGAAGGGCTGCTTCATTAAAAGTCTTTATTGGGGTGGATGCTGCACTGACTCATGGATGGCCACGTTGGGCTGTATTTTCTTTTTTGCTGTTTTATATGTGCTTCTATATGGGTACAAACTGTGTTTACAACTGCATATTTTGTATTTGTAAAAATGTCTTACCATTACTTTTTATGTATTGTTTTTTGTTCTGTTTTATTTCTTTAATAAAATGCTTTTTGATTGAAAAAAAAGAATAGTGGGGGCAGGGATCGGTGTTCCCTATTAGGAATGAGCCGATATTCGAGTCAAACGTAAGTTCGTATTGTTTGCTGCGAACAGCGAACAATATGCGGCGTTCACAGCAAATTCGAAAGCCATGAAACGCCGTTAAAGTCTATGGGACACTAACATGAAAAACCAAAACTGCTCATTTTAAAGGCTTCTATGCAAGTTATTGCCATAAAAGTGTTTGGGGGCCCGGATCTCGCCCCAGGGGACATGTATCAATGCAAAAAAAAGTTTTAAAAACGGCCGTTTTTTCGGGAGCAGTCATTTTAATAATAATAATGAAACAATAAAAATGAAATATTCCTTTAAATATTGTGCCTGGGGGTTTCCTTAGTCTGCCTGTAAAGTAGCACATCTTTCTGATATTTATCACAGTACTGCAGCAAATTTACATTTCTAAAGGAAAAACTCTGCCTCAATGGAAGGCTCCCCCTGACTGAAGCCTCTTTTTGCAATGACAGCTGTTATATAGCTGAGGGCAGGGCCATCCGGGGAAGTTATTTTATTGGGTCGCCGGACGCTGTGATTAAAGATGAATGGACATCCCAAATTGTCTCTTGTCATTTTTAACATTATGACACCTTTTCTGGTGAATGTGTAGGGGTACAATGTACCCGATACCCATTCACATAGGGGGGTCAATATCTGGGGGTCCCCTTGTTAAAGGGAGCTTCCAGATTCCGATAAGCCCCCCCGCCCACAGGCCCCCACAACCACCGGGCAAGGGTTGTGGGGATGAGGTGCTTTGGGGTCAACACTCAGGAAAAATGCACTACTTTACAGGCATACTTAGGACACCCTCAGGCACGATATTTAAAGGAATATTTCATTTTTATTGTTTCACTTTAACCATTATTAAAATCACTGCTCCCGAAAAAACGTCCGTTCTTTTAAAACTTTTTTTTGCATTGATACATGTCCCCTGGGGCAGGACCCAAACACATTTTCTGGCAATAACTTTCATATAAGCAGGGTTGGATTTCCCACAAGGCCACTGAGGCCAGGCCTCGGGGCGGCAGTGGTGCAGGGGCGGCGCTGCTCCTGTGGCGACTTCTCAGCTTTCGCGGATGCCCCCCCACACACTAACATCATTCGGAGCTCTGTATAGAAATGGAGCAATCACTGATATGGTGTAGTTCTCCGCTATCATCTGCAGAGGGCGGCATCACACTCGTGTCTGGCGGCACCTGTAGAGCTGCAGGCTCCGCCCAATGAAGTACTAAAACTCCGGATCTCCATGGAGACCAAAACTCTGTCTCCTTTCCCCGCCCCTTCATACCTCCCTGACCTGGATTGGTGGAAGCGGGAGCAGAGACTGTTCCGGATTGGCGGAGAGAGAAGGAGTGACAGAGTCATAAGGGGGTCCCCGCCCTCTGGTTTCGGTCCCCGCTATGTAGCTGGATGAGCGGAGAACCGGAGAGGAGACACACCGGAGAGGGTGAACGGGGGAGGGGAACCTACTGGAGACATAGGGTGTACCTACCGGGGAGGAGAACCTACCGGAGACATGGGGTGTACCTACCGGGGGAGGGGAAGTGTATAAAGAGATGATAGAGGAGTGTATATAGAGGGGTGTATATAGAGGGGGGTGTATATAGAGGGGTGTATATATAGAGGGGGGTGTATATAGAGGGGTTTATATAGAGGGGGGTGTATATAGAGGGGTGTATATGGAGGTGATAGAGGGATGTATATAGAGATGATAGAGGGGTGTATATAGAGGCGGGTGTCTATAGAGGGGTGTATATAGAGGGGATGTATATAGTGGGGTGTATATAGAGGGGGGTGTATATAGAGGGGTGTATATGGAGGTGATAGAGGGATGTATATAGAGATGATAGAGGGGTATATATAGAGATGATAGAGGGGTGTAGATAGAGGGGGGTGTATATAGAGATGATAAAGGGGTGTATATAGAGATGATAGAGGGGGGGTATATAGAGATGACAGAGAGGTGTAGATAAAGGGGTGTATATTAAGAAGATAGAGGGGGAGTATATAGAGATGATAGAGTGGTGTAGATAGATGGGGGTGCATATAGAGAAGATAGAGGGGGGAGTATATAGAGATGATAGAGGGGTGTATATAGAGATGATAGAGGGGAGAGTATATAGAGATGATAGAGGGGTGTATATAGAGAAGATAGAGGAGGGGAGTATATAAAGATGATAGAGTGGTGTAGATAGATGGGGATGTATATAGAGATGATAGAGGGGGGAGTACAGTATATAGAGATGATAGAGGGGTGTATATAGAGATGATAGAGGGAGGAGTATATAGAGATGATAGAGGGGTGTAGATAGAGAGGTGTATATAGAGAAGATAGAGGGGGAGTATATAGAGATGATAGAGTGGTGTAGCTAGAGGGGTGTATATAGAGAAGATAGAGGGGGGAGTATATAGAGATGATAGAGGGATGTATATAAAGGTGTTACAATGATATTATCGATGAGTTTGCCCAAAAAAAAGTTAGAACTAAAAAATTGTAGGGAGTTTCTTACTGCTATAATCTTTAAAAGGCATTTTCTGCATTAGAGTATTTTCAGTCTGTACAACTAAAGCCAGTTATTTTCAGTGTTCTCGTGTGTGGAGATATGTTTTTAAGTGATCTATTGTAGCAGTCAACGATAAAGGACGAGAATGGTAGTTTGTGTGTGTGGGGGGGGGGGGGGGGGGGCAGCATTGAAGGACCCGGCCTTGGGGCGGCAAATGGAGTAAATCCTGGCCTGCATATAAGCCTTTAAAATGAGCACTTTGATTTTTCATGTTTCTGTCCCATAGACTTTAACGGTGTTCGCGTGTTCGTAAGTTTTTTGCCTGTTCGCAAGTTCTGTTGCAAACCGAACCAGGTTTTTTTTTTTTGCTCATCCCTATTCCCTATCCTCTAAAAGGTGCAATCTCCTGGTAGACTTATGCAGAAGATTTAGGAGGTTGAAATTTTGGTCCAAGTCAAAGCCACAAGAAACCAACCACAAGTATCATACCAAAAATGATCACACACACATACCACTCAACTTTCTGAAGGAGGGACACCTTTTAGTACAAATTATGCAGGCAAATGACATACATCTTGTCATGGCCCTAGTTAGGTGAACTATGAAGAATCAACATGTAAAAAAAAACTGGCTAAATTCACAAGTTTTTTTCCACCAATTATTTTCCTGATTACAAGATTTTCAAATAACAGATGCAATAATTTGAGGTTGAATGAAAGGCTTAATGCAGTATAAACATTTGATAGATAAATAACATATTTATTTATAGAGGTCTACCTATCAGACCAACAAGAGGGACGATGGAGGAGGAATGATTTGGTTTCACAGTTTCTACCAAAAGATGAACAGTTGGGAGCTATGCGCACAGGTTCTTGAGAACCTCCAGGTTGGGACTGTTACCTGAAATAATCATTTAAGGAAGGTTGTCCTTGAGAAGAGTAATATGCTGGATAAGTGGGATAGTGAGTAGGGATGGGCGAACGGTTCAGCCCGAGCATAAGTTCGGGCCAAACTTCGTTGTATGGACGTTCGGAGAACAGCGGAACAAACGGGTCGTTCGACCGTTTGTTCGGCCCCTCGAACCGACCACAATGCATTGTGGCGTTGAACAGTGCATTGCAAGCCCTGATTGGCTGAAGCAGTGAAAGGTTCAGCCAATCAGGGCACAGAGCACTGTCAGAGTCATGATTGGACACTGTTATCATGACTTTATCCAATCATGGCTCATTCCTGCCCCACATTATAAAAGTATTCTTTCAATGGCAGCCATTTTCAGCATGATTTTGGTGTGGAACGAGATAATATTAGTTAGTGTGCTATACTGTGCTATTTTGCTTCAATTGTCAGTGTATAATATTAGTTTACTGTCAGTTTAGGGATAGTGTGAGTGTAGTGAGGAGGGCCATCATTCAGCTTTTCATAGTGTGCAGCTAGAGTAGGGGCAGCTCAGATAGTTTCAGTGTAGTGTAGTGAGACCGTGTCAGTAATCTTGACATTAGTATATAGCTAGAGTAGGGACAGTTCAGATAGTTTCAGTGTAGTGTAGTGAGACCGTGTCAGTAATCTTGACATTAGTATATAGCTAGAGTAGGGACAGTTCAGATAGCTTCAGTGTAGTGAGGGTTAAACACCATCTATTTGATTGCGTTACTGCCAGTTTAACGCCATATCGTATTGCGTGTGTTACTGCCAGTTTAACGCCATATTGTATTGCGTGCGTTACTGCCAGTTTAACGCCATATAGTTTTGCGTGCATTACTGCCAGTTTAACACCATATAGCTCTGTGCATCACTTTACGTTTGGCGCATTATATTAAAGTATATTATATTGTATCCATGGAGTGTGTCTGTGTAGTGTGAGTACTCAAATTAAAGGGCACCAAACACCTCTTTACATTGATTAAAGTGCATCTACATACAGATTTCAACTTCTCCTTTACATTTGCTTATAAGCACCGCCCCCTCCCTCCCAATAATGTCTGGGAGAACAACAAGGAGAGGCAGATGTTCCCTTGGCACTGTAAGGGGGGCAGCAGGCTGCCTAGCTTTGAGGGTGTTCAATCATTTAACTTGGAAGAATGTTTTGGTATAGGTTTCGTGGGCACAATTAACACCCAAAGACCAATTTTTCTGATAGGTGCATATCATTGCAAATTTTTTTGCCTTCATCAAGGGCACCTCTATAGGGTTACGGTGGGAAGGCGCTGACACCCAAAGACCAATTTTTCTGCACCTGTTTGACAGGTGCATATCATTGCAATTTTTTACAGCAAGGCAAATTCTTGCTTTCATCAAGAGTACCTCTATAGGGTTACGATGGGAAGGTGCCATGACACCCAAAGACCAATTTTTCTGCACCTGTTTGACAGGTGCATATCATTGCAATTTTTTACAGCAAGGCAAATTCTTGCTTACATCATGATTACCTCTATAGGGTTACGATGGGAAGGTGCCATGACACCCAAAGACCAATTTTAACACACCCGTTACTTCTATCCAAGTCAAAGTGACACCAGAATGTATCCAAAAAATCTCTAATCTTGTTCCCAGTGCACTACATTGTGGCCTCATCATACACAGTGGCTCCCCAGTTGTCGCTGAGCAAAATAAAGGCAGCTTGCAGGAAAAATGTCATTTTTTTTGGCTTTATAAATTCAATTATTTCTGCAGCAGATTCTAGACATGGTACAGATCTGCCATTTTACAGGTAGACTAAGGGGACCCCCCTGGCACTATATTGGAAGGAATTTTTCATTTTTAGACTTTCACTTTAAAAATTAAAAAAAATCACTGCTCATTTAAAAATTAAGTTTTTGGGCACTTTTGATATTTGACGCTCGGGTCCCATTGACTTTAATGGGGTTCGGTGTTCGGGTCCGAACGTTTGCGGTGTTCGGAAGTTCTGGTCTGAACCGAACAGCGGTCCGTTCGGACCATCCCTAATAGTGAGTTCTTGGGAGGACTTATGCAGGCCATATGTGGGTCGAATTCCGAACAAATCGTCTTTTGAAAATCAGAAACTTCATGCGTTTTGTGATCCAATTTTTTGCAGTAGGTGGGCTTAGCACTATATGACCATATAGTGTGACCAAACCCCCGTATTTTTGAATATGTTCAGGTGTTTTTAACTAGTCTTGCAGGATAAATGTCATTTTTGTATGTGTGCGCTGTAATCTGTTTTGTATTGTTGTGTTGTGATCCAATGGTGTCACCATTGATTTTGAAATTCGACCAACCAAGCCTTCAATTTCACCTCATGTTGCTATAGAAAATATTTTTTGTGGCTGGTAATCTTCTTTTCTTTCTAGGTCACAGCTCATGCACATTTCTTTTTTGATCATATTTCTCCCATCGTCGATTAGAAATTTGTTTATTTTTCCAAAATTTTCCAACATGCCCGATCACTCAAATTCGATTACCGCATGAAGGTCAGTCATTGCTGCAGCCCACTAATGGTGTAAAATTAGAAAGAAAATTCTTAGTTCTGATTTTCGTAAGAAAATTCTTTCGGAATTCGACCCATGTATGGCGTGCTTTAGAGCTAAAGGATTAGACCATGATCTTTTAAGGGGTGCCTACAGAATGTGTAATTAGAGACAGATGATTTGTACTGTGTAAATTTGACAAGCACTTAGAACACTGTTTTATTATTCACAGCTGGATATAGCTGTGTGTTGTTTTGGAGTTAACTTTTATCTGAGGTGTATTGAACCAGTATTATTATAAACACAGGGGGGGCAGCCAAGAACATTAAGTCTGTCAATTTCAGTAAAACAATCAGTTCCTGATATCCCAGTGATATAACTAAACTCCAAAAACATAAAGTGCAAAATATAAGTGCAGTGCAATTACATAGTAAATAAACATAAAACATAAGCATAATACAGTAGCTCAAATAGCTGATGTGGTAAAAACAGTGTAACACTCAACTGCTTTCCCGAGCCACAGGTGTTCAGACCAGTGAGAGTTAATAAGGTAATTGGCCACTTTGACTATTTAAGCTCTTGTCAATTGACAGCTCCCCAGCTGCTGAAGAAGCCTATGAGGAGTGCGTAACGCGTATGGGTGGGAGGAGCCGTAGCCCGCAACGTCACTATATACCATTAGTATTAGCGTGGGGAGCTGATTATATGCTTGTTTTACTTATATTTAAGTGAGTGTTTTTAATCCCTTGATACATTTTATAAATACATTTGTAGCGGAGAGCACTATGGTTTCTCCATTTCTATTTTATGGTATGTCATACGGTTGATTGAGACCCAAGATGTGAAGTAGCGTGATTCAGGGACGCCATTAAAGGAGTGTTCCAGAACCATCTTGATTGGAGTTCACTAAGGCTATTGTGAGTCTGTAGTGGGGTCAGATACTGGAGGTGAGCTGGCACATTATCCAGAGGTGGTGGGCACAGAACACATCGGATGTTATTATAAGAACTGTCACAATGGTGGAAACCTTTTATTTGGGACTTTAACACTGTTTTTACCACATCAGCTATTTGAGCTACTGTATTATGCTTGTGTTTTATGTTCATTTAATATGTGATTGCACTGCACTTATATTTTGCACTTTATGTTTTTGAAGTTGGGCGGACACACTTAAGAAGGTGTTAGCAGCAGTCTTTACTTTGGCCATTTGGCAAACTATAGTATCGATAGTCATTCGCACATATATTTGAGTGATTGTTTGAGCTGATTATATTTCACTATACAATTACTAAACTCCAATAACATTTATAACCTGTGCACTGATCTTGCCTTCCAAGTGGGCGACTAACACATACCTCCCAAATGTCCCTCCTTTGGAACAAAATTCCTCTGTCTTTCTTTCTTCCTCAGTTGTCCCTATTTTTGGTCTGATGTAGGGATCACTATAAAAAAAGATTATTTAACTGTCAAAAGGATTTTATTTCACAGCACCTTTTATATATCCTTAAAGTGATTGCAAACAATCTTTTTTTTTTTTAAATAACAAACATATCATACTTACCTCCACTGTGCAGCTCGTTTTGCACAGATTGGCCCCGAACATCCTCTTCTGGGGCCCCCCGGCGGCTGTCGCAGCTCCTCCCCGCATCAGATTACCCCCTAGGAGACGCGCTCTCCAGAGGGGGTTACCTTGCGGGTGCGCTCCTAAGTCCAGCATTTGCGTCCACAGACATGAATGCTGTTCTCGACCCCGCCCCCCGGCACCCACGTCATTGGATTTGATTGACAGCAGCGGGAGCCAATGGCTGCGCTGCTATCAATCTATCCAATCAAGAGCCGAGACCCCATGGAGAGAGGGACAGCTCATCCCTGCCGAAGGGATGAAGGGGCTCAGGTAAGTAAAATGGGGGGGCTGGGGGGCCGGTGGCTGCCAGGTTTTTTTCACCTTAATGCATAGGATGCATTAAGGTGAAAAAACACGAAGGTTTACAACCCCTTTAACATTATTCAATTTGTTATTTTGAGGAGCCAAAATAAAGAAAAAAAGCAATAAAAGTTAACTTAACAATTTTTTGAGCATTAGGCCCCTTTCACACGGGACGGATCCGTGTTGATCCACCCCGTGAACATCCGCTGCTCAGCGGGGATCGCTCCGTTTTCCCCAGCTGAGCCGGCGGATGACAGGGCGGGACCCGCACACTGTGCAGGGACCGCCCTGTCAGATCTCCGCTCTCCCCTATGGGGGATCGAAGGAACACGGACCATCCGTCCGTGTTCATCCGATCCGCTCTGCAGACGGATAGAAAAATAGGATTTTCTTCCGTCTGCAGAATTGGATGAGAGCGGGGCCGGATGACATGGGGTGTTAGCGGATGTACATCCGCTGACACCCGCTATCCCATAGGGATGCATGTATGTCCGTATTTCATCCGAAAACGGATGGATGAAATACGGACATACGGTCCGCATGTGTGAAAGGGGCCTTAATCTTTATGGTTCGTGTTACTGGAGGCATGGCAGGGACATGTCATTTGCCTTTATACTTTGTGCAATAATGTGTCCCTCTTCCCTATTTCTAAAAGTTAGGAGGTATGTTAGCATACCCAGTAGATAACTAAATTACTTTTCAAAAAAGTTGATTTCTAGAACAGGCATGACCTACAGTATGTAATATTACTGTTCTTAACTGTTTTAAAAAGCTTGTTTATGTATATGATTTTTAATTATATAAATACATGGAGGCAGACATTTTTTTTATGATTTCATATGTAACCTCTGCTTCATTCTCTGCAGTGCTATCTAGTGGCTGCGCTTTACTGCTTGTTCACAAAATGTAAGTGTAGGAGTTGGCTGAATTATTGAAGACAATACACTGCCCATGTGACTGACGTATTTCAACAGCTCTTAAGTTAGCAGGGATTGCAAATTAATTCTTTGCTCTCTCTAGCGGATAAACATCTCCACATATAATACAATAACAATATAATATGTAGTTCCTGAACATTCACTATACTTTGCCATTAGCAGGATGTCTTGGTTGTGCAATATGTTTATCTCCCTAGTTAGGTCACAGTAGTCCTGTGTTGAATCAGTTCTACACTAGTTCCAAAATATGACTTGTACATACTGTATTGCACTTTTAATTTACACATATTACTATACTTTATATAAACATCAAAGAGATAAAAACAAGGCCGGGTTGCTGATTGTAATTGTACATGCCTTAAACAGGCCATAGATGATGCAATTTTCTTTCCTGCAACTATTTATGGCCCACTTTAGCTTAAGCTCAAATCCTGTTATCTATCTATCTATCTATCTATCTATCTATCTATCTATCTATCTATCTATCTATCTATCTATCTATCTATCTATCTATCTATCTATCTATCTATCTATCTGTCTGTCTGTCTGTCTGTCTGTCTGTCTGTCTGTCTGTCTGTCTGTCTGTCTATCTATCTATCTATCTATCTATCTATCTATCTATCTATCTATCTATCTATCTATCTATCTATCCTTTCAAGGATAGTGTATTGATATAGCTACCTTTTAATATTTGGCTGTTACTAACTTGGTGTAAGAAAGGTGTATTTTTTTTTACATTTCCATATTGGTTGAACTAGATGGACTTTGTGTCTTTTTTCAACCAGACTAACTATGTAACTTTCACAGGTATGAATTTTGTTTAGGTACAGTATGTTAATATGACCAATGCATGTCTCTACTCAGGGTATAAAAGGTATGGGAAGGGTTAATCCCACTTTGAAGGGCAACCCTGTATTTTTCTTATAGTCATTAAACCCAAATTATCATCACATGCAATATAACAAAGTGTGCATGCTCACAAAGTCACTAAAGCATTCATTTTGTGTAAAGTGAAATATACCTGGTTGATCCTGCATTCAGCTGTCCCTCTCATCTTCACTGTGTCACCATTGCAGTCTGAGATTGTATGCACCAGCTGGTGTCCTCTACTGAGCATGTTCATATTTCAGTTCCCTTCTAAGCTTTTCATTTCCTCCTTTTTTCTTATCTGTGAAGCCCACATGTCTATAGAGTCACACATGTGGGAGTATATGCAGTGGTAAATGACCTCCCTCCCTCCTCCATGTCCTCCTATTGCTAAACACTATGGAGGCGGGATATAGTGTGCTGATTGATTACATTCACTAAGAAACTCGCAAAAAAGCTTTGTTTTAATATAAATCAGTACTAAATATATCAAATGTAATTTCTAATACCTGTAATGTATAAAAGAGCCTTGGATGCCGATGCTGCCTGAACAAAATGAAAGCTAGTTCCAGTCTTCTCTGACTCCGCTCACACCATATTAATGCACAAAAAATACACATTTGCTGCTCAATAAATATTTATAGGGAGCTATAAGACAGTTATTTGATATTTATAACCTAATTTGAATTGCTCTTCGGAAACTGCACCAATGAGGGTTGGCCAGACACTGACTTATACTGTAGAGAGCATACATCAGCAGACTAATAGAAGTCTCTCCCAAAGATCTTTCCCAGCAGAGGCCAAAGAATAGGGAAAGATCATGTGACCACATAACAGCTCTGCAGGATAAGGTATTTAGAGGATTGAAAAAAAAATTAAAAATACATTTGCATGACATCTATGATTTATGTGAATGACTTATCACTATCACTTTAAGAAGTCCTTTGAAGTTATTGTAAAGTCTTGATTTTTTTTCCTTTAAAAATAACAAACATGTTATACTTAGCTGCTCTGTTGCAGTGGATTTACACAGAGCAGCCCAGATCTTCTTCTTCTCGGGTCCCTCTTCTGTGATCCTGGCCCCTCCTTCTAGTGGAGTGTCCCCACAGCACGCAGCTTTCTATGGGGCACCCAAGCTGAGCCACAGTTCCCTGTGTCCATTCAGACAAGGAGCCCTGACCCGGCCCCACCCCCTCTCCCGTCTGATTGGCTAGCTGACTTGATTGACAGCAGCTGGAGCCAATGGCGTCTCAGCCAATCAGGAGGGAGAATCTCGTCCGGCTGAGACACTCGTGGTCATGGCTGGACAGGGATGGGGCTCAGATAAGTAATAGGGGGGCTGCTGCACACAGAAGGCTTTTTATCTTAATGCATAGTATGCATTAAGATAAAAAAAACCTTCTGACTTTACAACCACTTTAAATACTTTATGTGATCAATATACTAATGTTAGAAATAAATGTTTCAAATGTTAATAAAGTACTTCTGGAGATTATATGAATATACTAAGTCCATTCACAAATTATGGAAGCCAGCCAATAATAAACGTTAAAAGTCAAACCTATTTTCGAAAGCATTTAAAAATATAAAAGCGATGTCAACACAAGACTGGTAAAGACAGGAAAATATAAAATTTAGAAAGAAGCCTTTACTACAATTACAGTATAATTCTGCATTTTATGCTAACTTTAACTTGAGGAATTCAAACCTCTAGAATAACAATAAACAAAGCAACAGGGAATGGAGAGTGAAATTCAAGAGTCCTTACGGATATACATTAAGAGTTCCAATGACTTACAGAGTAAATATCGGGTCGTGTAACACAGTCTCATATATGCACAGAAACGTTTCAACCTTCCATTAGAAAAATTGGACTTTGGCTGACTTTCTAATGGCAAAGAATGGTGCATCTTAAACTTCTATAAACATTCTGTGAGTGGAATAGCCCATCGGACCTTGCTGAACAGAGAATAAACACGGATTGTGTTTATATATTCTGAGTTTGGAGAGGTTGACGTTCCAGAGTTCATCTATCTTTTTCTGCAAGCACGTTAATGTTAGAACAACATAATGATGAAATATTCACCAAGTTTTATTATTCTTGGTAAACTCTGCTGTGGGATCTTTGAGCCCTCTCTCATATGTAGTCATACCAAAAGAATTCCTTGTGCGAATATCTCTAACTGATAAACTGAGTTATAGAAATGGGTCAGAGTAGTATAATACTGAAACAATAGCCCGCACAAGTAAGAGCTTAAGTCTAGCTGTGCGGGATGAGTTCAGAAGTTCTTCTAAACTCGTCTTCATCAGTACTGTCAGATAAAAGGAGGGTTATACGAACAACATCTGTACTACAGTATGTTACTGAACTTATGCTAAGTCTGGCCACAATTCTAGCCAGGGGAAGACTGGCAGCTTTTAGCCTACGGGGCAAACACAACATATTCATGGTAGGGACAGTTTTTTTGTGGGTTAAAGAAAATGTACTATGCCGTGATGCTGCAATGAATGGTGGACACAGTGAAAGGTGTGTGTTCTGATAGGACATTGATAGTTTATCTTTTTCACATCTTCCAACATCAGCTTCATTTACGGTTGTTGGCACTAGGTCACATGACATCTAAGAGTAGTAAGGAAAGTTGGTGCTGGAATACTGATTGTGATTCTATGTCTGAACACTTATAGCATAAAAATCCAACAGGGTTTCAAAAGGTCCCCATCAAGATTTGATAATGTTGAACAAATCTTGTGCTGAACTCAAAAAATTGGAGGGATCCTGAGAAGTACGATTGCTCCAGATGCCGTTTAACCCCTGAAACACATTGGATTTATATGATAAAATTTAATCTAGAATTGTATACATCATGCTTTTGGCACTTTCCTCTTTACACACGTGAGGGAGATTTACTAAAACTGGTGCACTCATAATCCGGTGCAGCTGTGCATGGCCAATAAGCTTCTAACTCAAACTTGCTTAGCTAAAAGAGAAGCCGTTTTTTCTTTTCTTTGGGGAATCATACTTACCTAGGTGGATGCTGCATCGGTCTGATGCTGCATCTGTCCCCTGCTGGCTCTAACACAGAGAACCAAGTGATTAAACACTGCCGATCGCTCAGTTCTCAGAGCTCTCTGCTGAGCCAGGTGCCGGTCCAGGCATGTGGGCGAATCCCGACCATATGGTCGAAATCTTTTTCGAGCCTGGACCGGATCTGTGTTGTCAGCCGACAGCAGGCTTTAGCCTGCTGTCTGCTGAAGATGGGTCACAAGTGCAGAACGAACTGCACTTCTGTGATCCACAGGAGAAGTACAGCCAAAACGAGCTTTGGCTGTACTTCTCCTTTAAGCTTTGGCAGTAAAACCTGAAAGCTGCCTGGTTTCTAGGCATGTGCAATTCGTTTAGTTCCGAATTAGTTTTTTAACGAATTTCGACAAATTCGTTAATTCGGGAATATCCGAATTAACGAAAACCCGTTTAACGAATTTTTCCGAATATTCGTAAATTCAATAAAATTGGACATTCGTAAATTCGGGCATTCGTACATTCGCAATTTACTAATGTACATTCATACATTAGTAAATTAGTGAATTCGTAAATTTGTAAATTCGAAAATTCGGAAATCTGAAATAATAGTTAACTAATAATAATTTAACTATTAGTAATTACTAGTAACTTTTAAATTATAGGTATTGTAATTTCCTTTCAAATTTGGCTGTTAGTGAACGTAACACATACAAATTTATCCAAAGTTATGAATGACCCGAAAAAACAGAATGGAACATAATGAATTTATAATAATAAATAACAATAATAATAATAACGTTTTATTATTATTATTTATTATTAATTTGTTCCGTTCCATTTGTTTAGATGCAGCATTCGTTTTGGATAATTCGTAACTTTGGATAAATTCGTATTTGTTACGTTCACTGACAATCAAATTTGAAAGGAAATTACAATACCGGTACCTATAATTTAATAGTTAGTTACTATTTCAGATTTTTGAATTTTCGGGTTTTTGGATTTTCAAACTTCGAATTTACAAATTTCTGAATTTTCTAATTTACAAATGTACGATTTTACGAATTTACGAATGTACGAATTTACAAATGTACAAATGTAAAAATGTACGAATGTGCGAATGAACGAATGTACGAATGAATGAATGTTCAAATTTACTAATGTACGAATGAACGCATTTACGAATTTACGAATGAACGCATTTACGAATCGCGATCATAACGAATGACCCGAAAAACGAAAAAAAAATAAATGAATGAAATGAAAATGAACAAAATTTTTGGCTGTGCACATGTCTACTGGTTTCTATGCAGAGTTGCACCAGATTTTGCACTGTCAAGTTTTAGTAAATACCCTCCTAGTCCACACTTAAGCTAAGAGCCAACCTTCGACCACCACTTCTTGGAGAGCTGCATTAACATAACCTTTCCTTCTACAATACTTAAGACCTGATTGAAAACACCTACTCATTTAAGAGATCCAGTGCCCCACACCTTTCTCCTACTTCTCAAATAGAGCAAGGGCTGACTGGCAAACCAGTGTACTGATAAAGCTAGGTATACACATACCAAAATTTGGCTGGTTTCGCAAGAATCAGTCAGATTTCGGTACCTGTGTGCCACTGTCTAACATTGAATGGGCCTGCTGGAGAGCCAGCATTCAATCAGCGCATGTAGCCAATGACTGCAGCACTGATCTGTGTATTTTGAAGAGGGGATGGGGAGTTCAGAACAATAGAAACAGCATCAGAGCTTGCTGCATCTACATCATTTATGTTGAAACTTTGTGTGTATACCCTGTTTAATGATGTGTATGTAGCAATAACTCTCAGTGGAGCTGCTGCTTTAAAGCGGGCCTGTCCTCTATGCTCTTCACCCTTCTTAAATTGTTCAATCCCCTTGACACAAATGTAGTGCAGTGTTGTAATTATATGAATATCAACTTTAACCCACAATATGCACTTACAGTTAAAGTTACCTCTACCTGGGTGCTGGTAGCTCCACCTGCAGGAGAAATGACAACACTGCACACAAACTTCAGTAATAACCAAAAATAACTTCTTTCTTTGGGTAAATAATATATTTATATAAAGAATTATTACAATGATTATCACACCAACGTAGTGTAACAGTATAAGAAATGATTATGACAATCAGTAGCAGACACAAATATATCACTTGATATATAATTGTACCCGGGAGCTCCCCCTGCTCTAGACCTTAAAGTCACTATCCTTTGTAACTAAATGCAGGGCCCTGCAATGAAAAGGCAGTCCTGACGTCTTCAGTCTTCGCTAGCTTATATAATTGTAATCCGCAAAGGGGTTCCTCCTGGGTGTTGCGCAGTGTAATATAACACACTAAAACAATTGTAATCCAACAGATTGACTAAGTGTTCTTATATGAAGAAACAAGCATCTAGCATCCGTTCTTGAATACTGAAGTCTATTCAGGAGTAAAGTTCTCCAACTTCACTTGTTCCGTGGGACTACTAACTACTACTAACATTTAAAAGTAAAGTTAATTCAGGGAAAATCTGATTGCCTCTTGTGGGATCAGGAAGGATTTTTTTCCCTTGCTGGAGCAAATTGAATCATGCTTTGTTGGGTTGTGTTCCCTTCCATTTGGATCAACTGTGGGTATAGGATTGTGTATATAGGATTGTAATCCCCCCCCCCCCATTTATTGGTTGAATTAGATGGACTTGTGTCTTTTTTCAACCGGACTAACTATGTAACTATATGTAACTATGCTGCAGTGGCTGTAGTTAAAGAAGGAGCTAGAGAAAGGGAGAGCACACTGTCCATGCATGCAGTTTGAAAGAGCTGAAACTGCCATTGAGGGTGCAAACTTGTATCATCCAATTTGTCCTGAAAACAACAGAATAGAGAGGGATTGAAAAGCCAGCAGTTTCTGTGGCGAGGGCCCCCCATTGCTGCATATGTAATACAGGCCATATGGCTGCATATATAATGGTGCTACATGTGCAAACGAGGAACACTGGTATGCATTATTTAGGGTATCTGGAATGACATAAGAGTATTTTTGTAGAATGTTGCTAAAGGTGAATTTACACTTTAGCTAAAACGAAATTTTTATTTTTTAAGCCGATGTCAGTGGAAACTGACAAACTGACTAGTTCAAAAGCCACTTAATAAAACATAAAATACCATCTGTAACCCTACAAACACTAAAGACTTTTATTAAAAAAAAAATATTGCAGCTGAGATAGGGGAAAAAAGCCTTTGCGTCTTTTTCATTAAAGATGGCTCAACAAAACGTTGAATATTTCAGTGAATCTCATCATAAAAACAGCAATGAAACGCACAGTAGTGATTTATCTACTACAGGTAAAAGGATCAAATCTCTGTAGGCAGATTTTATGGAGTGCTCACAAATGTTAAGGACAATAGGCTTCTATAATAGGAAACAGCCAGGCTCCAAAAAATGAAAGCAACTGTGCAAATAATATTCCAAAGATCCGGTCACAGCTTTAGATACATATGCTCAAAATACAAGACCCTCTGGCTTCCTATTTTCCAGCTGCCCTGGGGTCTGCAGAATGTAAAAGACTAAATCTCCACTTTATAGATCAGTAGGGAAAAAGGAAAAATAAAATACTCATCGTTAGGGATGAGCTTCGTGTTCGAGTCGAACCCATGTTCGACTCGAACATCAACTGTTCGACCGTCCGTCGAATTGCGAACGATATGGGCCGTTCGCGCCAAATTCGTGTGGCGCGTCACGGCCCATAATTCACTGCGGCATCGCAGTGCATTGCTGGCTGATGATTGGCCAAGCATGCACTATGACCCGCATGCTTGGCCAATCACAGCGCCGTCAGTAGAGAGAGCTGTAATTGGCCAAAGCCAGGGTGGCTTTGGCCAATTATGGCTCAGGGGATTTAGTACACACCCCACACTATATAAGGCCGCCTGCACGGCGGCCCTGTGTAGTGTGTGTTCCGGTGTGCTGAGCGATAGAGAGAGAGAGAGACAGTGTCATTTGATTTGAGTTAGATAGATTAGGCAGAACAGTCAGTCAGTTAGCTGCACTTACAGTGTATTGTGTATATATATGCATCCCAGGTGTTGCATATATATATATACACTGTATTCAGTTTAGCTAGATCCGTTCCTGTTATCTTCTATCTAGACTATTTACATTCAGTGCAGTGTGTCCTGCTCACAGTGTTCAGCTAGATCCGTTCCTGCTATTTACATTCAGTACAGTGCTTCCTGCTCACAGTGTTCAGCTAGATCCGTTCCTGCTATTTACATTCAGTGCAGTACGTGCTGCTCACAGTGTTCAGCTAGATCCGTTCCTGCTATTTACATTCAGTGCAGTGCGTCCTGCTCACAGTGTTCAGCTAGATCCGTTCCTGCTATATACATTTAGTGCAGTACGTCCTGCTCACAGTGTTCAGCTAGATCCGTTCCTGTTATCTTCCTACTGACAGGCAGGCTTGTCTGGTTACAGTATATAAAGCTACCTGAAGAAAATTACAGGTGTTCTTTTTGATCCTATTAGTACCACGGTCAGGCAGCTAGACTATTTACATTTAGTACAGTGTGTCCTGCTCACAGTGTTCAGCTAGATCCGTTCCTGCTATTTACATTCAGTGCAGTGCGTGCTGCTCACAGTGTTTAGCTACATCCGTTCCTGCTGTTTACATTCAGTGCAGTGCGTCCTGCTCACAGTGTTCAGCTAGATCCGTTCCTGCTATTTACATTCAGTGCAGTGCGTCCTGCTCACAGTGTTCAGCTAGATCCGTTCCTGCTATTTACATTCAGTGCAGTACGTGCTGCTCACAGTGTTCAGCTAGATCCGTTCCTGCTATTTACATTCAGTGCAGTGCGTCCTGCTCACAGTGTTCAGCTAGATCCGTTCCTGCTATATACATTTAGTGCAGTACGTCCTGCTCACAGTGTTCAGCTAGATCCGTTCCTGTTATCTTCCTACTGACAGGCAGGCTTGTCTGGTTACAGTATATAAAGCTACCTGAAGAAAATTACAGGTGTTCTTTTTGATCCTATTAGTACCACGGTCAGGCAGCTAGACTATTTACATTTAGTACAGTGTGTCCTGCTCACAGTGTTCAGCTAGATCCGTTCCTGCTATTTACATTCAGTGCAGTGCGTGCTGCTCACAGTGTTTAGCTACATCCGTTCCTGCTGTTTACATTCAGTGCAGTGCGTCCTGCTCACAGTGTTCAGCTAGATCCGTTCCTGCTATTTACATTCAGTGCAGTGCGTCCTGCTCACAGTGTTCAGCTAGATCCGTTCCTGCTATTTACATTCAGTGCAGTACGTGCTGCTCACAGTGTTCAGCTAGATCCGTTCCTGCTATTTACATTCAGTGCAGTGCGTCCTGCTCACAGTGTTCAGCTAGATCCGTTCCTGCTATATACATTTAGTGCAGTACGTCCTGCTCACAGTGTTCAGCTAGATCCGTTCCTGTTATCTTCCTACTGACAGGCAGGCTTGTCTGGTTACAGTATATAAAGCTACCTGAAGAAAATTACAGGTGTTCTTTTTGATCCTATTAGTACCACGGTCAGGCAGCTAGACTATTTACATTTAGTACAGTGTGTCCTGCTCACAGTGTTCAGCTAGATCCGTTCCTGTTATTTACATTCAGTGCAGTGCGTCCTGCTCACAGTGTTCAGCTAGATCCGTTCCTGCTATTTACATTCAGTGCAGTGCGTCCTGCTCACAGTGTTCAGCTAGATCCGTTCCTGCTATATACATTTAGTGCAGTACGTCCTGCTCACAGTGTTCAGCTAGATCCGTTCCTGTTATCTTCCTACTGACAGGCAGGCTTGTCTGGTTACAGTATATAAAGCTACCTGAAGAAAATTACAGGTGTTCTTTTTGATCCTATTAGTACCACGGTCAGGCAGCTAGACTATTTACATTTAGTACAGTGTGTCCTGCTCACAGTGTTCAGCTAGATCCGTTCCTGTTATTTACATTCAGTGCAGTGCGTCCTGCTCACAGTGTTCAGCTAGATCCGTTCCTGCTATTTACATTCAGTGCAGTGCGTCCTGCTCACAGTGTTCAGCTAGATCCGTTCCTGCTATTTACATTCAGTGCAGTGCGTCCTGCTCACAGTGTTCAGCTAGATCCGTTCCTGCTATTTACATTCAGTGCAGTGCGTGCTGCTCACAGTGTTCAGCTAGATCCGTTCCTGCTATTTACATTCAGTGCAGTGCGTCCTGCTCACAGTGTTCAGCTAGATCCGTTCCTGCTATTTACATTCAGTGCAGTGCGTCCTGCTCACAGTGTTTAGCTACATCCGTTCCTGCTGTTTACATTCAGTGCAGTGCGTCCTGCTCACAGTGTTCAGCTAGATCCGTTCCTGCTATTTACATTCAGTGCAGTGCGTCCTGCTCACAGTGTTCAGCTAGATCCGTTCCTGCTATTTACATTCAGTGCAGTGCGTGCTGCTCACAGTGTTCAGCTAGATCCGTTCCTGCTATTTACATTCAGTGCAGTGCGTCCTGCTCACAGTGTTCAGCTAGATCCGTTCCTGCTATTTACATTCAGTGCAGTGCGTCCTGCTCACAGTGTTTAGCTACATCCGTTCCTGCTGTTTACATTCAGTGCAGTGCGTCCTGCTCACAGTGTTCAGCTAGATCCGTTCCTGCTATTTACATTCAGTGCAGTGCGTCCTGCTCACAGTGTTCAGCTAGATCCGTTCCTGCTATTTACATTCAGTGCAGTGCGTCCTGCTCACAGTGTTCAGCTAGATCCGTTCCTGCTATTTACATTCAGTGCAGTGCGTGCTGCTCACAGTGTTCAGCTAGATCCGTTCCTGCTATTTACATTCAGTGCAGTGCGTCCTGCTCACAGTGTTCAGCTAGATCCGTTCCTGCTATTTACATTCAGTGCAGTGCGTCCTGCTCACAGTGTTTAGCTACATCCGTTCCTGCTGTTTACATTCAGTGCAGTGCGTCCTGCTCACAGTGTTCAGCTAGATCCGTTCCTGCTATTTACATTCAGTGCAGTGCGTCCTGCTCACAGTGTTTAGCTACATCCGTTCCTGCTGTTTACATTCAGTGCAGTGCGTCCTGCTCACAGTGTTCAGCTAGATCCGTTCCTGCTATTTACATTCAGTGCAGTGCGTCCTGCTCACAGTGTTCAGCTAGATCCGTTCCTGCTATTTACATTCAGTGCAGTGCGTCCTGCTCACAGTGTTCAGCTAGATCCGTTCCTGCTATTTACATTCAGTGCAGTGCGTCCTGCTCACAGTGTTCAGCTAGATCCGTTCCTGCTATTTACATTCAGTGCAGTGCGTCCTGCTCACAGTGTTTAGCTACATCCGTTCCTGCTGTTTACATTCAGTGCAGTGCGTCCTGCTCACAGTGTTCAGCTAGATCCGTTCCTGCTATTTACATTCAGTGCAGTGCGTCCTGCTCACAGTGTTTAGCTACATCCGTTCCTGCTGTTTACATTCAGTGCAGTGCGTCCTGCAGTAACATGAGCACGGACAGAGGGGGTGCCCAAGAAGGACAGCAATCTGGCAGTCATGCTCCCCCTGCTGCAGCATACTGCCAGGTTTGCTCCAGTGATGAGGAGGGAGGGGATGATGAGGTCACTGACTCAACGTGGGTGCCTGATAGGAGAGAGGAGGAGGAGGAGGAGGAGGAGGAGGAGGAGGTGGCACATCACCAACTAGGCAGGATGCCCTCCAGGGGCCAGCCTAAGGGCAGCACATTGACTGCATCACACCCCAAAGCTCCACATGTGCAGGGCGCTGCAGTCTCTGCGCGTTATTCAAAAAGTTCTTTGGTGTGGGCCTTTTTTGAGACGAGTGCATCAGATCGCACCGCTGCTATTTGCAATATATGTCTCAAGCGTATCTCGCGTGGCCAAAACATCTCCCGCTTGGGTACCACATGCTTGACCAGACATATGTTGACCTGCCATGCAGTTCGTTGGCAAGCGTATCTAAAAGACCCACACCAAAGAACAAAGACGATCTCTCCTTGCTCCTCATCAGCTGAGATTTCCAACCCCACTAGACCTTCAGTCCTCTCTGCGACCTGCAGTGAGAGGAATGAAGGTGTAGAATTAGGTGTGTCACAGCCAAGTACTTATGGGCAATCTGCTTTTGGTACACCGACGTCAGATTGTACCAGGCAAATTTCCCTGCCCCAGCTGCTGCACCGCCGAAAGAAGTTTGCTCCCAGCCATCCACATGCCCAGCGGTTGAATGCTAGCTTGGCAAAATTGCTAGCACTTCAACTGCTGCCTTTTCAGTTGGTAGACTCTGCCCCCTTCCGTGAGTTTGTGGAATGTGCGGTTCCTCAGTGGCAGGTACCCAAACGCCACTTTTTCTCACGGAAGGCGATTCCGGCTCTCTACCGGCATGTGGAAGGCAATGTCCATGCCTCGCTGGACAGGGCGGTCAGCGGTAAGGTGCATATTACCGCTGACTCATGGTCCAGCAGGCATGGACAGGGACGTTACTTAAGTTTCACGGCGCATTGGGTGACTCTGCTGGCAGCTGGGAAGGATGCAGGACAAGGTGCAGTAGTGTTGGAGGTTGTTCCGCCACCACGCCTCCAAAATGCTGATTGTGACACACCTCTCTCCTCCACCCCCTCCTCTTCTTCTTCCTCCATGGCCTCTTCCTCGGAACCAGCGGTGCTCCGTAGGCGTTCAAGGGGCTACGCAAGTACGCAGGCCAAAAGATGCCATGCGGTGCTTGAGCTGGTGTGCTTGGGGGACAGGAGCCACACTGGGGCAGAGGTTCTGTCAGCTCTGCAGGGGCAGGTTCAGAGGTGGTTGACGCCACGCCAACTTAAGGCAGGAATGGTGGTTTGCGACAATGGCACCAACCTCCTCTCTGCCCTCCGACAGGGACAACTGACCCATGTGCCCTGTTTGGCTCACGTCCTTAACTTGGTGGTGCAGCGGTTCTTGGGCAGGTACCCGGGCTTACAGGATGTCCTGAGGCAGGCCAGGAAAGTCTGTGTGCATTTCCGCCGGTCATATAATGCCAGTGCTCGGCTGACGGACCTCCAAAAGGAGTTTAACCTGCCCAAGAACCGCCTAATCTGTGACATGCCCACCAGGTGGAACTCGACGTTGGCCATGCTGCAGCGGCTGCACACGCAGCAGAGGGCCATCAATGAGTACCTGTGCGACTATGGCACCAGGACAGGGTCAGGGGACCTTGGTTTTTTTTCCCCACGCCAGTGGGCCATGATCAGGGATGCATGCACTGTCCTGTCACCATTCGAGGAGGCCACGAGGATGGTGAGCACTGACAGTGCATGCATCAGTGACACTGTCCCCCTTGTCCACCTGTTGGAGCACACGCTGCGTGGGATAATGGACAGGGCACTTGAGGCAGAACAGAGGCAGGAAGAGGAGGACTTCCTTAGCTCTCAAGGCCCCCTTTATCCAGACAGTGTTCCTGCGTGCCCGCCGATCACACAGGAAGAGGACGAGGAGGAGGAGGAGGAGGAGGAGGAAGATTGTGTCAGTATGGAGGTGGAGCCTGGCACTCAGCATCAGCAGTCTTTAAGGGATCAGTCCCAAGGAACACATGGACTTGTACGTGGCTGGGAGGAGGTGGCTGCGGACGTTGTTGTCCTTAGTGACCCAGAGGACTCCGGACCGAATGCCTCAGCAAACCTACGCTGCATGGCCTCCCTGATCCTGCAAAGCCTGCGTAAGGATCCTCGTATTCGTGGTATCAAGGAGAAGGACCAATACTGGCTGGCAACCCTCCTTGATCCACGTTACAAGGGTAAGGTTGCGGACCTTATCTTGCCATCGCAGAGGGAGCAGAGGATGAAACATCTTCGGGAGGCCTTGCAGAAAGGTCTGTGCAACGCGTTCCCAGAGACTGGGAGGTTACAAACTCCTGTTTCTGGACAACGTGTTGCTGAGGCTTCGGTCAGTCAAAGAAGGAGCGGTGGAGAAGGTGGCCGTCTGACCGATGCGTTCAGACAATTTTTTGGTCCGCAGCCCCAAGGTATGATCGGTTCCAGCAACCATCGCCAGCGTCTGTTTTACATGGTGCAGGAATACCTAGGGGCAAGATCAGACTTGGACACCTTTCCCACCGAAAATCCTCTGGGTTACTGGGTCTTGAGGATGGATCACTGGCCAGAGCTTGCACAGTATGCAATTGAGCTACTGGCCTGTCCTGCATCCAGCGTTCTTTCGGAACGCACATTCAGTGCTGCTGGAGGCGTGGTAACCGATCACAGGGTGCGTCTGTCCACCGACTCGGTCGATCGGCTGACCTTCATAAAAATGAATCAGTCTTGGATCACCACCAGCTACCAAGCACCTGATGCAGATGTAACCGAATAATTTTTTTTGAAATCTCAGATCCCTTCAAAGACTGCCTATGCTGATGCTGAGTGACTATCCCTGAGTAATTATCCTCTTCCTCCTCAATCATCACGCTGATAGCTTGTAAGAACATTTTTGGTTCTGGGCGCCACCACCAGTGCCTAAGGCACAATTTTTCAGCCCCTGTTTAACAGGGGCGTGTAATTACAATTTTTGATGTAATACTTTGCAGCAGGGCTCGTTCCTGCATTCCAACTAGAGTGTCTGTGAGGGGTTGCAGTGTTGAGGCACCAGCACCAGTGCCTAAGACCCAATTTTTCAGCCCCTGTCTAACAGGGGCGTGTAATTACAATTTTTGATGCAATACTTTGCAGCAGGGCTTGTTCCTGCATTCCAACTAGAGTGTCTGTGAGGGGTTGCAGTGTTGTGGCACCAGCACCAGTGCCTAAGACCCAATTTTTCTGCCCCTGTCTAACAGGGGCGTGTAATTACAATTTTTGATGCAATACTTTGCAGCAGGGCTTGTTCCTGCGTTTCAACTAGAGTGTCTGTGAGGGGTTGCAGTGTTGTGGCACCAGCACCAGTGCCTAAGACCCAATTTTTCAGCCCCTGTCTAACAGGGGCGTGTAATTACAATTTTTGATGCAATACTTTGCAGCAGGGCTTGTTCCTGCGTTTCAACTAGAGTGTCTGTGAGGGGTTGCAGTGTTGTGGCACCAGCACCAGTGCCTAAGACCCAATTTTTCTGCCCCTGTCTAACAGGGGCGTGTAATTACAATTTTTGATGCAATACTTTGCAGCAGGGCTCGTTCCTGCGTTCCAACTAGAGTATCTGTGAGGGGTTGCAGTGTTGTGGCACCAGCACCAGTGCCTAAGGCCTAATTTTTCAGCTCCTGTTCAACAGGGGCATGTAATTACAATTCTTGATCTAATATTTCACAGCAGGGCCCTGTGAGGGCTTACAGTGTTTTGGCCACAGCAACACCTAAGGCCCAAATTTCTGCTGAGTATATAGGGCAGGACCCTACTTTCAAACATCTAACTTACAAACGACTCCTACTTGCAAACGGAAGGAGACAACAGGAAGTGAGATGAAATCTACCCCTAAGGAAGGGAAATTCTCTCCTGTAAGAGTTAATATGGGAAAACAATTTTTCCTTTCCACTGATGCTTTCCAATCCTTGTTCCACAAAAAAACCCAAATTTTCAAAAAACATTTTTCATTGGGACAAAAAAGTGAGGTGAAATCTTCTGAAGAGGAGGAAAGACGCAAAACAAATGTCACAGGGGTGATAACCCTTCCCTATGTTTTCCAAAAAGCTTAGAAAAGATTTTTTGGCTGGAGCTAAACACATTAAAAATGTTCAAAATTACAAACAGATTCTACTTAACAACAAACCTACAGTCCCTGTCTTGTTTGCACCGCCTGTATACTGCTGTTCAGAGTATATAGGGACCTTTCCTTATTTTAATTTGGGTGCGGGGTTCCCCTTAATATCCATACAAGACCCAAAGGGCCTGGTAATGGACTGGGGGGTACCCATGCCGTTTGTCTCACTGATTTTCATCCATATTGCCATGACCCGACATGACATTAAACCCGCAAGCAGTTTTAAATGAGATTTTTTCCTTTAAAAATGACATTTGGTGCAGGGACTGTTCTAAACATGGGAAACACGCGTCACTTTACAGGCATACTATAGACACCCCCCAGGTACGATATTTAAAGGAATATTTCACTTTTTTTTTTTTACTTTAAGCATCATTAAAATCACTGCTCCCGAAAAAACGGCCGTTTTTAAAAGTTTTTTTTGCATTGATACATGTCCCCTGGGGTAGGACCCGGGTCCCCAAACCCTTTTTAGGACAATACCATGCAAATTAGCCTTTAAAATGAGCACTTTTGATTTCGAACGTTCGAGTCCCATAGACGTCAATGGGGTTCTAACGTTCGTGCGAACTTGCGGTCCGTTCGCGGGTTCTGGTGCGAACCGAACCGGGGGGTGTTCGGCTCATCCCTACTCATCGTGTTCTGGGGAATAAAATTAGCTATAACCTACAGGTTAGATGTATAGTAAAATGGTATGTAACAACTCTAGGGAAGAACTAAAATTATCCAGTAAATGGCTTATATAATCCAGGACATTTTCTCATTATGTTAAAATCAAGAATATATTTGTTTTTTATTATTTTTCTTTTTTTTTTTGCTTTTTTGGATAAAACAAAAATAGTTAGTCCCTTGAACATATCTTCAATATTAAGGGGAAATCTTCTGTTAGACAGTTGTTACCAGAACAGGTATCCCAATTGGTGGATTCCCCCTACTGTTTAGGTGACATCTGTAGAATTTTGGGTTCTCCATCACTTTCTGTCCCAGTGGCAATGGTCACCAGTGTTGTGGTATGCAACTTACAGACCAGAGGTATAAACACCTCATTGGGGAATACAAAAGGTTAACTTCCTCAGTGGTGACAGACCGCAATATAAGGGCTCATGCACACAAGATGTTTAAAAAATGCCAGCTGTCAGGAAAAAGCAGCGTTAAAAATCCGCTTTTATCCATGTTTTTTGAATAGTGTTTATGAGCGTTTATGCGTGTTTTGAGCGTTTTTTTTACAGTAAAAACACTCATTTAAAATGTAAAAACGCCTAAAACACAAATGCAGCTAAAAGCTTGTTACAGCGTAAGCCGTGTTTAGCCGTGTTTCGCTGCGTTTTTTTGGCGTTTTTCGTTTTTACATCCAAACAGCTTCTGCTCCTGGACGCACAGGCAGTCGTTTTTTATTTTTACTGCTCTAAACGCTTATGTCTCCAAACTCCTTTGAAAGTTTGTGTGCATGGACATAGGCTAACATTGAATAGAGTTCAGAGGCAGTAAAAAAAAAAAACGCCAGCCACCCCTAAAGGCAGCTGCAAAAATGTTCTGTGTGTATGAGCCCTAAATCTGAGGTTTTAACACTTTCCCAATACGAAGAAAATATTTTGGTTTTATATATACATTAATCTCCAACTGCAAGACTTTTCATTTTAATGGAGAAGATACATGCTTTGTTTCTTCTGCATTAAAGTTACTTACTTGCCTGTCTGCCCTTGTACAGTGAGCTGCACATGTGCTGCTCACTGTAAAAATTTGGCAATGCAGAATCTGACTGAACTCCTGTGCATGCATGGGAATGACTTCATCCCCACCCGGCCAATGACAGCAGCCAGGGATTGAGACTTGGAAGCCTCCAGCACCAAGATGTCAGCAGCCGGACGGGGAGCTCGGGGATGCTGCATTGCTAGGGGTGAGGTGAGTATAGTTCCACTTTAAGCGTTAGTATGCTACCACTCTATAATAATACACAGAAAATAGGCCACAAGCAACTTGATGGTAGATTAATTAGATGTACTGTGTTATGGTAAGGCAAGTTATACAATGCAAGATTTAAGAAACAGGCAACTGAACACATTTAAAAATGCAGTGCAAGAAAAGGTGAGCACTGACCCATAATATGGCAATCAGAAGAACCGCAGCAATGCTAAACCAAATTTTAACTGATGCCAACAGGGTTAAACGTTTCAGCATTACCTAATCCAGAAATAAATATCTTCAAGTGTGCGCTATGCCTACAACCCTAATAGTAGGTGGGTGTATGCTTTCCTGACAAGGGGTAGCAATTTAGCAGTACTATGCCGGCTATTGTTGGGGTCCATCTGTAAGGTGGTGCACATTAAGCTGTCCCTTTAAGACTGTACACAACCGATGGCTGATGGGCTTCTAAGTAAGGAACAGTCTGTCTTGGCATTACCTGTGGGTAGCAAGGGATTATGCTCAGTAGTTTTGCTCACCACTCCTAGTATGCAATGGATCTGGTCCAATACGCTTGGTGGTTAGCTGTCCCAGAAGGCTCAGTCCTCATATTCATGTTCTCACTATCAGGGTCTCACTAGCTCTAGGCACACACAGCAACAGGTCCCTCCAGCTTTGGTTCCCAGCAAGGTAGGGAAACTCTCAGTGTCTCTGGTCTGGACACAGACACCCCAGCAATAGGTCTACTCTCTCTCTCTCCAGTCACACAGAACACCAAAAAGGGCACTCTGAATTCCATGCAGGCTATGATCTCTTGGCTGTAGTGTGCAGACCCCTGCAATAAGTCTGTATACTCTGGCTCCCCACACTAGACTGCCCAGACCTCCGGTAAATTGTCTCTTCTGTGTGCAGGGAATCTGGGTATTAAAATGCACTGCCTATTAGTCTCCATTGTGCAGTGGTCCATGTGGACTATAATTCTCAATGTTCTATTGTGGCCGCATAATCAGTTCCCTTTGTCACTCACAAGCTCCACTGTTACCAGGAGGGAAGGGGGCGAGCGGGGAATCCACACACAGCCTGCAGCTGCACTTCTCCCTGATCTCATCACAGCCACTCTGTCACTGTGTAGCAGTGGGGGGCGGTGAAGGAGGACTATAAGCAGGAATACACAACTGACATCAGCACCCGGCTACATAGGTCAGGTAATTATTAACATATTGTAGTGTCTTTTATTCTGTTAGCAGGTAGAGCTTTCGGCTCTTTTTCATGTGTATTTGTACACCTACTGTGAAAATCTTGCATTTTACAGACCTCAATAGCTCAAGATGAAATTTACATATTGTTTTGCTTGTGTCCATCTAGTAAGGTTACTTTGCAGTATAAGCAAGGAAGCTCAGACCTCTGCAGTGTATACATGTGCTTTTACTATACAAAAATGCTGTACATACAAAACTATTACAATAGTAGGAATACAATACAACACTGAATGCTATAACAAGCAGGATGCCTAGCAAATAAGCAGAAACTATGGTCTTGAAACAATAGAAATACGCTTAAAAGTTACTTAAAGATTCACAGTAAACTCTCTGGCTTTTCTCATGGCCTGGCGCAATTGTGGATCATGGGTTAACAATCCCATAGTCACTGCTTCCGTGCCTGACAAAACAACACTGTCCGCACCTTCATCCCACAAATGTAGGAGCCAAATCAGTAGGGGTTCCCCAGTCCTCTGTTTGTATTTCTTTGCCAGCTCATGGAGTTCAGTTTGTGTAAACTCCCTTACTTCTTCAAATTCCACATCTCTGGGGTTGCGATAATGCGCCTCCCCATCTGCCATATCCTCTCTATCATGTTGCCTTTTCCTATGTTTAGTAATGAGAGGTCTGGCACACTTTTTCTTTCCCACTATAAGATCATCATTTGAAAAATCAAACTCTATCTCCTAATCCTAACTATCATTTGAGCAGAGAACATCCTCACAATCCCAGTTTTGGGATGTGACAATGGCACGTACCCTGGCTTTACTAACAGGTTTATGACCCTTCCTTTCCTTTAAGGCAGTGGTTCTCAACTCCTGTCCTCAGGACCCACTACCAGGCCAGATTTTAAGTATTACCTTGGGGAGATGCAGACTAGAATACTGCAATCACTAAGCAGCAAATTATATCACCTGTGATGTATTTCAGTTATCTCACAAACCTGGTTTGCTAGTGGGTCCTGAGAACAGTTGGGGTGAGAACCACTGCTTTAAGTCATTAATTGATTTGGTCATGAGGGCTGCACACTGTTCTTGCAAATCATCATGTAACTATGTAACTACAACTACGACATGCTTTGCAAAGTCAAGCAAGGGCTTTTTTATTAAAATACAATCTTTCATCAGTTTTAACCCTGGCAGTAACTGCAAAACATTCTAAACAGGGACTTATAAGGAGTATATATTCTTCTTATCAAATGACAGATAGAACTAATCCACTAGAGAACAATTTAGTGCGTGGGGTAGGGATCTAGAGACACTTTGTGATGAAGAGTGGGAACAAGCTTTGAAGAGTTTATTTGAAGTATCCTTATCCTCCTCATAATGTCTAACCCAGCTATTTATTATCCATAGAGCCCATTATACCCCTTTAAAACTACACTCTTGGGGCAAAGTAGATAAACCAAACTGTCCAAGGTGCATTGCTACTGGGAGCGTTTTGATACCTTAAATTTGTTATGTTCTACACAAGTTCATTTTGAACCAAAAATAGCAGCTGAAAAGCATGTCATGTGTTTGAGAATTATGTATATTGCTAAACTTATATTACAAAAATGGAATCAAAATATCTGCCAACAATAGATCAATGGATTAGGGTGATTACTCTTAATCTAAGACAAGAGGAATTGACATATAAACATAGGAGAAGCTCTAAAAAAATTCTTAAAAATTTGGCATTGGTGGCTAGTCTCCAATCTGTCTGAACAATCAGTTGAATGAATTATTAATACTGACGAAAACTAATAATGACATAAGAGGGGGATAAATATATATAATCCATTAAGGAGCATTATTGAGATAAATGGTCTTGAGTAAAGTTTAAAGAACTTTCTGGTGGGCACAAACAAAGAAATTATTATTATTTTTTTTTTTTTAGAGGCGTGTATGGGTGAGTTTCTTTTGAGGGAAATGCTTCACGTGTTTGTTTCTTCTTTTGTTTTTCATTTTTGTATTGTTGTTGTTTTATGAAACAAAGTTAATAAAAAAAAAATTGATTGAAAAAAACGATGTAACTACAGTATCTCACACAGTGAGTACACCCCTCACATTTTTGTAAATATTTTATTATATCTTTTTATGTGACAACACTGAATCAATTACACTTTGCTACAATGCTACACTCACTACTTTACATTGCAGCAAAGTGTCATTTCTTCAGTGTTGTCACATGAAAAGATATAATAAAATATTTACAAAAATGTTAGGGGTGTACTCACTTTTGTGAAATACTGGGGTTTATTTACTAAAGCTTTACTAAAGCTGGAGAGTCCAAAATCAGGCTCACTTCTGCATAGAGACCAATCAGCTTCTAATCAGCTTGTTCAATTACACTTTGGCAGTAAGACCTGGAGGCTGATTGGTTTCTATGCAGAAGTGAGCCTAATTTTGCACTCCAGCTTTAGTAAATAAACCCCACTATGTGTGTGTATGTGTATGTGTATATATATATATATATATATATATATATATATATATATATAGTTGTGCTCAAAAGTTTACATACCGTGGCAGAATTATGATTTCCACTTGGCCATTTTTCAGAAAAAATGAATGATAACACAAAAACTTTTCTTTCCCTCATGGCTGGTTTGGCTGAAGCCATTTATTATCAATCAACTGTTTTTACTCTTTTTAAATCATAATCACAACAGAAACTACCCAAATTACCCTGATCAAAAGTTTACATACCCTGGTGATTTTGGCCTGATAACATTCACACAATTTGACACAAAGGGGTTGAATGGCTATTAAAGGTAACCATCCTCACCTGTGATCTGTTTTCTTGTAATTAGTGTGTGTGTATAAAAGGTCAATGAGTTTCTGGACTCCTGACAGACCCTTGCATCTTTCATCCAGTGCTGCAGTGACGTTTCTGGATTCGGAGTCATGGGCAAAGCGAAAGAATTGTCAAAGGATCTGCGGGAAAAGGTAGTTAAACTGTATAAAACAGGAAGGGATATAAAAAGATATCCAAGGAATTGAGAATGCTAATCAGCCGTGTTCAAACGCTAATTAAGAAGTGGAAAATGAGGGGTTCTGTTGAAACCAAACCACGGTAAGGTAGACCAACTAAAATTTCAGCCACAACTGCCAGGAAAATTGTTCGGGATGCAAAGAAAAACCCACAAATAACTTCAGTTGAAATACAGGACTCTCTGAAAACACGTGGTGTGGCTGTTTCAAGATGCACAATAAGGAGGCACTTGAAGAAAGATGGACTACAAGGTCGAGTCGCCAGCAGAAAGCCATTACTACACAAATGCCACAAAGTATCCCACTTACAATACACCAAACAGCACAGAGACAAGCCTCAAACCTTTTCGCATAAAGTCATTTGAAGTGATGAGACCAAAATTGAGCTTTTTGGCCACAACTATAAACGTTTAATTTGGAGAGGAGTCAACAAGGTCTATGATGAAAGGTACATCATTCCAACTGTGAAACAAAAAGCTGGATCGCTGATGTTTTAGGGATGTGTGAGCTACAAAGGCACAGGAAATTTAGTCAAAATTGATGGCAAGATGAATGCAGTATGTTATCAAAAAATACTGGAAGTACATTTGCATTCATCAACCAGGAAGCTGCGCATGGGACGTACTTGGACATTCCAACATGACAATGATCCAAAACACAATGCCAAGTCGACCTGTCATTGGCTACAGCAGAATAAAGTGAAGGTTCTGGAGTGGCCATCTCAGTCTCCTGACCTCAATATCATTGAGCCACTCTGGGGAGATCTCAAACATGCAGTTCATGCAAGACAGTCCAAGAATTTACAGGAACTGGAGGCTTTTTGCCAAGAGGAATGGGCAGCTTTGTCATCTGAGAAGATAAACAGCCTCATCCACAAATACCAAAAAAGACGTCAAGCTGTCATTGATGTTAAAGGGGGCAATACACGGTATTAAGAACTGGGGTATGTAAACTTTTGATCAAGGTAATTTGGGTAGTTTCTGTTGTGATTATGATTTAACCACTTCAGCCACAGTAGGATTTACCCCCTTCCTGACCAGAGCACTTTTTGCGATACGGCACTGCGTCGCTTTAACTGACAATTGTGCGGTCGTGCAACGTTGCACCCAAATAAAATTGACACAATTTTTTCCCCACAAATAGAGCTTTTTTTTGGTGGTATTTGATCACCTCGGCAGTTTTTATCTATTGCGCTATAAAACAAAAAAAGAGTGACAATTCTGAAACAAAAGCAATATTTTTTACTTTTTTCTATAATAAATATCCCCCAAAAATATATAAAAAAAACTAATTTTTTCTTAGTTTAGGCCAATATGTATTCTTCTACATATTTTTGGTAAAAAAAAAAAAATCGCAATAAGCATATATTGATTGGTTTGCGCAAAAGTTATAGCGTCTACAAAATAGGGGATAGATTTATAGCATTTTAATTATTACTTTTTTTTATTAGTAATAGTGGCGATCTGCGATTTTTATCATGACTGCGACATTATGATGGACACTTCGGGCACTTTTTACTCCATTTTGGGACTATTGTCATTTATACAGCGATCAGTGCTATAAAAATGCACTGATTACTGTGTAAATGACAATGGCAGGGAAGGGGCTAAACACTAGGGGGTGGTCAAGGGGTTAAGTGTGCCCTAGGGAGGTGTTCTAACTGTGGGGAGGGTGGGCTTCCACTGACATGACAGCGATCATTGCTCCCGATGACAGGGAGCAGTAGATCCCTGTCATGTCACTAGGCAGAACGGGGAAATGCCTTGTTTTTCTCAACGCAATCGCCGACTGCCGGCGAACATTGAGTTCCCGGGACCTGCGGGCATGCTCCCGCTGTGTGCGGTGGGCACGCCCGATAGGCGGCAAATTTAAAGGGACATACGGGTATGCCCATTTGCCTGCCTGTGCCATTCTGCCGATGTACATCTGTGTGCGGCGGTCGGCGAGCAGTTAAAAAGAGTAAACACAGTTGATTAAAAATAAATGGCATCAGTTAAACACTAACCATGAGTGAAAGAAAAGTTTTTGTGTTATCATTCATATTCTCTGAAAAATGGCCAAGAAATCATAAATTCTGCCATGGTATGCAAACTTATGAGCACAACTGTATATATATATATATATATATATATATATATATATATATATATATATATATATATATACACATAGTATCTCACAAAATTGAGTACACCCCTCACATTTTTGTAAATATTTTATTATATCTTTTCATGTGACAACACTGAACAAATTACACTTTGCTACATTGTAGTGAGTGTACAGCTTGTATAACAGTGTAAATTTGCTGTCCCCTCAAAATAACTCAACACTCAGCCTTTAATGTCTAAACCGCTGGCAACAAAAGTGAGTACACCCCTAAGTGAAAATGTCCAAATTGGGCCCAAAGTGTCAATTTTGTGTGGCCACCATTATTTTCCAGCACTGCCTTAACCCTCTTGGGCATGGAGTTCACCAGAGTTTCACAGGTTGGCACTGGCCAATGACAGCTGATCATGTGATGTAAACAGAAGTTTGGTAATCGTTTTTTCTTCTCCTCATACTGACAGCATGAGGAGAAAAAAAAGCCGATCACTGGCTTCTGTGCAAGGGACATCGGTCCCGAAGAGGAAGCCATCTCATCTGTGCCCACCAGTGCTGCCTGCCAGGGCCCACAGTGCCACAAATCAGTGCCCACTAGTGCATAACAGTGCCAGCAATCAGTGCCACCTATCAATGCCCATGAATGCCACCTATCAATGTCCACCAGTGGTGCCAATCAGTGCCTCATCAGTGCCACCTAGCAGTGCTGCCTACCAGTGTCACCTACCAGTGCCCATCACTGCCACCCATCAGTGCCAATTCTGCCACCCATCAGTGTCCATCACTGCCACTTGTCAGTGCCCATCATTGCCACCCATCAGTACCACCTCTTAGTGCCACCTCTCAGTGCCCACCAATGCCACCTATCAGTACCCACCAGTGCCACCTCATCAGTGCCGCTGTCAGTGCCACCTCATCAGTGCCGCCTATCAGTGCCGCCTCATTAGCGTACATCAATGAAGGAGAAAAATGATCTGTTTGCAAAATTTAATAACAAAATATAAATATTGTGTATTCTTTTTTTATTTTGGTCTTTTTTGATTTTTTTTTAACAAAAAATAAAAAACCCAGAGGTGATCAAATACCACCAAAAGAAAGCTCTATTTGTGGGAAAAAAGGGTGACAGCGCTGAAGGCTGAAAATTGGTCTGGGCAGGAGGGGGATTTAAGTGCCCAGTAAGCAATAGGTTAAAAAGAGTGAACACAGTTGATAATAAATGGCTTTAGCCAAACATTGACCATGAGTGAAAGAAAGTTTGTGTTATCGTTTATATTCTCTGAAAAATGTCCAAGAAATAATACATTCTGCCAGGGTATGTAAACTTATGAGCACAGGTGTGTGTGTAAATATATATATATATATATATATATATATATATATATATATATATAGTAAGATTGGGGTATCAGACTCAAACGGTAGGTGCGTTGTCAGTGAGTACTCCAGTACAAAACTGTATTTTTAAGGGCCTGCTAGCCCACTTTTATTTAAAAGCACAGAAAAGTTCACAAAGACATCAGTAGCCCTCGCAGGGGGTTCCACCATTACTGTATCTTGCACACTCAATACTTTAGCCTCCTGGCTTACATTCTTGCCATACAGCTGATTCAGGCCTTTAGCCTAGGCCTTAGGTCTGCTCCTCAGACCCAAAAGAGTTTCCTAGAGTGAAGCTCTCTCCTAGCTTACTCCTGTTGCTTACTACTTGCTGCTCTGTCACCAAGTACGTCTGCCTCCTGCAGACATGTCTACCCTGGTTGCCCCCTGCAGCCTCTGACTCCTCTCAGAGGAATGGGAGTCCACCTGACTCCCATGCACAGACTTCCTGTCTGTTGGGTGGGGCCCTGAGCCATAGCCACAATTAAATAGCCCAGCACACAGCTGTGCAATCAGCGTGCCTCTCCCTCCAAAATCTGGCGTAAACCAGCAATCTTCCAGGTATTACAGGATCCTACTGCCACAATATATATATATATATACGCAGATATATGCATTTTAAAAATAAGCTCAGGGTTACAACCCCCTTTCGCCATCCTCATCCCAAAGATATGCTTTTTTACTAACCTCAGGTCACCAATTGACCTTCTCCAAAGGTCATAGCTTGCTCTGGCAACCCCACTCTTTTTTTACTAAGCTGGTAGGCTGCAGTGTAATGTACATTTACAGTAATGAGGAAGCAGACTTTTTACTGACTTAAGTAGACAGCTTTTCCAAGAGGGCTCAGTGTTAAACAGTATGTATGAAGTATGCTGTATATCGTATATACTCGAGTATAAGTTTTTCAGCACATTTTTTTGTGCTGAAAGTGCCCCCCTCCACTTATACTCGAGTCAAGCACTTTTCTGCAGCAAAAAATTTCATTTTCCGAACCGAATTTGGGGCCCCGTATCTCAGAGCCACTTGGTGCTAGGAACCCCAAATTTGGTGTGCAAACCCACTGGAACTGGTACCACAACATATCAGATGGAGTTCCTAGCACCAAGTGGCCCCGAGATACGGGGCCCCAAAATCGGTTCGGAAAATGTCATTCTCTGCTACAGAAAAGTGCTTGACATTTTCTGAACCGATGTTTGGGGCCCTGTATCTTGGGGCCACTTAGTGCTAGAAACCCCAGCTTTGGATATTTTATGTTGCTAGTTCCACTGGGTTTGCACACCAAATTTAGGGTTCTTAGCACTAAGTGGCCCCAAGATACGGGGCCCCAAATTCGGTCAACTGTGTCCATCTGCAGCAATGTCATTTTGGGACCCTTTAGGTTCAGAGACCCCAAATTTTGGCTGCAGCTAGGGGGCATCTAGGAACCCTTAACTACAGAGTTTGAAGTTCGGGGGACCTATGGCTGCAAATGGGCACAGTGAGGCTGCAAATGGGCATTGTTGACCCTCTTTTCCACTTACAGTAGCTGTGCATTTCTCACCCTCGTCTTATACTCGGGTCAATAAGTTTTTTTTTTTTTTTGTTGTAAATTAGGGCCTCGACTTATACTCGAGTATATACGGTATATTGTATTCAGTACACAGAGTAAAGCTGCCTAAGCTGGCATACATTATGACTGCTAGATGGGAGCATTAATTGATTTGAGGTCAATAGATCTAAATTCTGGATTCTTCCACACGTTAAAGAGGAGGAATAAGGACATCGTAAAAAAGAGTTTATTTTCTTAAAACAGCCAAGGCCAGGCACAGACGCAAGGTTTCAATGTATTATGTCTTGGATTACTTATTAGCTTTTTATCATTCCACATAAAATAGGTAAACTGTCAAAAAGGATCTAACACCGGGTACATGTTTTCATGTTACCTGGATTCATGCTACATAATTTGTATGTGTAAGGCTACACATATTTATTACCTGCCAGAGATTACAGTACTCCCCCTGCCAAAGCATTCATCTGTCTCCAGAAGAATGTCACCATCGTTGTTCAAGCATTGTCCAGGGCCAGCATCTACTTCATGGACTGAGTTGCTGCCTCATAAATAACATATTATATAAAGCCTGGTCTCTGTTAAAGCTGAACGTTGGGAATGATCTTTACTGAGGTCCAGCTTGGCACATTGTAAGTATACATTTGTAGCACACCCCTGTAGGGACAGCTGATGAACTTGGATCCCCCACTCCTGCACAGCCAGGCACACCAAATTTTCAAAAGCACTCAGAGGCAGAGAACAGTCAGTGACTTTGTTTTTTTTATTTATTGATGGTTAAAGTGATTGTAAAGTCTTGTTTTTTTTTCCTAAATAACAAACATGTCATACTTACCTCCTCTGTGCAGTTGGTTTTGCACAGGGCAGCCCAGATCCTCCTCTTCTTGGTTCCCTCTTCAGCTCTCCTGGCCCCTCCCTCCTGTCGAGTGCCCCCACAGAAAGCAGATTGCTATTGGGGAACCTGAGCCTAGCTGCAGCTCCATGTGTCCATTCAGACACGGAGCTGCCGTTCGCTCCCTCCCTCTCTCTCCTGATTGGCTAACTGATTTTGATTGACAGCCGCGGGAGCCAATGGCACCGCTGCTGTGTCTCAGTCAATCAGGACAGCCGAGGGACTCGTGGACATCGCTGGACAGAGATAGGGCTCAGGTAAGTATTAGAGGGTGCTGGGGATGCTGCCACACACAGAAGGCTTTTTATCTTAATGCATTAATGCAGAAACCCCATACACTAAATCCTCGGATTGTGAGTTAATAACGAAGGCAAAATGGGACTTTAAATGAGGTTGGAGGTATATTGGAAAAAATACAAATTTATTGATTGTAGAAAAATGTATAAAAACATGGCGATATTGTAAATCACATTGAAAATGACTATGTACATTCATATGTGAACAACCCACACTTCTAAGCTCTAAAACAATTGATTGTTACATTACATTAATTTATATAAGTACATACATCGTATAAGAAGCACCTTCACAACAAAACTGATGATATTAAGAACATTAGAACCGTAATAAATGGATAGATGGAATCAAAATTGTTAAGTCTATTAAAGACATTATTGCGGATTGAAATCATTTTGCAATATGAACTATTATTTTTTTTAATCCTGATTTGGTTTGCGAGCGTTGTCTCACAAGATGAACAGGATTCAAGCCTCTGGGGTGTAAAGTACCGCATTTGGCCAGAGGTACGGGGGGCGCCGGTGACACTCGGAGCCTCTCAGAGACACTTGGAAACACTCAGAAAACACACCATTCCCAAGTGTCTCCTAGCCTCTTCGAGTGTCTCTGAGTGCATCTGAGCGGCTCAGAGCGGTCTCCGAGTGTTTGCGAGTGTCTCTGGCGCCCCCCACCTCTGGCCACATGCGGTACTGCATACAATAGCAGTCACTGTGGAATAAATTATCTGAGTTTCTATTATTTCCTATGGTGAAACTCGCTTTGATATACAAGTGCTTTGGATTACAAGCATTTTTCTGGAATGAACTATGCTAATCCAAGGTACCACTGTACTTCTCTTTTAAAGTGGTCCTAAAGCCTCAAGGTTTTTTTTACCTTAATGCATTCAGCCCCCCTTATACTTCCCTGATCCTGAATTTGATCCAGTGCTCTCCCTCCTCTCAGGGCAGATTGATAGCAGTGGAAGCCATTGGCTCCTGCTGCTGTCGATCAAATCCTAGAATGAGGGAGCAGGGGGCGGAGCAAAACCATGCTGATTGTGTCTATAGACGCAAGAAGTGAGGCTTGGGAGGGAGCCCGCAAGAGTACTGCCCCTAGCAAGCGGTCTGCCAGGGGCTACTCGGAAGGTAGGAGGAGCCAGAAGCGCCAAAGCGAGACCTCAAGAGAAGAGGATTAGAGCTGCTCTGTGCAAAACCATTGCACAGAGCAGGTGAGTATAACAAATAAAAATAATAATTAGCTGTGTTTACATTGATTGATTATATTCCCCTTAGCCCATTTTTTTCTTATCTATATCCCCCTTTTTCTTTTTTACAGTGGGTTTTTATGACAATGTCATAACCGTAACCTTTGTAAATTGGTTTCTGTGGCGCCCCTGTACCCACATTTTTCCAAAACAGAGTATTTGTAAGTATTGAGGCTATGTTAGCCCACAACATTGGACTATGTTATGTGCAATAATATAGACTATCCTCTTCTTCTTTTTCAATTTTAATTTAGCCTGGTCCCTGTATGCCCCCTGTAGCTACACGAATACAACCCCCATTAGCTGCGGCTGCTGGACTGCTCGGGTGCACACCCCCTTTTGGGGGTCTCCTTCGTAAGTCAGGTGGGATTTGCGGGGTTGGAGAAGTTATGAGCCATAAAAGAACAAAATATTACAGCGCACACATGCAAAAAAGACATTTACCTCCAGCAAGGCTTGTTTAAAACACCTAGACATTTTCAAAAAACATTATCAAAAAATATGGGGATTTGGTCACACCATATTGCATCAATGCTTCACATTAGTGTCCACCTGTGTCATGGGTGGAGACCTCAAGTTCTCCCATATAGAGGAGTGTATTGCTCCCATGATTCCAAGAAACAGGATCTCCCAGTCTATGGATGGTGTAGGACCCGCTAATCATGGGGTACTTTGTCGCAGTAAGTGGGCTTAGGCACCATATAGCAATATGGTGTGACCAAATCCCCATATTTTTTGATAATGTTTTTTGAAAATGTCTAGGTGTTTTAATAAGCCTTGATGGAGGTAATTGACTTTTTTGCATATGTGCGCTGTAATATTTTGTTCTGTTGTTTGGTCTTATGGCTGCCCCATCTTTAATGCATCCTTTAGGGTGTGCCCCCCAAATATTTTCTAAGTTATGAGCCATGACACACAATTTGTCTATTATGTTTTTCATTTTTCCCCCCCCTTTTTTTTTTTTTTTTAATGTAATCTCGTTATGTTTGATTATTGAAATGCTGTTTATGTATTTATTATTACTAGAGCCATTGCTGAATACTGGTGATCACATAAGCCCCTGAAGAAGTCATTGATTGGCGAAACATGTAGGGACCTGCTATGCATCAGTAACCATCCTACGCATATGGACACTTTGGCCAATATTAATGTTCATACATTTACTCTGTCTATCTTTTATGCCCCCCTGACTGCTCTTGTTATATATTCATGTAATAAAAATTGTATTTTTTAAGTAAAATTGTATCTCTTATGTATTTCGGCACCGTTATAATCCCGAACTCAAATCCCTTTGCATCTATTCTACCAATACAAGGGATGAGGTGCCGGATCTCATGAGGTCACTCAGTTCATACCCTATTGTGTTTACAAATGCCACACTGATCCCTAATGGAGCCTCTCTTCAAAATTACAGTATTGCAGTTCAGCCAACGACCACTAGGGGAGAGGAGACTGAGAAAATATCGAGACTGAGAAAATACTTCCTACTGCCTGCATCAGACTGACAACATCATCTGAGCCTAGGAAAAGTCACTTGACCAGAACTCAAGAACAGCTTTTTAAAATTGGAAATATGAAAGGTAGAACTTAAAAAAAAAATGATACTATATATATTTCATGCAGACATGTAGAATTATTAAAAGGTTTGCTTTCACTGTGATTTCAAAAGATCTTTGTTCTATAGAAATGCACTGCTTTTCCTTTAGACTAGTTTACCCATAGCAATCTGAAATGCGGATGGAACATTTAGTTTGTATGGTACAGAACATTGGTACACATAACGTTCCAAGTTTTAATGCCGCTGTGATACTTTCCTACACATTTCATATGAAAGTTCAGTTTACCTTTAACACATTAAGTTAGGTTTAATACCTGAGACCGAAGGATTCCAAATGTTAGCACACTCCAATGAAACAAGAGCCATTATTTTTCTTCGCTCTTCTACTCTGAGCCAGGGGAATGGTAATTAAACAAAACCATATGTATTCCCGTTCACGTTTTCTGCCAGGAGATCAGCAGGCACGTTGCCTTGTATGTGTTTTGCTACTTTGTTTGTTCTATGTGAGAACTTTATGAAGTCCATTAAGATTTTAGCACCAGGTTTACAGTATAAAGCGTTACTTTCAGCCAAGACTCTTTCTAGTTCAAGTCATAAGCACTCATATTCGCCCCTGCCATAGACTGACTAACCTATAATCATTTTTCATGAATTGTACGATTATGTCAGCTCTATCCCCAGAGACTTTAAAATAAGGTGAGCTATGTTCTAATTCTATACCTTGGTTGTTTCCTGTTTGTTTTTTTTCACAATTGTGAGAGAACCAGCTTTTGTAAAAATGTAAATCTACACAATTGTTATACCGTTGTAATTGTTATAACAGTCTTAGTTGTCAATCATTATTTGATTTTTGAGAGCAGGGCAGAATTGTCAGGGTGGAGGTCAGGCTGGAAATTCCCCCATATAGAGGCTATCCTACCAGTTGCTGCAAGTGCAGACTCCTAAATCTTAACTCCAGCTATAGGCTGGCCATAGATTATCAACCACCAGTAGAAGAAAAAAAAATGCTTGATTCTCCCATCAACACAGTCAGTGTTGATGGGGGAGTCTCTCCCGTGGTGCTATTGTATTTTTATTGACAGCGGGAGGTTTCCCAGCTGCCAGAATACAATAATCACTGCTGGCAGCTATAGCCGCTTGCAGTGAATATACGAAAAAAACCTGACCGACTTCAGTACAACCAGCCTGCCTATAGATGGATTGAAATCCATTATATGTAAGGAAAAAACAGGGAGAAGGAGGCACCTGACCTGAGTGTAGTATTAAAATTATGACTTTAATTGGATTAAATTAAAAACACAAGATTAGAGAAGATGCATGCTCGTCAAAGTAAAGTGAAGTCCTTGCATTCCACATGGCTCTGCAGGTCCCACCACTGTTCCGGATAGCTGAAAAGGATTGGGCAGCTGGCTGGAATGGATCACAGTGTTTCTCCAGTGGTTCTGGAGGTGAAGGCTACGTGCATGGAGCTTGTTGCTCCTTCTAGAGGCCAATAGAAGGAGCATTCAGTCTTGCACAATTGTACAGGCTCCTCTCCTCTTCTGAAATTGCTTAAAGTGGTTGTATAAGCTCAAGTTTATTACATTCCCAGATAGCAAGCAATTGTGCTGTAGGTTTGAAAATGCCTTGCTAAGCTATTGTTAGACTAGCCAGGCTCCACGGGTTTGTTTCTCAATTGCAGCAAGTCCACCATGCTTGACTCCAGATCAACTTTCTTTGCAAATATTCTGCAAGTCTGCTGCAAGTTCTGGTTCAGTTATGTTGTACTATAGTCATCTGACCACAGGGGTCACTGTGACTGAATTTTCTTGCTATAGACTTGCAGAGCTCTTGCTGTAGACTCACCACTGCAACTTTGCTCTTGCTAGAGACTTGCCAAGCAAATTTGCTACAAAATGAAAAAGTGTCAACTAGAACTTGTGCTTCAAGTGCTCTGCAAGTGTGCAACTTGCCAGTAAAAATGTGCAGCAAAATAACAGACTTACAATTCAACACCGACACAAATGTGTGGCAAGTTATCCTTGCTATCTGGGTTCATGCATTCTTTGCATGAAGGTAAAAAAACCTGTGTGCAGCGGCGCCCCCCTAAAACTTACCTAAGCCCCATCTCAATACAGCAATGTCCCCAAGAGCCTCCCAGATCTCTCCATCCTCATTGGCTGAGACAGCAGCAGTAGCCATTGGCTCCCTCTACTGTCAATCACAGCCAGCGAGCCAACGAGGAGAGAGTGGGGGTGGGGCAGAGTCAGGCTTCATGTATGAATGGGCATACTGAGCAGCGGCTGAGGAGCGAGCCTGCTTGGGTGCCCCCATAAGTAAGGCGGAAGCTCCAAGCCCATCCCTCTTGCCTAGTTCCCGCATAGCAAGCAGCTTGCTATGGAGATACTGGCAAGAGGGAGGGGCTGGGAGCTCCGTTTGGGGACCCGAGAAGAGAGGGATTGGGACTGCTCTTTGCAAAACCACTGCACTGAGCAGGTAAGTATGACATGTTTGCTATTCAATAAAACAAAACAAAAAATACAGCAAACCTTTAACATCACCTAACAAACCTAATATTGGTTGGGAATTTTTAGGCAGTTTTTTAAAAAAATATGTAGACAGCTGACAAAGTACAAAATGTATACATCATAGTTAAAAATATTAAACATATTGCATAAAAAAAATCTAGTAATTGATACAGTATACATAAAGCGCAACCACTGTGCGCAATATTTAATCTCTCTCTCTCTCTCTCCCTCTATATATATATATATATATATATATATATATATATATATATATATATATATATATATATAATATCTATATGTTATATAGATATATTTATTATACATAACCACTGAACTTTTGTCCTCCTGATGAAGACTGGATAGATGAAATGCATCAGCGCTTAATTTCTATGACAGAAGTGGATACATCTGCCCATGAAATGCTAAGCACAGTGGTTGTGCTTTATGTATACTGTATCAATTACCAGATTTTTTTTAATGTAGTATGTTTGATGTTTTTAACTATGATGAATAACTGTTGAACTTTTTTTTAGCAGTTGTCATATGTTTGAAAAACTGCCTAAAAAATTCCAACAAATAATAGATTTATTCTTATTGTAAGGGGTGTGGCACTGCTTTATCATTCCAACCGGACAAGTGCTTTCATACTGAAATTGCCTAAAGGAGAAGTACAGCCAAAGCTTTTTGTTGGCTTTACTTCTCCTATATATCACATGAGGGCAGAACAGACTGCACACCTGTGACCCGTTTTTAACAGACAGCGGGCTGAAACCCACTGTCAGCTGATGTCACAAACCTGGTCATGGCTTTATCGATCCAACCGGATAAGTGTTTTCATACTGAAATTGCTTAAAAGAGAAGTACAGCCAAAGCTTTTTTGGCTGTACTTTTCCTATGGATCACATGAGTGCAGTTTGTTCTGCACTCCTCTGACCAATTTTCAGCTGATGTCACAGAGCGGGTCCAGGTTGGAGAAAGTTTACGACCATTGGTTGGAATCCACCCATATGCCTGGACCTGTACCCGGCTCAGCCTCTCAGTGAGCCACTGAGAGGCTGAGCCAGCCGCTCCCGCCCCCTGCACAGCTCGGTGCTTCAGTGAGCGTGGGGGAGGATTTAGAGCAGAGAGCCAGGGACTGACAATCACTGGCTCTTGGCTCATGGAGCTCTGAGAACTGAGCGATCAGCGGTGTCTTAGACCCGGCGGGGGACAGATGACTGATGCTGCATCCACGTGGGTAAGTATGATTTAAAAAAAAAAATTCTCTTTTAATCTGATTTTCCTGACTAACTTCATAGTAACATAGGGATTTCATAGGCTGCCACGGAGTTAATCAGGAAAGAAAAATTAGCATAAGTTTTTGATAACAATTTTCTGTTTTACAGCACGTTGTGACTGTCTCATAATGTGCATTAGAAGCTGCCGCACATCAGGTAGAGTCAACCTCATTTCCTGGTAAAAGGACCTCCAGCATCATCTGACACATCTTCCTCCCCAGCCTGACTGTTCCTGGCCATCCCTTTTTATTCATTGGATTTCTGTTTATTTAATCGTGGAGGCTCAGCATGACATGTTGGCATTACCTAGAACAGTCTGTTTAGGAATGTCTGTTCCTCCAAACTGACAACTGCCCATCAAGGGGTTTTGATATTTGCATAACAAAATTAGTGGAAAAGTTTCCCCGGGGGGGCTTTAAAACAGCAAAATATTTTTGAAACAATGTTTAGTAACCATGTTTGGTAAAGATATTGTTTAATTCGGACATAGAATGCATTACATAGATACAATCAATATCACATAAAATTACAGTAGTCGACACAAGCAACAACAAAGGACCATCTCCCATGGCAATGAATTCATTAAAAAAGTTCTAATTGTACAGTTACATTGTAACAATACTATCCATGTGAATCCCCATGAATACCCCAATGCATTTCGACCCTTTTTCCTTTTTTGGTCTTCTTCGGGGGGTATTAAATTCTAGAGAGATACATCAAAAAATTCCATTAGGATTTTCTACAATATACAAAACATGATAGATCATTTTGTGATATTTTGAAAGTCTTGAATGTACATCTCCATACATATGGCGAAGTACTTACCATTTGGGAATAGGAAAGTGGGCTTGTGAATTAATAAAAAACGTTGCGTGCGGTGGTCCCACAATGTTTGCTCATTCCCTCTGTCACCTCTGGGTGTGCCCATAGTCCACGGGGCTTACAAGGAGCCACTCATTTTGACTCAGTGGGGACGGTGTAAGGCGAGGCACCTGTAATTTGATATTTGGAAAAATTAGTATGTAGTCAGCGGGTGTCGGGTGGGTGTTCCATATGGTCCTATATAGCCAGACTGCTTAATATTCGAAACCATTAAATAGGGTGGTCTCAACTAATATTATCCCTATTGCTCATATTTTAATAATTTTGGGATCTAAATTGTGATATGTGAATATATGATAGGTTGAACTAAATGTATGGAGTGCTTGATGAAAAAAAAAAAAAAAATTCACTTTAAACAAGCTCTATATTTTCATGCCTCACCTTACAAAGGTGATGATGCTGGGTGGTGGGGTAGTATATGAAAAAAACAAATTGATTGGATCTATGTGATAAAGTGTAACATAAATAGAATGTTATTGATAAGTGCCAAAAGCATGGGGTCTGTGTAATGAAATATAGCATACTTCACTTTGTTGATATTTGCATAATTCCTTCTAAGAGCCAACCTACTGCTTGCGTCAGGACCGAGAGCCCTTGGGGGGAGAACTGAGGCAGGGTGCTCTAATGCATGTGGTATGTGGCATCTGTATGGATTCCGACCATATGGTCGCAATCTTTCCCCAGCCTGGACCGGCCCTGTGACGTCACCCGACAGTGGGTTTCAGCCCGCTGTCTGTTGAAAACTGGTCACAGGTGTGCAGTCAGTTTTGCACTCATGTGAAACATAGGAGAAATACAGCCAAAAAAAGCTTTGGCTTTACTTCTCCTTTAAGCAATTTCAGTATGAAAGCACTTGTCGGTTGGATTGATAAAGCAGCGCCACACCCCTTACACATAATAACAACAAATCTAATATTGGTTGAGATTTTTTAGGGACTTTTTTAAACATACAGTATGTAGACAGCTGATAAAAAGTGCAACATTTGTTCATCATAGTTAAAAACATCAAACATATTACATTTAAAAAAATCTGGTAATATGTACTGATGATTAGATTGCTGTTTAAAGTTTGCATAGTTTAGGATAACGTAATCAAGCTCTTACATGACTTTGGTATAAATTCTGTGTGAGTTTTCAAAAAGGAGTTCCAGTTTGCACCTAAGCTAGTGTCTCTAGTTCTTGGGTGCAATGCTCAGCTATAATACCAGGCCTAAGGGTTAGAGAAAGTGTAGCTTGAGAGTTATATTTTTAAGGCTCGATTCACATCTATGCATGTTGCTTTTGAGCGTTTCTGCCATGCATTTTGTGGTGCTTGCCGTGTTTTTGGACACGCAATTTTACAGTGATTTTACTGTGATTTTGCAGCGATTTGCGTTCTTTTGTACACTGTATATAGCTGGTTGCTAAGGAGGGGGCCGGGAAGTCGGCCGCCGCATCCTTAACAACCGATGAGTCATCAGCTGTCAGCGGGATTCCCCGCTCAATGTAAAAAAATGAATTGCAGTATAAAAAAATTGTGAAAAAAAACTGCGTGGGGTCCCCCCCAGGTCTATACCAGGCCCTGGGGTCTAGTATGGATTCGGAGGGGAGTGAGCAAACCCCCTCCTGAACCATACCAGGACCCATGCCTTCAACATGGGGGGGTGGGTGCTTTGCCCCCAAGGGCCTCTTCCCGACAACCCTTGCGCAGTGGTTTTTGGGGTCTTTAACAAGGGGGCCCCCAGATTCTGGCCCCCTCTATGTGAATGGGCATTGGGTACATTGTACCCCTACCCATTCACCAACAAAAAGTAGTGTAGTGTGAATAAATACAGTAGACGATGTTTGACAAGTCTTTTATTAAAAAATTTTTCTTCCCGGCTTCTTTCTCTGGTCTTCCTACATTTTCTCCCGCATTTTCCCTCTCCGGGCTTCTACTGCTCTTCTTCTGTCTCCTGTCTTCTTTGTCTGGTGTTCTTCTTCCTATGCCGCCGCCAACCATCCTCAGATGCTGCGTTCCGTTGATCTGTCTGCGCCAATGTCAAGCATTTCTTAGATAATGATGCGGGCGTGGCCATCCGATTATGTCATCCGGAGGCTCCACCTCCTTGTGATGTCACCGCCTGGGGCATGATGGGTCTGTGATGTCACAAGGGGGCGGGGTCTGAATCCGATGACAGAATCCGATGACCATGCCCCCATCATTATCTAAGAAATCCTTGACATTGGCACGGACAGATCAGCGGGACACAGCATCTGAGGAGGGTTGTCGGGGGCTTCCAGATTCCGATAAGCCCCTGACCTGCAGACCCCGACAACCACCGGGCAAGGGTTGTTGGGAAGAGGCCCTTGTCCCCATCAACATGGGGCAAGGTGCTTTGGGGTGGGGGGCACAAAGCCCTCCACCCCAAAGCACCCACCCCCTTATGTTGAGGGCATTCGTCCTGGTATGCAGGGCCATCTTTAAAGCAGGGCAAGCGGGGTACCTGCCCTGGGCCCAATCTTTGTTGGGGGCCCAAAGCATTGAACCTGAGCTACCCGAAACCTGGGGCCCCGATTACGGCTTTGCAGATCACACAGAGGACACAGGAGGCTGTATTCCCGAGCTAACCAGCAGAGAGAGAGCGGGGCCGAGAGCTCCACTGATGCTCTGACCCCGCTCCATGCAGCCTGTATGCTAGGAACAGAGCGGCTGTAGTGAGAGCAGTGATCGGAGTGTGAGCCCCCTCTATACTGGCTGGGGAATACAGAGACCTGGGGGCGAGGCCGGGAGCTCCACTGATGCTCTAACCTCTCCTGTAGCATGCCTGCAGTCTCTGATTTTCACCTGTAGTGTGTCCGTAGTCTCTGATTGTCACCTGTAGTGTGTCCGCAGTCTCTGATTGTAAACTGTAGAGTGTCTACAGTCTCTGATTGTCACCCGTAGCATGTCCACAATCTCTGATTGTCACCTGTAGTGTGTGCGCAGTCTCTGATTGTCATCTGTAGTGTGTGCGCAGTCTCTGATTGTCATCTGTAGCGTGTCCGCAGTCTCTGGTTGTCTCCTGTAGCATGTCCGTAGTCTCTGATTGTCACCTGTAGCATGTCCACAGTCTCTGATTGTCACCTGTAGCTTGTCCGCTGTCTGATTGTCTCCTGTAGCATGTCCACAGTCTCTGATTGTCACAAGTAGCATGCCCGCAGTCTGATTGTCTCCTGTAGCACGTCCACGGGCTCTGATTTGTCTCTTGTAGTGTGTCCGCCATCCCTGATTGTCACCTGTAGTGTGTGAGCAGTCTCTAATTGTCACCTGTAGCGTGCCAGCAGTCTCTGATTTGCCTCCTGTAGCGTGTCCGTAGTCTCTGATTGTCACCTGTAGCATGTCCGCAGTCTCTGATTGTCACCTGTATAATGTCCACGGTCTCCGATTGTCATCTGTAGCATGTCCGCAGTCTCTGATTGTCACCTGTAGCATATTCGCAGACTCTGATTGTCACCTGTAGCATGTCCACAGTCTGATTGTCTCCTGTAGCATGTCCGCAGTCTCTGATTTGTCTCCTGTAGCGTGTCCGCAGTCTCTGATTGTCACCTGTAGTGTGTGAGCAGTCTCTAATTGTCACCTGTAGCGTGCCAGCAGTCTCTGATTTGCATCCTGTAGCGTGTCCGTAGTCTCTGATTGTCACCTGTAGCATGTCCACAGTCTCTGATTGTCACCTGTATAATGTCCACGGTCTCCGATTGTCATCTGTAGCATGTCCGCAGTCTCTGATTGTCATCTGTAGCATATTCGCAGACTCTGATTGTCACCTGTAGCATGTCCACAGTCTGATTGTCTCCTGTAGCATGTCCGCAGTCTCTGATTTGTCTCCTGTAGCGTGTCCGCAGTCTCTGATTGTCTCCCGTAGCATGTCCACAGTCTCTGGTCATCTCCTGCAGTTAATTTGCAGTCTCTGATGCTCTCCTGCATTATATTTGCAGTCTCTGACCCTCTCCTGTAGTATGTGTATTAATGTGCTGCTTTACTTGCTCAATTATTTGGGATTGCTCCACTGCTCAGTGAGTGGTAATGATGTACATTAACCTGTAGCAACCAATCAGTGAACAGTAGTGATCTGCTGTATTTTCTAGCAACCAGTGAGTGATAATGATGTGCTTTAACCACTAGCAACCAATCAGTGAGCGCTAATAATGTGCAGGAACCTCTAGCAACCAATCGACAAGCAGAAATGATGTGTTGTACCTCTAGCAACCAGCCAGTGAGTGGTAAAGATAAGCTGTAACCTCTGGCAACCAATTGCAATCGCTGCGTGATCTGCTGCAGTAAACTGATTTTGAGTCCACCTGTTATTTCTTGCATGTCTCAGAATGGAGGGGGGGACCAAGAAAATGTTTGCCCATGGCCCAATCAATATTAAAGATGGCCCTGCTGGTATGGTTCAGGAGGGGGGATGGGCACTTGCTTGTCCCCTCCCTTTCCTGACCTGCCAGGCTGCATGCTCGGATAAGGCTCTGGTATGGTTTTTGGGGGGACTCCACGCCATTTAAAAAAAAATGTTGGTGTGGGGGGTACTCTGCGAATCCATACTAGACCCAAGGGCCTTGTATTGACCGGGGGGGCCAAATGCTGTTTTTTATCACGATTTTTTTTTAGTCAGCAATTTGGGGTTTTTTTTACATTCAGTGGGGAAGCCCGCTGACAGCTGGTGACTCATCGGTTGTTAAGGATGCGGTGACCCGCTTCTCTACCCCCTCCGTAACAAGCAGTTATATACAGTGAATATAGAGCTTTAAAAAAAAAACACAAATCACAAAAGGCAAATCGCAGCAAAATAGCATTAAAATCAAAATAAAAAAATACGGTACGGTATGCGGGTCCATTGAAGTCTATTACATGCAAAATGCTGCATTTTGCTGGAAAAAAAGTCCCTGACCTTTCCAAAAACGCAGAGGCTCAATTCACACTAATCAGTTTTTTGATGCATTTTGCAGAAATGCAGGGAAATTTTTTAACATGGGTTCCTATGGAACATGTTCAATGCATTTTTGTGCCTCTGTCTTTTTGGAAAGGGTCGGAGACTTTTTTTCCCGCAAAATGCAGCGTTTTGCATGTAATAGGATTCATCCAAAACGCAAGTACCGCGTTGTTAAGGATGCGGCAGCCGGCTTCACGGCTCCCTCCTTAGCAACCAGCTATATACAGTGTAAAAAATAAAATGCAAGACGTAAATCGTGGCAAAATCGCAGTAAAATAGCAGTAAAAAAGTGTGTCCAAAAACGTGGCAAGCACCACAAAAAGCACTGCAGATACGCTGAACAGCAACATGCATAGATGTGAATCGAGCCTAATGCCCTGTACACACGATTGGAATTTCCGCCAGAAAAACCTTAGATGGTTTTTCCAACGGAATTCCGTTCAAGCTTGCCTTGCATACACATGGTTGCACAAAAGTTCTCTGAACTTTTGACCGTCAAAACGCGGTGACGTACAATACTACGACGAGCTGAGAAAATAAAGTTCAATGCTTCTGAGCATGCGTCGAATTGTTTCCGAGCATGCATAGGAATTTTGTGTGTCGGAATTGCTACAGACGATCGGAATTTCCGATAGGAACTTTTTCGGTCGGAAAAATAGAGAACCTGCTCTCAATCTTTTGCTGGCGGAAATTCCGCCAGCAAAATTCCGATGGAGCATACACACGGTTGGAATTTCAGACCAAAAGCTCACATCGGACTTTTGCTGCCGGAATTACCAATCGTGTGTACGAGGCATTAGACACTGCCACAGACACAGCTTTGATTGCTTTTGGCCTGATTCACACCTATGTATTTTTTTGTGTGTGTTTTCAGTTTTGCAGAAACACACTACAGTCCATTTAACATGGTTTCCTATGGGCCATGTTCACATCTAAGCATTTTATGGAAAGGGCAAGGGACTTTTTTCTGGTTTTTGGTTCCATAGACTTCAATGGATCACAAACGTGTATTGAAAAACACAAAATGCACCTGGGGTATGCAAACTGCAACCGACATAGGTGTGAACCAGGCCTTACACTATATTTACTGAGGCTGGGTTCACACTGCAGCATGCAGCAGCTCACAGCAGGAATCCCGTGCGTCCCGTTCACAGTTTCAGGCCCGATTTCAGCCCCAATTTTTGGCTGAATTCGGACCTGAAACGGACCAAAAGACGCACAGGGCTCCTGTACAAATTCCCACCGAAGCCGCAGTGGAGATATGTGAACTGGCTCCAAAGAGAGCCGGTCAAAATCGCCTGCTATAGCGAATTAGATGCGGGGGAACCCACATCCAATTTGCAATAGTGTGAAACCAGCCTTATAAGAAACTATATGGGGTTGGTTTACTAAAGCTGGAGAATGCAAAATCTGGTGCAGCTGTGTAAGATAGCCAATCAACTTCCAACATCAGCTTGTTGAATTAAGCTTTGACAAAAAAACAGAACCTGGAAGTTGCACCAGATTTTGCACTCTATAGTTTTAGTAAGCGTTTTACATTAGAGCATCTCCAAAGTCACACTATTTCCAGTGCGACTCTGGAGCTTGACTTTGATGGAACTTTTGATGCGACTTTGATCTGATCTTACATTCTCTGGCCCAAAGTCGCATCAAAAGTCAGACCAAAGTAGTGCAGGAACCTTCTCTGAAGTCGCAGTAGGAATGGCTCTCATAGATAAAAAAAAAAAAATTAAATTTCACAAGTCGGATCCTAAGTCGCACAAGTGTAAAAAAAGCTGGAATACACACTATACAATTTTCTGTAGACTTTTTCCTTCAGATTTACCAAGACAATATAATATGAGGTCAAACCTTAGGAGTTCCAATTTGTATGCAATCAGGCAGGCCCTTGCACTACATGGATTTGGTAAATCTATAGCCTCGTACACACGATTGGATTTTCTGACGGGAAATGTGTGATGACAGGCTGTTGGCGGAAAATTTGACCGTTTGTACGCTCCATCGGACAATTGTTGTCGGATTTTCCGCGGACAAATGTTGGATAGCAGGTTTTAAAATTTTCCGCAGACAAATGTCTGTTTCGGATTTTCCGAGCGCGTGTACACAAGTCCGTTGGGCAAAAGTCCAAAGTACAAACACGCATGCTCAGAAGCAAGGACAAGCCAGAATCGGTCTGTCTTGTAAACTAGCGTTTGTAATGGAGAATTAACATTCGTGACGTGGCAAATTATGAAATCTAGAAATGCAGCGCACAATTCTTTTCTTCTTTAATGGGATAATAATGAAGCTGCTTTGCTGGTGATACTGATGGAGTTATTGCAAACAAATTTTCAAAGGCTCTTTTTTTCTAGTGATATCAAGAATAATATTATTATGCTTTTTTTTTTTTGCTTTTCTTTTGGGCAAGTTACCACTCCACGCCATTATCCCATAGTTTTTAAGATCAAAGATACAACTATATTGGTGTCCCTTGTCAATTTTACATTGTATTTTTTTAAATGTAACTGCCTACTCCCAAACTGTCATTTGAAGTAAAACACATAGCCAAGTATTATTCTACGCAATTTATTTATTGTGAATTAAAAAAAGAAAACAAATAAAATTAGACATGCTATCTGCCAATAGAACTTAACCATAAAGTGCATTCTATGCATCCAAAAATATAGAAAATATACCAAATCAAATCATTCTTCAACCAAAAAAATAATGTGAAAGTAATAACTCCAAGGCCAATAATAAATAACACGTTATCTCCTCCGATTCCGCAACATCGCTGGTTGACGAACTGCCATTCAGAAATGAACTGAAAAGCGTGAAATGAAAAGCGCTAAATGAAAAGCACGAAGCAACACTCACCAAACTTCTACTGATGCCGTGTACACACGGGCGGACTTTTTGACCGGACTGATCTGACGGACTGAATCCGACGGACAATCGGACCGTGTGTGGGCTGCATCAGACCTGCAGCGGACTTTTTCGGTCAAAAATCTGACGGACTTTAGATTTGGAACAGGTATCAAATTTGTCCGGCGGACTCGAGTCCGGTCAAAAAAATCCTCTTGTCTGTATTCTAGTCTGACGGACGAAAACCCACGATAGGGCAGCTATTGGATACCGGCTATCAACTTCCTTATTTTAATCTGGTCATACGTCATCATGTACAAATCCGTTGGACTTTGGTGTGATCATGTGTAGACAAGTCCATCGGAAGTCCGTCAAAAGTCCGTCGAAAGTCTGACGGAAAGACCGTTGGACCAGTGGTCGAAAAGTCCGCCCGTGTATACGCGGCATAACACGAAATTAGCAGAAGGAGCCCAAAGGGTGGTGCTAAAGAGCTGAAAAACCATGTAGTACATCAGTACGTTCGTGTTTGTTGGCCAACAATTCCTTGCCATGTGTATGCAAGACAAGTTTGGGCCAACGCCCTTCGAACAAAAGTCCACTGTTTTGTTGGCCAACAAACCGTACGTGTGTACAAGGCTTAAAGGAAATCAGCCAACAAAAGTTGTATAGTGTGTATGGGGTCTTAAATAACCCCTATGTGTCAGTATTTTAGCAGACATTCATAGACACTACCATGAAAAACATTGCTATTGTCCCTTTGAAGCTGAAATTCTGGTATTAAGTATTTATTTTAATGTACCAGGGGAACTGATTTTACTGTTTGTTGAATAAAGCAGGTTTTCCAAGGGTAGAGCTTCAAAGGTCTTCTTTTTTTTTTTTTTTGCTTTCGATTTTATGATGTTTGTAGTACAAATTTCTGCAGTCTATGGAAGTCAAAAAAGAAGGATGAAAGTTTGAGCACTGGTGACTCTGTACATTTTGATGGAGGTTGAGTAGCCATTTTGGCAATTATGGACTGATTCCTCCCAGCACTCACCAGTAGTGGGCCGCGGACGCAAAGATAAATATAAATGCTCTTCTTTTACAGAGTGGGCTTTGATGACAAGGAACTTAAAAATTCTGCAGCTGATTCCATAAATGTTCGATGCACGCCTTTGCGTCTTCAATTAGTTGCAACATATCAGAGATGGCATTAACAGTTCCTTAATTGACCCATCTCCTGAAATGTCTGTTCAAGCAATGTTTATTACATGATCAAATCCTGCCGAACACTAACCAATGTCATTTCCCTTGCTGCTGCCACTGTCTGATTTATCTTTAATCACGTTGTACATAAAGGCTCTGCATTTTCATTTTTAGGCATTACAAATTGTACAGGAGAGTGAATGATTTTCATGCTCGGTCTTTGTCCTTTATTAAAAATGCTCCTTTCGGAGTTTGTGCGAGCTGTTCCAAGGATGAGCAGTGCGTCAGATCTTTAACCAGTCATGCTATCAAAGGTTTCGACTTTTTTCTTTCTCTTCTTTCCGGGCCCAAAACTGATGTAAAATACATCAGAAAAGAACAAGAAAGAGAAAGAGAAAGCCAGAGAACCCAGTGGGAGCAGAGAAACATTTTAAGCTGCGCGAGGCACAGAACATTCATTGGGAATAGCACTGTGCAATTTTATCATTACTTATTTAAAAAAAAAAAAAAAATTAAATATCTCAGCAGGATTACACAGCTCTTCTTTTTTAAAGCACTCAAGTTTTTGTAGTCGGTTAAATGTTAGCTGTATTAGGATTTGCCATGATGATTACATTACGCAAGCTGGAAAGTGTCAGAGCCGCCTCGACTGATGAACAATATAAAGACAGGGTGACCTTTAACTCCACCATTATTACACTGGAAGATATTCATGGTAAGGGATTGTCACTTCCCACTAGGGACACTTTCATTCACTCTCTTGTGTTTCTTTTTACAGGATAACTTTAGTTAAACTTGTTATAAAGAGATTTACAGGAAGATCTCAATAATTAGAGGAGGAACAACAGAAAAACAGAAGTTGCTTTTACTGTTCTCTCTTCTGAAAATACTACCTGCTTGGCTGTCATGCTCACCCTTTTGCTTTTAATGCTTTGAGCAACAGACCTTTAAAAAGTATAGATTGTGGGGTTAATTTACTAAAATTGGACAGTACAAATTTATGTGCAGCTCTGCATGGTAGCCAATCAGCTTCTAACTTCAGCTTGTTCAATTAAAGGAATTGTAAAGGCAGAAGGTTTTTTTTTATCTTAACCACTTGACGACCGCCTCACGCCGATGTACGTCGGCAAAGTGGCACGGACAGGCAAAATCACGTACAGGGTACGTGATTTGCCTTCCGCGGGTGGGGGGTCCGATCGGACCCCCCCCCGGTGCCCGAGGCGGTCGTCTTTTGTCCAGCGGCGATCGGTGATGAGGGAGAGACCATCCGTTCGTGGCCCCCCCCTCGCGATCGCCGCCGGCCAATCGAATCATTCCTTTGCTGCTGTATGCTAAACAGCAGCAAAGGAAATGATGTCATCTCTCCTCGGCTCGGTAATTTCCGTTCCGGCCCGAGGAGAGAAGACTTCACTGTGAGTGCACCAACACTACACACACAGTAGAACATGCCAGGCACACAAAACACCCCGATACCCCCCCCCCCCGATCGCCCCCCGATCCCCCCCCAATCACCCCCCCCCCCCCCTGTCACAAACTGACACCAGCAGTTTTTTTTTTTTTTCTGATTACTGCATAGTGTCAGTTTGTGACAGTTACAGTGTTGGGACAGTTAGTATTACCCCCCTGTAGGTCTAGGGTACCCCCCTAACCCCCCCTAATAAAGTTTTAACCCCTTGATCACCCCCTGTCACCAGTGTCACTAAGCGATCATTTTTCTGATCGCTGTATTAGTGTCGCTGGTGACGCTAGTTAGTGAGGTAAATATTTAGGTTCGCCGTCAGCGTTTTATAGCGTCAGGGACCCCCATATACTACCTAATAAATGTTTTAACCCCTTGATTGCCCCCTAGTTAACCCTTTCACCACTGATCACCGTATAACCGTTACGGTTGACGCTGGTTAGTTTGTTTATTTTTTATAGTGTCAGGGCACCCGCCGTTTATTACCGAATAAAGGTTTAGCCCCCCGATCGCCCGGCGGTGATATGCGTCGCCCCAGGCAGCGTCAGATTAGCGCCAGTACCGCTAACACCCACGCACGCAGCATGCGCCTCCCTTAGTGGTATAGTATCTGAACGGATCAATATCTGATCCGATCAGATCTATACTAGCGTCCCCAGCAGTTTAGGGTTCCCAAAAACGCAGTGTTAGCGGGATCAGTCCAGATACCTGCTAGCACCTGCGTTTTGTGCCTCCGCCCAGCCCAACCAAGTGCAGTATCGAACGATCACTGTCACTTACAAAACACTAAACGCATAACTGCAGCGTTCGCAGAGTCAGGCCTGATCCCTGCGATCGCTAACAGTTTTTTTGGTAGTATTTTGGTGAACTGGCAAGCACCAGCCCCAGGCAGCGCCAGGTTAGCGCCAGTACCGCTAACACCCACGCACGCAGCATACACCTCCCTTAGTGGTATAGTATCTGATCGCATCAATATCTGATCCGATCAGATCTATACTAGCGTCACCAGCAGTTTAGGGTTCCCAAAAACGCAGTGTTAGCGGGATCAGCCCAGATACCTGCTAGCACCTGCGTTTTGCCCCTCCGCCCGGCCCGGCCCAGCCCACCCAAGTGCAGTATCGATCGATCACTGTCACTTACAAAACACTAAACGCATAACTGCAGCGTTCGCAGAGTCAGGCCTGATCCCTGCAATCGCTAACAGTTTTTTGGTAGCGTTTTGGTGAACTGGCAAGCGCCAGCGGCCTAGTACACCCCGGTCGTAGTCAAACCAGCACTGCAGTAACACTTGGTGACGTGGCGAGTCCCATAAGTGCAGTTGAAGCTGGTGAGGTGGCAAGCACAAGTAGTGTCCCGCCGCCACCAAAAAGACAAACACAGGCCCGTCGTGCCCATAGTGCCCTTCCTGCTGCATTCGCCAATCCTAATTGGGAACCCACCGCTTCTGCAGCGCCCGTACTTCCCCCATTCACATCCCCAACCAAATGCAGTCGGCTGCATGAGAGGCATTTTCTTTATGTCCTCCCGAGTACCCCTACCCAGCGAACCCCCCAAAAAAGATGTTGTGTCTGCAGCAAGCGCGGATATAGGCGTGACACCCGCTATTATTGTCCCTCCTGTCCTGACAATCCTGGGAGGGGAAGTAAGGTGGAGCATTCTGAGGGCCCTGACCAATCCCCAACTTGGCTTGGCAGGGGGCAGGCCCCTTCAAATACTCTGGGTCAGCCCAGCTAGGGAGGAGAGTTCAGGTGGAGGCTGGAGATGGAGTGTTAGGCTGTTGTGGCCTTTGAGGGAGCTCCCCAGTCTGGGAGGGGGGTCTGGGAAGGGGGTGACCTTGGGCCTGGGCTTGGGTGCGGATGGGACCTTCTCAAAACCCACAGAGGTGTCTTGGCCAGGAAGCACTGGAAGCAAGGAGAGGAGAGCAGTTCTTAGTAACTATATTCATCAGGGCAATTACCCATCTAGAATAGACATAAGCAGCTATAAGCACTTGTAATACCCTCTAGTGTGCTAGAAGGATAGTGTATGTTTTTTGTGAGAGTAAGTAAATGTCCAGGCTTGGCTAGCAGCTCACAGGCAGCATCACAAAGACCCCCCACTTCTTTCCAGAATGTTCTAGTGTTTTCTGGAAAGGAAGGAGGAGAGGGGAGGTGGTGCTGTCTGGGGTGTTCTAAGGAGCCCTGATCAATCTCCAATCTGGATTGGCAGGGGGCAGGCCTCCTTAAATACCTAGGGTCAGGCTATCTGGGGAGGAGTTGTTCGGAGGAAGCTGGAGATGGAGTGCTAGGCTGCCGTGGCATTTAAGGGAGCTCCCCAGTCTGGGGGAGTGACTTTGGGCCTGGGGCTCAGGTGCGGACAGGAGCCTTCTCACGACACACAGAAGTGTCCTGGACAGGTGGCATGGGAGCAAGAGAGGACAGTGGGAGAGCACTGCCAGGCAAAGTTTCCAGGAGAGGAACAATAGGTTGCAGCCAAGAGGGCTGGTGAGTGTCACACAGTCGGGAGATCTAGGAGGCACGCCTGAGAGGACTGGGAGAGTGCAAGATGGGATGGGTGCAGAGCCAGAGAAGTGGACCGGGGTGTCACGGCAGTGGAGAGAGGCAGCTGCAGCCATGAGGGCTGGCAGGGCCTGAAGATGTGGTACTGGGCTCAGTAGCCATGTAGACAGCTAGCACTAAGGACTACCATATTTTTGCTACAGTAAAGGGTCCGCGGTCCCTGCCTGCAAAGGGCATTCACCTTAGGCTTGGCTGAGTCAGTGTCCGGGAAGTGCAAGCAAGTGATGTGCTGGAGGTGTTGAGGAGGGATAGTCTGCAAGCAAGGGATGTGCTGGAGTTGAAGATTGAAGTTGTATATACTGGAGGTGTATATAGTCGGTCCCATGAATAATCCATCTCCATCCAAGTATATTCCCTTCAATAAAAATAAAAAACAAAGTTCAAGGACTGGTTTTCTGCCTGAGGGTGAATGAGAACTGTGTACCCGGCTGGGCAGGGTGACAGACGGAATACAACACTCAGCAACCCTCAAGAGGGTACCACTACACACTTGACAGGGGTTCTAATACTTCACTACTCCATCCAAAATTGAGAAAAGAAAATTGTCTTGGCTGTACACAAAAATTATTGCAAGGATGCTCACGGGGGGGGGTCCAAAAGTGTAGTTGTTCATACTGATCAATTAGAATTTCTCTGTAAAGTGTGTCTAAATCCCAACACAAAGGCCCCTTTCACACTGTTTTGCAGAGGCTTCCCTACAGCGCAATATACCGCTTGTTTTGTGCGGGTTACCCGCACTTTTCCATAGACTTCCATTAGATCGGGCAGTTTCGGTGCATTTTCTGAAAGTGCACAAAAACCACCTGATCTAATGGAAGTCAATGGCAAAGTGCAGGGGTAACCCGCACTAAAACCACAGGTACACTGCACTGCACACACGCAGGGGGGGGGGGGGGGGGGGACCGCAGCAGAGCAGCATGAGAGGGGCTTTAATGTACATCTAAAGCCAAACTTCTTTTTTTTTTCATTTTGGATATAGTATGGAGGGTTAAAATTTCTGTCAATGTCGTTTTTTTTTTTCTATCCGTATCTCCATAGTGAGCTTTTCCTAAGAGGATCTCTTTTTAATGTCAAGGAAATCCCCTCTAAAGCTGCTCATACACTGATCGAAATTTTGATCAGTGTGTGGCTATTCCTGCTTTAGGTTGAGTGTTCAACCAGTTTCTAATAAAGGGACATGCTGGAAAATGTTTCTCAATCCCAAAGTTAGAATACAATGTCCCAGTAGGGGGGTAAATTCCTCCATTAACCTTCCTTGTGTGGGTGTGTAATGAGGAGCTTGGCTAAGAATGGTGAGTGAGAGAAACACTAACTGCAGCTGATCTCTGTAGCTGCCATGCAGCAGTGCACTACTGGTTAACAGCTATTTCAGCAAAAGGAGGAGGCTGCTGAGCTGGAAGAATTCAATGGACAGTCAGGTAGCATAGAAAGTGGGAACTGTAGTCCAGAGGAGAGAGGCTCTACTGTAATCAAGAGCTTTTGAACTACATTCCCTAGAAAGGAGATAGCCAGGAGGAGGGGAAAGAGTTGTATTTTTCCAGGCTGTACAGGACACAGCTTCCTTCTTCCATGAGGGAGACCAGAGAGTGCACATTGCTGTCCAGTGTGCACCATCACTGCTGCATATCGGTGTCATAAACAGGATCTGGAGTGCTGAGTTTGAGGTGCAGACAGCCAGAGTCACCTGGGTGCAGAGCAAAGAGTTGACTGATTGCTGTATGTGACCGGATGGTGATCTGCATTATCACTGGGACTGGTGAGCTCCTGCTGTGGGGATTTGCTCTCTGCTGCTAGAGAGACTGAGCTCTTTAGGAACTGACTATACAGCCATCTAGTAGCCTTATTGCTGCCTTCAGGCTAGAATGGGACCATTCTCAAGTGCACCAATGGTACAACTGGACCACAGTGTTAGCCAGTTGAAGAGTTAGAAATAAAGACTGTCCCTTTACAGCTGCTACATAGAGGCATTTGCCCATTGCTTGGTTTAAGAAGTACCTGTCAGGGGACATTGCACCATATCCTAGTCATTCTCCTAGACACACTCCAGATTAGGTTTTAGTATTTGTATTCACATTGCAGTGAATGCTTATACTGTATGCACTGTTTATTGCTGACTTTGCAGAGTTATGTGTTACCTTGGCATAGTGATTATACTGTCTAGCAGATTATGCCTGAACCTACCTTCTGTATGCACAATAATGCTCAAACCACCGTACATTTATCTGTACCAATAAAAGTCTTGTGTCTATTTCCTAAAACCAGCTCACAGCCGAGATAAAGGTATCTATACTCATGTTTTCATAAGTGCTTGCAGTGACTTTCAATCACAGGGGCTGTGTGTCAGAGGGGCTGTGGTTGTTCTCAGGGTGGAGCAGAACAGAGAACCCAAATTGCCAAGTGACTCCTGCTGGAGTAGCACTAAACATGGATGGAGGAATCTGTTTGTAGCACCCTCTAGTGTGCTAGAAAGGGAGTTGTACATAGTTATTTAGTGTAGGTAAATTTGGCTTGGCTGGCAGCCAAGCCTGGGTTTATTCTGAGTCAGGGTTTGTGTGACTCAGGGAGGCTGAATGACTCAGCAGCAGCATCTCTGGTGACTCCCCCTACTTGCTGAAAACTTGGAGAAGCTGTCTAGGAAGAGCTAGGAGGTCTAGGAGGAGCTGTCTGGAGTATTCATGAGGGCCACAGCCAATGGCGTCACTAGGGGGGGGCAGAGGGGGCCCTGACCCCCCAACATTATGCTGTGCCCCACCATGTGCCCCCCTAATTTAAAAAAAAAATCAAATTTTTTTTACAAAAAGGCAATGTCTAAGAGGGAGAGCGTCCCCAGTCAGCTCCTGCAGGTGATTACTCCCCCCTCTCTCTGCTCGCTGACACTGCATAATGCAAGCGCTCACACAACCATGGCTGCCCAATCTGCTCCTTCCCCTGCATCCTCATTGGCAGGGAGAAGAGCGAGTTGCATGAAGGACTCCACCAGGACTCTCAGTTACTACAAAAACAAACTGATTTCTCCCGTCCTTAGGACAGGAGAACCAGCCTGTAAATTCCAAGAGATGCCAGACCAGCGCTGTCAATAGCAGGGACAGGACAGCAAGAGGAGGCTGGGGAACTCCACAGTGGCAGAACACCAGGGCCCGGTGGCAAGACAACCTTTGCAACCCCGATAGTTCTCCTGCTGCTTTTCACCCTTATATTATCTTGGTATGCTGGTGACATATATCTCTTGTTTTCTGTCACCCTGGGGGGGGGGGGGGGGCAATATAGTAGGAAGGGAGCTCACTGCAGAACATGTGAAAGGGCCATTGTGGGATCGTAGTAAAGGGCCCCAGGATATATATATATATATATATATATATATATATATATATATATATATATATATATATATATATATATATATATATATATATATATATATATATATATATATATATATAATTGCATTTTATAGTTGCCACTCCCTACTTTTGTCCCTGTCTCCCCATGTGCCCCCCCTAAATATGAAATCTGGAGACGCCACTGGTGCCCCCAGCCAATCTCCGGCCAATGGGCTGGCAGGGGGAGGGACCTCTTAAATACGCTGGGTCAGGCCAGCAGGGACACTGGAGTTCAGGTGGAAGCTGGAGATGGTGTGGGAAGGGGGCTGTCGAAGGCCATTGAGGGTGTTTCTTCTTCTGGGGGGGTGACCTCAGCCTGGGGCTTGGATGCAGGAGGAATCCTCTTCAAACACACAGAGGAGTCCGGCCTAATGGCACAAGAGCAGGCATGGGGACAGCAGGAGCCAGTGAGCACATCCAGGAGATCTCCAGGAGAAGACAGCGGGGTGGCTGGTGAGTGAGACAGTCTGGAAGGACTAAGAGACAGCCTGAGAGGACTGAGGTGGCAGTCTGGGATGGTTGTAGAGCCAGTCTTGGAGGACTGTGAAAGAGTAGCCAGAAGGGCTAGTGAAAGGAGCAACTAGAGCCAGGCGGGCTGGCAGTGCCTGAAGAGGTGGTGCTGGTATCAGTAGCAACAGAAAGGCAGCTGGACACTGGGACTTTTCTACACACCAAAGGGGCCCACAGTCCCTGCCTGTAAAGGGCTTTACTGGATCTGGCTGAATGCTTTGTCCGATTTACCAAAACAGTGTTCCAGCTGGGCCTGAGTGTTCTGCAAGCAAGTGATGTGCTGGAGGAAGATGAGGAGTGTACATAGCTGTATATAGGAAAGTTGTCCCTCAAGAACTGTTCTTAAAGTCAAGTGGGCATCTCATAATACCCCTAATACCCCTAATCAACAAAACAAAGTTGCTGGACTGTTTCATGACTCTTGCATGCTGTGAAAATTTGGTGTGCCTGGCTATGCAGGGTGGGAGAACCCTATTCACCAGCGGCTCCTACGGGGGTAGCGCTACATGTTGAAGCAAAGCAAAAAAGAAACAAAACTTTAAGCTGATCGTAGATGATTGAAATTTGGCTGGTTCAGTAGGAACTGGATACATTTTTATCCATTTATGGCTGTTCCTGTTGATCTATTTGATTGACTTCTCATGAACAGTACTGCTGTAAAATTGTTCTTCAATCAGCTCAGCAGCCAATCCCCTGCAGTTCTGTGTATTCTGACAGCAGGGAAATCTCTGAAACACTGACATTGCGAGCAGAATTCCCACATCCACATTGAATGTGTGGATGAAGGAATCAGTTCAGTTTTTTCATTCAGACTTCTGATTGATTCCCCTTCACTTATCTGCGGTCATGTACACTGCTCTATGCACACTACAAACTCCTATAGTGCAAAAAGAGAGGGTCGCTACCAGGGGCGGACTGACCATTGAGCCACTCGGGCACTGCCGAGGGCCCTGGGCCACTAAGGGGCCCCATCAGGGTTGCCAGCCTCAGTAAAACCAGGGATAGTATGTATAAATCTGTGTTTTTTTAACATCTGTCTGTGTATACTGTGTGTACATGTATGTGTATACTGTGTGATTGTATACTGTGTGTGTGTGTATACTGTGTGGCACAATAATCTCCTATTGCCCGGGGGCCCCATGAGTTATCAGTCCACCCCTGGTCGCTACGTTTCTACACACAGTGGGTCCTCAGTACAGGTTTCCTTTAAAATAGAACTCTTTCCAAATAAATAAAGTAAAGTAACTAAGGTAGGAGTGCCTTCTTAGTACATTGGTGGGTTGGAGGGATCAGTATGTCGGTAGGCTTTCAGGTGTAAGATGGCAATGTCAGGCAGCTGGGCAGGTATCAATACCAAAAGTGCTGGTGGTTGGTGGGTTGTAGCAGTGAAGAAAAAGCTGAGTATTCATCTACTGAAGGCTCTCCAAACAGTAAGACAAGTTCTCTTTCTGTAAAACAAGTTCTCTTTCTGGATATTGGAGCTTTACAAACTCTGACCCAATTGATCCAAGCCTTATTTTTGTACTGTGACTGAGCTGTTTAAGTTGCTGCCAAAGGTGTTGTTGTGTTTTTTTGTTTTTTTTGCACACATATTTATCATTTTAAATACAAAATCATTTTAGGACTGAAGATTAGTTAAAACCTCCAATCATTATATATTTTCTGAAAGCAGAAACCCTAAGGCTACTTTATAGCACAGCGCCTCTCCTGTCACTCCAGGGGGAAAGCCTGAGGGCTTTCACACTGGAGCGGTGCACTTGTGGGATGTTAAAAAAAGCCCTGCAAGCAGAATCTTTGCAGCGCTTTAGGGGTGGTGTATAGACCGCTTCTAAAGCGCCCCTGCCCATTGAAATCAATGGACAGTGCCACCGAAGCGCCTGCAAAGCACCTGCAAAGCGCCTCGGCAGCGACACTTTGCGAGTGCTTCTAACCCCTTTTCGGCTGCTAGCGGGAGTTAAAATCGCCCCGCTACTGGCCGAAAAGCGCCTCTAAAACTACGGTAAAGCACAGCAAAAAATAGCAGCGCTTTACCGCCGATGCCCCCAATGCACCAGTGTGAAAGTGCCCTAAAGAATAAAATAGTTGTAGCTCCAGTTTTTTATGTCAATGGTTTATCAAGCACAAATTTTTAAAAGCCCCCACAGATCATCAGTTTAGAGTTATTAGTGAATATTGGCCCTAGATTCATTGCTCTCACTCCGGCCTCCAAGGCGACATATAACATGTGCAGTGCAAGCAATCTTTTCTACACATGCGCCCCGATGGATGTGGTTCATGTGGGGACAGATAGGCTAGATTTTTTTGGGGGGGGGGTAGTTTCTAAATGTTTGGGTGTAACTTTTTGTTTTTACACTCCTTTTCACTAAAACTTTATATCACATAAGGGGCACAAATTCCCTTATATGACATAAACTCTTTGTGGCAGGTTCCCTTTAATGAGACTTTAGGGGTCTTTTAGACACCAGACTCCATGGAAGCTAATGAAGGACAGATTGCTTTCCGTTACCTTCCTTCCTGACCACAGTGGCCAGGGAAAGTGACAACAGAAACCAGAAGTGGCATTATACATGCTGCTTCCTGGTTCCAGAGACCACAGAAAGCAATCAGGCAGCTATACAGCTGTCTGATCACTTTTATCAGTAAGCAGACACTTGGCTTGTGGAGTGTGTGTAAAACCCCCAGCTGCCACTGACAAATGACATACGATGGTGGAAGTAAAAGGGCTAATGAACACCCATCATTACAATATTCTAAGAGGTCTATATATAAAACATTTGCTGTGGGAATGTCTTACCAGGGGTGTCAAACTGGTGGCCCTCCAGCTGGAACTAGAAGTCCCATTATGCATGTGCCTGTGGGAGTCATTCTTGTAACTATCAGCCTTGCAATGCCTCATGGGATTTGTAGTTCTGCAACAGCTAGAGGCTAGTTTGACAACCTTTTGCAGCTCCATCTAGTGGACATATTGTGGTATTTATTTTTTTATTGAGGTACTTCAGAAAAAATACTGCAGTATGGCCACTAGATAGAGCTGATGATCATAGGAGATAATTATATTATAAACAATATGGAAAACATTTGTGGGGCCCATGCAAAAGGTTAAAACATCTGCATATGTTTTATACATACATATTAGTAACCGCTTCCGGACCAGCCGCCACAGTTTTACTGTGGCAGGTTGGCTCCCCTGCGTGAAACCACATAACTGTACGTGATCTCACGGGGCCCGGATAGCAGGCGCGCACGCACCGCTGCACGGCGGGGGTGACGATGCTTGTGACCGACGGTCGCGATGACCGCCAGCCATGAGCGATCATGACCAGGGGACAAAGAACAGGGACGAGTGTGTGTAAAACACACACTTCCCTGTTCTGTTCTGACAGGAGTGACAGATCGTGTGTTCCTATTAGCTCGGAACCACGATCTGTCACTTCCTGTAGTTAGTCCCTCCCCCTTCAGTTAGAATCACCTCCCAGGTTACACAGTTAACCCCTTCACCGCCCCCTAGTGTTAACACCTTCACTGCCAGTGACATTTTTACAGTAATCAACGCATTTTTAATCGCACTGATCGCTGTATTAATGCCAATGGTTCCAAAAATGTGTCAAAATTGTCCGATGTGTCCGCCATAATGTCGCAGTCATAATAAAAATTGTAGATCGCCGCCATTACTAGTAAAAAAAAAATAATAATAATAAAAATGCTATAAATCTTTCCCCTATTTTGTAGATGCTATAACTTTTGCGCAAACCAATCAATATATACTTATTGCTTTTTTTTTTTACCAAAAATTTGTAGAAGAATACATATTGGCCTAAACTGAGGAAAAAAATAGCTTTTTTATATATTTTTGGGGGATATTTATTATAGCAAAAAGTAAAAAATAATGTTTTTATTTCAAAAATGTTGCTCTCTTTTTGTTTATAGAGCAAAAAATAAAAACCACAGAGGTGATCAAATACCACCAAAAGAAAGCTATATTTGTGGGAAAAAAAGGATGTCAATTTTGTTTGGGTACAACGTCGCACGACCGCACAATTGTCAGTTAAAATGATGCAGCGCCGAATCGCAAAAAGTGCTCTGGTCAGGAAGCCGGTAAATTCTTCCGGGGCTGAAGTGATTAATTAATATTCCAGAGACAAATGAATGCAAACATCAGCAAGATACATTTCAGTTAAGAGGACGGTTTCCAATGTTTGTAGTTACTCAGAAATGGGTCCCTGGTATCTGTCTTCTATCTTCTCGAAAAGATCTATTTCAGTTTACAGATTCCAATGTGGAGTAATTTAGAGATATTCCTAAAATCCTGGTGCCCCCAGGTTTAGGACATGTTCCACAGTGAGTATATGCTGATGTTGTGATCTCCTTTCCGACAATGCCTTCATAATTCCAGTGTTGAGGTCACTCTTTGTTTATTACAAATATAACACCCTCTTGCCCTGTGAGGGTGGTTTGGGCCTTCTAAGTGGATTGTTGGGCTAGCATTTCATCTCAGGCTAAAAGCATAAACTATTTGTTTATGTGGAAGAATTTGGGGTCAGTTACCCTTAAGAAGGTTAATTATAGGACCATAAACTCTTGGACAGAGGGAGGACACAGGATACCCAAAAAGTGATAAAGAAAATGCAAATTCCCCACTCTACAGTCAATATTTAAAAAGGTACAATCAAATGAGTGCAGCGCTAAAAATAAATACAGTGAATGATTGACCAAAAATAAAAAAAACAGCGTGTGAAACATAAAACATCAATTTATGATCAGACATAAAGAGCAGAAGTGCATGGTGATAACAAATATTTGAGTCTATTAAAGCGTCTCTGTTCAAAAGAATTGTAAAGAGTCACAACGTGTATCAGACATCATCTGGAAGCTAGCATCTCATGCAGAGGACATTCCACCAAAAATATGGTCTGTAGGTTCTCCACTGTGATATCTTTCCACCAGTATATAATGCACTCACCAGAAGAATGAATAAAGATGAGCCTTGTGTTATAAAACACGTGGACAAAGGTTGATCTCAGCCGAGGCTTGCATCAATGAAAGTGCAGCAGTGAACAGCAGTAAATCCGCGTACCCTTTAAGTGGGGTTGAACTGTGTAAAAAAGCTCACTGGGAGCCAAGAATGTAGCTACTATATTGTAGTATTTATTAGGTAATTAGGTAATAGGTGTACAAAATGGCCATAACACTTGTATAATAATGCAAAAGAAACACACTGCTCCTGCCAAGAGGTCACGGTGGCAATAACGTCAGTGTATAGGACCCTTACCAATGCGTTTCATGCTCAAACACAGATGATAGCAAATACTAATGCGCAAACCACAAAACACAAACAAAAAATTCAAACCAAAAAGGATAACTGATATAACTGCCACCATAAGGGTGTTCCCACACCAATAAAAGGAGATCTACAAAATGGTAAAATATGTGGCGCTTAATCAAATCAACTAGGAATGTAAAACAACTAAAATGGAAATTCAATAACGGAAAATCCAATCAATATTTGTGTCTTTACCATTATTCTTCCATCGCATTGTGTAACCAAAGATAAAAACAAATTATTGTTACTTCAATAAATGGATCCAAAATAGCCTACTCCCATAACGACCATTAGTGGAGCCTCTCAAAAGGGTGATAAATATTATCCGGGAGAACAAATCTTCTAAAAATAAACATTCTAAAAACCCAACAAATTGATAAGGTGCCTAACAATAATTCATGACACCATTGTGCAAATAAATAAGTGTAGACATGGATAAACTATGGAAATAAATAATAAAACACCCTAAGGTATGCAAATATAAGTTTTAAAAAGTAAGGTGCAAAAGTGCAATCTGTGCAACATCAATATAAAACATCAATATAAAAGAAAAAATGAACCAATAAATAAATGTAGTAACATGCAACACTCCATAGATGTGTAAAGAAAAATATAAGATAATAGTTAGGATCCAATATGAATCCAGCGAACGTGCTTAATATAGTGAAAATAAAGTGTCCTCAAAAAAGGGATCCCATAGACGATGCAATCCAAATTGTGACAATCTCAACTGAAACAAGTGAAAAGATAGTTCATCAAAGATTCCCGCTGCCAGCAATAAATCTTAAATGTAGATAAAGATATATTTCCCCCAGCCTCTCACCTCAGGGCTGAGCGATAACAGCCTTATCAGCAAATTGAGACAATCCAATCGGCTCCACAATGTCCTTAATGGTAGCCTCCTTAGGGGTCTCCTGTCTTAAAACTTACTCCGTTCTCAGGACGCCCCAGTTAAGCAATGTGATTCATGTAAAAAAGGGGAGGACGCACTCCATAGTGTAGTATTAAAAAGCAACACATTTATTAAAGGTATTCCACTTACATTAAAATAGTATCAAACGAGCATAGCATCTGCGAGCATAACAACTGCTTCCCGAACCCGGCCGTGATCCTCTGGGGGAGGGTACGTACTGACGTCACCACGCGATTTTACTAGGAGGACGGGCTCCGTTTGTTTATTGCTGGCTGGCATTGCCTTTAACATATGCGAATAATCATCTTACGGATGTAAGTGTATTACCTTTTTTCTATTAAACACTTTAGACTGTATTATGCTATGGTCAGTCTTTTCTTTTTGGGTCACTTGCCTAAACGAATACGGACTCCATAGACGGTGAAAGGGAGAGATTGCAGCCATCCAGCCTGCGTAAACCGATTTGATCATCATCTGCAAGCTAAAGGCCGTGGCTGAGTTATAGCCATCTGCCCTTTATGCTTGCCGTCTGGTAAGCAGGTTTATGTTACGATGGTTGGGCACTCTCCTATTTGTGTGAAATCACTGTGGTTCCATTAGGAAGAAAAAGCAATTTTTTATATGGACTTTTAAATGCCTTAACTTGAATGATTGGAACCTTTTAGCGCAGCTTCTCTTTTTTTAATTTACTTTTTGTGTGTATCCCACTTTATGCTGCTGCTTGTACCTATTTTTATACATACTTTATTTCGATTTTAGCGCAGTTCCTTTTGCCAATGTTCTGAGTTGAACCTTGTCCTGTTAAACCGCTGTATGGTCTTGGCCACTGTGCTGCAGCTCAGTTTCCGGGTCTTGGCAGTCTTCTTGTAATGAGATGCAATTGCACAAGAGATATACCAATTTACCTGCAGAAACAGATGTCAGACAACATGTGTAGCACTCACTAGGCTCTTTCATTCTATACAACTGGACAGGCAACCGGTCATCCCGCCCAGTTGTGGGTGATATTGAAACAAGTTTAATGTCAAACGAAGTTAATTGTTATGTTCGTTTTTCGCGAGGAATATGTTCATTTTGGAAATGCTATAACCTACTATACATGACCATACTGCTTTACTTCTTTGTATTTCACTATAAAAACCTAATAAAATCTTTGAAAAAGAAAGGAATAATTTTGGCAGCTAAGATCAAATAAGTTATTTTTATTTAATTTAACATGGTCTAAGTCTGTATGCAATAGTGTGTAATCGCCCTCATGTTGGAAAGTGTTGCACAAACTGTTGCCGCTATATAAATCCGGTGTGATAATAGTAATGGAAGAACAATCTTCTGATAGGAAATATGTTTTATTATATGCTATATAAATTATATATATTATATAAGAATTTTAATTTATATTATAATTGTATTATTTATTACATACCGGTATGTTTTAGGGTTAGAAGCTTTGTTTCAAAATCAATAGTAATTGAAGAACAATCTTCTGATAAGAAATATGTTTTATTATATGTTATATAAATTATATATATTATATGAGAATTTTATTTTATATTATAATTGTATTATTTATTACATACCGGTATGTTTTAGGGTTAGAAACTTTGTTTCAAAATCAATAGTAATTGAAGAACAATCTTCTGATAAGAAATATGTTTTATTATATGCTATATAAATTATATATATTATATAAGAATTTTAATTTATATTATAATTGTATTATTTATTACATACCGGTATATTTTAGAGTTAGAAACTTTGTTTCAAAATCAATAGTAATTGAAGAACAATCTTCTGATAAGAAATATGTTTTATTATATGCTATATAAATTATATATATTATATAAGAATTTTAATTTATATTATAATTGTATTATTTATTACATACCGGTATGTTTTAGGGTTAGAAACTTTGTTTCAAAATCAATAGTAATTGAAGAACAATCTTCTGATAAGAAATATGTTTTATTATATGCTATATAAATTATATATATTATATAAGAATTTTAATTTATATTATAATTGTATTATTTATTACATACCGGTATGTTTTAGGGTTAGAAACTTTGTTTCAAAATCAATAGTAATTGAAGAACAATCTTCTGATAAGAAATATGTTTTATTATATGCTATATAAATTATACATATTATATGAGAATTTTATTTTATATTATAATTGTATTATTTATTACATACCGGTATGTTTTAGGGTTGGAAACTTTGTTTCAAAATCAATAGTAATTGAAGAACAATCTTCTAATAAGAAATATGTTTTATTATATGCCATATAAATAATATATATTATATGAGAATTTTATTTTATATTATAATTGTATTATTTATTTCATATGTTTTAGGGTTAGAAACTTTGTTTCAAAATCTATATGTAGAGGAAGACCATTGTATTGGGTGATGTGTTTTGTGTCACTGCAGCCGGTATTATAGCGATGACCAGTGTGAATAGAATACAGTCCAGCACCAATGATCTAGGATGTGGTGGGAGAGGCTAGGAGTGGGAAGGAGGGAGGAGGTGAATGGGGAATAGTGTGTAGCTGTCAGGCATAGCCTAACACACTTTTCCCTTTACAACTTTCTCCCCTCTGCAATCTACTTATGATAAACTTCCCTTCCCCAGGCTGTATGTCTTCCATACATCTGACATCGCTCTATGCACACACATCAGGCAGTCATGACTTGTGACAACTTTTTCCTTTTCAAGAGAATCTGAAAAAAAAAAAAAAAAAAAAAAAGAAAGAAAAGAAATAAAAGCTCTTTTCTTCCCTGGATGTGTGAGGATGCCCTAACATGGATCGTACTCAGCTGCTGCTCTCCTGCTCGGTGCTGTCAGCCTTTGTGTGGAGCTTGCTGGCCAGCAGGATGTGCCCGGACCTGATCACTGACAGCTGCCTGTGCACGGCGGAGCGTTCCAAGGGACTCGGCCACCACAAAGTGCTGCTCATCAAAGTGCTGTGCAATGGAGGGGATCTGCTGGAAACTTTACAGCCTGCGATACTGCCCAACCTGACAGTCAGCCTGTGAGTACACATCTGTATGATTGAGGGCTCATTCTCATTGGGGTTTCTGCATTGAACGCAGCTCCTGGCTAGCAGAAGATCCTGCGCAAAATACGCGTCCAAATAAAACTCATAGAATTCTGCTAATGGCTTTGCGTACACATGTAAAATCTGCAGCTGTGTCCTACTTCTGTTGTACACTGCCAACGTTTTCGTTTGTGTATATGGCGCCATTGATGGCTATAGTGCTACGTACAAAACGATACATTATCCACATCTGCTTTTTAGACACCCATGTAAATAAGCCCTAGAACTGCACTTGATCACTTTACGTGTGTGTGATTCCATTAGCTGGCTGAGATCTGCCCTGCAGCTGGGACTTGTGGTACCACAGCAGCTACGAGATGATGCCATGGTGCCTCAGTGTAAGGATGCTGCAGAGTTGTTGCTAGGCAACGTGTGTGCTAGTTCAAGTTATAAAGTGCAGCGCTAAAGTTAAACTGTGAATAATGATGGCACAATACCTAACAGCATGTGATAAACAATAAAGTGCGAACGCGCAATGAGCAATATGCAATACCACTAGAACTGATGTGCAATAATGAATGAAGGTATAGAAAACTAGATAAATGGTGAAAAAAATTCACATACACGGAAGAATCTCTGTACTATCTCCTTTTTTTTAGACGTTTCGTTTTGATTCGTTATTTACATAAATTTGTTTTATTCGTTTATTCTGTTTTCGGAATTCCTTTAGTTTATTCCAATTCAAAACAATATAAATTTTCCAAATTCATGAAAATTTGCATTGATGCAAATTAGAATTCCATTCAAATTGCATTAGAATTCGAATCAAATGCAAATTCTATTCCTATTGCATTCTAATTAAATTCCATTCTAAGTTATGCTATTCGAAATTTTAATTTTGGAAGATGGTTATATTCTTTCTATTCAATTCTATTGTTTTTTCTGTTCTATTCTTTTATTTTCTATTCTATTGGTTTCTTTTCTACTTAAATTCTAATTCATTCTATTCAAAATTAGAATTTTGGAAAATAGTTATATTGTTTCTATACTAGTCTATTCTTTTCTACTGTTTATTCTATTCTAATCTTTTCCATTCTATTTTATTTTCTATTCTATTCTATTCTCTTGAAATTCAAATGTATTCTATTTGCATCTATTGCATCTCATTGCAGTAGTGGTGCCAGGGTAATATTTTCTGCAGCAATACTTAGGTCAATTTCCCTTATATGGAGATATGCAACCTTACAGTTATAAGATAAAGGGGGGCTGAGGTTGTTCTTGGAGTCAAGGTGCAAAACAGAGAACCCAAAATTTAACCAGTGGCTCCTTCGGGGGTGGCGTTAGATGTATATATAATGTACCAAAAGAAAGAAAAAAGAGTTTACTTTTAGAAATTACATACATTTTGATGAAACATTTAAAAGGACCATTCCCCTTTTTTAAAAACCTACCTATGCAGGTAAGGAATGTTTGTAGATAAAAAAAAAAACTGTGCAGCTCTGACTAAAGATGAATTATATCCTTGCTATAAGGTGAAGGCCATTTACATACCTTATGAAGCCTGACTGCAATACTCCCAGGACGTTGCCAAGTACTGCCAGGACGTTACTAAGTGAGGCCTAGTCATCACTGCTCACTTCCACCCAGGGCGGTATGTCCATAAGGGCGCACGAGCGCCGTCCCCTCTCTCCAACCACCCCTCTATCACCAATAGATAGATTCATGCATTGCATAAATCTATCTATGGCAACCGCTGCCACCCCCTATTCAGGTGCCCAGCCCCTTTTTGGCACCGGGCACCTAAATTACAGCGGCGCGGTATTTTTTTTTTTTAAGCACCTGATTAGAGCCATAGGCTCTGATAGGCATCAAAAAAGGTAAACAGCGAGCGCCATGCTTGGCGCTCGCAGTTCACTCAGCTGTGTTACAAAAGCTAATGAATATTTGTTTTCCTAAAGCTGAACCACCTCTCCGCCAATCAGGTGCTCTGGTCTGTTACCTGTCACCTGATTGGCTGAAATGACAGGCACTGTGATTGGACGCCTATCAGGCATCCAATCATATAAGAGGACAGGAGGAGCGGACAGAAGAAGACATCGGGGACATGGAGGAAACCACTCGCCTCTCGCCGCTCGCCGCAGTCACCCACTGCCCCACCGAGACAGGGTAAGTGCCGGGCAGATGGGTACAGTAGGAGCATTTGATGGGTACAGTGGGAGCATTTGATGGGCACAGTGGCGGCACTTGATGGGCACAGTGGCGATATTTGATGGCACAGTGGCTGTGTTTGATGGGCACAATGGCTGCAATTGATGGGCACAGTGGCTGCGTTTGATGGTACAATGAGGCTGCAATTAATAGGGTTTTTTTTTCAGTTTGTTTGCGCCCCCCCAAAATTTTGAGCACCAGCCACCACTGCTTCCACCATTGCAGGAGTGAGCTCTTTCTCTGATTCAGACCCCCTCACATACTCTTTTTCCCCTGATGCAGGAGCTCTGAGCTCAGCATTTGAGAGTTCACTCCTGTGATGGTGGAAGTGAGCAATGATGACTAGGCCTCACTTAGCAACGTTCTGGGAGTATTCCAGTCAGGCTTTAGTAGGTATGTAAATGGACTACACCTATAGTAAGGGCTCTATTCAACTTTAGTCAGAGCTGCAAAGTTTTTTTGTATCTACAGCTGCCCCTTATCTGCATAGGCAGTTCTGTTGTAAATCTGCCTTTAATATCCCTTTAAGCATTTGTTACCCCAACATTTGATATTCCTAAAATGTGCCTGCTGTGCCATGTACTTGTATGAAAAAGTATCCTGTTCTCTTTGCTTTACTTCCTTTGTGAAATACCTGGTGATTCTGCCAGTCCCTCTACTTCAAACTGACCATGTTAGTCATGAAAGCATATCCATCCCAGTGTGATTAGTATTTTTTTGCATTTTTTTTGGGAGCACCGCCTGCCTGTGATCCAAAAGTTTAAAATCTGCTGACACACTCCCCCTGAACAGTTCTTCACTGGAAAGATCAATGTACTGCTGTTTCTTTGCCTCCAGCTGACACCCCCCCCTGCAGCCTTCACCCCCACTTTCCTAAAACCCCTTATGCAGCTGAGAACAGAGGCCATGTGATCACTTATAGGAAAGAAAAAAAAAAATTTTTAAATACAGTATATACACACACAAATGTTTTGTCTTTTATGTTTATTTTATTCACTTGCCATACTTTTACTTGAGCTTGAGCAGGCATCGCAATGTACCAGTACGTCGCCCTGCTCATGCACACTGTGCACGTTCCCTAGGTTGCGCAGTGACGCGATCTGTGACTGCTGTGTCCAGTCGATTGTATTGCATTGTGGTGCTTGGTATTGGGCCGCTGTGATCGGCCCAGATACCATGTAATTACTGAGTGATCACATGTCACTTAGTAAACAACACTCGTGAATTGAATCCATTCATGACATCATTGTTTACTACTGTGTGTGATCTGGGTTTGGGTAGCCAGTGATCATATGGTACCTGGGCCAAACACAGCACCCTGTACCATATTAAAGTTGTTGCCAATCACAGCATTACAATAGTAAACAATGAGGCATGAATGAAAGCCATTCATGACAGTTCAAATAATCACTGTTACAGTGATCATCAATCAAAGTTAAAAAAAAAAAAATCCCTGATCACCTCCAGAGTAGTGCAGTTTTACTAAACTACTGGGATAATTGTACATAAAAAAGAAGAAAAAGGTAAAAAATTGAATATATATATATTTATATATATATAAATACTTTCTGTCTGAATACTTTCCGTCCCCACTGTATATATATATATATATATATATATATATATATATATATATATATAAATATAAATATGTGTATATATATATATATATATATATATATATATATATATATATATATATATATATATATATATATATATATATATATATATAAATATATATATATATAAATATGTATATATATATATATATATATATATATATATATATATACATATACATATTTATATATATACATATTTATATATATATATATTTATATATATATATATATATATATATATATATATATATATATATATATATATATATATATATATAATATATATATATATACACATATTTATATTTATATATATATATATATATATATATATATATATATATATATGCAGTGGGGACGGAAAGTATTCAGACCCCCTTAAATTTTTCACTCTTTGTTATATTGCAGCCATTTGCTAAAATCATTTAAGTTCATTTTTTTCCCTCATTAATGTACACACAGCACCGCCATTGTTGAAATTTTTGCAGATTTATTAAAAAAGAAAAACTGAAATATCACATTATTATTATTATTATTATTATACAGTATTTATATAGCGCCAACAGTTTACGTAGCGCTTTACAACTTGAGGGTAGACAGTACAAATACAATACAATTTGATACAGTAGGAATCAGAGGGCCCTGCTCCTTAGAGCTTACAATCTAAGAGGGAAGGTCAAGAGATACAAGAGGTAATAACTGTGGGTGATGTGCTGATTGAGAAGATAAATGTACAGTTGTTAGGTGGGGGCCAGATAGGCTTCTCTGAAGAGATGAGTTTTCAGGGATCGTCTGAAAGTGGATAAAGTAGGAGAAAATCGGACGGATTGGGGTAGAGCATTCCAGAGGATGGGGGAGGCTCTGGAGAAGTCCTGAAGGCGAGCATGGGATGAGGTGACAAGGGAGTTTGAGAGCAGGAGGTCTTGGGAGGAGCGAAGAGAACGATTAGGTTGGTATTTTGTGACTAGGTTAGAGATGTAGCTAGGAGCCAGGTTGTGGATGGCTTTGTAAGTTATAGTTAGTATCTTGAATTTAATTCGGTGACTGAGTGGCAGCCAATGGAGGGATTGGCAGAGGGGTGTAGCAGACGCTGAGCGGTTTGTGTGGTGGATGAGCCTGGCCGCAGCGTTCATGATGGACTGAAGTGGGGATAGCCTATTTAGAGGTAAACCGATGAGGAGGGAGTTGCAGTAGTCAAGGCGGGAGATGACCAGGGAGTGGATTAGAAGCTTTGTGGTGTCATTGGTTAGGAAGGGGCGTATCTTGGAGATGTTGCGAAGACAGAGGCGGCAAGCTTTGGATAGTGATAGAATGTGGGGTCGAAAGGTTAGTTCAGAGTCCAGGATTACACCTAGGACCTTGGCGTGGGGAGATCACATGGTCCAAAGTATTCAGACCCTTTGCTGTGACACTCATATATTTAACTCAGGTACTGTCCATTTCTTCTGATCATCCTTGAGATGGTTCTACACCTTCATTTGAGTCCAGTTGTGTTTGATTATACTGATTGGACTTGATTAGGATAGCCACGCACCTGTCTATATAAGACCTTACAGCTCACAGTGCATGTCAGAGCAAATGAGAATCATGAGGTCAAAGGAACTGCCTGAAGAGACAGAATTGTGGCAAGGCACAGATCTGGCCAAGGTTACAAAGTTACAAAAACATTTCTGTTGCACTGAAGGTTCCTAAGAGCACAGTGGCCTCCATAATCCTTAAATGGAAGACATTTGGGACAACCAGAACCCTTCCTAGAGCTGGCCGTCTGGCCAAACTGAGCTATCGGGGGAGAAGAGCCTTGGTGAGAGAGGTAAAGAAGAACCCAAAGATCACTGTGGCTGAGCTCCAGAGATGTAGTCGGGAGATGGGAGAAAGTTGTAGAAAGTCAACCATCACTGCAGCCCTCCACCAGTCAGATCTTTATGGCAGAGTGGCTCAACGGAAGCCCGCATGGAGTTTGCTAAAAAACACCTGAAGGACTCCAAGATGGTGAGAAATAAGATTCTTTGGTCTGATGAGACAAAGATACAACTTTTTGGCCTTAATTCTAAGGGGTATGTGTGGAGAAAACCAGGCACTGCTCATCACCTGTCCAATACAGTCCCAACAGTGAAGAATGGTGGTGGCAGCATCATGCTGTGGGGGTGTTTTTTAGGTGCAGGGACAATTGGTTGCAATCGAAGGAAAGATGAATGCGGCCAAGTACAGGGATATCCTGGACTAAAACCTTCTCCAGAGTGCTCAGGACCTCAGACTGGGCCAAAGGTTTACCTTCCAATAAGACAATGACCCTAAGCACACAGATAAAATAACAAAGGAGTGGCTTCACAACAACTCCGTGACTGTTCTTGAATGGCCCAGCCAGAGCCCTGACTTAAACCCAATTGAGCATCTCTGGAGAGACCTAAAAATGGCCGTCCACCAACGTTTACCATCCAACCTGACAGAACTGGAGAGGATCTGCAAGGAGGAATTGCAGAGGATCCCCAAATCCAGGTGTGAAAAACTTGTTGCATCTTTTCCAAAAACTCATGGCTGTTTTAGATCAAAAGGGTGGTTCTAATAAATACTGAGCAAAGGGTCTGAATACTTAGGACCATGTGATATTTCAGTTTTTCTTTTTTAATAAATCTGCAAAAATGTCAACAATTCTGTGTTTTTCTGTCAATATGGGGTGCTGTGTGTACATTAATGAGGAAAAAAACTTTAATGATTTTAGCAAATGGCTGCAATATAACAAAGAGTGAAAAATTTAAGGGGTTCTGAATACTTTCCGTCCCCACTATATATATATATATATATATATATATATATATATATATATATATATATATATATATATATATATATATATATAGTCCCCACTATATATATATATATTATATATATATATATATATTTTTTTCTTTTTTTTTTCTTTAACATACTGTCACCAGTCAGTATCTCTGATCACTGCCACACCAGTTATATGATAATGCTGTTCTGCACTGGTGACAGTATGTAAAAAAATAGAAATAAATGTTTATTTAATTTCTTCATTTATTAAAAATTTGTGACAAAAAATAAAGCTTAAAACAACTTGCCATGCCTGTTACTAAATACCTTGGACCGTCTGCTTTCCAAACACACACATTGGGGTTGATTTACTAAAGGCAAATAGGCTGTGCACTTTGGCAAGTGCAGTTGCACACGGCAAGAGCAGTTGCTCCAGAGTTCAGTAAATGAGCAGAAGCTCTGCTGACTTTCATTAACCAATCATGTACAAGCAAAAATGCTGTTTTTTTTTTTTATTTTCCTTGCATGTGATTGGGTATTCTTTGCAAAGTGAAGCTTTACCTCATTTACTAAGCTCTGGAGCACCTGCACTTGCAGAGTGCAATTGCACTTTCCAAGGTGCACAGTCTATTGGCCTTTAGTAGTCTCGGCTCCAGCTGAACGGGCTAACCGATGTTGTCATGTAGGAATTTAATGATTTGTGCCCAATAGTTCTGGATATCTGGACATGGCCAGATTAAATAAAAGAATGAGCATGATTGACTCGCACATCTCGGATATTTCGTCTCCTGGTTCTGGGAAAATTTAGCTATCCTTGTCAGTGTGAGATAAGATTTATGTATTATGTACAACTGAGTCAGACGCTCCAATAGCCTCGGAGAAACTTTCTTAGTGTTTTCTAATATCTCATCCCAGTCAGTATCATCTATTGGGCCTATATCCTCCTCCCATCTAATTTTGGCTGTGTCTATGATTCTTGCCACCGAACGTGCTCGTATAGCTATGTAAAGGGTGGATATCAATTTGGCCGGGTCTGCACCTGTGATTACATCAACCAATGATAATGTTTGTGTATTTGGGAAGCCATCAACAAATTGAGCTTGAAGAGCGTGTCTCAGCTGCATGTAACCAAACATCACCTGCGGGGGTAGTTGAAACTCATCTTTAAGTGATTGGAAGTCCCTTACTCCCACCGGGGTAATTTCTTGATAAAGAAACATTATCCCCTATGCAGCCCACGTGGCTGCACCCGGGAGAGACTGTAATTCCTTCAGATGGGGGTTAAGCCAAAGGGGAGTATGTGAGTGAAAGAAGTCGGCTCCAATCAGTTTAAGCGCAATCTCCCAAACACGTCTATGTTGGTGTGATAATGAGTCCTGGCTACCACCTCTCCTCCCACCCTCCCTACCCCTAAATAACACTTGCAGAGGAGAGTGAGTAGGTTTGTTTGGCCTTCTACATGTAAAAGTTTGGTATTTAATGATATCCATATTATGGATATGGTAAAAGTGCAATAATTGTGCAGCTATATAGTAAGCGTGGAAGTCAGGCAGGGCGGCCCCCCCTGATGAGGTCGGATTCTTGAGGGTATTCCAGGCTAACTTATGCCTATTTGGACCCCAAATAAAGGAATTTATGATTGTGTCAAAAGATTTAAATATTTTAAGGGAAATAAGCACTGGTGAGTTCCAAAATACATAGAGGAGCTTAGGCATTATGATCATTTTAATAAGATTGATCCTCCCAAGCACCCCCAATGGAAGTCTGGCCCAGGACTGTATGCGAGATTTCAGATACCTGGTAAGCGGTTCAATATTGTTGTCGGGAAATTCTAGTGGATCTCTAGTGATTTGTATCCCTAAATACTGGATAGATGCAACCCTCTGCAATGACAGGGAAGCCGCGTGTGGGGGATGATATGTCCAGAGGCAGAATCTGTGATTTGAACCAATTCATACGGAGCCCCGAATGCCGTCCAAAGTCCTTAATGGTCTGAAGAGCCTCTCCAGACTGTGTCTTCCAAATAGAGGAGCATATCATCTGCATATAGGCTCACCGTCTCCACCACGGCCCCTACGTGAAGACCGCGTATGTTCGGGTTCATCCTTATGGAGATGGCGAGAGGTTCAACTGCTAGTGCATAAAGGAGTGAGGACAGTGGGCATCCCTGTCGGGTCCCCCATTCCAGAGGGAAAGGGTCCGATGTCCATCCATTCACTGTCACCCTGGCCTCCGGGGAGAAATATAACAACTTAACCCACTTAATGAAATTGGGACCGAACCCGAAGCCCTTTAAACATTCCCATAAATATTCCCACTGCACAGAGTCCAGCGACACCACTGCTCTGTTCCCTATTGATTCGTGAGCTGCTTGAATGTTCATGTACAGACGACATAGGTTCATGGCCGTATTTTTCCCGGGCATGAACCCCGTCTGATCAGGGTGAATTAAGGATAAAATAATTTGATTGAGACGGATGGCCAAGATTTTCGCCAATATTTTTATGTCTGCCTGGAGTAGTGAAATTGGGCGGTATGAATCAGGGTATTGGGGGTCTTTACCCGGCTTGGGAAGTACTATGATTACTGCTTGACGAAGTGATTAGGGAAGGGACTCGGATTCAAAAATATGATTATATAACTTTAGTAACTCAGGGACTAGTACCTCAGGATATGCTGCATAAAAATCCAAAGGTAGACCATCCAGACCAGGGGCCTTTGTGGGTGCCAGGGATGCTATTGCCAACGTAATCTCGTCCGCTGTAAGGGGGGCCTCTAGGTTTACCAACTGGGATTCAGAAATTTGTGGAAAAGGAATGCCTGAGTTTCCTGTGCGGTGACCTTTACTTGAGATGAATATAGCTTGGCATAATAGGCTCTGAAAGCCGCTGCCACTAATGAAGGGTCCGTTAGTAGTGTATTTTGTGAATCCAGTAGGGAGACTACCACTGGTGGCCTAGTATCCTGCCTGGCCAGATATGCTAAAAGTCTACCAGCTCGCTCACCCTGCTCAAATACCCTTTGCCTATAAAAGAAGAGCTTCTGCTTGGCCTTTTCAAAGTTTGAAAAGTTTCGAGTTTGAAGCTTAAGAGCTGATGCTTTGGCAGGTGTGGGATCAATCCTAAAGTTGTTTGTAATTGAGTCTAGTTAATCAGTGGCCAATGAAATTATTACCTTTGAGGAGGCTTTCAGTCTATTTATGCCTGCAGATAAAGTGGCACGGACATGAAGCTTGAATGTCTCCCAGACCATGTCCACTGGAGCTGTTCCCCTGTTAGTATTAAAGAAAAACTGCCATTCTCCAGGTATGTCCTTCTGATCCCCCAAAGCTGAGAGCCAAAAGGGATGAAGACGCCACACATGGGGCCCTGAGATTGGGGCAAGCTGCAGTGAAGCCCAACATAGGGCATGGTCAGAAAGAGACCTAGTATGATAGCCAGAGTCTTTCAACAAGGGAAGCAAAATATCCGAAATCAGTATGAGGTCTATTCGGGACATAGAGGAGTGTGTTGCTGAAAAACATGAGAAAGCCTGAGTGTCTGGGTGTTTATAACGCCATGTATCAGTAAGCGAGAATTCCGTTAATATGCGCCCAAAACGAGTATTGGAAGGAAGTTGTGCACTCGGATTCACTGTAACCTATCCGCTGCTGGATTTAAGACCATAATAAAATCCCCGAGCCAAATGGCCGGGATTGTGGGATGTTGCGCCATATATAGAAAGCCCTCGACAACTAGATTTGAAGTCTACGGTGGGGGAATGTAGAATGCCATTATGAGATATTGCATGCCAAACAAAGTACAGTGCAGGAAAATAAACCTGCCCTGGGGATCCGTCCGCACCGAAATAATACCAAATGGGGTAGTTTTAGCGATTAAGACGGAGACCCCCCGAGAGTACGGAGTGTGTGCGGCATGATAAGCCCATCCTATCCATGGTCATTTTAATGCGATTTGAAGCTGACCGGTAACATGCGTCTCAACCAGAACAGATATGTCCGCTCGGTAGGAATTAAGGTAACCAAAAACTGCAGTACGCTTAAGCTTGTCACGGATACCTCTGACGTTCCATGTGAGGAACTTTATGTTAGCCATATTTTATGGATTGGGCAAATTGTATAAGGCGATTACAGAGCATTACCCAGGGCATAGCCACACACACTCCACACCACTCGGGTACGCTGTCACATTTCAACAGTAAGTTATACCGCATGTGTATACTACTAAGAGATTTAGTTATAGTATAAACAATATTCCTTAAACTTAACTGACAAAAAACCCCTTCCGCCCTCCCAAACCTCAGCCTCCCAAACTTGGCTGGGGCATAAAACCCAAAACCTGTGCGACTGTAACTCAGCATCAAACTAACCACTCAGGTAAGACAGATCGCACTACTCAACCTATTACCCGCGAAGGGCTCTTTAGCTGCACTAATGACAGTGCATCAACCTCCTGCGGAGGGGCGAATAAATGCTGGTGGTAGTCCCAGCAATGAAATGAACAGATGGTAAAACTGTTCAATGACCGTAAAGTTGAATTACAGATAACCGTCTGATCTCACGGCCGTGATATATAGCAAAGAGTAATGTTGATTAAAGAAAAAAGAAAAATTTTTGAAAAAATGAAAAATAAACAACTAGGTTTCTTGCTAGATAAGCTGTAAAGTTTGTCTGTATGGGATAAAGAAAAAGGAGGAATGGAGGAAGGATACCAGTATACCACACGTATTTGGGTCCATCCACCTCCCATGTTAGACATAGCAGTAAGGCGTCGCCGCCAATCAAGTGTTTAAGGCCCATGCTGGCAGTCCTGCTGGTGTGATGTAAATGTTTATTGCTCAATGTGAAAAGAGGGGTATATGTCATTAAGCATCTGACATTGCAGCCAAAAAAGTTATAGACACCGCCAGGCTGAAGCGAGGGTAGTCTTGGCATGCCAAGGGGACAGGTGTATCAAGAGTCTAAAAAAGAGTCGTTATGAGGGCCAGGTTTCACATAGGAGCAAAAGAGTAAACTTACATTCACATAGTACGTCTTGTCAGAGGTACCATCAGGCGGGGCGGTTCTTTTCGGCATCATGCTGATCTAGCCAAGACGAAGCAAGCACCGGATCTTCAAAGAAATGTGCCCGATCTTCCCCCACCACGCGGAGGCAGGCTGGGAAAAGCATCACGTATTTCAGGTGGTGAGCTCTTAAACGTTGTTTAACCTCCATGAAGCGGGCACGTTGTTTCTGGACCTCCGCACAAAAGTCCGGGAACGCCAACACAAATCCCGATTGGAAAGGGATATTTCCCTTGGTTCTGGCCAAGCAAAGGATAGTGTCCCTGTCCCTGTAATTCAATAGCTTAGCTATGAATGTGCGCAGCGGTGCGCCTTCAGGTGGGCGGCGTGCAGGCATTCGGTGGACATGCTCCACCACAAATGTGACAGAGAAAGCCTCCCTGCCATATGTGGTGATCAGGAGCTTCTCAAGAACGGTGGCAGAATCAGAGCCCTCAGAGCCCTCAGGGAGACCAATAAAACGAAGATTGGACCTGCGGGTATGGTTCTCGAGGTCATCCTGTTTTTGGGCCAGCTGCTGTATTTGGCGCTGCATGTCTTCCTGAGAGTGTTGTAGGGGATACAGCGTGTCCTCTGCTCGACTCAGTCTGGTCTCTGCCTCGGTTACCCGTTCCCGGATTTTAGTCATGTCCTGACTAATCAAGGATATGTCCACCTTCACTTCCTCAATCTTTGTTGTCAGAGTGGATTGGCATAAAGAAATTGCCTCCAGGACCTTCGCTGTGTCAGCCGCCTCATGCTCTGTGTGTGGAGCAGCATGTGCAGCTGCGGCGTCGCCATCTTCTTCCTCCAGGTCCCGCTCCCGTCTCCGATATCTATCCAAGGAGGAAGAAGCGTTGGTATTCCTCTTCGGTGGGGACATGATGGGGCAAGTATAGCAAGCACAAATCTCACAAGAAGGGGGCCAGAAATTAGCCGTAAGTTTGCAGGATTTTGATTCCAGGATCTATCAGGAGCGGAGCTCTGCTCACACGCGTCCTATCCCATCACTGTCCAGGCCACGCCCCTGCAAAATGACATTTCTAAAGGAAAAATTGTCATTTAAAACTGATCCTGGCTGTAATGAATTGTCGGGTCTCGGATATATATATATATATATATATATATATATATATATATATATATATATATATATAGGGAGAGAGAGATATACCCCAAAGGGTCTGGTGTGGATTTTAAGGGGAACCCTGCACAAAAATTTTAAAAAAATGGTGTAGGGGTCCCCCCAAAATCCATACCAGACCCTTATCCGAGCACGCAACCTGACACGCCCCAGGAAAAGAGGGGGACGAGAGAGCGTCCCCCCTCCTGAAAGGTACCAGGCCACATGCCCTCAACATGGGGAGGGTGCTTTGGAGTAGCCCCCAAAGCACCTTTTCCCCATGTTGATGGGGACAAGGGCATCATCCCCACAGCCCTTTCCTGGTGGTTGTGGGGGTATGCTTGCGGGGAGCTTATCGGAATCTGGAAGTCCCCTTTAACAAGGGGACCCCCAGATCTCCGCCTCCCCTCTATGTGAATTGGTAATGGGGTACATTGTACCCCTACCATTTTACAAAAAATGGCATCAGAGGGGGGGCAGGGTCACCTATTTACGTCACGGGTGGCCCTGTCCTCAGATATATAAGAACTATCACCCAAAAGAAGCGTCAGTTGGTGGGAGTGGCTTTTTTTTGGTCCATCAGGCAGCGTGGATTTACATCGCGGGACATTTTTATTTTTACCCCGATACCAATTCACATAGGGGGAAGGCCGGGATCTGGGGGTCCCCTTGTTATAGGGGGCTTCTAGATTCCGATAAGCCCCCCACCCACATAGGGATGAGGCCCTTTTCCCGATCAACATAGGGACAAGGTGCTTTGGGGTCAGGCCCCTAAAGCACCCTTCCCATGTTGAGGGCATGTGGCCTGGTATGGTTTAGGAGGGGGGTGCTCTCTCATCCCCCCTTTTTTCCTGCAGCCTGCCAGGTTGCGTGCTCAGATAAGGGCCTGGTATGGATTTGGGGGAACCCCTATGCCATTTTTTAAAAAATTTTGGCGCAGGGTTCCCTGGGAGGGGACCCCTACACCATTAAAAAAAAAAATTGGAGCAAGGTTCCCCTTAATTTCCATTCCAGACCTGAAGGGCCTGGTATGGATTTTGGGGGGACCCTCACGCAATTTTTAAAAAAATTTTTGGGTACGGGATTCCCCTTAATATTCATACCAGACGCAAAGGGCCTGGTAATGGACTGGGGGGGAACCCATACCCTTTTTTTAATTAATTTTTTAATTTAAGTTTTATCTATAATGCCGAGACCCGAAAATTCATTACAGCCGCAATCAGTTTTAAACGACAATTTTTCCTTTAGAAATATCATTTTGCTGTGGTATTGTTCTAAACACGGGAAAAATGTGCCACTTTACAGGAATACTATAGACACCCTCCAGGCACGATATTTAAAGGAATATTTCATTTTTATTGTTTCACTTTAAGCATTAAAAAAAAATCACTGCTCCCGAAAAAACTGTGTTTTTAAAAAAAAAAATGTTTGCATTGATACATGTCCCCTGGGGCAGGACCCGGGTCCCCAAACACTTTTTATGACAATAATAGTGTCCCATAGACTTTAAAGGTGTTTCGGCGGCTTTTGAATTTGCCCTGAACACCGCATATTGTTCGGTGTTCGCAGAACATCCGAACAACCAAAGTTCGGCCCAAACTTATGCTCGGGCCGAACCATTCACCCATCTTTAATCAGGATTAATCAATTTTCAAATTTACAGTATATACCATAGTTTACAGACTCTATAACCTTCACATAGACTAAATAATATACACTGATTTGGGTTATTTTTACCAAAGAGACGTAACAGACTACATTTTGGCCTAAACTTAGGAAGAAAGATTATTTGTTTGCAAACTTTTATAACAGAAACTAAACTAAGAAAAAAGTTTTTTTTTCAAAATTGATTAATTTAATTTATACATTTACATTTGAATACAGTTTTGCATGACCAAGCAATTGCCAATTAAAATAGCACAGTGCTGAATAGAAAAAAAAATGCCCTGTTCGTGAAAGGGGTAAAACCTTCTGGAGGTCAAGTGGTTAAACTGAATGGGTTGCTTTACAAGATGAGGGTTCACATATACTTTAATTTGTGTTCTTTACATCTGCCATCTGAGTACAGTTTTAAAGTATAACTAAATGCAAACCTTTTCTTTTTAGTTTTGGATAGTGTAGAAAGGGATTAGAACACCTGTCATGTTTTTTTTATTGCTCCCTGTGCTCCTGTTACAGAGATTCACTCCCTCTATTTGTCCCGGTGACCGTTATCACCAGAAGTGAAGGAAAAGCCTAGATTTTGGATTGTCATCAGAACTGGAGATATTCTAATACTAGTTCTGGTGACCCCGATAACAACTATGGAGTCCCTTACTTTAGAGGGATATCCTTGTATTTCCTGTTTTGGGTATTGGGTAGGAACGATGCATCTGTCCCCCAGTGCCTCTACACTGAGAACCGAGCGATCAAACATCGCCGATGGTTTGGTTGGTTCCCACAGCACTGTCAATCAGCAGCTCTCCGCTCTGCCCCCCCGTGCTCGCTGGAGTGCTGAGCTGTGGAGGGGTGGGGAGCGGCCGTCTCAGGCTCTCATCGGCAGAGATGGGTATCAGTCCAGGCATCTGGTGCATCCAGACTTTATTGTCGGGATAACACGGTGCCTGGACTGATTCCTGCGACGTCAGCAGAGAGCGGACTTCAGCCTGTTCTCTTCGCTGAAAACAGTGAAGCCCAGCCAAACGAGCATAGGCTGGATTTCTCCTTTAACACAGAGTGGCCGCATACAATATATGCATTCATAGAGAACAGTTTTTCAAACTGAGTGTGCGCTCACTGTGCACTCCCAGCACAGTAAAAAAAAATGTCATGGAAAGGTCCCGTGCATATTTGCAATTGGGAACTTCCAATCACGTGACCGCTGTGACAGCCAATCACAGCAGTCACATGATTGGAATGCCTGCCTCAGCATCCCAGCATTTAGATTCTAATAAAGAGCCAGGAGGTGGCACTGGAAAGGGGTTAAAGAGCCCAGCCTAATGCCACAATTGCTTATTCCTATTGGAAGAGTTTGATAGGAAAAGAAATAGATTGTTTATCAAAGCGTGCTTGGCCACCATAAGGTATCCATAAATACATTTTTTTTAAATCAATTATACTTTATTAAAAAATTATAAAATTATTGTACAGTCAATTCACACATAACCATATAGACTTTAAAATTATCACACTACACATGTGGGGCAAAACAGGATTATAGATAAATAGTAGATGTTGATTGATGGACATTTCTGGTGATCAGTTCCAACGCGTTTTACAGTTTTGATCTGCTTCCTCAGGAAATTCTGATCTCCATCTTACAGTTGGGAAGGGGGATTGCTGTACTAACCTTGGATCATTAGTACAATGGCTCCAACTGGAAAAAAAACACTATAAGTGTGTACCAGGCATCATAGTGTTTAGCTATAATAGTGCTATTAGCTATATTAGGGTTCATCTTGAAACTTGAAAGGTTTTGGACTTTAATGTATTTTTTTTTAATTCAGATGTATCAAGCCCAATCTAAATGTAAGTATCATTTTTGATTATTTTTGAAGTTTCTGAAAAAATTCTGAAACAAAGCCCTACCTCTAATCCGCTTCTGCCTGGGTACCCTTACTTTGGCTTTCAATGCCACATGGCCCAATCCTTCTATTCTTTCTGCTACAATCATTTTTTATTGAAAAAAACAAAGCCAGAATACTGGCTTGAAGAAAAGGAGGGCAAAATAATAAAGAAAGGAAAAAAGAAAAAAAATGGGGGGGGGGGAGTGGGGTAGGGAGGATAGGGTGGGGAAGGGTGAAGTGGGGAGGACAAAGGTAAGAGGGAGGAAAGAGAAAAAGAAGATGTAGAATTATGCCAGTCTTGAGGGGGAGAGACAGGCTAGATAAGAATGGGAAAGGAGGAGGTGTAGACTTAGTCAAGAAAAGAGCCCGGGGCCTGCAGGTTGGGTGGTATATTGGAACAGTCTGGAATACCTAAGCTGGCTGGGGACAGAGCAGGGAAAGCATAAGACCAACATGGCTTCCCCACTTTGAGGAACTTAGCATGGATGTCATTAAGTACACTCATCATCGTTTCATGTAACATGAGCGTGGTCACTTCTGTAATACCAACCGAGGGCTTCCACCAGGCTCTAGCAATAGCGCGTTTTGCAGCAATGAAGAGGTAGGTGGCCAGCTTTTGTTGGTAGGAGAAGAGTCCTGGGAGGGGGCAATGGAGTAAAGCATGCCGGGTGTCTTTGTAGAAAGGTACATGAAAAAGGGTTGACAGGAGGCCATAGACCCTAGACCAGAATCCCACCAGTCATGGGCAGGAACACCAAATGTGTATCTCATCCCCGTGTTGGCCACATCCCCGGAAGCATTTATCATTGTACGATGGATTTGTATGAGCTATGCAGGCCGGAACCCAATACCAGCGGAAAAAGACCTTGTAGGCTGCTTCCTTGGTAACCGTAGTAAAAGAACATTTGGCGATGGATGACCAGGCCTTGCTCCAATCCTCTAATTCTATAGAGGCCATCAAGTCTCGCTTCCATCTGGAAACGTACGGGTGGGAGCGGGACGAGGCCCCCCTGGATAAAGAGGAATAGATAGAGGAGATAATGCCCCGGGTTCCAGGTGAATTAAGGCAGATGCTTTCAAAAGTCGTCATCTGGAATGGGAAGGAGCAGTTACAACGGAGAGTTGAAATCCAGTGTCGAAGTTGTAAATAAGAAAACCATTCCGTAGGGCGTATGTCATAGGTTTCACGAAAGGAAGCCCAAGATGGGAAGGAGCGGGATCCTAAAAAAGGACATACCTGTGAATAGCCGTGAGCAGGCCTCCAGGCAAAGGCCAGGGGTTGGTCTAGCCCCGGAGGGAAGAGGGGGTTATTCAGGAGAGGAAGGAGTGGGAGAAAGGGGGACATTAAATCTCCTGAATAGCGGACCGAGTCCCAGAGACGCAAGCTATGGGTCATGAGAGGGCTAAGAGAAGGGGGTTGCAAAATTGAGGGAAGCCATAAAAGAGCTGAGACTGGGGTAGGAGTGCAGTTGGGGATTTCCAGAAGTACTCATAAAGGAATGTCCGAGGAAGCGTGCAACATTGTAAGCTGTGAGAGCTGTGCAGCTAGGTAGTATTTGGAGATGTTGGGGACACCTAGTCTGCCTCTTAGTCTGTGGATTAAAGATAGTAGTGTGGGCCACTCTGGGGTGTTTGTGGGCCCAGATGAAAGCTAAGATTTTATTCTGGAGTGAGCGTAAGAAGAAGGTGGGCACTCAGACCGGCAAGGTGCGAAAGAAATAGAGAATCTTAGGGAGCACAGTCATTTTAACCGCGTTGATGCGACCGATCCATGACAGTGAAGGAAATCGCCAGGAGTCCAAAAGGGTGGTGATAGTACGTAGGAGGGGATAATAGTTAGCGGCAAAGAGAGCAGAGTAAGAAGGAGTCAAGTAGACTCCTGGGTATTCTAGGGAAGGGCCGGCCCAGCGGTATGGGAAGGACAATTGGAGGTGAGAGACTATATGTAGTGTGTTTTGTATGTGTATATAATATATGTACCAAGCCCCTGCTTGCTCGGTTCCACTCTCCCGACACTCCTCTGTGGCTATTGAATCAGATTGCAGATCGCAACGTCTGATGGTTCGGTCATCCGATGCGCCGGGAATCGAACTACAGCTATGTGCCCTTCGAATCCAGTTGTGATAGCTCAGAACAAACACCAGGCAGGCTGTATGTAAGTTCAAACAGGAATCTCTTTTATTGAAAGGAATACAGGCTCTTTTATACAGTAAAAGAGGAGGTGCATACCTCCTGCTCATATTATTCTGAACATACACCTGTGACCAGAAACCTAATTAACATGGGTTAATTAACTAATCCCTTTAGACAGCCTAGATGACTCAGTCATGACCTTTAGGCCAGACTGGCCGTCTTGACCTAGCCTCTCTCCTGGCTAGGTCTGTCACAATATATATATATATATATATATATATATATATATATATATATATATATATATATATATATATATATATATATATATATGTGTATGTATTTTATATATGGTGTTATATGTAGGCATTCTAGGACAAGTCCATTGTGCAGGCCACATTGGTATCTGTTAATCTAATTACACATATCAAAAGGGACTTGTTGATCAAAGGGGAAGTGGCCAAACAAGGTTTACTCCACATATCAAAGGGGACAGATAGTGACTCTGGGCTATGTTATTGTTAATATGCAAGAATGCAAATCATGGCAGTTTATGACTGCAGCTGAATATAACCTTGCGTTCAGTCTGTTCACTTAGTCTGTGTGTGACTATGAAGGTGCAGGTCTAGGAAAAATGGGACTCTGGGTTATATTTACTCTGTTGGATTTTTGTCATCTGTGGACTTTGGACTTTATTCTGTGTTGGAAGTCAATAAAGTGCATCTCTCTGGAAGAATTGGGTTGCTGCGGAAAGAGTACTTTCATCAAGATTATAATAACTACTAATTAATTATCATACACCACTATACTATATCACTACGCCATGGAATTTGGAAGAGAGACATTCAGGGCGGTTGTTTTCTGGGGGTTAACCTGTTAGCCAGAGATGATTACAAAGCGGGACAGCAGTGTGTGCAAATTGGGGAGTGTTGTGATGGGATTAGAGAGAGTCAGAAGAGCATCGTCCGCGAATAAGTTAATCTTATAGAATTCACCGGCGTAGGGAATCCCTGTAATATTAGGGTCAGCATGGAGGGCCGTCGCCAGAGGTTCCAGGGCCAGGATAGAGGGCCGGGGAGAGGGGGCAGCCCTGACGCTTTCCTCAAAATATAGGAAAGGAAAAGGAGGAGAAGCCCTCATAGTGGACTGATGCTGTAGGGGAGGAGTACCCATAAATACATTTTAATAGTTTTATGAAATTTTTAACAAATTCATATACTGAGTACCATCATTACAACTGTTATGTGCCTGAATTTATCAGAATACATTAATTTTCTTGGTAGTCATTGTCTTTTAATTGTAATCATTTTCGATTTTATGTAGCAGTTGATGAGATGCTCATCATCATCTCAGCACTGTGATACATAGGCAATAATTTATTGCTAGAAAGTCCAAGGCCTCGTCGTCTCGGGAAATATTATATGCTTCATTTCTTTTTCTTGCTTATTATAAACAGAAAAACAGTCAAACAATCAGCAAATTGTCTCCGATGGGCCCCGAAGGCTTCTTTCCTCCCCAACTCTCCAAGTTTGTTTAGCAAATCAATTTCACTGAGCAGTGAAGGAAAGATAAAGTGTTTCTCGATTCACATTAAGGGGAAGAACCTTGGCTGAAGGGGATATCATTCAATAAAAGTCTTATACAAGCACAAGATTTAATCTGTAGCATCTCGATAAGCCAACAAAAAAAAGAAAATACTCTTTTCAATTTTGCCCCTAAGAAACTAAAAAAACATTTGTTAGACAACTCAACAGGTAATTCATCTTATGCAACACTATTTTCAAATAAACAAAAATGCTAGAAGTACAGCACCGTAATATGTATAAGTTAACTTGAAACATATTTGTATTGCTATCTGCAGTCTTGTAATATGGCCATGCTACATGCATCTATGCAGATGAATGTAGTATGAGGGCTCATTCACACCATATGTGCTGGGCTGTGTTGGGCAGGTTTGATATTTACCTTATGTTCTATTGTTTCAGTTTACACCTGTGTGTAGGATGAGATAGATTTTTATACAATGCAGCGTGTATGCAGGGGGAGAGGGAGATCAACTCCTGACCTCCATCAACTTCAAACCTACAGATCAGAACTCTTTTATACCTAGGGATAATTGTCATCACCAATTTTGGTTGAACTCAGTTCCCGAGAGTCAGTATATACTTTTGCGACAAAATTGCAGTAGAACTGCAGACTTTGAGGTGCAGGTTACAGTTCTGACTGAAAGATTCATTAATAAGGGATATTCTGCTACAACATTGGAGCAGACAGTGGTGGACACTCAAATATTAAATAGGGATCTACTCCTGTCTGATAGATCTACCAATGGGAGTGCAGCGACTAATTATTCAATACCATTCATTATATTCCCATCAACATCATGTAATAAAAAAGTTTGTTTGTAAACATTGGCTTATATTAAAGAATGACAATGTTTTCGGTAAAACCTTACCAGACCAACCCCAGGTGGTATTTAGGGGAGCCTCTTCCCTTCGTGATATGTTGGCCCCTCAGTTTAGTTCCCACAGTACAGCTCAGGTCTTCCAAATTAAGACCTTTATAACATGTTCCTCCTCTAATGTAGTATATCTTCTTACCTGTCCCTGTGGATTTCAGTATATTGGATGTACTATACATCCTTTGCAGGTCAGACTTAATGAGCATATAGATAACATTAAGAGAGGCTTGAAAGGCCATCTGGTATCAGGAACTACCTGGAAGTGCATAATAAAAATACGGCTGGCACTTGTTTTGTAGGCATCGACAAGCTAAAACTACATTGGGGGTCTAAGAGATGGGAAATTTCCAAGCTCGAGATGAGTTGGATTTATAGAGTCAAATGTCTTATATCTTTTGGTTTGAACGCTAATGTCAAGGTGAATGCCTTTATTGATAATGCTTGAACATTTACTATTTTTTTTATTAATGTTATGTATTTTCATTCAATTATTTATAAATTTTGTTATTGGGTTTGCTGGCGATATTTGACTAGATATTATGTTTTAATATGTATTATATTTGTATTTTGCTTCCTTCCCATTTCTACCTCTTTGATTATTTTTATTGGCTAATACCAAAGATATGCTCTAGAGGTCGTTCGTCATGTAATTTTCAGTTTATATATGATGGCCTTACTATTATTATTTTTAATATCTGTACATGTTTAATTAAAAGCACCTTGCTTAACTGGTAGTATTTTCCATGGTTTACCATCTTTTCATTCGATTTGGTATTCCTTATGGTTAATAAATCATACTGTTAGCTCGGTTTCAGACTCTTTGTTTGAAATTGAGGCTTGGCTATTCTGATTGTGGAAAATGGGAAGGAGGCTTGAGTGTATTCATCATGGCCGCCGCATGACAGCGAGGCTTGGTTCTTTCCGTGTTCTATATATATAGCAAAGGCTCAATGCATCGCCCGGCAAACATTTTTTTATATGTGCGCATAGGATTTTTTAACTTTGTAAGTAACTTGTTTGGATGATCTGGGGATATCGCTGTGAGTGGAGGCTATAGAGAAAGATTACCTGGTGTTTGGAATACCTTCAGAGGCTTTGCCCTGTTACCCGGCAGAGGTTAATCTGATTGCTTGGTTGACCATCCTAGCGATAGGTGGTCCCTTCTATCTGGTAAGAGTCCCTGATTACCACATATGGTGTGTCACAGAAGATTCATCATCTCTCACTTGATAGAGGAACACAATTTATTCATTCTGGACTATTTTGATACTATACAGACTTTTTTTCTTCCAATTTGTTACTTTTGATGCACATTGCACTTTTCATGTTTAGTGTGTGTAGCACTTATTTTACTTATTACACTCATGGTTAGTGTTGTTGTAAGTTTGTTAGACATGTTCATGTAATTAGTGGATTTGTCGCATATATATATTTTTTTTCTTTAATCATTATTAGTGTATTTTATCACTCATTAATTGATTTGTGCGATTATTATTTTTGTATACCATTTAATTATTACTCTTCCTTGTGAGAGAAGCTGTGAGGTAAATTTTGGGATTGAAGGCTTAAGAGGGGCCAAAATTGGGGTTCCAGGGGTTGGAGACAGACTAACCACAAGATAGAGAGATTTAGAGGGCTTTAGAGAACGGGTCTTGTGTCTTCTCCCCTTCGTGGGAAGCGGCTGGGGAAGGAATATAGTCGGACTTGGGAATGGGAACCAGGAGAAAGACTTGGAATTCTTAAATGAGTATTGCAATGCTCCCTCTCTTCCTCCATTTATAAGTTTTATGACTGGGGGAATCAAGGATGGAAAAGGACCTGGGGGTCCTAGTAGATGATAGGCTCAGCAATGGCATGCAATGCCAAGCTGCTGCTAACAAAGCAAACAGAATATTGGCATGCATTTAAAAGGGGATTAACTCCAGAGATAAAACGATAATTCTCCCACTCTACAAGACTTTGGTCCGACCTCACCTGGAGTATGCTGTCCAGTTCTGGGCACCAGTCCTCAGGAAGGATGTACTGGAAATGGAGCGAATACAGAGAAGGGCAACAAAACTAATAAAGGGACTGGAAGATCTTAGTTATGAAGAAAGGTTATGAGTAGTGAACGTATTCCCTCTGGAGAAGAGATGCTTGAGAGGGGATATGATTTCAATTTACAAATACCATACTGGTGACCCCACAATAGGGATAAAACTTTTCAGTGGAAGGGAGTTTACTAAGACACGTGGCCACTCATTAATATTAGAAGAAAAGAGGTTAAACCTTAGACTGCATAGAGGGGTCTTTACTGTAAGAGCGGCAAGGAAGTGGAATTCCCTTCCTCAGGCGGTGTTTCAGCGGGGAGCATCGATAGTTTCAAAAAAATATTAGATAAGCACCTGAATGACCAAAACATACAGGGATATACAAAGTAATACTAACATATAATCACACACATAGGTTGGACTTGATGGACTTGTGTCTTTTTTCAACCTCACCTACTATGTAACTATGTAACTATGTAACTATGACTGTACTGAACCAACCAACCAACTGAAAAGTGTCAACTAGATCTTGTGCTTCAAGTGCTCTGCAAGTGTACAACTTGCTAGTGATAATGTGCAGAAAGTGAACAGACTTACAATTCAACACCGCTACAAATTTGTGGCAAGTTATCCTTGCTATCTGGGTTACTACCATTGGAATGGAACACAAGTTACTTTGCAGCCCAAAGTCTCTGTGATGTTCTACAAGTAATGTAGAGTAATGTACCACGCACAGCCAATGCCTGGGGAGAAGAGTTATGCGTATTTATTGGTGCAAGCCTGGTCAGCTCAGGAGTAGGTGGTAATGGAGGAAAAGGAGTCCCAAGCCTGGTAGCGTGGGAACACTCCTCAGCTATCATGTGCCAGGTGGCCCAGGACCCCATGTCTCATAGGCCCCAGGTGTTTGGTTGGACTTCTGCAGTCACTATCTGGAGCATGGAAAACATACAGTAGGCCTAGATAAGAAGTACTTCAGGTGTTAAGGGGGTAATGTGAACTGTGACCAGGGGGGTGTGGCGAGAACATCTAGGATCTGCATCTGTAAACGTGAACAAAGTGTAGAGACAAGCATGTTTCCCTGAAGAGCCTGCATGCAGGTGCAGCCCAGCTGCATGTGACAGCCACCTGAAGGGGAGGTGGGCACCCTGCTTACAAGTGTGTTTCCACCCCCTATACTGCTGAGCTACGATAACCATATTTTCACCATTGTCATTTTCAACAGCTGAAAATGCTGTCTCTTTTTGGAAAATGATAATTCTTGTCCCGGACTGTGGCTCCACTTCAGTCAAGTTGCATGAATCATTGTCTATAGTCTGACTCACAATGGGTGGGAAGTCGACCTATTTGGATATCATCTTTTCTTTGGCAAAAGTTCTGCTTTATGTTTTGTTTTTTTTTTCTAAGTTCTCTATTAGGCAAGCCCACAAATGGTAATTCTGTTTGGTTAACCACAAATTATCATTTAAAACATGTTAGGTTTAATAGATCCAAAACGCTGCTTCTGTTCTGTTCCCTTTTTCACAGCATACCAAAAATTCTTAAAAAATATACTTCTTTAATTTCTAGTTGATTCTTTGAAACAGACCTGTGAGGCGATTGCAAGTTTAGTGCTACCACTATAGAAGCCAGGATGGATCCTCTGTTCTTTGCATCAACCTTTTCCAAAACAATTCAGAGCCTCTAACACACCAGGTTGAGTGTACAAACATACCATATTGCAGAAAATCATTAAAAGTAATACGTAGTACCCAATAGTAGCACTATATCAAAGAGAACAGGCACAAAACCAGGTAGTAGAGGCAAACTTATTATATTGGGACGAAATATGGTTGTAACTAGGCAAGCATAAAATGGATTAATGGTAATTACACAATTTAGGGCCAGTTCACACTGCTGCGATGCGGGAATGCTGCGAATCCACTGCGCATGTCTCCCTCCCGGTGGCAGTTCACACTGCTCTATGCGAACTGCTGGGAGTGTCAGTTAAAAGGTAATGACACCCCCAAATCAGTTCGCTAATCGCAGTGCGATCTGCAAACTTGGACAGGAATCGGATTCTGCTGCGGACAAAAAAAAAGGGCCCTGTGCGAATTTGATACGAATTCAGCCATACGATCTTTATGGCTGAAATCGCATCGCACAGAGATCGCATGTGATTTTCACTGCAGTGTGGTGTGAATCACATCCGATCTCTAACATCGCACCAGTGTGAACTAGTCCTTAGCATACAAAATGATTAAGAGTAAAGACTAGGCAAAAGATGATATTTGGCATCCAAATCAGCATAAACGATAGCAAAGCCATCTCAAGCGCAGCAGTGTGCAGTAGGGATGAGTCGAACACCCCCCGGTTCGGTTCGCAGCAGAACATGCGAACAGGCAAAAAATTTGTTCAAACACGCAAACCTTTAAAGTCTATGGGAAACGAATGTGAAAAATCAAAAGTGCTAATTTTATAGGCTTATATGCATGTTATTGTCATAAAAAGTGTTTGGGGACTCGGGTCCTGCCCCAGCTTTTAAACAGGGTCATTTTGGTAGTTTCTGTTGAAAATAAATGGCTTTAGCCAAACACTAACCATGAGTAGAAGAACAGTTTTTGTGTTATCATTCATATTCTCTAAAAATGGCCAAGAAATCATAAATTCTGCCAGTGTATGTAAACTTATGAGCACAACTGTATATACTAGACTGTAGAGTGTATTAGAAACAGTACACCACGGAATGCACTGTAGATATAGGCTACACTGGATGCAGAGTATATATATACAGTGGGGATGGAAAGTATTCAGAACCCTTTAATTTTTTTTCACTCTTTGTTATATTGCAGCCAATTGATAAAATCATTTAAGTTCATTTTTTTCCTCATTAATGTACACACAGCACCCCATATTGACAGAAAAACACAAAATTGTTGACATTTTTGCAGATTTATTAAAAAAGAAAAAATGAAATATCACATGGTCCTAAGTATTCAGACCCTTTGCTCAGTATTTAGTAGAAGCACCCTTTTGATCTAATACAGCCATGAGTCTTTTTGGGAAAGATGCAACAAGTTTTTCACACCTGGATTTGGGGATCCTCTGCCATTCCTCCTTGCAGATCCTCTCCAGTTCTGTCAGGTTGGATGGTAAACGTTGGTGGGCAGCCATTTTTATGTCTCTCCAGAGATGCTCAATTGGGTTTAAGTCAGGGCTCTGGCTGGGCCATTAAAGAACAGTCACGTAGTTGTTGTGAAGCCACTCCTTCGTTATTTTAGCTGTGTGCTTAGGGTCATTGTCTAGTTGGAAGGTAAACCTTTGGCCCAGTCTGAGGTCCTGAGCACTCTGGAGAAGGTTTTCGTCCAGGATATCCCTGTACTTGGCCGCATTCATCTTTCCCTCGATTGCAACCAGTCATCCTGCCCCTGCAGCTGAAAAACACCCCCACAGCATGATGCTGCCACCACCATGCTTTACTGTTGGGACTGTATTGGACAGGTGATGAGCAATGCCTGTTTTTCTCCACACATACCGCTTAGAATTAAGGCCAAAAAGTTCTATCTTGGTCTCATCAGACCAGAGAATCTTATTTCTCACCATCTTGGAGTACTTCAGGTGTTTTTTTTAGCAAACTTCATGCAAGCTTTCATGTGTCTTGCACTGAGGAGAGGCTTCTGTCGAGCCACTCTGCTATAAAGCCCCGACTGGTGGAGGGTTGCAGTGATGGTGACTTTCTACAATTTTCTCCTATCTCCCGACTGCATCTCTGGAGCTCAGCCACAGGCCAGCTCTAGGAACAGTTCTGGTCGTCCCAAACATCTTCCATTTAGGGATTATGGAGGCCACTGTGCTCTTAGGAACCTTAAGTGCAGCAGAAATTTTTTGTAACCTTGGCCAGATCTGTGCCTTGCCACAATTCTGTCTCTGAGTTCCTTTGACCTCATGATTCTCATTTGCTCCAACATGCACTGTGAGCTGTAAGGTCTTATATAGACAGGTGCATGGCTTTCCTAATCAAGTCCAATCAGTATAATAAAACACAATTGGACTCAACTGAAGGTGTAGAACCATCTCAAGGATGATCAGAAGAAATGGACAGCACCTGAGTTAAATATATGAGTGTCACAGCAAAGGGTCTGAATACTTAGGACAATGTGATATTTCAGTTTTTCTTTTTTAATAAATCTGCAAAAATGTCAACAATTCTTTGTTTTTCTGTCAATATGGGTTGCTGTGTGTACATTAATGAAGAAAAAAATTAACTTTTAGCAAATGGCTGCAATATAACAAAGAGTGAAAAATTTAAGGGGGTCTGAATACTTTCCGTCCCCACTATATATATATATATATATATATATATATATATATATATATATTAATACACTGCCTGCACTGAGTGAATATATAGTAATATAGAGTAAACACTGAATATATAGTCTATGCTAAATGCAGAGTATATATACAGTCAGGTCCATAAATATTGTGACATCGACACAATTCTAATCTTTTTGGCTCTATACACCACCACAATGGATTTGAAATTAAACGAACAAGATGTACTTTAACTGCAGACTTTCAGCTTTAATTTGAGGGTATTTACATCCAAATCAGGTGAACAGTGTAGGAATTACAACAGTTTGTATATGTGCCTCCCACTTTTTAAGGGATCAAAAGTAATGGGACAAGTGACTGCTCAGCTGTTCCATGGCCAGGTGTGTGTTATTTCCTCATTATCCCATTTACAAGGAGCAGATAAAAGGTCCAGAGTTCATTTCAAGTGTGCTATTTGCATTTGGAATCTGTTGCTGTCAGCTCTCAATATGAGATCCAAAGAGCTGTCACTATCAGTAATGCAAGCCATCATTAGGCTGAAAAAACAAAACAAACCCATCAGAGAGATAGTAAAAACACTATGTGTGGCCAAATCAACTGTTTGGAACATCCTTATAAAGAAAGAACGCACCGGTGAGCTCAGCAACACCAAAAGACCCGGAAGACCACGGAAAAGAACTGTGGTGGATGACCGAAGAATTCTTTCCCTGGTGAAGAAAACACCCTTCACAACAGTTGGCCAGATCTAGAAAACTCTCCAGGAGGTAAGTGTATGTGTGTCAAAGTCAACAATCAAGAGAAGACTTCACCAGAGTGAATACAGAGAGTTCACCACAAGATGTAAACCATTGGTGAGCCTCAAAAACAGGAAGGCCAGATTAGAGTTTGCCAAACAACATCTAAAAAAGCCTTCACAGTTCTGGAACAACATCCTATGGACAGATGAGACCAAGAACAACTTATTCCAGAGTGATGGGAAGAGAAGAGTATGGAGAAGGAAAGGAACTGCTCATGATGCAAAGCATACCACCTCATCAGTGAAGCATGGTGGTGGTAGTGTCATGGCGTGGGAATGTATGGCTGCTAATGGAACTGGTTCTCTTGTATTTATTGATGATGTGACTGCTGACAAAAGCAGCAGGATGAATTCTGAAGTGTTTCTGGAAATATTATCTGCTCATATTCAGCAAAATGCTTCAGAACTCATTGGATGGCGCTTCATAGTGCAGATGGACAAAGCTGCGAAAGCAACCAAAGAGTTTTTTAAGGGAAAGAAGTGGAATGTTATGCAATGGCCAAGTCAATCATGTGACCTGAATCCGATTGAGCATGCATTTCACTTGCTGAAGACAAAACTGAATGGAAAATGCCCCAAGAACAGGCAGGAACTGAAGACAGCTGCAGTAGAGGCCTAGCAGAGCATCACCAGTGAAGAAACCCAGCATCTGGTGATGTCTATGCGTTCCAGACTTCAGGCTGTAATTGACTGCAAAGGATTTGCAACCAAGTATTAAAAAGTGAAAGTTTAATGGATGATTGTTAATCTGTCCCATTACTTTTGGTCCCTTAAAAAGTGGGAGGCACATATACAAACTGTTGTAATTCTTACACCGTTCACCTGATTTGGATGTAAATACCCTCAAATTAAAGATGAAAGTCTGCAGTTGAAGCACATCTTGTTTGTTTCATTTCAAATCCATTGTGGTGGTGTATAGAGCCAAAAAGATTAGAATTATGTCCCAATATTTAAGGACCTGACTGTATATACATATATATATACAACACTAAACATGGCTGCTCTGTAAGCAGCCTGATATAGTGTGAGGCATGGACTTAGTCCCCCTGAGCCTTGCTTGGCCAAAGGCACCCTTTCTTTGGTCAATTAAGGCTCTATCAGCAGAGCACACTGTGATTGGCCAAAGCATGCAGGTCAGGTGCATACTTTGGCCAATCATCATACAGCAATGCACCACAATCTCGCAGTGCATTATGGGGCATTCCGCGGTGCTCAAATTTTCCATGAACGCCACATATGTTTGGTTAATTTTGGAACAAATGAACACCCGATGTTCGAGTCGAACTGCGGGCTCATCCCTAGTGAGCAGTAGTAAAGTTTAATCTACTGCATTTATGTCAGCAATGTTAGTCCTAGACTGCCTGGGTATGCACTGTCAAAAAGAAAAGTAGGATGGTAGAGGAAGGAGCGTGACAGGGGAACAAAGGGGGCTTGCAGAATAATTATTACAGGAGGGGCAGTTCTTTGAGATGTTCTTCTGCCTGCTATCATTGGGGCCCTTTAAAGAGTGTTGGTATACTTAATGACCTTCCAGGTTAACCTGCATGCACTATAGGTACAGCATAGGTGTGGTATAGTCTCCGCACAGGTGCAAGGTAGATTTGGTTCAGATGCGGTAAAGGTTTGGTATTATGCAGTATAGGGTTGGTATGGGTTCAGTCCAGGTGGCTTAGTGAATGCTAGCAGTAACAACCAAGACCACACATCGACTCCCACGCTGCAAAGAGGAAGAGGTTTCCAGTGCAGTCTAGTAAAAGCTGTTCCACCACTTCCCTTCCTCCTCAATGTTTTATGGGAACTGTATTGTAAAAGTCCAAAAGTACCATTCTCTGATTGATGTTTCAGACTACCTTTCCCATGATTCTCAGGTTTCTGCATAAAATTTGACAGGATTTCCTGGCTTTAGTTCTCCCTCTGCTGACTGTAGGAGTGCAACACAGACTTGCAGAATGTCTGCAAAGAAAGTTGATCTGGAGTCATGCAATGCAGATATGCTGCAATTGTGCAACAAACTTGTGAAACCTGGCAAGTCTAGCAATAGCTTAGCAAGTCATTTTCAAACTTGCAGCACAATTGCTTGCTATCTGGGATTGGTTTGCATGAATGTTATAGTGCCTACAAACTATGGTATTTATACTGAAGTTTTTTTTATTATACTTATGGCGGTGATCAGCGACTTAAATTGGGACTTTGATAGTGTACTGAACAATCTGACACTAACTGAGGCTAGGGGGAACTAATTTATTGCCACTGACATCACCAGTGACATACAGTGATCAGTGATAATACTATACACTGTCACTGTACTAATGACACTGGTTGGGAAGGAACATCTAGAGCAATCAAGGGGTTAAATATGTGTCTAACTATGTGTAATCTGTGTACAGTGTGCTGCTTTTACTAAGAGATCTCTCAGTTTCTCATCCCTGCTTGGCAGAGATGAGAAACCGACAGATTGCTCTCTCTGTACAGAGCTCTGGGCTGTGATTGCACACAGCCGATCAGCAGGTCCCGGCCACAAATCATTGGCTGGGTCTTGCTGACAGGCTCCTGCTGTGTGCAACCACTGCAGGTGCCAGGCGGGCGGTGAGCATGCTGATACCCTAAACCCAGAAGTAGGCAGCAACTTATGGTTGCGTCACTTTGCCTACAGGGGCTGCCCATCTGCAGTACATTGCGGGTGGGCGCTAAGTGGTTAAACTACAGGAAAACAATGAGGCACAAAAATGTATTTGTTGCCCAGGGTGACCAATCTGATTCTTTTTTACTAGTTCATAAAAAACTAAACCTGATTTGACGGAATAGGCAAAACCTGCACTATTAAAGTTTGTTCACATGGATGGCCAGGGGCGGTAAGAAGAGAAGGTTGAGCTACGGTTTTACCACCACCCATCCAAAGAAGGGTATGCCATGCCGCTGCAGCAAAAATTAAACCTCAAATTGAATGTGATTCATTTAAGTGTATGGGCTACACCAAAACTGCCCTGCAACTGTGTGCAATACACGCAGCTGCGATGCATTGGTTCAGCCTTTTTAGGGTTAAAATAGGCAGAGAAAAGGCAATGTATCGCCCCCTTACTGCCTGTCACCGCAACTCGCTTTTCAGAGGGGAAGCAAGGGCTGCTGCACATAAGAACAAGTCCCATCTTCTTTCCTCCCCCTTTTTTTTTTTTTTTTACACTTAGCCCTCGATTATTATGGGTTTTTGTGGTAACAGTACATTTATTTGCTTGGCAGCAACAAAAAAGATCAGCTGCAAAGTATATTATAAATCAAAATGCTTTTCCATTACTCTTACTTCACCAATTAACTAGACTTAAATTTGCAAATGCACTGGTCAGCATGTGATTATTTAACTGCCTGGATTTATAAACGGTCTGTATTCATTGCTTTTTATTAGTCCATGGAGAATGGAGGTCTGCCATATGGCACATAAGAATTGTTAGAGGAAACAGCCAATACAGAAAGTCAAGAGGTGTTCTGTTACTGGAACGCTGGGCTTTAGTTAATAAATACCCGTCAATTGTTAGCTGAGCAACAACTCCTACAGACATAGGTGTGCGCAGCCTACTGCATTAGGGTGTGCACTCCAAAGCTCAAAGACATGTGTATGTGTATATACAGTACAAAGATATAACATTTTCAAATGTATTAAAACACGGACAGTATCAGTATTCAGATTCAGATTCAGATTCAAAAAACGTTATTAATCCCAAAGGGAAATGATTAAATTTCCAGTCACGTCAGTAGAGCTGTGGACGTGTCAGTAGGGCAGAGGTTGGTGTCAGGAGGACAGTGGATTGTGTCAGCCATTGGAGCAGTGGACGATGTCAGTAGGGCAGTATTCTTTGTCAGTAGTGCAGTGGACAGCGTCAGTAGATGTTTATTTTTTTTATGTTATTATAATTTTTTTAATTTTTTTAACTTATTTTTTACAATGTAATTTTTTTTATTTTTTACAATTTTTTAGGAGCCCCGTTGGGGGGCTTTAGTGAAATATCAGGTGTCTAAACAGACCCCTGACGTTTCACTTTTTAGACAAAGAAAGGGACTAAGGAGAAGGGGGAGTGTGCACCGCATGGGGTAATTAGGGTGTACCCAGGCACAGCCGGTTCACCCTGTGCTTACGTTCAAAACCAATTTTTACTAATTTGTAGCAGCTATAGTCATAAGGGATTTCACTGTAAGGTGGAACTGTAGCCTCTTTACACATTATGCTCTCCTCCTGCAATGACCAAGGGTGGCACCGTGATTCTGGCATGGAACACATCAGACTGCATTTTCACAATTCAGATTTGGCCACTCAAAATATAGAGAAAAAAAGAGCTGTGTGAGATCTGTCCACAGTTGCCTGCACCTCCAGCTCGCCATTAAAGAATCATGTATGCGTGGTAAATGTATAGTGGCACACCAGAGAAATGCTTGTAGTATCTTTATTGATTCATAAAAATTGGCAAAACAGCAGATCACAGAAATGAAAACCTCTCACGCATTTCACACCCGGAGGGGCTTACTCATAGACTATAAATAAATGCCTGCAGACGTGAAACACATAAGAAGTTTTCATACCTCACATCTGCTGTCAATATTTATAAATCAATAAAGATACCGCAAGGATTTTTCCAGTGTGCTGTCATCCATTTATCGTGCATACATCAAAACTGAGGCTATTGGTAAGTCCAGGGACTCCACTAACAAGACAGGTGGAAAAAATAAATGTGTTGACAGCTTTTTTTAAGCAGAACCTTTAGATTTAGATTATTCTAAACTAATGTGACAATTTAAAATGAACCTTTCTTTTCCTCATATGGGGCAAGGTAAAATGTTCACCTAGCTCCTCTCTCCCTATCTCCCTAGCAGTTTATATTTTCCTTTCAGTTGCTGGGATAGAAAACCCTGTGTAATTTCCAATCTAACTTGCTGGAACCCACACAAGGCTATGGTCATCTTTTCCAACCACCTTGTGACAGCACTTGGCCAACCATGAGACACCAGCATGAAGTCAAGTTCTAGCATAGCCCCTGGTATCTTAAAGGCACACTTCTGCTCTGTCAGATTTGTGGGGCTAGTAAGTGATGATGCATCAATCGCTAAATCACTTTCTACTTCTGTGGTAACGTGACTGCTATTGTTCACTCCTGGGTGCTAGAGGAGAATCTGGCATGTAGTTTGGGAGCCTGAGTCTCATTTTACACAGAGCTTTCTCGAGATTTGGGCAGCCATTTTTGACACATAAGGGGTCGTCTAAAGGTGGAGCTCTGAAGTGTGGAATGTTACAGACAGGGACAGAGACCCATTTGTGAGGGAGAGGTAGGCCTAGCATTAGGGACAGATTCTGTCAAGCAGAAACAGCATAGGGATGCTCACAGATGCCTTTGGTGTGGGCTCTGTGTCTGAGGAAAGTCACCATAAGTGAAACATTTCATTTTGCCTTGAATGTTTTTTAGGGCACTTAGATTAGGTTTCCAACAGTCATGGGTTTCTCCACAACAGTGCTCTAAGTAATTAACAAAATAATTAAAGGGACTGGGACAGCTGAAGGATCTTAGACCGGAAGAATCCTGTAGTAGGAGAATGTTCACCTTTCTGGTGAGCAGTCTGATAAATCTTCGCTCTCTATCCAACTTTTCCACATACCATGCGGCAAGGTGTGATTCCTCTCACCAACCCCTACGTCACTACTGACCTATGGACATCATTTACTTTACATGATCTTTTTTGTTCTTTTTTCATCCTTCCTCTCTTTTTTCCTTTCCTCTCTCTTCCTTACCTTCTTTCTTTCCCTCCCCCAACCAAACCCCCCTTTCCCTCCCCGCTTTTCCCTACCTTTTTTCCCCTTCCTCCTTTACTCCCCCTTTTTCTGCCCCCGGCCTCCCCCTTCCCACCCTCCCCCTTCCCACCCTCCCCTCCCCCTTCTCCATTTTTACCTGTTCCTTCCTTTCCCTCCTCATCCATCCCCCTCCTTTCTTTCCCTTCCCCTCCTTTCATTGTTTCATCCTTTTCCCCGTTCCTCTCCTTTCCTTGTTCCCCCTTTCTTTGTTTCCTTAATCACCTTCTCTCTTCCCCTCCCCCCTTTTTCTCTATTTTGGTTTAATTGTTTTTGTCCCCAACACACACTGTGTTGCCTGTCCTTGTTAATAGACAATTATTCCCACCTATTATTATATTATCATTCTTTAAAACTACAGCAACCAACGCCCTCAAGTGTTTCCCGTGTCTGCCGTGGGGGGATTACCTTTGGGTGCCTCAACAAGTGCTGCTCTGTGCTCCACTGGTCTCCACTGGTAAGGAACACATGAATCTATGGATCCCCAACACTCTAGATTAACACCATATATACTGCTTTGTATATTTTTTTGTTTTTCTTTCTTTGTTATTAAACATTATCTGTGATTATATGATTATGAGATTGTACTTACCTTGTAGATGTTAATGACTGACTCCTCATGAGGAAGCGGATGTAGCCACGAAACATGTAGAGGACTGCATCTAGATCTACATCTCAGCTCCCCACATTATCCATGGGGTTCATCCATTCCTTTGGAACCATTTGTATTTACTATGCACGGTTGTAACCAATTGTTTATCAATTACTTTATGTACAAACTATTTTTAACCATGTCATTTTCTTAATAAATTGATTATTTTATTATAATTTTGGCCTAATCCTTGGGTACCGAGATAGTCCTAATTTCTCTAATATGCCAGGGGCATGTTTGGGGTAGCCCTAGGTATTTCCTTCCAATATCCAACTACAAAGCATAATGGTACCCACCCCTATTTCTTGATTAACCTGTCTGAGGCAACCCTTTACATACTGACCTATGTAGAGGCGTAGGGGACACACTATTACACCCAGAAGTATGCTGGAAAGGTGAGTATTCCTCCTCTTCACTTACAAGGATCTGCTGGTCTCTTTCACCTAGTGACAGGGTCACTTTAAACTGCAGATTGTGGCATGCATCTGCGGGTTCGATGGTGAAGAATATTTGACAATGCAATAACACTTTAGCCCTTGATTTAAAGGAGCAAAAACATAAATAAGTGACATACAAAACTCCCCATATTTGCATTAATTGATGAATTATCTTACAAAGTTGCTGCATTCCAATTGGAAAAAAATTGAACAGCAACAAAATCCAGCACTGCTACCCAATGTTTCACTATTATTTAATTTGAATTTTACAGCATTTCCTTATTAGCAGTAATTATGATCATAGCACTTTATTGATGCTGACAGTATTGACAGTTTTTTTTCTATGGAGCATTATTGAAGCTGATTCCATCTACTTGACTTGCAGTCAAATAGGAAAATAGTTTTAATGAAGGAAATATTTTATTTCCTGTGTTACATGGTAACTCTCTCACTGTAATAGCCAGGCAATTGGAATCCATATGTACGCTAGAATCCCCCCTTGAGGATGTCATATCATTTTCACGCCAATACGCATATAAATGTTATATGCACATATAACATGACAAGTGTATTCCAGATGTACCCACTTATTTACCCTTACTGCTATACCATTTTTCCAACCCCATTTTCTTTATTTAAATTAACGAGACCACACCAATCTATTGGAGTATAAAATGGCCATAACAGCCTATTTATTAAACAAACTGAATAAATAACTCCAATAACCTTAAATATATAAATAACATAACTTCAGTGCAAACAACATGTTATTAACTGCAATCTGTTGGTCAATGACGGAGCTACACCCTTTTTCCACAATCAAACCATACATGCGGGAACCATTTCCAACTTGATAGGCCTCCAGCTGTACCGCTCGGAGACAACCCCTTGCCCGCAGTGTAACCATACCGGTATTCCATTTCGGGAATACACCGGAGGGGCCATACTATCGATGACCCCCCACCCCTTTTTACCACATTTGTTTTACCGCTACCGTCACCGACCAACAGAAAAACACAGCCAAACCACAGCTGTCATGACGACCACTTCCTTCGAATCTGAAAAATAAACACACACATTAAACACCCTAACAACAAACCTAATAGGGAGGGAGGGTGGGAAAATCTGCCTCCTCGTGTCTCTTCCTGCTCCACTGACCCCGTCCCAGCTCCGCCCCTCCTCTTATATGGCCGCACCCCCAAAGTTTCCTGTTGTCTCCACCCCCACCAAACCTGGCCAGCTTAACCCTGTGTGTGTCACTAGACACACTGTCATGCCCGGCCCTACACTATTCTCTTTTCCTTCTTTTCGTTCCGGGCCTCACTTGACAAGTGTATTCCAGATGTACCCACTTATTTACCCTTACTGCTATACCATTTTTCCAACCCCATTTTCTTTATTTAAATTAACGAGACCACACCAATCTATTGGAGTATAAAATGGCCATAACAGCCTATTTATTAAACAAACTGAATAAATAACTCCAATAACCTTAAATATATAAATAACATAACTTCAGTGCAAACAACATGTTATTAACTGCAATCTGTTGGTCAATGACGGAGCTACACCCTTTTTCCACAATCAAACCATACATGCGGGAACCATTTCCAACTTGATAGGCCTCCAGCTGTACCGCTCGGAGACAACCCCTTGCCCGCAGTGTAACCATACCGGTATTCCATTTCGGGAATACACCGGAGGGGCCATACTATCGATGACCCCCCACCCCTTTTTACCACATTTGTTTTACCGCTACCGTCACCGACCAACAGAAAAACACAGCCACAGCCCGAAAGGATGAAACCTTATCCTTAAGGGCCCCTCCACACACTCAGTGCCCTTTGGATTCCCTCTTGCAGCCCCATGGTCCACAGATCAATTCCCACGTCCGTGAGGTGAACACCATCCCTGCGTAAGTAAAGGCCTACATTAATTTCCAGCTCTCTGTGCCTTATCACCATGCCCCCTTGTTTCACCAAAAACCTCCCCACTACTTTGTTAATGCGAATGCGTGCCTTGTTCAGCCTTTCCACAGACCTTGCCATCCGCCAGGTGGTGCGTGCCACCATGTCAGACCATAACAGCAGAGTATTGGGAAAGACCGTGCGGATGTATAGCAAATCCGCCTTAACGCTTGCTAGTATGTCTCTTACCGTGCGTACCCCTAAATCATTCCCTCCTGCATGGATTACCAACACATCAGGTGGTCTGTCCAACCACGCATAACGCTCCACTTCCGTGACCACTCTACCCCACATCATACCCGGTCTCCCCAGCCACCTGATGTATGCCTCTCTCCTCGATACTCCCAGCTGCCTCCCGTCCGGTCTCGCATCACCTCTCCTGGCCCCCCAACACACATAAGAGTGCCCCAGAATCCAGACGAGGCGAGGAGCACCGCCCCCTGTAAAGAAAAAGACCACAACCAAGGTAACGTCATTCATTCATTTTTCTTTTTTTTTTTTTTTTTTTGAAAAACTTAACACAATTCCCACCTACATGGACCATAATACCAGCCAACCCAGTTTTTTTTTTTTTGTTTTTTTTTTTTTATTCCAATATCATTTGAGGTCGGACGTAGGTGCGGAACCTTCTCGATTCCCATCTACCGATCCTCCTCACGGCTGCCTCATCCAACCCACATCTGGCAGCTTCAGTAGCCGCCCCAATGCGAAAGGAGTGTGAAGCGTAAGCCTTCCCATCCAAACCTAACTTCATCAAACATTTTCTAAACACTGCTACGAATTGAAATTTTGATAAGTAAGACCCGTCTTCATGCCGCAAAAATGGCCCTTCCCCCATTGGCCTTACCTGCGCCAGTTCCTCGACCGCCCTTACTGGGCACACCGTGGATCCAGGCAGAGCGTACAACCATACGTCCACCCCCTTCCCCGTCTGATCGGTTTTTGACCTCCGTATTCTCAAACACACCTTATCCCCGTGCGATCTAACGTCCTGCACCAGAATGCCACCCGCATCCCCCCGTGCCGGGCTCACCAGTTCCCCGATTCTGAACGCCCCAAAAAACGCTAACGAAAAAGCTGCCCTAAACAGCGAACATTCATAACTGGAAGAACATACTGACCTTAACTGCCCACAGATAGACACCAGGTTTTTAAAAGTGACAGGCCTTCTTTTATCTCTCCGTCCTTGTCCTCTCTTGTACCCTTTGATGGCTTGCCTAACCCAAAAATCTTTAGTCCAATCCTCCCCCTTTTGCAGCTTGAAAAGGAATGACAAGGCCGCCATCTTCTTTTCAATAGAAGACACCGCCACCCCGTTTTCCATATTTCTGGACACAAAATACAAGACCAGCAATCTCACCTCTGTCCCATCCTTTGCCACCCCAGCTTCTTGCAGTAAACCCTCCCATTCTCTCCATACCTTCATATATGCCATCCAAGTGGACTTACTCACTGACTGCTGGATCCATCCTGCGGCGACTCCAATGCCAGCTCCCAGATCCACTCCGGGCAGGGAATCCCTTCCTTGTCTGCTGCCGGGGCTAATTCCCTGAACTTGTCCCACTGAAAGCGAGACAGCGAATCAGCCAGTGTATTGTCAATCCCTGGTATGTGTACAGCATATATAAAGGTATTCAATCGCATGCACCGCAATACCAACTGTCGCATCAGCCTAATGACCGGTTGGGAAGACGCTGACATGCGATTGACCACCTGAACAACCCCCATGTTGTCACAGTTAATTCTCAACTTTAAATTCTGGCAGGACCGCCCCCATAACTCCATAGCCAGCACCACTGGAAACAGTTCCAGCAGTACCAGGTTCCGAAGAAACCCCGCTTTCACCCATGATTGTGGCCACGGTCCCGCGCTCCATTGCCCTTGAAAATACGCCCCGTAACCTGTAGAACCCGCCGCGTCCGTAACCAGTTCCACATCGAAGTTACTTACCGGACCTGACATCCACACTGATCTTCCGTTGTACATTGACAGAAATTGATACCATACCTTCAGGTCCTCCCGATGTTCCCGCGTCAGCCTGACAAAATGAGTGGGGGCTTTAACTCCCGCCGTGGCTGCTGACAGCCTCCGACAAAACACCCTACCCATGGGTATGATCCTACAAGCGAAATTTAGCTTACCTAGCAATGACTGCAGTGTCCGCAACTGCACCTTCCGCCTTCCATGAATCTCCTGGATCTCCTTCTGTAGATCCACTAACTTTTCGTGCGGCAATCTGCATTCCATTGCTATGGAGTCAATTACTATACCCAGAAAACTAATTTCGGTTGTCGGGCCTTCCGTCTTTTCGGCTGCCAGTGGCACTCCGAACCTTCCCGCAATGTGCTGCAACGTTGACAATAAAATCGCACACACACTGGAGGAAGGAGGACCTATACACAGGAAGTCATCCAAGTAATGGATAACCGAGTCCAGCCCCGACACATCCCTAACTACCCACTCCAAAAAGGAACTGAACGCCTCAAACATGGCGCAAGAGATGGAGCAACCCATGGGCAAACATTTATCGACGTAAAACTGTTCTTGCCAGTGGCAACCCAGCAGCCTAAAGCTGTCCGGATGCACTGGAAGTAGCCGAAACGCCGCTTCTATGTCAGATTTTGCCATGAGTGCCCCCTGTCCATACCTCCTAACCCACCGCACCGCAGCATCAAAGGAAGTATAGGACACCGTGCAGGCATCAGGGTCAATGAAATCATTGACCGAGCCCCCTTTTGGAAAGGATAGATGGTGAATCAATCGGAACTTATTCGCCTCTTTTTTGGGCACCACTCCCAGTGGGGACACCACCAAATCCGGTAACGGCTTATCCGCAAATGGCCCTCCCATGCGGCCTAATGACACTTCTTTTTCCAATTTTTCTCCCACCACCCTTGGGTGTTGCAACGCTGATTTTAAGTTCCGTGCCATAGGGGGAACCACCTCCAAGGCACATGGTATTTTGAACCCCTCCCTAAAACCTGCGGTAATCAGCGATGCCGCTTCCCTATCCGGATACTTACTTAGGAAAGGCAGCATCCTTTCCACCTTCACCGGCGTCATCCCTCTTGTTAACAGGCTCCCCGGTACGTTTCCCTTTTTTGAAGCATCTGGCCAGTGTGTGGGTTCCCCCACACCCTGAGCATTCATGCTTGAATTTGCACGATCCCCCAAACTTACAGTGTCCTTCGTTGTATTGCCAACACACTCCCCATTTCTTGCCGGCCGGTAGTCCTGAGGAGTGTGTACCCCCGGCCCCCCCTTGAAAAAACTGAGGCGAGGCCCTAGCCGAGGACATAAGTCTCATCCAAAGGCTGATGTCCTTATGGTCCCAACGCAGGGCCGGACGAACCGCTCTGCGTTGTCGGAACTGCTCGTCATAACGCAGCCACGCCGTTCCGCCATAAACTCTATGTGCTTCCCCAATAGCATCCATATAACAAAACAACCCAGAGCAATGCTCCGGATTCTTTTCGCCAATGACGCTGGCCATGATAGCGAACGCTTGTAACCAATTGACAAACGTTCGCGGAATCAACCTGTACCTCCTCTTCTCCTCATCTTCCTTCTTGGTGTCATCAGGCTTAACCCTGTCCAGGTTAAACTTTTCCAACGGCAACAAGGAAAATATTTCCACATATTCCCCTTTTTGGATCTTTTCCCGAACCTCCTGCTTCAGATGCGCACCCAGCGGGCCTTCAAAGCAGACATATACCTCGCATTTCGCTGCGTCTGCAATCCTGACTATATCCGCCCTGCCCGCCGCTTCTGTTGCCCCTTTTTCCCCCGGCTTTTCTTTTGCACCACCCGACACCGGGGTTTTGTCAGCAGACACCCCCGTGGAAAGTTCCACCTCCCCCCCAGATAACCCATCCCCGCCAGTTCCTTGCGGTACTACGCTCGTGGCCGCCTGAGGAGGTTGTTCCCCAAAACGTCCTACCAGCGCCCTCAGGCCCTCCAACAGCTCACTCAGTTGTCCCCCTGACCCCGAACTGGCGGATCCTTGCCCCGCCACTTGGTGGTCATGTCCCTGCGACACCTGTGGTGGTCGGGCTACTGCCCCTGCCGTACCTGAGTTAACCACACCCCATATATTTTGTAAAGCATTGGTCAAATCTAGATTATTAGTGGACTTACCGGGCTGACCCGGAGACCTCCCGACAGCCGCTGGTCTGGTTTCCACCGTCGCCTCCTGCTGTTGTGCCTCCACCTCTCCTTCTTCCAACTCCTCATCTTCGGACCGGTCCCCCTGGGGTGGGCTTGCCGGCGTGGTGAGCCCCCCAGGCGCATCCCTCCTGGAGGCCGTAAGCACCCGCTGAGACATGACTCTTCCGGCCTCTGTAGCTCCGCTTCCCGCCTGGATTCCACGCCGCCCTGGGATGGCTGAGACCGGGCCGGCCTGATCAGTCCTCCGTCCGCCCCTCTGGAGGTCCCTCTCCCCGCCAGGCGACCGGTTGCCACCTGCGGTGTCAGCAATGCTTCTCCTCACCGCCCTGGGCGCAGCTGCAGCTCCTCTCTCCCTTCTGTCCTCCCCCCTCGGCTCGTGCAAAGCTGCTGGGGGGGCCGCTCGTTCCGCACGCCTGGATCCTGTATTCATTGGAGCGGCGCCATCTTGACCCGTAGCCCCGCCCACCGCGCCGCGGCCGCGGCGTGTGTTCCGCCCGGGCCTGGCATCGGCCATCGGTTGACTTCTTTTTGCTGGAGGGGCTGACTGTTCTCCCCTGGGGCTTCGTGCCTGGCGACCCGTACGTCCATCGGGTCCAGGCGAATACCGCGCCGGCGGCCGCGACTTCCGCGCACGGGCAGTCCCCTCACCTCCGATCGCCGATCCGCCTGCTTCATCTTCAATGAGCCCAGCGACTTGACTGTGGAGCCACTCCGGTCCCCTGGCCGCCGCTGCCTGCCGCAAACGAGCCAGAATTAAATCGATGTCGGCCATTGCTGTAGAGGAGCAGAGAAAATCTGCCTCCTCGTGTCTCTTCCTGCTCCACTGACCCCGTCCCAGCTCCGCCCCTCCTCTTATATGGCCGCACCCCCAAAGTTTCCTGTTGTCTCCACCCCCACCAAACCTGGCCAGCTTAACCCTGTGTGTGTCACTAGACACACTGTCATGCCCGGCCCTACACTATTCTCTTTTCCTTCTTTTCGTTCCGGGCCTCACTGGATTACTATAGAAAGAGGGACACAATTCTCACTCTGCCAACTTCTAAACATTTAGAAACATTGTACCACCACTCTTTACAGAAGAACTCCAGAAAAACACACATATTTGAATACTAAACATATGATCTTAAATCTATTTAGCTACTTCTGCATTTTTTTAAATGGGCAAAAAATTTTAAAGGAAATACAATGATCTATAGTGATATGGGCTAACAGGAAAAAAAAAATGAGGCATTGGCAATGTCATTTTAGACCATATGGAAAGCCATTGACACAATTCACTTTGATGCAATTCAGAATCCTCTACAATTTACTCCCACTAGATATGAAGTTAACATACTGGGACGGGTTAGAACTCTCAGCGACCTAGAAATGACTGGAGCCTCTGGATAAGCATGACAGCAGGGAACCAGTATAGGGTAACGTCAGCAATGGCAACCTCTTTATTACAGATTTCTTTTGTGGTGCTGCAAGCAGAAAATGAGGGGGGGGGGTGTTCCCTGGGACAGCCTTTTACAACCCATATACACTAAAGGAACCCCTAATCAAAAAAATAATTTACATCTACAGAACCCAGCACATTAGCATGACTAATAAGTTATATTAAAAATAAATTATCTGCCATAGGTATCAAATACTGTAAGGAGACCATATTTGTATTCTTTAATTTAATACCACAATTCTACATAGTAAAATTCTTTTCAGCAATAATCATGGGAATAAAATGACTCAAACCAGGATGCGTTCCATCCATGTCTTTATGGGCCTTGCTTTGTGCACTGGTGCGCAGTCATGTTGGAACAGGAAGAAGCCATCTCCAAACTGTTCCCACAAAATTGGGAGCATGAAATTTTCCAAAATGTCTTAGTATGCTGATGCCTTAAGGGTTCCCTTCACTGGAACTTAGGGGCCAAGCCCAACCCCTGAAAAACAACCCGACACTATAAACCCCCCTCCACCAAATAATTTGGACCAGTGCACAAAGCAAGGTTCATAAAGATATGGATGAGCTAGTTTGGGGTGGAGGAACTTGACTGGCCTGCACAGGGTCCTGACCTCAACCAGTTAGAACACCTTTGGTATGAATTAGAGCAGAGACTGCAAACCAGGCCTTCTTATCCACATCAGTGCCTGACCTCACAAATGCGCTTCTGGAAGAATGGTCAAACATTCCCATAGACAAACCTTGTGGACAGCCTTCCCAAAAGAGTTGAAGCTGTTATAGCTGCAAGGGTGGGCCAACCTAATACTGAACCCTACGGACTAAGACTGAGATGCCATTAAAGTTCATGTGTGTGTAAAGGCAGGCATCCCAATACTTTTGGTAATATAGTGTATCATGGTTCAGGCAGATAAATCCTGTTAAAATGGATATTCTATCAAAATTACTGTATACTTTTCAAGCTATCCCAGCTCCCCCACCTCCAGGCTTTTCTCATTCTCTAACTCAAGCCAAACTTAATTTGGCATCATAAGAAGCCTAGGATTCCACAGATGATCCTGTCCCTAACGAAGAACAGGGGAGGTGTAGCTTTACCCCCAACTGTTGCTTATTTTCATGCGGTCTCTTTAATTAGGCTAGTTGATTGATACCATGGCACATTCACTAAATTATAGACTTGACTGGAAAATTACCTCCTTTCTTCAGGTTACTTCCCTGACCTGGACTGAACCGAACTGTCGCCTCCCAAAAGACCTATTATCCCTCATGGTACATGCAACGCTTCAGATCTGGGATACCTACAGTATCTCGGTAGGAGTCTGCTCTCTTCTAGACTGAGTCCTATGAGCCCATTGTTTGGTCTTTCTTCTTTTTCCCTACAGAAATGGGCTCCCCTTTCTTTTGTTGGCACTGACAGGACAGTTCACGAGGGTCGGACTCTCATCACTCTTTCTTGGATACTCCCATCTTGTCATAAACCTGCTTAGCTAGAATACACGCAATTGAAACACTACATGGACACACGGTCCTTCATAGACTCTCTAACGCGACCTTCTAATGATTTATTAAATGCACTCCCACCTCCATTTCTCCTGAAATGGGAATGGGAACTACAGGTTGAGTTGGATGATATGGACTGGGACAAAACACTGGTGCTCACATACAAGCTGTCTATGTCTTCCTATGCCACAGAGCGCAACTACCGTATTCTTTCTAAGTGGTATCGTTGCCCCACACTCTTTCATAGGATGGATCCTCCCATTCCGGATACATGCTGACGATGTTTGCAAGCTCCTGCCAGTATGACTCATATTTGGGGTACCTGCGGTAACCCTTTTTGGGCTAAAATCTTATACGTATATGATAAACAAACAATGGGTAATATGGCACACTCTGGATATGGCTATATGTTACTTACAAAAGGGTAAGGGGTAAAAAAATGTACTGGGCAATAAAACAAGTCCACATAAATCAATAAGTCCATGTATGGAGAACAATGTGCTATCCTTGGAAGGCTGCCAGCTCAAAAGTTAGAAGAGAATCTGGAACATAGGAAAGACAAAGAACAGTGTAGCAAGTTAGATATTTTAATAGTTAAGAATAAGCATAGAAACACTCACAAATGAGCAACATTTTCCAGCATAGGTGTATAATGTGTTCATCTGCACTGTCCCGGGGTGATGCCTGGTGTCACTGGCTGATGGTGGTGATCCGTAATCCAGCCTCAGTCTGGCCACACTGTTGGCTCACAGCGCTTCCAGATAGCTGGAGCGAGGATCTGCGGTGCTCGGTGACGATGTCGCTTCCAGGTACAGGGTCAGTGGGCGGTGCTCGCGTTCGGAGCATGCGTACTCCTTCCTCAGGCTTAGTATATGATAAACTGGTGGGAGATAAATTCCCGAGCGAACCCCATATCAATGCTGCCAGGTACCTATAAACAAAATTTTTAAAAGCTTAATCTGGCATTTCCTTACATCGGCCTGCTCTGTAATCCCCAGGCATTGGCGGTGGGCTGAGGCACCCTCCTTGGCCGAATGGGCTTGTGAAAAAGCTTTGGATTGACAGTGTGGAATGTATGATTACATGGGATGATGATAAGTATGAATCATTCAATCCCATGTGGACAGTATGGCCTCATATCCGATATTCCTCTGAGTTTAATGCCTTTGTTTCCGTTAAGATCTGACATTTCAGACATTTCCCATGGGTACTACTTGACCCTCCCTTTTTTTCTATTTTCTATTTCCAAATAAATGTGTGGTTGTGGGGTGTTTGGGAGGTGGTCACATCCTCCATTAACTCATTGGGTGCTAATTTTGGGACTACCCCCGGGGTGGGTTCTTCTGGGCTATGCTAAGTACCTGTAGCAGGATCACTTTACTACACACAGGGTAGCTTTACTTTGTGATGTTTTCATCAATGACCTGGAACAAGGCTGAGGCTGCCATGGGGAAATACTCGACCTTAGGCGGGCCTCTGCTTTTTGAGGTGAGTGTACACTGTGTACACTTGCACCATAACTGTCCTCCAGGTAACTCTGTACACCTTCTCTGTAACTTGCATTTAGGAGGGACACACTGAGCCTTGTCCATATCCACCTGTCCAGCGTATTCCTGCTACCTCACTCCGAGTAACGGTTCCGGGCCCTGACGTAAACATAGCATGGACTCCATGCGTGCACTTCACTCTTGCGTACCTGGACACAGGCTAGGGACCTCTGCGGCTCAAGTCCACTAGCATTGCTATGGGAGACAGACCGCTCACGGAGACAATGCTGACAACCACTCCCTCCTGTATGAGGCTATCCCACCTATCTCAGGCATACGCTTATGACAGGCTGCTTGGTAAAGTTTTATCACCTTAGGTAACTACTTGTATCTTCACACTGTAATAACTCCTATACTGATGCCTTCATACCCCAAAGTACCTTAGTGACCTGAACTGTGGAATGGTGCCAGTTACATGCATTACACCCCTTTAAGTAACTTCAGACCAGGTGGTAACAAGGTTTAAAAACTGCACTGGCAAAAGTGGCAGTAAATGTAACAAAGTCCAACATGCGAGAACATTATTTCTTCCACGTCCCTAACCCTAACTCTATGTGCTGCCCCAGCATACCTGCAAAGGTGCTGTCCATATATGATGAAAAGGATCCATTAATGGTATTTCCCAGTGCTGGAATCTTCGTGCTAGCAGTAGGCGACATCCCTTCCCTCTCCTTTCTCCACTCTCTCTGGCTTTGGACCACTGTCCCTCTTTTATAACACAGGACCAGTGGGTTAGACCAAAAGAAAACCAACCAAAACCAAAGAACTGGGAAGGGCATTCACTGTTACCCTTCTGTCTAGGGCAGCATCTAACTAGCATAACTTCAACCTGCTTACAAATGCATACAAGGAAAATCAGAGTAAAAGTCATATTGATGCCACTTATATTGGTTCTTATCAGAGAATGGTGCTCCTGCATTAGTAGTCAGTAAAAAACTGCCTCCTTACATTGGTGTTCAGTGTAAAAGGTGCTCCTTGCATTTATGATCAACAGAAAAAAGGCCCCCTTAAACTGCTGGTCGTTAAGAAAAATGTTGCACTTATAGACTAGAAAAATTATTGGTGTCAGTGCTTATTCATCTGAGAGAAAAGAGGAGAATCTTCACTATACTAGATTTATGGTTCAGCCCAGTGATGTTGGCCATGAAACCATGCAGGTACCATCAGGCAGGAGGTCTGTCCACCACTGCCCACTGCACAAACAACCCGTAGCAAACTCTGGAGGAATGATAGGGTTTCATGGAACTCTGGTTGCAAAGGGGTGCCTTAGGACATAAAAATCTTTCCTTGGACAAAATGAATGGCACAGCTTTATTGGATAAGTTTATAGGAGGCACCAGAATACTCTGCAGGGCATCTACACAAGAAGTCCATAGTTGTGACCACCCAATGCATGTGTTAATGATTGGCTTATCAGCTTTGGGCTTTAGTTGCTGACCTTTGACAGGAGAATTCCCAACTGTTGATAGAAGAAAAAGCAGAGAAGATTCTGTATCCCATTCTATGTAAACCCCCTCTGTCGTTTGCAGCGATCCTTGTAAATGTTGGTGCTGGAATTGTAAAGCAATGACTTTGTCCTTACGAGCCATATTAGTTCTTCAGTATCAAGCCTGGTGTGGCCTATTCTGTCCATCTTCCACCTGTTTAAAGTAAATGTTGATAGTAAGAGATGACTTGTTATTATGCATAAAAACATGGCAAAAAGGTGCTACACAGCATCTACCTGCATTTTTCATGTGCTCATATTGATGTCTATAGGGCTGAGAAAGCACAATGTTGCACTAAAAATAAGCACCTGAAGTGTTTTCTAAGTTGCATGGAAGCACATTGCATAGGTGTGAACCAGCCCCATAGACAATAATGTGATTTCTCTTTTTGTGCATTCCTCGGCTGTCATGCAAGAAATCGCACAGGTGTATATTGGGAATTGTTCTATGCTCAGAGGACCCCTTGAAAGACAATCATTTTAGTGTACTCCACAATAAATTGACAATAGTTACTCAATATGACAAAGAGCAATGTATAGGATGTGGCAGCTCAAATATTCATCTTTAACAAAAAGCTGGGCCATCCACATCCACATAGAGCCTCATTCTGCCTTAAGTAGGTCACACACCATGTGAATATCGGAAGAATACCCATAACTGAAGATTTCTTAAATATGTTGGCTATATCTATATTTCTTTGAAGGTATAGCCTGTAATCATTTAATTGAATCTTTTGTTGCGATGTACCTGACGATCCTGCCAGTTTCTCTTTGGTTCCTTTATCATACTAGCCACATCAAGCACAGATGCAGTTGCAGACTTTTGTGGTAAGTTTGCACTCCTGGGATCACTGATAGAAGGTACAGGCACACTATACCACCAACCAGCCTGCCTGAATCTCCTGTGGTCAGTTTTGTGGCCATGCCCCCTTGCCAGTCTTGCTGTGTTGTGGCATACAGGTGGGGAACATGCTTGTGTGATGTCACACTATGCCCATCCTCTTGCAGTAGACATGCCCCCCCTGCTATGAGGAGGGAGGATATGAATGAGTCTGTGCAACTACAGAATAAAAGTTAAAGCGATTGTAACCCTAAAGAAGAAGAAGGAAAAAAAAAAGATCCTATTCCTTTAAAGCATGTTAAACAGCACAGTGCTTGTGCAGTGCTTTTTTGTCACTTTCTATGCTGTAAAATACCTGGTTGATCCTGCCTGTTCCTGTGTCTGCTATGTGAACTGACCACGGTAATCATGGTTGCTGATCCATAATACCGTGGTCAGTTTACATGCCTCCAATATTCCGCTGTGTTCAGAGTCTCTCCCCTCACCCTCTGTCTCCCTCCCTCCTTTCCTGTCAGTTCCTAGTCTGTGAGCCATCTCCTCCCCACCCCTCCCCTCCTGCTGCTATTCCATGTGTCTGTAAAGCTAGTGATGACAATTACTGCCAGCCCCTCTTTAATAATAAGATATGCTGTGCAGTGTCTTTGTTTTTCTAAAATCATGCAGCTAAATACCTTCTTTTACATTGCGGATGTGCGGTCACGTGACCTCCCAGCTGGCGTCAGAGGGGAATCTTAGCCCCTCCCCCTGTAGTCCTCAGACTGGGGAAGGAGTGTGGTGGGATGTCACGTGATGTGAAAGAAGGTATTTAGCTGCATGATTTTAAAAAAACAAAAACACTGCGCAGTATATCTTATTATTACAGAGGGGCTGCCAGTAATTGTCATCACTAACTTAACCACTTTAAAGAAGGTACATAACAATTTTTGGAGTAATGCCCCGTACACACGGTCGGAATTTCCGACAGAAAAAATCCGATGGGAGCTTTTCATCGTATATTCCGACCGTGTGTATGCCCCATCTGACTTTTTACATCCAAAATTCAGACGGACTTAGATAGAGAACATGTTCTATATTTTTCCGACGGAACAAATTCCTATCAGGAAAACCGATTGTCTGTATGCTGTTCCGACATACCAAAAATGACACATGCTCTGAAGCAAGTACGAGACGTCGTACGTGTTGTCCCGTCGTACGTGTTGTAGGGCACCGTGTTCTTGACGGTCGGAATTTGGTGTGACCGTGTGTATGCAAGACAGCTTGAGCGGAATTCCGTCGGAAAAACCTTCAGAGTTTATTCAGACGGTAAAACCGGTCGTGTGTACAGGGCATTACAGTAGAAGCAAGCAGAGCAAGAGATTTGGGTGTCCTGTCTTACTCCTGACGTTTAAACTAATGGAACCACATATACTTTAATCCATCACTGGTTTCTGACTTTCTTTACAGTGATAATCTGATTTCTACTGCACTGTGTGCAATGTCATTGCTTTTTACAATGTCTTATTGAAGAAGCCAGCATGTGCTGTACTAATGAAATTTATTATAAGACATCTGTGCATTTTTTCTTGCAATTGAAGGCTGAAGGTGATACATTATTTAGAAATGTAGACTGTTCAAGACATTAAAGTTATAAATTGCTTGTTGCAGCATTCAAATATAATGTTCTCTTTGATCTTTGAAGGTACTCTTAGTCCTTAGTACATGTAGCCTTGTAGACTGTAATAACAAATCTCAATGTTTTTTGACAGATGCCTTAATTTAGACACTCTTGTTTCCTGCTTTTGGAAATGTGACCTTTGTCCATGCACAAGGGAACCTTGATGTTATTTTTATCTTTTCTGTCAGTTTAGGGAAAGATAGTCGAAACTAAAAAATAATTGTAGTGTGTTCAGAGATAGGCATGTATTTTCTTTGCATATTGTAGAAATACAAAGGAAAAATTAGGGAGTAGCCCATTTGTTGTGTAGGATATAAAATAGGATCAAGTGTCTGATTGGTTGTTTTGGGTAACTGCTCCATTTTCTTCCCTCTTTGTTTCAAACTTTTGCAAAATGTAATAAATGCACCCATATTTACATGTTTTTTTTTTCTCTTTCAAATGAGTCTGCAAAGCATTGCAACTGCAATCAATGAATCACTGGTGCAATGCCGGGCCCCTTTAGACTCTTCCTCCAGTTCCATGTCCTCACCAAGGTATGGACTTTCTTTTGGAGAGCTGGAGGACGTGTCAATGAACTGCAAGTGAGGTGATCATCATTGAGCATTTCAAGTCCGTCTGCTACAGATCTTTGTGAATGAATGATGAGCTGTATGGACAGAGCCTCACCAATTACAAAATGGACAGCTCTTGTGGGGTAGAAAAACCCTAGCTTTTGGGGGGTCTAAAGGGAGAGTTACCCTTTAAATTTTAAATCAGGCACAAATACACAATAAAGCAGTGTCAAACATGCAGAAATAGTGCAACCTGCATGTATTTTAATGTGACACAGGCTTTGCTGAGTACTTGTGTGTGTTGACTCAATCTATTCAATACACAATAGATTAGTAGAGTCTCACACTAGGAAGTGTATTTCTAAATGTTTTCATACAAGATTCACACATTTTTCTTATTGAATTCACTATATTGTCAAAAGTTTTGGGACACCTGCCTTTACAAGCACATGAAATTTAATAGGATCCCTGTCTTAGTCCATAGGGTTCAACATTGAGTTGGCCCACCGTTTGCAGCTATAATAGCTTTAACTCTTCTGGGAAGGTTGTCCACAGTATTTAGGAGTGTGTCCATGGGAATTTTTGACCATTCTTCCAGAAGCACATTTGTGAGGTCAGGCACTGAGCCCGGCTCTCAGTCTCCATTCTAATTCACCCCAAAGGTGTTCTACCAGGTTGAGGTCAGGACCCTGTGCAAGCCAATCAAGTTCCTCCACCCCAAACTCACTCACCCATGTCTTTATGGTCCACTGGTCCAAATCATTTGGTGGAGGGGGGGGATTATGGTGTGGGGTTGTTTTTCATTGGTTGGGCTTGGCCCCTTAGTTCCAGTGAAGGGAACTCTTAAGGCATCTGCATACTAAAACATGTTGGACAATTTTATGCTCCCAGCTTTGTGGGAACAGTTTGGGGATGGCCTTTTCCTGTTCCAACATGACTGCGCACCAGTGCACAAAGCAAGGTCCATAAAGACATGGATAAGCAATTTTGTGGTGGAGGAACTTGACTGGCCTGCACAGATTCCTGACCTCAACCCAATAAAACACCTTTGGGATGAATTAGAGTGGAGACTGCAATCCAGGCCTTCTCGTCCAACATCAGTGCCTGACCTCACAAATGCGCTTCTAGAAGACTGGTCAAACCTTCCCATAGACACACTCCTAAACCTTGTGGACAGCCTTCCCAGAAGAGTTGAAGCTGTTATAGCTGCAAAGGGTGGGCCAACTCAATATTGAACCCTACGGACTAAGACTGGGATGCCATTAAAGTTCATGTGCGTGTAAAGGCAGGTGTCCCAATACGTTTGACAATATAGTGTATGTGTGAATCCTGGGTGAATATTGCATGAATCTTGTGTGAAGACATTTATAAGTAGACCCCTAGGACTTTAAAGCTGTTATAAATTAACACAGGAAGGCTTGGTCTTTGGCACAGTAGATCCTAGAGCAGGAGAGGTAAGTATGCAAAATAAGGGTTACATTTATATAAAGGAGGATTATTGCTAGTATTACAGTAAGGGTTACTGTTAGGACTACAGGGAGGGTTAGCGTTAGGGTTATATGGAGGATTAGTTAGTATTACAAAAGGGTTAATGTTAGGATTACAAAGAGGGGTAGTATTATTAGATTATAGGAAGTTATTGTGAGCATTACCAGGAGTATTAGGCTTATAGGGAAATTAATGTTGGAGTTACAGGGAGGTTAGTGAGGAGGTGAAGAGTAAGGGTTACAGGAAGAGACAGATAAGTAAACAATACAGATATATGTGCTTAGGTAAAAATTTTATGAATGGGGTCTACAACTACTTTAAGGGTCTGTGTTAACAGACTTCAATGGCCAAATGCAACACGCTTTTAACATTAGTTTGATATGCTTCTGAGATCATTCAGAATTAATTGCAGATGCACCTGCATCAGCTGCTTTTACCTCTCCCATAGACTTGTACAGGGAGAGGAGCATTTCTAAAGCAAATGAAAGCCCTTCAAAACTGACCCTTAAATTGGTGCAAAAAAACCCAAACTGGAATCACATATGAATCAAAGTAATTTGGTCAAATGTTGTAGGCAATGGCTCCAGTTGTTCTGCAGTTTTCATACCTCAGGCTCATCATGTTCTGGTATATGTCAGAAAGTAAGCTGAAGACAACTTAGATAAAGAATTGCAAGCTCCGAAAGCAGCAATCTCATTCTTTGTATTGAGCATGGAGGACTCTACTACTAAAGAATGTCTGAACAGAATTAGATATTGTTTTACAGGTAATCCCCCCCTTTTTTTTTAAAGCAAGGAGAATAAGAATCTCAATAGCCAATATTGGAAGATAGGAACTAGATTAAGATTGATGATCTACAGTGTAGCATGACTTCTATAGAAACACCAGCCATGAACTTATGTTTGGAAATGGCCACCATCTATTAAAGCTCTTGATAAGATGATTTATCATCACTTTGTCATGGTTGTCATTTCTGCTGTGTCATGTGCACAAACAAGACAGCGTTGAACAGAAACCTATCCACTTCTTCGGTTAGAAATATATTGAACAAGCTGTCCATGATATAAGGTGCGATTTATTTTGAATTAAACTTTTAATAAGCATTTCTCTTTCAAATCAAGTGCTTTGAGTGTTGGCATTTCTGCACAGGTTTTTCAGTGCTAATAATTTAACATATAACATTTAAATCACTAAAATGGTATTATTTCTTAGTAAAATGTAAGGTCTGCTTAGTTCAGGGCCATCTCCCCCCTGTAAAAATCATTATAGATCAGGGCCCTTTCCCCTGTAAAAAATCACTATACATCAGTGCCCTCTCCCCCTGTAAAAATCATTATAGTTTATAAGAGCAAAAATGTACTTGTAAGGCAAAAAGTTATAACATATACTCACCTTACCCTAATCTTCCGCCAGCACTCATCGTTGAAGGTGACCTCCGTTATTCTTGTGAATTTTGTATACTGATCTTTTCCCAGGAATCTCATTCTGAGGATAGCAATGTCACGTCCTGCGATGTGGAAGACGGGGGTAACATAAATATACATTCTAAATGTACAAGTAGATTTTTTTCCCTTATAAACTAATGTGATCTTTACAGCTAAAGGGAATCCTGATCCAATAAATGGACCTTGCATTTTACATTTCTTCAAGCTTCCAAATTATTGCATTTCTTTAAAGCTAGTATTAAGGAAAGCTAGTGGTGAACAATAAACTTGTGGGTATAAACAATCATTTTTGCATATTATTTCTTGGTGGTCCCGTTTTGAATGCTGCATTAAGCATTGACGTACCTGCCTAGACCCAGTCTCTCTGGACAAAATGGTCACCTGTTGACCTAGCACCATCCACAGGCAGCTTAACTCTTCAATATAACACAGACGCTGCATCCAACACAATTTTACTTTAGCTAATTGCAGTACAGAAGATGTTTTTCCAGCTTGTTGAAGTGTAAGATGACTTTCCTGAGTCCTGTCTCTGCAAAGAACTAATACTAACTGTGGGTACATGGAAAAAAACAGACGGGGTCTAGCTAGGAATAAACTAACTGGCACTAAACAGGAGGGGAGGACACAGGGAGATACTAATTTACATAAGTAAATGACTTGTAGTTGCCTTAAACCTCCATTATATGTCAGCATACTACAGAACAACAAGCATGCAGTTCAATACAACACAGAAAAAAAAAGATATAACAGGTCCTTTTACTGGGGATATGTCCTTTATCTCCATATTTTGTTCTAAAAGGTGTTCCTCTTTCTCATCTCAGAAAATATGGAGGCACCCTTTATCTCATGAAGTGTTTTTTTTAACTACCTCAAAAGCACTACCTTAGGCGTCTTACAAACGCCCCAAAAAAACCCTTATCTGTACAGAGGACGTGTCTTGTATGCCTTGCACTATCTTATCTTTTCTTAACTCCTTCTACTCAGCTTCTGTGCACAGCCTGTGAGATTCTATGACTGGGAGCTAGACTGAAGCTTTCCTCATTGAATGATCACTCTGACAGACAATCTCAGTGAGAATTCAATGTAATATTTTAAGCCAAATCTACAACAAAGTAACACAGTAGCTATCTTATCTCCTGCATTCCCCAAGGCAGATTTGTGAGTGAGAGAGCTGCAGCTGACAGAGGAAAGTTTTTATTGTGTGCACAGGGAGTTAACTCTTAATTAACCACAGGACATGCTCTTTCTTTTACTACTTAACCCTTTCATTTCAACCTGTATAATCACTATTCAACAGTTTAATCCCCTGTCTGTTCCATGTTTCGATTTTAAATTATTTGCTGAAATTTTTTTTATAAAGCACATATATATAGTTATCTTTAAGGATTTACTGTTAAAAATATGGGGGTTTAGGTTACATCTGTTTTATTTTAAATTAGTAAGAACTATAAATTACTGATGCATTATGAGAAAAATGAAATGTATGCAAAAAAAAAAAACAAACAAACAAAAAAAAAGTTATTTCTTTTGTAAATAACTTTAACATGTTTTGTACCAAAAATGCAATTTTAATGTTTCAGTAAATAGAACAAGCAGCAGAATAAAATGTATATGTTTTCCTCACATTAATGGTACATGTGTTCAAAATATTACTGATCAAACTTAAAAAAAGATCAAACTTAAAAAAAATATTTTTTTTCAGGTTTTTTACTCTTTTTTTTCCCTAAAAATGCAAATAAATAAAAAAAAAACTCCTTCGAGGATTTTAGGGTCTTGAGAAAGCCTCGTTTTCCCCCCAAAAAACAATATATGAATATATATCATAAGTAATTACAAAGTTATAAACTCAGGAACAGACACATAGCAGAATTAGCAGAATGTGAAATATGGTCTGGTCCATAGGGGGTAAACAGGTGTGAGAGCAGAAGTGGGTATTCACATGTTTTTTAAACGTAACACGTTTTTGTTTGCAAATGATTGGATGATAGATGCCAGCAGAGCTGCTCCTCATCCACTGAGCTAAAGGTAAATTCCCTTGCAAAGTGGAAATTAATTTGCAAAGTGAACAGCCTATTTGGCTTTAGGTCAAGCTGTGGTGCCTGCTGGACTGCACAGTCATTTAGGCACATAGCAAAACTGATACTGAAAGTGGAGTAAAGTTATGAAAGTGGAGACCATTAGTACAATATCTATTTAACTGAATATATATTTCTGTGATTTCAGTTTAGCTTTAGTGAATTTCCTGTCCTTTTAGTGTTTTAGCTTTTATAATTTAGTTTTTAGGTGTGGATATTGTGTATTACAACTTCTCCAGCAGTAAAACTATAAGTGCCAAATTATCAGAGAAGAGAAAGTCTATATGTGCAGTACATAATTTACTGGTAGTAACACCTTGTGTGCAGAAACTGCTGATAATGAAATTCCCACTACCAAAACATCTATGCTAGTTTAACCACTTCAGCCCCGGATGACCAGAGCACTTTTTACAATCTGACACTGTGCTGTTTTAACTGGTAATTGTGCGGTCATGCAATGCTGTACCCAAACAAAATTTGTGTCCTTTTTTTCCCACAAGAGCTTTCTTCTGGTGGTATTTTATCACCTCTGGGATTTTTATTTTTTGTGATATAAATGAAAAAAGACCCAAAAATTTGGGCATAGGGATGACGGGACTGTATAGGAGTACAGGGGATGGGGATGACAGAACTGTACAGGGGATGATGGAACTGTATAGAAGTACAGGGGATGGGAATGATGGGACTGTATAGGAGTACAGGGGATGGGGATGATGGGACTGTACAGGGGATGATGGGACTGTATAGGAGTAAAGGGGATGGGGAAGATGGGACTGTATAGGAGTACAGGGGATGGGGATGATGGGACTGTATAAGAGTACAGGGGATGGGGATGATAGGAATGAATAGGAGTGCATGAGATGGGGACGGTGGGACTGTATAGGAGTACAGGGGATGGGGATGATAGGAATGTATAGGAGTACAGTGGGTGGGGATGATGGGACTGTATAGGAGTACAGGGGATGAGGGTGATGGGACTGTATAGGAGTAAAGGGGATGGGGATGATGGGACTGTATAGGAGTACAGGGGATGGGGATGAGGGGACTGTATAGGAGTACAGGGGATGGGGATAACAGGACTGTATAGGAGTACAGGGGATGGGGATGACAGGACTGTATAGGAGTACAGGGGATGGAGATGATGGGACTGTAAAGGAGTACAGGGGATGGGGATGACTGAGGGGACTGTACAGGGGATGATGGGACTGTAAAGGAGTACAGGGGATGGTGATGATGGGACTGTATAGGCGTAAAGGGGGTGGGGGTGACGGGACTGTACAGGGGATGATGGGACTGTATAGGAGTACAGGGGATGGGGACAATGGGACTGTATAGGAGTACAGGGGTTGGGAATGATGGGACTGTATAGGAGTACAGGGGATGGGGATGCTGATACTGTATAGGAGTACATGGGATGGGGATGATGGGACTGTATAGGTGTACAGGGGATGGGGATGATGGGACTGTATAGGTGTACAGGGGATGGAGATAATAAGACTGTATAGGAGTACAGGGGATGGGGGTGACGGGACTGTACAGGGGATGACGAGACTGTATAGGAGTACAGGAGATGGGGATGACGGGATTGTATAGGGGTACAGGGTATGGGGATGATGGGACTGTATAGGAGTACAGGGGATGGGGATGACGGGACTGTATAGGAGTATAGGGATGGGGATGACGTGACTTATAGGAGTACAGAGGATGGGGATGACAGGACTTTATAGGAGTACAGGGATGAGAATGAGGGGCTGTATAGGAGTACAGGGGATGTAGGGATAGGGATGACATCAGTGGCAGAGGGATGGTGGTGGGGGGATGACATCAGTGGCAGAAGGATAGTGGGGGGATGGGATCAGTGACATAGGGATGGTGGTGGGGTGGATGACATTAGTGGCAGAAGGATGGTGGGGGATGGGATCAGTGACAGAGGGATGATTTGTTTGTACAATAAAGGAGACTCTGGGGACATATCGGGGGTCACTTTAGATGTGGGGAAGTTGTCAGTCTCCCTCTCCTATGTACTGTGCACAGGTATGTTCTCTACACATAGCAGTGTGTTCATTTCAGAGAACAGACAAAGGGCACATGTTACTATGCTCCTCACCATGTCTCCTCTTCTGATATAACACAGTGCTATGTGAAGAGAGATTTCCTGTGTTCATTGCTGTACATGAGAAGTTTTCAGTGCCTCCCCCCCATCAGTTGAAGGGGACACTGACATGAACTTTTAATGAGTGAGGGGAAGTGGGGGAGGGAATTCGGAGGACACAGGAACATCAAAGGCCAGGGGAGAGGTGTTGGAGTCTTGCAGAGGAGAGCTTGCAGATAACAGCCAGGGAAAGGTGAGGAGACTTCACTTGTGTAACACTGTCTCTGCTTCTGGGTTTTAGCTGGAGAAACGCTGCCATGGAAACAGAGGCAAGTGAAGAACGTGCTCGTTCTAGATAGCTGCCTGGGTGTGCAACTCTTCACAGGAGCACCCACATGTCCTCCAGAGGGAGGGAGTGAAGGAGAGGCTGGATTGTGGAGCTGTGTCCACCCCCTGGAAACTTTTGAACTGAAAAATAACTGTTAGAGGCTTGGTTCTGGACTCTTCAAAAGACTATTCTGCAAAAACTAAAAGACTGGGGAAAGAAAGAAATGCAATGCAGGTACAAGCCATTGGGGAAGCCCCGGCAATTAGATTGCACAGTGCCACATGCACCAATTCCAAAATCAAAAAGGTGACTAAAACGTGGCATGCTTAAGTAATAATTGTCCACGTACAAGTGGTATCCCTTTCCAAATAAGGGTGACACCCTGTCCCAAACAATCTTACTAGCGCTTCCTATGTAGTCTGGGCAGTTGGGAGGCTCCATGGTGCTATCTTTTCCCTAGTAAACCAGAAAATTATATGTATAATCTGTTGCCCTGTCACAGAGCTTAAACACCCTGACCCCATATCTGGCACGCTTGCTGGGCAGATACTGTTTGAAAGCAAGGCGGCCAGAAAATGTAATTTAGGGACTCATCAACACAGACAACTTTATCTGGAATAAACAAGGCTGTGAATTGTTGGTTTAAGTGGTTTACGAGTATTTTTGGCAATATCATGGTGTGGTCGAATTTCTGCCAGTCACAGGCCTCACACCCCTCCGCCCTGTGTCTTAGAATAACAGGAAGGCGAAGCCTCCATCAATCAAGATGAAATATCCTGCCCCCATTGTGTTTAAGAGGGAGGGAGTGGGCTGTCATTTATCACTGTGTATATGCCCACATGTGTGACTCTATAGTTAGATGGGCTGCTCAGATGTGATAGGGAGGAAATGTTCAGTATAGAAACTCACTGAAAACTGAGCCACTGCACTAGCTGCCAATTACGAATCCCATAATGAATGAGTGAGTATGAACAGCATGTAATATGATATGCCATGATAGGTTTTTATTAGGTGGGTTTAGTCACATTTTAACCTACCAGGGAGATGAGTAATAGAACTCGTTTACAGAATCACAAACTCATATTCTTGCAAGTCTCTTAGCTAGTCATATCCTGGTGACTTGATACAAATTTCATTTTTGCCCCTTTATTAAATCATCCAGGGTAAAATCTACTATTTTAGTAGGTGATCGACCATGTGGAATCCTAAGGACAAAGAATGCTAATGAGATATCCTGCCCATGCCACTGTGGTTTAAAATCTTCTTCCATCAAGGTTTGTATACAGGTAGAACCTGAGAGAGGAGGTTACTTATCAGATTTGTATTCTCGTAACAGATCCACTTTAACATCTGCAGAGTCAATTTCTGAGTTAGAAAATCATCATAAATATATCTACTGATCGCGGTTGCTGAAAATCACGGTTGCTGAAAATATTGCACATTACTGTAAAAACTGTTAAAAACTAGGCCACAACCTCGGCTATGTTCTACGCATCTGTCACATTGAGGGCAAATTACATCTATAATGACCAAATACATCTGGCAATCATCTTACATATGAACACTTTCCTTGGACTGACCTTGACCAGTCTTTCCTCTTATTACTTAGCTGTTCTTCTGTACAGCTTGTCATCGAGAATCTCCACCAGTAGCAAGTACATGCATGCTTTTTATTTAACAAAAAAATTACCATTAATCTCTAAGACCTCTAAATGATCCAACTCAGCATCTAACACTCATCTGCCAATTTCATTCCCTTGTGGATTCCTGTCATCTCAACTCATTTTGTACAGCAGAAAATCAGATTAGACCAACTCAAGATATTTTCAATTACCATTCAAGAATCGCCGTCTCGGCAGTGGCATTGTCTGCCTATAGTTTGTAGAACTCTTTAATCAGGATATTTTGTACTCTTAATACAGCAGACCTAGAATGTGAAGTGATTAGAATGATTTTCTCTTCTAGCTCTTGTGCAGCAGTTTGTAGTGGAATATTAAAATCATTCATTTCATCGCTCCAGCTTCCTAAACTTACAACTTCCTGCACTGTGGTTTCATAGCCTGAGCCAGAGGGGTAGTCCTGCATCAATGCTGGACATCTCATAGAATCATGTAAATCTCTCACTTTAATGTATATAGAAAGTTGCTTTATTTGGGCTGACACAGAGGGCATGCTTCTAAAACTATTAAAAGCATTCTCAGGATAGCAGATTTTGGAAAAGTCTATTACCTTTTTCTTCTATGTCACTGGTAAGCCTTTGGCAGATCTTAAAGGTCAGTTCCAATTTTCCTACCAATAAGTAAAATCACTAAATCTATACAATATAACCTTCATATTTTTTCATCTTCCTGCTTTAGGTCCATGAGTGATGGTTAAAGCAAAGCTCCAGATAAAGCCTTTTTTTTATTTTGGACAATGAAGGGTGAACGTCTCCAACAGGTTGCCCATGTCCCAGTTTGTGAGAATCAAAGAATGGGGACCTCACTCCTTTCAGTGTTCAACCTTGGTAATAGATGGGTGCTGTAGTGACTGTAGCGGATGGTGCTATTTATTAGTGCAATGTCCGATTAGTCAAACAAGCCAATGATTTGGGCCATACAGAGTCCATTCCTCAATGTGATATAGTGGTCACTATGTTGCCTTTCTTGGAAGACCATTCTTCAAACAATGTGACTTTGCATCTGATACCTTAATCAGAGGTCTCTCAGTAACTTAATTATTAATCATAAGCTCTCTCTTTCCAATTCAAATGTTTTTCGGGTTTGCCTTTTATTAACAATTTGTCATGTTAGAGGCTTTTCTCACATTTAAGAGATGATGATGCCCCTGATTTCAGTAAACAGATAATATTGTAGGTGTAGTTTAGTAAACAATATTGTTAATATCATGTTACTCTTCATGCAAAATGTAATAAAATTGTTGAAACCAAAAATCTTTTTCAGGATTAACTTCCATTAGCGAGCTAAGGGGCTAATCCCCCATCTGAAATCTGCAGTCTTTGTTTTTGTTCTATGAATATGTAGGAGTGTTTGTGGTAGAAACTTTTTTAACAACCAGTTTGCCCCAGAAGACTTGAGCCTAGTACACACTACTAGTTATTTTTCCCCAGCGGGCAGAACGAAAAAAAACTGAAGAGTTCAGGAGGAACCGCTGTATTAACTATGCGATGTGAGTGCAGCGATCTCCCCCGCTGAGCTACTGTGTTCTGAACACGCCAAAACACACTGGTCAGTGCTCTCAGCCATTGGCTAAGAGCGCTGTACTGGTGCCGATCGGCAGACCTTTTTTGGTCGTGCCCCTTCGACAGAAGCCAGACGAATGGCCGGCTTCTGTTGGGCCAGCTGCAGTACACACAGGCCAAATGTTGGCCGGTGTCTATTGAATCAGCCAATCTACTGAACACACCTATGTGTATACCCCTTTAAGGGCCCATGTGCACTGCAGCTGGTCCAACAAAAGCCAGCCATTTGGCCTGCTTCTGTCGAAGGGGCCTGACCGAAAAATGTCTGCCGATCGCCACTTGATCAGCACTTTCAGGCAGTGGCTGAGAGCGCTGACCAGTGTGTTCTGGTGAACACAATAACTCAGCGGTGGAGATTGCTGTTCTAACATTGCATAGTTAGTACAGAGGCTCCTCCTCAGCTCTTCAGTTTTTTTTGTTCAGCCCAATGGGTTGAATAAAAAAAAATTGAGTACTGTGTACTAGGCTCCATGCGATGCGATAAGGCATAGGCTTTAGCACAATTAGCAGTGATGCACATCCCATGGTACATTGTTGTGCTAATAATTTTGAATGGTATCCCAGTGCACCAAACCCATGTGCCACCCACCTCAACGCACAGTTAGGCGCTACTGTGTCTGTGGTGTTCTATGTAAAAAAAAAAACAAGAAAAAAAGGACAAGTCCAATTTTAGGTCCACTGTGCCAGATGGAATAAAAACCTGATAAAGGGCACTAACCCATGTCCATTTTATTTGAATCTAAATTAAATGTTTTGGCTGGAGTTGGGCTATAAGTCACTAGAGAAGGGGAACGGAGGCATGGCTTATTAGGGGAAGCAATGCCTGTTCAGTCTGTAGGCACCCATAGACAAGAGAATCATCTAAAAAAAAGGTTGGATCAAGCCACTGTCAATGAACAACTACTGCTACTCAAAGGAGGAGATTGTCACAAAATTGTGCATGGATATTTTATCTTCCTTGATAAGAGCAGGAATCCTAAATTAAAGTATAACTAAACCCAAGAACAAAAAAGTAATATTTTGCAGCGTACAGTCCTTAGATATAATGGAGATGAAGGTATATGGACAGGTTTGTGGTCCAGATCAGGAGAGTAGCCTAGGGAGACAACCATGGTTCCCTCCGTAGATACACTGGAATAATGACGTAGCCACTCAGGGACAGAAAGTACAGTATTTGGAAGATTACTAGGTGAAAAGAAACTTAGGGAAAAAAAATGGATGCAGCCGCCACACCAAGAACTAGTAAGATGCAGTATATATTCCATTTTTGGTTTTGAGTTTAGCTACACTTTAAAGTGTTCTGTAACTTCTGTTACATGAACCAGCTTTTATTTTTCTTCACTGGTCACTTGATCAGTATGCACGATCTACTGCATAACCAATGTATTTCTATTAGAGTAGCAAAAGGTTTTGTTTTTTTATATAACTAGCAGGGAAATTATCTCAAAGGTCAAAGACTATTTGCTTGGTGCTATTTATAGGAAGCCCACCAGGGAATCAGTTATTTGGAAATAACTGGTTTCATTTAGCTGGATCAACAAAATATTAGATTGAAATATTGTGCATTATACAGTAAGATTTCCTTGTGTATCACTGCTGTAACATTTTATAAAAGAGATTTCATGTGAAGGTTATGTACTTGCTGGGTCTTAGCCACATGCTTTTTTGGCAGACTGTGTAAATTAATAAAGGTGATAACACCTCTGCTAGGGGAGTGGGAAAGAATGAAAGCTGGATGAGCACTAAATACAAAACTAATATGTTGTGGTGTTCTAATCAGTCATCATTAGGAAACTGTTGTAATTATTCGTCGTAGAGGAAGCACACGCCTTCACAGGGTTTACAGGATCTCTGGCACGTATTGTATATATTACAGCACACCATGTTATTGGAGAAAGAATGCCTGGGTAACCCTTACTGACTGCCTATTCTTGGTGATTTTACGTGGCACCACTGGAATTGGGAGGGATGGAGGAGTAGTTGGCCCCAAATGCTATAAAGGCCTTTATTTTTGGTGCATTACATTTGCAGCACAATTTATCATTAATATCAGCATCATTTCCATTGTGATTATTGTCTCGGGCAGATTAGTCTGGCCTTTTAGTTTATAAGATTATAGTCAATGATGTAATGACAGTGGAATGCCCCCAACCTAGCTAGCTAATCACTGTCTTGGTAAACAGTCAATTAGGAAGGTTAGAAAACCTTTTGGAGTACACAAAGCATTGGACACAGCCAATAATTCCCCATTAATCCTTAACCAGCTCCCTACCGCCGTATTGTAAAAAATAGAGAGTGGATGTGTGTTTCTAGAGTGCCATTCATAAACGTCACTCCAGAAAAAACACATCAGACAGCTCAGATCACAGACAATGTACAGAGCTGATCTGAGTGGCCCTGTACCTTACGAACACTGTGATTACCAATCACAGCAATCATAAACGTTAGACATGTGCGATTCGGTTCGTAACAAATAGATTTTCGTACAAATTTCTTAGTATTCGTAAATTCGGATCAATTCTAACATCCGAATAGCTGAAAGAACCAAAATACAAGAATTATAAAATTGCGAATAAGCAAAATAACGAACACGCGAAAATACGCATTTACGAAGGACAAACTTGCGAAAATATGAGACTCCGAAACAGTAAAAGAACAAAAATTACATCTATAATGAATGATTTACATTTCGTATTTTCAATCCTTTATGTGTTCGTAATTTCGTATGTTCGTATTTTCATTTGTGTGTTCGTAATTTCGTTTCTTCGTGTTCTCGTAACGTTCTTTTGAATGGACAGTGTAAGTGTATCTTACACACTTACTCTTTCGCGCCTTAAGACATTACAAATCGTTACGAATTAGCGGAAACGTAAAGAAACAAAACTAATTTTTTTGTTGTGCACATGTCTAATAAACTTAAGCACACCAATTTTACCTTCTTCTTACTCCCATAAGTCAGGAAATGGAAGAAGTAATACATGAAAAAATTAATGAGTCATTCATTAGTAGAAGATGACATGCAATAGCAGATTCATGATATTTATTCAATTGCGGGATCATTTTCAACCTTCTCAATCTTTTTACCACCATTCTCTCCTGTACATTTCAGATCCATCCTGCACATGTGCACAATAACCCCCTCATCTCCAACCTACCACTGTATGTGACCAATACATTACCTTCTACATTAACCCCTTAACCTTCTCCTCCCTCGGTTTATGACCTGTAATGATGTACTGTATTTAGTGCACCATTACCAAGCTCCGTGCTTTATCCTCAATAATATCTCAATAACAGCATATTTCTTCATTTCAAAAGTGAGACCACCATAGCTGTCTACTTTCCAAAAAGTAGTCATTTGGAAGGGAGGCGGTTCTTTCTATCATTACATTTTTATTTGATATGTCTTTTGAAAACAGAAAGTTAGGGAAACAGTTTTTTTCTTTCTGCTGGTCTTTTTTCCTTTTATATAGTAACACATAAAAAGCCCAGTGGTTATTAAAGGGGTTGTAAAGGTGTTTTAAAAATAAATAAATAAATAAACATGTTATACTTACCTCCACTGTACAGCTTGTTTTGCACAGAGTGGCCCCGAACCTGATCTTCTGGGGTCCTCGGCGGCTGTCTCAGCTCCTCCCCGCAAGAACTAAACACCTTCATGCGAGCTCTCTCGTATTGTGTTTAGTTCTTGCAGGCGCGCTCCCGTGATACAGCCGGCCGCTATACTGTAGCCGCTGACTGTATCACTTGGCCCCGCCCCCCGGCGAGCCGCATCATTGGATGTGATTGACAGCAGCGCGAGCCAATGGCTGCGCTGCTTTCAATCCATCCACTCTAGCCAATTAACGGCTTAGGTTGAGCAGCGAAGAGGATGTCGGGAGCGAGCGCGGGACTTTCGAGGGGTCAGGTAAGTAAAACGGGGGGGCTGGGGGGGCCGGCATTGTTGGATGTTTTTTTACCTTAATGCATAGGATGCATTAAGGTGAAAAAACGTGAAGCTTTACAACCCCTTTAAAGTGTTAGTAAACCCACTTTTTCTTCTTTTACTACAGGTAAGCCTATAATAAGACTTACCTGTAGGTACTGTGAATCTATCCTAAATTTGGGAGATATTTATAGTGCATGCAGCTGGTGACATCACCAGCGCCCTCTGAAGGTCCGGCATACTTATCGAACCTTCAGAGCCCATGCCAGACCTTCAGAGCCCGTGCTGTAAACGGCGGCTCCCACGTGCACGCAGGGGAGTGACGTCATCACGCCCCAGGTCACTCATGTACCCGGAGGCCACAAAACCCAGAAGGAAGACCGGGTGAAGATGGAAGCCCTCTCAGCGGTGACAGTATGATGCTGGAGGGCTTCGTTTTATGGTAAGTCTCTCATAATGTGCTGATATGCGATGCATACTAGCACATTATGACATTGCCTTGCACTGGATTTTTTTCTTCTTTTGTTCTTTAACTGCGGTTTACTACCACTTTAAATTCCACCAAAGGTAAGAAGCACCAAAAATATGTGCTGCATGAACAAGTAATTGTCAGTCAAAGTATCACTGCACCGAAAACTGAAAAATGGCCTGGTAAGGAATGCAGCCAGTGTAATGGCCTGGGGATTTGAAATCCCTGCTCTTCTTCTCCTTCTTTCTGCAGGACTTCCAAGACCGATCAGAGTGATTCTCTTTGCTTGCTCGGATCAGTCCCAGAAGCCCTGTAGAAAAAAGGGAGAGAAGATTGGGGATTTCAAATCTCCAAACCACGACACCGGGTGAACGGGCACTAACAGCTCATCACCCACAGAGGTAAGTACAGCAGGACCTAGGGGGTGGGGAGAGTGTAGGATGTTAGGTTACCTTTTAATTTTTTCTGAATAGGTGACTTAAGCTGGTTTGGGCGTTCTCCATAATGCACATCCACCTGCTTAGCAGGGGATTTCCCTGCTGAGCAGGCGGATGACAAGTCCATGTCTGCTCTGCTATGCAGAGCAGACATGGACACAAACCTGCTGTTCTCTATGGGGCGTCACATGGAAACGGACCGCTTGTTTGTTCCCATCCAAAAGTTATCGGATCCAATCCGCTGTTTTTGGTGGACAGGATCGGATCGGGTGCCAGCATGTGTTACCCGCTGCTCCATAGAGAGCTATGGATGGTAAAATCAGGACCACTGCAAAAAAACTGACAGGTGGACCTGGTCAGACAGCCAGTGTGAAACGAGCTCAACACTTTAAAGTACTCATCTTCACTGCTTTGAAAACAGTATGCAGTCTAGGAAACAGAAAATTGCATTTTTTTTTTTTCATTTTTTTTAGAAAATTGCATTTTGGTGTGCTTTTTTTTCTTTTATAATTGTTTTGATAGGGCGCTATGTATTTTCTTAACAGGTATGAAACAGTCATGTCTTATGCAAAACCCATTTAAAATAACATGACCTATATACTTTTCACTGCTCTACACTGTCAGTAGTGGGAAAGAAACCACATCAAGAATATTCCTATCTCACCTAGAGCCTACCATTTCATAACTGCTCCTTACAATGCAAGTTATAAATCATTTATACTTTCTTGTAGTAACAATTCCTGTAATTTATGACAAATCATTAAATATTTCAGCTGAATTTAGAAAAATGAGAAAGCTTTGCGGATAATTGCCGACTGGTTCTGAAAAAGCTTAAATGGTTTCTTATAGCTTAAAGATTTCCCTTCTAATTAAGAACAACATTTTTTATTCATTTGGAAATAATTGACCCAATTAAGGAGAAGAGGGAGGAAGGAGGGAAAATTCTGAGTGACTGACATAAAAGTACAGAAATCCTGGAAAAGATTTTGAACTTGCGTTTCTAAAATAAAGAGCAAGGTGCTTAAGAGACTGACTCTTGAATGGACATGGAAGTTAAAACCCAAAATCTATTTTTTAGTATGTTTGGCATCATGCCTGATAACAATTATATACAGTTTTATGAAGGAAATCATTTTTGGTAAATTTTTTTACAAAGTTTCTTGCTTGGAGATCCTGCCAGTAACAGAAATTCTAGCTTCAGTCTGACAGCTCCAATGCCCCGTACACACGATCGGATTTTCCGACAACAAATGTTGGATGTGAGCTTGTTGGCGGAAAGTCCGACCGTGTGTATGCTCCATCGAACATTTGTTGTCCGACTTTCCGCCAACAAATGTTGGCTAGCAGGTTCTCAAATTTTCCACCAACTAATTTTTCAGATTGTGTGTACACAAGTCTGTCGCACAAAAGTCCACGCATGCTCGGAATCAAGTACGAGCTGGAAGCGCTCAGTCTTGTAAAACTAGCGTTCGTAATGGAGATATCACATACGTCTTGTACGTCACTACGTTTGTAATTGTTGGCCAACATTTGTGTGACCGTGTGTAGGCAAGACAAGTTGGAGCCAATAACCTTCGAACAAAAATAAACAGTTTTGTTGTCGGAAAGTCCGATCGTGTGTACGAGGCATTAGCCGTTACCTTGTAATTAGTAGTAATATCGTCAATCTGGGCTTACATACGATTTACTGTGAAAAACTAGAACCAGAACTATTTATATGTACATATTTTACTAGATAAGTAGAAAATAAAATCTAGAAAATGTGAACTAAATGCACAGATGCTTACATTGAGTGCATTCCATTGGTTATATTGTTGCTATGCAGTGCAGGGGTTCTGCAGACAATGTTGAACAGAACATTATCCGTAAATTATATACTGTAGTATTTTATATTCTCTGTATCTACCTGCTTTCTATTTCACTTTACATCTAAATAAAACTGACATAGTAGTTTGGTACATGATGGTTCTGGCTAAAAATAAATTATTACACCCTGAAAATGAATTCATCCCATGATTAAACCTTAAAGTTGACCTCGCCCAAAATGGGAAGTTCTGCTTTTCTGCCTCTTCTTCTAACACCTTTGGACTCAAAAACATTTTTGGGGAGCAGGTACCTACTTTTAACAGCCCCCCATGGTGCCACACCTCCCCATTAGAACAGGTCCCATATCATCCTCCTCTGTTACATATATTTCCCCTGCAGCCCCCCTCCTCAATTATATTAACCCCCCCCCCATGCACACACACACACACACACACAATTATAATTCTCCTGCAGCCCCCCAAATTATACTCCCCCTCCTTTAATTATAATTCTCCTGCAGCCCCCCCCCTTTAATTATAATTACTCTGCAGCCCCCCCCCCCTTTGAATTATAATTATCCTGCAGCCCTCTCTTCAATTACAGTGGGGGAAATATGTATTTGATCCCCTGCAGATTTTGTCCACTTACAAAGGAATGAATGGTGTATAATTTTTTTTTTATTATAGGTGTATTTTAAATTATAGAGATAGAGAAAATTGAGTACTGTCCGTGATACTTTTTTTATTTGCACTAACATACAATTTTTCAGGACAAGCTTTCGGGGTATGTCCCCTTCTTCAAGGTCCAAGCAGTGAGTAGTGCAAATAAAAAAAGTATCATGGACAGTACTCAATTTTCCCTGTCACAATTGTACTAATACGGCTACAATCAAATCAAAAATGATAGAGACAGAATATCAACTAAAAATCCAGAAAAAAACACATGATACAAATATTATAAATTGAGTTGCAGTTCAGTGAGTAAAATAAGTATTTTATCCCCAAGCAAAACGTGACTTAGTACTTGGTGGAGAAACCTTTGTTTGCAAGCACAGAGGTAAGACGTTCCTTGTAGTTAGTTACCAGGTTTGCACACATCTCAGGAGGGATTTTGGTCCACTCTTCTTTACAGATCTTCCCTAAATCCTTAAGGTTTCTTGGCTATCTCTTGGCAAACCAAAGTTTTAGCTCCCTCCATAAATTTTCTATAGGATTAAGGTCTGGAGACTGACTAGGCCACTCCATGAACTTAATGTGCTTCTTCCTAAATCACTCAATGCAGTAAAGTAGGCCTATACCATTAGCAGAGAAACAGCCCCAAAGCATCATGTTTCCACCTCCCTGCTTGACTGTAGGGATGGTGTTCTTAGAGCCATAGTCATCATTTTTCTTCTTCCAAACACGGTGAGTCGAGTGCCAAAGAGCTAAATTTTGGTCTCATCTGACCACAGCACTTTCTCCCAATCCTTCTCTGAATCATTTAGATGTTCATTGGGATGACTGTAAATGTGCCTTCTTGAGGAGGAGGACTCGCCATGTTTGAAGGAAGAAAAATGCTGACTATGACCCTAAGAACACAATCCCTACTGTTAAGCAGGAAGGTGGAAACATTATGCTTTGGGGCTGTTGCTCTGCTAAAGGTACAGACCGCATTGAGGGACCAATGGATGGGGCCATGTATTGTAAAATCTTGGATGAGAACCTTCTTCCCTCTGTTCTGTCTCAAGGAGCAGATATCTAAACCTTCCTATCCCAATAACTGTAGATACCATATTTCTTTGATTTCAGTTTTATTAGAACAAGCCAGGTGAAACTACAAATAACAGAAATAGACTTCAATAAGTACAATATTGCATACAATACAGCATACATTGCATAAACAACGATATACGGCACAAGATGAGATAATAAAAACTTACTTTTTAAGTTCTCTAAGGGGTGATGGCGATAGATAGAGAAATACATGTGTTGTTTCCTGAATGTCTTCTCACAAAATGGTGGTTGTTTCACTTCCTGCTAAGATTCTACCCAGAATTCCCTGCTTGATGACAACTTCCTTAGTTACACATACAAATAAACAAAGAAACATAACTGCAGCAGGACCAAAAAGGAACGCTAGATGGAGCCTGCACACCACATATGATTTTCTTAAGTAAATTAAACATTTTGCATGTAAATTTAACAACACAGGTACAAATAACCAGTAAAAAACATCAGCAAGACACCTGGTGGACAGAACACTCCCCGCCTGACATCAAGTGATGTCACTAACAGAGTCCTCCGTAGAAAGCAACAGAATAAGTTTGGTCACTGGTCTCAAGAGTATTTTAGCCTCATTCTGTTGAAAGATCTTAACCTCGACCTTACGGACATGATTATCCTTGATTGTTAGTACTTTGGTGATCAGACCTAAAGGCCACATATTCCTTAGTGTCTGGCAATCTTTCATGAGCACAACATCACCAGGTTTAAGATTAGGCTTTTCAGTGTGCCACTTTCTCCTTACTTGTGGAGTAGATATATATTGTTCCCTCCACCGGTTCCAGAAGGTATTGGCAAGGGTTTGTACTTGTCTCCATTAAAGTTTGTAAAGGTCCTTCTCACAAAACTCTCCAGTTGGAGTACCCTGAAGACTAGTCTTTTGCAAGAGTAACATGGCAGGTGTGAGGACCACTGGATCCTCAGAGTAATTTGAAATGGATGTCAAAGGTCTGGCATTAATGATAGCTGTAACCTCTGCCATTCGTGAGTAAGCCTTGCAGTTCCTACTTGTAGGAAGATAGAGTCAAGAATTCTGCGGGCTATGCCTATCATCCTCTCCCAAACACCTCCCATGTGAGAAGAGTGAGGTGGGATGAAGATCCATGTGCAGTCTTGTTCACTCAAGTATCTTTCTACTCTTAGAACATCCAAGTTAGAATGAATTTGAAGTTCTTTTACTGCTCCTACAAAGTTAGACCCTCTGTCAGAGTGAATGAGTTTCACTGGGCCTCTGATTGCAATGAATTCAGCTAGTCCTGTGGCTAATACTGCAACACAAAGTTCCAGCCTGGGTATGGTGTGTTCAGAAAGTGGTGCAAGTTTTGGTTTCCCCATCTCAGCATGACCATTCTGGAATATTTTCTCCATGAAGGAAAAGAAATGTTCTTTCATCTCTGGTTTCCTTTGAAGATTGTGTCTTAGGGAAGTGAGACGTTTATATGCTAGTTCTCTGTTAGGCAAATGTCGTCTTTGTGGTCTAAAGGGTAGAGGTGCAACCCAGCTATTAGTCCCGTCTTTCTCCAAACTCTTTTCCATAACCTCTAAGAAGAGCCTATCCTCAATGGACATTGCTACCTGGTTGTCTTCCTTTGTTCTTTGGAACACTGTGCTTCCATAGTCGCTTTGATTGTTGTCATAGGTATTGCTGTCACAGAGGGGACTTAGGAAGGGAAAAGGTACAGGGTTGTTGTGTGGTAGTTCATTTATGAGGATGTGATTTTGACAGGGTTGGAAAAGAGAAGGACGACCATTCTTGAGGGTACTAGTAAGCAGGTTATTAACAGATGCAGGTTGGGGGGAACCTCCCAGGCAAACATCACCTATAATGACCCACCCGAGATCCAGTTTTTGGGCATATAGGGCATTTTTAGGACCGTTGATCAGTTTTTTTACTTTGTGGGCTTGCAAGATATCCCTCCTGCTCGGGGTAAGATTATCTGAGCCTGATCATCTAGTTCTGGTATGAGATGTGCTATGTGGTTGAAGTGAGTCTGGTGAGCTGCTGCGTCTGGTGTGGGAATCTCTGATCTGTTGTCCTGCATCTGGTTGCACTCTATTATGGTCAGTAAGGGTAGGCATGTCTTACCATCCATAGATTCAATTTGTAGGCCGTCAGCTATTCTCCCCGCTGTGTCCACTGTACCTGCACAAGTCCTAAGGGAGTAAGGGCTGCTGGGGCCTTTAAGGTTTAGAATGTCAAAAAACATAGATCTAGCTAGTGATTTGTTACTCTGATCATCCAAGATGACGTAGAGCTTGACTGCTTTGTCCCTGCGTCCTTTTGGATAAACTCTCACAAGACAGATTTTAGAGCAGGATCTGCCACCTGTACTTCCTTTGCAGAGTTCAGTACACTGTGAAGTGATTACTAAGATGTCTGTACTAGAGTCTTTGGTCTCCCAGCCTTGCTCCTTGTGCCTATGAACAGGTGGAAAAGTTCTTGGAGTAGGCCTTGGGTGTAGAGCTGTGTTGTGCTGTGTGCTGTCACATTCTGTACATTTGACACTGACCTTACAGTCCTTGGTGAAATGTGTGGACGAAGAGCAGCACTTGTAACAGATGTTGTTCTCTTTGAGGAAAGCTTTGCGATCTTGGATGGTCATTGTCCTGAAGGCTCTGCATTCCAGAAGAGGATGTGGCATCTTATGTAGAGGGAAAAACTTAGTAGGATCGCTGTCTTGATCCTCTGTCTGAGACTCTGCAAATCTGTGGGAAGAAATGTTAGTTTTGTGCACTCCTACTGGAGCTCTGAGTTTTTTAGGGCCAGAAGAAGTGGTATAAGACACTGGAAAAATGAAGCTGGGGTCATCTTTCATTTCTGCTTGTCTGTCTACAAAGTCAACAAACTCACTAAAGGGTGGAAAAGGCACATTGTGTTTTCGTTTGTAGTTACAGCCATGAGTAATCCCTCTTTCGTGTAACTCATAAGGAAGTTTTTGTGCTAAGGATTTATTACCTCTAGCAGAGTCAAGATAAGAAAGGCCAGGTAAGTCTCCTTCTGCTTTAGCAACTTGTAACTCCATACACAGGTCTCTGAATTCTCTGAGTCTTTGGTAACCTCTGCTAGGTATTTTTGGGAAGTCTTCTATCCTTTTAAATAGTGTACTCTCTATAGCCTCTGGTGAGGCATAACATCTATTGAGTCTGTTCCAGATGTTTGTAAGGCCTATCTCAGGGTGGTTTATATTAATGTCTCTGATCCTTTTGGCATGTTCAGCAGAATCATTGCCAAGCCACTTTACGAGGAGTTCTATCTGTTCCCTGCAGGATAGATCTAGACCTTGAATGACACTCTGGAAAGCAGATCACCACGCCCTGTAGTGTTAAGGGCGATCACTAAATTTGACAAGTCCTTGGGTAACTAACTCTCTTTTGGCCAGGAACTTGGCAAAGTCTACAGTAGCCTGATTGGCATTGGGGTAGGCTGCTGATGTATTGTGGTGTGGTGTAAAGGTATATCTGGTAAAAGTCTCTTCTTTAGGTGCGCTGGGTTCAAACTTACATAAGGTTGGCAGTTCGTACCTGTTCATTGCATACACCTTTGCAGTGAAGACTGGTGTTTGATGCTTGTATGAAGGCCAGGTACCTTGTGGAGTAGAAGGTTTGGTTGGAACTGGAAGGTCTGGAACTGTCAGATTTTTCTTGCTTGTAGTACTGGGGTCCCAGGTCGTCTTGTTGCTGCTTTATTTGAATGTGACTCACTGACGTCATATTTCATTTCTTGTTGTGGGATGCTGCTTGGGTCCCAGTGCTGGTAGACATAATCTGACGTGCGTTGTGAAGAATCTTGGTCCTCTTCTAGACCCGGTATGCTGCTTCCTAGTCTTGGCTCATCGTAGATGGCTGCTTCTAAAGCTTCTACTTCTGCAATGGCAGTGGCAGTGTCTCTTTCTACTGCTAGCTTCTCCATATTAGCTTCTAAGAAAGCTTGCTGCAATTTCAGAGATGCTTCCTGCTGGGCTAGCTCTTCTTCCAGGCGTATTCTTTCCTTCTCTTTCTCTTGTTCCATGTGTACTCTTTCCTTCTCTCTCTCTTGTTCCTGTCTCACCTTTTCTGCATCAAGGCGGGCCTTTTCTTTTTTCATCTGCAACTCTTGGTCTGCGAATGCGACCCTGGCTTTTGCTGCTTCAGTTTTTGAATGGGCAATAGCTGCTGCATTTGCGACAGATGACTTAGATGAGTTTGCTCGTGAACTTGTTTTGTAAGAAGATGTCCCACTGTGAGACATGGCTGTGGGGAAGAAGCTGTCTTGCTGTATAGAGACCGTTCTAGTGTTGTTGCTGCTTGACAGAGCGTTTCTCTGTGTAGCGTGTCTGCTTGCTTCACCTGCCGCAGGCCTGTATCTTTAAGGCTTCTGACTGTATGGATACTGCATAGCCCCGTGCTGTACAGACTTCCGAAGTTGGCTTATCTTCCCTTCAGAGGTCAGCTTAAAAATTTCACTGTTCTGTCTCAAGGAGCAGATAGCTAAACCATCTTATCCCAATAACTGTAGATACCATATTTCTTTGATCTCAGTTTTATTAGAACAAGCCAGGTGAAACTACAAATAACAGAAATAGACTTCAATAAGTACAATATTGCGTACAATACAGCATATATTGCATAAACAACGATATACAGTACAAGATGAGATAATAAAAACGTACTTTTTAAGTTCTCTAAGCGGTGATGGCGATAGATAGGGAAATACATGTGTTGTTTCCTGAATGCCTTCTCACAAAATGGTGGCTGTTTCACTTCCTGCTAAGATTCTTCCCAGAATTCCCTGCTTGCTGACAACTTCCTTAGTTACACATACAAATAAACAAAGAAACAGAACTGCAGCAATACCAAAAAGGAACGCTAGATGGAGCCTGCACACCACATATGATTGTCTTAAGTAAATTACACATTTTGCATGTAAATTTAACAACACAGTTACAAATAACCAGTATAAAACATCAGCAAAATATCTGGTGGACAGAACACCCTCAGCTAGAACACTGAAGATGGCTGGTGGATGGGTCTTTCAGCATGTCAATGACCCAAAACATACCACCAAGGCAACAAGGGAGTGGCTCAAGAAGAAGCACATTAAGGTCATGGAGTGGCCTAGCCAGTCTCCAGACCCTAATCCTATAGGAGGGAGCGGAAACTTCGAGTTGCCAAGTGACAGCCAAGAAACCTCAATGATTTATAGAAGATCTGTAAAGAGTGGACCAAATTCCTCTTGAGGTGTGTGCAAACCTGGTAACCAACTACAAGAAACCTCTTACCTCTGTGCTTGCCAACAAGGGTTTCTCCACCAAGTACATGTAGTGTAGTCATGTTTTGCTTGGGGATCAAATACTTTTTTTACTCACAGAACTGCAACTCAATTTATAACATTTGTATCATGAGTTTTTTTGTGGATTTTTGGTTAATATTCTGTCTCTGTCATTTAAAATATGCCTATGATAAAAATTATAGACCCTTCATTTCTTTGTAAGTGGGCAAACTTAGAAAATCTGCAGGGAATCAAATATTTTCCCCACTGTATACTTACCCTTCCCCTCAATTATAATTTCCCTGCAGCCCCCCTTCAATTATAATTATCCTCCCCTATACAATTATAATTCCCTGCAGCCCTCCTGTTAATTTTAATTACCCTTCACCCCACAATCTCACATTGCATACAATTCCCCTGCACCCCCCTCCCCAAGAAGGGTCTCTCACCTCTCCCCTGGCTTCCATCACTCCGTCCAGCTTCGGATAGTAAATAGCCACTCGTTACCGGGTGAAATGCACATCGCATGATGACATCACTATATCCAGGAGGAGAAGTAAGCCACACTTGTCCTGCAATGGAGGGGAGAGGAGGCAGACAGAGACCCAACCGTTCATGTCCTCCCTTCTCAGAGATCACTGCCCCTCCTCCGGCGTTGTCATCTCATTCCAGTCATAGCCCAGAAACCTGTAGCTGCAAGGACAACTAGGAGATCCATTCCCTCACAGGACAGAAGAGAAGGTGAAGAGAAATCTCCACATTGGGGACAAACTGAGACACAATCTCCCCAGTGTGCTGTCTATTATTGGTGATGGCAGAAGTTGTGGACAATGTATATAATAATAATAATAATAATCAAATTTATTTTATATAGCGTCTTTAAGGCCCGGTTCACTGAAACTGAAAGCTTGTCTAAAGAAAAACGTTTTTAGATTTGATTTGAATGAGTTTAGAGAAGATAACTCTCTGATGTTCTAAGGAAGTGAATTCAAGAGTTTTGGTGCATATCAGGAGATGACTCTGTGCCCCATTGGTGTTCTGTCTGGTTGAGATCAGGTCAATTAAGTTTCTCCACCGCAAACTCACTCATCAATGTCTTTATAGACCTTGCTTTGTGCACAGGTCTAAATCATTTAGTGGAGGGGGTATTATGGTGCAGGGTTGATTTTCAGGGGTTGGGCTTGGCCCCTTAGTTCCAGTGAAGGGAACTCTTAAGGCGTCAGCATACCAAGACATTTTGGACCATTTCATGCTCCCAGGTTTGTGGGAACAGTTTTGAGGATGGCCCCTTCCTGTTCCAACATGACTGCGCACCTGTGCACAAAGCAAGGTCCATAGAGACATGGATGAGTGAGTTCTGACCTCAACCCCGATAGAACACCTTTGGGATGAATTAGAGCAGAAACTGCAAGCCAGGCCTTCTTGTCCACATCAGTGCCTGTCCTCACAAATGTATTTCTGGAAGAATGGTCAAACAGTCTTATAGACACACTCCTAAACCTTGTGGACAGCCTTCCCAGAATAGTTGAAGCTGTTATAGCTGCAAAGGGTGGGCCAACCCAATATTGAACCCTACGAACAAAGACTGGGATGCCATTAAAGTTCATGTTTGTGTAAAGGCAGGCGTCACAATACTTTCGTCACAATACTTTTGGTAATAGTGTATGTGGTAAGGTTGCAATCATCAAGAGCAGAAGAGTTTATTTTGGGTTGTTCTTTGGTGGTTGGTTATGGTAGTAACAAGAAATATACAGCTAAATTTAAAAAAAAATACTTTTCTTTTTTTACTATTTTGCACCAGTTTTCCTTTGATAATAATAAAAAAAAAAATCAAGAGATATCCATAACTATTTACTACGAAATGGAAGCCCAATTTGTCCTTCAAAGAAACAAGGTATAATCCACCTGGATGCACAAAGTAGTTGTGGTGATCTGTATGGCTTTACTAACACATGTCAAAATTGCAAATTTGAGCTTAGGCATTAAGATTTGTTTTACCCTTAGGTATGAAGGCTTAAAACTCCTCCAATTCAAAAATGTAAAACATTGGGAAATGTGTAGGTTAATATGAATATGAAATGGAAAAAACAATTTATGGAATGCAGCAGTTTTAATTTACCAAGAGTTTCTTGTTTTATATTTACAGGATTCTGAGCAATAACAAGATATCGCTGGTAAGGAACAGAGCTTTTTTTGGGCTGAACTCCCTGGAGAAACTGTGAGTAGGAATCTTATTTGTGACCATTTCTTCGATTTGAAAAATGGCTGAAAATGAATTGCTTATAGAGTTTACTCGGATCACAATGCGAAATACATTTCACTTGTCACTGTTTCAAATTGTCCAACTTATATAAACATTGTCATGAACCAAAAAGTTCAGGAGGAAAAAAAACAGAACTACAAAAAAACAAAAGTAAAGAGATAAAAAGACAGAGTATCCTCAACAGCATGTAATTAAAAAAAAGTTGAACATCTTGTAAATGCATTGGGTTTTCTTTGGAAAGTCATTTCTGTATAAATAGAAACCGGAGGCTTTTAATACAGCTGAGAATAGAAGATTCTCCTCAATAGACCCCAACGTGATGATCACATAATGTAGTACTAGGGCACAGTTACATTATAAGGAATTATACATATGGCTGCTTAGCAGGAATAGATTTTCTAGTGAGCTTTGCTTATCTTGGCATATTAGATTTGAAATAATATGCACACCTGGGACAGACCACATATGCTAGATTATATGATTATATGCTAAGCTTAGCAGTTTTATAATATACAAATCTTTTGATTTAGATACATTTGTTTTAAATTGTAATTGTTCCACAATGTTGTTGGCGTGCTGATCCTGATGTCCCAATATACGCTATATTGTCAAAAGTATTGGGACGCCTGCCTTTACATGCACATGAACCTTAATGGCATGCAAGTCTTAGTCCGTAGGGTTCAATATTGAGTTGGCCCACCCTTTGTAGCTATAACAGCTTCAACTCTTCTGAGAAGGCTGTCCACAAGGTTTAGGAGTGCATCCATGGGAACGTTTGACCATTCTTTGTAAAGCGCGTTTGTGAGGTCCACATCAGGCACTGATGTGGACAAGAAGGCCTGGCTTGCAGTCTCCACTCTAATTCATCCCAAAGGTGTTCTTTAGGGTTTAGGTTAGGACTCCATGTTTTTATGGACCTTGCTTTGAGTACTGGTGTGCAGTTATTTTGGAACAGTAAGGGGCCATCCCCAAACTATTCCTCCAAAGTTGGGAGCATGAAATTGTGCAAAATGTCTTGGCATGCTGATGCCCTAAAAGTTCCCTTCACTGGAACTAAGGGGCCAAGTCCAACTCCGTAAATACAACCCCACACCATAATCCCCCCTCCACCAAATGATTTGGACCAGTGCACAAAGCGAAGTCCATAACAACATGGATGAGCGAGTTTGGGGTGGAGGAACTTGACTGGGCTGCACAGAGTTCTGACGTCAACCTGATAGAACACCTTTGGGATGAATTAGAGTGGAGACTGCAAGCCAGGCCTTCTCATCCACATCAGTGCCTGACCTCACAAATGCACTTCTGGAAGAATGGCCAAACATTCCCATAGACACATTCCTAAACCTTGTGGACAGGCTTCCCAGAAGAGTTGAAGCTGTTATAGCTGCAAAGGGTGGGGCAACTCAAAATTGAACCCTATGGACTAAGACTAGGATGATATTAAAGTTTATGTGCATGTAAAAGCAGGTGTCCCAATACTTTTGACAATGTAGTGTATGTTGCAATTTCTATGACTCCATGAGGGATTGTAGACATTGAGGCTTAAAACCTTCTCTCATACCCCAAAATTGCCAGACGTTATCCGCAGCCCTTTCAGAATTTACAAGATAACAGCCATTTTTTTTTTGGAGTCTAACGGCCATAGCAGTCTTTTTTTTATTGTAAAAACAAAACAAAAAACAGACATTAATTAAAAAATAAAAAACACAAAACAAGGTATGTATGTAAACTGACCTCCTACCTAAAGGACTTTCAAGGCACTTATGATCCAAAAAGTGGCTGCATCATCAACAAAAATTCCTAGACCACTTCTGAGGCAATTAACCCCCAAACTACCCCAGATGCAGACAAATCACCACCATGTTACCATTACCAACATAGCCTAATTTTTGGCCAGGATCACCATATCTTAGATGTGTGCAACCCACCATTCTCCAAAGATTTTAACCAGAACTGCCTTCAAAGACCCAGAGGCCCCTGCTTGTTGCTATAATAGTTATATCAGGCAAATATACCACAGACAAAATGTAAGTGCAATATCACAAAACTATCTTTAAAGAACCAAAAGTAAAAATAGTAATAAACAGGGAGGAAACAAAAGGAGACAGCCCACTGGAGGGAGGACATTAGAAACTTGACCAGAGCTGGCTAAGCTTCAACTGATCTTCTGAAGTGGCCTTTTTCTTTACTTAAATCTGAACTATACTCACTATCTGAACTATACTCACCTGGAATCTGGCAATGCGCCTTCCCCGAAACTCCCCACTGGCTGTGACATCTTCGGGTGCCTTGCTTCCAAGTCCTGATCACCAGCCGCTGTCATTGGCCGGGCGGAGATGACATCACTCCCATGCATGCGCGGGAGATCCGTCAGATTCATTATTGCCAAATTTGTGCAGTGAGCTGTGCTTGTGCAGCTTACTGTACAGGAGTGGACAGGCAGGTAGGACGCTTTAATGCAGAAGAGACAACGCATTTATGTTCTGCATTAAAAATGTTGCCTGTTCACAAAACCTAAAGTGCTACTTTAAAATAAATTTAACATGAATCACCTTCTCTTCTGCAAGCCCCCAGTCATGTCGGTTTTTCCCTTTGCTTCACGTACAGCTGCAGGCATTGTTCTGGACTTAAGCTATTGGAGTTTTGTATGTTGCAGTTCGCTTTTGAGAAAGCTGTTACATGTGTTGAATATTGGGCTTACAGGGGCCCTCCAGTTTTCTCTTGGTGGTTAAAAAGGGAATTCAGCTCTGACTCCATAATTTTTTCTGGTTTGTGATATTATTATGCCCATGTAGTTTTACCAAGGGTAATTCAAAAACTAAGTTAGTTTAGATGAAAGTTGCAAAGTACAACCTCAGATGTCAGGGTCTGGATCTAAACCCACGACCTCTACAGTTTCTTTCAGCAGCTCTTCTAGCTGTGCCACCTTAGATGCTGGACAGCATCCTGTCTGATTCCTTGGACAATCTTACCTTGTACCCGGTTTGCGATGAACCTTGTATTCCTTGCTCCTCCCATGAACTTCCTGATTTAACCCATGTCTCTGCTCTGCACTTTCTGTTGCCAGATTATTGTGCACTTCTCCAGCCAGTATCTTGCTCCTTTCACACCTGCTGCTGTCTATATCTTCTCTACCAATTGTTGCTGATCTTTGACTTGTTCCTTGACTATGCTTCTACTTATTCCCAAATTGCAACCACTTGTTACTGACCTTTGGCTTGTTTACTGACTATGCGTCTGCTTGATCCCTAGCTACTATATCTGCTACTGTACCCTGACTGGCTCACCACCTGAGCCTGCGTCATCCACCAGGGTGACGTGCTTGTGAGACTCTCTACTGTTATAGCTACTGGTCTTCGAGCCTGACTCCTAACCATGAAAGTTGGCAAGCCACTCTATGAGGAGGGAGTAGAGTGAACTCAAAATTACTTTATTGGTTTTGCTATGATGTTTGAGGATTAATTTCTTCACAGTGCCTGCAGCAACAGAGATCAGTGAGGACTTATTTTCAAGCTTATGTACTAGTTAGGAATATGCAAATAATTTAATGTTAATAACTTGTCCGCATCTACCCTTAAATAACAGATTGAAACAAGAATCAAAGAGGCACAAAAAATAAGTTTTATGTCTAATAAGATAATAAAAGGCACCTATTTCTCTTAAAGCAGAACTTTACCCAAAAGGGGACGTTCCACTTGTTTGCATCCCCCCCCCCCCCCATTGTCACATTTGGCACTTTTTGGAAGGGAGGGGGGAGTGGGTACCTGGTTTTGACAGGTATCCACTCCCACTTCTGGTTGGATTGCTGCTGGGATCTGTGCGGAAGTTTGTCCCCCTCACCTTCTCCCTGCTGCAGCCTTCTGGGAAACAACACCAATCCCAGAAAACTACGAGACCATTGACAAAGCACAGTGTGGCCTGCACATGCTCAATAGGAAACCAGCTGTGAAGCTGGAAGGCTTCACTGTTGGTTTCCCCTACCTAAGAGGTCGGCGCCTGCACCCGAAGCCAAATGAAGAATCGGCTCAGGGGAGGACATTGCTGGATCCCTGGACAGGTAAGTGTCCTTATATGAAAAGTAGCTATACAAATACTGTAGCTGCTGAATTACATTTTTTTCTGGGGAGACTGGAGCTCCTCTTTAAGCAGGACTTTAAATATCAAAAGGTCAAAGCCTCTGACAGGTCCACCTTAACAGCATACAGTATAGAAAACGTTGGGCTGCATTTAATTTAGTCCTTATGCTGGCTAAGGTCACCAAGGAGGGGGCAATATACTAATTTGCCTAATTTTCAATATAAACAATAACACATAAACATAGCATAACAAAGTCAGGTATATCAAGCAGAAGATAGCTGTTACCATTAACATTTCAGGTACACGGTTTCTTCTGACTAGTTACTCTGGACAGCAGCTCAACTTTTCTTCTGGTTTTCAATCAACGCATTTTTTATTTCATCCAGTACAAGGTAGCTCAGTCCAAACAATGAACAGTTTTGTCCCGTGGGTGAAGCAAGTCCTTACATAAAATGCAATAAAATAATGCAAGTGTTTGCTCATGATTATAAACAGGAGCCCTTTAAATGCTCATTCCTGGAGTGACTCTTACAGGACATTCAACACATCTGACTAAGCAGGAAACAGACACTTTCTTTAACTATTTATAGCTGAATCTACACAACTGCCCTTCAGCTCGGCACCGCTAAGTACTGCCAGTCCATTTAATGAAATGCCTTTTTATTAGGCATTGTGTAATTAAAACTATACCATTTCTCTGTAATTGTGCTGTATAATTAGATTGTATAATTGAAGGCATTGAAGGCACATAACGCTCGGTATAATTGGAATAGGGACCCAAAAACTGAACAGCTGAAGAGAAGGAGGAGGAGGTGGTGGTAAAAACAGACAAGGAAAAAAATCCAAAAGTAAGATGACAGTTATATAGTTAGTTTGAAAAAAGACAAACATCTGTTGGGTTCAGTTAAAGGGATCCCTTGTATTCTCTGGACTCCAAACCTACTGTTGGTTAAAGCAGTATTAAGCCCAAGAGCAAACATTTATTATATTGCAGCCTACCAATTCTTAGATATGATGGCTGCATTTCTTTTTTTTTGTAGGGTTTCTTTCCTTTATTTTAACCTGGTGATCCAGCCAGAAAGTCTGTAGTTTTTCAAGAGCAAGCTCTCCTGCAAATGTAGCAGTTAGAATGTTGAGACAAACCATTTAAAGTGGTTCTAAAGGCTTACGTTTTTTTACCCTCATGCATTGAATGCATGAAGGTAAAAAAAAAAACAGTTTCCAGCAGCCACCCTAATACTTACCCGAGCACCCTCTCTATTCAGCGATGTGTACAAGAGCGTTGGCTCTCCAGAGACTCTCCCTCCTCATTGGCTAAGACAGAAGTGAGAGCCATTGGCCCCCGCTGCTGGCAATCACAGCCAGTGAGCCAATTAGAAGATAGAGGGGGTGGGGCCGAGCCATGGCTCTGTGTCTGAATGCTAATGAGGACATTTGCCAGCACACCATGGATCGACAAGTAGCATCCAAGCGATTTTTTATTAAAGCATGATCACATTGCTTTTGTCTTTTTATTTGACCTCATTTTTTGTTAAATAGCTATTACCTACGAGTTGCTCTTATTTTCTGATATGACATACAGGGCACCTCTGTGCTCTGTATACATGGACACTTTTATTTGTACCTTTGTATCTCATACTATAACCTATACATATACACAATCTGTAACATTGTTTTGTTTTTCCTATGAACAAAAAATCTAATAAAAATTACAATTATAAAAAAAAAAGCATGATCACATCACAGAACATTTTGGAGACACGCAGGACCCCTTCATCGGGCATGTAATAAGTGTAGGGTAACCCAGGCCCCCCCCCCGTCCCACTGGGAGACCTGAACGACCAGCCGGCATGTCCGCCGGCTGGCTGGACAGCCAAGCAAATCCTGGATCGACTTTGCTCGGATGTTTGTAACAGTAAGCCAGTAGCGATGACATGACATCACTTTGATGTCATTTCACAGCCAGTTTTGAAAATCTAAAGCATTCAAAAAGACAGATCTTAGTGTTTTGAACTGCAGAGAAGGGATTTCCATAAAGAGTATCTCTCCATAAAGAGTACCTGTCAATGGTTATTGCTGTCACAAGGATGTTTACATTCCTTGTGACAGCAATAAAAGTGATAAAAAAAGCAACAGTCTAAAAAAAATAAAAAAAAATAAATTACTAATTAAAAAAAATACATTTAAAGTGCCCTTGTCCTCCCATGCTTGGCCAACGCGCCTGTCGATCCTGAACGCACGCAAACAGCGGTCGTCCCACACATGTGAGGTATCATCAGATCATGGGCAGTATTGCTAGCACCAGACCTCCTTTGTAAATCTAAGGTGGTAACCTGTAAAGGCTTTTAAAGCGTCGCCTATGCATAGTAAAATGTACATTGTTTGCTGTTGCATGGGTGTGCACAATTTTAAAGCGGCTGGGGTGGGACAAATTTAGATGGGGGGGGGGGTCAAATTTTAGTCTTGCCTAAGGCAGCACAAAATCAAAATATCACTGATTGCATGCTTTTCTTTTTAGCCCCCAAGTGCATAACTTCACATTTAGCCAGTCTTCTAGCTGCTCAATCAACCAGTCATTCCATTTCAGCTTGTAAATTAAAATCATCTTGCAGGGACTGTATTCCACTGCGCTGCATATTTTTTGCATCATTCTTCTGTATAGCTTTGTATCATCTGCAAATGCAAATTCAGAAATGATACTTGTAATCCCAAATTGTATGTATAGACAGAGTACTACTATTATTCAGAGTACAAAATAATCACAACTCTATTTACAAAGTGATTTTTAAAACCTATAGACCTTTATTTATACATGAAGTGACTGTGAGGAAGTGTGCCAAATGCTTTAGCTAACCCTAATATACTACATCCTGAGCCAACCTGAGCCAACCATCTGTCAACGTTTCTCCTTATACGATAACATCTGTCTTTCAAAAATCTATGCTGGCTATGACTTATAATATTATTTTTTAGCACATACTTTTGTATGCTGTATCTTAACAACCCCTCAAATATGTTTCTTAAAATAGTAAAAAATGGGATAACTCTATCCAGCTTCAAAAAAAGAAATATGGCTATATGCATACTTCATAAGTATATATGCAGGCTATATTTCACGCTTAGTCAGGGGAGGTGTAATAGTGAGAGTAATAATTACCTTAAATCACTGAAATAGAACACAGGGCACACAGGACTTCCTCAGAGCTTGGTTGGCTCTGAGGAAGAGGCAAGTCCTCAAAATGCATTAGCCTGTTGGACATTTGATCTATTATGGGTTATGTCCAGGGCTTTTTTTCTCATACAATAGGTGCAGGATCTCCCCTTTTCCGAGTCACCCCTTTTCCCTACCTCTACCCACCTCCGAGCACCGTCCCTTGGTTCCATCCCCTACCCACCTCCCAGTACCGCCCCTTTTAGACAATACAGAACCAAGTATCATTTTGTGGTGCTAAGTAATTTGTATAGAATTTGATAATGATATCAAGAAAAGCAGTAAAATAGTTCCCCTTTAGCCACCAACAGTAGATCTCCTTCAGCAACAACTGACCCCCTAGCAACATAAGACCCACCCCTAGCAACAGTAGGTCCCCCACCAGCAACAATAGACCTCCTCAGCAACAATAGACCCCCTGCAAAAATAGATCCCCTCCAGCTATAATAGATCCCCAGTAGCGAACATCAATACCCTGCAGCACACCCCAGCACCCTTTGCCATTACATATAGTTAGTCCAGGAGGTGCCGGAACTGCATTCCCCCACGTTTCTGCTGAAAAAAAGCCCTGGTTTTGTCTCATCGCGGACCTAATACTGCTGATGTTATGATACATTTGCGAGTATAATACTTACCCTCTTACTTTTTAAATATTTATAGCTTGGGAGACCATTGAGCAAAGTAATCCTCTATGTTGAAGTCCACATAGCCTAAACAAGCAATACATAGTTACATAGTAGGTGAGGTTGAAAAAAGACACAAGTCCATCAAGTCCAACCTACAGTATGTGTGTGATTATATGTCAGTATTACATTGTATATCCCTGTATGTTGTGGTCGTTCAGGTGCTTATCTAATCGTTTTTTTAAACTATTAACGCCCCTCCTCTGAGACCACTGCCTGTGGAAGGGAATTCCACATCCTTGTCGCTCTTATGCCCCATACACACGGTCAGATTTTTCTATGGAAAATGTGTGATAGGACCTTGTTGTCGGAAATTCCGACCGTGTGTAGGCTCCATCACACATTTTCCATCGGATTTTCCAACACACAAAGTTTGAGAGCAGGCTATAAAATTTTCCAACAACAAAATCCGTTGTCGGAAATTCTGATCATGTGTACACAAATCCAACGCACAAAGTGCCACGCATGCTCAGAATAAATAAAGCAATGAAAGCTATTGGCTACTGCCCCGTTTATAGTCCCGACGTACGTGTTTTACGTCACCGCGTTCAGAATGATCAGATTTTCCGACAACTTTGTGTGTATGCAAGACAAGTTTGAGCCAACATCCGTCTGAAAAAATCCTGGGATTTTGTTGTCGGAATGTCCGATCAATGTCCGACCGTGTGTACGGGGCATTACAGTATAGAACCCTCTACATAGTTTGGGGTTAAACCTCTTTTCTTCTAATTTTAATGAGCGACCACGTGTCTTGTTAAATTCCTTTTCTCAAAAAAAGTTTTATCCCTATTGTGGGGTCACCAGTATGGTATTTGTAAATTGAAATCATATCCCCTCTCAAACGTCTCTTCTCCAGAGAAAATAAGTTCAGTGCTCGCAACCGTTCATCATAACTAATATCCTCCAGACCCTTTATTAGCTTTGTTGCCCTTCTTTGTACTCGCTCCATTTCCAGTACATCCTTCCTGAGGACTGGTCCCCAGAACTGGACAGCATACTCCAGGTGCTGCCAGACCAGAGTATTGTAGAGTGGGAGAATTATTGTTATCTCTGGAGTTAATCCCTTTTTTAATGCATGCCAATATTCAATTTGCTTTGTTAGCAGCAGCTTGGCATTGCATGCCATTGCTGAGCCTATCATGTACTAGGACCCCCAGGTCCTTTTCCATCCTAGATTCCCCCAGAGATTCTCCCCCTAGTGTATAGATTGAATTTATATTTTTGCCACCCAAATGCATTATTTAACATTTTTCTACATTGAACCTCATTTGCCATGTAGTTGCATGTAGTACCCCATTAATTTGTTCAGATCTTCTTGCAAGGTTTCCACATCCTGCGGATAAGTTATTGCCCTGCTTAGTTTAGTATCATCTGCAAATACAGAGATTAAACAGTTTACCCCATCCTCCAGGTTGTTTATGAACAAATTAAATAGGATTGGTCTCAGCACAGAACCCTGTGGGACCCCACTACCCATCTCTGGCCATTGCGAGTATTCCCCATTTATCACCACCCTCTGAACTCGCCCCTGTAGCCAGTTTTCAGTCCATGTACTCACCCTATGGTCCATGCCAATGGACCTTATTTTGTACAGTAAATGTTTATGGGGAACTGTGTCAAATGCTTTTGCAAAATCCAGATACACCACATCTACGGGCCTTCCTTTATCTAGATGGCAACTCATCTCCTCATAGAAGGTTAATAGATTGGTTTGGCAAAAATGACTCTTCATGAATCCATCCTGATTACTGCTAGAGATACCGTTTTCATTACTAAAATCCTGTATATAGTCCCTTATCATCCCCTCCAAGAGCTTGCATACTATTGATGTTAGGCTTACTGCTCTGTAATTCCCAGGGATGTATTTTGGGCCCTTTTTAAATATTGGTGCTACATTGGCTTTTCTCCAATCCGCTGGTACCATTCCAGTCAGTAGACTGTCAGGAAAAATTAGGAACAATGGTCTGGCAATTACTTGACTGAGTTCCCTAAGCACCCTCAGGTGCAAGCCATCCGGTCCCTATGATTTATTAATGTTAAGTTTCCCAAGTCTAATTCTAATTCTGTCCTCTATTAGCCATGAGGGTGCTTCCTGTGATGTGTCACGAGGATAAACAATGCAGTTTTGGTTACTGAAGCCCCGATTCCCTGGTGAAGACTGAGGAGAAGAATAAATTCAATACCTTCGTCATCTCCCCATCCTTTGTAACCAGATGTCCTTCCTCATTCTTTATGGGGCCAGTATGGTCTGTCCTCACTTTTTTACTGTTTACATACTTAAAGAATTTCTTGGGATTTTTTTTGCTCTCCTCTGCTATGTGTCTTTCGTGTTCTATCTTAGCTGCCCTAATTGCACCCTTACATTTCTTGTTGCATTCTGTATAAAGTCTGAATGCTGATGATGATCCCTCAACCTTGTATTTTTTGAAGGCCTTCTCTTTTGCTTTTATATGCATTTTTACTTTGGAGTTAAAGGGGTTGTAAATGTAAAAATTTTTTCACCTTAATGCATTCTATGCATTAAGGTGAAAAAACTTTTGACAGTACCGCCGCCCCCAGCCCCCCCGTTTTACTTATCTGACGCCTCGAATCTTCGCTGCTCGTTCTTGTCATCTTCGCTGCAGCTCAGCCTGGTCGCTGATTGGCTGCAGTGGATGGATTGAAAGCAGCGCAGCCATTGGCTCGCGCTGCTGTCAATCACATCCGATGACGCGGCGTGCCGGGGGGCGGGGCCGAGTGATACAGCGAGCGGCTATAGCCGCCGGCTGTATCACGGGAGCGTGCCCGCAAGCACTCACCACCGTGCGAGGGAGCTCGCATTAAGGTGGTGAATGCTTGCGGGGAGGAGCTGAAACAGCCGCCGAGGGACCCCAGAAGACTAGGTTCGGGGCCACTCTGTGCAGAACGAGCTGCACAGTGAAGGTAAGTATAACATGTTTGTTATTTTTTTTTTTTTTAAATTACCTTTACAACCGCTTTAAGCCATCCAGGACTTTTGTTCGCTTTTTTCAATTTATTACCCAATGGGATTCACTGGCTAATGCTCTTATTTAATATGCTCTCTCCTCCGTGTTCTTTGTTCCTAAGATTTTATCCCAATTTATGCCTTCTAGTAAAGTTCGTAGTTTAGGGAAGTTGGCTCTTTTGAAATTCAGTTTCTTTGTATTTCCCTTATCTTTCCTATTTGTGTGATTTATACTGAAGCCAATTGACCTGTGATCGTTGTTTCCTAAATTGCCCCATATTTTCACATCCGTTATCAGGTCTGTATTGTTAGTAATCAGTAGATCTAGTAGCGCTTTATTTCTGCATATACATGAAAGGAGGGGAGGGGGAGCTAGATTACATATTTTTGTTAGCCTTGAGTTGGTCTTTAAACGAATAGGTATGTAGTTGATAGATGAAAATGTTGCTTCCTTTTTAAATATAGGTACAATATTTGGTTTTGCCAATTCATTATTCCCAAGGCAGTTATTCAAGGCTCTCTAAAAAAATTAGCAACAATTAATTAGAAAGTAAACATACTTAACTGTTTGAGCATTTTTGGGTGTAAGCTATCTGGTCCAGGAGCCTAATTAGTCTTACCCTCTCCCCAGACTGACAATGCTGTGGTCCACAGGTGTCTACATTGCTCCTCCAGTGGAGTGGTGAGGAAACACCCCGGGACAGGAAGTGTGAGACACCCCAGGACAGGAAGTGTGTTTTGGTCGGATCTACAGGTGAATATAAAGAAGAAAACCAATGCAGCCACCACATTTAATAATTGGTAAACTGCAATATATTACATTTTTGTTTTTGGATTTAATACTGTCATGAAGCTTGGAATAGTGGCTGATTCATAATGCTGGGACAAATACTGTTAGGAGACGCTGATGTCATCAATTCCAGCTACCTGTCTGTTGTCTGCTAAAATGTGTATTGTAAATAAGTCTCTAGTATTGGATCTAAGAGTCATTAGATCCCCATTGTTGTTTGTGTTTAATTAACTCTGCTATTGTGATAATGTTGATTGGATTTTCTGAACTACAAGATGGCCAGTCTGGCCTAAAGGTCATGTCTGAGTCATCTAGGCTGTCTAAAGGGATTAGTTAATTAGCTCATGTTAATTAGGTTAATTAGGTTACAGCTGTATTGGTAGAGTAATATGAGCAGGAGGTCTGCACCTCCACTTTTAGTGTATAAAAGAGCCTGTATTTTGCAATAAAGGAGATTCCTGGTTGAACTTACATACAGCCTGCCTGGTGTTTGTTCTGAGCTATCACAACTGGATTAGAACGGCACATAGCTGTAGTTCTAATCCCGGAGCATCGGATGACCGAGCAATCAGATGTTGCGATCTACAATCTGATTCTATAGCCGCAGAGGAGTGTCGGGAGAGTGGAATCGAGCGAGCAAGGGGCTCGTTACAAATATCACTTTCAGTAAGTTTGCTAATGAACTGTGCTGTTGCGAGCTCAAGAACTTACATTTTTTTTCAAATTTTTTTTGTTTGCATTGTTAACATTTTAGGCAGGTGTGAAAAAATGCTGTAAATTAGGAATGCTTTCAGAAAGAAAGTGTTAATAGTTTATTTTTATATCAATTAACAAAATTGAAAGTAAATTAACAAAAGAGAAATGCAAATCAATATTTGGTGTGACCACCCTTTGTCTCCAAAACTGCATAAATGATTCTAGGTACACGTGCACACAGTTTTTGAAGGAACGCGGCAGGTTGTTCCAAGCATCTTGGAGAACTAACCCCAGGTCTTCTGTGGATGTAGGCTGCCTCAAATCTCTTGTCTTTTTATGTAGCCCCAGACAGACTCCATGATGTTGTGATCAGGGCTCTGTCGGGGTCATTGTCCAGGGCAGCACAGTGGCTAAGTGATTAGCACTTTTGCCTAGCAGCAAAAGGGTCACTGGTTTGAACCCCAACCACAACACTACCTGCCTAGAGTTTGCATGTTCTTCCTGTGCTTGCGTGGGTTTCCTCTTGGTACTCTGGTTTTCTCCCACACTCAAAAACATGCTGGTAGGTTAATTGGATCCTGTCTAAATTGCCCCTAGTATGAGTATGTATGAATGTGAGTTAGGGACTTAGATTGTAAGCTCCTTGAGGGCAGGGACTGATGTGAATGTACAATATATATGTAAAGCCCTAATGGTATGGCATGATGGATAAGTATCTGCCTGTATTTCTGAGCATTGAGGACACCGTTGATCTCCAACTCCATTTACAGAAATGCAGCCCCAAACTTGCAAGGAACGTCCACCATGTTTAATGGTTGCATAATTATTGTACTCCTCTCCAGCCCTTGGGTGAACAAACTGCCTCCTGCTACAGCCAAATATTTCAAATTTTAACTCATCAGTCCAGAGCACCCGCTGCCATTTTTCTGCACCCCAGTTATTGTGCATAGTTTGGTTGCTTAGCCTTGTTTCCACATCTGAGGTTTGGCTTTTTGGCTGCAATTCTTCCATGAAAACCACTTCTGGCCAGACTTCTCCAGACAGCAGATGGGTGTACCTGGGTCTCACTGGTTTCCACCAGTCCTGTGCTGATTGCATTGCTGGACATCTTCCGATGCTGAAGGGAAGTAGGTATGATGTGTCTTTCATCTGCTGCAACAAGTTTACTTGGCTGACCACTGCGTCTACGGTTGTTAACATTGCCCATTTTCTTTGTGCTTCTTCAAAAGAGCTTAAACTGTACATCTTGGAACCCCAGTCTGCTTTGATATCTTTGCCTTGGAGAGATATTGTTGATGCAGTATAACTACCTTGTGTCTTGTTGCTATGCTCAGCCTTGCTATGGTGTATGACTTGTGACATGAAAATGTTTCCACAACTTCACTTTAGTAGCAAAGTTTGACTGTTACCAGTGGCATCGCTAGGGGATGGCTAATCTAGGGCCCATAGTCCCAAATCTCTTACCGCTGTGGCCTCTCTGCAGCTGGGCTGCAGGGGTGACACGTGGGTGTGCTGCTTGAGATAGCCGGGCAGGTGGATGAGAGAAGCGAGCTGGCAGACAAGCAGAGATGACATCATCTCTCTCCACCTGCCCTGCATCACCGCTCTTCCGCCCTCACAGCCGGGCCTCTTCAATGTCAGAGGTGCGGCGGGGAGCAGTGACATCATCTCTCACTGCCAGCCCCGCATCACTGCACTCTTGCCCTCACTTCGAACAGACAACTGAACCTGCCTCTGTTCTAAATGGACCAGTGCTGCCAGCCTGCCACCAATGCAGCGGCAATGCACATTTGGTGGCACTGGCTGGCATGGCAAGCGACAATCTGCAAATAGTGGCAGGTGACGTGGCAAGCAATCATCCACATCTGGTGGCAGGCGATGCAGCAAGTGACAATCCGCATCTGGTGGCAGGCGACGTGGAAGGTGACAATTCACATCTGGTGGCAGGCGACGTGGCAGGTGACATGGCAGGTGCCAATCCACATCTGGTGGCAGGTGACGTGGCAAGTGACAATCCGCATCTGGTGGCAGGCGATGTGGCAGGTGACAATTTGCAAATGGTGGCAGGTGACGTGGCAAGTGACAATCCACATCAGGTGGCAGGTGACAGGGGGCAAGTGACAATCCACATCTGGTGGCAGGCAACAGTGGCAAGTGACAATCCACATCTGGTGGCAGGCGGCAATGGCAAGTGGCAATCCGCATCTGGTGGCAGGTGATGGTGGCAAGTGACAATCCACATCTGGTGGCAGTCGGCAGTGGCAAGTGACAATCCATATCAGCTGGCAGGTGACAGTGGCAAGTGCCAATCCACATCTGGTGGCAGGCAACAGTGGCAAGTGGCAATCTGCATCTGGTGGCAGGTGACGGTGGCAAGTGACAATCCACATCTGGTGCCAGGCGACGGGGGCAAGTGACAAGCTGCATCTGGTGGCAGGAGTTGTGGCAAGTGACATGCCCAGGGCTCCCACTGATTCTGCCTTAAGGTGAGTTGAACCACTTCATTATATATTACAATGTAACAATAGAAATGATGCGCTTCAATCACCCTGACACCATATCAACCATGGTGCCATGATGATTGAAGCCCCAACACTAGCCATTACCCGCAAAAAATGCTTACCACCAGCGTGCCCCTCCCCCCATATGAAATTGATGATCATTAGCACCTGCTTGGTATAATTGGTTAATCATACACCTGACTCTAATCATGCAAAATCTCTGACTTTGTGCAAGTGTACAGTGTGCAAGTGTACAGTGTGCAAGTGTAATGCCCCATACACACGGTCGGATTTTCCGACGGAAAATGTGTGATAGGACCTTGTTGTCGGAAATTCCAACCGTGTGTAGGCTCCATCACACATTTTCCATCGGATTTTCCGACACACAAAGTTTGAGAGCAGGATATAAAATTTTCCGACAACAAAATCCGTTGTCGGAAATTCCGATCGTGTGTACACAAATCCGATGGACAAAGTGCCACGCATGCTCAGAATAAATAAAGAGATGAAAGCTATTGGCCCGTTTATAGTCCCGACGTACGTGTTTTACGTCACCGCGTTTAGAACGATCGGATTTTCCGACAACTTTGTGTGACCGTGTGTATGCAAGACAAGTTTGAGCCTACATCCATCTGAAAAAATCCTAGGATTTTGTTGTCGGAATGTCCGAACAAAGTCCGATCGTGTGTACGGGGCATTCGAATTAAAGCCAAAGGGTAGTCACACCAAATGTTGATTTGATTTAGATTTTTCTTCAGTTTGCTCACTTTGCATTATGTCAATTGATAAATATAAACAATAAAAATGTATGTTTTTGAAGCATTCTTACTTTAAAGCATTTCTTCACACCTACCTAAAACTTTTGAACAGCACAGTATGTTTTTGTACCAATGCACATACTCACATATATTAAAAAACCAATTACCTTTGATGTCTTAAAAAACACACACACACTGCCCACGCACACCTTCTCAACAACTCTTCAACCTAAAATCCTACATTTCAACAGTTTGAAGACTTTTGCATTGTTAGAGCAGCTACAGAAACCCACGGGATTTGTGGCCTACATTCCTTTCACTTCATGATACTTCCAATGACCTCTTTCAGTAACTCCAGTCCACAGACCTTGCTGTAACCCTTGAAAGTTTCTAATCCATCACTAGAATACATAGCGAAATACATTACAATATACAAATCTAACTTTTTATGTTATTTAAGTGCAAATAGTAAAAGGACCTTAAGTACCTTAAGAAGGACATTTTATAGGATGGATTGTTTTAAGGAAAACCGGAGCAGATAGTGAAAAAAGTATTATATTGAAAAGTTAATTTATTTTACAAAATATTTATAGACAAATTTTATGGAGAAAGTTCATTTGGAATTCCAACACATTACATTTCAATGTTAAAAGCATTATATATTTGAAAAAGTGATACTGTCCGCTAAAGAATTCGGAGACCTCCAGAACAACTGGTGGCAATGAAGATGAAGCCATATCGCAGCTTTATACAATATGTCTCTCTTTGCTCTATTTTTGCAAATTAGTCCTGACATAGTAATGTTGATCTTTCACTGTATTGCTCCATAAAAGAGCAATTATACGCATTATATATAATGGAGTTTGCATGTTCTCCCTGTGCTTCCTCCAGGTACTCTGGTTTCCTCCCACACTCCAAAGACATGCTAATAGGATTTATTTGCCCCCTTTTTTTTGTGTGTTTTTGTTTTTGTATGCTTGTGTGTTGGTTAGTTTTTGTATGCTTGTGTATATGCAGCTAATATTTGTAGATGTGTATATGCTAATTATGTTGTATAGATGATATATGCAAGGGAAAAAAAAAGAAAAAAATGTAAACCTTGCCTTGGACTGACCTTATATATGGTTTTAGAAATGAGGAAATTATGTATTATTTTAATAAGGAGATAAGTATTAGTTTTTCCAACAATAATGTATATTGGTCTATAAATGATGAAATTCTATAATAAAGAAATATAAGGGAAAAAAATTGAGTTGTGTGTATGTATACATGTGAGATCGAGACCTTAGATTGTAAGCTCTTTGAGGACAAGGATTGGTGCGAATATACAGGATGTAAATAAAGTGTCTGCACTTTACAATGTAAATGCCTATACTAACAGTATAATATTTTTTTTCTTTTTCTTTTTGAGAAATGGAAGATGGATATGTTTTAGTTGAAAAATTAATTGCGCAAAACCACCATTATTTTACAAAATAAGTTATCATCTTTTTAAAACTTTTTGCTTTAGATAGACCAGAATCTGGTGAGTGGTTCAATTCACCAGCATCTACTAAGAACCTACAGTCAGGTCCATAAATATTGGGACATCAACACAATTCTAATCTTTTTGGCTCTATACAGCACCACAATGGATTTGAAATGAAACAAACAAGATGTGCTTTAACTGCAGACTTTCAGCTTTAATTTGATGGTATTTACATCCAAATCAGGTGAATGGTGTAGGAATTACAACAGTTTGTATATGTGCCTCCCACTTTTTAAGGGACCAAAAGTAATGGGACAATTGGCTGCTCAGTTGTTCCATTGCCAGGTGTGTGTTAGTCTCTCATTATCCCATTTACAAGGAGCAAATAAAAGGTCCAGAGTTCATTTTAAGTGTGCTATTTGCATTCAGAATCTGTTGCTGTCAACTCTCAATATGAGATCCAAAGAGCTGTCACTATCAGTGAAGCAAGCCATCATTAGGCTGAAAAAACAAAACAAACCCATCAGAGAGATAGCAAAAACATTAGGTGTGGCCAAATCAACTGTTTGGAACATCCTTAAAAAGAAAGAACACACTGGTGAGCTCAGCAACACCAAAAGACCCAGAAGGCCACAGAAAACAACTGTGGTGGATGACCAAAGAATTCTTTCCCTGGTGAAGAAAACACAGTTCACAACAGTTGACCAGATCAAGAACACTCTCCAGGAGGTAGGTGTATGTGTGTCAAAGTCCACAATCAGGAGAAGACTTCACCAGAGTGAATACAGAGGGTTCACCACAAGATGTAAACCACTGGTGAGCCTCAAAAACAGGAAGGCCAGATTAGAGTTTGTCAAACAACATCTAAAAAAGCCTTCACAGTTCTGGAACATTATCCTATGGACAGATGAGACCAAGATCAACTTGGTCTCATTATCCAACTTGGTCCCATTATCCTATTGACAGATGAGACCAAGATCAACTTGTACCAGAGTGATGGGAAGAAAAGAGTATGGAGAAGGAAAGGAACTGCTCATGATCCAAAGCATACCACCTCATCAGTGAAGCATGGTGGTGGTAGTATCATGGTGTGGGCATGTATGGCTACCAATGGAACTGGGTCTCTTGTATTTATTGATGATGTGACTGCTGACAAAAGCAGCAGGATAAATTCTGAAGTGTTTCGGGCAATATTATCTGCTCATATTCAGCAAAATGTTTCAGAACTCATTGGATGGCGCTTCACAGTGCAGATGGACAATGACCCGAAGCGTACTGCGAAAGCAACCAAAGAGTTTTTTAAGGGAAAGAAGTGGAATGTTATGCAATGGCCAAAGCAATCACCTGACCTGAATCCGATTGAGCATGCATTTCACTTGCTGAAGACAAAACTGAAGGGAAAATTCCCCAAGAACAAGCAGGAACTGAAGACAGTTGCAGCAGAGGCCTGGCAGAGCATCACCAGGGATGAAACCCAGCATCTGGTGATGTCTATGCGTTCCAGACTTCAGGCTGTAACTGACTGCAAAGAATTTGCAACCAAGTATTGAAAAGTGAAAGTTTGATGGATGATTGTTAATCTGTCCCATTACTTTTGGTCCCTTAAAAAGTAGGAGGCACATATACAAACTGTTGTAATTCCTACACCGTTCACCTGATTTGGATGTAAATACCCTCAAATTAAAGCTGAAAGTCTGCAGTTAAAGCACATCTTGTTCATTTCATTTCAAATCCATTGTGGTGGTGTATAGGGCCAAAAAAATTTAAATTGTGTCAATGTCCCAATATTTATGGACCTGACTGTAAATATGTGTTTAGTTTAGAGTGACTCTTACAATAAGTTGTAGTGATTTAAAAAACATCCTTAGGCTCAACTCACATCTATGCATGTTGCTTTTGAGCGTTTCTGCAGTGCTTTTTGCGGTGCTTGCCGCGTTTTTGTACATGCATTTTTGCTGCGCTTTTGCCGCGTTTTTTTTTTTTTACAGTGTTTTTTTATACTGTATACAATGTAAAAAAAAAAAGAAAAAAAAATGCAAAACGCGGCAAAACCACAGTACTTGCGTTTTTGATGTGGATCCTTTGAATTCTGTTACATGCAAAACGCTGCATTTTGCATGAAAAAAAGTCCCCGACCCTTTCCAAAAATGCAGAGGCACTAAAATGCATTGATGTGAACATGTTCCATAGGAACCCATGTTAAAAAATTCCCATGCATTTCTGCAAAATGCAAAATGCATCAAAAAACGTATTAGTGTGAATAGAGCCTTAATCTTTGTTAAGTGGAAAAAAAGATAATTACCTTCAGGTGAAATTAATGCATTTAGCCCCCATTTGCAAGGGTGCGATTTGTCGTGCGATTTGACAGTTCCATTGTCGGCTATGGAACCATTCAAATAGCTGCGCAGTGACTTTGAAAAAAAGGTTCCTGCATCCTTTCATTGCAACTTGCATAGACTTCTGTTGTATGAAGTCGCAAGCCGCAATAAAATTGGGAGTGCAACTCGTACTGATGTGCAGATTTAAATTTGCGATACTTCAGCACGATTTCAAAGCTGCACTGGTGTGAATGGGGGCTTAAAGAATTTAAAGTGACACTAAAGATTCGTTTTTTTTCTAATAAAAATAACAAACATGTTTCTTGTTAAAAAAAAAAAATAACAAACATGTTATACTCACCTGCTCTGTTGCAGTGGATTTGCACAGAGCAGCCTGGATCCTCCTCTTCTCGGGTCCCTCTTTGCTGCTCCTGGCCCCTCCTTCCTTTTAAGTGCCCCCACAGCAAGCAGCTTGCTATGGTGGCACACGAGCTGCAGCTCTGTGTGTCTATTCAGACCCAAAGCCTCCCGGTTCAGCCCCGCCCCCTCTCTCTCCTGATTGGCTAACTGGCTTTGATTGACAGCAGCGGGAGCCAATGGTGCGACTGCTGTGTCTTAGCCAATTAGGAGGAGAGTCCCGGATGGCCGAGGTAGTCGTGTACATCGCTGGTTAGAGATGGGGCTCAGGTAAGTATTAGGGGGGCTTGGGAGGGCTGCTACACACAGAAGGATTTTTTTTTACCTTTATGCATTCTATGCAAAAAAACATTTTGCCTTTACAACCACTTTAAAGTTGCATTAAACCAACCTTGAGCACAATAATATAAACATTCCCTGGTTAACTATTTGTTAAACTTGCAGTTTACAGCTGTTCAATGCTACTGGCTCCTGCTCTCTCAATGCTGCTTCCCTGAACTTCCGATCTTCACAGGAAAGAGTAAACAGTGAAGAGTGCAGTTTGGAGTCAGTCTGTTAGCTTACAGCAGGGGTCTCCAAACTTTCAAAGCAAAGAGCCAGTTTTCTGTCCTTCGGACTTTAGCGGGCCGGACTGTGGCCAGTGGGAGTAAAAAATGCCCTGGTGTCAGTGAGAGTAAACAATGCCACATCTTTAGTGGGAGGAATAATGCCCCACCATTGGTGTGAATGGAAAGAACAGTGCCCTTATGTTGGTATCAGTGGCAAGAATTATGCCCCCATTGATGGTGTCAGTAGGAGGAATAGTGCCCCAAGGCCTGCATAAAGGCAAGCAAAGGGCCGTCGTTTGGAGACCACTAGCTTAGAGAAGATACAGAGGAGGAGCAGGGGAGTGTCTTATTATCCTAGGCGATGGGGCTGTGTGTTTCTATTGATGCACACAGTGTAGAGAGACACAACTCTAGTTCCTGCCTGTAAGAGGGGATCTATAGGAAGCTGCAGGTGAAAGGAGCCACCCACGAAAAAGGAAAACCTGGGGCAGCGACCATGATACCAGCATAAAGAGGAACATAGGCAAGGAATTAAAGATAAAGAAGCCGCATACAGTAATGATTAAATCAGCTGCTGAGAATGTTTAAAAACTGAAGGTTTAATAGCACCTTAGAGATTATGTGAACGTATTTCACCAAAAGGGAAACTCCTGTTGCAGGGAATGCCTGTAACATGGCTTCAAGCATTGTGCAAACTGCTCAGAAATGCAATGAGCCAATTACACAAGCAGGGAGTGAGGATCTCTGAAAAGTGTATAAAGCTCCCTCAGTGTTGCCATGAAAGTGAAATTGGATTTTTTTTCTTCAGTTTTAAGAATTTATAGCTTGCTGCAGATTGTAATCTATTATAAATATTCCCATTCTGTTTCAGGGGGAAAGTTCCCCCTATTTCCTTATAAGCTAAATTACTAAATTACTTGTATAGCAAATGTACTGTATATGTTATCAGTGGAGATTTCCTTTTAAGTGTATGTAAAACCTAACAATGATCTTTTCAGATTTTTTTCCCATTTTGTCTGTTTATGATACCATTAAAAGAAATGTGTTATATCTCAATAAATGCAACCCCCTCCTCCTCCATGTTATAAAGATAAGGATACGTAGAGGGATTTTGTAGTCCCAAGACTTTTCCTGCCTTGACAATGCTGCTCTTCCATAGATTAGTAGAGTGTTAGTTGGCAAAAAGTGTGTTATTGGCAGTTTTACTTGCTAAAAATAAAGAGAAACTAATGCAGCCACCACATCTACGGACTGGTAATCTTCATGATGCTATATTTTTCCTTCAGTTTAGATTGCCTTTTATTTAACACAGAAATTAAAGTGAATGCCAATTAACTAATAAGCAGATAACAAAGTACCCATCTGCAATCACTGTGCATTGGCACAGAATTATTGAAGATAAAAGGCTGGCAGCACTCCAGTGATGTAGCAGATAAATTAAGTTTATTTAGATCTTCACAACATCACAGCTCCAAAATATGGACAGAGGACAGATAACGTGTTTCACATGAAAATGTACTTAAAGTCTTACTAAACCCAGGACCCTGCATTCACTATATCTGTTCTCCCACAGTACACAGAACATAGAAATGCAATTATTTTAGTAAATATAAATTTCTAAATACCGTTTCTTATCCGCAGTATATAGCAGTCTTGTGACTCCTATCAGCGTCCGGCCAATTACTGTTTAAAGCTTGTAGGAGGAGTTTTCATTCTCCTCTGACTGTCCTATGAGCCTGCATGACCCCTGACCCTCTGTATGGAAAGTGCTGATTGGCCCTGTGCTGATCACATGCACCCTCCCCCCCAAAAAAAACAACACTCTAGCAACACACACCAAACTGAGCATGTGCAGAGTGCCTCCAAGGCTCTGTTCTATGAGCAGATGGATTGGGGACAGTAAAAGGAGGGGAGGATCAGAGAAAACAGGATCAAACAGCCTTTTTTTACACAATGCGGAGGATTAACCCCTTAGGTTCCGCAGTAAGTATAACAAGCATGCTTTACTGCATATACTGTACAGACTGCTTTTACTGTTGTGGGTTTAGTAACACGTTAATCATATTATGATTAAGCACATTTTCATGTGAAACGCGTTAACTGTCCTTACTACTTAGTCCTTAGTGGTTGTACTTTACTGTCAGGGCTGGGCTCAGCCCTTCCTTCTCTGAGCTGGCCACTCAGCTGTCAGCTAATTGACAGCTCCTATCTCTCCACAGTTACTCAGCTGTTGATGATCCTGCTCATCAGTCCTGCCTACTTAAGCTATGCAGTCCAGAGGAGCTCTGCCTTCGCCTTGGTCACATCACAAGAAACTATCTCAGTGTTCCTGTTTAAAGACTGGCTTTGCTGACATCCCTTCTGGTTCCAGATCCTGCTTGCTGTTCTACTACATTGATCCCTGACTTCTGGCTTGGCTGACTATTAATTCCGGTTACTGAACTTTGGTTATGTTTTGACTACTTTGTTCTTTTTACTTTTATTATTAAACAAGTGTGACTTAACTGTACTTCTGTCCCGGTCTGATTTCATGGTTTCTGACATTTACATGTTTTGAAGATCTAAATAAACGTAATTTATCTGCTACATCACTGGAGTGTGACCAGCCTTTGATCTTTGTCTTCCTATTGCTGGGACCATGGATTAGGATGACACCTGCTGATGTGTGGAAGGGCTGTTGGTCTATGCACCTGCCAGGAGCGATGATTTTTTTCCAATGATTAAAACAGAATTATCAAACCATTGCTAATAGCATTTTGCTTTAAAGAAACATGAAGGCTTTCATCACTGTCTTGAAATGCTAGTTTTCTAACTGTCATGCTGGCCCTCTAGCTCCAATATTTAAATCTCTGACCTAAGACAAGTACTGTACGTAGACAAAGACTGTAGGCCTTCTCTAACTTTTCTGATCTGCATACCTGTTCCAAGTCAATCTAGACATTTGTGCTGTGGTAATACATGCGTTAATGTAACATGTGTTTCTACATTTAAACCCACAAAGTCAACACACATTGTAGCATGCCACAATGCACGACGCGGCAGGGTGCGGCACATTGTGCTACAAAAAAAGTGTCACATCTGATTTTCAGGGGGTTCAGGTGAGTTGGCAGCCCTTTTGATTCAACAGGATGCCTTAATGCAATGTACCTTAGTGCGTGGCATAATGCATTAACGCACTGCATGGAAATAAATCCAGTGGCAGCTGGTGGTATAGTTTTTGCTGGGGCTTGCAAATAATGCACCCACAGCCCCCCGATCGGGTCACCCGCACCTCCCCACCCCCCCCTCTGGCCAGTCTACCCCAACTAGGTCGTCAGCAGCGCTTCCTCCGGACAGCAGCTTTCCCTGCGTCTCCTCCTCCTCTGCATTACTGCATCTTCCGCCATACGTCTACTTCTTCCTCCTCCCTCCTCCTTCTAGGCGGCCAATAAGATCGCTTCTCTTCTCGCCCAATCTGGTGATCAGTCCTGATGGTCAGGAGGAGAATCAGGAAGACAAAAGCAAATATTAATTTGCTATTGTCACACAACTGGGTGAGCTCGGGGCGGAGCCCAACCTTTTTTGAAGCCTATTGGAGCCTCTGGCTCTAATCATGTGCTTAAAAAAAAAAAACCCTATTGGAATCCATGCGTCTGGCGCTCTGCATGTAGATTAGGGGACCGGACGCATAGATAGGAGGAAAACCGCCCTGCCCTGAATTATGAGCCGCCACTGAATAGATCTAAATGGGCCCTAAAAGTCTTAAAGCCAGAGGGTCAGTAAGACAGCCAGGCGACTAGCATTTTCAGAACAAATTCAGCAATGGTAAGTTCTGTACTTCTCCCATGACAGATTCATTTTAAACTAGCAGATAATATACACATACAGGCATAAAAAGTATATGTAGTATTTTAGAAGTAAGAAGGTATCCTTACAATGCAATTCATATCTGCAGTACAACCTTTAGTGCTGAGCACAGAAGGTTAAAAGAAAATCAGTTGACTGGTTGTTATGGAACATTTTAATGGACTTCCAGAGTTGCTCATCGTATTATATGCACTATAAAAAGGGCATGGTGATGCTATTTGTCAAAAGTCTTGTTCGCATTCGGATGATAATAGCTGCGTTGACTAAGAGGTAGAAAAAGGAAATAAACTTAGTATAGTAACTACAGTAAATAAAGCTGAAATCATGAAATTGCATTTTATACCATTATGACACTTATTTTGTTTTTGCAGCAATAATTATAGTAGACTTACATTTCAAATAATCAGGATATTTAAGTGGTGGTCCAACCAAAACAGACTGGACTAGGATTTGATTCATTATTTGATCTTCTTTGGTGTTTTGTTGAACCTGTAATGAGGAAAGGCTTTTTTGGCAGGTTTTAGTGCTCTTTAATTGTTATCCTGCTTTTGTGATGGAATGGGTCAAGATAGTTCCCCTTTACATGCCAGCCGTAGGTAGGTGGGTACTATTGCACTTGGGCTATGGGAGCAGGACATCCCTGATCATCAGAGATGTAGTGCTGTAATGTAGCTGACCTCAGGAGCCCTCTGCAGGGCTGGACTACCAGGGTGGTGAATGAGGACATTTGAGAAAAGACAGAGAAGTCTTGACCCCCTTGATCCTCTCTTAGTGGGTCCCATGGCTTGATTAAGAGTGGCCCCTGGGCCTATGGAGGATCACCTTTTGTGTGTGAGGAGAGTTCGCCCTGTGAGGAAAGCTTATGCTAAGAGACCATAACATCTGGGGAAGATGGCTTTAATTACTGTGTGACTTTGATGTCTTCTGCTCTTGATGACCATTGCATGGGGAGTTATGAGAAAATGGAGAGTGTTCTGCACTGTGAAATGAGTCTATTACATCGTTACATAGTTGGTAAAGTTGAACCAGTCCATCAAGTTCAAATTGTGTAGGTGTGAGTGTTCATAATCATTTCCCGTACCCCTGTATAATGTGTTCACTAAGATATCCATCCAAGAGATTTTTAAAACTATCACTACTTCCCGCTGACACCACCGATTGTGGGAGTGAATTCCTTACCGCCCTGACAGTGAAAACCCCCCTACACAGTTTAAGGTTAAACCGCTCCTTCATTGAGTGACCCCATGTCTTCTTACACTCCCTGAGACTGAATAGTTTAATCCCTATGCCAGAATCGCAATTGAGGTATTTGTATATCGCTATCATTTCTCCTCTCATGCATCTCTTCTCCAAAGAGAATAGTTTATTGATTGTAGTCGTTCCTCGTAACTGAGATCCTCCAGTCCCCTTATTAATTTTGTTGCCCTTCTCTGGACTCTCTCCAGCTCAGCATATCCTTCCTGAGGAGTGGTGAACCAGAACTGGACGAAATCCTCCAGATGTGGCCGAACCAGAGTTTTATAAAGTGGCAGGATTATAGTTTTATCTCTGGAGTAAATCCCCTTTTTTTATGCATGCTAATATTCTGCTGGCTTTGCTTGCTGCAGCTTGCCATTGCATGCCATTGCTGAGTCTGTCATCTACCAGGACCCCCAGATCTTTTTACATCCTGGATTCCCCCAGAGGTTTCCCCCTAGCGGGTAACTTGAATTCACATTTTCAGCCCCCAAGTGCATTCACTTTTTTTGCCAATAAACTTCATTTGCCATGTAGTTGCCCACCCCATTATTTTATTGAGGTCCTCTTCTAAGGTTATTATATCTTGGTGTGATGCTATTTCCCCACTTAGCATTGCATCGTCCACAAACACTGAGATTGAGCTATTTATCCCATCTATATCATTTATGAAACAAATAAACAGAATTGGTCCCAGGACAGAGCCTTAGGGTACCCCACTAACCACCATTCTGAGTATTCGCTATTTATCACCACCCTTAGAACATGCCCCTGTAACCAGCTTTCTATCCTTGTACAAACACTATGTTCCATACCTACAGACCTCACTTTGTGAATTAAGTATCTGTCGGGGACTGTATCAAATGCTTTTGCAGTATCCAGATATACCACGTCCACCGGCCTTCCCTTATCTATTGTTGGGCTGGAGGTGCTTGTAATCATAGGAATTCTGCTGAAGAGAAGTTATACAGTAAAGCAGTTAAAATGCATTTTGACTGGACATTTGTTAATTCCGTGTAACAGGCCTTGGGCCAGGAATGTTTGTATGGTATGCCTCAGACCAGGAGCAGTGTCACACAAAATGGCAGAGTTTCTCCAAACAGGTAGGGGGAGACTTGTACAGGGAGTAGGACACACAGGGCACTACGAGGGATCTGCTCCCTGGATAGAAGAAAGCACCATCTGCCTTCCTTTTGTGAGCCCTGGAGGAGATTGGGCTGGAATGTGTGGCCTCACCCTGCAGAGGACATGGCTGGATGGTGCAGCGTATATGAACATGAGTGCCGAATGAGGACCCCGGATCTCTCCGAGTCCCTGTGACTACCACGTGTATCCGCTCTCAGTAGTGTTTGGAGGCTGTTGTGGTCGGTTGAGCTATTTGCTCATTATTCCTAGAGGAAAAGGCCCTGGCCGGGTACAAGCCACAGGCGAGTCAGCTTGTGTAAGTTGGTAAGCGTGCACTCCATGTGGTGGTGGATTCACACGTGTCTGTCAATGAATCGTGATATTCACATGAGGAGATTTACAAACACCTTGTGTACTCTTTTCATATATTAATCACCTCAAGGACTTTACTATCATTGAGACCTGCTGTTATATATTGTCAGGGCTTTTTTTCTCAGACAATAGGTGCAGGAACTCCCCTGAGTCAGGGGAGGTGTAATAGTGAGAGTAATAATTACCTTAAATCACTGAAATAGAACACAGGGCACACAGGACTTGGTTGGCTTGGTTGGCTCTGAGGAAGAGGCAAGTCCTCAAAATGCATTAGCCTGTTGGACACTTGATCTATTATGGGTTATGTCCAGGGCTTTTTTCTCAGACAATAGGTGCAGGAACTCCCCTTTTCCGAGTCACCCCTTTTCCCTACCTCTACCCACCTCCGAGCACCATCCCTTGGTTTCATCCCCTACCCACCTCCCAGTAACACCACTTTTAGACAATACAGAACCAAGTATCATTTTGTGGTGCTAAGTATTTTGTATAGAATTTGATAATGATATCAAGAAAAGCAGTAAAATAGATCCCCTTCAGCCAGCAACAATAGATCCCCTCTAACAACAATGTACCACCCACAACAAAATTCGCCCCCCAGCAACAATAGACTCCCGGCGGCATCAACAGATCTCCGCACGGCCAGCATAAATAGACTCTCTGGCAGCCATCAACAATAGACCCCTCCCCCAACAGTAGAACTCCTTCAGCAACAACTGACCCCCTAGCAACATAAGATCCGCCCCTAGCAAAAATAGGTCCCCCACGAGCAACAATAGACCTCTTCAGCAACAATAAACCCCCCTCCAAAAATAGATCCTCTCCAGCTAGAAAAAATCCCCCAGCAGTGAGCATCAATACCCTGCAGCACACCCCAGCACCCTTTGCCATTACATACAGTCAGTCCAGGAGGTTACGGAACTGCGTTCCCCCGCTTTCCTGCTGAAAAAAAGCCCTGTATATTGTTATTCACCTATTGTGTCATTGTGCAATTTCTGGATATATGTTTACTTTTGTGTCACCATGCATTTTTTGCATTTTTCATTTTACTAGACATACAGAGTGCAGCTCCTATTTTTTTTTTAAATAGTATGAAGGAGTCTAATGCTGCGTACACACGATCGCACATTCCAACAACAAAATCCATGTTTTTTTTCCAACGGATGTTGGCTCAAACTTGCATACACACGGTCACACAAATCTTGTCAGAAATTCGGAACGTCAAGAACGCAGTGACGAGCCGAGAAAAATGAAATTCAATAGCCAGTGTGGCTCTTCTGTTTGATTCCGAGCATGCGTGGAATTTTGTGCGTCGGGATTGTGTACACACGATCGGAATTTACAACAACGAATTTTGTTGTCGGAAAATTTGAGATCCAGATCTCAAATTTTGTTTGTTGGAAATTCTAACGGAAAATGTCCGATGGAGCCTGCACACAGTCGGAATTTCTGACAACAAGCTCCCATCGAACATTTCCCGTCGAAAAATCCAACCGTGTGTAGAATGCCTCCATGTAGTCCTTAGACCTCTGCAATCACAGTGGTCATGTGATTAGGCAGACCTTTCCGTCCCCCAGGTGTACAAGCCCAGTTAAAGGGATGCTGGGGTGGACAGAAAGCGTTTAATACAGAAAGGTTGCTATAGGCAACACAGCTCTTCCAACTTCATTGTTCTATTTAGTGTGCATGACAGTCCCACTTTTATATATACATTACATGAATACTGCCAAAAATCAGAGGAGGCCGGTAAGAAGACACACATACGGAAACAAACCCCTGTGAGCCATGACAGGCTGACACGCTTGATATTTCCCAGAAGCCATTCATCTTTAAATGTGCCGCTTCTGTATCCGCCTTTTGTTTACTGCACTGTCGCTGTTTGAATCACAACAGTACGGTCCTTCTGGTAATGTACGTCTTAAATTATTTTCAAGCCTAAATATTTATCTACAATAAAAATCCTGCCTTCTGTCACCAGTCAGCAGCGCGCAACGCTTTCCTTGTAACTTGGAATGGGAACCGTATTAATATGTCTTGTGGCTGTCAGCGAATTAAACAGTGGGGGGGACGGCATATGTAGCAATAAACAGATTTCACAGAGATGTGCTTCCAAGTAAACATAGCTGTTTTTGTTGATAACAAACTATTCCACAATATTGCGGTATGAATACAAAGTAGCGGGGTGGGAATTGTTACAGTAAGCAATATCATCAACGCATAATAAATAGATTCTTTCACAAAAGGCCGAACCAACACGGGAAATTTTAATGTCATGTTATTGTGTCGTTTAACCACTTGTTGACCGCTTGTTCACAGGTTGAACTGGATAACCTGGCGTCTATATTTAACCTTACCAACTAAGTAACAATCGATTACAATAAAACGAAATAGGTGCAGCGTTTTGTGATATATATGAAAATAAACGTGATAGCATAAACAAAAATTCCAAAGTGATATATTGTGAGTCCCAATATTTGGATGAAACAACAGTCCTGGATAAGGGATGGATTTCCACTGTATGTAGAAATTATGATGACCAATGAGCAATGTCTACTTAAATATGCACTCACCAGAAGTTTGCTTATATTGTGTAGTATTTATTTAAAATTGAGTAAAAACAGTTACAAAGTTATAATAGAAACCACCGCTCCTAAACACACGGAGGCGGCGGCAATGACGTCAGCGCGTAGGCCTCCTCTGATGCGTTTTGTGCGCACGTTCGTTATCAAGGGATCCCTTACTCAATTTTAAATAACTGCTGCACAATATAAGTACTCACGTGGGCTCCCGGTGGTGAGCTTTTTTATGCAGCTCACTGTATTACTGACTGATCCCCAAGATTCACTGACAAGAGGAATTGGGTTGGACCCTACTCTAAAGGAGATCATTAAGGCGTACATTCATCTAACCTCTGGTGAGTGCATATGCTGGTGGAGGCTCTCGAGTGATGATTCGGTTTTACTACACTTCACTATACTGGTTTTTAATGCTGTTGAAGTACATGCTTCTGGTGAGTGCATAATTAAGTAGAAACTGCTCATTGGTCATCAATTTGTGCATTTGGTCATCAATTTGTGCATTCGTTGGAGATCCATCCCTAATCCAGGACTGTTGTTTCATCCAAATATTGGGACCCACAATATATCACTTTCATGGGCGTGCACAGGGGGTGTGCCAGGTGTGCTTGGGCACACCCTAATCACTCTGTGCGGCGACTATTCTCCACACTGCCCAGGCTCCCCCCTGTGTTGCACTCCCGCCACCGCAGTGCTGCTGGCTTCCCTTCTCTCTCCCCCAGGCTGCTGCAGGCAATGTTCCAGTATGGAGTTTGGGGAAAGGGGCTAATCAATATGTAATTTAGCGCCCCCTTCCTTTTTTGCTGAGGCTGCAGAGAAAAGAGGGATGTGTGTTTGAGGTTTGCTTTTTTTATCCTACCTAAAACATACTGACACAAACATTTTTAAAAAAGTTTTTTTTTTTTTTTTTAAATCCTACCAAAATGTACTGACCCTGACTTTTGATCTGACCTCTGAGCCTAACCTTGATCCTAACACTAACCCTGTGAACCCGAATGCAGCTTAGGATTTCCTGTCAAGCTGCCCTTGTCCTATTTGTCAGGTTCTGCTAAGGGGTAAAGGCTGGGAGTGAGCCAGTCCTGACTCAAAATGCACTGTGAAGACAGAAAGCACACTACGCCAAGTCAAGCACCAATAAAATAGTAGCAGCTTGCTCCATTAAGGCCACACTTCCAATGCATTTTGTCCTGCCCCTGGGCTTAATCATGGAGGTGTGGGACGAGAAGCAGAGTGAAACTTGTTGGGGCATGGCCTAGACAGATCGAGCTGAAGGCATTAAGGTGGAGCAAGTGGGTGGCGGTAAAAACACAGTTCAAAAGTGCATTTTTACTGCCCCCCAACTGCAAGTGTAAACAAGGCCAAAGAGTGTTGGTTACTGTGATAGTTGCAGTTTCTATGCTAATATTCCTGGGGATTACAGCTTCTGGTGAGATGTCAGATGATGCTTCCATTAGTACAGATAGGCCCAGAGTTAAAAGAAGAAAGCATGAACGAAGGGCTGACATGAAAGGGTTAAAAGGGGTTAGCATAGGGAAAGGGCTGCTGGTCAGTGGGAAGCAGTATTTATAAGAGTACTCTCGTGATTGGTGGGGAGGGCTATAGAAGGTGGGGCTGCAGTAAGGGGATCTGCAGATGAGACTAAAGCCCCATACACACTATTAGATTTTCTGCTAATTTTTTCCTTCAGATTTACTAAATTATAATATGACGTCAAACCTTAGGAGTTTCAATTTGTATGCAATCAGGCAGGCCCCTGCAGTACATGGTTTTTGGTAAATCTGAAGACAAAAATCAGCAGAAATTCTGATATTGTGTATGGGGCTTTAGGTTTTTCAAGGTTTTGTCATGGCAGCCGGTGGGGTACAAGATCCTGCTATAGGTTTTTGAGCATAAAGAATATGTACATTTGTAGGGACCCATCATGGGTACAGCTCCCATTATTATAGTTGGTGGTAACTGCATGTAGTTGTTTGTCTCTGAACCTGTGTTTGTTGTGGCTGAAAGGCTAAAAAATGTCAGTAGTTACGCGGGTACGAGTAGTTGATGCCCAAAAGATCCTTGTGACTGCTATTTTAGCAGAATGCACTGGACATTCATAAGTTGATCTGTTCATAAGTTACTGTATTTATCGGCGTATAACACGCGCCGGTGTATAACACTCACCCTAATTTTAAGAGGGATGTTTCAGGAAAAAAACATATTTTTAAAATAAACAACTTTGAAGCAAATTAAGGGTCAGTGCCCATCAATGTCCCTCTGCAGCCTGATTAATGTCCTCAATGCAGCTTAAATAAAGTCTTCAATGCAGCCTGATCAATGCATCAATGCAGCCTGATTAATGTCCTCAATGCAGCCTAAATAAAGTCTTCAATGCAGCCTGATTAATGCCGTTTTTTGAAACTAATTTTAGTTGGTTTGCAGCCTCACCATCTCTCATAATTTGCAGCCTCACCATCTCTCATAAAAGCAGCCTGAATCAGGAAATCACCGAGCCGATCTCCTCTCCACTCGGCTCTCACGTCACACACACACAATCCCACCTCCGCTATCGCATTGGACCAGCTCCTGCCATAGGCAGAACACTGGTCCAATGCCGATGGCGGAGGTGGGACTGTGTGTGTGTGTGTGAGGTGAAAGCCGAGTGAAAGCTGAGGAGCCGAGTGGAGAGCAGATGACGGCTTGGTGAATTCTGGCAGCGCTCATCCCCCTCCGAGGTATACTGTCGGCGTATAACACGCACCCCTGATTTGCCCCCGATTTTCAGGGGAAAAAAAGTGCGTGTTATACACTGATAAATACAGTATTTATAATTGGTAATAAAAGGCTGCTATGGCCATTGTACTCCATCTTGAGTCTCGTGCGGTTATTCTTAAAAAGCTTAGTGGAGGAGTGGTGGTCAAGTGCTTTGGGAAATAAAGCATCATTTATACCCTAGTCATGTCATCACAACAGAGCGTCAATGAAGCATTTGTGATCGTTTTGTTAGAATGTCCTGCACCAAATTCATGTAAACCACGCAACAATTTTCTTGTTATTTCCAACACGAGCAACAAATTCAGATAGTTTTTATGTGAAACACTTTTAAATTCTGTTGCTATGGATGCAACAAATTCCTTCCGAAATGCTGCCATGTTGGTGATAAGAAAAGTGGAAGTAAACAAGACCTCTTTCACGTCGGAACAAATAGTTTTGAATGTGTGAGTATTGTGTCGTGATCATATGGCTGGTTTAAAAAAAAAAAAAAAAGGGGACATTTTTTTTGCTGTCAGTTGCATTGCGTTTGTGAATGTTTTACACGTGCTTATGTGCATTGTAGTGCGGAAAAATGAAGACATGCTGCATATTTTAGGCACAGGTCTGTAATTCACATGACAACAGCATTTTGGTGTAAACAGGACACAAGGGCAAACAATTGTTTTCTGTGTGCCCTTGCAGAGACCTGCATTTTTCTAGTGTGGAAAAACACAGCTCGCCACACAGAGCGTGAACAAGCCCTGAAACAAAATTCTGTGTGAGGCAATGCCAAAGCAGATTATTATACACCATACCGACAGGTACATGAATCTGTCGCAAATTGCGTCATTTGTTGCATGGATGAGTGGCAGATCTCTGGGTGCTCTATCTAATCATTGTTATTATAGCAACACTTATAAGCAAGACACTTATCAGCTTTGTCAGAAACACAGGGGGTTATTTACTAAAAGTGGAGGGTGCAAAATCTGCAGATTGCAGCTTTTATTGCCAAAGCCTAAGGCCAGCTTCACACTGAGCTGCGGCCGAGTTAGCGTTGTTTAAGCAGCGCTTATTGGCCGATATCGGGGCGCTTTTAACCCCCGCCCTGCTAGCGGCTGAAGAAGGGGTTCAAAACCCCCGTGTTGCGGTGCTTCCGAAGCGCTGCCCATGCATTCCAATGGGCAGGGGCGGTTTGGCCTGTTTGTATACAGCGCACCCAAACCCCCCCAAAAGATGCTGCTTGAAGTACTTTTTTTTCCCGTCCTGCAAGCGCACCACCCCAATGTGAAAGCACCTAGGCTTTCACACTCGGGAGGCATGGGAGGCAGTTTTCAGGTTCTTTACAGGCGCTATTTCTAGCGCTAAAACACCTGAAAACTGCCTTCAGTGTGAAAGGGATCTAATTGAACAAGCTGAAGTTAGAAGCTGATTGGTTTCTATGCAGAACTGCTCTAGATTTTGCACTCTCCTGGTTTAGTAAATCTCCCCCACAGTGGGTAGGACAATGTACAGTTACCAGGGCTCATTCATATGGGCATCTAAAATGTTGCGTTTAGATACATACAGTGTATAGTTTTTTGCACTCATTTAAATGCTGCACTATAAGAATCAATGGAGCCAGACACACAGTTGGGTCTACAATGGAAAATGTGCACTTCAATTAGAAGCATACAAAAAAAAATAGGACACAGCTGCACCCGGGGATGTACATATCTGCAGATTTTACAGGTACACACATATAAACTTGTATAAATGTGTGTAAGTTATTAGTAGAATTGTTTGTGTCTAGGCATGAATACTATAGCATACCTCCCAACTTTTTGAGATGGCAATGAAGGACACCTATTAGCAAAAGTATGTAGGCGCAACATAGGACACACCCCGCCACACCCTTTAAAAGAGAATTACCGTATTTATCCGCGTATAACACGTGCCCCAAGTTTAGGAGGGAATTTTAAGGAAAAAAAAGTTTTAAGCAAATAAACTTACATTTAAATGCCCATCAATGCAGCCTTATCAGTGTAGATCTGCAGCCTTGCACAGCGTCCATCTGCATGCTTGTCCAGTGTCATTTGCAGCCTTGGTGTGATTTGCAGCCTTGCAGTCATTTGCAGCCTTGCAACCTTATCAGTGTCCATTTGCAGCCTTACAGTCATTTGCAGCCTTGTCAGTGCCCATCTCCTGTTTTGTTATTGTCCATTTGCAGCTTTGTAAGTGTCCATTTGCAGCCTTGCCCAGGCTGCAGTTAAACTGCAGTGACTTGCCAGTGTCACTGCAGTCTGAAAATGGCGCCGGCAAGACACACAGAGCCGGTTTTCGGCGGCTCACGGCCACTTTCGGCTCCTCTCGTAGTCCCGCCCGGGATGGGCGTGACTGAGCGGAGCCGAGTGCCGCCCATATACAGATAGCTGAGTGTATTGGGCTAGGTTCGGCTAGCTCCGCTCACAGTCACGCCCAGTCCCTGTGTCCATCATAGGGCGGGACTGGGCGTGACTGTGAGCGGAGCTAGCCGAACCTAGCGGAGTACACTCGGCTATCTATGTATATAGGTGGCCAGCGATCGCTCCACTCACAGTCAGCGGGGGATCGCAGAGGATCGGTGTATAACACGCACCCGCGATTTCCCCCTGATTTTAAGGCGAAAAAAAGTGCGTGTTATACGCCGATAAACGATACGGTATACAAAGAAAAAATAATTATTAGCTAAACCCACAAGTGCTTTCTTTCTATCACTACTATTACTTTATATTGGCTTTTGAAATTTACAAATGCAGCAATTTAGAAATTGGATGAAAGGTTTAGCGCTGGAAAACACTTTTGAAAGATAAAAAGTGCATTTTATATTATATGGATCAGACCAAAATGAGGGACGAATGAAGAGGAAAGAGGGGCACAGGGACAATGCTCCAAATCAGGGACAGTCCCTCGATATCAAGAACGATTAGGCCCCTTTCACACTGAGGCGTTTTTCAGGCAATTTAGCGCTAAAATTACCGCCTAAATACAGCCTGAAAAACGCCCCCATGTATCTCAGTGTAACCTTTCACACTGAGGCGTTGTGCTGGCTGTGCGTTGGAAAAAATCCTGCAAACAGCTTTTTTGGAGCATCTTTGGGGCGCATAAAATAGCGCTGTAAAAACGTCTATCCCAAATGAAATGAATGGGAAACGCTGTAAAACCGCGGTAATACCGCTTTAAAACCGCCCAGAAACTGTGGGGAAGATCACATGAGGTCAGGTTTGCTGACGCTAATGCTTAAAAAATGCTATAAAAACACATGGGCATTAGAGCTATTTTTTCCGCTAACGCGGCAAAAACGCGGTAATAACGCTCATCTTTTTACCTCGGTTTTGTAATGCCTCAGTGTGAAAGTAGCCTTAGGAGCTATGCTATATGTGCATATTTTATGTAGGATCTTCTGCTTGCTCTGCCAGGAAGAATCTTTATTCATATAGAAAATGCACATAAACCTGCGTAAATGAGCCTAAAGCAACCAATCCATTTTCATCTCTTCCCTCCAATGACTGCAATAAGCTGAAATTTGGTTAAATATGAGCCATGGCACAACTTAAAAACAAATACCCCAGGTGTGGGCACCCCCTCATTGCACCCTGACATAATACATCATCGCTGTATTGAATCCAACAAGCCAACCAGCTCCTATATCTTTCTGTTAGCATCTGTAGGGGGTTATTCCCAAGGGGCCTGGGCATTTAAAAAGGATCAAGATACTATGATATTAAGCCTCTATGTAGGTAAGCATATAGACAGTGCAGTCAAGATCAACTTTAAAAACGAGCCTAATGCCACGTACACGCGATCGGAAATTCCGCCAGCAAAAGTCAGATGGTTTTGGTCGGCAATTCCAACCATGTGTATGCTCCATCGGACTTTTGCTGGTGGAATTTCCAGCAGCAAAAGATTGAGAGCAGGTTTTCTATTTTTCCAAAGGAAAAAGTTCCTATCAGAAATTCCAATCGTCTGTAGCAATTCCAACGCCGAAATGCTCGGAAACAATTTGACGCATGCTCGGAAGCATTGAACTTCATTTTCTTGGCTCGTCGTAGTGTTGTACATCACCGCGTTCTTGACGGTCGAAAGTTCAGAGAACTTTTGTGTGACCGTGTGTATGCAAGGCAAGCTTGAGCGGAATTCCGTCGGAAAAACCATCCAAGGTTTTTCCGACGGAAATTCTGATCGTGTGTACGCAGCATAAGTCTTTTGACCTTCCTAGGTGACATTGGATAAATTGTCTTGGGTCACACATAATATACACTAACAAGGAGGATAAAATAATACAAAATTTTATACACAATACTTTGCGCTACCTGTAAGAGATACACAGATCAATATTATTATGGTAAGCTGCTGCCTAATTAAAGCAAAAAAAAAAATCAACACATAGAGCAATTGTAAAAAATCACCCTAGCAGCACTTAACCTAATCTGGAAGTTTAAAAAAGCCTCCTTCTCCCAGTGACAGAAGTGAATAGGATACAGATATAAAGTAATACATTTGCATTCAACTATAATAAAAAGTGCATAAAATATTGCTTGTAGTCCACTTTAAATCACCACTTGTGCAATAGGTGTGACTCACTCCCCTCATGCCACTCATGCCACCTCACTCACCGCAAGTCGTTGCCTCTCATTTCTGATCGCCAAAAACACACTCAGGCCGGGTTCACATATGTGGGGCCACAGGTTTGTGCCTGGGGTCCGGGACGTCCCTGTGCACGGTTCACGTGTGATTCGGGTCCGAATTTTTGCTTGAATTCACACCTGAATCGGATCCAAAGACACACAGGACCCCTTTTGAATGTGGACCGTGGCCGCCCTGGACCTGCGTGAACCGGCTCCATTGAGAGCCCGCATCCAATTCACATATGTGTGAACCCAGCCTCAGTACTTCAATCACAGTAATGAATAAACCTCAGGTCAGCTCTCTCCATTGGGTTAAGCCTCGTACACACGATCAGATTGTTGGCCAACAGAGCGTCAGACTTTTGTCCAAAGGGCGTGTGCCAGGAACTTGTCTTGCATACTAATGGCACACAATTGTCGGCCAACAAACATGAACGTAGTGACGTACTACGTGGAATTTCAGCTCTTGAGCGCCACCCTCTGCTAATGTTGTGTTTGGTGAGCATTGATTCCGAGCATGCGTGTTTGTACTTTGGACTTTTGTGTTACGGACGTGTGTACACACGATACGAAAATCTAACAACAGACCGCCAAAAATTTACTAGCCTGCCATCCAACATTTGTTGGCGGAAAGTTGGACAACAATTGTTTGATGGAGCGTACTAACGGTCGGATTTTAGGCAAACAGCCTGTCATCACACAATTCCCTGCCGAAAATCCGATCGTGTGTACGAGGCTTTAGTTTTCCAAATAAGCCGGCCTTCTCTACAGCAAGACTCAGAAGACACAGATTGAATGGTGGGGAGTGAGTCACACCTATTGCACAAGTGGTGAGTTGAAGTGTGCTACAAGAAATATTGGATGGGCTTTTTATCAGTGTTGAATGAAAATGTATTGCTTTATATCTGTATACTAATTACTTCTGTCACTGGGAGGTGGTGGCTCTTTTAAATGTTCAGATTAGGTTAAGCGCTGCTAGGGTGATTTCTGACATTTGCTCTGTTTGTGGATTTTAACAAGGAGGATAGCTAATGAGCAGAAAATGTCGAGAAGCTCTCAAGTTAAAGATCACTGATATAGATAACATACAGTACCTATCTGAGCAATACAACTTTTTTTTTTTGTAATTTTTTTTATTATAATAGTAAAAGAGGGCAACATAAAACTAGTGTGATATTTGACACCGTTTTTGATAAACTAACACATCAATATATAGATGGATGTAGTGGCAACTCTCAATGAATTCTCAAGGTGCACATCTGATATTTTGGTTCTAATTTTGCCTTTTGTATGCTTAAGCCTCGGTTTACACCTAAACCGGCCGCGGATCGCACAGCAACGATGTCCGTCCCTGTTCTCCGTTTCAGGGACGAATCAGGGTAGAATCTTTGCCTCAATTCGGCCCTGAAACGGAGCCAAAGATGCACAGCGTTTCTGTGCCGTGCACTCCACAGCCGCGACAGAGAAATGTGAACCAGCTCCATAACATCCAGTCACATTCTCCTGCTATGCGAATTAGATGCGGGGAAACCCGCAACTAATTCGTCTAGGTGTGAACCCAACAATCAAAAAATAAAAAAATCAACATTTTTAAGTAAGTTTCTGATTTTATTTTGGGCTGCATTCATAGCCGTCTTGGTCCACATGTTGCCCGTGGGCCGCAAGTTGGACAACCCTGCTCTAAAGTGTAATGCATAAAATCCCCACTCCAGTACCCTTTTTCACCTGTTTCCTGTTGGTCACATGACCTCTAATCCTCTGCCCTAGTAGTCTTTCCGGTGAATGGCAGGCAGAGATGTCCCACAGAAAGGAGGGAAGGGAGGATGATTAATAAATCCAGTGCAGGCACAGTGGCGGAAGCATTCAGGTTAATACAGAGCTCAGGCAATTAAAGTGAGGCAGTGCAGCTTCTGGGTACTAACAGTGCTAGAGGGATAAGCCAATTCAATAGCAGCTGTCTAGGGTTGTTAGCCCAGGATAAAAACCAATGCCATGTACACACGACTAGACTTTTGGACCGAACTGGTCCGACGGAACAAATCAGTCGGACAATTCGATCATGTGTGGGCTTCATCGGACCTTTGCTGTCGAAAAATCTGTCAGACTTTAGAAATAGAACATGTTTCAAATCTTTCCGACGGACTTGAGTTCGATTGAAAAATCCATTCGTCTGTATGCTAGTCCAATGGACAAACGAGGATGCAAGGGCAGCTATTGGCTACTGGCTATGAACTTCCTTATTCTAGTTTGGTCATCACGTACAAAACGATCAGACTTTGGTGTGATCGTGTGTAGACAAGTCCGTTTCGTCGTAACTCCGTCGAAAAGTCTTTCGGGGTTCAGTCCGACGAAAAGTACACGTCATTAGACCATAGGCAGGAGAATAGCAGGATCACCGGGTAATTAACTGACATGAAAGGCTAAAGTATTTTAAAGGATCATACTGTTATTGTACACACATTATTAAAGCCTTATGTAGTACTCCTGCCCTCGGCTGGCTAAATTTAGTATATAGCTCTGTTCTAGCCAGTCAGATTTAGATATGATCAGGTTTATCCCTAAACGTGGTAGCTGATTGCTTCTGTCTGCTTTTGGAAGTATATTCAAAAAATAGTGTGGGAGGATCAGTCACTGGCTTATGAATAGGAATTTGACCTTAGCCAATCCCTGGGAGGCTACCTCAGAAGGTGTGGCTGGGGAGAAGATAAATATGTAGCAGGATATGATCAGAGCTGTCTTACCCTGGGACTTTCGGCCCTGGGAGGGGGGATTTTTGTGTGTTCCAGTGAATCTCTGCCGCTAGGCCATAGCAAGTGCTATGGGTAGAGGGCCTGAAAGAAGATTTGCCTGAAGGAAACTGGCCTTTGGAAACTTGGCTGGAGAGGTGGGGCCCTTTCTGCCTGCAACTCCAGGTGTGGATGTACGTCTTGAGGGTGAGACACCAGAAGTTGGTGCAAAGCACTGTGACTGCTCTCATAGGATCTCAGGTTTATTGGTTTTCCCAATTTTCTTCAACATAATTTTAAGTCTGCTACTATAGAACCTAATACTGCTGAGCCATGATTGTTCAGGAAGCCGTCTTCCAGGAATTTTGTAAGTGCCTTTGAGTATCCTGCACCCTCAACTCTCCTCTCTTCATTTAGTTCAAAATCTGCAATAACCCCTAAAAAGAACCTAGACTGAGCCTGAATTTGTTGGTGTACTTTATTCTCAGCCTATACACAGGGTGTGCAGTCTCCGGACAGGTAAGGGGAACCTGTATATTTCCAGCGGTTCTTCCTGGGGTTATTGCTACACTTACAAAAAAAGGGTTTTTTTTTTTTGCTTGGATAAACCCTTTAATGTCAGGTTGTGTGCTCTCTGTGCTTCTCTTTTGGCCGGCAGCAGTGCCTACACAGCATGTGCGACTAGGTTTCTTCAAAAAAAGCGTATTTGTGGAGGTTGAATGTTTAAAGTTGCAGTGAATCGCATTGTATGCAATTACATGTTGGAGCCCAGAGCATACAGAAATAGCATCTGTTCACGGTTTGACTTGATTTTCTGCTTCAGGGTAAAAGCTTCACAGGGCATTAATTTAAGTCCTAATCAGTCCATCCAAATACAGAAAGCAGACGCAGGTAAATAGCTATTGATTGTTCTTCTTCATTGTAGAGCTCTGCTTTAATTTTATGGGTGCCATTAGACTGCAATAGAGAAGGACAGAAAAAAAAAGCATTTGTATGCTACAGCGGCGATGTTTGCAGGTACACAATTTATTCAGCTTTTGACCTATTAAAAGAAAATGATAAACAACGCAGTAGTGATAGATTGTAGCAGATTGATGTGTTTACTATTTTATGTCTGAAGTGCCATGTGCATTTATGGACACTTTCACAACATTTAAAGCCATGAGAAGGGAAGAGAAACTCCTTGGAGTACCCATCATTTATACAAACATATGGAGACATTTTGCATCCTCCCCACGGTCCTTTGTCTTCTTGTGCGGAAAACCATTAATTTTAGTTAAACATGCACGGCATTATAATGCACCTCCAGTGATACAACCAAGGTGTTCTACAACATTAAACGATTATGGCAAAAACATTCAGCTTCTTTTAAAAAGACGGGATAATGTCACCAATTTAGGGCCAAGTGACAACCCCCATTGGCTGGACTTTTCAAAGGGTATATGACAGGCGGTAAGAGGCAATATGTCAACTCCTCCCCACTGGTTTTAACTCTAAAAAGGCTGAACCACGACACTGCAAATGTGCATTGCATGCTATTGCAGGGCAGTTGCGGAGCGTCCATGTACACTAAAATAGGTTACATTCAATGGCGGTCCTGCCCACAAAGCATCGCAGCCATGGCATGTGTACAGCCCTGAGTGACTGCATGCCCTCCTTGAGGTGGACAGCTAGTACAATCCTAGCTCATCTGCCTGCTTTTACTACCCCCCTGGCCACCCGTGTGAATGAGCCCATACTCGCCTTGTCACTGCCACTACTTTCTGCTGCCAGCCACATGGTCCTAGAAATGTGGGAGCATGGGGCCTTCTCCTATGTGGTCATGTATGGGTCCAGCAGCCAGTCACTAATATCGAGCACTGTCACATGACCAAAGGAGTGATGTCAACACTTCCTCTAGTGTCCAACACCACCCGGCACTGAAAACTAAAAAGGAAGTTGGGACTTTATATGAGGCAAGTGGCAATTGAACAAGGCAATACATACATAATGACTTAATGAGTTTATTGACATAAAGAGGGTATAGAATCACACTCAATATGTAATACATTAAAAGACAATACATATATGTGAATTTTGAATAAAGTATAGTTCATGAACACATAGAATTAACCTCTTGATTACTGGGCACTTAAACCCCCCTTCTGCCCAGACCAATTTTCAGCTTTCATCACTGACGCACTTTGAATGACAATTGCACGGTCATACAACACTGTACCCAAATAAAACTTTTATCATTTTTTGTTCACGCAAATAGAGCTTTCTTTTGGTGGTATTTAATCACAGCTGGGGTTTTTATTTTTTGCTAAACAAACAAAAAACATGGAAAATTTTGAAAAAAAAAACATTTTTCATAGTTTGTTATAAAATTTTGCAAACAGATAATTTTTCTCCTTCATTGATATGCACTTATAGGCTGCACTGATGGGCACTGATAGGCACAGATAAGGCAGCACTGATGGGGACAGATAAGGCGGTACTGATGGGCACAGATAAGGCGGCACTGATGGCCACTGATGGTCCTGATGGGTGGCACTGATGGGTACTGATAGGTGTTACTGATAGGTACCACTGATAGATGGCACTGATGGGCACTGATGAGCACTGGTAGGTGACACTGATGAGCAGCACTGTTGAAGAGGCACTGATTTGTGACACTGATAGGTGGCACTGTGGGCACTGATAGGTGGCACTGGTAGGTGGCGCTGGTGGCACTGGCAGGAGGCACAGATGAGCTGGCGGTAGCTCTCCTTGATCGGGACCGATGTCCCTCTGACAGCAGCCGGTGATCGGCTTTTTTTTTTCCTCCTCACGCTATCAGCGTGAGGAGAAAAAATAGCCGATTACCGGCTCTGTTTACATCACATGATCAGCTGCCAGCCAACATTGCCTGACAGCTGATCACATAGTAAGGGGTTGGGATCGAGATCGGGGGATCGGGGATCGGGATCTCATAGACTCACTGATCACAGAGCATGCCGCATGCGCCCTGCAGGGGGCGCACAGGCCACTCGAGCACGGGAGGATGTCTATTGACGCCCACCTGGCAAAGTAGGTCCGCACTGTAGCTATACAGTGCGGACAGCTATACAGCTATATTTGGCTATAGCGTGGATCTGAAGAAGTTAAACAATTACATTATCCAGGTAATTCATAAATATACACAACCTTAAAAACGAAATAGCAGCACATTCCAGTTACCAATGTATGGGGTAAATACTCAGTAAGGAGACAAGTAATGAGAGGGATAATAAATAGATGCAGTGATGACTGACTAGAGCAAGGTGGCATCCTATCAACGTGTTTTGTGTAAAGACACTTCATCAGGAGTTGATGCATCCGTTAATCGTCAAAAAAAAAATATATATATAGATACTGATAAGTTCTGATAAGAACACCAGCATCAAAGGGAGGGGGAATTTTAGTGCCGGTGGAACATAGGAAACAGCGGGGCATGAGTTCTGGCAAGCTTAGTATCAGTGGGTTACGGAGGCTCTTTTGGACATTGTCCCTTTGCCATGATTGGGAAAGGAGACGATGGAGTTGTTTTACAAAAGGCAAATAGACTACGCACTTTGCAAGTGTCAAAGTGCCATTGCACTCATTTTTGCCAGGCTTAGTAAACGTGGTAAAGTTCTGCTGATTTCCATTGATCCAATCATGTGCAAGCAAAAAATGCTTTATTTTTTAATTTCCTCGTACCTGATTGGGTATATTTTACAAAGTGAAGCTTTACCACATTAACATTTACTTAGGAGAAAGAGTGCAGCTGCACTTGCAAAGTGCACAGTCTATTTCCCTTTAGTAAATCAACAGTGTCTCTTTAAAGCACACCTCTAAGCAAATCGTGAATTTGGATTTTGAAAGTGAATATTTGGCATGATTGGTAAAAACAAATGGTATTCCTGGGGTCCTGTGGTTATAATCACCACCAAGGGTCTAGATATATTTATCATGTGGATGACAACATTTCCTGATATACACTATATTATCAAAAGTATTGTGACGCCTGCCTTTACAAGCACATGAACATTAATGGCATCCCAGTCTTAGTCCATAGGGTTCAATATTGAGTTGGCCCACCCTTTGCAGCTATAACAGCTTCAACTCTTCTGGGAAGGCTGTCCACAAGGTTTAGGAGTGTCTGTATAGGAATGTTTGACCATTCTTCCAGTAGTGCATTTGTGAGATCAGACACTGATGTTGGACAAGAAGCCCTGCTCGTAGTCTCCACTCTAATTCATACCAAAGGTTGAGGTCAGGACTCTGTGCAGGCCAGTCAAGTTCCTCCACCCCAAACTAGCTCATCTATTTCTTTATGGACCTTGTTTGTGCACTGGTGCACAGTCATTTTGGAACAGGACGGGGCCATCCCCAAACTGTTCCCACACAGTTGGGAGCATGAAATTGTCCAAAATGTTTCGGTATGCCGGTGCCTTACGAGTTCCCTTCTCTTCCCTTGGGGCCAAGCCCAGCTCCTGAAAAACAACCCCACACCATAATCCCTCCTCCACCAAATGATTTGGACCAGTGCACAAAGCAAGGTCCATGAAGATATGGATGAGTGAGTTTGGGGTGGAAGAACTTGACTGGCCTGCACCTAAACCCAATAGAACACCTTTAGGATGAATTAGAGTGGAGACTGCAAGCCAGGCTTTCTCGTCCACATCAGTGCCTGACCTTACAAATGCACTTCTGGAAGAATGGTCAAACATTCCCAAAGAAACACTCCTAAACCTTGTGAACAGCCTTCCCAGAAGAGTTGAAGCTGTTATAGCTGCATAGGGTGGGTCAACTCAATATTGAACCCTACAGACTAAGACTGGGATGCCATTAAAGTTTAAGTGTGTGGAAAGTCAGGTGTCCCTTGTCCTAAAAAATTTGTGAAAATTTGGTAATGGTGGTTAGTCTCTAACTTGCCTAAGAAGTCAGCTGAGTATATGGATGGAAAGTAAATTTTGAGATAGAACTCTGTAAGGAAAAAATAAATCTGAAAATGCGCAGCATCCACGGTAGTAAGGTGTTGAAATATAGGTAGGTGAGCGCAGTGGAGTTTTTTTTTTTTTTTTTTTTATCTGTTGATGGGATTTTGCTAGGTAACGTTTTACAATGTTTTATGTGTTTTCTTCTGTGTTGCATAATGTAACAACTATTTGATTGGGGGAAAAAAAAGGCAGGTGTCCCAATACTTTTGGTAATATAGTGTATAATAAACCTGAGTTTAGTCTTTGGAAGTTTAATCTAGGTTCCTGAACCGCAGGCAAACATGCTGCTCTTTAGCAGATGCGCAACAGTGGCATTGATTCTTAATGGCACCACCATGCATCAGCAAATGCGATGCGTCATTGCCTGTGGCTCGGTGTGGCCTAATTTAAAAAAGTTACAATAATGTGAACCTAGTAACATATCCAATTCAAAAAGCAATATATAATATATGTAATCTATATATTATCTTGCCGCTTACCAGCCCTTATGGCCCGTACACACGATCCGAATATCGTACAACCGATCGTATGACCGTTTTTGCTTAATAGTCGCAAGTAGAAATTGAATAGCTAAATAAAGTCACACAAATTCTCGTACGACAGAAAAAAAAAATCGGAAGTGATGTCATGTGTTGTAATGTATTTGAATTTTCGGACGACAACTATACTGACTAACCGAAAATCGTACGATCTGGAACCCTACGAGGAAAATTTTCGTGATGAGCTGTCGAAAGTAATGTACACACGATCCGAAAATTGTACGATCCTCGGACGACCGTTTTCGTACGATATTCGGATCATGTCTACGGGCCATTAGATGTGGTGGTTGCATTTGTTTACTTATTTTGTAGGAATTATTTTCTCTTTTTTTTTTTTAAATATTACCTGATGAGTCTGCAAATGATACAATTTCTGTCCTAGGATGACAACCCTCACTCTGTGTCCATGAAGGAGCAGTATGGTCACCTTAAGACAGGACTACAGAACACTTCCTCCTCTTCTCTTCATCATAACATTGGGGGAGGTGTTCTGCAATCCACAAAGGGAGCTGGGAACCATTCTAACTGATAGGAGAGCAGCACAGCAAGTGGGCACAGGAAGTTATCAATAACAATGAGCTTTGGGTTTAGGTCCACGGAGGTTGCAACCCAAACTGTAGCTGCTTGAAGATTCCTGAGAGGGCAAACAAAATGATCAGATTTGGCTTGCTTGCCCATGCCAAACCTCAAGCTGGCACTGCACCTGGAAGTCATTCATTTAGTGGCGGTATCACTAATAGCACTAGAGAAATGACATCCTGGCCCACCTGCTGGCTTGTTTCACATTATGATTAACGATGGATCTACATCGCTGAACAATGTGATTGACGATGGATCTACAACATGGAACATTATATGGGAATTTATTTCTTTTTCTTAATAAAGGATAGAGGGATGAGGAAGATCGTGATGGATTTGCATCACTGGATGGTAGGGCATTTTAACAGGTACTGTAGGTCGGCCATAATGTGCAAATATGCTGCATGTGCATGCTAGCTGCACTAAAAAATAATTGCAAAACATTTGAAAAAATATATGTTGTTTTATGTTTTCTTTAAAGTGACTAAACTCATTGATTTACCTGTTTCCCAAAACAGTTACATTCCAGGCATTCCATGAATGATAACTGTCACAGTTGCTTGTGCTCTCACTTGAACTGTCAAGCCCTCAAATGGCTGGTGCCATAACTGATCACAACTGCAGATCAAACTAGAATCTAACATGGCAGATTCAATGGTTGTTTAGGATAGGAGTTTTGCTAAAGCACTGTGTATCATAAACAATTGTCATGCTTTTTTCCATATGATACTTTTTCATCCTCGTTTTGTGTATCGCGGTCCTGCTGATCTTCTCTTGCCTCTTTCAGTCACTTCCTACATTGTTGGCCACATATCATTGCTCTGGATAAGCTTCCTGATGGTGACGGAGCAGCATGCCATGTCAGCACGGCAGATTATGGCCAGGGAGGTGTGTGACAGGAGCATATTTGAGACAATTCGCACCTCATAACAGGAAGTGTCTGTATAAGGTCCAACAATGTAAAGGATCATTCTTCCCATTGATCACCAATGTAAGGGGCATTCTTCCCACTGAAAACAAATGTAAGGGTCATTCTTCCCACTAACCACTAATGTAAGTAGCATTCTTCCCACTAACCTAACCACCAATGTAAGGGTCATTCTTCCTACTGATCACCAATTTAAGGACCATTCTTCCCGTTGACCACCAATGTAAGATGCATTCTTCCCACTGACCACCAATGTAAGGGTCATTCTTCCCAATGATCACCAACTTAAGGACCATTCTTCCTGTTGACCACCAATGTAAGAGGCATTCTTCCCACTGATCACCAATTTAAGAACCATTCTCCCGTTGACCACCAATGTAAGAGGCATTCTTCCCGCTGATCACCAATTTAAGAACCATTCTCCCGTTGACCACCAATGTAAGAGGCATTCTTCCCACCGACCACCAATGTAAGGGTCATTCTTCCCACTGACCACCAATGTAAGAGGCATTCTTCCCACTGACCACCAATGTAAGAGGCATTCTTCCCACAGACCACCAATGTAAGAGGATTCTTCCCACTGACCACCAATGTAAGAGGCATTCTTCCCACCGACCACCAATTTAAGGGTCATTCTTCCCACTGATCACCAACTTAAGGACCATTCTTCCCACTGACCACCAATGTAAGAGGCATTCTTCCCACTGATCACCAATTTAAGGACCATTCTTCCCACTGACCACCAATGTAAGAGGCATTCTTCCCACTGACCACCAATGTAAGAGGCATTCTTCCCACTGACCACCAATGTAAGAGGCATTCTTCCCACTAACCACCCATGTAAAGGTCATTATTCCCAATAAGCACCAGTGTAATGGGCATTCCTCCCACTGACCACCAAATTAACCACTTTAAGACCAGGCCTATATTTCAAACTTCTTGTTTACAAGTTAAAATCATTTTATTTTGCTAGAAAATTACTTAGAACCCCCAAACATTATACATTTTTTCTAACACCCTAGAGAATAAAATGGCGGTTGTTGCAATACTTTCTGTCACACCGTATTTCTGCAACGGTCTTACAAGCGCATTTTTTTTGGGAAAAAATACACTTTTTGAATTAAAAAATAAGACAACAGTAAAGTTAGCCCAATGTTTTTTATATTGTGAAAGATGATGTTACGCCAAGTAAATTGATACCCGCTCATGGAATGGCAACTTTTAGCCTTAAAAATCTTCATATGCGACATTTAAAAAATTCTACAGATTGCATGTTTTGAGTTACAGAGGGGGTCTAGGGCTAGAATTATTGCTCTCACTCTAACGATCATGGTGATACTTCACATGTGTGGTTTGAACACCGTTTTCGTATGCGTTAGCTTCTGCACACAAGCTCAGCGGGATAGGGTTTGTTAAAATCTTTATTTTTTTTTTCTTATTTATTTTACTTTTTATTTTTTATTTTTACACTGTTCTTTAAAAAAAAAAAAAAGTCACTTTTATTCCTATTACAAGGAATGTAAACATACCTTGTAATAGAAAAAAAGCATGACAAGACCTCTTAAATATGAGATCTGGGGTCAAAAAGACCTCACATCTCCTATTTACACTAAAATGCAATAAAAAAAATTAAAAAAAAAGTTGTTTGAAAAAAAAAAAAAAAATAAGTCCCTTTATAAGCTATGGGCGGAAGTGATGTTTTGATGTTGCTTCCACCCTGCAATTGTATGGAGCCGAGCGGGGGCCATCTTCCCCTCACTCAGCTCCATGCCAAGCAGGGTAGAGGACGCGATCGCCTCCGCCACTGCCATTGGCTCCAGTAAGCAGCGGAGGGCAGCGGAGGGCAGCGGAGGGCACCGGAGAGCGGCGGGAGGGGGGCCCCTCTCCCGCTGCCGATAAAAGTGATCTCGCGTCGAATCTGCCACTGAGACCACTTTTATCTGAAAGCGGACCGCCAACTGAAGAAGTGGATGCCAGGGTTATGGCAGCTAGATGCTGCCATAACCCCGGCAATCCATTTCAAAGTGCCACTGCATAATGACCGCGGGCGGTCCATGTATTTTTCCCACTGACCACCAATGTAAGAAGCATTCTTCCCACTGACCACCAATATAAAGCCTCGTACACACGCTTAGATTTTCAGACAACTGAACGACTGTTTTTTGTGGCATGCTTGTCTCATGTCGAAAGTGAAGAGGTTACTCACAATACGAAAATTTTCATACGACAGAATACAACTTCAGAAGTGACGTAATGTGTTGAATAGTTTTGTATGTATTCTTTCATTTTTGAGCATGCGTATTCCTGCTCTTACGATTTTTTTTTGTACGAAAACCATACTTATGAAACGAAAATTGGACGTTGAGTTCACATCCGACAAAAAATGTATAGTGCGCGCATCCAGCTTTTGTCTAATGAAAAAGTGAAATCTACTGTCGAAAGCACCGTACTAACGATCCGTAAAATCGTCAGATAGCTCATCGTACAAATTTTTCCATCTGATTTTCACATCGTGTGTACGGGTCTTTAGAGACATTCTTTCCACTAACCGCCCATGTAAGGGGAATTCTTCCCATTAACCACTTGCCAACCACCCTATAGCACATTTACTGCTACAGGGCGGCCTCACTGCGCAGAATCATGTGTATATCTACGTATGAATGAATGAATGAATGAATGAATGAATGAATGAATGACTTGTATAGCATTGCGCCCACTGTTTACCATTTTGGAAGCTTATTAGAGCCTACAGCTCTAATCAGGACGCCATTAGATCCCACGGCTCTAATTAGACGCTTCCAAAAAATACCTCGCCGCTGTAATTCAGGTGCCCGGCAAGGGGACGGACACCTGAATAGGGGGCGGCAGCGGCGACCATAGATATATTCATGCAATGCATGAATGGGGCGGCGCTCCTGCGTCCTTTATGGACTCACCGCCACTGAGTAAGGGACAATATTTTTGAGAAGTACAAGTCAGGGTTAGGTTATAAAAAATTATTCAAATCTTTGATGATCCCTAGGAGCACCATCAAATCTATGATAACCAAATGGAAAGAACATGGCACAACAGCAAACCTGCCAAGAGACGGCCGCACACCAAAACTCACGGACCGGGCAAGGAGGGCATTAATCAGAGAGGCAGCACAGAGACCTAAGGTAACCCTGGAGGAGCTGCAGAGTTCCACAGCAGAGACTGGAGTATCTGTACATAGGACGACAATAAGCTGTACGCTCCATAGAGTTGGGCTTTATGGCAGAGTAGCCAGATGAAAGCCATTACTTTTAGCAAAAAACAAAATGGCACATTTTGAGTTTGGAGGTTTGGAACTTTTTGGTCATCAAAGAAGACGCTATGTCTGGCACAAACCCAACACATCATAACACCCAAAGAACACCACCCCCACAGTGAAACATGGTGGTGGCAGCATCATGCTGTGGGGATGTTTTTCAGCAGTCGGGACTGGGAAACTGGTCAGAGTTGAGGTAAAGATGGATGGTGCTAAATACAGGGATATTCTTGAGAAAAACCTGTACCACTCTGTGTGTGATTTGAGGCTAAGACGGAGGTTCATCTTCCAGAAGGACAATGACCCCAAACACAATGCTAAAGCAACACTTGAGTGGTTTAAGGGGAAACATGTAAAATGTGTTGAAATGGCCTAGTCAAAGCCCAGACCTCAATCCAATAGAAAATCTGTGGTCTTAAAGATTGCTGTTCACAAGCGCAAACCATCCAACTTGAAGGAGCTGGAGCAGTTTTGCAAGGAGGAATGGACAAAAATCCCAGTGGTAAGATGTGGCAAGCTCATAGAGACTTATCCAAAGCGACTTGGAGCTGTGATAGCCGCAAAAGGTGGCTCTACAAAGTATTGATTTTAGGGGGGTGAATAGTTATGCACATTAACTTTTTCTGTTATTTTGTCCTATTTGTTGTTTGCTTCACAATAAAAAAAAAAATCTTCAAAGTTGTGGGCATGTTCTATAAATTAAATGATGCAAATCCTCAAACAATCCATGTTAATTCCAGGTTGTGAGGCAACAAAACACGAAAAATGCCAAGGGGGGTGAATACTTTTGCAAGGCACGGTATTATGGGTAATATTAGCATTTAGTAGTTTTGAATTTACTTTGAATTTACTTTAAATAAGAGACCTGTAAAGTGTTTGGGCACCCCAGGATGATGTCAGTATACAAGGCTATTTTGGGGGATACCTCCATTTGTATCTCCATTTGTTCAATTCCTGGCAGTATTAATTAACAGTTTATTTATTGCTTTTATTCCTTTTTTTTTTCTCAATGTCTACCTTTAAGATGTTTCAGACATTTTAAAAGAAGTGAGTTCATCTAGTGTCTATAGATGCTTAAAGATGTAGCACATCCTGATAAGAGCCATAGGATTCATCATCTTTCTTTGAACGTATCCTGTATCAAGAGCTTCACTAGCTCTCACATTTATAAATAAGATGACTTGAATGAATGTTTCCTGCTGATATTTAGTCGGTAAACAGGTAGTGCAGGTATTGTAATATTTCAAAGCTCTCTTATCTTTTGTTAAATACTCCATGAAGTCAGTAAGTAGGGCAGTCTGCAGGATAGAACTCTATAAATGATTGATACTAACATTTCAGTTATTGTGGAATGGAAATTTTTTACGTACGTACTGTATAGGCACAGATACAGCTCTTTACTTCCCGTTGTTTATTTATGAAGTTATTGATGCCACTGGCAGCCATTTTCATTTTATGTCTCTGGTAATGTTGACTTTCTCAGTGTGGTGTTGTTGTATGTTCTTAGTATTGTTGGTTTTACTGATGGTTTGTCTTTGTTCTGCATCCTTTTTCCTGTTAACAGTTTAAAAAAAAGCTACTATAGATTAGTAGTAAACTTATTGCTGTGAAAAGGTAGATGGTTTAAGGGGGCACTTTGAAAAAAGAAGACTATATATACCTTTAAATGCATCATATTTAAAGCAGAACAATAGGCAAAACTTTTTTTCCTGGTGCCTCCATGGCAGCATACCCGTGACAAGCTCCGCCTTGGCTCTTCCCTCAGGATCAGTGAAAATCTTTTAAAAGAGAGGGTCAGAGACTCCCCCAGCATTCTCCTTTTTTTCCTCATACCTTATGGACAGTGATTATTGGTCGAACGTCCTTACCTCTGCATTCAGCAGTTTCTGTCTGGTTTCTGCCTCTTCCAGACAGGTCCGGGCACTGTCAGCCGCTTATGCGCGGTGGGGCGCGAAGCTCCAGCGGCCGTCTTTATTAAGGGAAGGAAGTCAATTCTTTGCCCTCACTTAAAAATTAGGCTTGGGAGGAGTTGCCTTTTGCAAAATACCTCCCCTTTTGTCCATTTAAGCCTGGGAAATTTAGTATGGCTCTGCTGTGTTTCCAGTGGGTTGCCTCTTTGGAGCTCCTGGTGGTCTGCCAGTCTGTCATACACTGTACCTTTTTTTTCTTGGATCTTCAACCATTCAGTTTTTTTCCCCATCCTGTAAAGCCCAATAATTAAAATCGCTTCTTGTCTCTAGCTGTTTGTCCTGCCTGCTGCCTACAATGAGCTGTTCACCGCCCTCTCAAGAACTTCAACAAAGTTTAAGGTAAGGACCATCGTCCAGGTAAGTTTAAAAAAAAAAAGAGTGCACTTATGCTGGTACATATTATGTATTACAGCCCTGTATGCCAGAAGAAGTCTAAGAAGACCTCAAGGCATCATGACGGATCCCATCAAAGCCCTAACCGGAGTAGATCTTCAAGTTCGGGACATCATGCTCATGCAGAGGGCGCAGCTGCAAAAGGCGTCACTCCTTGCATTCTCCAAGCACCAGAAGTCCAAGGTTTAGAGCATGTGGAGCCACTCCACTTCCGGATAAACTGGTCTGCAGAAGCTGCTTTAGGGAGTAGGCAGCGGACAGAGAGTCAGAAAGACAACAGGTGGCTGACCTTCTTAAGAGAGTGGTCAAGGACTCTATAGTGGAACAGTGGTAAATAGCTCGCAATCTCTGGCTCAGCCTCCTGCAGAGCCCCCAGTCCCTGGACCCAGGGCCGTTTTTAGGCAGGGCAAAAGGGGCAGCTGCCCTGGGCCCTGTCATTGTTGTGGGGCCCAAAGCAGCTGCCTCATACTTGCCAACTATCTTGGTTTAAATTCCCTTGTCCCTTGAGGTTTTAGTCCTGTGCTGTGTCCCAATATCTCAGTGTGAAGTGCTGCTACTAATGCTGCCCAGCTCTGCCCTATTGTTGTGTACAGATGACTCACTTGCAGACTGTGTTTTACATGTAAATTACCGGCATTCATATGTAAATAGAGGTGGCCGGCGGCATTGATATGTATATCATGCCCCCCGAGGTCATATCCACAGTAATCTCTAGCAACCAATCAACAAGCAGAAATCATGTGCTGTAACCTCTAGCAACTAATCAGTGAGCTGTAATGTGTGCTGTAACCTCTAGCAACCAGTCAGTGAGCGGTAATGATACACTGTAACCTCTGGTAACCAATCGCAATAGCCGCCTGATCTGATTAAGTAAACTAATTTTGAGTCTAGCTGCTATTTATTCTATGTCTCAGAGCAGGTGGAGAGCAAAACTGCATGGGTGGGGGGCCCCAAGAAAAGTTTTGCCCAGGGTCCAATCAATATTAAAGACGGCCCTGCCTGGACCCTCATCTGAGGAGCCTGCCATGCCCAAATGGAATGTTCCGGTCAGACAGGAGCAGTCTGATGATTCCTCAGAACAGGTTTCCTCTGGCTTCAGCTCTTCTTTAGTTCAGCCATATATACAGACAAAACAACTATAGGCTGGGAGGAAGCTGAAACTACCGCTAAAAAGTCAAAGAGCTATTTTTCTTTCCTTAAGAAGTAGATCTCCTTTTTTTCCTCTAATGGAGGAAATTAAAGATGTTATCGAAGACGAGTGGAAGAAAACGGAAAAAAAGATTCCCCTCAACCGTATACTCTACCCAATGTCAGAACAGGACTCGGCAGTGTTAGATGGCCCGCCAGAGATGGACGCGGCTGTAGTTTGCCTGGCAAAAAATATGCAATGCATGCAAACCAGCCATTGCCTTACATCAGTATACAATGCCCTGCGGACTTGGGCAGAAAATATAGAGACAGCTATTTGTGAAGATATTAGCAAGGAAGATATGATAAAGGCTCTGGACAAACTTAAACTCTCAGCAGATTTAATTGGCGAAGTGGCAATTGACACTATCAGGTGTTGCGAAAGCTCAATGCTACATGCCGTATTGGCTCAACGGGCCCTATGGCCGAAAACTTGGGCGGCTGATACTGCATCCAAACAGAATTGGTGCAAAATACCTTTTGACGGGAAAGCATTTTTTGGTTAAAAGTTAGAAAAAGCCATTTCTTGGGGGAAAATCAGGTCTGCTTCCCCAGGACAGAAGAAACAGACGCCCCAGAGGGCCGCCTTCTAGATTCCAGCAGTCCAGAACAAGAGACTATAGACAGCAGAGAAAGGGGAAGGACACCAGGAGAATTTGGAGGAGTACTCAATCCTGGTGCTCAGACACTTCTCCAGGGTATGGAGGAGAAACTACAAGGATCCCTGGGTAGTCTCAACGGTGCAGTGCGGACATTTCTGGACATTTTTAGACCGCCCTCCAAGAGACTTTTTTTCTAAGCATGACCCCTCACGTCTAGCTAGTTATTTGTCACGGGTATGCTGCCATGGAGTTACCAGGAAAACAGAAAATTGTTTCATACTTACCGTAATTTTCTTTTCCTGGTGCCTATCCATGGCAGCATGCGCACCCACCCGCGGTATACTATATTATGTAAGAATGCTTGGGGGGTCTCTGATCCTCTCTTTTAAAAGATATTCACTGATCCTGAGGGAGGAGCCAAGGCGGAGCTTGTCACGGGTATGCTGCCATGGATAGGCACCAGGAAAAGAAAATTACGGTACGTATAAAACAATTTTCTGTTTTTTTTAATTTTATTTTGGATATTCTGTTTATTTTATATTATTCTTTATTTGGATTTTCTGTTTATTTTATTTTGTAACCCTTGTCAGATTTTTTTTCGCCCCCTGTGTCCCATTGCAGACATTTACCTTCACTTCCTGTCCCATAGCCAAACAGGAACTTAGAGAAAATACCTGCAAATTAATGGAATCCCTTGGGGACCCCCAGGTCACCAGAACTAGTGTCCCCATTGGAAGATTTCCCCTCTATTACTTTTCTGGGAACAACCCAAAATTTGGCATTTTCATTTACTTTCACTTTCGACGATAACGGTAAACAGAACAAATAGAGAGGGTAAATATCCTTAATGGAAGGCACAGACAACAATAAAAACCTGATAAGTGTTCTAATCCCTCTCAACTCTATTCAAAACTAAAACAAAAGTTTTTTCTTTAGACATACTTTAAAGAGGTACTAAACTCTGGAAGCTGTGCTCAAAACAGGCAGACAGAGGGCAAACGCTAGTTACCAGTATTGTCTGTGGTCTCCCTGCAACTGATCTTTTCCCCATTTTTGTATTTTGCAGATTTGCACTACAGAACGTATTCCATAGGAAACCATGTTAAATGGACTGTAGTACAAATCTGCAAATGCAAAAAGCACTAAAAATGCATAGGTGTGAATCAGGCCTTACTGACTTTGGTCTCATTTACATAGGCTTACATATGCATACATCCATGCCATTTTTTCTCACATAGGATGCACAGGTGTTCTGTGCATCCGCATGCAGTTAGTCCCATTCATATCTACTGGGACAAAGTAGCTGTATTAACACAGCTGCTGGTCCAAGTTATACAGCTGTGCAGGTGTGGCTACATGTCCCCAAATACAGACAGTGTGCAGGCAGCTGCTGCATCCAAATAGAAATGAGTGTGGCTGCCTGCACGTGGATGCATGGAACACCTGCTCATGCATAAGTACGCACATGTAAGTGAGGCCTTACTATATGTCAGGAAGATCAAGTACATGTCCATACCCAAAGATCTGCACATGCACATAGTGCAGCTCAAGGTCTAGTGCAAAAAGGCTTGGGGTTGATTTACTAAAGCTGGAGAGTGCAAAATTTGGTGCAGCTGTTCATGGTATCCAATCAGCTTTTAACTTCAGCTTGTTCAATTAAGCTTTACCAAAAAAAACTGGAAGCTGATTGGCTTCCATGAACCGCTGCACCATAGTTTGCACTCCAGTTTTAGTAAATCACCTTTGTGTGCATCTGTGCACATCCAGCACCCAAGGGCCACCCAGCACCAAGAGGACTATTGCACAGCTTAATTGAGAATTGCTGAGTGGTTGTCTGCTACTGTGTCTCGTGACCAGATTTCCCTCCAGCCTTATCCTGGTCTCATGTTGCTTACCTTATCTGTGTTTTGACTCATTCTTTTTCTGCTTGCTATTTTGGTGCTTCTGTTGCTCATCTAAAATTTACCCTGGCCTGACTTTTGTCCCTGCTCCCACCTTCTGAATTGGTACTTCTGCTACCTGGTTGTTGCTGACTCTGAATCGTCTTGACTGTGGCTATACCTTTTGCCCCTGCAAGTTCCTATGCTTCATTTCTGTGCCAGCATTGTACACAAGTTCCAGTCTAATCATCCACAGCATCCTAGCAGTACCCAGACTATTGTCTGATAGCCCACTGTGTTGGGACCCACTGCAGGCACTCATGCAACTCCTCGTCCTGCTACTCCCTGTCATGATCCCCGGGGGGTATTAGTATTGACCTCTACCAGGTATGTAACACCATGCCTTGCTCTGCACGGTGTCTCTGTTTGAAGGTGGTCAACTTGGTAGAGACAGGGTTTTACTTTCTCATATCAGCGCTTCTAACAAGGAGAACTGTCAAGATCAATGGCACAACCATCAACCCATCCCCGCATGCCAGGGTGCTAGGTGGTATCCTGGACTCTGAACTCTCCTTTCCGCTCCACATTCAATGACTTTCCAAAGCTTGTCGCCTCATCCTCTGCAGTATCTCCAAAATACTCCCCTTCCTAACCAATGACACCACAAAACTTCTAATTCACTCCCTGGTCATCTCTTGCCTCGACTACTGTAACTCCATCGTCATTGGCTTACCTTTACAGAGGCTATCCCCTATTCAGTCCATCATGAATGCTGCTGACAAACTCATCCTTCTTAGAAATGGCTCAGCGTCTACTACCCCTCTCTGCCAATCTCTCCATTGGCTGCCACTCACCCAACAAATTAAATTCAAAATACTAACAATAATACTGGCCATCCACAACTTGGCCCCCAGCTACATCACAAACCTAATCTCGAAATACCAACCTAATCATTCTCTTCATTCCTCCCAAGACCTCCTGCTCTTTAATTCTCTTGTCACCTCTTCCCATGCTTGCCTCCAGGACTTTTCCCAAGCCTCTCCCATCCTTTGAAATCCCCTATCCCAATCTGTCCGACTAGTTCCTTCTCTATCCGCTTTTAGGCGATCCCTGAAAACTTTTCTCTTTAGAGAAGCCTACCTTGCTTCCACCTAACAACTGTACTTTAATTTTCTCCCCCCGCAGTTATTACCTTTTGGAACACTTGACCTTCCCTTTTAGATTGTAAGCTTTAATGAGCAGGGCCCTCTGATTCCTCCTGTATTGAATTGCATTGTAAATGTACTGTTTGCCTTGTAAAGCACTGTGCAAAATGTTGGCACCTTATAAATCCTGTATAATAAAAATAGTAATAACAGTGGCCAGCACAGTAGTGCATTTCAAATTTGTTGAGACTAAACATCCTGGCATACCAGGAACTTCACTACTACTTTTCAGGAGGATTTTGGTCAAGTGGTAGATTTTTCAGGGTACTGCTAATGCATAATAAACATTTCTAATATTCAAATTAATCCTAAGGGCGTGTTCACACCATATCTGTTGTGCTGAGTTGATTTGCATAGGCCACAGAGTGTGTTTAATGTAGGGTACATAGAAAACTGTGTGTTACACTTCAATAAAGTTAAAAAGAAAGTAAGCAGTGCAATGTGTTTTGACAGCACATTGTGCCGCCCCTCACTGCCTCTACACAATGTACACCTGCGTGCGTGTTTTAGCTTGCCGGCTGATGTGAATGAGCCCCATGGGTTTTACTGTACAGGTGCAGCCAGTAGAAGGAAAAATCTCAGCTGCATAATGTAAAGCATAAGAGAGACTGTTTCTGTTGGATTCACGCAAGTGTGCATCTGGGACAAGGGGGGTGTGTTACTTTTGTTCAAGTGGGCTAGCCCAGAAATGTACTCTCTCTGAAATTATATTACCAATAGCAATCTTCGTGTTTACCTCAACGCTGATTTTCTTTCAAAGAGGACAAATTTTAGATCTTCTTTGAGGCATGTTTCTAAAGTATATGTACACTCAAACACTAAATCCCTTTTTACACTAAAATATGTTGAAACCCAAGTCTAGCTTAGGCAAAAAAAACAGCAGTTGCCAGTGTAACGATACCCCAGAGGAGCCGTTTGGTTGATTAGGTTCTCTGCTCTGCACCTCAACTCCAAGAACAACCTCAACACCTCTGACGGAACTGGTTGATCGAAAAGCACTTATAAAAACACAAGCATAATTTTAACTTGGTAGTGATCCAATACCAGAAAATAAACACAAAATTGTTTAGTGGTAAAAGAACTCAATGTATGGGTAGAGTTTAGGGTATATGATGCTATGAGCATAAATAGGCACACAGAGGGTAAATTCAGACATAGGGGGTTATTTACGAAAGGAAAATTCACTTTGCACTACGAGTGCATTGCTAGTGCACTTGGAAGTGCAGTCGCTGTAAATCTAAGCGGTAGATCTGAAATGAGGGGAAGCTCTGCTGATTTTATCATCCAATCATGTGCAAGCTAAAATGCTGTTTTTATATTCCTTGCATTTCCCTTTCGGATTTACAGCGACTGCACTTCCAAGTACACTTGTAGTGCAAAGTGGATTTGCCTTTCGTAAATAACCCCCCATGGTCTGCTAAACAATGTAATCTCTATGCCAGAGTAATTTAGCATAGAGTTCTGTACCACCATACAGGAATCAACTCATAAATCAGCAAGATCAGCAATAAGCAGTGCATATAAACATTCAGTCACAATGACCCCTGTGGTGGGATGACTATAGCACAACAAAACTGAACCAAAACTTGCAGCAGACTTGAGGAATGTTTGAAAAGAAAGTTGATCTGGACTCTGGAGTCATGCAATGTGGACTTGCTGCAATTGTGAAACAAACTTGTGAAGCCTGGCAAGTCTAGCAATAGCTTAGCAAGTCATTTAATTCTAGTCTCTGCAGTATTCAGGATCCATCCACTGCCCAGAGGAAGAAAAGGATAAAACGGACCTGTGACAACACATAACTGGATTGAAGAAAACTGGAGAAAGGGTAATTATATGGATTTTCTTTCTTTGAATAGTAAGGGGCGCTCCAATAGGTTGAGGGATAAAAGAGAGGGGGAATCCTGAGACTGAAGTTGGACTTTAATGTCAATTTGAAAGTCATTTTAAATTTTTTTAAATATTACAGCTTTCATAAAAACAATGCCTAGTGATCTTGCCATGAAGGTTATTGTTCTGGCACTTCCTATTACAAGGTGACAATGTTCTGATCCTGTCTTACAGTTGTGCTTCTGCATTGTCACCCCATAGCACAGCTTTTCGATGGAGACTGCTAATGGCCATTTCAACATTTTGCAGGCATGGTCCAATGTTGACACCTAAGAAATGCCATACAATCATCCCTGTAGTTCCAGCAAATAGGCTGCAGGTGATCAACAGCACTGAGATACAAGGATGAAAAAATGTTAATACTAGTATAGCCAATTGTTTGATATAGGGGTTTATACCTACTTTAAACAGAAAGGGCTCGTTTACACTAGCTTCACCCTGTGAAGAGCAATGTACGGTGGATTACTTTTCAGAGTCGTGATGAAAGGCATTGCAGCCACGGTATGTCTACACCCTTTGTAGCTTAAGGGGGATCAGTTGGGGTGGCGTTAAAATTGTGTGTTTTTACTCCCCAACCCCCCCCCCTCAACCGTACGGGCATTGCAGCCACAGTATGTCTACACCCCCATCCACTACAGTTGTAGCTTAAGGAGAATCAGTTGGGGGAGGCGATAAAAACTTTTGTTTTTACTGCCCCCCTGGGTAAAGGAAGCCACACAGCTTTTGACCACTGGAAAGTAAAATTCACAAAGGAAGCTGCAAGCTAATCTGTCCTACTGACAAAACGGCACATTTATTTTTTTTTTTTTTTTATCTCAGTACTGCTTTACTCACCCTGCATGTTCTGAGAATGTTTGTTGCATAAAATATTGCAGGATAATAAATAATAATAATAAATAAATGGATGCATTTGGGACAGGAAGTTGTTCTTCCTGGAACCAGGATAGCTCGAAATGGCCCTAAGCTTGGGAAAAATGTGCTGTAAAATGAATTTTTTATTGAAATCCTTAATTCCCAAAGACTGACAAGTTCATCCTCCCATGCACATGTGTTTACAGCTTAAGCACCAGTCTATTAAACTATTTTAAACCTAATGCAAATATTTGGCCTAAGAATTGCTTTGAACACCAATGTGCTGGGATAATGCAAACAAATGAATTCTGTAACAGCCATGTGGATCTCAGGCTTCCCAGACCAAAATAAATTATCTTTTCAATATAAACAGATTAAGAAAGCATTTGGGCTTCCAGTCTGAAGCAATTAACATTCACAGTTGTATATAGTGAGTGTAAATTGAGAGACGTATGCCAAAATTCTGACAACGGCAGATACAGTCAATGCCGAGTTCACTAACGAGCAAAGTAATGCAGATCTTTCGAGTTCACTGACCCCTTAGGATTTCTAGAATACATTTCCTGGAGATCTGGACTGTAAAGAAAAATATCAACACAATCTGCTTATTTTTGAACTGAATAAATGGCATGTAAAATATGGACAAAAATGTGAATAATGTGGTATGTGATGAGATTCTGAATCAATGACATAGAAATAATATGATGTTATCCAGTACAAAGGATATGTTCTTATAACTGTGGTGTAATGACACACTGCAATGTTAGGGTACATAGAAATTCTAAACTTTACAAATCAGTATGGGCTTCCTTAATTGTAACATGGGTTATTTAGTGTATGAAATATAATGTACAGTGGTGTAACTGGAACCTTCAGGGCCCCCCTGACCCACGGCCAGGGCCCTCCCCTCTGAGCTCAGCAGCGGAACGCTACCTTTGTGGCCCTAATGCTTTAAAAAGACCAATCAGTCATGTGCAGACACAGATGGCCACCTATCACAACCAACCATTCATGATAAGTATTGAAGATCATTCACAATAGATAAGCATCCTTAATATCAAGGTAAGGCATATATCTGCAAAACATTATTAGAAGTCCAAATAACATGGGAGAAGGACAGCAAATGATTAAGTGAATATTGGGTGGTTGTGACAGCAGAATTTGATCAACACTGAATGATAATATGAAAGGCTGGACTAGCCGTTGAGAGGGGGGGGCCCCAATGATGTTGGAGGGCCGTAGTGGAAGGGTCCATGAGGGGATGGATAGATGACACCACAGCCGCTGCGGAGCGCGAATATATATGGACTGGCTGGTCGGAGCCTCTCTTGACCAGGGATGGCTCACAAGGCTGCAGACCAAAAGGTATGGATGGAGCGTGCAAGCGGCTGGAGTAGGAGAGGCGGGGTTGATAGTGGGCTGACACTGAGGGACGGAAGCCTACTGGCACACACGGTGAGTAACTGAAAATAACAGTCCCGAATCAGGGATATAGAAAGGTAGGATCTCACCCGGTGTTGCTAGCCGTCCACGTCAGGAAAGAAAAGTTGAAGCTGTCACCATCTCCTGTTTGTGGAATTCCTTTTTGTAGATGGTCCAATCCAGTGGGGAATCATCCAGAGAGTGCCTCAGTCGTGAATAGCAGGTGGACAATAGGAGCAAGTGGGCTCACATGGATACTGCGTGTGAGGTCCAAACAGCTGAGGTAGCAGTCTCCCCCTCCGCTCGTAACTATGGCAAGATTCAAGCAGCCGCTGGTCTCGCGGGTCAGTGTGATCAAGGCTGATAGGTGGATCCGTTGGTCAGCAGGTACGCTGGGGACAGCGTGATGGCGTCATGCTGACGCGTTTCATCCGCAAATCGGATTTCATCAGAGCATGCGCAGTAGCAGACCTCGTCAACTTATATAGTATTGAGACGAGATCACGTGGATTTCGGCATCTTGTTGCCAAGGCTACCCCGCTGTTCATTGACAGCCATACATAAAGAACAAACATAAAACATGACTAGCAGAGCGAATCCGTAAACACAGACAGGGAATAGGAAGGGGAGGGAAAGGGGGAAGGGGGGGGGGGGTTGGAAGAAGATGCGAAAAAGGAAACAGAGGGGGAAGGGTTAAGATGGTAGTGGTACTTGGAAATAATAATCAAGTGCAGTAAAAGAATATAAGTGATAATGGGGAGAAGACTAGAATATGGAGAGTTTGGTGGAGAGCAGGGCCAGGGGGTTATCAACGCTCTGCTAGTCATGTTTTATGTTTGTTCTTTATGTATGGCTGTCAATGAACAGCGCGGTAGCCTTGGCAACAAGATGCCGAAATCCACGTGATCTCGTCTCAATACTATATAAGTTGACGAGGTCTGCTACTGCGCATGCTCTGATGAAATCTGATTTGCGGATGAAACGCGTCAGCATGACGCCATCACGCTGTCCCCAGCGTACCTGCTGACCAACGGATCCACCTATCAGCCTTGATCACACTGACCCGCGAGACCAGCGGCTGCTTGAATCTTGCCATAGTTACGAGCGGAGGGGGAGACTGCTACCTCAGCTGTTTGGACCTCACACGCAGTATCCATGTGAGCCCACTTGCTCCTATTGTCCACCTGCTATTCACGACTGAGGCACTCTCTGGATGATCCCCCACTGGATTGGACCATCTACAAAAAGGAATTCCACAAACAGGAGATGGTGACAGCTTCAACTTTTCTTTCCTGACGTGGACGGCTAGCAACACCGGGTGAGATCCTACCTTTCTATATCCCTGATTCGGGACTGTTATTTTCAGTTACTCACCGTGTGTGCCAGTAGGCTTCCGTCCCTCAGTGTCAGCCCACTATCAACCCCGCCTCTCCTACTCCAGCCGCTTGCACGCTCCATCCATACCTTTTGGTCTGCAGCCTTGTGAGCCATCCCTGGTCAAGAGAGGCTCCGACCAGCCAGTCCATATATATTTGCGCTCCGCAGCGGCTGTGGTGTCATCCATCCATCCCCTCATGGACCCTTCCACTACGGCCCTCCAACATCATTGGGGCCCCCCCCCTCTCAACGGCTAGTCCAGCCTTTCATATTATCATTCAGTGTTGATCAAATTCTGCTGTCACAACCACCCAATATTCACTTAATCATTTGCTGTCCTTCTCCCATGTTATTTGGACTTCTAATAATGTTTTGCAGATATATGCCTTACCTTGATATTAAGGATGCTTATCTATTGTGAATGATCTTCAATACTTATCATGAATGGTTGGTTGTGATAGGTGGCCATCTGTGTCTGCACATGACTGATTGGTCTTTTTAAAGGTTTATGGTACCTGAGTTATCAGGATACTTTTTGGATTGGTGTATATTGTGAGTCTTTTTTCATTAAATAGTATTTAAATTCATACTGACTCCTGCTTGTTCCCTACTTATGAATTCACTTTTTCTCCCCTTTTTTGTCATATGCAGCATGAATTCTGAGGAACACACCTACTAGTGATTGGTGTCAGCAGGTGTCTCTAATTATATGCAGACTTGCTTGGACTCAACCCTCAGTCTGCTACAAATTATATTTATATTTAAATCACAGAGTGTCAAGGTTCTTTTATTTTACCCTCTTTTTTTACCTTTGTGGCCCTGGTAGTTCCGCCACTGGTGTCAGCAGTTTTTATTTTTGTTATTTTATTTTTTTATAGTTTTATACCATTTTTTTATTTTATTATTTTTTTATATAATTTTTTACATTTTTTTAGGAGCCCTGTTGGGGGGCTTTGGTGAGATATCCAGGTTCTAAACAAATTTTTGATGTTTCACCTTTGAGACAGAGAAAGGAGCTTGAGGATACAGCCCTCAAACTCCTTTTCTGCGCCTTGGCTACACTGAATGAAAGGATAGGAACAACTCTGTACGGAGCTTCCCATTCACAAACTGAAGCATAGTAAACACCGTTTACTATCTTTCAGTTATGAATGGACAGAGTCAGCGATCGGTACGGATAACCGACTGTCAGAAACCATGAATCAGACCGAGACAGAAGTACAGTTAACTCACACTTGTTTAATAATAAAAGTAGCAGCCAGCGGGAGAGGGGAGGGGGGAACCTGGCAGAGCTGCAGGGGACTAGGGGGGCTGGAGAGCACATGGGGGCAGCAGAAAGAAGGTTGATAGGAGGAGTGGCCAGGATGGCTCCATATAGAAGAACCAATCTCTCCAAGCCACTGCAGGAGGAACATGGAGAGATTGGTTCCTTTATATGCAGCTGCCCCTGCTATCCCTTCCTATCCAGGCATACAGAGGGGCCTCACAATTGCAACCCCTGCAACCACTGTAGGTACCCCCTGATAATGTACATATTGTTCCTTACGGTATACAATATAGGACAATGGTTCTCCACCTTATTGAGAACGGGGCCTGGTAAATTCTACCAAAACCTTCCATGCCTTAACAGTACACACACAATAAAAATTGAAATGCAAAATATTTATTAAAATTCTGGATGGGGTGGTTGTCACTGTAGGCGAGTGAGGATTCCAGGGAAGGTTAGGGGAATCTGCAGCAGACCTGGTGACCCTGTAGGGATGAGGTTGGTGGAGGAGGCTGGGGGCTTTTCTGGGGCACTGTTGGAGACTGGAGGGCACTTTGGGGGCTAGGAGGTACTGTGAATGGTTAGGAGGCAATGGGGGATACTGTTGGATGTTGGGGGCATTTTGGGGTGCTAGACTCATGTGTAAGGTATGTAAAACAGAAAAAAATATATACCGCACTACCTGATAAGAATAAAAAATTTAAGAAAAGCTGCAGCTCAAAAATGTGAGATATACACAAATACAGCTGAAGCCTATTCTGGAGAAACTAGTCGGGTGGAGCCCATTGTGAGACGTCTAACCGTTTGAGCTGGCTGATACCGCCGCTATCTGGAATTTGGTTCATTTTTACAGCCCAGTCTGTTGGAGCATGGTGGGATTATTATCCAATGCTTGAAACCACTGCTATCTGGCCTGGATATATTCACTGTCTTCTTGGCTGTTGGTACCACAGAAGGGGTCCCGCCTACTGACTGTCGTACTGGATGGAGCTACTCTGTTTGTCTCTGGCCCTTCACTGGAAAGCCGTGGTGTGATGTTACCAGCCACTGAGTGTAAGGTTGCCACACAAGCTTACTAAAGCTTGCCGTCTGGTGAGCGTACAGTACATACGGTGGTGGATCTCCTCACATGTTGGTGTCTGTGTGATCGACTAACCACATTTTTTATTTGTTTTGAACACTTTTGGATGGTTTTATTCACGGACGTTTCATCATTACATCCACATTTCTTATTGTTGGGACTCATTTTTACTATCCCTTTATGGTTTTTGGCACTTATTTTGTTAATTTTGTATATCTCTTTGGGTCCATTACGGATCCTTTGACCGTATTTATTCGTATTTTTTATATACATTATTCACTTTTTGTAGCGCTGCTCATGTTTTTTATATTATCATGTGTAAGGTAAAGTCTACAGGCTTGGAAATATCAATTTGTAAATGGATATAAAACTGGCTAAAAGACAGCATTCAGAGAGTAGTAGTTAATGACTCTTACTCTGAATGATCTAAGGTTATCAGTGGTGTACCCCAGGGTTCAGTGTTGGGACCCTTACTTTTTATTATCTTTATATAGGATATAGGGTCTAGGAATAAAAGTAACATTTCTGTCTTTGCAGATGACACTAAGCTATGCAGTGGAATAACCTGCTTACAGGATGTCTCCAATTTACAAGCCAACCTCAATACACTGTCTAATTGGGCAACTAAGTGGCAAATGAGGTTTAATGTTGATAAATGTAAAGTTATGCACTTAGGGGCTAAGAATATGCATGCATCATACATACTAGGGGGGAATACAACTGGGGGAATCAATGGTGGGGAAGGATCTGGGGATTTTGGTAGATCATAAGCTCAATAATAGCATGCAATGCCAAGCTGCGGTTTCCAAAGCAAGCAAAGTCCTTTCTTGTATTAAGAGAGGTATGGACTCCAGATAGAGAGATATCATTTTGCCTCTGTACAAATCATTAGTAAGGCCTCATCTGGAATATGCAGTTCAGTTTTGGGCTTCAGTTCTCGAAAAGGATATCGTAACTGAAAAAGTGCAGAGAAGGGCAACCAAACTGATAAGAGGCATGGAGGAGCTCAGCTATTAGGATAGATTAGTGGAACTGAATGTATTCCCTCTTGAGATGAGGAGATTAAGGAGGAAATTATCAACATGTACAAATAGATAAATGGTCCATATCATGAACTTGGGGTTGAGTTATTCACTTTAAGTACATCACAGAGGATAAGGGCGCACTCTTTAGGTCTAGAAGGAAAAAGATTTCATCTCCAAATATGGAAAGATTTCTTCACAGTAAGAGCTGTGAAAATGTGGAATAGACTCCCTCCAGAGGTGGTTCTGGCAAGCTCAGTAGATTGCTTTAAAAGAGGCCTAGATTATTTCCTAAATGTATATAATATAACTGGGTACTAACATTTATAGGTAAAGTTGATCCAGTTGCTGTAGCAAATTTGAGTATGCTTTGCTGGGGTTTTTCGCCTTCCTCTTGATCAACTGTGGGTGAAGGTTTGTGTATATGGGATTGTATTTGTTTATTTATTTTTTGGTTAAACTAGATGGACTTGTGTTTTTTTTCAACCTGACTAACTATGTGACTAACTATGTAACTATGTAGAGGCTGTGCAGCAGGCTGGGGAGAGGTACTGTGGAAGGTTGGGGGGCACTGTGGTATGTGGGCTGAGGGGCTCTGAGGGGGCCTAGGTGCACTGTGGAGGGTGGAGGGGAACTGTGGGCAATTATGGGAGCTTGGGGGCACTAGGAGAGCTTGGAAGAACTACAGTGGGTTAGAGGATCTGCAGCTGGCTGGAGCCCAAGAGGAAAGAGGACATGACCCAGCAGTGAACCATGGCCCTGTCACTGAGAACCACTGATATTCAGTAGGATATACAATTTGTCTCCTTAGAGTGAGAATTAATGAACACCACTGTGATGGCTGTAGTCATGAGGCTTACCAACCAAACAAAAAAAAAAAAAGTGGTGATTTACAAAAAAACTTCTTGAAAGAGAAGTGTTTTGGGTACATAGGTTGGGGACAAGAGTTCCTTTTGATTTTAGCCATTGTTGGGAATTTGACTTGTTTAAATTTGAATTTGCACGTTGTATTAATATATTACATTTTGTACATGTAATTATTCTTTTCTCAAGATACTGCGATGAAACAAAGAAACATTATAGTGATTTTGTAACATTGTTTTATTCAGTAATTGTGTTGTTTAGTTTTGAAATATTTATATAAATCTTTGTATACAGATGTTTATTGTGTATTCCTCTCTTTTCCAGAAAGAATGGGTATTTTTTTTGCGTTGTTGCAATGTTTAAAGTGAATGTAAACCCACTATCATCCTTTCTAAACCACTGCCTAGTGGTTATCTATAAGGATATACATGCCTCCTGCATGTGTCCTTACCTGGTAAATGTCTCCCCTCTGTTATGAGACCCGAAAAACTGCAGATTCTGTGGGCGGGTCTGTTGTCTGGAGCTCGGTGGGTGGAGCTGTGATGTCAGTAGACTCCCCACCCACCTCTACACTCCCCTTGTCAACATGCATTTTCTCGCGTGTATTTCTTACACTGAACTTCTGCTATGATCACTAACATCCAGTCAAAACCCAGAAAAGTCACCACATGACTTCAGCATGCCCAATCATGCTGAGGTGCGGAGCAGCCAATCCTGGGAGAGCTGGAGAAGAAAGGAGGAGCGGATCTGAAGTACATAGAATTCCTCTCTCAGGCTTGTGCATGAGATATGTAAATCACATATCACTCACAGCAAGGGGGAAGCACTGACTCCTATTTCTCTATGTGTCAGTTTTTAGCTCACTGAAAAAAGATAAGAGGATTGCTCAGAGCTGGATTAACTCTTTGTGGCAAGACTGGACACAGATGACATGAAATCCTATACTGTACAAGGTGCAAGCCTTAACTTACATTTTTTTTTCGGGTTTACATCCACTTTAAGTCAGCTATGATTAATGCCCCTTGTGGCTGAAACATGTTAGCAGACCTGTTTTTTAGCTGTTTGATTGAACAGTAATACATTTATTGGAACTCAAGCTGTGTGCAGGACTACCTGCTATATTACAGAATAATATTAGGATGGCGTAAATGCATCTCAGTGTTTGAGATGATTAGATCTCAGGAAATACCTTTTCCAGCATTTGTGCATGCTGGGCCAGCTTACCTTTTCAGTCAACAATTTACAGTAAAGAAATTAATTGAGCTTTCCAACATTTTCTAATAGAGTCCAGCATTTTTCTAATAGAGTTAAGCATAGGTAGTTTGAGAATGTGTCAAATATCTTTTGCATGTGCCCTGTGCCCTGAGTCCTGGGCCTGTAGTCACTGAGCATTGATGGTGTAGTGGTGTGGCATGATGCTGTCCTTTATGACTTTCAGTGCTATTTATCTTAGGGGGTTCCAGTACTACATCATGCTCACTTCTGGTTTTACCCAGAATGCTGTGGTCCCATCCTATCAATGTGGCTACCTGGTTCTCAAGGGAATATCGGCCACAACCAATTGAAGTGGCCTTCCTTTTGTCAGAGCTGTACCAGTCACAGGCATCTACCTGTCTTGGATGTCTTCTTGTCACTGCCACTACCAATCAGTGCGGTCTTCTATGCCTGTTACATTTTAATTTGGTGCAGTATTCAGCTTGTTGCCCAAGCAATGGTTTTTACAAGCTAGCTGCCGTGCCCCTTGTGGGTGGTTTTCTGTTATCCAGCCTCCCTCATTTTCCTGCTGATTCTCATGTACCAACCTTTTAGTTTGCCTCCTAATTTAAATGTCCGCCTCCTACCTTGACCTTTGGCTATTGCTCTGGTTATCCATACCTACTACCCACTCTCACCTCTGACTTGTATCCTGGTATCTGTGTCAGCAGCTTGCTTTGACCTCTGGCCTTTATCTGGCTTTAACCAATGCTATTCTAGTGTACCTTCAGTCTGCTATTCTGCTCCAGACCAACTTCCTGCTATCTTCCAGATTTGTGTCTACTGTGCCGTGTGGATCCAAGAGCTGGGTAAACTAAGTGATCATGACCTGAGGTTAGCAAGCAGCTGAGTTTAAACTCTTGAGTAGGATCTAGGTTGTGGTGGTCAAATGTAGCCCAAAGAATTCTGTCATGAAGAGCCTGCCAGTGGTCTCAGGTGTAGCTCAAGGTGTCCATTGGAAATGAAAAAAGGGAGGGCTGTGGACCTAAACTTCACAGGTGTGCCTATTACTTTCTGTAGGGTTCTTTTGATTGCCCCTTGGGGGATCAGGAAGGATTTTTTCCCCTGCTGGAACATTGGATCATGCTTTGCTGTTTTTTTGTTTTTTTTTAAGTTTATTTTTTACATTTTATTGGTTGAATTAGATGGACTTTTTTTCAACCAGACTAACTATATAACTATATATAGGGTACCTTGTACAGTGTTGCTGGAGGGTCCACATCAGTGATAGTACACCCTGACAATGTAATAGATCAGTAATGTGAACTGTTCCGGTAGTCAGATAAGGCTGACTGCACAGACCTGGTATCTCTGAGACCTCTGTGGCCCAGTCAAGTTAATTGATTATGATAATGATTACTATTAATCATGATTAATGGTATTCAACCTATAGACCTGATCCACAGCTGTACATGGAAGGTAACAAAGCAAGCGCTCTACCATTTTATTCTCTTCACATGGTGTCTTGGTATTATGCCACATCCTCTTCATTCTTCCCAAGGCCTCCTGCTCTCCAGCTCCCTTGTCATCTCCTCCCATGTTCACATCCAAGACTTTTCCAGAGCCACAGCCATCCTTTAGAACTCTCTACTCCAATCTGTCTGGCTAATTTTCTACTCTGTCTGCCTTTAGAAGATTCCTTGAAAACGCATCAATTCAGGCAAGTGTATCTCATGTTTTCATTTCACACTAGGCACAGCATTTGTTCAAAGAATTCTTTAAGAAATGTAGTGCCTAGTGTGAAACATGTCAGAATATGACTTGTTCCTGCTGGATATTTTAGTAAAGGAAGATTATAATTTTGCATCTCAATTTGCAGTATTCCTGTTGTTGGTACAATTGATTCAACTGTTGGCAAACAGAGTACTTTGATTCAGACCTTTCATTGGTGTGTACACAGTATAGTGGATCACTAGGCTACTTTCACACTGGGGCGGTGAGATAGTTGGCGGTAAAGCTCCGCTAGTTTTAGCAGCGTTTTACCGTAGTTTTAGCGACGCTTTTAACCCCCACTAGCAGCTGAAGAAAGGGTTAACATCGCCCTTTTAGTGCCGCTGCCAAAGCAATTTGCAGGCGCTTGGGCAGCGCTGCCCATTCATTTCAATGGGCAGGGCGGTTTAGGAGTGGTGTATACACCGCTCGCACAACGCCCCAAAGATGCTGCTTGCAGGACTTTTTCTAGCGTCCTGCAAGCGCAGCGCTCCAGTGTGAAAGCACTCAGGGCTTTCACACTGGAGTGACAGGAGAGGCACTTTACAGGCACTATTTTCAGAGCCAAAACGGTAAAACACCTTAGTGTGAAAGTGGCCTTAAAGTGAGATTAAACCCTGCTTTCAGCAGCTGATTTAATCACTTACTCATGCAGCTTCTTTATCTTTAACCACCTCCTCCCCAGCCTATACTATATATATATCTAGAGTGGGAGCACTGTTAATCTGGGAGGACGTCCCTAGGGGCGCACAGTGGCATAATCTGTGACCTGCTGCGTCCACTGGATACAGCGGAACACAGATCATTGTTTCGGGCCACTGTGCATGGCCCTGGTATCATGTGATTGCTGTGACCAATCACATGTCAGTTGTTAACAATGGCTTTCATTCATAGCCACTGTGTGTACTATTGCGTCACAATAGTATAGATTGGTCAAAGTGACATGGTACAGCAATCACAGCAGACCTGTACCACATGACAGATCACAACATCACAGTAGTAAGCAAAGTTTCATAAATGAAACCTTTGAACAATGTTAGATTGCTTATTACAGTGATCATAACTGTAAAAAGCAATCAGAGTGTTAAAAAACATCCTGATCACCTCTCCTGAACAGTACAGTGTGATTTTTTTTAAATATTACTTTTTTTTTTATACTGTCACCAGTAAGTGTCCCTGTCCATTACCACTCCAGTCATATTGTGATGCTGCACTGCTCTGGTGACGGTATGTAAAAATAAAAAATAAAATACAACTTTTATCCAATTTCTTAATTTTCCAAAAAGTTGTGACAAAAAATTACAACCTCAAAAAACTCACCATGCCTCTTACTAAATACCTTGGGGTGTCTACTTTCCATCTGGGGGGTATTTGTACTGTCCTAGCATTTTAGGGCCTTTAAGAAATGAGACAGGCCCTCAGTACATCAGGATCGGTCGACTTTCAAATATATATACTGTAGCATGCAATGTCCGCCAGTGGCATGCGATCACGACTAGGAGAGGCAGAATGGGGAAATGTCTATGTAAACAAAGCATTTCCCTGTTCTGCCTAGTGACATGACAGGGATCTACTGCTCCCTGTCACCGGGAGAAGTGATCTCTTTCATGTCCTAGGTAGCCCATCCCCCTACAGTTAGAACACGCTGAGAGAACGCATATAACCTCTTGATCGCCCCCTAGTGTTTAACCCCTTCCCTGCCAGTGAAATTTACACAGTAACCAGTGGCTATTTTTTAACTCTGATCGCTGTATAAATGTGTCTGATCTGTCCGCAGCAATGTTGCAGTCCCACTAAGAATCGCCTCCATTACTAATAAAAAAAAAAACGAATGATAAAAATGCCATAAATCTATCCCCTATTTTGTAGACGGTATAACCTTTGCACAAACTAATCACTATAAACTTATTGGGATTTTTTTACCAAAAATATGCAGAAGAATACATATCGGCCTAAACTGAGAAAGAAATTAGTTTTTTTATATATTTTTGGGAATATTTATTATAGCAAAAAGTAAAAAATATTGCTTTTTTTTTCAAAGTTGTCAGTATTTTTTTGATTATAGCGCAAAAAATAAAAACCGCAGAGGTGATCAAATATCACCAAAAGTAAGCTCTATTTGTGGTAAAAAAAAGGACGTCAATTTTATTTAGGTGCAACGTCGCACGACCGCACAATTGTCAGGTAAAGCGATGCAGTGCCAAATTGTAAAAAGTGCTCTGGTCAGGAAGGGGGTAAAATCTTCTGGGGCACTGCTTGCGCTGCACTGAGCATGTGCGAGATCTGCAAGGATGAGATCCAGGAAGAAATACAGTCTGGCTTCAGATGCCCACACTTAAGATGGCCACGGCCTGCTGTAAGTTTATAAAATAACAAACTACTGCTATAAACTAACAAAACAGACCTTAGTTTACAGACTAACTTTACTAGAATACACTAAGCTTGTGTATTATAGGGGTACTTTTAATTAAAAAATATTAAAAAATATAATTTCGGCCGGAACACCACTTTAAGCTGGTACCATGACTGATGCATGCTGGTACCACCCTTGCAGGCAGGGACCATAGTTCTGACTCCTTACACTGTGTGCATCAAAATAAACACACAGCCAGTGGCCAAGGATGGAAAGAGCCTCCCCTGCTCCTCCCTCCTTCTCCTCCCCTTTTTTTAAAGTAGACTGGTTTGTTAACAGACTTGTTAATAGACTGCCAGTGCTGTCCACTATTAACAGTTTCCTATGAAGACAAGCAATTCAGAAAAGCAGCACTGAGAGAGCAGGAGCCAGCAGCAGTTGTAAACTGCAAGTGCTGGGGCAAGTATTTTAACACAAAATTTACTGGGAAATATATTTAATATTTAATACTCCCTTTACATGAAGAAAAGCGATTTCAATGTTAATTGTGCATCATTTTACTACTGACTATTGAAAAGGCTATTTGGGTTTAATATTTTGTGCACAATATAAATTTGGGTTATCTGCATGCCAGTACACAACTGTATAATCACACTGCAATTTTCTATTTTCAGCGAGTTACTAGTAAAAAAAAAACAATCAGGCTTAAATGTTGTTTTTATATGCCTGGTATAATTACATGGTCGGCCAATTCGTGGATCAGACTAAGTAGAGTCTGAAAACAAACAGGCCTTGTAACTGGATTTTCTGCTTACAAAATAGTACATTTATACTCCTTTCTGTGAGATTCTAATTTCTTGACTACATTAAGGTGACCAGATTTTTAAAATGAAATCCGGGGACATATTTTTTTTTTTTACTTGTAATGGCAGCAATCGACGACTCTTTGCCCGTCTCCGCCGCCGCTGCCCGCCTCACAGCCTGTCAAGTCTAAAGCCCCATACACACTATCAGATTTTCTGCTGATTTTTTCCTTCAGATTTACCAAAACCATATAATATGAGGTCAAACCTTAGGAGTTTCAATTTGTATGCAATTAGGCAGGCCCTTGCACTACATGGTTTTGGTAAATCTAAAGACAAAAATCAACAGAAAATCTGATAGTGTGTATGGGGCTTTACTCTTGGGGCCCCGGCTACTACTGGGTGGGGAGCGGAGGAAGATCACTCCACCAGGGAAGGCAAGGAGATAAGCAGGCAGGCGGCTGGCCGGGACTTGAGCCAAGGCAGAAGAACATGCGAGTGGAGCTGAATGGGCATGCGCCCGAAACTGAAGAAATAGTCCCTCCGCTCCGACCAGCACATGATCATCAAAAAAGGGCACAGATAATGGAAAAAAATAAATCCCCATAAGCTAGTAGGAGCGGCAGAGGAGGGGGGTGCAATTCAGATTTTTTTTCTTTTTATTCTGCACGGGCTCAGCCCCAGCCCCTGTTCAAATTCAATCAGGGGACAAAACTGGGGACAGAGTTGGTCTGGGGACAGTGTCCTCAATCCGGGGACTGTCCCCAGAAACCGGGGATGTCTGGTCACCCTAGACTACATGCTAAGGGTTCATGCTGAAAGGCGTTCTACGCTGCGTTTTCTACTCAAACACATGCAGCTGTGTTCAAATGGAAAACACAGCAACTGACAAGAGAAGGCTGCACTTGGCCTGGTTTGTCTGCAGTTCAAATGCAACTTAAAGTGTAATGCCCCGTACACACGGTCGGATTTTCAGACGGAAAATGTGTGATAGGACCTTGTTGTCGGAAATTCCGACCGTGTGTGGGCTCCATCACACATTTTCCATCGGATTTTCCGACACACAAAGTTTGAGAGCAGGCTATAAAATTTTCCGACAACAAAATCCGTTGTTGGAATTTCCGATCGTGTGTACACAAATCCGATGCACAAAGTGCCACGCATGCTCAGAATAAATAAAGAGACAAAAGCTATTGGCTACTGCCCCATTTATAGTCCCGACATACGTGTTTTACGTCACCGCGTTCAGAATGATCGGATTTTCTGTGTGAACTTTGTGTGACCGTGTGTATGCAAGACCAGTTTGAGCCAACATCCGTTGGAAAAAATCCTAGGATTTTTTTGTTGGAATGTCCGATCAATGTCCGATCGTGTGTACGGGGCATAACAGTAATTTTTTCATTTTTCCATCTATTAAATCTTCTGCCCTTGTTGTTTTAACTTTGGATAGTAAAACATTTTTTTTTTCTGCCAGTAAATACCTTATACAGCCCACTTCCTGTTTCTTGTCTGGTAAAAAGCCTAGGCTTATGACATCATGCACAGCTCTCACTCTCCTCAGAGTTGGCTAGGAAGGGAGGGGGGATGAGTCATAAGAGGGCCAATGAGAGCTACAGAGCTGGAGGCATGCCTCTGTGTGTCTGTGTAAATCCAGGAAGTGAACAGGCAGCATCTTCAACTGCCCACAGTTAAAATGGCTGCAGCCAGACTCAGTGGAGGGAGATTTCTGCAGCATATTTGGCAAGTACAGAATCACAGTATATATGAAATAATATGCAAAGTGGTTGGAGGGAAGCTTCAGAATGGCAAAGATGTTTTATTTACAAATTTTGAGCAGACTGTAGTTCCTCTTTGATAGGACATGCTGTGTCCAAAAAAATGCAATGCAAAGCAAACACAGCCTCTAAAATGCCATTACTGTCAATGGGAGTTTGTTAACCTGCATTTGATGTGTGCGTCAATCGAACCAAGACAACACCCATTGACAAGAGCCTCATCTACACTTGCAGCTGTGGGTCAGTAAAACCCCATTCAACCACTCTCCCTGTTGCTGCAGAGGCAGCGGGCAGGGGAGTACACATGGAGCGAATGTGATTGTTCGCATTGTGGCTGCGGCAACATTTTTACCCCCCCCAAGTGAATAGGGCCGCACTGTAACCGCCCCGCAACTGTGCACAGCGCACATGGTTGTGATGTGGCTGTCTAGTATTTAGTACCTTAAAACAGGCAATGAGGTGATGATACAATGCCTCCCCACCGCCTGTCTATTTGTCTCTGAAGAGTGCTCAGAATGCAGATTGCACTTCAAACAGCAAAGCAGGTGTAAACAAGCCCAAAGTCACAATCATAGCTTCTGATCCATGATACCATGGTCAGTTAACGTGTGTCCATCATATCGTAATCTCTCCTCTCTCCCCCCTTCTTGTCAGCTGCTGTGTGTGAGTGATCTCCTACCCGCCTCTCCCCTCATGCCACTATTAGTAGCTGGCAGTAAAGTCAGAGTAGGATTACTGCCAGCCCCTCTGTTATACCAAGATATGCTGCACAGTGTAAATGTTTGTTGAAAATGATGCTGCTAAATACCTTCTTTCAGATAGCCTCTGTGCGGTCATGTGACCTCCTGCCGCTCTCCTCCCCCGATCTAAGGGCTACAGAAGGAGGGGCTGAGCAGACAATGGTCACGTGACCTCTCAGCTGATGTCAGAGGGGGATCTCAGCCCTTCCCACTGTATCCCTTAGATCAGGGGAGGGGAGCGGCGGGAGGTCACGTGACCACACAGAAGCAATCTGAATGAAGTTATTTTTCGGCATCATTTTAAACAAACATTTACACTGTGTAGTATATCTTGGTATAACAGAGGGGCTGGCAGTAATCATTCTCTAACTTTACAATCAGATTAATTACTTCAGCCCTGGAAGGATTTACTCCCTTAAAGACCAGCCCATTTTTTGCAAAATGGCACTGGGTCTCTTTAACTGACAATTGCGTGGTTGTGTGACATTGTACTCAAACAAAATTGATGTCCTTTTTTTCCCACAAATAGAGTTTTCTTTTGGTGGTATTTGATCACCTCTGCGGTTTAAAATTTTTGTGCTATAAACAAAAAAAGAGCATCAATTTTGAAAAAAAAAAAAAAAAAAAACAATATTTTTTACTTTCTGCTATAATACATATCCAAAAAAAATAATAAAAAAAATGTATTCATCAGTTTAGGCCAATATGTATTCTTATACATATTTTTGGTAATAAAAATAAGCGTATAATGATTGGTTTGCACAAAAGTTATAGTCTCTACAAACTATGGTATAGATTTATGGAGTTTAATTTTTTTTACTGTTTTTACTGGTAATGGCGGCGATCTGCGATTTTTAGCAGGACTGGGACATTGCGGCAGACAAATCTGACCTCAAGTGACATTTTTTGGGGACCAGTGACATTATTACAGTTATCAGTGCTAAAAAAAAACACTGATCAGTGTATAAATGACACTGGCAGGGAAGGGCTTAATACTAGGGGGCGATCAAGGGGTTAACTGTGTTCCCTGGGTGTGTTCTAACTGTGTGGGGGATGGGCTTACTGGGACAACAAAGGGATCGCTATTCCTGATCACTAGGAACAGCAGATCTCAGTATTGTCCCCTGTCAGAACGGGGATCTGGCTATGTACTGCGATTGCGGGTGGCCGGTGGACATTGAGTAGACTGTATCTCATGCACGGACCGACGTACAGGTATATGTGGGCGGTCCGGAAGTGGTTAAGCTGGCCATGGATGGATGGATGGATGGAAGTTTGGCGATTCAGTAGGCCAGTCAGATGTGTTTTCCTCTGTGACCTCCTGAACCTCTCTCTCCTTTTCTCCTATTTGTTTGGAATGAGCAGTGCACATTAGTTGCTTTCATGTGTATTGCTCTATGCACGCTACACATCCCATAGTTTACAATCCCTAGTCCATCTTAGGAGCAAGCAAGAGAGGATTACTACGTTCCTACATAAGTGGAACCATGGAGAATGAACATAGCCACCCTTTAACAGGAAGTCAGATCACAGCAGCAAAATTAAGGAATTTGGAGATTTGAAGGAGGCTGAGAGCAATAGAAGGGACTTTTTTGATTTACGAATACATATTTGAATAGAATGTTTTTAAACCAAATTTTAGTGTCTCTTTAAGCTGTACTTGACCAGGACTACCAACACCTTTGTACACTTGTGTGCCAAAGTGAATTTTCACCACATTTACTAAGCTAAGGGAAAATTCCCCCAATTTGCCTTTAGCGAATTGACCCAATAGTGTGCTTTGAGAGTGACCCATGAAAGAGAGACCCAGATGAGAGCCCAAGATAGCTTTAATTGTTAGTACAAAATTCATATAAATACATTCAAAGTGGGGCAACGTCAGAGTTTTTATATGACTTTTATCAACAATTAAAATAGACTTTTCATCTGGTTTTGGTCTTGGCCCTCCTTTCTGTGTTTCTGCGGTTTGAACTACTTTTGCCCATCGAGGGAAGTTTTGCTGTGTGGGAGCAACTTTGCTAGGGCTTTTGAGCTTGTTTGAAGCTCCTGGTGCTGAGTGTTGGGCTGAGCTCTGACTCTGAGGAGGGGAGAAGGAACCCTGCTCTCCAAACACATGACTCTGGGAGCCAGCACACAGGCAGCACCAGGACTCAGTGAGTGGACACCTGGAGGTGGCAGGGGTTAACAGTTCTGGAAGGAGGGTCGCAGGGGTAAGCTGTATTGGAAGAGGGTGGCAAACAAGGGATAGGAGATCAGCCTGGCAGGGGATGCAAAGGTGAGCAGTGTTGGAAGATTGTGGCAGGGGATGCAAAGGTGAGCAGCATTGAAAGAGGGTGGCAGTGGGTGCAAAGGTGAGCAGCGATGGAAGAGGGTTGCAGAGGATTCAGAGGTGAGCCACGTTGGAAGAGGGTGGCAGAGCAGGCAAAGGTGAGCAGTGTTGCAGAATGGTGGCAGGGGATGCTGAGGTGAGCGGTGTTGGAAGAGGGTGGCAAGGAGTGCATAGGAGAGCAATGTTGGAAAAGGGTGGCAGGGTATTTAGAGGAGTGCAGTGTTGGAAGAGGATGGCAGGGCATGCACAGCGTAGCAGTACTGGAAGAGGGTTGTAGGAGGTGGAGAGGTGAGCAGTAAGGTTGCACGGGATACAAAGTGAGCTGCATTGGAAGATGTTTGCGGGGTAATTCCTGGAGTTGGGGGTGCATACTTACTGATTTTCAGCTGCTGAATTTTGGACTTTAGGGTGGCATTGGGGGGGGGGGTCCCTCACCATCTGCAGCAACAGAGCAATCCCACAAATTACATGAGCACCATAGAACCTCAACTCCTCCATCCCCTACTCCACCCTCTGTCCTTTGTTTTGCAAGAACAAAAGTGCCATTCCTAACTGTGACAGTGCTGTGTGTGAGAGCATCCTATAAGAGTGCCCTGTGTGAGAAAATAAAAGACACATTGGGGCTAATTCACATCAGGTGCAGTGGTGCACAGTGCTGACTTGCTCTAAGAAAGGGCAAAAAACCTTATTTCCTGTGAGGGCAGTTTAAATGCATGCATGCAAGATTTTTTTTATTAAGTACAGTGGGTTGCAAGTTAAATCGCCATGTTGCAACATCGTGAAATTTCAATAAAGTTCTGTGAACAAAAAAAGTAAACGGTGTGAGCCAGTATTGGCGTAATGGCACTGTGTCCTCCTACCGCACACAAGTGGCTGTGTGTTCAACGAGGCTTACTGGTGTGAAACCCTTATGACGTGTACACACGGGCGGACTTTTCAGCATCAAAGGTCCAACGGTCTTTCCGACAGACTTTCGACTGACTTTTGACGGACTTCCGAAGGACTTGCGAACGAACAGACTTGCCTACACATGATCACACCAAAGTCCAACGGATTCGTACGTGATGGCATACGACCGGACTAAAATAAGGAAGTTCATAGCCAGTAGCCAATAGCTGCCCTAGCGTCGGTTTTCATCCGTTGGACTAGCATACAGACGAGCGGATTTTTTGACCGGACTCAAGTCCATCAGAAAGATTTGAAACATGTTCCAAATCTAAAGTCCGTCTGATTTTCGACCGAAAAAGTCAGCTGCAGGTTAGATGAAGCCCACAGACAATTGGATTGTCCGATGGATTCGTCCCGTCGGACCAGTCCGGTCTTAAAGTCCGCCCGTGTGCACACGGCATTACTGTGAAAGAGACAGCGAAGGACTACCCCAATAGAGCGCCCCAAAGTTGGAGAGAGACTGTCCAGTGATGGCACCTTGTAAGACAGAGACACTCTGCTGTGAGTATACTCCTCTGGGCCCGTTTCACATTGGCTTCAGCTTGTATAAGAGCAGTGTGACAAAGCATTTGCAGAGTTTTCAACAAGCTTTGTTGAAGCTTTCAAAGTGCCATTTAGCTCCAGTTTGTAAACATTGAACATAGATCCTTATGGGAGTGTTGATTGCCCTTTTAAGCAAGCTGCTAGCAGGCTTCAGCACTTCTTGAAGTGTGTGGAAAGCCTCCTGAAGCCTGCTAGTAGCTTGTTTAAAGTGTCAATAAATACTACCATTAGGATTTGTATTCATGTTTTCAACATTCACAAACTGGAGATGAATGGTACTTTGAAAAATTTTAACAAAACTTGCTGAAAGCTCTGCAAATGCTTTGTCAAAGCTTGCTGTTCACACTGCTCTTATACAAGCTGAAGCCAATGTGAAGAGAGAAAGAGTATTCTGTTTGACGGAGGAACAACGTGACCATCCTATGAAAGTGGCTTGTTTAGACTTTTTTTTGGCAGTGATTGCATTGCATGTGATACTTCCCCGGCGATTAAAAACAGAATACTGCCCAAAGTCACTTAAGGTAATTAATGCATGTCTGCTTCCAAGCTTGTGTGAAATTGCCGTGGAAAGGAGGCACAAAATGAATTTCCCCCTAACTACCAATCAGATATAATTTTACTGTGGGCACAGTGAACGATGAAAGTTGATTGGTGTTAGCACACTTTGCACTTTGGCTTTGATTTATTAAATAAGCCCATCATTATAAATAAACCCCCTCATTCTGGAACTCGGTAACATAAAGCACAGTTGCAAAGAATTAATTTTACAAAGTGCTTTTAAGTACATTACACTGCCTCTCCTCCCCCGCACCATATTTCCTTTTGATGATTGAGTGATGCAAATATAATTCCTATGGGATAGATTATTGGAAAGTGCACAAAAAGAATAAAAAGAATAAACATAATAACAGGGGAGAAATGAAAGCAGACAAATAAATTGTGAATGCTTGACTCCTTCAGCCTCCCCTGTGGAAGCATTTTACATGTCTTAATTTATGGAGAAATTGTCCTATTGAGAAAATTATAATCATGTAATCTTGGGTAGAGAAAAAATGTATTTGCAGACAAAAGGTTGCCTCTAAGAATCTCTGTATAGCTTTCTGACTGGCTTTATTCTGGCAACCAATTATTACCCCTTCCCCCATTTCTCTTCCGCCTTTTTTTTTACATTTTTTTATTTTTTTTATTTGCTTGCTGTCTTGGTCCTTGTTGGAAGTGAATAGATAAACTGTTACAGTAGCCAGGAACAAGGGCAATGTCTGTGAACTATTCAGACACAGCAACACTGCAGATAGTGTTCTTCCTGGTAAACAGAAATTATCCACATGTAAAATTCCCATCATTAGCCGGGTGCATTGAACTCCTCACTGCAACCAGATTGGCTACAATGGGTTTAGTGTGTGTTGAGCTGCAGCCAGATATTGAAGGATTCTGATTTTTGGGCTGCCCTTTCCCAGAGTTATCAGACCATGGTTGGATGAAAGTACAAAATATCATTCTGTGGGTTATGAATATGATCCAAATGCTTCAAAAATTCCATGGGGCCCTGGTACAGCATCAGAACGGAGGCCAATCATATGATTCCAAAGTATTGAGTCTCATTCAGCCTAGTGCAGCTGTCGTGAAAATTGTATTTTAATAACCGTATATGTACAATACTTGCAATAATAATTTGCAGCTTGCAAATTTCTTTTTCTATTTTATGGGTCTACATTTGCATCTTTTCCACACTGACAGATCAAACAAGACAATCATCAAAAGTAAAAGTGACAAAAGTTGGGACAAACTGTAACACTGCAAGTCGTACTTTCAATTGCTTTTGTTTGGTCGCCTTTTTTTTTTTTTATATTATTATACATTTTTTTTTTTTTTTGTATACAAAAGTTATATTGAGAATGTTACCGAATTAACAGTGTTGACATTGATTTATAGCAATTAAGTGCATACATATGTAATTTGGTCAACTTTGTACAATAATATCAATAATAATGTAATGACTATTTGCAAAATGGGGAAACTTCAAATTGTGGTAAGAGGATCCTCTACATCAGTGGTTCTCAACTCCTGTCCTCAGGACCTACTAACAGGCCAGATTTTAAGTATTACCTTGGGGAGATGCAGAATAGAATACTGCAATCACTGAGCAGCAAATTATGTCACCTGTGATGTATTTCAGTTATCTTGCAAACCTGGCCTGTTAGTGGGTCCTGAGGACAGGAGTTGAGAACCACTGCTTTACATCAATGTTTCTCATTTCCAGTCCTCAAGTACCTCCAACAGGTCATGTTTTCAGGATTTCCCTCAGATGAAATGACTATGGTAATTACTAAGGCGTGGAAACTGATCAAATCAACTGTGCAAAATAATGGAACGCCTGAAAACATGACCTGTTGGGGGTACTCGAGGACTGTAGTTGAGAAACATTGCTTTACATTGAGCACAGTCATAATGTCATGTCATAATTTAAAAAGGTAAAGGGCCCTCATGGTTAGTCATTTGGTTAATTTCCAGGATAAATAAAATAGATCCAAGCAGTGGATGTACAAGCCAGAAGAGTAAAGGGGTTGGTGGGGCTGAAGAAGAATAGGTGAGAAGAAAATGTAAGTGGTAATGTAGGTGGAGTGGGTAAGAAATAAATGTTTGAGGGGTATATAATGGGTGGGGTGTGCCAGGGGGTGCAGTGGGTTAGTAGAAGTAAATGGTTAGATGGACAATACTGAATTCTCAAATTGTAAGGGTTGAAAATATGACATCCAGGGTTGCCATTTAGAAATGACTTAGCAGCATTAGCATATATCGGTCAAGATAGCTGTAATTTTTTCATTAACGAAGGTTGATTCTTTTTTTTTTTTTTTCTTTTTTTTTTTTCTAGACACCAGCAACCAACAAATATTAAAGAAATGTTACAGTTACATATTTGGTATATGAGTTGTGTAAAGCAGGGAGAAGAGGCAGGCAGCCGGTAGATAGTGTGTAAAGGAAGGCAAGACAAGGTGTGGGAGAAAGGAAGTGAGCAAACTGTAGGCACCCCCAGGTTAAAACAAAAATGGGCTCAGTGTTGAAACCTGGAGGATTGAACCACTTCTACCATGGGTACCAGATTACTGTGTATTTATGCATTGTAACTGAGATTTTGGCCTCAATTTTTTATGAACCATCACTTGAGTAGATCAAGATCTTGTTTTAGCAGACTTGGCTATAGTTTGGTTTGCTGCTGTAAGGATATGTTGCATTAGATTAAATTGAGATTTATGTAGTTTGGGTGGTTTAGGACTATTGCGCTTGTGGTAATTTTGCTGATCCCAGCAGTTTGAGTTTCAAAAACCCTGTTGCACAATTGTTGGACATTGGACAGGATCACCAGGTGTGAAAGAAAGTACCAATTTGTCCATTTGGTCACATTTGAAGTTATTGCTTTCAATGTGCAGACATCTCTGGAAATGTTATAGTAACCTTGGTGTGTACATTTTTTGTAAGTGTTTGTGTGTTAAGGGTTACTGTTATAGAGCCTGTAATATCAGTGTTGTGCCACTCATGAGGCCAATAGAGGTGGCCTCCTCAAGCGGCACTTACAGAGGCTTAGTTGGTGGTACGGTAGCACTCAGTGCATGTTCTGCCCTTGGACGGCAAACCATGATTGTTTTTTTTGGTGCAAATGCCTGCATCCTAGCACCAAAGATGCTGAGGAGCCCAGGCCACCAACATCCTAGCAACTGGAGGGTGGGGGGGGGGGAATAAACAATAGCCCCCTTAGGCAGCGCAGCACAGCTCTCATTCAGGGTCACACATAAATCCTTCATTCTTAAGGTTTATATGCAGCTTGAAGCTCAAGTGTAAGAATTCTCTGTAATAAGGGAACTTTTACAGATACGTACAGTAGTAACATTTTGTTTGTAACAGAGCTGGGCTCCTGGAGTCACCTTGCAGGCCCTTGGTGCCTTTTTTGTCTGGAGTGTACCTTTAAGCTACTGCAACAACGTTGCACTGACACAGAGTAAATATTAAACTTGGAACAGCATACACACAGGATGAAGCAGCAAAAAGAATATATTAATGCCTCAAGTATTATACAAGGTGAAAATCTGACAGTTAAGCACTGACAAGGATTCCCTAGAGAGTCGCAATGTCAGATTTCCCCACATCTATCTCAAGAACATTCAATATTTTATTTTTTATTTTCTGCCTCACGTCTATGTCCAGACCAGCGCTTTTCCAGTCTGGAATCTCCTTCAGATATTTGTAAAGGTATACATGTCTTCTGTATTTTATGATCCGCAAGCAATGACAGAAAAAGGCAGATGCATTTGTGAATGTTCATATAGTGAAACGAACCCATGTGAAATTAATTTAAATATACAGAAAACCTTGGGTGATGTTCCACTGAAAATGTATATAGTGTTCACATGTGGTGACTGGGACGGGCTGGAACCCATAGAAGACACTTTTTCTCCATGATTTGATTTAATGCTGCTCAGTTCCATTCCTCAAGGTTCATTAAAAAAGAATGTTTAGTTTTTTTTAAAAAAAGGATATTAATTTATAAGATATAAGCTGGATTTAGATTGTCATGGATGGAAGGGAGGCTTGAAGAGAGAAGTGAGGAGGAGAGAAGACAACAAAAAAGAATTGCTATCTTGTAGGGACACCTAGCTGCAACATGTGGCCAAACCTCCAGCTAGCAGCCTACAGTAATATGAATCATCTTGGGGCAAAATTGTTTAGCCGGTTTCTGGCCCAGGCACTCAACGCAGACCTTAGTGTCTGCCACACTTGCACTGATGGCAGGTTTTAAACTCCAGTTCTGAGCACCCCTGTTTCATATCCTTGGCAATCTATTTTCATGCCTGGATCACACTATCTCATAGGGCCCTGCATTTTCCATGTACTTTTAGGTTAGGGATCAGCAGGTCCAACCATACGCCTGAGGCCCATGAAACACAGGGGCTCAGGTCGCATGGCATGTGTTCCCTTGTGGGGTCTTCTTTCATGGCCAGGAGGGGACCTCTTGCCTTAACCATCAAAAGTTCCTAGGTCGATCAGGTTTGGACTAATTACTTCAAGTTACACTCCCCTGATATTGGCTGGACTTTATAAGTTACACTCCCATCTAGGTTTCTGCATTGATTTCCCATCTAACACATTATGAGTTTACCTTGTCAGTATTTGACTGCTTGCAGCAATCACACCCACTTTACATGCTAATGCCCTGTACACACGGTCGGACATTGATCGGACATTCCGACAACAAAATCCATGGATTTTTTCCGACGGATGTTGGCTCAAACTTGTCTTGCATACACACGGTCACACAAAGTTGTTGGAAAATCCGATCGTTCTAAACGCGGTGACGTAAAACACGTACGTCGGAACTATAAACGGGGCAGTAGCCAATAGCTTTCGTCTCTTAATTTATTCTGAGAATGCGTGGCACTTTGTGCGTCAGATTTGTGTACACACAATGGGAATTTCCGACAACGGATTTTGTTGTCGGAAAATTTTATAGCAAGCTCTCAAACTTTGTGTTTCAGAAATTCCGATGGAAAATGTGTGATGGAGCCCACACACGGTCAGAATTTCCGACAACAAGGTCCTATCACACATTTTCCGTCGGAAAATCTGACCGTGTGTACAGGGCATAAGACTTTCGTGTATGCATTCGGAGACTCTTCTCATTTTCAGGATGCTTTACTTGGAAATAAACGTTAGTTGCAACCGTATAACACATCGCTTGAACAGCACCTAGTAGGTAAAGTCCCAGAGATATTGCTTAACTCAGTTCCAAACATGTGGTAGAGTTATGCCATGTACTGGCGGACAATCCGACTGTGTGTGGGCTCCATCGGACCCGTAGCTGACTTTTTCGGTCACAAAATCTGACGAACTTTAGATTTGGAACATGTTTCAAATTTGTCCGACGGACTCGAGTCCGGTCGAAAAATACGCTCTTTTGTATGCTATTCTGACGGACGAAAACCTACGCTAGGACAGCTATTGGCTACCGGCTATCAACTTCTTTATTTTAGTCCGGTCGTACGTCATCACGTACGAATCCTTCGGACTTTGGTGTGATCGTGTGTAGGCAAGTCCGTTTGTTTAAAAGTCCGTCGGAAGTCCGTCAAAAGTCTGTCGAAAGTCCGTCGGACCAGTCCGGTCACAAAGTCCGCCCGTGTGTACGCGGCATTATAGTCCCACAAGGTGGTAGACAGTCCAACTGTAAGAGAAAGGAGTGTCCATAAGAATAGTAGGAACTGTTCCAAGCATGAATACTTACAATACTGTTTCTATTGTTGGTGGCAAAAGAGGAGTGTTGCAGTACGTAAAACACTTACAATACTGTTTGCATTGTTAGTGGCACAAGAGGAGTGTTGCAGTACTTACAGTATGTTACTGATGAATAGTAACCTCTCATATAGGATCTCCATTCTCACTTTTCCAACTACATGCATTAAGCCTCAATACCCAAAGTGGAAAGTGCACACATGAACCATCTCAGAACTCTATCTTGACTTTCCCTCCTCCTCCCAGGCCCCAAGCAGAAAAGCACTCCTGAATAGTTGGGATGCAGAAACTCTCCCTGAAAGGGGCAGTCACATGCATTCTTCTATGCTGCTACATAATAATGCTGCATAATAGTGCATACTTTAAAACAATCATAAACCAACCTATTTATTTATTTTTTTTAATATTCCTCAAGGCAGACAGTGCATATAGTGTATGTATATACAAAAGTTATACACATTTAGGAAAAGGCAGGCGTACAAACAAAATAGTTCTTAAAAATAAGGGAAAAACGTTATAGAAAGATTACCTAAGTATTTCTTAAATAGTTAGATAACAATATAAATAATAAATAAATGATATAATTTACTCTGATACCCCTAACTAAAATCTAGTGGAACCAATTACCTTCAGAAGTCACCTAATTAGTAAATAGAGTCAACCTGTGTTTAATTTAGTCTTGGTATAAATACAGCTGTTCTGTGAGGCCCTTAGAGGTTTGTTAGAGAACCTTAGTAAACAAACAGCATTATGAAGGCCAATGAACACACTGCTCTATCCATCATCCGAAAATGGAAAGAGTATGGCACAGCTGCAAACCTACCAAGACATGGCCGTGCACCTAAACTTACAGGCTGGGCAAGGAGAGCATTAATCAGAGCTGTAGCCAAGAGGCCCATGGTAACTCTGGAGGAGCTGCAGAGATCCACAGCTTGGGTGGGAAAATCTGTCCACAGGACAACTATTAGTTGTGCATGCCAAAAATCTGGCCTTTATGGAGGAGTGGCAAAAAGAAAGCCATTGTTAAAAGAAAGCCACAAGAAGTCCCATTTGCAGTTTGCGAGAAGCATTGTGGGGGACACAGCAAACATGTGTAAGAAGATGCTCTAGTCAGATGTGACCAAAATTGAACTTTTTGGCCTAAAAGCAAACTGGAAAACTGACACTGCACATCACCCTGAACACACAATCCCCACCGTGAAACATGGTGGTGGCAGCATCATGTTGTGGGGATGCTTTTCTTTAGCAGGGACAGGGAAGCTGGTCAGAGTTAATCGGAAGATGGATGGAGCCAACTACAGGGCAATCTTTGAAGAAAACCTGCAAAGATTGGGGCAGAGGTTCACCTTCCAGAAGGACAATAACCCCAAACATACAGCCAGAGCTACAATGGAATGGTTTAGATCAAATCATATTCATGTGTTAGAATGGCCCAGTCAAAGTCCAGACCTAAATCCAATTGAGAATCTGTGGCAAGACTTGAAAATTGCTGTTCACAGACGCTCTCCAACCAATCTGACAGAGCTTGAGCTATTTTGCAAAGAAGAATGGGCAAAAATGTCACTCTCTAGATGTGCAAAGCTGGTAGAGACATCCCCAAAAAGACTTGCAGCTGTAATTGCAGTGAAAGGTGGTTCTACAAAGTATTGATTATGGGGGGCTGAATACAAATGCACGCCACACTTTTCACATATTTATTATTGAAACAAATTTGGAAAACCATTTATCATTTTCCTTCCACTTCACAATTATGTGCCACTTCATGTTGGTATATCACATAAAATCCCAATAAAATACATTGATGTTTTTAGTTGTAACATGTCAAAATGTGGAAAATGTACAGGGGAATGAATACTTTTTCAAGGCACTGTATGAATATATATATTATATATATTCAGCTCTCTGAGGATCTGAGGAATCTCAGGCGGTTGAGAGGTACATATGTGTGCATTTACAAATATACTTTATTACAATCTTAACCACTTCAACATCGGACCCTTTCTCCCCAGGCCAATTTTCAGCTTTCACCTCTGTCGCACTTTAAATGACAATTGCGCGGTCATGCAACACTGTACCCATATGAAATATTTATAATTTTTTTACACAAATAGAGATTTCTTTTGGTGGTATTTAATCACCACTGGGTTTTTCTTTTTTTTTTAAACAAAAAAAGACCAAAACTGTTGAAAGAACGGGTTTTTCTTTGTTTTTGTTATAAAATTTTGCAAATAAATAAGCTTTCTTCATGTATTCTGCTACATTTCCTTGGTGACAATAACCCAAATCAGTGTATCTTATTTATTCTGTAGGAAAGTTATAGAGTCCACAAACTATGGTATATATCTGAAAACCTGATGTACTGACGGATCTCATTTCTTGAGGCCCGAAAACGCCAGGACAATACAAATATCCCCCCCCCCCAAATGATTCCTTTTTGGAAATTAGACAGTCCAAGGCATTTATTAAGAGGCATGGCAAGTTTTTTGAAGTTGTAATATTGTGTCAAAATTCTTTGGAAAATAATTAAATAAAAGATTTTTTTTTTATATATATACTGTCACCATTTTTTTTCTTTTTTATTACATTTTTTTTCTAAGAATATTTTTCGACACACTGATCAGAATCCTAGTAACACTGTACTACTCTGGGGAAGTGATCAGGATTTTTTTTTTTTACACAATATGATTGCCAATGCCAATGAATTTCATTGGTACAAGCAACAATTTTACTGAATGAAACTGATTCAGTTTCTGTTGTTGTGATTAGCTGTGATTGGTCAAAGCTAATCACATGGTACAGATAGGCCCTGTATGAACCATGTGATCACTTTGACCAATCACAGCTAACAACACAATTGTATACAATGGATGGCATGAAAGGAAGCCATCCATTGTTTACAGCTGTCATGTGATCTGCTATGATTGGTAACAGTGATCACATGACACTGTCAGCGGGCCAGTGTAGGAATCAGTAATTGGCTGTGTCCTGTGGAGATAGTTGGTGACAGATCGTGTCGCTAAGCGGTGCCTTCTGAGAGGACGTCATTTGATGTCCACTCTGAAGGAGGAAAGTTCTGCCTGGCCTTAAATCTGCTATAGGCCAGGCAGGAAGGTGTTAAAGACATCAATAAATCAAGCATAAAGTAATTGAGAGGGGTCTGGCTGCAGACTGGAGTTCCACTCTAGACAGGAAACATGTGGCCTCCACTCAAACTTTTTTTTTTTTTAATCACCTTTAATGTAACAAACAACCAATAGACACAACTCAAGTGAGTGGAGGCCACATGTTTCCTGTCTGGAGTGGAGCTCCAGTCTGCAGTCACATACCATTGCACGCAAGCAGTGATCAGATACCAGTGAAGGAGTTAAAGTGATTGTAAAGGCTTGTTTTTTTAATTTAAGAATAAACAAACATGTTATACTTACCCCTTCTGTGAAGTTGGTTTTGCACAGAGCAGCCTGGATCCTCCTCTTCTTGGGTTCCTATTTGCTGCTCCTGGCCCCTCCCTCCTATCGAGTTCCCCACGGTTAGCAGCTTCCTATGGGAGCACTGGAGCCAAGTCACAGCTCCGTGTGTCCATTCAGACACAGAGCTCTGACCCAGCCCCACCCCCTCTCTCCCCTGAATGGCTGACTGACTTTGAATGACAGCCGTGGGAGCCAATGGCACCGCTGCTATGTCTCAGCCAATCAGAAGGAGAGTCCTGGACTGCTTAGACCGGGCATGTCCAAAGTCTGGCCCACAGGCCAATCGCGGCCCGCTTTCCGGTTTTGAACGGCCCGCCTGGTTATTTGGACATATATATCTTTTGTGGTCCCCAACCATCTCCCAGCGCCGGGACCACAAAAGATATATATGTCCAGATGCCTTGGAGGGGAAAGGGGGCAGACAGGACGAGAGCCGTGCACACAGCAGTATTTCCTGTTTACATGGTGGCCTCTGTAATAGGTAGTCCCGTCTCCGGCGCTGCCATTGGACGACTGTTCTGTCCATCAAAGGAGGTGAGACTTTCTATTAAAGAGGCCACCGAGAACACAGGAGTTTCTCCTGTATGTTATCTTTTGGCACTCGTCCCGCCCTCTCCCTCTCCCCTCCGAGGCTGCAGATGGATGGGCATAATTCAGGCTGCACTGATTGCAATGGTGAGTCTGCATTCCTGACATTCCTGACAATGATGGGAGCTGTATTCCTGACATTCCTGACAATGATGGGGGCTGCATTCCTGACATTCCTGGCAATGATGGGGGCTGCATTCCTGACATTCCTGGCAATGATGGGGGCTGCATTCCTGACAATGATGGGGGCTGCATTCTTGACATTCCTGGCAATGATGGGGGCTGCATTCCTGACATTCCTGGCAATGATGGGGGCTGCATTCCTGACATTCCTGACAACGATGGGGGCTGTATTCCTGACGTTCCTGACAATGATGATAGCTGTATTCCTGACGTTCCTGACAACGATGGGGGCTGTATTCCTGACATTCCTGGCAATGATGGGGGCTGTATTCCTGACATTTCTGACAATGATGAGGGCTGCATTCCTGACATTCCTGGCAATGATGGGGGCTGCATTTCTGACATTCCTGACAATGATGGGGGCTGCATTCCTGTCATTCCTGGCAATGATGGGGGCTGCATTCCTGACAATGAAGGGGGCTGCATTCCTGACAATGATGGGGACTGAATTCCTGACATTCCTGACAATGATGAGGACTGCATTCCTGACAATGATGGGGACTGAATTCCTGACATTCCTGACAATGATGAGGGCTACATTCCTGACAATGATGGGGGCTGCATTCCTGAAATTCCTGACAATGATGGGGGCTGCATTCTTGACATTCCTGACAATGATGGGGGCTGCATTTCTGACATTCCTGACAATGATGGGGGCTGCATTCCTGACATTCCTGACAATGATGGGGGCTGCATTCCTGATGTTCCTCACAATGATGGGGGCTGCATTCCTGATGTTCCTGACAATGAAGAAGGATGCATTCCTGATATTCCTGACAATGATGAGGGCTGCATTCCTGACATTCCTAGCAATGATGAGGGCTGCATTCCTGACATTCCTGACAATGATGGGGGCTGCATTCCTGACAATGATGGGTGCTGCATTCCTGGCCATACTGGGTGCTGCATTCTTGGCCATGATGGGTGCTGCATTCCTGACAATACTGGGTGCTGCATTCCTTGTAATGGGGGGTGCTGCATTCCAGATCATACTGGGTGCTGCATTCTTGGCAATGGTGGGTGCTGCATTCCTGGCAATGGTGGGTTCTGCATTCCTAGCAATGGTGGGTGCTGCATTTCTGGCAATACTGGGTGCTGCATTCTTGGCAATAGGGGCGCTGCATTCCTGGCCATACTGGGTGCTGCATTCCTGGCAATACTGGGTGCTGCATTCCTGGCAATGGTGGGCGCTGCATTCCTGGCAATGGTGGATGCTGCATTCCTGACAATGGGGGTGCTGCACTGATGGCAATGGTAGTGCTGCATTCATGGCAATGGTTGGGCTGCAGATGGGCACTGACCCTTATTTTGCTTCATGGTTCTTTATTTAAAATTTAAGTTTCTTTCCTGAAACTTCCCTCTTAAAGTGAAGGGGCGTGTTATACGCCAATAAATATGGTATATCCAAATAACAATAACTCAGCTCTGTGTGAGTTGCTGCGACAGGGAGATCGGAGCTTGTCAATTCACAATGATTGCTGCACTGGGCACTCCCATTAACCCCCAATCGCTGGTACCACAGGCAACGTTAGTGTGATGGTCAATGGCAAGTATTTTCCTTTCACTTGGGGTCACTGGGAAGAATTATCTCCCTACAGATAGCTAAAAAAATCAGTGGTGTCAATAGGAACTTTATCAACCTCTGGAGGAACCCTGGTTGAAAAACCCTGTGATAAACACTCATTAGGGATGAGCCGAACAACCCCCCCGGTTCGGTTCGCACCAGAACTTGCGAACAGGCAAAAAATTCGGCAGAACACGCGAACACCGTTAAAGTCTATTGGACGCGAACATGAAAAAACAAAAGTGCTCATTTTAAAGGCTTATATGCAATTTATTGCCATAAAATATGTTTGGGGACCCGGGTCCTGCCCCAGGGGATATGCATCAATGTAAAAAATTTTTTTAAAAACGTCCATTTTTTCAGGAGCAGTGATTTTTTTTAATGCTTAAAGTGAAACAATAGAAATTAAATATTCCTTTAAATATCATGCTGGGGGGGGGTGTCTATAGTATGCCTGTAAAGTGGCGTAGTTTTCCCGTGTTTAGAACAGTACCACAGCAAAATGACATTTCTAAAGGAAAAATTGTCATTTAAAACTGATCGCGGCTGTAATGAATTGTTGGGTCTCAGCAATATAGATAAAACTCATTGAAAAAAAGAGTATGGGTTCCCCCTCCAGTCAATTACCAGGCCCTTTGGGTCTGGTATGAATACATATGTTTGACTCGAACATCGGGCTCATCCCTAATGCCGCGTACACACGAGCGGACTTTTTGACCGGACTGGTCCGACGAACTATGCGACGGACTTTCGACGGACTTCCAACTGACTTTCCGAATGAACGGACTTGGCTACACACAATCACACCAAAGTCCGACGGATTTGTACGTGATGACGTAAGACCGGACTAAAATAAGGAAGTTGATAGCCAGTAGCCAATAGCTGCCCTACCGTCGGTTTTTGCCCGTCGGACTAGCATACAGACGAGCAGACTTTTCTATAGGAACTGGGTCCGGCCGAGTTCAGACGTAAAGATTTGAAACATGTTCCAAATCTAAAGTCCGTCAGATTTTCGACCGAAAAAGTCCGCTGCAGGTCCGAGGAAACCCACACACGGTCGAATTGTCCTCCGGACTCGGTCTGTCGGACCAGTCTGGTCGAAAAGTCCGTGTGTACGTGGCATAACACTCATAAATAAGCACATACCTGTGAAAAAACAAAATACTCCCCTCTCACTATTGCTAGTTTCCCTGCGGACTTTAAGAGACCAGTTCCCCAGATTGGAGCAGCGTTCAGGCATGTAGGCAGCAAGAGACGCAAGCACTCTATTTATTCTTCACAGGTATGTGCTTACTTATGCGTTTTTTTTTGTTTACAAGAGTTTTATTTGGAAGTTTGAACAAACATTTTCAATACAATAAAGGAAGTTTCATATAACAATACAGTGTGGTATTTGGATGATACATGGATAATACAGTAAAGGAGTGAAATTTGAACATACAATGTAATTTTATTGGTAGAGGATTGACTGGTATATATAGGAAGGTATATCATTCTAAGTATAGATTATGACATTTAGTTAGATTATTGTTACAATTTAGATTTTCAAGGGTAACGAAAACCTTATCTCTTAGCAGGTTATTTAAGGAAGTGTTGATTCTGTGAGGGGTTCTGGTAAGATCCAGTAGTTCCATTTATTATCAAAGATATGCACACTATCATGAAGCGTATGGTGGATCCTTTCTGAAAGTCTAAGCATTTCCATCCGACTCAGAACCTGCGGCCATGATAGATTGTTAGTTCTCCAGTTGAGTGCTATCATCCAATGAACTGAACTGATCAATGAGTGTAGCAGTCTAATGCAAGGTACTGGTGTCTTTGGAACATTAGCATATAGAATGCACGTTTGTGAAGTGAGGGAGATTTTTTGTTTAGAAGGTTCTTCAATTCTGTCTATAGCTGCTTGCCAGATGGGTTTGAGACAGTCACAACTCCAGAATATGTGTATGAAGGTACCACGCTCTGAGCAGCCCCTAAAAGAGTTGGGGGATGCTTCAGGATAGAAGGAGTGTATTTTGGTAGGGGTCATGTACCATCTTGTGAACAGTTTAATAGGGGATTCCCTGAAAGAGACAGCTCTATTGCTTGTACGGAGATTTTCAATAATTTCATTCCATAACTCAGAGGTGAAAGAGCATTCCAACTCAGACTCCCAGTGTATCATTGGAGCAGATTTTTCTGGCATGGTGAGGGAGTTTATGTATCTATAGAGTTGTGAGATTAGGCCTCTGTGTCTTGAGGAATGTATGCATATTTGTTCAAAGATGGTATTTGAGGTATGGATTTGTAGTGAGTAGTGTAGTGAAAAGAATTGTTTTATTTGAGTGTAGTGGGTGAGCTCTGAGTGGGGTAGATTGTATTTTGTTTGAAGAGTGTCAAAGGGAGGAAATTCTGATTTTACTAATGAGAGAACCCAAAGTGGTAAGGTTATTTTTAATCCATATTATGAACGAGTTATAATCATTGTAGGAATGCATGAATCTAATATCTCCTAGGTATGAGGCTAGAGGAGGGGTGCTAGAAACTAGTTTAAAGGGGTCTTTAATCTTTACCCATAGTTGGAAGAATTGGGCAACTATCATGTTAGATTTATTTAATATTCGATACTTGCATTGGTTGGACCATAATATTCCTTGTAGATATAGAGGGGAGATTGAGAATGACGCGAAAATTTTCCAGGGGATATTGGGGATTGAGGCATACCATTGGGAAAGTTGTGAGAGTCTGGCAGCAAGAAAGTAGTGCCATAGGTTTGGAAGGCCTAGGCCACCATTGTTTTGTGGTCTGTGCATAAGAGAATAGCTGCATCTAGGTTTTTTATTATCCCAGATGAACTTATTAATTTCTCTTTGAAGGGATAGGATTTTGGTTTTGGGAACATTGATGGGGAGGGCTCTAAAATAATATAGAAGTTTGGGGATAATTGACATTTTAATGGCGCAAATTCTGCCAGGGAAAGAGATATGATAAGAGGACCATTTTTTGAGTAGGGAACTTATGTGGGAGAATGTTGGGGGGTAATTTTCTTTGTAACTTGATTTGAATGATGGGGTGATAAGGACACCGAGGTATCTGTAGGATTGTGTGCTCCATGTGAATGGGAAGTTTTGTTGTAAACGCGATTGTGTGTTTTGAGGGAGATTGATAGGTAGAGCTGAACATTTGTTTATATTAATACCTAGTCCTGAGATATTATGGACATTTTTGAGTTCTGTGAGAAGATTGGGTATGGAGATAAGTGGGTCGAATAAGAATAATAGGGAATTGTCAGCGTATAAGCTTAATTTAAATTCATTGGGGTCTTTGGTGTAACCTTTTATATTATTGTGTTTTCTTAATGCATGTGCCAGGGGTTCAATAGCTAAGGCAAATAGAAGTGGGGATAGGGGGCAGCCCTGCCTAGTTCCCCTGCTCAGAGGGAAGAATTTTTAATTATGACCTGGGATTTGATTCTGGTATATGGAGAATGGTAGCGAGCATTGAAGCCATGTAAAAACTTATCAGAGATTCCAAATTTGGGGAGGAGGTGATTTAGGTAGGACCAGTTGACGCTATCAAATGCCTTGTGGATGTCTAGGCTTAGAAGGCAGGCTGGTCGTGAGTGGAGGTTGGCGTCTTGGATAATATTAGAAACTAGTCTGATGTTGTCAACTATTTGTCAGCCTTGGATATATCCAGTTTGGTCAATGTGGACAAGATTGGTGATCACTGTTGCCAGTCTGTCTGCCAACAATCTGCCAAATAATTTAAGATCGTTATTTAGTACTGAGATGGGGCGAAAGTTTTGTGGAAGGGTGTGGTCTTTGAGTGGTTTAGGGATTAGTGACATGTTGGCCAGGAGCATTTTTCAGGAAAGTGGTTTCCTTGTAGGTTATGATTAAATAATTTGGTAAGGTTGGGTGCTAGAAGGGGTGCAAATTGTTTATAGTAGGAAGATGTGCAGCCATCTGGGCCTGGAGCTGTGGATGTTTTAAGGGATTTATTATATTTGTTATCTCTAGGACAGTGCATGGTTCGTTTAGAGAATTGATTTGATCATTGGCAAGGGTTGGGAGTTGTAGATTATTTAACCAGTCAAAAGAAGAACTTTAGTTTTGGGGTTTTGGATCTGAAAGAAGGTTTTTGTAAAAGGATGTAAATATTTGTAGGACTTCTTGTGGGTGGGTAACTAAGTTGCCATTTTGGTCACGTAGTTTGTACAGATGTGGTGGTTTTTGGTCTTGGTTGAGTTTACGTGCAAACATGGTAGATGCAGAGTTTCCACGTAGCAAAATTTTAGCTTTAGAAAATCTAAGAGCTTTTTCTGTGTTTGCCAATAGAATTGTATCTAACGCTAGACGTTTTTCTTTTATTTGGCGGTTAAAATCTTGTGAAGGTGCGTAGTGTAGTTTTTTGTAAAGGAGATTCAGGTCTTTAGTAAGACACTTAATTTCTGTAAGCTTATCCTTGTTTTTAGCTGCTGCAATATTGATGAGGTGTCCTCTCAAAACAGCTTTGTGTGCTGACCAGAGTGTTGTGGGAAGGATGTCCACTTTAGAGTTTTCAGTGAAATAGTTTTCTATATGCGTGGATATTTTTTGGATATTGGAGGGGTCGGTTAAAAGGGAATCGTTTAGGCGCCAATTGAAGGGAGTAGGAGTCAGACCTATATGAGATGTGTCAAATGAGACTATGCTGTGATCCGACCATGGGCATGGGTGAATGTATGCTTTGTTAGAGTTGGTGAGGATTGGTGTACAGAAGATATAGTCTAGTCGGGCATAGCAATCGTGAGGGTGGGTACTTATGCGTTTTTAATCTAGTGACAGGGTCTCTTTAAAAGACTGCCTGCATTTTTGCTGGATAGATATAACCAGCTTCATTGGTGGGGAATCCAATATGGCTGACAATATTTGACTATTCTTTTGGACACCAAACAATTCAGAAAGGGTATGATTTGGTGCTTTATTTACATACAAGTCATTGTTAACTAACAGAATACACAAGGAAACATCCTATGTTCTGTAGTGTGGTTTCCCCTTTTGTTAACCTTGAAATAACCTGCTGCATTGTCAAGAATGATTTTTGTCACATCTCAACATGGCCACTGCTTTAGGTACCAGAAAGCAGCCGTCTGAAAAGGCCCGGCTAGGATTGGTGGAAAGGTGTGACTGTCACATCAATTCTGAATCTTTATTGTTATTTATTCTGCATTTCATATTCAATGGTAAACTGAAGTGAATGTCAATTGATGCTTTGCTTGTTGTTCATTTACAATCGGCCGTATGCCTGATAATTAATTGCTGTGTCTACATTTCTGTCTCCAGAGATCTGAGGAATAACTTGATTAGCACCATCGAGCCGGGGGCCTTTTATGGACTTTCTGAACTGAGGCGTCTGTAAGTATTAATTCTGTTTGAATTACTTTGTAAATTGTGTTCACATCGACATTTTACCACAGGGAACAGCAATATGTCACCAAGCAATAACATTGGATCCTGGCACTGGGTATAAACCATTACAGTGATTTTTAGATGTGTGTAGATGTACTACAATGATTTCATCTCCTTTCAGGATGTAAAACACTAAATGGAAATGTTTTATTATTCCCTAATGACAATACTTTTCATTGCAATTATACATGCCATTGGTGTGGCCATGTTGATTGATTAAAAACATGATGGACAAAAACACTGCTGCTGCTTTTCAACATATCATTCTTTATTTTACCTTGATTTTACTTTTAAAGTACAGTATATGGTAACCAGATCAGTACAATCTCCTATAAGCTTTAATATGTTAAAGCGGCTGTAAACCCCCACTTTGTCATTTTTACAGGTGAGCCTATAGTAAGGCTTACCTGTAGGCAAAATAATTATCTCCTAAACCTGCATGGTTTAGGAGATATTTACCCTGCACGAGCTCTGAAGGTCCGGCTTACCGTGCCGAAACTACACGCCGGACTGACATCATCGCGGATCCAGCGCCAGAGCCCGCAATCCCGGACGAAAGGATAGGAGAAGATGTCAGCCTTCTCAGCGGTGACCGGGTGCCGCTAAGAGGGCTTTGTTCTAAGGTGAGTATTTCATAATGTGCTAGTATGCGATGCATACTAGCACATTATGCCTTTGTCTTGCAGGGTTTTTTTCCCCTAACTTTACAACAGCTTTAATGTAATCTCCATCGTCATTTTTGATATTTTTAAGCCTGGAGATTTTATAAAAGCTAAATTGTAGTGTGGGTGAGTGGCAGCAGTTTTTACCATAATGTGCAAGTTTGCATATCAAAAATTTACATTAAGGTAGACTTATTGTGGGGAAAATAATTATTTGCCTACTTTCAAAAAATGAAGGTTCTATCATTTTTTATCATAGGCGTATTTTAAATGCTAGAGACAGAATATCAACCAAAAATCCAGAAAAAAACACATGATACAAATGTTATAAATTGAGTTAAAGTTCAGTGAGTAAAATAAGTATTTGATTCCCTACCAAACAACAATAATTGTGGCTCCCACAGACTGGCTACAGTATGTGCTCATGTGGTACACAGATTAGTCCTGTTGATTTAAGAAGGTGCTCCTAACGACAAATCATTATGTGTATAAAAGACACCTGTCCACAAAATTTCTTTCTTCTATTCAAACCTTACCATTAGGAATGAGCCCGTGGTTCGAGACGAACGTAAGTTCGACTCGACCATCGGGTGTTCGTTTGCTGCGGAACGCCCCATAATGCACTGCGAGATCACAGTGCATTGACGTCCGATGATTGGCCAAAGCATGCACCTGACCTGCATGCTTTGGCCAATCACAGTGCACTCTGCTGAGAGAGCCATAATTGGCCAAAGGCAGGATGCCTTTGGCCAATCATGGCTCAGGGGGACTAAGTCCAAGCCCCACACTATATAAGGCTGCTTACATAGTGGGCGTGTATAGTGTGTGGATGGAGAGATAGATTAAGCTGGATTAGGCAGACAGGTTAGATAGTGGCGTGCAGGCAGTGTATTTATATATATATATATATATATATATATATATATATATATATATATATATATATATATATATATATATATATATATATATATATATATATATACAGTCTAGTGTGTGTGTGTGTGTATATATATATATATATATTTATATATATATACTCTGCATTTAGTGTAGACTAGATATTCAGCGTAGACTCTATATTCAGTCAGTGCAGGCAGTGTAGTATATAAAACACAGTGTATTGAAGTGGTTAAGGGGAACCCCGCTCAAAAAAACAAAAAAAAAAGCACCTTGTCCCTATGTTGATGGGGACAAAGCCCTCATCCCCACAACCCTTGCCCTGTGGTTCTGGGGGTCTGCGTGTACGGGGCTTTACAGAATCTGGAAGCCCCCTTTAACAAGGGGCCCCTAAATCCTGGCTGCTCCTATGTGAATGGGTATAGGGTACATTGTACCCCTACCCATTCACCAAAAAAGTGTCAATAAAGTAAAATTGACAGGAGACAGTTTTGGACAATTCCTTTATTAAAAAAACAAAAAGTGTCCTGCGATGTCCATCCATCCTCAAATACAATGCTGACGGACCTGAAAAGTAGAAGAAAAAAAAATCTCCGCCTCGATGGGAGGCGTCCCACCAGCTCCTGTCTCTTGGCTGTGACAGCTGTTATATAAGCAAGGACAGGGCCACCCGGTGAAGCAACCGGGTGACCCCGCCCCTTCTGACGTTATGTGATGTCACATGATGTCAGAGGGGGCGGGGTCACCCATTTACATCACCAGGTGGCCCCACCCTTACCTATATAACAGCTGTCACAGCCAAGAGACAGAAGTCGCCGGGAGGCCACCCATGGAGGCGGGAGAGCCTTTTTTTTTCTATTTTGCGGGTCCATCGGGCGGCGTGATTGAAGATGGATGGACATCGCGGGACTCTTTTTATTTTTTAATAAAGGAATTGTCCAAAACTGTTTCCTGTCGTTTTTACTTTTTTGACACTTTTTTGCTACATTTGACCATTTTTGTTCTACATTTTGGCATCTGGTTCCCCTTAAAATCCATACCAGACCTGAAGGGCTCATTTACACTTGCTTCGGCTTCAACACAAATGGACGGCTAGTTTATAGTTGCTTCAAAACAAGGCTTCCGACAGGCTTTTTTAAAGCTCTCTGAACGCTGTCACTAAATAAAATGGTTAGCTTCCAGTCCTGTTTACACCTGCTTTTGCTTTGCTTTGCTTCAACTTCGCTTCAAAAATTATACCCCATGTAGCTTCAGTGGTGCAAAGCAGGTGTAAACAGGACTTTAAGCTAACCATTTTATTTAGTGACAGGGGCATTGACTGGCGTTCAGAGAGCTTTACCAAAGCCTCTCTGAAGCCTTGTTGAAGCCTTGTTAAAGGATGTCCTAAGCCTTGTTTTGAAGCAAGTGTAAACTAGCCCTTAAAGCAGAGTTCCACCCAAAAATTGAACTTCCGCTTTTCCGGTTCCTCCCCCCCTCCGGTGTCACATTTGGCACCTTTCAGGGAGGAGGGGGGAGCATATACCTGTCTAACACAGGTATTTTGCTCCCGCTGTCGGGCATAGATACCCGAGCAACCCGCGGGTATCTACGCCACTTCCGGCGCCTTCTCCGTCCCCCCCGCTGTCTTATGGGAGACACACAGGTCCCAGAACACAGCAGGGACCAATGGGATAGTGCAGCGCAAGTCGCGCATGCGCAGCAGGGAACCAGGAAGTGTAGCCGCAAGGCTTCACTTCCTGATTGCCTTAATGAAGATAGTGGCGGCAGCAACCGAAAGCCGAGGGGAAGATCGGCTTTGGGTGCCGACATCGGGGGGGGGGCCCTGGACAGGTAAGTGTCCTTATTTTAAAAGTCAGAAGCTGCAGTATTTGTAGCTGCTGACTTTAAACAAAAAAAAACGGCGGACCTCTGCTTTAAGGTAAAACTTTTTTTTAGCTATGGATAGAGTGGAGAGGGATTAAAACACCTACCAGTTTTTATTGCTGCCTGTGCCCACGTTGGGAGATTCAACCTCTCTATTTGTCCTGTTTACACTATCATTGAAAGTGAAAGTAAAAGAAAATCCCAAATTTTAGGTTGTCCCCAAAAATGTAATCAAAGGGAAATCTTCCAATGGGGACACTAGTTCTGGTGGCCTGAGGGGCCCCAAGGGATACCCTTAATTTGCAAGTATTTCCTCGTACTTCCTGTTTTGGCTCCTGTTTTGGCTCTGAGACAGGAAGTGAAGGTAAATCTAGCCCAATAGGACAAAAAAAACTGACAGGGGTTAGAAACCTCCCGTACTCTCTCCCATAGTTCTACTTTACTTTTAAATCATCTGCATAAGAGGTTATAAACAATATATATATATATATATATATATATATATATATATATATATATATATTTAAAAAAAATAATAAACATGTTATACTTACTTGCTCTGTGCAAAGGTATTGCACAGAGTGGCCCCAAACCTCCTCTTCTGGGGTTCCCTCCGGGGCTCTTGGCTTCTCCTCTTCTCTGTACACCATCGCCAGAAGCTGCTTCCTATGCTGGCACACCTACTGGCTCGCTCCCGACCCAAGCTGCGTGTGTCCATGGACACACACAGTGTGGCTCAACCCTGCCCCCTCCTCCCTCCAAGCAGGATTTAATTGATGGCAGCAGGAGCCAATAGCTCCTGCTTTTATTGCTTATTCGGAATATGTAAGTATTCAGGTTCACTTTATAATTTATTTTAGCTCCACTTTAACCACTCCACTTTAACCACTTTAACCACCCACTTTAACCCCTTCCCATTGCCTCTTGGTGGCCTTTTAAGTGGGACTTAAAGGTTAACTAAACCCTAGAACAAAATGTAATATATTGCAGCCTACACTCTTTTGAAAAGATGGCCACATTCGTTTTCTTCTTTTGTTTTCCAACTAAGAACATTTGCAGAAAATGCAGAAACTACTCACTGATCTTTTTAGAAATTCAGTGTCCTTGTCACTTCCTGTGAGCTGCACAGAATAATGCACAGTCCAGGAAAAAAGCCAGTACCACAGTACGGTCAGCATATGCGGTCATCCTTTGTGGATTATAGTGAGATACAGCCAAATAAAAAGCCAATGTGTTTCGGCTGCAAGGGCCAAAACATATTGGCTTTGTCAGGTCACCTGATTCCAAGTGACAGATACACCCCGTTGGGATCTGGAGTGCACTGCAAGGTAATGGACCCTATGGCTGACTGCTGCGGATGGAGCTCTAGGAGATTCAGGAGAGCATGTATTTTGAGGCCCCAACATGGATCATACTGGGAGCTAGAGCATGAGATTTCCCAGGGTGTGGAATCTAAGAGCCAGCAGGTGTTCACCAGAGGCCCCTACTGGTGGGGACGGATTTAGCTGCAGTCTGGCTCCAGGTCACGACCCCTGGGGCCTCCCAGCTCATGGTAGATTACAGGAAGGTAGAGAGGAAGCAGCAGACTGCGACAACAAAGGATAGTCAGGAGATAGCCAAAGGTCGGGACAACAAGCAGGTAAGGATAGTCAAGGAACACGCCAAGGTCGGGATATGAAGCAGACAAGGACAGTCAAGAACAAGCCAAGATCGGTAACTAGAATCAGACGTACAACACACAGCAAGGAGCACACAGAAGCCAAACACACAATATTGATCAGCAAGGCTGGCTTGCAGTGCACAGGTTAATATAGTGTTGCCTGATAGGGGCTGGGGTGGAGCCATGCTTTGAGGAGAGATTACTGAAGCAGCCAGGTGAAGGGCGGCTGGTCTCTCAAACTAAACACATGGAGTGGTAAGCTGACAGACAAACATTACTGCGGATCCATGACAGGCTTTCGTGGACTGTGCAGCATTGAAGATTATCAGAGACCTTTTAGCCTGAGCACTGGGCATTTGTAGTTGTTTATTTTAGTGGAGGTTGCAGTGCTATCCCATCTGTTTTACTTTATGCACAGAATAATATCTTACTTCCTAGCTATCTTCAATAATCTACCAATTACCCAGTCTCTCTTATAAGGCTCCTGTTGGAAGGTTTCGTCCTAGAGTTGAGTTTTGGCTGGAGGGTGAGGCGTTAGTGTGGTCAGCAACGGGTCTCGAAGATAAGGTACAGAGTCAAAATCTAGAAGTGAGGCTGGGAACAGGCAGGGTCATACACAGGCTGGCAAAGTAGTCCAGGAAACAGGCAGAGTTTAAATTCCAAAAGTTTTGTAACTCAGCAGTATGTCACACACCCAGGGAAACAGATCCACCAAACGGACATAGTCCATAGGAAGTACTGCCATTTAAGCTGAACTGATTGTGGATTGATTGCAGCTGGAAGGCAGGTGGGGCTAGAGAGTACTAGGAGCAGAGGCACTATGGAAGGCGCATACTGCATGACTCAGGTTCCCTAGTAGCAGAGGGAACAGAATCTCAAGGACAGCAGGACCCAGGTTCAATCCCAGGCACCTGCACAGCTCCGTTGCATGAGCATTGACATGTACTGCAAATTCCACTGGCAAAAGTGCATCCACCCATGATCATCGCTGGCTGAGCAAACAGCGATGAATAGTGGTAGCCACCAACAACCTATCATTGCATTATGGGCTCAGGGGCTACATCATTTTGCATATATGTCAATTCTAGCCATAAGATTCACTGATCCTTGCCACTGGAATTTGCAATGTGTGTAAATGTCAAAGTGAATGCATCCCAATGGTTCATTTTGCACATTGTCCTAGCACCTCTTTATTGAAGAACCCCGTGTTTTATCACTATCCTTCAGGCCGAAAAATAAAACATTTTTTAAATAAAATAAAAATTATTCAGATACTAAGAACCAAATTGGATTTACCGAAGCTGAGCATTTTTGGCTCCATATCTATCATTTCATCAAGAGAGCAATCTGAAAATCAACGAGCATAACTATATATTTGTAGAGATTATTGTGATTCTATATTCACAGCTTACATGAAATCAAGCTGTTTATATGTTTTCAAATCATTAAACAGTAGACTGAACAGTCATTCGTGTTTAATTGTTTGGAGAGCACATTTTGTTCTTGCTTCTGAAACACTGTAGGCGTAACAAGTCTCTGCAGTGATGTATAGGTATCACAATTTACTTTTCCCTAGCCCATAACCCGGTTATCCTCTGTTGAAGTAGCAGACAGCTGTGGCACAAATCATGCAATGATTTTGCATTTAAGTTGATTTATTATGTCATTAACCAAACATTTATTGAAGGTATTCCAGTCCAGATTGGTAAAAATGTTTAAAAAAGCTTGAGCGTTTAAAGTTTAATAGCCTGTGTTCCGTTTTTCATGCTGGGACATATAAACTAGAACTCTGCTCTAAATGAAATCTTTCAAATAGTTAGAGTTGTTTAGATCTCTGAATATATCCTTTCACCAATTTTGTTCCAGTTCCTCAAGCTGGGAGGGTTGATAATATTCAAATTTTCAGCTCTTTACATAATAAATTGTTGTTCATACACACCCTCATTTGGAGTCCTTTGGAAGTGTACTGTTTTAATGGCTGCCAACCATCTGGTTTTCAAAAGTATTGCCTGTTTCTCGTAACCACAGTACGATCTTTTAATTGCTATGCAGAGTCTACATAGCAAACCAGGCTCCTCTCCTGCATGAATGAAGCCTGTAGGCTTCATTCATGCATAGTGTAACTTTAACCTTACAATGGATTTTGATTATTACTTTTGTGCCATCAAAGACATAATTTCAATTCCAGCATAAAGGTATGTTGGAACTCCCTACCCCAGTATGTCTGATTAGCTCCTACCCTGTCCACCTCTATTCGATCCTTGAAAACCCATTTTTAGGGAAGCCTACCTCACCTCCACCTACATAATTGTACTTCGGCCACCTCCATCGGAAGATCCCCTGCAGCTAATACCTTTTGTGCCACCTCCCCCTCCCTTTAGATTGTTAGCTTCTTGAGCTCCTATTCCTTCTGTATCAAACTGTATTGTAATTGTACTGTTGGTGCTATAAAAATCCTGTATAACAACAACAATAATAATATCGGTAATGTCATAAATACATAAATTAATTAATTAAAGAAATTAAAGTTGTTCCTATTTAATTCCTTATGCTTGTCCACTGTAGCAAATTTTCTTTCGTCTTCCTACCCTCTGTAACATTTAATGAATGGGACAAGTAATGAATGGGACAAGTAATGCTCTAACAAGGAGAGGATGAACAATTATAAGCTATTTGAATTCTCAGATGGATGAAAAACTTTGGCAGGTACTTAAAAAAGCATAGCTTTGGTTTATCATACTCTTACTTAACAAATTTACAATTGTTAAAAAAATGCCTTTGAAGCCATGCCTAATTTAGATAAGCCATTTCCACCCTTCACCATGTTGCATTATGGGCGATTTAACACATTGCCCCCTTTAGTTATTTTAGTTGTGTCTTCCACATGTGCATGACTGTTGGCAGGAGGACTTCATTGACAGTTTGGGGGTAAAGGCTTCATTGAGGTTTGTTACTCTATTTCCAAAATTGACTGTTACTTCCTTTCCCAGGGACTGGGCAATAGAAAGTAAAAGAAAATGCCCCCAAAAGTGGACAAAGACATCAATAAAAACCTAACTATTAAAAGTCTAATCCTTTACCAATCTATCCAAACTAAAATAAAAAAATGTTTTAGCTGGAACTGGAATTTAAAGCTGTATTAAACCCAAAAACAAAAATATATTGTTTTTCAGCGTACCAATTCTTAGCATTTGTGTAAATTATTTAGCTTTTTTTCCTTTGTTTTTATCTGTTGGTCCTTCCAGAAAGTCAGAATGTTTTTCAACAGGCCAAGCTGTCCAGTTGTCCAGAAATAGTTAGAGGGCTGAGACAAACCATGTAACACTGGCAGGGGTGCTTACAGTGGTTAGGGCTGATGTCCAAGGGTGGCTCCAATGGTCCTCCACTCATCTACAGCATCCTTAGGGAAGAAGAAGTGCATGAAAAAAAAATCGGAGCTAAATGCTACTTTTATGTTTAATGCCCACCCACAGAATAACAAAATCTCGGAATATTGTAGATATGTATGTAAAGAATTAAATAAGGAAATAAATAATAAGCATCTCTGCATGATCTGCCTATTTCAATGTATTTTATGTGGTTGGTTCTTTTATTCTTAGAACATTAGATCATACTTATACTACTTTTTGCCACTATGGTGACATTCATTATTAGCTACATATATGTTTTATATATAATAAAAAAGTATGAAAACCCCCTATTGGGGCTTTTAAGCAGCCAATAAGGTGCAATATAGATGGTTGAAAAAATTGAATTTTATTGGTACAAAAAATATCTAAATAACATTAAAAGAAAAAATTCACTGGAATGAATACTGACTATTAGAGTCAGGACATGAACTGAATATGGCGTACAAATGCAACGGACAACAGCCTACAATGAAAACCAATGCAAGACACAATGCATGTGGGGGCAGCCAAAATTCCCCCAATGGTGAATCCTTGAGGTTGGATAACAATAAGTGCCTATAAGTAAGGACAGTAAGCAATACAGTATATGTGGAACAACAAAGATTGTATGTAAAAATCCTGACGTGTTTCGACCCTTCGCGGGTCTTCTTCAGAGGATGGTTGTCCACTATAAAAAAGGTAACATATATCAAACATAACATCAGATTTCCACGGTGCCAAAACCATACATGCATACCCTGTAGTGTAACTGAATAAATTGTATAGTTACCTATCGCAGGATTTGTGACGCTACAATGTCATTTCTAACATTGCAAAATGTTTGAGTTGATGCAATTTCTCCTTCGCTCCCCTATCTCCCCTGTGTCGGACCAACTCCCCAGGGGGCGGGTGGTGGACTGAATGTATCTTACGAGAGATCACGCTTACCAGCCCCCCATATGGGAGAGGGAGGGAAGGGAAGGGGTGAAACGGGCAATCCAAACCGCACCCAGATGGGTTCACGTTAGTGCTAAAAATCAAAAAATGAAAAATAACGAAGGGTCAGTTGGTTCATCCATGTGGTTGGGAAGTTTACCAACCATGAAGTTCTATACGATTTCTGGATTATGAGTCCATGGGTGTGCAGGAGGGCATTGCTAAAGAATGAAAAGGGGAGGGGGAAGAAGAGAGGAAGGAGGGGGAGGGGAGGGGGGAGGAATGAAGAGGGAGAGGGGGAGAAGGGGAAGGGGAAAGCATGTGAGGAAGGAGTGAAAAGAAAAGTAAAGAAAAAGGTGATCAAGGAATAAGTGAGTGAAATACAGTTGAACTGGAAAGTAGCAAATGCCCTGCTGACAATTAATCACCATGCGACATCGGAATATATGAAGAAATTGATGGGGTAAAAGTGCCAACAAACCACAAGTGAATAGCAAGGTGAAAAATATATAATATTTATGAAAATAATAGCCCACTGTAACTTCCACACTCACCAAGCATAGTCGTAAAATACATTTTCAGACTAACTTTATCTTATCACAAGAACACTTACCGGTAATTACACTTTATAGCAGGCAAATAAGGCTTAAATTATTAATAAAATTCTTTATCAACTGCTGCCTTATAAAAATATTATTTGTTGACCTGAAATTGAATGAAAATTTGGAAATGGTCTGAGTGTTTACAGTAACTTTTAGCAGAATATCTATTGTTCTGAGGACTGTAAAAAATCCTGTTGTTGGTTGTGAAAAACGATATGAAATATTATAGCTCCATAAAAGCAGCCAGGTATAAGGGGCTGTGGGAGGCTGGGCATTAATGTGGTAGTCTCCATAGTTCTGACTATCAACAATGCCATGCAATCATATTGTCAGTGCTAACATGATGAATAAATGGCTTTCTTGACAGCTAACACTGTATTTCTTGTTAGATAGAATTAATGTCCACCTAGAAATAAATATGTTTCCTAAAGAAGACAAGTCAAAAATAGGTTAAACGAGCTTCTATAACCTTCGGGGAGCCATTTAAAACCCACTGTACCTCTAAAAGCTCCAAGAACAAACTTTAAGAGAGCTACTGTATAGTCACAGCATACACTTTCATTTTATGACAAAAGGACTTTAATAGCAATACCACAATAGTTACATTTGACAGTTCAATATAAACTTATTTGAAAAATCTCCTTTTATGTTGTGTGAGTGCTGCCTGTCTGCTGCCATCTCTTTCTACATCTTTCTGGATTCCCTGCATGCTTTGCAGCTTCTACTCTGCCGCTTACTTTCACTTGCACTGCTGTAATTCCTGCCTCCCCTTCCTGAAACTTTCTATATTTCAGAAGGCAGGTGTAGCCAGGGGCTGGCTAGTGTTTCCTGAATATTCAGGAGACACTCTGCAGTGTTACCAAAGTGAGACGGTTTCCTCCTAGTGCCCAGCCCAGACTCTATGTCATCACATCCTGAAATCAGCATGAAGGAGAGCTAAAATGGAGCAAAGCATCTTGGGACTTGTAGTCCAAGGAGTCAAGTTCTATATTCAGTCGGACTGTTATGAACTACAAATCCCAGCCGGCTGGGGAAGTAGAACAGAATGCTCGGAGAGGTAATAAAAAACCTGTGTGGGAACATACTCGCTCTCTTGGGACCATGATCTGGATCTGCAAGCAGTGACTCGGTGTCAGACAGTGCTGCTACCAAGTTGCGGCCTGTGCAACAGGAGGAAAGATAGTCATCATGAGCGGTGTGGGAGCATCCACTGTCAGCCAATTCTGGTTGTCCAGCGGCAGCCAGGAGGCCACTCTCATCACATCCTTGCTATATCCAACCAGTGCGACACAAGATCGAGCTCCATTGAGCCAGACTCTACAGAGGCCTGCTGCCACTCTTCAATACCGGTCCTGGGGACTGGTGAGCGGGCACTTGCCCATCTTCCTATAATATGGGTCACTGCATGAAAACACTGCTGCCTTGTCTCTCTCACTAAGCTTGTAGGAGAACTTTATGCCACACTTACTCTTTGCTAAGCAGCAACAGTGTTCACCCTGCTTGTCAGGACACCACAAGCATACTTTACATCACCCTGCTTGTCAGGACACTTCAAGCACACCATTAAAGAGTTAGCTGAAGACACAATGCCTCCCTTTCTTCTGAAACTACAGCATATCCCCCCCCCCACAAGGGATAAAAACCATTTGCACTATAAGGGCCCATACTTCCACCCAGGACTCTATCTACTTAAAGTGGTTGTAAACCTTTGTTTACAACTTTATGTTACAGGTAAGCCTATATTAAGGCTTACCTGTAGCTAACAAGGATATTTCCTAAACCTGCATGGTTTAGGAGATATCCCTGTATTTGCATGTGCCGACGTCATGTGGCACATGCGCACTTAAGACAACTGAAGAAATGGCGATATATGCCGTTTCTTCAGTTGTACTGTGCCGATTCAACTCACATGCGCTGAGTGACGTTATTGCGGCTCTGGCTAATCACAGCGCCGGTGCCCCGATACCCGGAAGTCACTCCGGGACAACATGTCGTTGGTTGGAGGGGGAGATGTGGACCAATGCGGGGGCTTCGATCTGAGGTAAGTAATACATAATTAGCTAGTATGCTATGCATACTAGCTCATTATGCCTTTGTCTTGCAGGGTTTTCTGTTTTTTCATTTTTTTGCTGAGGGTTTGCTTCCTCTTTAAAGAGCTGGTCTAAAGACTTAAAGCGGTGTTCCACCCAAAAAAAAAAAAATTACCTGTACTGGAGTCCAGCGATGTCGGCACCGCAGCCTATGTTTCCATCAGTTGTTGGTTGCTGCCGCCGCCATTGCGGGTAAGGGTACCCGCCAGTGTAGCCTTGCGGCCTCACGCCGGGAACCTTACTGTGCATGCACGAGGCCCCGCTCCTCACTCCTACTAGTAAAAAAAAAAATAACAATAAAAATGCCATAAAACTATCCCCTATTTTGTAGACGCTATAACATTTGTGCAAACCAATCAATATATGCTTATTGCAAATTTTTTTTACCAAAAATATGTAGAATACATATCGGCCTAAACTGAAGAAAAAAATATTTTTTTTAATATATTTTTGGGGGATATTTATTATAGCAAAAAGCAAAAAAAAAAAAATCATAATTGTCGCTCTTTTTTTGTTTATAGCGCAAAAAAACAACAACGCAGAGGTGATCAAATGCCACTAAAAGAAAGCTCTATTTGTGGGAAAAAAAGGAAGTCAATTTTGTTTGGGTGCAACATCACAAGACCGAGCAATTGTCAGTTTAAGCGAAGCAGTGCCGAATCGCAAAAAAGTGCTCTGGTCAGGATGGGCGTAAAATCTTCCGGGGCTGAAGCGGTTAAGAGACCAACTGCCCTTCACTTGGCTGCTTAAGTAAACTCTCCTCAAAGCATGGCTCCACCCCAGCCCCTATCAGGGAACACTATATTAACCTGTGCACTGCAAGCCAGCCCTGCTGATCAATATTGTGTGTTTGGCTTCTGTGTGCTCCTTGCTGTGTGTTCTACGTCTAATTCTAGTTACTGATCTTGGCTTGTTCTTGACTGTCCTTGTCTGCTTCATATCCCTACCTTGGTGTGTTCCTTGACTATCCTTACCTGCTTGTTGTCCCGACCTTTGGCTATCTCCTGACTATCCTTTGTTGTCGCAGTCTGCTGCTTGGTCTCTACCTTCCTGTAGTCTAACGTGAGCTGGGAGGCCCCGGGAGTCGCAACCTGGAGACAGACTGCAGCTAAATCCATTCCCACCCCTAGGGCCCTCTGGTGGTTCTTAGATTCCGCATCCTGGGAAATCTCATGCTCTAGCTCCCAGTGTGATCCGTGTTGGTGCTCCAGAATACCTGCTCTCCTTAGCTCCATCCACAGCAGTCAGCCGTAGGGTTCACTACCTTGTAGTGCACTCCTGACCCCAACGGGGTGCATCTGTCACCTGGACTCAGGTGACCTGACACTGTTGATTTATATATTAGATAAGAGAATAAAAATGTGACCCAATGAGGGTTTCAATGATGCAATAATACTTTGCTCAACATGTACTGTGCTTTTTATCTTGTTTGTATTTGTGCTAGTTTTTTTTATTTAAAAAAAGAAAAAAAGATCTAAAAAAGAAATAGCCCTTCAGAAATGGGAACAAGTTCAGAGCTTTGTCTGCCATATGATAAAAACTGGAGGGTCTTCCCATTGTGCTCACAAACAGTAGTATACACTATATGGTCAAAAGTATTGGGACACCTGCCTTTACACGAACGTGAACTTTAATGGCATCCCAGTCTTGGTCCGTAGGGTTCAAAATTGAGCCACCCTGTTATAGCTGCAAAGGGTGGGCCAACTCAATATTGAACCCTACAGACTAATGGCCCGTACACACGGTCGGACATTGATCGGACATTCCGACAACAAAATCCTAGGATTTTTTCCGACGGATGTTGGCTCAAACTTGTCTTGCATACACACGGTCACACAAAGTTGTCGGAAAATCCGATCATTCTGAATGCGGTGACGTAAAACACGTACGTCGGGACTATAAACGGGCAGTAGCCAATAGCTTTCATCTCTTTATTTATTCTGAGCATGCGTGGCATTTTGTGCGTCAGATTTGTGTACACATCGGAAATTCCGACAACGGATTTTGTTGTCGGAAAATTTTATAGCAAGCTCTCAAACTTTGTGTGTCGGAAAATCCGATGGAAAATGTGTGATGGAGCCCACACACGGTCAGAATTTCCGACAACAAGGTCCTATCACACATTTTCCGTCGGAAAATCCGACCGTGTGTACGGGGCATAAGACTGGGATGCCATTAAAGTTCATGTGCGTGTAAAGGCAGACGTCCCAATACTTTTGACAATATAGTGTACATTGTGTGGGGCTCAAACCTTGTAGTATTTTATCCAAACTAAACAAAACATTTGCACTGTCATATATATATATATTTTTTTTTAAGATCCCTGAGCTTAGTTTTTCATTTTAGTGCAAATGATTGTTTTCTATAATTTATTCTTACACATTAAAACTAAATTACACTATCTGATGTTGCATTTAGAGATTAAATTAAAAATTTAAATGTATATTTTTGATTTAATCATGTTACTGATTTAGCAGCAAGCTTCGTATTCATTTAACTAACATACCTGTAAAATAAAATGCCAGATGCAAATGAAAATTCATAAAGAAGAAACTGTGTTACAAAAATAAAATGTTTCACATGAGCAGTCTTTTAGGAAATTGAAAAGTGTATTGTAGTGAACCTGTTGGCGTGAAATAATAATTACATCAATTCACCATTTGGTTTGGATATGCTTACTATACTCAGGCTTATTCATTAATATAATTTAATGGAAAAAGCTTCATGTGGTGCTTATTTCACCAAAAACACAATATTTACATCTCTATAACTAAAAAAAAAAAAATAACAAATGCGGGCCTTATGGAGTCATTAGGTGATTAATTTACCTGATTTACTCGAATTGAACTATGTATTGCTTGGGTTTTCCACCTCCAAGCCAATTATGATTAGCAGGACTAGCTACTTAAAGTGATTGTATAACAAACATATCATACTTACCGCCACTGTGCAGCTCGTTTTGCACAGAGTGGCCCCGATCCTCTTCTTCTGGGGTCCCCCGGCGGCTCTCGCGGCTCCTCCCCACATCATCTAACCAAATAAGAGAAGCGTTTTCCCGGGGGTTTACCTTGCCGGCGCGCTCCTCAGTCCATCATTCGGCATCCATAGCCGCATAAATGTATGACTCGGCCCCGCCCCCTTGTGCCCGCGTCATTGGATCTAATTGACAGCAGCGGGAGACAATGGCTGCCCTGCTATCAATCTATCCAATCAAAAGCCAAGAACCCCGGGCAGAGGAAGAGCGTGTCCCTGCCGAATGAAGTTCCAGGGCTCAGGTTTGTAAAACGGGGGCACTGGGGGGCCAGTCACTGCCAGGTGTTTTTTCACCTTAATGCATAGGATGGGAGGCCCTGGGGGCATAGGATGCATTGAGGTGAAAAAACATGAGGGTTTACAATCCCTTTAACTTTTTCTGTAGCAACATAACCTAACTATAGAAACTCTTTGATAATGAGTTTCCAAGATTATGCTTCATCAGGCATGGAAAAAGCCCAACACAAGCTGAGCCATTGGAGCTGCAGCTCCAGGCCCCTAAGATAGGCCCATTCCCCCCCCCAAAAAAAATCACAAAAAAAACAAACAAAAAAAAACAACTATTGACTTTGAGGGTAGTGGCTTGGCGACCAGGGGTCACAGAGGCCCCAAACTTTGAGGGAGGAGGGATAGGTAGCTGAAGACATACCCCACCACTGGTCTAAATTTGGGGCTCCTATCATCTATGGTTCTGGAGACACAGGGCTCCTTGCACAGCCTGTCAGAAGCTACATACAGAGCAGCCAGTTTAAATACAAGCTGGCACACTCTGTTTGCAGCAGACTGAGAGGATGAGCTCACAGTGTCTCTCCTCACTTCTTGTCAGAGGCACTGAGCTCAATGGGAAGCTTGGAGCCTGCAGAGTTTGACAGGCAGCACCGCCTGTCAAACTCGCCTATTGATTTCAATGGGGCCACTCTGCAACTGCAAGCCAAACTCGCTTGCAATAGCAGCATAGTCCAACAATGTAAAAATACCGTTCATCGATGTACAAAAAAAAAACAAGGAGGCAGCAGTAGCACCTTATGAATGCCTGTCAGCTGCCGCTATATCACTCGTTGAAAAGCTGTATGCATTACCGCAAATGTGAAAGAAACTTGAAACACATCATCCATTTCACACTCACCACCAACCAGGTCACTCCCCAGCCACTTCCCATGTTAGCCACCTCCCTTCAACTTATATCACAGATGACCATTTCCCAACCTGCAGATGACAGACCCTACTCCAAAAGATATCACTCCCAGTTACTCCCCCCACCCGCTGATCGATATCTCTCCCTGACCACCTCACACCCCCCTGCTGACAGACCTCTCTCCCCAGCCTGTCCCCACACACCCTCCCACCTGCTGACCTGTGGATGGGGGAATCACTCCTGTAGCGCTATTGTGTTCTGCCAGTGGGGAGCCCTCCCTACCCACAGAATACAATGATCCGTGTTGCTTACTATAGCTGGCAGCACTGATTGTTTTAGGAAAATCTTGACAGGCTGGTTGTACTTAAGTCGATTAATAGATTGACTTGTGTACAACCAGCTAGCCCATACATAGATCGACTATGGCTGGTCTCTGCTTTATTGGCTTCACTTCAATCCATGTATGGCCCGCTTAACCAATACACAGTCCCTAAACATCCTTCCATAAACCTTTACATTTTTCCTTCCCAGATTCTTTCATCCTCCTCTCCTGTACATAGTGCCCACTGTCATACCCTCTGTCAGAGAGGTTACCTGGTTGGGCGCCGGGGCGCGCCGGGGCGTGTTGGTGCTCGCGTTCCTGTCCGTGCTGGGGCGCGTGTCCCTGGGGGCGCTGGTGTGTCTGGGCTGGCCGGCCGTGGCGTGCAGGGTGGCGTCCGGGCGTTCGTGCGTACGCGCGTTCGCGCTAGCGCGCGTTCGCGTTGCTTTTGGCGCGACCCGGTTCGGTGGGCGTGCACGCCGGTGTCGGGGGCGCGCTCGGGCGCGTGCGGGGGCGCGGCGCGCTTTGGCGAATCGGCGCGTGCACGTGCGCGGCGTTTTGGCGCCAATCGGCCTATTTAAGGCTTGCCTCCATGCTGACCCAGTGCTGCCTGATCAAACAGCTCTGTACCTTGTTCCCTGATCATCCTGTGTTCCTGTATCCTCGTTGTGCTTATCCGTTGTGACCCGGCTTACCCTTTGGACCTTCCTTGATTGCTGCCTGAACCCGACCCCGGCTTGTCTGACCTTGTTTCTGCCTCACCCTCTTGTACCGCTGCTGCCAGCCCGTTGCCAACCTCTGCCTGTGTGTGACCAGCCTGACCAGTTCCTGCCCAGCACCTGCTCTATCCAGTCCGAAGATCTACCGGTTGCTTGCCAGACCATTGTGCTACAGGACCCTACTTCAGGCCCTCATACCACTCCGCATTCGTGGCCTCCTGTCTACTCTACCAGGGGCCCCGAATCGGATACGTAAGGGAGCCTACCCTCTGCCCAAGTGGACTCACCTGTCTGGTAAGTGTGGGACCTGACAGTATCAGGCAGCCATGACTGAGTCCGGGCAGGGGGCCTCCCCCATGGATGAACTGTGCAGGCACCTAGCAGGCCTTACTCAAGCCGTTAAAAGTCTGCAAGAAGGCTACACCAGATTGGAAGGGCAGGTCCAGGCCCTCTCAGCCTCTCCTTCAGGAGCAGCGTCCAATCCAGCTTCGGCGCCCTCTGTAGTGATGCTTCCACCAGAGCCCAGGGTACCTACACCCGAGAAGTTTTCCGGAGATCGCAGTAAGTTCCAGGCGTTCCGCAACGCATGCAAACTATATTTTGCCCTGCAACCCCGTACGTTCTCCCTGGAAGCTACTAAAGTGGGGTTCGTCATATCCTTGCTGACTGGTGAACCTCAAACCTGGGCCCACCATCTACTGAAGCAAAAGGCTCAATCTCTTGACTCCGTGAGTGATTTCTTCCTAGCCATGTCCCAACTGTATGAGGACCCTCAGCTAACGGCAACGGCCGAAGCCACTTTGCATTCCCTCCAACAAGGTCGCAGAGCGGCTGAAGATTACACCGTGGAGTTTAGGCGTTGGAGCTCCGACACGGAGTGGAATGACGCTGCTTTGCGTCACCAATATCGGCTGGGATTATCTGATCCCCTAAAGGATGAACTGGCACGAGTGGGGGTTCCCCAGACATTAGAGGAGCTCATCAATTTGTCAATCCAAATTGACCGTCGCCTCAGGGAAAGACGCTCTGAAAGATCAGTTGGTCATCCACGTCTTACCTGGATGTTGCCCAGGGTTCCTAGTGCCCCGCACCAAGCTCCATTGGTCTCATCTGCTTCCGCCCAGGAAGGCTCGGAACCTATGCAGTTGGGACTGCTCCGTCCCTCTCTGACTCCAGAAGAGAAGACACGAAGACGCACACTCAACCTGTGCTTGTACTGTGGAGAACCCGGTCATTTTGCAAGAGCATGCCCCAATAAAAGACGTAAGTGTCTACCGTCCTCCTCATTGTGTGCACCTGTCCTACCCAGTGCCGGTAGCCATTTAACACTCTCCATTGTCTTACAGTTACCTGGAAGGAACATCCCAGTACCGGTCATCATTGATTCGGGGGCATGCAGTGGATTCATTGACCGGACCTTCGTTGAAACTCACCACATCCCCACTCAAACTAAAGCCCAAGGACTGGCAGTTTTTCTAGCAGACGGTTCCACCCTCCGTTCCGGACCCGTCACCCAAGAAACGGTTCCTCTTTTGGCCACCATTGGCCCGGAACATCAGGAACTATTACGCCTAGATGTCATCTCCTCTCCTCTCTTCCCAATTATCCTAAGAATACCTTGGCTACAGGCCCACAATCCTAGCATCAACTGGGCTACGGGCAAAGTTCAGTTTTCCTCTGAATATTGCAGACAAAACTGCTTACGGGGAATCCCACCAACCTCCTCCCAATGTCTGTGCATGGACTTTGAAACTAAACTCTACCAAGACCTTCCTGAACCTTACCGGGATTTCCTAGACGTGTTCAGTAAGAAGGGGGCAGAAACCCTTCCAGCACATAGATCCTATGACTGCCCAATAGAACTTTTACCGGGCACCGAAGTCCCCTTTGGTAGGATCTTTCCCCTAACGGAGCAGGAGCTGGGCACCTTGAAGACTTACATTGACGAAAACCTGAAGAAAGGGTTCATTCGTCCTTCCACGCAAACTTGAGAAGTGCGAATTCGAGCTCCAATCCATCCAGTTCTTGGGTTTAATCATCTCTCCTGATGGCATTAAAATGGATCCTCAGAAAGTATCCGCTATTCTGGAGTGGCCTGCTCCGACTGACAAAAAAGGGGTACAACGTTTTATTGGCTTCGCCAACTTCTACAGAAAGTTCATCAAGGGATTTTCTTCAATCATAGCTCCCATTACGGAACTTATTAAACAAGGGTGCCGGTTCCACTGGACCCCTAAAGCACAAGAGGCCTTTGAAAGACTCAAAGCGTTGTTCACCTCAGCAACTATTCTTAAGCATCCCAATCCTGCCTTGCCTTTCGTCCTGGAAGTGGATGCTTCCGAAGTTGCAGTCGGAGCGGTACTGTCTCAGAGACAGGGTGCCAAAGCACTCCTGTACCCAGTGGGATTCTTCTCACGTAAGCTCTCTCCTTCCGAGAAAAATTATGACGTGGGTGATCGGGAACTTCTGGCCATCAAGGCAGCTCTGGAGGAATGGCGTTATCTCCTGGAAGGTGCAGCACATCCCATCTTGGTCTACACAGACCATAAAAACTTAGAATATCTAAGAACGGCCAAGAGATTAAAACCCCGGCAGGCCAGATGGGCACTTTTTTTTTCTCGATTTATTTTTCACATTACGTACAGACCTGGATCCAAGAATGTCAAATCCGACGCCCTTTCCCGAATGTTTCTCGACTCTGAAAGAACCCTGTCCCCAGACACCATTCTCCCTTCTGGAAATTTCCTAGTTCTACAGGAAGACATAATTTCTCAAATCAGGCGAGCCTCCTCGAGAATGCCCCCACCTGCTGAAGCCTGTGCCAAGGATGGACTACTCTGGTTCAAGAATAGGATTGTGGTCCCTGAGGAGCTGAAAGCACGAGTACTAAGCTTGTGCCATGACCACAAACTTGCTGGTCACTTCGGCACACGGAAAACAATTGACCTGGTCCAACGCTCCTTCTGGTGGCCTCATCTTACCAAGGATTGTAAGGCATATGTGGAGTCCTGTGATACGTGTGCCAGAAATAAGACTAGCCGGTCAAGAGCATGGGGCCTACTGAAGCCATTACCAGTCCCAGAGAGACCTTGGGCCAGGATTTCTATGGACTTCATCGTGGAGCTCCCACCATCAGAGGGCTTTTCGTCCATTTTTGTCGTAGTGGACAGGTTGTCTAAAATGGCCCATTTTCTCCCCATGAAGGGCACCCCCTCAGCCATGGAGACCGCCTCTATCTTCATCAAAGAAATCGTCAGACTACATGGAGTCCCGACCAATATAGTCTCGGACAGAGGCGTCCAGTTCACCTCCAGATTCTGGAGATCCCTTTGTGGTGCCCTCGAGATCGAGTTGTCCTTTTCCTCGGCCTACCACCCTCAGTCCAATGGACAAACCGAGAGGACGAACCAAACCTTGGAGCAATACATCCGCTGTTTTTCAGCTTTTTCCCAAGATGACTGGGCCTCCCTGCTTCCCATCGCAGAGTTTTCTTATAATAACTCATTACACTCAGCGACTAATCAGTCTCCGTTCTATGCCAATTACGGTTTCCACCCATCCTTCTTACCTGGAGCATTTCCTGAATGCCCTGTTCCTGCAGTTTCTGAGACCTTGAATTTTTTCTCCAACAACAATAAATTGCTACAGGAAACCATGATCAAGGCTCAGGAAGACTACAAGAGGATCTTTGACAGAAAGAGACGAGGAGAACTTGTGCTAGAACCTGGCAATTCTGTCTGGTTGTCCACCCCAAACCTCAAGTTAGCTTGTCCATCCAGGAAACTGGTCCACCCAAACCGATTAAGGTTGATGGCGAAGAGGAGTTTGAAGTGGAAGCAATTCTTGATTGCAGAAGAAGGCGCAATCAGGTACAATATCTGGTGAAATGGAGGGGCTATGGTCCCGAAGACAATTCGTGGGAACCAGAAAGCAATTTACATGCTAACGAACTTCTACAATCCTTCAAAACCTCTCATCCCGCAAAGATGGCCCAGCTGGGCATCCGGAGTCTGCCCTTGAGGAGGGGGCACTGTCAGAGAGGTTACCTGGTTGGGCGCCGGGGCGCGCCGGGGCGTGTTGGCGCTCGCGTTCCTGTCCGTGCTGGGGCGCGTGTCCCTGGGGGCGCTGGTGTGTCTGGGCTGGCCGGCCGTGGCGTGCAGGGTGGCGTCCGGGCGTTCGTGCGTACGCGCGTTCGCGCTAGCGCGCGTTCGCGTTAGCGCGCGTCCGCCTGTGGGCGTTGCTTTTGGCGCGACCCGGTTCGGTGGGCGTGCACACCGGTGTCGGGGGCGCGCTCGGGCGCGTGCGGGGGCGCGGCGCGCTTTGGCGAATCGGCGCGTGCACGTGCGCGGCGTTTTGGCGCCAATCGGCCTATTTAAGGCTTGCCTCCATGCTGACCCAGTGCTGCCTGATCAAACAGCTCTGTACCTTGTTCCATGATCATCCTGTGTTCCTGTATCCTCGTTGTGCTTATCCGTTGTGACCCGGCTTACCCTTTGGACCTTCCTTGATTGCTGCCTGAACCCGACCCCGGCTTGTCTGACCTTGTTTCTGCCTCACCCTCTTGTACCGCTGCTGCCAGCCCGTTGCCAACCTCTGCCTGTGTGTGACCAGCCTGACCAGTTCCTGCCCAGCACCTGCTCTATCCAGTCCGAAGATCTACCGGTTGCTTGCCAGACCATTGTGCTCCAGGACCCTACTTCAGGCCCTCATACCACTCCGCATTTGTGGCCTCCTGTCTACTCTACCAGGGGCCCCGAATCGGATACGTAAGGGAGCCTACCCTCTGCCCAAGTGGACTCACCTGTCTGGTAAGTGTGGGACCTGACACCCTCCATACTCCTCTCCTGTACATACTGCCCTCTTTTATACCCTCCACACTCCTCTCCTGTACGTACTGCCCTCTGTCAAACCATCTACACTTCTCTCCTGTACATAGTGCCCACTGTCATACACTTCTCTCCTGTACATAGTACCCACTGTCATACCCTCTACACTCCTCTCATATACATAGTACCCGCTGTCATACACTTCTCTTCTATACATAGTGCCCACTGTCATACCCTCCACACTTCTCTCCTATACAAATGCCCCCTATCATACCATACCCCCCACAATCCTCTCCTGTATATACTGCCCACTGTCATACAATTCTCTCCTGTATATAGTGCCCGCTGTCATACCCTCCACATTCCTCTCCTGTACATACTGCTCACTGTCATACCCTCCACATTCCTCTCCTGTACATACTGTCCACTGTCATACCTTCCACACTCCTCTCCTGTACATACTGACCACTGTCATACCCTCCACACTCCTCTCCTGTACATACTGACCACTGTCATACCCTGCACACTCCTCTCCTGTACATACTGACCACTGTCATACCCTCCACACTCCTCTCCTGTACATACTGCCCACTGTCATACCATTCACACTCCTCTCCTGTACATACTGCCCACTGTCATATCCTTCACACTCTTCTTCTGTACATACTGCCCACTGTCTTACCCTCCACACTCGTCTCCTGTACATAATGCTCAGTATCATACTGTCCACACTCCTCTCCAGTACGTACTGTCCACTTTCATAAACTACTCTACTGTACATAGTGCCGGCTGTCATACCCTCCACTCTCCTCTCCTGTACATACTGCCCCATCATACCCTTAACACTCCTCTGCTGTACATTCTGCCCCCATAATACCTTCCACACTCTTCTCCTGTACATACTGCCTGTACCATACCCTCAACACTCCTCTCCTGTACATACTGCCCCCATCATACCCTCCACACTCCTCTCCTGTACATACTGCCCACTGGCATACCCTCCACGCTACTCTGCTGTGCATACTGCCCACTGTCATACCCCCCACACTCCTCTCTTGTATACAGGGGTAACCAACACAGAGGGTTAAAATTAGATAGGGAAGCAAACATATAGTCAGCACTCAAAGAAATGTTAGGGTAGGTGATACTTAAGCATGTCTGGACAAGCTAGGTCAGTTACAAATCTCAATCTGGGAAACAGAAAGGAGTCAGCTACATACGCTCAACAGCGTATGATGATGAGTACCTTGAGAGGGGAATAGGCCATCCATTAGAACAGGGCCAGATTAAGAACATCATGGGCCTGGTGCCGAGGATTTTGGTGGGTCTTTTTATAAAAATAAATAAATAAAAATGCAAACAATGTTTTGTTATAACAAATTAAATTAAATAGAGAGAGGGAGGATGAGAGAGAGAGAAAGGGGATGAGGAAGGGGTGAGGGGTAAGGGAGGGAGGATGAGAGAGAGGATGCACATGAGCATGTGTGGAAGTGACAGCAACGCAGCCCGGCCAAGGCAAGTGACCGAAGGCACAGAACCCGGAAGGAAGACCGGGTAAAGATGGCCCGGGACCCACCGGATTGATTACAGTGCAGCGCTGGAGGGTTCCTGGCAATATCTCATATACTTACAATTGTGCTCCTAACTCCTATATTTTGGCAGCATCTATTCTGATGGCTTAGACCTGTCCTAGCTTGTTAAATATTTGATGTTCTGCCCAGGAATTGCTGAATTCTGAATTGCTGGTTCAACCACTAGATATAGCTTGCACCTGTAGTTCTGCAGTCTTGATAACTAGGCTCTATAACAGAATGCATAAGTGCTTGGGAATGCAGTGCATACACATAAAGCAATCCTAAAATGTAAGCTAATAGAACTGAACTCACATGGTACAGGCAAATACTGTGTGTGTGTGTGTGTGCAAAGGGTTATTTGAAAACTGAATTTTAACCGGGCAAAAGCTGTAGCCTGTCTGGAGAAAGTGTTTAATGTTCTTCCGCACAAATCATGTCTAGCAAGATTACTGATGAACTGTTAGACTAGACAGTACATTGAAAATCAATAAATTAGGTTAATATTTATGCCATATGAGACAAGTGAAATTTGCTTTAATGATCTCTGGTTCTTTGCAGTGACCTATCTAACAACAGGATTGGATGTCTGTCATCTGACATGTTCTCAGGACTTCATAACCTGCAAAAACTGTAAGTATTCTTGTATTGTGATTTTCTACTTATTTACCTTGTTTCACTATAATGGTATTTGTTTAGAAATATTCATTGTGTAATTAGCATTAAACATGCCAGATACAGGCTACCATCAACATGGTGTATAACCTATAACACACAGGAAGTGCCTGGTCTTTCTGTGGGTGCTGCAGTGTGTCATTAGAGACCTAGGTTGAACAATTGGTATTTCAGGAATATTACTTCTCAACCTTCTCCCCAGCATTAGCTGGGGAGAAACACTTAAAGTGAGGTGTGTGTATTCCATAGATGGAAGACTACTAAGTGCATCTACACTTGTGATTAAATCTCTGAAATGTGAGCTGCGGGTGGCCCTGTTGGCACCATCTAACAAAAAGTCAATAATCGACTGAGCTGGGTGGAAAATTCTTGGCCGAACATTGACTTATTCCTTTCAGATTCAGTTACTGTTCAAATAGTCAGGTTCAGACCCTGGAGATTCCCCCGGCCATGCTGTTTAGCGTTGATGGAGGAATCTATTGATTTCCTGTTCTTCAGTCTTTAGGTAAAACATTTGCAGTTTGAATCATTTCCATGCATTGTCTGTTTAACTGAGGGTATTCAGAATGAGAGATGAAATCCTCTTAAAAGTACATTTGTCTCTGCTTGAGAAATGCAACATGTTATGTGAAACTATCTCTTTTCATAAAGACGTCACCTTGGTAGTGATTGTGTAAAGCTGGCCATAGGTGGGTCAAAATTCAGCCAGTTCAGCAGGGATTAGCCCAATTTCGATCCATCTATGTCTGTTCCTGCTAGAGAGGACCTGATCTAACAATCAGCTTCTCTTGAATGGGGATATAAGAAAGTTCTTGTTCAATCTGCACTTGCAACCAATCAACTGCAGTGTTGATCAGTGGATTCTGACAGTGTTTTTTTTTTTATCTTATTTTTTTTAGGAAGGTCATCTTTTCTCTTACAGCTTCTTACTTCTGCTAGAAGGATATTCTTCTATGTTCCTTCTTTTAGAACCCATTTATATTTTGGTGGTGCACTAACAAGCATTATGCTGCAGTCAACACATTAAAACTTCCTGAAAATCAGAAGGACCACAACTTTGTAATGGACTGTACTGTGGTACATTGCTGTGCACTGAGGTGTTCAGCAACATATGTTGCCTTGTTACACTGAGGTGGAATTCAAAATGAATAGCACCGCAACCATGTGCTGTGGTAACACACAATGTGATAGTGTAAAGCCGCGTACACACGAGCGAAATGTCCGACAGAAAAAGTACGACGGAAGCTTTTCATCGTCTATTCCGATTGTGTTTATGCCTCATCAGACTTTTTTTTTCGAAAATTCTGATGGACCTAGAAATAGAACATGTTCTAAATATTTCTGATGGAACCAATTCCTATCGGGAAAACTATTCGTCTGGATGCTGTTCCAACGGACCAAAAACGACGCATGTTCTGAAGCAAGTACGAGACGGAAGCTATTGGCTACTGGCTATTGAACTTCCTTTTTCTAGTCCCGTCATACATGCTGTACGTCACCGCGTTCTGGATGGTCGGACTTTGGTCGGACTTTGGTTTGACCGTGTGTAGGCAAGACCGCTTGAATGGAATTCTTTCGGAGAAACCTTCAGAGTTTATTCCGACTGCAAAACTGGTTGTATGTACGCGGCATTAATGGGATCTAAACGTTTGAATTAGTGCAGCACGCTTTGGTTCAGTAGGAAGCTTTGGGTTAACTACTTTATCATAAAAAAAATTAATCTCCATTATCTCTGCTTTCTATGACAAATTCTAATAAAATTGTGTCTTCCATTATCAACAATTTTTTAGGATATGTCACAGCTGATTCATATTTCTATACCTGCAGAAACATTCTTGGCAATCTTGCAGCTGAGATTGTCACAGAATAGTTGAGTAGTGGCATAGCGCACTGGCACTATATTATGGGTTGAATTATTTTACTGCAAACACAGTCACTTTTTCTCTCTTCATACATTTTGTTCTGAACCTGATAATTATTATACAGGATTTATACAGGATAATGCACTTGATGCCCCAAACCAAGCAAAATATAGCTGTATGCAACCTTGCAATGTCTTCAAAACACAAATGAACATAGTAGTCTACTTATTGGTCTTTGTCCTAGATATTCTGTTCAGCACTGTGCAAAAATAAATCTTTAATAACCCTTATGGCATTGTGTTCTAGAAGCCATGCACTCTTTTGCTTTTGTATTTTTACACACTGTTGGCATGTACAGGCGTGTTCATTTTTTTATATATACAGTATGCGGTATATTTGCATAACTCCTAACTTTCTGAGATAGGGGACACCAATTAGAGAAAGTAGGTAGGCATAAGATACACCCAATGCCACACCCCCTTAAAGGAGAATTATACAAAAAAAATGTGTGCTTCTTTTTATCACTACTATTCCTTTATACTGGCTATTGAAATTTACAAATGCAGCCATTTAGAAATTGGATGAAAGGTTTAGCACTGTAAAATACTTTTTGATAGATTAATAGTGCATTTTATATACAACTATATCATACCTCCCAACATTGGGAGATGGGAATGAGGGACACCTAATAGCAAACGTATGTAGGCATAGGACATGCCCCCTGTCACGCCCCCTTAAAGGGGAAATAATAAAAAAAAGGTTAATAAAATCCACCACTACTATTCCTTTATATTGGCTTTTAAAATTGAAAAATGCAGCAATTTAGAATTTGGATGAAAGGTTTAGCACTGGGAAATACTTTTTGAAAGATAAAAAGTGCATTTTAAAGCATGGACATCCTTTAGAACCTCCTGGTTATACCAGGAGCTCACAAAAGGTGCAATCTGAAGTTAATCAGAGACCTCATAAAATCAGAACCTAAGGGTTAATCCAGTGTCACGCTAGTGGTGAGACTCACATTACTGTTCCAATAAATAGGTGTTGGAGAGGGCAGTTGGTGATAATCTCACCCCCTCTTCCTTGCTCTCATACGCCAATCCCCTGAATGGCCTTTCCTCCACTCTATTTAGTCCCCCCCCTCTCCCCCTCCTTTTAATTTTTTTCTTCTTTTCTTCTCTCTTGGTACCCCGAGAAGGTGAAACAGGAGCCTTCCTAGTTTCTTAATAGTTTTTGCTCTATTAGCTAATACGTTATGATGAATCACCTTTTGATTTAATGTTCTTGATCGAGAGGATCTGAGAAGGATCCCTATACAGATTGCATTTGCTTGTTTGTTCTTTTGTTTACATAGTTGATCCTTGTTTCCTCTGAGTCTGGCTCATACGGTTATTGTATTGTATGTAAGCATGGGGGATTCATAGAATCCTTTTACAGGGGGTCCCCTAGTTACAAACATCCGACTTACAAACGGCTCCTACTTACAAACGGAGGCAGACAACAGGAAGTAAGAGGAAATCTACCCCTAGGAAGGGAAATTCACTCCTGTAAGAGCTATTTTGGGGAAAAGGTACCTCCACTGATGCTTTATCACCAAGGCTTGTTTCCACAACAACCCAAAATTTTCAAAATCCACATGTCATTGGGACAGAAAGTGAGGTGATATCTTCTGAACAGCGGCACAGACAGCAAAACAAATGTTACAGGGGTGTTGACCCTTCCCTATGCTATCCAAAAAGCCTAAAAATAGTTTTTTTGGCTGGAGCTACACTTAAAAAATGTACCTGTTCCGACTTACAAATAGATTCAACTTAAGAACAAACCTATAGTCCCTAACTTGTTTGTAACCCGGGGACCCCCTGTACCTGTGTAGTATATGCAAAACAATTAATAAAAGTGTTTTTGTGAAAAAAAAGTGCATTTTATTAACAACTTTAAAGATCTGACCAAAATGAGGAACACATGAGGAGGAAAGAGGGACATTGCTCCAATTCAGGAACAGTCCCTGAAAAACAGGGACAGTTGGGAGCTATGCCATATAGATCAGACCAAAATGAGGAACTAATAAGGAGGAAGAAGGGACAGAGGGACTTTGTAAAAAACGAGGGACAGTCCCTTGAAATCAGGGACAGTTGAAAGCTATGTATTTGCTTACTGCAGGTTCTTTACTTTGCAGATTTGCAGATACTTTACTTTGTTTACATGTTTCAATGTCCTCTCTGGTGTACCAACACTCTTAGCTTTAATGTTCCTTGTTAGGGAACTCTTTGATTGTGCAGACTGGCACAGCTCTATCTAATATTAGATTGGGGTCACCTTGCTGCTTTCTTTTTAAAGGAGTCCATTTCATCTCTAAGAATGACATCCACAGTGTCTTTAAACTAACAATCTTTCAGCTCCATCAAAAATGTTTCTGTACCAGGCATTTAGTGTTAACAAAACTTACATCTCAAAGTTTTTTGGTTTTTTTTGTGTTAACACATCTTTCACAGTGGGTGCTTATGGATTCTGATATAGTCTGTTCTTAGAATTATAAAACGTCAAGGCTTCTTCAAAAGGTGTACAATAAAATGGCTGCTTCAGATATAGCACTTGTTTTTGTCCTGTAGCTATCAATGATTTGGAAAAAAATGTTTCAAAGTCTTTTAGATATGCTTCTCCTATCTCTGAAAATGTATTTTTTTTTAGAACTTGCTGTCAACAGGCCATTTATAAACGACCTGGAACATAAATGGTGAACACAAGCTCAGCAGCAGTTATGAGCATGGTACCATTTTTTTTTTTAGCCAGCTCCTGGATTTTTAGCAATAGTGATTTGAGTGGCATCAATTTCATGGTAATGTGAAGATGTTGTGTTTGTGTGCACTGAAATTAATTTTAGTGCATTTTTTCCTAAAAACATAGATTTCATAAACATTTGCCCAAATATAAGTATATAGTAAAAAATTGCAACAGTCAACGGTCCTTTCTACAGGGTTTCTGCTTTCTGCTGAAAACATTCTCTAGCCTAGCAAAGAAAAAACAAAAACAAAGTAGTTTTCGGACACAAAGTTGTTAAAGATTATATTACTCATAGGTTACTCACAGTTCTGACCTTTGCTTGCTGGTGTCACTAAAATGATTTTCTGTCACATTTGTCCTGTCTTCCTATAAAGTCTGGTTTATATCATTACATTTTTGCAGGATCACAGAAGAATGTAGACCAGGGGTAGGCAACCTTTTGAGAACAGTGTGGCAAAAAAAAAATTTCAAAGAAATTGAGAGTGCCGGTTTTATTAAAAAAAAAAAAAATCAGCTTACACTCCCCAATCACAAAGAGGAAATGCTGTAAACTACTTGAGTAATAGTGAGAAATGAACATCCTGCACTTTCACGCCTCAGATCAGCCACAATTCATGCACCTTCACACCTCAGACTACTGTACCCCCCTGCAAATCTGTTCCACCCCTGAGTCCCCTTGCTCATCTGTCCCACCGCTGTACCCCCCTGCTCATCGGTCCCACCACTGTACCCCCCTGCTCATCTGTCCCACCACTGTACCCCCCTGATCATCTGTCCCACCACTGTACCCACCTGCTCATCTGTCCCACCACTGTACCCCCCTGCTCATCTGTCCCACCACTGTACCCCTCTGCTCATCTGTCCCACCAATGTACCCCCCCCACTCTTCTGTCTCAACAGTTTACCCCCCTGCTCTTCTGTCCCACCACTGTAAACCCCTGATCATCTGTCCCACCACTGTACTCCCTGCTTATCTGTCCTCCCACTGCAACCCCCTGCTCATCTGCCCCACCAATGTACTCCCTTTCTCAACTTTACACTTCAGATCAGCCTTATTTCCTGCACCTTCACACCTCAGATCACTGTACCCCCCTTCTCAACTGTCCCAACCCTGAACCCCCCTGCTCATATGTACAACCACTGTAACCCCTTGCTTTTCTGTCTTACTGCTGAACCCCCTTCTCATCTGTCCTAACACTGAACCCATCTGCTCATGTGTCCCACTACTGTAACCCCCTGCTTATTTGCCCCACCACTGTACCTCCTTTCTCATCTGCCCCACCACTGTACCCCCCTGCGCCACCACTGTAACCCCCTGCTTATCTGTCCCACCAATGTGCCTCCTTTCTCATCTGCCCCACCACTGTACCCACTTCTCATCTCTCCTACCACTGTACCTCCTGCACATCTGTTCCACTACTGTAACCCTTTGCTCTTCTGTCCCACTGCTGAACCCCCTTCTCACCTCTCCCACCACTGTACCGCTGCCCAACCACTGTACCCCTCTGCTCTTCTGTCCCACTGCTGAACCCCCTTCTCCTCTGTCCCAACACTGAACCCCCCTGCTCATTTGCCCCATTGCTGTACTCCCTGCTCATCTGCCCTAAAGCTGTACCCTCATGATCATCTGCCCCATCGCTGTACCCTGTTCTCATCTATAATATGCATGATATGCAGAGCGGTGCAGGGAAGCAGAGATGCTACCTGTCCCGGCACACTCATCCCTGCTGATCTGCCTCTCTCATCCAGCCCAGATGCTTGTATGTGATGTCACATACAAGCATCTGCAAGGGAATGAGCAGTGATGAGCTCAGGTCAGGGGCATTTTCTAAAAGCAGTGGACCTGTGTGCAAGATCATTAGTTGGGCCCTCCCAGCTGGAAAAAAGTGCAGCGTGCTGCTGGCCACAGCAAAAAAGGGGTGTGATGTTCATTGTGCTGAATACTGGCTTTGGATTAAAGAGATGCAGAGTGCAGGGGTCAGCAATAACTTATGCAGGGTTCAGGGGTTTGGCGTAGGTGATGCAGAGGTCGGTAGTAGTAGATGACACAAAGCTAAGGGGTCAGTAGTAAGAGACATACTTACACACACATAATTATATATATTTCAACAAGGTTCCCAAAAGCTCAACAGTAATTTTAACAACTGTCACCTGATTGTGTTTTTTCAATCACAGTAAAATCCCCTTTTTCTGAGATTGGTAGTGACTAGGGATGAGCCGAACACCCCCCTGTTCGGTTCGCACCAGAACATGCGAACAGGAAAAAAGTTCGTTCGAACACGCGAACACCGTTAAAGTCTATGGGACACAAACATGAATAATCAAAAGTGCTAATTTTAAAGGCTTATATGCAAGTTATTGTCATAAAAAGTGTTTGGGGACCTGGGTCCTGCCCCAGGGGACATGGATCAATGCAAAAAAAGTTTTAAAAACTGCCGTTTTTTCAGGAACAGTGATTTTAATAATGCTTAAAGTCAAACAATAAAAGTGTAATATCCCTTTAAATTTCATAGCTGGGGGTGTCTATAGTATGCCTGTAAAGGGGCGCATGTTTCCCGTGTTTAGAACAGCCTGATAGCAAAATGACATTTCGAAGGAAAAAACCCATTTAAAACTACTCGCGGCTATTGCATTGCCGACAATACACATAGAAGCATATTGATAAAAACGGCATGGGAATTCCCCACAGGGAAACCCCGAACCAAAATTAAAAAAAAAATATGACGTGGGAGTCCCCCTAAATTCCATACCAGGCCCTTTAGGTCTGGTATGGATATTAAGGGGAACCCCGGCCAAAATTTTAAAAAAAATGACGTGGGGTTCCTCCTAAATTCCATACAAGACCCTTCAGGTCTGGTATGGTTTTTAAGGGGAACCCCGCGCCAAAAAAAAAAAAAAAACGGCGTGGGGTCCCCCCAAAAATCCATACCAGACCCTTATCCGAGCACGCAACCTGGCAGGTCGCAGGAAAAGAGGGGGGGACGAGAGTGCGGCCCCCCCCTCCTGAACCGTACCAGGCCACATGCCCTCAACATTGGGAGGGTGCTTTGGGTAGCCCACAAAACACCTTGTCCCCATGTTGATGAGGACAAGGGCCTCATCCCCACAACCCTGGCCAGTGGTTGTGGGGGTCTGCGGGTGGGGGGCTTATCGGAATCTGGAAGCCCCCTTTAACAAGGGGACCCCCAGATCCCACCCCCCCCTGTGTGAAATGGTAAGGGGGTACTTACCCCTACCATTTCACTAAAAAACTGTCAAAAATGTTAAAAATGACAAGAGACAGTTTTTGACAATTCCTTTATTTAAATGCTTCTTCTTTCTTCTATCTTCCTTCATCTTCTGGTTCTTCTGGTTCTTTGCACTCTCGCCCCCCCTCTTTTCCTGCGGCCTGCCAGGTTGCGTGCTCGGATAAGGGTCTGGTATGGATTTTTGGGGGGACACCACGCCGTTTTTTGTTTTTTTTGGCGCGGGGTTCCCCTTAAAATCCATACCAGACCTGAAGGGTCTGGTATGGAATTTAGGGGGAACCCTACGTAATTTTTTTTTACTTTTGGCCGGGGTTCCCCTTAATATCCAAACCAGACCTGAAGGGCCTTGTATGGAATTTAGGGGGACTCCCACGTCATTTTTTTTTTTTTTTAATATTGGTTCGGGGTTGCCCTGTGGGGAATTCCCATGCCGTTTTTATCAATGAACTTCTATGTGTATTGTCGGCAATGCAATAGCCGCGGGTAGTTTTAAATGGGTTTTTTCCTTCGAAATGTCATTTTGCTGTCAGACTGTTTTAAACACGGGAAACATGCGCCCCTTTACAGGCATACTATAGACACCCCGCAGCTATGAAATTTAAAGGGATATTACACTTTTATTGTTTGACTTTAAGCATTATTAAAATCACTGCTCCTGAAAAAACGGCCGTTTTTAAAACTTTTTTTTCCATTGATCCATGTCCCCTGGGGCAGAACCCAGGTGCCCAAACACTTTTTATGACAATAACTTGCATATAAGCCTTTAAAATTAGCACTTTTGATTTCTCCCATAGACTTTTAAAGGGTGTTCCGCGGCATTCGAATTTGCCGCTTTTCGGCGAACTTGCGAACAGCCAATGTTCGAGTCGAACATGAGTTTGACTCGAACTTGAAGCTCAATCCTAGTAGTGACAACCAAGCGAGTCATTTCCTCCAGATGGTGTACGAGGCTAGCAGGACTGTAAATTACATAAGCAGTGGCCAATCACAGTCCTCCTCCTCCTCCTCCTGGAAACAGTGACCACCCTCCCAGCACAACTGCACCCAATCTCTTCCCCATCACAAGAGCTGGATGGAACTGTGAGTGGCAATCGCAGCTACAGCAAAGTTTGAGAACCAATGTTTCCCATCTTGTACAATGTGTGGGGGGCACAGTGCCTCCCCCTCAGTATGGCTGTGAATTCTGAGATCGGAATGCATTAGTGCTGCAGAAGCTATGTCTCAATGACACTTCCCTGTGCTGCTCTGCTCATGGGGAGGGAGTTGCGAGCCAGCAAAAGAGGTTTTGCATGCCGCCTGTGGCACCCGTGCCAGGGGTTGCCTACCCCTGATGTAGACAGAGCAGAACAAAACAGTGAAACTGTGATTTGCAGTTGCTTCTCTTACTGTAAGCTTTGCACCCTCAAAGATAAAAGGAACCACCAGAGTCAATATTTCCCTAATTAAAAATAAATATGTGATTTTATATTTATTAGGCTGTAAACAATTGGTCTGATAGGTATGTTTTTTTTGTTTGTTTTGTTTTTTTGTCAGCAGTGTCTTTAAGTACTACTCTCAAAAACCCACCATAGCAACCAGACTGACATTTTCCAGTACAGCCAGACAAAATAAAAACAAATGATTGATCGCAATGGTCACGTCCCATATGCCTTGACATGGTAGTTTTAATGCACATGGCTCAAAACGAAATAGTAATAATAATAAAATAAGATACACAATGGAGTTTTGCTTAAATTTAATTTGCTTTAATTATAAATTAAAAAAATCAACAAATCATTAAATTATCCCTTTAGATATTTCAGCAAGAACAGAAGGAGGCTTTATTTACTTCTCAGTGTTTGTTTGAATCCAGATTGTGGCATTTTGAGGCCAAGGGAATGTCTATAGTTGTATCTTTTATGGGTAGTAACATTCACCCTGTGTGTTAATGCCCCGAAGCTGCGCAATATGGCAGCGGTATTGAGAAAAACAAAGCACCTCTAAAATAACAACTATTGAGTGAGATCTTGCTTTCCGATGCATGCTGCTGCTATTTTTCATGCTTCATGAGGTAGGAAAAATAAATGAGATTAAAAGTTAGCATTGAAGCTGTTATTGTTCATGTTCTTCTTGAGATTTAAGGTTCTGTTCAAATCTGATTTCATTTTAAGAATAACAGCTGAACTCTGGCTGCTGCAGACAACAGTGGCACTTTTTTTAAATATATGCAATCGGGCTGAAATGCAATGTGTTTTAATTCCATCTATCAGTTTTTTCCTTCTGTTTTCTAATTTTAACTGAATTAAATAAATAAAAAAAGTTGATTTGTTACTTTGATGGGTACCTGGGTTCTTCAGAAAAATGGACTTTCATCCCTAGCATTCACCATGCTAGCTGGACCTCATTAGCTAGTATGCCAGGTCATCATATATTTATACTTCTCTATGGAAACAGAGTACTTTGTAGATTACCATTGGAGGGAGCACACAAAGAAAGTGCCTAGCGTATGAGAGACTTTATTATAATAGGGCCCTGTGTGGGAGCCAGAGACTTGCTGTCACACTGGGCGCTATTAAAAAAACTATATATAAGCGAGAGACCGTCCTTTTGTTAGTTCTGTCAAGTGAGAATACCCCTTTCCAAGTAAGTTAATAGAAGTACAGATTTTCCCCTCAGGGTGGGACTTTAAAGGCACAGATTGTAAACAGTATTTAAAATCACAGTATTTTAATAGTATCAAAAAAATTTACAAAAAGTAATACAATATAAAAACATAGAATATTAGACCAACATAATTATGAGCAACATAACATGCAATTGAAAGGATAATAGACATAAGTGATGTAAATAATAGATACTGTTTGCATTTGTGGTTCCTACGCGTTACGGAGTAATATAGACTTCTTCTTCAGGGATAGTTCGATATGCAAAGGTGAGTAACACTTATAATCTAAGAATACAAAAATATATGTTATACATCCATTGAATATTGAAAAACACAATGGCAAAGGTAAGGCAAAGAGAGAAGAACATCCACTTGCTATATAAATACTCACTTGCTCATTAGAGAAGTGTGTAGCTCAATGCTCACAGCAAGATACCAAAAGGCTATCAGAAAATAAAGTGCAGAGAAGAAAGCACTTTAAAGAGAATCAGATCAAAGAGGGCTTCGATGTAGAGCCACATATATTTGTACATGGACTTTTCTAGGGCTTATTTACGGGGTAGGGCTTATATTGCAGCCCTCCCCAAAAATCCGGCTAGGTCTTATTTTTGGGGTAGTGAACAGAGGATTCCTCAAGGGGTGGGATTTTAACAGACCAGAAACAGGAAATGTGGTAGAAAAGTATACAACTTATTGATAAAGTATCAGATAAATAGTTGAATCACATAAAAACAAGCACATAGCATAAGTAACAACATGGAATTAAACCAATGGATAACCTATGGATCAACTGTCCATGGTGGTGGGACAGAAGAAATACAATGCGTTTCAACAAAAAATATAAATGCGTTTGTATGGGCGCAGCAGCTCTTTCATTTGAATGGATTATTGTGCCTGCGAGAAATGCAGGGAAAAGGTCCCTGCACCTTTTTTTTAAAAAACACAGCCGCTTTTGCACCATGTGTTTATTCATACTCAAAAACGCACTGCATTTTCAGATGTGTGGGGGTGCTATTAAGAATGAATGGCAGCCCCACGCATGAGCAAAAAGAAGTATGTTTTGGCTGTGGCTATTTGCAGTGTGGGAATAGGTGCAATTTACTCGCTGTCCTGTACCTGCAACCACCCACCATGTGAACCTATTCTTTTTTGTTTCAATGTTTTTATTAAGGTTGTGAAATATGAATTTGAATGTTTAGAATACATATGAGGTATAGCCAGAATAATGAGAACTGTGGCAATAACCAATTAAACCAAATAATACGTATATAACCATAGAAACCCCTGACCGGGTCGAGCCCAACGGACAGTAGTGGTGATGAGACAGTAGAGGGACTTTATTAGGAGTTTGTAGGGAGACCGGGCTCGCCACCAAGGCACCCAAACACCCCTATTGGGATCAAACTGTGAGTGGGTGAGGGCGATTACAGCTAGACCTTTGCTTGTTATCCTGCCAGTTCTCTAGTTGGGGTATTTGAGTCACTCACCATCTCAGGTAGTTCAAGTACTTCAACTTCAACATCGGGGATGTGTTATAGGGCGTACACACGGTCGGACTTTGTTCGGACATTCCGACAACAAAATCCTAGGGTTTTTTCCGACGGATGTTGGCTCAAACTTGTTTTGTCTACACACAGTCGCACAAAGTTGTCTGAAAATCCGATCGTTCTAAACGCGGTGACATAAAACACGTACGTCGGGACTATAAACGGGGCAGTGGCCAATAGCTTTCATCTATTTATTTATTCTGAGCATGCGTGGCACTTTGTCCGTCGGATTTGTGTACACACGATCGGAATTTCCGACAACGGATTTTGTTGTCGGAAAATTTTATATCCTGCTCTCCAACTTTGTGTGTCGGAAAATCCAATGAAAAATATCCGATGGAGCCCACACACGGTCGGAATTTCCGACAACACGCTCCGATCGGACATTTTCCATCGGAAAATCCGACCGTGTGTACGGGGCATTACAAGGGAGAAGCTCCTTGTCTTGGCGTAAGTTGGGGTTAAGTGTGTTCTGGTTAGTGTCCGTCAGGGAAGATTCGTTATTGTTATGGGGGGAGGAAGGATAAAGGAAGAGTGGGGTACAGGAAGGAGGTGTAAGTGTGCAGATAGGTGTCCGGAGTATTTATCTGACATTGTGTATGACGTGAACCTATTCTTATATTACCTCTGCTACACAGATAGGGATGCTAGCTGCCAAAAAGACAACAGGGATAAATTAGGATGGATGGATCTCAAAATAAACAGTCTCCTGTAAAGGAGCTTAGGTATGCTTGGTGGTCAGTATGTCCAAAAGCATGGCAGCATGTCTCTGGGGTTCTAATGGGCCCTTCAGCTGAGCTAATATGTCAGAACATAAAGAATATCCAGACTGAGAAAAGATCAGTTATGAAATAAGTTATGTGTGGGTTACGATCGATCCTGCAGAATTTCCTGGCAGCTACATGTGTGGATTCGTGCTCAGCTGAGAAGAACAATAGGACATGTGAGATTAACATCTTAGGATCCTAATTGGTTAAAGTGATTGTAAATCCTCACTTTGTGAAACTACCCATTCAGTTTAAAATAGAAATGAAAGGCAAAACATTTGTGTATATATAAATATGTATATATACTGTATATATGTATTATAAATGCCTTTTCCCCCTTTTTTTGTGCGTTTGGAATCTGATGGTGCCACCATTGATTTCGAAATTCAACCAACCGATCCACCTCATGTTACAGAAAAGAATTTTCATGACCGGGAATCTTCTTTTCTTTACAGGTCGCAGCTCATGCACATTTCTTTTTTTAATTATATTTCTCACACGATTTCCTCATCATTGATTAGAAATTCGTTAGCTTATAAAAAAATTTCCAACATGCCCGATCACTCAAATTCAGCTGTTGTTGTGGCCCCACTAATGGTCAAAAATCGAACGACTATACAAAGGTGCGATTTTCAAATGAAAAATCATTCAGGATTCGACACGTGTATGGACAGCATGACTCTGACACAATCCGACCTATTACTGGCTAGAACAAAGACAGGACTTTGTTTACCACAACGGCTGTCCAGGACCAGTGCCAAGGGCAGCACGGTAGAGAAGGGCAGCAAGGAGCTTAACATTTTCAAGCTTTGATCATTTTTTTTTCTACGGTTTCCCTTTTTTGGCCCCCTTGGGGAATCTATAGATAAATTCAGAACATGAACTAAGGGGGGACATGTGCAGTTTAGGTTGTTACGATTTAGAGGACTTGCTATAGTTTAACCACTTGCCAAACAATTTTGAAAAAAAAAAACAATATTTTTTTTTCGTTCCGCTATAAAACACATCCAATAAAAAAAAAAATGAAAAAAATCAAATTTCTTCATCAATTTAGACCAATATGTATTCTGCCACGTATTTTTAGTAAAAAAAAAAAAAATCCCAATAAGCATATATTGATTGGTTTGTGCAATAGTTATAATGTCCACAAACTATAGGATACTTATATATATTTATTTTTTATTTTTTTTACTAGTAATGGCGGTGATCAGCGACTTATAGTGGGACTACAATGTTGCGGCGGACTAATCGGACACTAACTGGGGACCAATGACACTAATACAGTGATCACTGCTAAAAATATGCACTGTCACTGTACTAATGACACTGGCTGGGAAGGGGTTAGAAGGGGTTGAAATCAGGGGTGATCAAAGGGTTAACTTTGTTCCTAATCAGTGTTTTGCTAAACTGGGTGAGGTGCTTTTACTAGGGGAAGAGCAAATTTGTTACCTTGCTTTGCTTTTGCAATTTTGCTTGGCAATTAAAGGGTTAAATATGTTCCTAGCCAGTGCTTGTGTACTGTAGGGAGGTGTTTTTACTAAGGGAAGGCAAAGATCCGTATCCCTGCTTTGCAAGAATACAGGATCAATGCCTTCCCTCCCACAGATCAGCAATCTGTCTTGTTTACATAGGCAGATTGCAGTCCTGTCTGTGTACTGAACAATCGACAGGTGCCGGCGGACATTGAGTCTAATCGCAGTATATGTCCGGTGGGCAGTCTGCAAGTGGTTGAAGAACATGAATCCATCTCTCTTTTTCTATTTTTGTTGGGCTGTATGGCTAATTGTAGATGTGAATAAAAACCAGAGCCCAAGCTGCCTCCAAAAAGCTTATTCTGGCGATAGTTTTACTAAAATAATTGCATGGCCCAAGGGGTGGAGCTTGCATGAGGGCTGCATCATTTAGGTGTCCAGCATAACGTCTAAAAATGTCCCTGCAGACATTCAGTTCTTTAAATTAACCCTTGTGTCCCATGGCTTCCAGGCTCAGGCTATGAACAGGATTTTAACCACTTCCATACCACGCAAATTCCAGCACTCCTCTCCTACATGTAAAAATCATCATTTTTTTTGCTAGAAAATTACTCAGAACCCCCAAACATTATATATATATATATATTTACAGGGGGTCCCCGGGTTACAAACAAGTTAGGGACTGTAGGTTTGTTCTTAAGTTGAATCTGTTTGTAAGTCGGAACAGGTACATTTTTTAAGTGTAGCTCCAGCCAAAAAAACTATTTTTAAGCTTTTTGGATAGCATAGGGAAGGGTTATCACCCCTTTAACATTTGTTTTGCTGTCTGTGCTCCTCTTCAGAAGATTTCACCTCACTTTCTGTCCCAATGACAATTGGATTTTGAAAATTTTGGGTTGTTGTGGAAACAAGCCTTGGTGATAAAGCATCACTGGAGGTACCTTTTCCCCATAATAGATCTTACAGGAGTGAATTTCCCTTCCTAGGGGTAGATTTCCTCTTACTTCCTGTTGTCTGCCTCCGTTTGTAAGTAGGAGTTGTTTGTAAGTCGGATATTTGTAACTAGGGGACCCCCTGTATATATATATATATATATATATATATATATATATATATATATATATTTTTTAGCAGACACCCTAGAGAATAAAATGGCGGTCATTGCAACTTTTTATGTCACACAGTATTTGCCCAGTAATTTTTTGGGGAAAAAAAAACATTTTCATGACTAAAAAAAACAAAACAATAAAGTTAGCCCAATTTTTTTGTATAATGTGACAGATGTTGTTACGCCAAGTAAATAGATACCTCACATGTCACACTTTAAAATTGCGCACACTCGTGGTACGGTGCCAAACTTCGGTACTTAACTACTTCCATACCGGGCCATAGTAAAATAATGGCCGCAGGAACCCTTCCTCCCTCCGGGTGGACGCCATATGACGTCCTGGGCTTCCCGGCTTTGTGGAGACCCGATGCGCGTGCCCGGCGGCCGCGATGTCCGCCGGGCACCCGCGATTGCGCATCACAGAGCAGGGACATGGATCTGTGTGTGTATAAACACACAGATCCACGTCCTGTCAGGGGAGAGGTGAACTGATTGTATGTTCCTTGTATATAGGAACACCGATCGGTCTCCTCCCATCATCAGTCCCCTCCCCCCACAGTTAGAATCACTCCCTAGGGCACAGATTTAACCCCTTCAGCGCCCCCTTGTGTTAATCCCTTCCCTGCCAGTGACATTTATACAGTAAATCAGTGCTTTTTTATAGCACTGATCGCTTTATAAATGTCAGTGGTCCCAAAATAGTGTCAAAAATGTCCGATCTGTCCACTGCAATGTCACAGTTATGATAGAAATCGCAGATCGCCGCCATTAGTAGTAAAATAAATAAATAAATAATAAAAATGACATAAATCTATCCCCTATTTTGTAGACACTATAACTTTTGTGCAAACCAATCAATATACGCTTATTGCGATTTTTTTTTTTTTTTTACCAAAAATATGTAGAAGGTTACATATCGGCCTGAACCGAGGAAAAAAATTGTTTTTTAAAAAAAATTGGGATATTTATTATAGCAAAAAGTAATAAATATTGTGTTTTTTTCAAAATTGTCGGTCTTTTTTTGTTTATAGTGCAAAAAATAAAAAACGCAGAGGTGAAGAAAGCTCTATTTGTGGGGAAAAAAATGATCAAAATTTAATTTGGGTACAACGTCGCATGACAATTGTCATTCAAAGTGTGACAGCGCTGAAAATTGGCCTGGGCAGGAAGGTTACATGTTTAGAGTTACAGAGGTGATCTAGTGCTTGAATTATTGCTCTTGCTCTAATGCTCGCGGTGATACCTCACATGTGTGGTTTGAACATCGTTTACATATCTGCGACTTATGTATGCGTTTTCTTCTGCGTGCAAGCTCGTGGGCACGGGGGTGCTTTATTTATTTTTTTGTTTATTTTAGTTAATTTTTTTAATTTTTACACTTTCCCTTTAAAACATCTTTTTTTTATCACTTTTATTTCTATTACAAGGAATGTAAACATCCCTTGTAATGGGAATAGTGCGTGGTCGGTCCTCGTTATGGAGAGATGTGGGGTCTATAAGACCATAAATGATAACTGTCACAGTTCCTTGTGCGTTCAATCCAGACAGTTTTTTATTTAGAAACACTTAAAAATGGGCTCGCAATATCAGTCTCTGTATTAAGAAAACATATCAGTCTAACCATTTTCAGCCTTTAATTGCAAATATACATATATCTCAGAAATCCATTACCAACAGTGTATCTCGTATTGAGTAAATCAAATTGTTATTATGGGTGGACAGAGTATAGACAGAGTCTGTCAATGTATCCAAACCTATGCAGCTATATTCTTCAATCAAAATATTAACAATGTGTAATTTTAATGTTTTCTCTTTTTCACATACAGTAACTTATCAGGAAATATTTTTTCAACACTGGAACCTGGTCTTTTCAACGCACTTTCTTCTCTAAAAGTCATGTGAGTACTACATATGAACCTATGTATGCCTACAAGGTGAAGGGACCATATTTATATGGTACCTGTAAATTCTTGTTTTTGGGATTAATGCTGCTTTAAATTGGGCTTCAAGCTTTATAAATATTCTCCAAGTTGCTGAATGCTAAAAACTGATTGCTAACATTGGGCTTCTAGGGCTTTACAGCCCCCCCCTGATCACCCACCTAAGTAGACATGCAACTGCTCAGGGCTGTATATACGTATATGTGATGTCCCAAAAATGAAACCCTCTTCTGCATTTGGAGGACAGTACTGCCACTGAATGTGACCCATTAGGTTAATCAGGCTGCACCGCAATTGCCCTGCAACTGTGTTCAAGGCACAAGCTTGTGGTGTGGTGGTTCAGCCTTTTTAAGGTTAAAACCAGTGGCGGCAGGTGCTCCATTTTTTTTTTTGGGGGGGGGGGGGTAAAAAAAAAAACCCCCATCCAGGTCACGGCTTCCCTGGCTCCGGGCTAATCCGGTCCTGAGACCCGCTTCCTGTCTTGATCGGCCGGGAGGAGAAGCCTGAAGACAATAGGGAATATTGATTCACTGCCACAAGCCCAACCTTTTTGAAGCCAGTAAGAGCTTTAGGCTCTAATCATGTATTTAAAAAAAAATAACTCATAGAAACCTATGAGTCCGCATGGAGATTAGGGAGGCGGCACATGGAGATCAGGGAGGCGGCCCATGGAGATTAGGGAGGCGGAACATGGAGATTAGGGAGGCGGCACATGGAGATCAGGGAGGCGGCACATGGAGATCAGGGAGGCGGAACATGGAGATTAGGGAGGCGGCACATGGAGATCAGGGAGGCGGCACATGGAGATCAGGGAGGCGGAACATGGAGATTAGGGAGGCAGCACATGGAGATCAGGGAGGCGGCGCCTCTACACCCCTTATGGATCGGCTGCCGCTGGTTACAACAGGCAGTGAAGAGGTGACATATTGCCTCCCAGCTACCTGTCAACCACCCTCTGAAAAGTGATTCCCTTTTCAGAGAGTCAGCAAGGACTTTGGCGCATGAGAATGAGCCGTTATGTAGTATCATAATTACATACATAACAAATACAGCAATTAATTGCAATGTTCTGCCTTTACAAACCTGTTCTGGGAATGTTTCTCATATTTCATCTAAGGTTAAAAATATCCCACCAAGACAGGTCTGTCAATCTAGAGAGACTTTACATTTTATGCAGAATGTTACTAATAGACATGTGCACACTGAACTATTTCGTTTCGGAATTTCGTTTTCGTCTGAAAAATAAATTTATTTAGTTACTCCCGAAATTCGTTTTTCTTTATTTCGTTTTTCGTTAAAAATTGCATTCGTCTGTAAATCCAAATTAAGGTCGAATCTGTCATTGAAGGCTTATGGTGTCTGTCGAATGTTCAAAGATGATTCGACGGAGCAGCTAAACTGTACACAATGCCGTATAGTTTACCTGCTCCGTCGAATCTTCTTAGAACTTTCAACAGATACCATAAGCCAAAGTACGTGTGTACTTAGTTCTAGCTATTTTACTGCTCCACCTCTTTGGTTACAATCAGCCAATAACATTCATCATCATCATTATTTTTATTTATCTTTTCTCCCCTACGTCGAATCTTTCCTCCCCTACGTCGAATCTTTCCTCCCCTACGTCGAATCTTTCCTCCCCTACGTCGAATCTTTTCTCCCCTACGTCGAATCTTTTCTCTCTATGTAGAATAATCTTGGACTAATAGAGTTAAGGTTAGGCACATTCGACCACAGGTTTGATGGACACAGATTGTTATTGTCATCATCATGTCGAATCTCCTATCTATATCGAACTGTTGTAGCAACGAAAACGAAAATAAAGCATTTGTTTATGTCGGATCTTTCGTTTTTCGGACTCTGCACTTTCGTTATTGTTTGGTAAAACGATAACGAAAATACCTAAAATTCGGACGAAAATGCATTCGGACGAAAACGAATGCACATGTCTAGTTACTAATAATTCATGCCACCAAAATCTATTATCTTCTATGAAATACAGCTGAAGAAGAAACATGGTGGTGTAATCACTTTTTTCCCTATCTTGATTCCTATTCTGATTATATTTGTTTCATTTTTTGTTTATGTTTCTGCTCTTTGTTATTGCCAAATAAAAAAAGCAATCATTTTGCTGATCATCATAAACAGAACAGTAGACAGTAATTCAGTTTAAATTAGTTTTATTTTTAATAAATTATGCATCTTAAGGCAATAGTATCAGCCATTTAATAGATTTTCAAAGTCAACCACTTGTGGACAGCCCACCATACCATTTACTACAGCAGAGCGGGCGCTCTGTGCCAGGTCACATACCCAGTATGTGGTCTGACACTTTCAGGTCTGGGGACGCGCTGCCGGCGTCCTGCTCCCTCTGTGATTATGCACAGTGAGAGTCCAGCAGCTGTACCTTGGACTCGATATGCGCTGGCACCTGACAATTACACAGGGCACAGGCAGAAGCGAAAGCACTGATTCTGTTTTTCTGCTAACAAGAACACTGAACTTTCCCGTTTCCCTAGTCAAAGCACCTCTCCCACAGTGAGTAAGCACAACCTAGGCACACAGTTAACCCTTTGATCACCCCTGATGTTAACCCCTTCCCTGCCAGTGTCATTAGTACAGTGACAGTGCAAATTTTATTTAGCACTGATCACTGTATTAGTGTCACTGCTTTCCAAAAAATGTCAAAAGTGCCAGTTAGGTGTCCAAATTGTCTTCCGCAATATTGCAGTCCCACTATATATCACTGATCACCGCAATTACTAGTAAAAAAAAATGAAATATCCCATGATTTGTAGACGCTATAACTTTTGCGCAAAGCAATCAATATATGCATATTGGGATTTTTTATACCACAGATATGTAGCAGAATACATATTGGCCTAAATTGATGAAGAAATTAGATTTTTTCAATTTTTTCATTGGATATGTTTTAAAGCAGAAAGCTAAAAATTTTTTTTTTTTTTTTTTTTTTTTATATAGTTTTTTTTCTTTAATTTTTTTTTTTTTTTTTATTATAGCGCAAAAAATAAAAACCAGAGAGGTGATCAAATACCACCAAAAGAAAGCTTTATTTGTGGGAAAAAAAGGACAAACATTTTATTTGGATACAGTATCCCACAACCGTGCAACTGCGCAAGTGTCAAAGTAACACAGTGCCATATCACAAAAAATGGCCTGGTCAGGAAGGGGGTAAAATCTTCCGGAGCTGAAGTGGTTAAAGTGGAACTTTAGTAAAACAGCTAAATATGTGACAGGCATAAATCATCCTCTTATTTATTGTGGGTCACCCCCTCCCCTCCCCTCCCTAAAACGCAAATGAAAAAAGGTGAAAAAAAGTGTAGGGGTTAATGTCATCCTTCTACAAATTAGATACCGGGGAATGATGAGCCCAAATCTCATAAAAAAGATGCTGCACCACATTACAGGATTATCTTCTTGTGAGATTTGAGCTACTCAACATTCTTAGATCAATCTCACCTACGTGCATTCCACAGGAAAGGTAAATGTGTTTTCTAATGAAATATATTCGGAAAACACAGGCCATTTTGTGTTTCAATGTAATTAAAAATCCTTTCCATTTTAGTAAGCAGAGACTAAAGTTTGCAAAAATGTAAATATTTGTTCCGTACATATCAGTTTGCATGTGTCCTGGACATAGTTGATGTAGAGATTTCCTGCTCATGTGGCTGAGCCGTGCTTTTCCCAGATTTGCACTGTTAAAAGTCAATTTTTTTAGGTATCTCCTGTAATAGGATCTACATTTTTGTTTATATACTCTAGAACCCTCTAGAACCCATTCCCACATATGGGCTGGTTCACACTAGATGCAGCCCAGTGCATTTTTATTCTACATCAAAATCGCATGGACAGTGTTTACACTGTATAGTGTGTTATAGCGCAGTCAACAAAAGAACATGTTGCAAAACATATCAAAAATGTACTGGAACGCACACTATCCTCAGTTGAGCTGAGGATCCAATGCAGTGCAATGGATGAAAAAAGCATCAAAAACACGTACCCGGAATACAGGAATTGTGCCGTGAACCGACCCTAAGGCTCGATTCACACTAGCGTGTTTTTTGATGCATTTTGCAGAAATGCATGGGAATTTTTTAACATGGGTTCCCATGGAACATGTTCACATCAATGCCTTTTTGTACCTCTGCATTTTTGGAAAGGGTCAAGGACTTTTTTTCATGCAAAATGCAGCGTTTTGCATGTAATAGAATTCAATGGACCAGCATCAAAAACGCAAGTGCAGCGTTTTTGCAGCGTTTTTGATGCGTTTTTGGCGTTTTTTTTTTGTTTTTTTTAGACTGTATACAGTCTAAAAAAGAACTGTAAAAAAAAAAAAAAAAAAAAACGCAAAACGCAGCAAAAACGCTGTAAAAACGCTACAAAAACGCTGCTCAAAAACGTGGCAAGCATCACAAAAAAAACTCCAAAAACGCTCAAAAGCAACATGCATAGATGTGAATCGAGCCTAAGGCCTCATGCACACAGGACGTTTAAAAAACGCCAGTGCTCCTGCCAGAAAAAAGCAGCATTAAAAACGCGCTGTTAGCTGCATTTTTGAATAGCATTTATGAGCATTTATTTGCGTTTTTTTGGCTTTTTTCAGTAAAAACCCTCCCTATAATGTAAAAACGCCTAAAAACTCCAAGCACGGCTAAATGCGGCTAACAGCTTGTTACATCATTTAGTGGCGCTTAGGGGCGTTTTTGTTTTTTACAGCTTAACAGCGTCTGCTTCTGGATGCACAGGCTGTCATTTTTTTCTACTGCTCCTAAACACTTATGCCACCAAACGCCTCTGACAGTTTCTGTGTGTATGGAAACATAGGCTAACATGGAGGGTCATTTAGAGGCAGTTAAAAAAAACATCAGACGCCCCTAAAAGCAGCTGTGTAAGGCTGGGTTCACACTGGTCTGGCTGCGGTTTCTGTTCACCGGTTCAGGTGTGATTCAGGTGCCAATTTTTATCTGAGTTCATACCTGAACCGGTCCCAAAAACGCACAGGACCCTTTTTTAAATTACGGCCGCACCGGACATGTGTGAACTGGCTCCATTGAAAGCCGTTCACATTCACATTTTATGCGAATTGAATGTTACATTAAAAACGCATCCAATTTGCATATATGTGACCCTAGCCTAAAGGCCCGTACACACGATACAAAAATCAGATGGAAAAATTCGTCTGCCGATTTAAAATTCGTCTGGCGATTTTCGGATCGTTAGTACGGTGCTTTCGACAGCCGATTTCACTTTTCTGTCAGACAAAAGCTGGATGTGTAGACTATACAATTTTTGTCGGATGTAAACTCAACGTCCGATTTTCGTTTCATTAGTACAGTTTTGTATGAAAAAAATCGTAACAGCAAGACTACGCATGCTCAGAAACAAAAGAATACATACAAAACTATTCAACATGTTACGTCACTTATGACGTTGTATTCTGTCGTAAGAAAATTTTCCTATTGTTAATAACCTCTTCACTTTCGACATGAGACTGGCATGCCACAAAAAAACGGAGGTTCAGTCGTCTGAAAATCTAAGCGTGTGTACGAGGCTTTAGGCTTCATTCACACTTGTGAATGGGGCCATTTGTGATTGTCCACTGGAGACCCAGCAGGGATCTATGCAATTGGCAGGCTGTCCGCATCCAGGGCCAATCATTTGCACATAATTGATGCATGAGCGTTTACATGCAAACGGCAGTGAATACCTGCGGGTGCTGCCAGTAAGGATGAGCTCCGGCATGTTCGCACAGCCCACGTGCAGGAAGTCAGCACCGCACAGCGCTAATCACAAGCAGTGAGACATTTCTCCAACTCTGCAGCCGCGGATCGGGAAAATGTCTCACTGCCTGCGATTAGCGCTGTGCAGTGCCGACTTCCTGGCGGGCTCTGCACGTGCGGGTTTGCGAACACGCCTGAGCTCATCCTTAGTAAGGATGAGCTCAGGCGTGTTCATACAGCTCATGTGCAGAGCCCGCCAGGAAGTCAGCACTGCGCTGTGCTAATCACAGGCAGTGAGACATTTTCCTGATCTCTGCAGCCGCGCATTGGGACAATGTCTCACTGCCTGTGATTAGCGCAGCGCAGTGCTGACTTCCTGCACGTGGGCTGTGCGAACATGCCGGAGCTCATCCTTAATCCTTAGCTGCCAGCCTCTTATTGCTTTCAATGGGGCTTCCAGCCTGTACCTATGTGCAAGGATCCCTACTGAGTCTTCCATGGGTAATCACAAATGACTCTATTCACAAGTGTGAATGAGGCCTTAAGGTGTGGTGCCAGCCCATCAAAAATTAGCGTATGGCATTTTATATTATATCATCTTAGGCTGGATTCACACTTATGCATTTTTAGTGCATTTTGCAGATTTGCACTACAGAACGTGTTCCATAGGAAACTATGTTAAATTGACTGTAGTGCAAATCTGCAAAATGCAAAAAGCTAAAGCTAACTAAAACTGCATAGGTGTGAATCCAGCCTAAAAGGCTGCAGACACTCAGCTTTCCTCAGTCTCAAAGAGACTGTACCAGGTGATCATAATTAAGGCAGACCATCCCATGCAAGAATCAGTTTGAGAAAGGACGAGATTAAACAAACAGCAACATCAGAACAGAGAAAGGTAGGAATCTGCCATCAAATTTCATAGAATCCTTACAATGTACATTGTTTACTTGGACGGGATTGTTTATTGTTTAATAAAGCTGGAGTTACACATTTTATTTTTTAATTAGAATAATAGGCAAAAAATGTTATACATGCTCTTTTTTGCAACATGTTTGTTTTTAAAAACAGTCATTATTTATTTTAAAGACATATGAAATACCAGACGAGCCTACTAAGGGGTGACCATGCTAAATATCTTGTTGTGAATTTGTTGTGGCATTGTGTCCATGTGCAGTCCCTAGGGCTACAGGACTTTATCCTTACATGCAAAGTAAAGCTGGCCATACGCTGTCTGTGTGATTGATTTATTTATTTATGTATTTTATGTTCAGCAAGCAGGCTAATCCAAATTAATAAAATTCCTCCATCAATATAAATGAGGTGGATAGAGATCCCCCACCCACGGAACATTGTATTCTGACAGCAGCACCTGCAATTTAAAAAATAAATGCTGCTTTAATTAAAAAAAAAAAAAGTAGCCAAAGTTACAATATGGAAAAGTCTCCCCCAGTGGGGTTTTTCCGCAGCAAAATTACAGTCATTTAAAATTTGTTTAGAAAAGATTTTTTGTCGAAAATGTAGCAACAAGACATAAACACATAAATGTTTAAAATATGAGCTCCGGTCAGAGATATATATCATCATTCAATTTTACAATATTAGAACCATAAAACAGTATATGTTATTTATATAAAATGAAAATTCCCATAGGGAAAGGGAATTTGCATTTTATATAAATAACATATACTGTTTTATGGTTCTAATATTGTAAAATTGAATGATGATATATATCTCTGACCGGAGCTCATCTTTTAAACATTTATGTGTTTATGTCTTGTTGCTACATTTTCAATAAAAAATCTTTTCTAAACAAATTTTAAATGACTGTATAATTTTGCTGCGGGAAAAACCCCACTGGGGGAGACTTTTCCATGTTGTGACCCATTTGGGGTGGCAGCAACTATATCACTCATATTCATGTGTTTTTCCCATGTTAAAAGTTGTTGATAATTGAAGAGCTAGCTATCAATCGAATGTAAAAACCTTTTCCTTCCTTCAGCGTCCACGCCCCCACCCCAATTCCAGAGAATGCACAGCATACACACACTCTACCAATCTATCCCTCTGCACGTTGTCAGCAGCACTATCACAACTAAGCACACTGATAGTATGGCTGGCTGCTGGCAACCCATTGTTATATGTGGGAGCTGGCTTATTCAAGCACACTCCTATTGGCCCCTGTAAGCCAGCTGACTCAAATTCAAAGCCCAGGACATACGGTCCGCCCGTGTGAAAGGGGCATTAATAAATTAATAGAAAATGAACACATTATTGTGTATTTACCTGGAGTTCTGCTTCAATCATATGTATGTCATCTGTCTAGATTCTTCGGTAGTGAATCCCTCATCTGTGACTGTAACATTAAATGGGTCTTGAAATGGGCATCATCTTCATCAGTTCGTATAAGTGAGGACACTGTCTGTGAACACCCGATTAACGTCCGGGGACTCGAATTTCATGCCCTACAAGAGAGCCAGTTAACATGTGGTAAGCAAATTTCAGCTTGTTTATTAGAGTTAAAGGGACTTTCCAATTCAAAAACTATATAGGGCATGTTGTCATTGTTCTAAAAATATAATCTGCTGCTTGAAGGAGATTTGCACTTAAAGGCTAACTCCATTTTCGAAAAAAAATAGCAAATGAAGAAAAAAAAATAATATAGCGTATATGATTGCGACACTAATCATATTGTAATTGAATGTTATTAAAAATTACCTTTCCTTTTCAATCTGCAGCCACTGTAATTTTCTGAGAATGCATTGCAATATGGCTACCTGGAGTTGTTCTGTAAACAGAATGTGTAGTGACCACTCCCCAGAAACATAATTTCCTGCTTGTGTGATTGGCTCACCAATTTTCCCAGAAGTCTGTGTAAGATACAAGTCAGATTTCAGGCATCCCGTGCAACAAAAATGTCATTTTTGGAGAGATACTTTCAATAGGAGCACGTCTAAGGGCACTTTCACACTGCCAGCGCCCGAGCATCGGTGGTAAAGTGCCACTATTTTTAGCGGCGCTTTACTGTTGTTTTTGGCTAGCTAGCGGCCGATAAAAAGGCAGTGGCGCTTTGTGGGTGGTTCGGCTACAAAGAAGCTGCAGGACTTTTTTTGAAATCCTGCCAGCGCAGCGCCCCAGTGTGAAAGCACAAAAAGGCTTTCACACTGAGATTGCAGCTGAGGCTTTTTTTCAGGCGCTTTAGAGGCGCTATTTTTAGCGCTAAAGCGTCTGAAAAACGCCTCCAGTGTGAAATGGTTCTAAAGGTATGCAGGCCCAGCAGACTTCCTCATTAGTGCTCAGCAGCTGCACACCTGACAGTTAATGAAACCACTCCCGTTGGACCCACTTAGAACAGAGGCACAGACAAACACACAGGGATTTCTTCAGAATAATAAAAGGTAGGAATCTGCAACAAAGGTTGTTATAATCCTTGCAATGTACATATATCACCCAGAGGGGAATGTTTTTTTTTTCTACAAAAGTGGAGTTACGCTTTAAGCAGCACTGGCTAAGGCACGACAAAAAATTATGCCATCCCACCATTGGTGGAAAGCCTTGCTACTCTTGGAAATGGTTGAAGATTATTTACCCCCGTGATCAAAATTCTAAGAGGCAGTTGGGGACATGAAGTGGACTTATGTGTCCTTAGACACCACCTGAGACAAAATTCTCACCTCCTTCTTCTTGGCAATACAACCCAGTTTGGTGAAGAGAAAATATGATATATAATATTAGGTATTAAATGAAACCCATGTAATTACATTTTCTTGATACAGTAGCAGATGGTTTGAAAACAGAACCAGAAAGCGTGCCATAATGTGTCCACCATTTGGCTCTCTTATTACCATTGTTATTTTTTCTGATTCATGGAGACAACAATAGAAGGTTAAGAGCCCTTTCACACTGAGCCGCCCCGGGCTTCGGTGGTAAAACGCCGCTATTTTTAGCGGCGCTTTACCGTAGCTTTTGCAGTGCTTTTTGGCCGCTAGTGGGGTGCTTTTAACCCCCACTAGTGGCCGAAAAAGGGTTAAAACTGTCTGCAAAGTGCTGCTACAGCGGCGGCTCTGCTCATTGATTTCAATGGGCAGGGGCGCTTTAGGAGCGGTAAGTTCACTGCTCCTGATGCGCTGCAAAGAAGCTGCTGGCAGGACTTTTTCTGACTCCTTGCCAGCGCACTGATCCAGGATCCAGGATCCAGGTTTTGAACAAAGTGAAGATGGATTAGAAATTCTGCAAGTTTTTATTGTTGTCTGTGCCCCCGGAGATTTACTCTCTCTGTTTGTCATTTTTACCAATATCATTGAAAGTGAAAGTAAAACAAAATCACAAATTTTGGGATGTCCCCAGAAATGTAATAGTGGAGAAATCTTCCTATGGGTACACTAGTTCTGGTGACCTGTGGGGACCAAGGGATCCCATTTAATTTTGCAGGGATTTCCTTTTACTTCCTGTATGGTTATAGGACAGGAAGTGAAAACTTCCCCAATGGGACACAGATGGCAAAAAAACCTAAAAAAAAAACCAAACGGACAGGGATATAGCCCCTTGTTACTCTATTCAAAATGAAAAAAAAACTAAGATTTGCCTAAAGATCTGCCTTAATAGCCCTGCACTCTATGTAATGACGCTAAGGGACTGCCCACAGCTTGGTTAGTCTAGGGCAGTGGTTCTCAACCTGGGGGTCGAATGACAATTTGCCATGGGTCACCGAATCCTGGGCTGTTCCTGAAGCCAGCCTTTTTGCAGCCACCCAGCAGGGCTGTTCCTGGAGCCCGTGGCTGCCCACTCAGCCTCTTTTCAGCTACCCATTCTGTTCACGGCATTGCTGGGGTGTAGAAACTAGAGGTCAGCTGACTGGTGAGGAATGTGAAGTGGGAGGGGCTGGAGGAGACCCTATCTCCTGATTTCGGCATAGGTGTCACTGCTACGAGACACCACAAAGTAGGAGACACAATGAGTAACACTATCTGTGATTATGGTTGCCATTAACAGTCCCCACTACAGTTCTCAGATCAGTAGATGACCTTGATCAAGAGCACCTAAGTTGGCTCATCAGAAAAAAGGGAGAGAAAGAATAAGAGAAAAAACAAGAAAGAAGGCTAGAGAGGGGGATGTGGAAAAAAACAAGAAATTAGCATAGAGAGAGATTAAAGGAGAATAATGAGAAAGAGTGGTACATCCTAAAATGTACCATAAGTGGTTTTAATACTGTATGAGTGGAAGGGACTCAGGGAACGCTAAATGTCTGTAGGTTGGGGAAGCAAATTACTTGTCTTGCCTTGGGTGCTGACAACCTACGCTCCGAAATTTTTTTTACTGTTAGGGGTCCCCACAACTTGGGAAATTTTATCAAGGGGTCACGGCACTAGGGGGGTTGAGAACCACTGGTCTAGGGGGAGATGAAGAAGACTTACCTTACTTACCTTACTTGCTGCTTTGGCCAGTTCCAGGGCTCACCTTTTCTCCCTGGAGCTTCAGGCTTTGGACAGTCCCTTGGCTTCATTACATACAGTATATAGGACGTGTTATCATTGTTCTAAAAATGTAATCCACTGCTTGAAGGAGATTTGCACTTAAGCAGCATTGGCTAAGACATCAAAAAAATTACGCCATCTTGCCATTGGTGGAAAGCCTTGTTACTCTTGTGAACTGCTGCTACCCCCGTGATCAAAATTCTAAGAGGCAGTTGGGGCCATGAAGTGGACTTATGTGTCCTTAAACACCATCTGAGACAAAATTCTCAACTCCTTCTTCTTGGCAGAGACAACCCAGTTTGGTGAAGAGAAAATATAATATGTAATATTAGGTATTAAATGTAATACAAGTAATTACATTTGATCGATACAGTAGCAAATGGTTTGGAAACGGAACCAGAAAGAGTTCTAAAATGTGTCCACCATTTGGCTTGGTTTTTTTCTGTTTCATGAAGACAACAATAGCAGGTTAAAGTATTTCTAAAGGCAAAACTTTTCAGTGAAGATGGATCAGAACATCTGTCAGTTTTTATTTCTGTATGTGCCCCTGTTAGGGAGAGTTACCTTCTCTATTTGTCCTTTTTACCATTATCATTGAAAGTGAAAGTAAAATAAAATCACAAATTTTGGATTGTCCCCAGAATAGTAATAGAGGGGAAATCTTCCTATGAGTACACTAGTCCTGGTGATCTGGGGGAGCCAAGGGGTCCCAGTAATTTACAGGAATTTTCTCCTCTCACTTCCTGTTTGGCTATGGGACAGGAAGTAAAAATCTCTCCAATGGGACACAAATGGCAAAAAACCTCCAAAAAACAAAACCGGGCATGGATTATATCCTTTACTCTGTTCAAAATGAAAAAAATACGTTTTGCTTATAGTTCTGCCTTAATAGCCCTCCACCCTATGTAATAATGCTAAGGGACTGCCCACAGCCTAAAACTCCAGGGAGAGAAGGTGAGCGCTGGAGCTGGACAAAGCAGCATGTTCAGTAAGTCTAGGGGGATATGAAGAAAATCCATTACTTGCCTTACATGCTGCTTTGCTAGTTCCAGGGCTCACCTCTTCTCATTGGAGCTTCAGGCTGTGGACAGTCCCTTGGTGTCATTACATACAGCAGAGAGCTATTAACCTTCCATTTTATGTGCTAAAGGCAGGTGTGGAACTGCAGCCCAGAGTGCCTTAAAGAGGAGGCAAGCTGGAGTGAAGAAAACGGTAAGTATTACTTCCTGGCATCCTGGCACCTTTAGAATTAATGAGCAGTTAAAGTGTTCAGGCAAAAACGCAATTCACTGCCAGCCCCTCTATTATACTAAGGCATACCACACTCTGTAAAGTATTTTCTAAAAACGAGCCATGTAAATACCTTTATTTAGGGTGATCTTCAGGTCGACCATGTGACTCGTGGCCGTTTTACACCTCTAAAACATGGCTTCTGCAGGAGGGGCCGAGATCTCCCTCTGACATCAGCTGGGGGGGGTCACGTGGCAGCTCGGCCCTTCCTGCAGAAGCCCTGTCCGCGAGTCACGTGACTGGCCTGAAGATAGGTCTAAAAATGTATTTACATGCCTCGTTTTTAGAAAAGACTTACACAGTGTGGTATGCCTGCCTATAATAGATGGGCTGGCAGTAACCATTGTAAGTTTTCATTTCTAGTAATAGCGGCGGGGGGTGTGGAGACAGACACAGAACAGGGAGCTGACAGGAAGGGGACAGCTGCGGATGACGGAGGGACGTATGCTGACCACGGTGGTCAGGGCTCCGCAGCCCTGATTATTGTGGTCAGAGCAGAGAAGGGGACACAGGAAGTGGCAGGATCACCCATGTTTTTTACAGTTTAGAGAGGGACAGATTTTACAGTACAAGCACTGTGCTGTTTAATCTGCTTTAAAGGAACAGTATCTGTATTTATTTTTATTTTAGGTTAACAATAGGGATGAGCCGAACACCCCCCTGTTCGGTTTTCCACCAGAACATGCGAACAGGAAAAAAGTTTGTTCGAACACGCGAACACCGTTAAAGTCTATGGGACACGAACATGAATAATCAAAAGTGCTAATTTTAAAGGCTTATATGCAAGTTATTGTCATAAAAAAGTGTTTGGGGACCTGGGTCCTGCCCCAGGGGACATGGATCAATGCAAAAAAAAGTTTTAAAAATAGCCGTTTTTTCAGGAGCAGTGATTTTAATAATGCTTAAAGTCAAACAATAAAAGTGTAATATCCCTTTAAATTTCGTAGCTGGGGGGTGTCTATAGTACGCCTGTAAAGGGGCGCATGTTTCCCGTGTTTAGAACAGTCTGACAGCAAAATGACATTTCGAAGGAAAAAACCCATTTAAAACTACTCGCGGCTATTGCATTGCCGACAAAACACATAAAAGTTAATTGATAAAAACAGCATGGGAATTCCCCACAGGGGAACCCTGAACCAAAATTTAAAAAAAAAAATGACGTGGGAGTCCCCCTAAATTCCGTACCAGGCCCTTCAGGTCTGGTATGAATATTAAGGGGAACCCCGGCCAAAATTAAAAAAAATAAATAACGTGGGGTTCCCCCTAAATTCCATACCAGACCCTTCAGGTCTGGTATGGATTTTAAGGGGAACCCCGCGCCAAAAAAAAAAAAAGAAAACCGGTGTGGGGTCCCCCCAAAAATCCATACCAGACCCTTATCTGAGCACACAACCTGGCAGGCCACAGGAAAAGAGGGGGGGACGAGAGTGCGGCCCCCCTCCTGAACCGTACCAAGCCACATGCCCTCAACATTGGGAGGGTGCTTTGGGGTAGCCCCCCAAAACACCTTGTCCCCATGTTGATGAGGACAAGGGCCTCATCCCCACAACCCTGGCCGGTGGTTGTGGGGGTCTGCAGGCGGGGGGCTTATCGGAATCTGGAAGCCCCCTTTAACAAGGGGACCCCCAGATCCCGGCCCCCCCTGGTGTGAAATGGTAAGGGGGTACTTACCCCTACCATTTCACTAAAAAACTGTCAAAAATGTTAAAAATGACAAGAGATAGTTTTTGACAATTCCTTTATTTAAATGCTTCTTCTTTCTTCTATCTTCCTTCATCTTCTTCTGGTTCTTCTGGCTCTTCTGGTTCTTCCTCCGGCATTCTCGTCCAGTATCTCCTCTGCGGCGTCTTCTATCTTCTTCTCCTTGGGCCGCTCCGCACCCATGGCATGGGGGGAGGCTCCCGCTCTTCTCTTCATCTTCTTCATCTTCTTCTCTTCTTCATTTTCTTCTCCGGGCCGCTCCGCATCCATGCTGGCATGGAGGGAGGCTCCCGCTGTGTGACGGCGTCTCCTCATCTGATGGTTCTTAAATAACGGGGGTGGGGCCACCCGGTGACCCCGCCCCCCTCTGACGCACGGTGATTTGACGGGACTTCCCTGTGACGTTACGGGGAATGCCACAGGGAAGTCCCGTCATGTCCCGTGCGCCAGAGGGGGACGGGGTCAACGGGTGGCCCCGCCCCCATTATTTAAGTACCGTCAGACAAGGAGACGCCGTCACACAGCGGGAGCCTCCCTCCATGCCAGCATGGATGCGGAGCAGCCCGGATAAGAAAATGAAGAAGGAAGAAGAGAAGAAGATGAAGAAGAAGATGAAGAGAAGAGCGGGAGCCTCTCCCCATGCCATGGGTGCGGAGCGGCCCGAGGAGAAGAAGATAGAAGACGCCACGGAGGAGATGCTGGACGAGAACGCCGGAGGAAGAACCAGAAGAAGAAGATGAAGGAAGATAGAAGAAAGAAGAAGCATTTAAATAAAGGAATTGTCAAAAACTGTCTCTTGTCATTTTTAACATTTTTGACAGTTTTTTAGTGAAATGGTAGGGGTAATTACCCCCTTACCATTTCACACAGGGGGGAGCCTGAGATCTGGGGGTCCCCTTGTTAAAGGGGGCTTCCAGATTCCGATAAGCCCCCCGCCCGCAGACCCCCACAACTACTGGCCAGGGTTGTGGGGATGAGGCCCTTGTCCTCATCAACTTGGGGACAAGCTATTTTGGGGGGCTTCCCCAAAGCACCCTCCCAATGTTGAGAGCATATGGCCTGGTATGGTTCAGGAGGGGGGGCGCACTCTCGTCCCCCCCTCTTTTCCTGCGGCCTGCCAGGTTGCGTGCTCGGATAAGGGTCTGGTATGGATTTTTGGGGGGACCCCACGCCGTTTTTCTTTTTTTTCTTTTTTTTTGGCGCGGGGTTCCCCTTAAAATCCATACCAGACCTGAAGGGTCTGGTATGGAATTTAGGGGGAGCCCCACGTCATTTTTTTTTAAAATTTTGGTTCGGGGTTCCCCTGTGGAGAATTCCCATGCCGTTTTTATCAATGAACTTCTATGTGTATTGTCGGCAATGCAATAGCCGCGAGTAGTTTTAAATGGGTTTTTTCCTTCGAAATGTCATTTTGCTGTCAGACTGTTCTAAACACAGGAAACATGCGCCCCTTTACAGGCATACTATAGACACCCCCCAGCTACGAAATTTAAAGGGATATTACACTTTTATTGTTTGACTTTAAGCATTATTAAAATCACTGCTCCTGAAAAAACGGCCGTTTTTAAAACTTTTTTGCATTGATCCATGTCCCCTGGGGCAGGACTCGGGTCCCCAAACACTTTTTATGACAATAAGTTGCATATAAGCCTTTAAAATTAGCACTTTTGATTTCTCCCATAGACTTTTAAAGGGTGTTCCGCGGCATTCGAATTTGCCGCGAACACCCCAAATTGTTCGCTGTTCGGCGAACTTGCGAACAGCCAATGTTCGATTCGAACATGAGTTCGACTCAAACTCGAAGCTCATCCCTAGTTAACAAACACTTTAAGCCTTGCAGTTTTGGGTCCACTGCAAGGGTACGTTTAGCCTAATTCCTGGAGTACAGTTTTAAAGGAATTATCTAAAGAAAATGCAAAAGAAAATATCACTTCCTGTGCAATCATTCTTCAAAGAGCAAATGTTACATTTTATATCCCCCAAGTGTAATTCAAGGATCCTGCTTTAATACCGTCCATCTCTTCTGGTTACATAATTTATAATGACACTGTGTGTGGTCCAATCTTAACAGTTAGTTTATCTCCAAAGCATTCATGTTCTGTGGGGTTACTTCAGGACACAGCTCCTATTGCAGACAAGATCACATTCATAATATTTATTGGTTGTTCTTCCTTTTCTTAGTTATACTATATACAATTAATTTGTCATTTTTCACAGTTATTCCCTATGTTGTGTTCTTATCCCCTACTTTATATTTTGCTGGTCGTGTTGACATGTGGCTCCCATACTGTATATTAACCTGATTTTTGGCTGCCAGTCATGTACTAAACAGGTTTCATAATGTAGGTCAAAAACCACATGCATGAGATTTTACTTTACCTGCCTACATGGTAAATTAATTAAAGAAAAATTAAAAGCTGAACTCGAGGGAAATACAAACTATGAGATGATAAATAGGGTTTATATATTTGCATTATTCCTTTTTTCCCATCAGTAGGCGCTCTCCGACATCCTGTGTTGTAGGCGTGAAATCAAAAGAAGGTCCTTTAAGTGTTCGACTTTGGCAACAGATGGGTGTTGTAGTGACTATAGCAAATGGCACCACGTAAATCACAGTAAAAACAATGTGATGTCACTTATATAAAACCATAAATTCACACAAATATTAGAAGCACAGCTGTTATCACAATTTTTCTGGTAGGGAAAACAAACGACAATATAACATAAGTGCAGCATTTATGCTGCCCCTGACGATGTCTGGTGATAAAACGCGTCGGTGGTAGTTTTTAGTTCAGAAGCCACCATCTTACCAGTTGGAAACAGTATCTCAGTCCATGAGGACTAACATGCAATTTTTTTTTCATCACGTTTGTGAGTATTGTGGCTGCTTCCGTCGCTTTATGCAAGAAGTGAAACATGCCATTTATGTCTATGGGTGGCTGTATGCAGCAGTAGGGATTCCCAAACACCAAAATGGTGAAAGCATGTTTAAACTATAAGGAGGAATGCGCTTTTGTGCATGAGCCCTTATAGAACCGAGGATATGCAAACACAAGTAAATTGCCCTTGTCAGTAATACTGCGCAATGAGGTTTTCTTCTTGCCTATTTCCACACATTTGTGCTGTATGATTCCATCCGAGGTGGATCCGATTGGAGCAGCTCATCATCTTACTTGTATGGAGAGGTGAGATTGTACATATACAAGCGCTTTTCACTAAGTGGGTAAGGGTCAGTGTGAACTTCCTCTCCTGGTGACGGATCCTTCTCAACACTTCTTTGTGCGTAATTGCACATGTTGCCATACGCATACTGATATGGACTATTGATTAAGCATAAGCGCTACACTTTTATGTTGTATAGTACAGTTACAATACAATTCAATACAGAAGGAATCAGAGGGCCCTGCTCATTAGGGCTTACAATCTAGAAGGGAGGGTCAAATTATACAAAAGGTAATAGCTGTGGGGGATGAGCTGATGGAGAAAATCAAAGTACAGTTGTAGGGTTGGGGCAGGTTAGGCTTCTCCAAAGAGGAGGGTTCTCAGGGATCGTCTAAAAGCAAACAGAGTAGGACAGATTGGGGTAGGAAGTTCCATAGGATCAGAGAGGCTCTGGAAAAGTCCTGGAGGCGAGCATGGAATGAGGTGACGAGGGAGCTAGAGAGCAGGAGGTCTTGGGAGGAATGAAGAGAACGAGTAGGTTGGTATTTTGAGACTAGGCTAGTGATGTAGGTGGGGGCAGAGTTGTGGATGGCTTTGTAAGTTGTTCTTAGTGTTTTGAATTTAATTCATTGGGTGAGAGTGGAAGCAAGTGATTGGCAGAGAGGAGTAGCAGAGACAGATCGGTTGGTAAGATGGATGAGCCTGGCAGCAGCATTCATGATGGACTGAAGGAGGGATAGCGAATGTAAAGGTAAGCCCATGAGAAGGGAGTTGCAGTAGACGAGGCGAGAGATGACCAGGGAGTGAACTAGGAACTTTGTGGTGTCATTGGTAAGAAAGGGGCATATTTTGGAGATGTTGCGAAGGTTGAGGCAGAAAGATTTGGACAGTGATTGGATGTGGGGTTTAATGCCACTTTAAATTCTACTAGTCTTTTGTAGTCTGCCAATGTATATGACATTAATACACTCAAAGGCAGTAGGTAATTATAATAGAGGATGATTATTCGCTCTGAGGGTACATGCGTATTCTTTATATATATTAAAAGATATGAAAGAAGCAATTTAAAGTATTGATGACCAAATCCGCTTTATGATATGGATACTGTAGACTACAGAATATAGGCTTTTCTATATACTTCTATATACTGTCTTGTTGAGGTTGCATTACTCCATTAAAAATCTCAATAAAAAAGTATGTGAATAAACAAATGACAATATTATAGGGCTTACAGGAACAGTTTCACTCTCCTATTTGAAACAAAGTATTAAAATTTGGTTTAATACATTTTGGGTTACAAAATCCAGCTTATGTTACCTCCAATAATATGTCTAATAATCACTGTTTGTAGTTAAGCAGACCAGACTGTCCGCTGTAACTGATGTAGTAAACCAGATGTTTGGCAAGTACATTATTAACATTTCTAAAGAGCAATCTTTCACAGTGTTTTAGGTCTATCCAGAATGGTTCATATAGCCAAAGCAGCATCTTTGAATTTCACTTAAAAATTTCAAGGTGTCTTCGGTAAATTTATTGTAATGTGTACACACAAGCGTTTTTTCCGTCGGAATAAACTCTGAAGGTTTATCCGACAGAATTCCGGAATTCCGCTCAAGCTGTCTTGCATACACACGGTCACACCAAATTCCTACCGTCAAGAAGGCGGTGATGTACAACACGTACGATGGGACTAGAAAATGGAAGTTCAATAGCCAGTAACCAATAGCTTCTGTCTCATTCTTGCTTCACAGCATGCGTTGTTTTTGGTACGTCGTTACAGTATACAGACGAGCGGTTTTCCTGAAAGGGATTGGTTCCGTCGGAAACATTTAGAACATGTTCTCTTTCTAGGTCTTTCAGAATTTTCGACGTAAAAAGTTTGATGGGGCATACACACGATTGGATTATATGACTTTTTCTGTTAGAAACTCCGCTCGTGTGTACACGGCATTAGGGTTTTCATGACATTAGACTATGATCAGCTGGGTGCTGATTGCATAAGAGAAGGATTTGCCTGTGTGTTTAGGGCAACATTTAACCCACGATCAAAAGGCTAGTCAGGCAGAGAAGGGGGGCAGTAAAGGCCACTTGGATCCCTATATTGTAATAAATAACCGGCCTACTGCAACACATCTGTACTGAGCCATTCAACTCCAACTTGAAATAATCAACCTTGGCTTTTGGAAAATCCACTGCCTTCTTATTGAGAGAAAAGAAGCTATAAAAACATTGTCTTAAAATGAACTTGTAACCAGGTATAGACATTTAAACAATTACATATTCTATACAAATAGTAAAAAAGCTAGAAAATGAGCCCTCACTGATCTCTGTAGTGGAAGGCACCGTGGAGCATTTAATTAACAGATTTCACATTCGAGACACTGTCATCATTTTTTCTTAGCAGCTCAGCTTACTCTGCTCCCCCCAGTGCACATTAAAGGGGTTGTAAACCCTCCTTTTTTTTAAAATAACAAACATGTCATACTTACCTCCATTGTGCAGTTCGTTTTGCACAGACACTCAGAACGTCTCAGAGGCAGCGGTGTACGTCACTTCCGGTTGGAGATGGCCTGATGAAGGAGCCCGAATGCTCCTCCCCACTCGTTCTCCAACCCAAAGTGACGTACACCGCTGCCTCTGAGACGTTCTGAGTGTCTGGAAGCACTGGATACCACCAGCGCAGCCGGGTCCATCAGCTGCTTCTTCACCAGCGAGCAGACTGTCTTTCCCATGAGTGGATGAACCTCATTATTTACCTAATATGTGCTGATATCTCATTGATCTTGTGAGTTCCCATATGTCTTTTATGGATTAAAAGTTCACTACTGCTGCACTTAGATGGTGCTGCTCTCTTTGTGTCTTTGCTTTCCACAAAGTCTCTTCTAGCTTGTTACGAGCCGGAAGCCATCCACAGGAAAGCTTATCCAAGACCACCATTAGTGCTAGTGCCACATATGAACTATGGACTCCCTGTGACAGAGAGTTTTTAATTGCCCACTCTCTCTCCATCAAGCTGATAGAGCGCACATGAGTACATGTACTTTTTCCTGTGGGAGGCTGCTATGTCACTACTGGAAGAGGGGAGCAGAGCAAGAGGGAGTGGCTTCAGTACTTCTGCTGTGAACACAGGTGTGCGACTGTGCAGCCTATTGCATTATGCCGCATACCCACGACCGGACTTTCCGTCAGAGTAGACTCTGGCGGTCTTTCCGACGGAGTTCTGCTGAAACGGACTTGCCTAAACATGATCACACCAAAGTCCGTTCATTTAGAATGCGATGACGTTACGACAGGACAAGAAAAGAAGTTCAATTGGCCAGTAGCCAACACTTGCCCTTGTGTCGTTTTTGGTCCGTCGGACTAGCATACAGACGAGCGGTTTTCCCGATAGGAATTGAGTCCATCAAAAAGATTTGAAACATGTTCTATTTCTAGGTCCATAAGAATTTTAGAAAGAAAAAGTCCGATGAAGCCCACACACAATCGGAATGTCTGATGTAATGATTCCGTCTGACCTTTTCTGCCGGAAAGTCCGGTCATGTGTACGCGGCATCAGAGTGTGCACCCCAAAGCTCTAATATGTATTATATTGTAACTGAGGGCAGGGCCACTCAGTGACCCCGTCCCCTCTGACACACGGGGACTTCACGGGGAATTCCCTATGGTTTTCCCCATGGTGTCAGAGGGGGGCGGGGTCACCCGTTTCGTAATGGGTGACCCCGCCCCCCTCTGACACCATGGGGAAAACCATAGGGAAGTCCCCGTGAAGTCCCTGTGTGTCAGAGGGGGGACTTCATGGGGATGGATAAGGGTTCACGTGCTTGAATAAGGGTCTGGTATGGATTTTTAGGGGAATCCCCACGCTATTTTATTTATTTTTTTATTTTGGCACGGGGTGCCCCTTAAAATCCATACCAGACCTGAAGGGCCTGGTTTGGAAATTGGGGGGTCCCCCCATGCATTTTTTTTTTTTAAGTTTTTGGTTCAGGGTTCCCCTTAATATTCATACCAGACCCAAAGGGCCTGGTAATGCACTGTGAGAGAATCCCAGACCGTTTTTTTCAATGACTTGCAGAGTATTGCAGAGACCCGACAATTCATTATGGCAGCTGGCGCTACCGCTAGTACTTTTAAATAACTTTTTTTTCCTTTTAGAATGAAAATGAGAATGAAAACCCCCCAGGTATGAAATTTAAAGGAATATTTCACTTTTATTGTTTCACTTTAAGCATTATTAAAATCTGCTCCTGAAAAAAAACGTCCGTTTTTAAAGCTTTTTTTTGCATTGATACATGTCCCCTGGGGCAGGACCCGGGTCCCCAAACACTTTTTATGACAATAGCTTGCACATTACCCTTTAAAATTTAGCACTTTTGATTTCTCCCATAGACTTTTAAAGGGTGTTCCGCGGCTTTCGAATTTGCCGCGAACACCCCAAATTGTTCGCTATTTGGCGAACGGGCAAACGGTCAATGTTCTTGTCGAACTCATGTTCGACCCGAACAGACAGCCCATCTCTAGTGGCAACCTGTGAAGCGCTGGTGAACTCCATGCCGTACGGTTAAGGCAGTCCTGGAAAATAATGGTGGCCACACAAAATATTGACACTTTGGGCCCTTTCACTTAGGAGTGTACTCACTTTTGTTGCCAGCTGTTTAGACATTAATGGCTGTGTGTTGAGTTATTTGGAGGGGACAGCAAATTTACACTTTTATACAAGCTGTACACTCACTACTTTACATTGTAGCAAAGTGTCATTTCTTCAGTGTTGTCACATGAAAAGATAGGATAAAATATTTACAAAAACGCGAGGGATGTACTCACTTTTGTGAGATACTGTATATGCATTTCATTATCATCAGGACTGTTATCAGTCATAGTTAATTTGGTTGAGAATGGCCAGATAATGCTACTAAATTAAATCAGACTAGATCAACAATTAGGCCTCGTTCACATGGGAATTCCCATTTGCACAGCGGCTGCGTCCCAATTGACATGATTACAACTGCCCTCTCAGGGAATCGCGGAACACCTGTGCATCCCCATGCGGGTAAACACAGTAGCTAGTCTTTCTCAACTAAATTAACTATTAACTATATAATTCTACCAAGGTGTGAACTGTAGCAGTAGACAAAGTGTAGAGGAACCTTGTATGGGGGGGGGGTTTCCTGCATTTGACATGAGTTTAAAAATAACTTCAAACCAGGTCAGCAGATTCCCGCTTAAGCTGGCCATAGATGAGTCTTTTTTTTTAACAAAAAAAAAGTGACTCGCTTTCCCCATCCACACATTTAAAGGGGAAGGGGGAATCCTCCCTGCAGATTCTGACGGCAGGGAGACTTCCTGGCCATCAGAATAAACTGAGCTATTGCCTGCAGTGCTGATCAAATGGGGAAAATCCAGTAGACTGGCTGAACCAGTCTGCCTATATATGGAAATTTGGGGGGTCTCTGCAATGTGATAAGTTTCTTTGGATGCAGGATTGTATTGAGGTATGTTTTTGCATTGCAGGCAAACCAGTTGAAACCCATTTTTTCTTGAGAAACACGGCATCCTACCTGCAAATAATGCATTGATATGGACTAGTGCTAGGCTATGTTTGTCAAGAAAGCACATGTATATGAGCCCTCAGGTACTATAGGCATAAAAAATATAATCTTTAAAGAATATTTAGCATAACTGTACTTAAGATCTAAAGTTTGTCTAACATGGATTGATTAGCACAGTTTAAGAAATAAAATTCCTAAAGTAGAAGTAGTGCCAAAGCTCAGTTTGTTCTGTACTCTTGTGACCTGTTTTCCCACTGTTGGCTAATGTCACAGAGCCGGTCCAGGCTCGGGAAAGATTGTGACCATGCGGTTTGGATCCGTCCACATGCCTGGACTGGCGCCCGGCTTAGCATCTCAGCAAGCCACTAAGAGCCCGAGCCGACTGACAGTCACCAGCTCTCTGCTCATGGAGCTCTGAGAACTGAGTGATAGTGCTGCATTCACCTAGGTAAGTATGATTCTAAAATAAAATAAAAATTCCCATTCTTCTCTTTTAAATTTATCTTTAGAGCAGAATTCCCAGTTACAAGAAGCTGAGCACTTCCTTACATGTGACCGTGCCTAGACACAAGCTGTTCTTTTAGGCCTGGTTCACCTCTATACGGGTAATTGCCACTGCAGGTTCTCACAGCTGCAACCACCCACCCACCCAGAAAAAGGCAGGAGATGTGTGCGGTTGCACACACTGAAAATTGCCCCCACACTGGGAACCGCATTGCACTTGCAGTTCCCGTATGGGCTGTGATTCCAAAAATGGAGCAGGGACTGTTTTTTTTTTTTTCAGAAAAAGGAATAGGGACCTTTTTCCTGCAATTTAGGAGGCACAGCAGCCCATTTAAATGAATGGGCTGCCATGCCTATGCAAAACACAGCTTGCAGAGCCACATCAGTGTGAACCAGGCTATAGGGCCCGTTTACATTGGCGTTGCCCTTTGACGAGCATTCAGAGTGCATTTGACAGATGGTGAGGAGACTATTTTTAAACCATAAAAGTCCTCACCACTCTGTCACAACCGGCAGCATTGGATGCAGTTGCAGGGCAGTTGCGGTAAGACCTGATTGCATTCACACTGTCTGATTGCCTTTGCAGAATAAGAGGGAGCAGGAAAAATGCACCTCAACTGCCTGTTTTTACTGCCTCCCACCTGCAAGTGTAAACTTAGCCTTAGTGTCACAGGTATACTCCGCCCACTGGTGCTCTAAAATACTGAAGTACATTGCTGGTGTCATCAGAAAGCTGGGTGTAGGAAAAAGAAGAGCTACCCAGTACCCAGGACCCAGTGGCGTCCTAATCACCAATGAACTCATCGTTTGATAAAGAGGACATTGGGTGCCTGCACAGCATCCTTGTTTGCTCCTCTTTGCCCCTGTCCGTCCCCTGTCCGTCAGGATCGGGGTCACATTAGCTGAGTGAGGGAGAGAAACTGAGGGAGACTAGAAACATTAGTATACTAGTTGGTGCTAATGTGCAAAGGTGTATTAGCTTTGGAAGAATACATCACCTCACCTCTAATGTTGGGTGTCCTACGTTTGTGGATTTTACTTTGTTATATAAAACAATTACCGTATATACTCGAGTATCAGTCATTCCGAGTATAAGTCGAGGCCCTAATTTTACCACAAAAAAATGGGAAAAACTTATTGACCCGAGTATAAGACGAGGGTGAGAAATGAACAGCTACTGTAAGTGGAAGTGCAGCATCACTTGGCCCCAAGATACAGGGCCCCAAATATCACTTCAGAAAATGTCAAGCACTTTTCTGCAGCAGAGAATGACATTTTCTGAACCGATTTTGGGGCCCCGTATCTCGGGGCCACTTAGTGCTAGGAACTTTGGGTATGTTGTGGTACCAGTTCCACTGGAGTTGCACACCAAATTTGGGGTTCCTAGCACCAAGTGGCCCTGAGATACGGGGCCCCAAATTCGTTTCGGAAAATGAAATTTTTTGCTGCAGAAAAGTGCTTGACTCGAGTATAAGTCGAGGGGGGCACTTTCAGCACAAAAAAATGTGCTGAAAAACTCGACTTATACTCGAGTATATATGGTAGTTTAGTTTTTTACGTTTTGGAATAGGGAACCTTGAGTTTGTGCAGAATTTTAAAGGGTGTCTTGACTGGGAAAAAAGGTTGAAAAACACTGGTTTAAATGTTAAGGTTACCTGAGTCTAGGTCTGCATAAAGAACAATTGTACATTTGGTACAGTTGTCCTTTCATATCCCCACATCCTTGAATGCATCCTGCCAGGTAAAATACTCACTTTCCTCTCTATGTCAGCTACTGTTCAGCCCTGCCCAGCACCGCAGAGCCTTTCCAACAAATGCAGAGTCCTCTGGAACCAATAGGGAATGAATTTGTGCAGATATAAATAAAAACACTTTCCCTAGTACATTAGCTTTTATCACTTATTAAAAATACAAGCAAACACCACGCTTACAATTCCAAAACCTATGACAAAAGCATATTTTTCCTAGAGATGTATCTTGTTCACGGAAAAGTTAAAATAATTGTGTTACTTAGAATATAGTAAAAGGGAAATCTTCTCTTTGTTATTAACTTTGTAACATTGTGTGCAAAGGGATACATGGTCCTGGTGATAAAAGGTTATAAAAATGTTGTAAACTCATCCCGTGTGATCTGTATCTGTGAATATAGACTTCTTGCTTTTAGACGAAATACCTTTTAAAAATGTATATTGATATAAATTTTCTATTTGATTGCTATTATATACAAAGCCATCTACAATTCTGTCTCAAATGACATCATCAAACTTGGCTCCATATATCATCCAAACCATCCTCTATGGTCGTCCCAAAACTAACTGCCCCTAGCCCTCATGTCTTTTCTCACGCTGGTCTCCAGGACTTCTCTAGAGCCTCTCCCATCCTCTGGAACTCTTTACCTCAATCTGTCTTGCTATCTCCTTCTCTGACCACCTTTGCAATAGGCTTCCTTACTGCCTGTCAAGCATTCCCTGAAGAGTGATCCAAATGAATTGTATATATATATATATATATATATATATATATATATATATATATATATATATATATATATATATATATATATATATATATATATATATATACACAGTGGGGGTGGAAAGTATTCAGATCCCCTTAAATTTTTCACTCTATATTTATATTAAGCCATTTGCTTAAATCATTTAAGTTCATTTTTTTTCCTCATTAATGTACGCACAGCACCCCATATTGACAGAAAAACACAGAATTGTTGACATTTTTGCAGATTTATTAAAAATGAAAAACTGAAATATCACATGGTCCTAAGTATTCAGACCCTTTGCTGTGACACTCATATATTTAACTCAGGTGCTGTCCATCCTTGAGATGGTTTTACACCTTCATTTGAGTCCAGCTGTGTTTGATTATACTGATTGGACTTGATTAGGAAAGCCACACACCTGTCTATATAAGACCTTACAGCTCACAGTGCATGTCAGAGCAAATGAGAATCATGAGGTCAAAGGAACTGCCTGAAGAGCTCAGAGACAGAATTGTGGCAAGGCACAGATCTGGCCAAGGTTACAAAAAAATTCTGCTGCATTTAAGGTTCCTAAGAGCACAGTGGCCTCCATAAGCCTTAAATAGAAGACGTTAGGGATGACCAGAACCCTTCCTAGAGCTGGCCATCTGGCCAAACTGAGCTATCGGTGTTGAAGAGCCTTGGTGATAGAGGTAAAGAAGAACCCAAATGGCTGAGCTCCAGAGTTGCAGTCGGGAGATGGTGGAAAGTTGTAGATTGTAGAAAGTCAACCATCACTGCAGCCCTCCACCAGTCGGGGCTTTATGGCAGAGTGGCCCGATGGAAGCCTCTCCTCAGTGCAAGACACATGAAAGCCCGCATGGAGTTTGCTAAAAAACACCTGAAGGACTCCAAGATGGTGAGAAATAAGATTCTCTGGTCTGATGAGACCAAGATAGAACTTTTTGGTCTTAATTCTAAGCGGTATGTGTGGAGAAAATCAGGCACTGCTCATCACCTGTCCAATACAGTCCCAACAGTGAAGCATGGTGGTGGCAGCATCATGTTGTGGGGGTGTTTTTCAGCTGCAGGGACAGGACGACTGGTTGCAATCAAGGGAAAGATGAATGCGGCCAAGTACAGGGATATCCTGGACGAAAACCTTCTCCAGAGTGCTCAGGACCTCAGACTGGGCCGAAGGTTTACCTTCCAACAAGACAATGACCCTAAGCACACAACTAAAATAACAAAGGAGTGGCTTCTCAACAACTCCGTGACTGTTCTTGAATAGCCCAGCCAGAGCCCTGACTTAAACCCAATTGTGCAACTCTGGAGAGACCTATAAATGGCTGTCCACCAACGTTTACCATCCAACATGACAGAACTGGAGAGGGTCTGCAAGGAGGAATGGCAGAGGATCCCCAAATCCAGGTGTGAAAAACTTGTTGCATCTTTCCCAAAAAGACTCATGGCTGTATTAGATCAAAAGGGTGCTTCTACTAAATACTGGGCAATAGGTCTGAATACTTAGGACCATGTGATATTTCAGTTTTTCTTTTTTAATAAATCTGCAAAAATGTCAACAATTCTGTTTTTCTGTCAATATGGGGTTCTGTGTGTACATTAATGAGGAAAAAAATGATCTTAAATGATTTTAGCAAGTGGCTGCAATATAACAAAGAGTGAAAAATGTAAGGGGGTCTGAATACTTTCCGTCCCCACTGTATATATATTTTTTTACATTATTTGAAAATACCCTAAACAGACCCCTATTGTCTCACTTTTGTGAAGGAGTAAGGGACTGAGAACAGAGATTTCCCAGTCCCTTTTTCTGCAGCCTCAGCTGCACTGGGCAGTAAATGAATGGGAAGTGCTCTGTGAATGAATGGGAAACCACTCTGTACAAACTGAAGCATAGTATATACAGTTTACAGTTCTGAATGGACGCTGCGGGGGTGGAGGGGTCACACAGAGACAGAGAGAAGAACCAAGGACAGAGATTTCCCAGTCCTTTTCTCTGCAGCCTCAACTGTAAGCTATGAGTAAGCACTTAGTATAAATGTGAAACGCGTCAGCTGTTTTCCTGTACTTTTTCGCTGTGGTGTCCTGTGTACTTCATGATCCAGTATCTTCAATAAAGATATATGAAATTTCTCCCGGTGTGCGGCTGTCCAGAACTTTGTTTGTACATTACCTGCTAGCCTCAGCAGTATGGGTAGACCTCCATACTAAGTGGCTTCTTGTTCATTTACAAACTGAAGAATAGTAAACACAATGTGCCCGCAGCAGCTGCTGGCGAGAAGGCAGTTGCCTACTGTTAGACAGCTGGATGCCCTAGTTGGAAGGGAAGGCTTAATGCAGTTCCCGCACTTTTTCTAAACTCTGCCTCTCTCCCTGTGCTGTAAATAAAAGGGGAGAAGGCACTGTCCAGTCTCAATCTGCTGCATGGAAAGAAGACACAGACAGACCTCCAAGATGTAATCGGCTGTTGTCGAAAGAGTTAACTAAGAGCATGCATGGAGTCTAGTTTATTTGTTCATCTCTACTTTGGAGGTCTGCCCTAAGGTTGAGTTATCCCCGAGAGTGGCCTATGCCTTGTCCTGGGGCACTGATGAGCAAAACACAAGTAAAGGTACCCCATATGCAGGACGAGTGACCCAGTGCCTAGCGTAGCCCACAGGTGGGAGAGGAGAGTAAAGAAGCCAGCAGTGCTGTGGGGCAGAAAGGCACATGGGGGGGGGAGCAAACTGTGGGTAGAAGGGGCAGATATTAAAACCAATCCCCCTGCAGTGCAGCCCAAGGGAGAAAGCTGGCAGCACTGCAGGGGGATCCACAAGGCAGTACAGCCAGGCTTCCTGCTCAGCAGGTGCCTGGACTCCCCTTGTTGAACTGTTGGGGCCTGGGCCCAGTACAAGAGGGTTGGCTGTATTGCCTTATCAGTGGCCCTGCCTACACCTAACTAGAGAACTTTTAATTCTTCCATCAGCTCATCCCTCGCAGTTATCTTTTATATCACTTGCCCCACCTTATTAGATTATAGGGTCTCACAAGCGGGGCCATTCTAACTCTCTTGTATTGACTTGTTTTGTAACTGCACTGTCTCACGTATATTGTAAAGCCCTGTACAAATTGTTGGCGCTGTATAAATCCTGTATTGTAATAATATTAAAAATAATATATAAAGGTGGGACCATACCAGTGGAATGCTTTATGATCTGCTCCCACTCATGTAATCAAATGACACATAAAGAAGATAAAAAACTTTATGCACATAATGATTTTGGTCTGTGCTCAGCTGGGCAACTACAGACCAGCAATCAAACACTAGAAGACACAAATTGAAAATGATGACAACATTAATGAACTTGCCAATTATAATTATAATTTGATATTCCTGCATCTTAAAAAATCCCAGGAGAGCTCCTTTTGTCTGAACATGCACCACACAGTGGGACACACAGCGGAAAGTCAACTTTTTTACTGTGTAATACAGTTTATGGAAAATTCTATCCTCCGTTGAGTGGACAGGAATTTTAGTCTCAGAACAGCATGCCGCTATCCCTGGGAGTTGGGAAGATTATCACACAAAGATGGTTTTGGATTAATGTCACATATAAAACATCAGAATGAAATGCAGATGTTTTGGAACAGTCTATAAGTACAGTTCTCATAATTTGTTTATGACATCATCCTTTAGGGATTAAATGGCCTACATAATTTATGTAAGCTTAGCTAAATAACAAAAATGGGGCACGCTCTGAAAGTTCATAAGGTGAGGCAAGTAACAAAATCATCTTGTCTTTCCCACATGGAAGACTGAAAAAACATGTAAAATGATGCTGATGAAAATATTTATGAACATTATCTCAGTATCTACAAATGACAAAGTGCGAGCATATTTTTGCAAAATAATTTTGTCGGTTTCGTTGCCCAGATGGCAGACACAGGACGGCATCATGGACAGTATTAATGCTGCATAATAAAACATTTAGAACATTAAATATGTAAATGTTGTAATCCAAAAGGTAAAGACAGGCTGTCAATTACAGCCTGCATGTCAAATACACCCCTGGTCTACCTGTAACTCCAGTTAGAGTCATTAGAGATAGGATGGAGATGAGGATTTTGCTGCTGACAGACGAAATTTGCATATCAATTACAGGGCTGTTTATTCTTCTTGAAAAGGAGTGCTTTAAACAGTTTATGGAGCAGATTATGAGACAACCACTATGTTTACGTGCTCAAAATCCAACCCCCTGCTGTTGTTAAAGGGTAACCCTGCTTTTGTGGGGGAAAAAAAGAAAGCAAATAAAAAAATATATACAATTGCTACACAAGCCATGTTGTAACTGAATGTTATAAAAATTACCCTTCCTTCTTAATCTGCAGCCACTGTAATTTTCTTCAAAATGTAATGAAATATGGCAACCTGGAGGCCATTGGTGTATGGAACACCTCCAGAAATGTTATTTCTTGCTTGTGCATTGGCTCACTGATTTTCCCAGAAGTCTGCAGTGCACTAATCCAAGTCAAATTTTAGGCACCTCTTGCAATCGGAAGTTCCGTTTTGGTAAAATACTCCACAAGGATTAAATTCTTCTAAAGGGATGCAGGGATTTAGCTTTTCTCATTAGAACACCCAGAGTGCACCAGGTAATTATAATGAACCAGACCATCCTATCCAGAATTGGTATGTAAAGGACATGGTGAAACAAACAGCTATTCCTCACAGCAATGTAAGTTAGGAATTTGCTACAAAATTTGTTAAAAGCCTTACAATGCACATTGATCACCCAGAGGGTATTATTTTTTCTAAACAAAAATTGAGATATTATTTAAATTTACAAATGTAATGGGGACTCCACCATACTGCATACGTTGAATGCACAATTGGCCAAGTGGGGGAAGAAAAAGTACAAACATTTACCTTTTTCCTTCTTCTCCAGGCAGCCGCCATTCTCCACTGCTGTTTAATGCTGGATGGAGACCTTGCCATCTTCCCATACGATGCAGGATTGCTAGTCCTGCATTGTACGTGTTGATGTGAGAGAGCTGCGACCAGGCAGTAAAGTGAAGGCGGTTTGGGGGATTGGTCGCATGTTAATGAAGAAGCCTGTGGGAGAGAGAAACAAGTATTGGTACTTTTTCCCCAAGGCCTATCAAGCATTTAACTCATGCCATGTGGGGAAGACCTTGCTGTATGTATACATCTAAAAGTAGCCCAGAGTGGGGCTTTAAGAATTCTAAAGGTTCATTTTAAACTTGGATGATGAGGGGACACAGGAAGCTGCAGGCTTGAATAGTGCTGTAGTGGTGTAACTACATAGTGTGACTAGGACATGTATATAAAGGATTAGTGAACAGAATTCTAGATCTTATGGCCGATAAAATGGTTCACTTACTGTGTCTGTATTTTAACCATGTGCTGAACTTTTTGGCTGGTGTTGAGCTTTAAAATGTATGCATAGCCAAAACTTCTATTTTTTAATTCTTGTTTTAATTTTGGATAGAGTTGGGAAGGTCTAAAACCTCAAAGTTTGTTTTATACTGGGTGCTGTCTGTCCAATTTGGGAGTTCACTTCCTATCCCCGAGACACAACAGGAAGAAAAACTCTTTGCAAATGGCCCCCTTTTAGTCCTTCCACTGCTGTTCTTGTGTTTAAAGCGGAAGTAAACTCAGCACGTGCCAGAAATTTAACACTCCCATTGGTTGTGCTCTCAACCAAACTGTCAAACCATCCAATAGCTGGTGTCATAACTGATCACATGTGCAGCATCATGGCAGTTGTAGATTAGAAAGAGGCAAAGATAGCAGCTTCATTGGCTGAAAATGATAGGGGGGTTTACTTACACTTTAACAAACTTTGGATTTCCCATCACTTTCAGTCCTGGTAACAATGTTAAACAGGACAAAGTGGATCTCCCTAGTGAGGACACAGACAGCAGTAAAAGCCTGGATCCTTCCGTACTCTATCCAAAACCCAAAATATATTTTAGTTACACATGTGCTTTAAAAATTCAAACAAAACGCTGAATAAAGAAAATGTCTCTATTGTCCATTGAGGGATGTAGCTTTATAGAAAATAAGAAACCTAGGGTTGTACTCCTACAGGGGAAATGTGCATTTGTTACATAGAAACTGAAGGCCAGCCCCATGAAGGCTTTCAGTCCTCAGACACCTCACACCCGTCCACTTGCGCCTATTATCCTAAGAAGAATTGATGTCTTCTTCCTCTCTGTGGAATCCTGGACCATCTGTCTGTTCCTTGTTGTTGGTCTATGAAAGAACTTCCAATCAACATCCTGGAGTTGCAAATAATTCATCTGTCATCCCCTTTCTGACTGGTCATCAGTATCAGGTTCATTCTTAGAATGCTACAGGTGTGCCTTACATCGGTCATCAGGGGGCACTAGAAGCATTGCTATGGTGATGGAAGTAGAAATTATTCTGTCCTGGATAGAGCTTCATGCTACAGCGTTCTTTGTGGTGCACATTTTCGAAGTGGATAAATGGGAGGCATATTTTCCAGCAGACAATATCTGGATACAGGGTAATGTCCCCTCCATGTCTGCATTCGGGAACACGGGAGTTAGATCTGCTTGCATCTCGGTTCACAAGAACAACAAGAAGCTGGAAAATTTTGTCTCCAGTATGTGAGACTCACCAGTGGATGCAGCATATGCCCTGGTAGTGCCATGGAATCAGTATGCTCTGTTTTAGCCTTTCCTTTATCTATACTGAAGGATCGAAAATGAGGGCATACCAGTCATTCACATAGTTCCAGATTCTCCTTGAAAAGTGTGGTACCCCACTTATTTTCTTAGCCCATGTTCTGTGGTCTGTACCCGATCAGCTAGAATTGATCCAACAAAGACTGGTTTTAACAGACTGGCTGTTGCAGCTCAGATTCTGAGAGACACAGATTGTCAGGAAAGGCTTGCTGGGAACAGTAGTTCCTTGCAAGCTGGTGCGCGTTTGCAGGTGCCTATGTGCATGCGTGAACACGCTGCCAGGTGCCAGGCAGGCTATTTAAACTCAGCTGATTCCCAGCCACAGTGTCATCCGGAACTCCAGACCTACTGCCCAGCTGTTGATGCTGCCAGGCACTCGTGCTACTCTGCACTCCTGAGCCTCCTGTCTACTCTACCAGGGGCCGCGAGTTAGAGCCGTAAGAGAGGCCTTCCTCTGCATATTCGGCTCATCTACTAGGTACGTGACACAAATATTGTGGATTCTCTTATCCTGGCCAAGCGTAAAGCTTGTAAGTCTACTTTCTGCAAGAATTATCATGGAGGGATCATTTTAAATGGTGGAAGATTTCACCATATGAGGTCCATCAGGGTTTACCCCTCAGCCACAGCTTCCTTTAGGCAGACAGATGCCTTGTTTGCTATTCCAGAGGATACTAAAAGAGGTTCTCTGGCTTCCCCAGTTGTATTGTTTTGATGGACTCCTCCCCATGGCCTGGTTTTGGATGTACCTAGGTTGCCTATTAATCATTAGGCTGTATCCTTCAATGGATGATAGAGAAAAAAGGATGTTTGTACCCGCCACCAAATTATTTTCTCTGCGTCCTTTGGGGGACATGGCTCCCTCCCCTTATATGCTATCTTTCCTTTTTGGATTGCTTGCTGCAACTGAGCAGGTGTGAAGTGGGAGGGGTTAGGGCTTCTAGGGGGGCTGGCCTTTCGTTTTATCATGTCTAGTATCTATCTCTCCTCCCAGGTGGCAGTATAACCCTAAGTTGCTTATCATCCATAAAGCGATGTTCCTTAATAGACTGACTATTTTACTCATCCAACGTCCTTTCTTTTTTAATCAGATGGACCATTGGCATTGCCCTTGTTTCAGATAATTCCATCACAGAAGCAGATTGTTTTCCATGGTGATCGCCTCCCTTTTCATTGTAGTGCTACATACATGAAAAGCACTAGTGATATTTACTGGCTTCATGATGGACGACTGATTGAAAGTGACGAGGAGAGGGGGATATTTGTTGAAGAAAGCATAGTTCATGACTGCTGCTTAATTACGCGGTAAGAGACTATAGATATCGCTTTACACACATTTTTTTGCGTGCCTGGGACATTTGTGTATTGCATGATTGTAAATGTCTTACAGTATTATTTTTGTTTCAAAATATTTATTTAAGTTTTAAATAAGAGGTTAAGACGGATAATGAAAACAATATGATATGCAGGATATACAGGAATAAAGACGATAACAGGAAAGTGAAAAAGACGGTTACAGAATGATGAGGCTTAGCTGGGTTGAATGAAAAAGAGAAGTTCCATGAGCTAAAGCTGAAGTCCAGGCAAACTCTGTGTGGGAAAGCAGTGGTCTTATTGCAGATATCTGAGCCAGACCTATAGTTTTGCAATCAACAAGGCTCATGCTGCCTCTGATTAGAGCACTATGGCTCCGACTCGAAAGCGGGCTTGTTGGACCTCTGCAAATAGATTACTGCTTCCCCACAGAGAGCGAGGGTCCCACTTTGCAGTATGCCGACAGCAAACTGGTATTTCCCACCAGGCTGTGGCTGGTATTTAACCAAGCTGTAAAAGACTTTTCACAACTTTTCTGAAGCACCTGGAAAGTATTTAGCGGCACCAGGCCTTTTCTGGAACTTTTTGTTTACCAGTATTAGTATTTTTAATTACTTAGAACCGTCAAACATTCTATCTATCTATCTATCTATCTATCTATCTATCTATCTATCTATCTATCTATCTATCTATCTATCTATCTATCTATCTATCTATCTATCTATCTGTCTGTCTGTCTGTCTGTCTGTCTGTCTGTCTGTCTGTATCTATCTATACACAGTATCTCACAAAAGTGAGTACACCCCTCACATTTTTGTAAATATTTTATATCTTTTTATGTGACAACACTGAAGAAATGACACTTTGCTACAATGTATAGTAGTGAGTGTACGGCTTGTATAAAAGTGTAAATTTGCTGTGCCCTCAAAATAACGCAACACACAGCCATTATTGTCTAAACTGCTGGCAACATAAGTAAGTACACCCCTAAGTGAAAATGTCTGAATTGGCCCAATTAGCCATTTTCCCTCCCCGGTGTCATGTGACTCGTTAGTGTTACAAGGTCTTAGTTGTGAATGGGGAGCAGGTGTGTAAAATTTGGTGTTTTCGCTCTCTCTCTCATACTGCTCACTGGAAGGTCAACATGGCACCTCATGGCAAAGAACTCTCTGAGGATCTGAAAAAGAGAATTTTTGCTCTACATAAAGATGGCCTAAGCTTTAAGAAGATTGCCACCCTGAAACTGAGCTGCAGCACAGTGGCCAAGACCATACAGTGGTTTAACAGCACAGGTTTCACTCAGAACAGGCCTCGCCATTGTGGACCAAAGAGGAGTGCACATGCTCAGATTCATATCCAGAGGTTGTCTTTGGGAAATAGACGTAGGAGTGTTGCCAGCATTTCTGCAGATGTTGAATGGGTGGGGGGTCAGCCTGTCCATGCTCAGACCATACGCCGCACACTGCATCAAATTGGTCTGCATTGCTGCCATCCTAGAAGGAAGCCTTTTCTAAAGATGATGCACAAGAAAGCTTACAAACAGTTTTCTGAAGACAAGCAGACTAAGGACATGGATTACTGGAACCATGTCCTGTAGTCTGATGAGACCAAGATAAACTTATTTGGTTCATATGGTGTCAAGCGTGTGTGGCGGCAACCAGACGAGGAGTACAAAGACAAGTGTGTCTTGCCTACAGTCAAGCATGGTGGTGTCATGGTCTGGGGCTGCATGAGTGCTGCATTACCGCTGTACCTCCGGCCCCCCAGCAAGATTAGTTTAACGTTGACACTAAGTTAAATGACCTATTGGGAACCAGAGCTTGTCAGAGTGTCATATAACGATCATGTTTTAAACGTTCAGAGGAACACAATATGTGGTGAAACGGAACTAGACTATGTGGAGTTTTTTCTTCCTATATTCCTGTATCCCTGTGGATTGTGCTTGCGGCTCTGAATGATATCGGATCGTGGATGGCAATATTATGGCGGATTGAGGCCCGATTATTACTTCGTGCTGGTGAGTTTAAACCCCAGCGGAGTGTGTGAGACACTGGAGGAATCTGGTGAAAGGTGCACTTATCAGACAGCATTAGGACCACCTACTGTGTCTACTACCGACTTCTCTTATCACCATCTGCTATTGCTATTTGGTATATGTGTATTTACATATATTAGCCAGTTATTTGATTTTGTGACAGGAGCGCCGCTTCAATGAATATTTTATATTGTTGGCCAGTTTGATTTATTAGTTTTATGAGAAGTTTTTATAAAGTTTTTAAGTGGCAGCTGATGAATACATAGTATTCACATGATTTTTATAATAAGATTTTTATATTTATATTTGTGAGTGTTGTTGAAACTTTGACTCTATAGTGCCGAGATAGGAGGAAGTGGATATATATATATATATATATATATATATATATATATATATATATATATATATATATATATATATATATATATATATATATATATATATATATATATATATATATATATATATATATATATATATATATATATAAATTAATATAGAGGTGTGTCTGTTAAATAACCTGACTGATTAAATAACTTGCCTTTATTTATATTTATTACAAATTTAATACTTGACCCCTTCAATATATTCCCTATTTGCACTAATACATTGCTGCAGTCTTGCAGTCTTGTTTTCCACTGGTTGAAGGCATGGAGAAAATCTCTGTCAGCTGTTTCAACACATCCGCCATTTTCTTCTTTATAGCATCAACTGACTCAAAACGTGTGCCTTTTTAAGCACTGATTTAACTTTTGGAGAAAAATAAAAGTCGCATGGTGTGAATATGCGAATATAGAGGATGTTCCAGGGTAGTAATGTGCTTGTCGGTCAAAAACTGCTTCACAGAAAGTGCTGTGTGAGCAGGCGCATTGTCCTGGTGAAGAATGAAACCATTTTCCCACAGCTGCGGTTGATTTTTTTCTGACTTTTGCTCTCAGCTTTATCAAAACTTCCTTATAATAATGCTGGTTAACTGTTGTGCCTTCTGGAACCAATTCTTTCAAAATTACACCTTTGATATTGAGTAAGCATTTGAAAACATTCTGTTGGTGTTTTGTGCAATTTTACAAATAATTTCAAATTGACATGTGTTCAACTATTAAACTTAGCATTTTTTGGCACCCTACAGAAAACACAACCAAACTAAATTGCAAATCGCAATCAACTGAATGTCATAGAGTGTTGTTGCTTGTCATGCAGGTTCAAACATCAAGGTCATAGTTATAGTTATAGTAGGTGAGGTTGAAAAAAGACACAAGTCAATGCAGTCCAACCTATGTGTGTAATTACATTCAGTATTACATTGTATATGCCTGTATGTTGTGGTCGTTCAGGTGCTTATCTAATAGTTTTTTGAAACTATCGATGCCCCCCGCTGAAACCATTGCCTGTGGAAGGGAATTCCACATCCTTGCCGCTCTTATGCCCTGTACAAACGGTCAGATTTTCTGACGGAAAAAGTGCGATCGGATTGTGTTGTTGGAAATTCCGATCGTGTGTGGGCTCCATCGGACTTTTTCCGTCGGAATTTCCGACACACAAAGTTTGAGAGCAGTCTATAAAATTTTCCGACAACAAAATCCGATCGGTTAAATTCTGATCGCGTGTACACAAATCCATTGCCCAAAGTGCCACGCATGCTCAGAATAAATTAAGAGACAAAAGCTATTAGCTACTGCCCCATTTAGAGTTCCAATGTACGTGTTTTACGTCACCGCGCTCAGAACGATCGGATTTTCCAACAACTTTGTGCGACCATGTGAATGCAAGACAAGTTTGAGCCAACATCCGTCGAAAAAATCCATGGATTTTGTTGTCGGAATGTCCGATCAATGTCCGATTGTGTGTACAGGGCATTACAGTAAAGAACCCTCTACTTATTTAAGGTTAAACCTCTTTTCTTCAAATTTTAATGAGTGGCCATGTGTCTTGATAAACCCCCTTCCGCGAAAAGGTTTTACCCCTATTGTGGGGTCACCAGTACGGTATTTGGAAATTGAAATCATATCCCCTCTCAAGCGTCTCTTCTCCAAGAGAATAAATTCAGTGCTTGCAACCTTTCCTCATAACTAACATCCTCCAGACTCTTTATTAGCTTTGTTGCCCTTCTTTGTACTCGCTCCATTTCCAGTACATCCTTCCGGAAGCCTGGTGCCCAGAACTGGACAGCATACGCTAGGTGCGGCCGGACCAGAGTCTTGTAGAGTGGGAGAATTATTGTTGTTCTCTGGAATTAATCCCCTTTTTAATGCATGCCAATGTTCTGTTTGCTTTGTTAGCAGCAGCTTGGCATTGCATGCCATTGCTGAGCCTATCATCTACTAGGACCCCCAGGTCCTTTTCCATTCTAGATTCCCCAGAGGTTCTCCCCCTAGTGTATAGATTGCATTCATTTTTTTATCACCCAAATGCATTATTTTACATTTCTCTACAATCAACCTCATTTGCCATGTAATTGCCCACCCCATTAATTTGTTCAGATCTTTTTGCAAGGTTTCCACATCCTGCGGAGAAGTTATTGCCCTGCTTAGCTTAGTATCATCCGCAAATAAAGAGATTGAACTGTTTATCCCATCCTCCAGGTCGTTTATGAACAAATTAAATAGGATTGGTCCCAGCACAGAACCCTGGGGGACCCCACTACCCACCCCTGACCATTCTGAGTACTCCCCATTTATCACAACGTTTATGGGGACCTGTGTCAAATGTTTTTGCAAAATCCAGATACACCACATCTATGGGCCTTCCTTTATCTAGATGGCAACTCACCTCCTCATAGAAGGTTAATAGAATGGTTTGGCAAGAATGATTCTTCATGAATCCATACTGATTACTGCTAATGATACCGTTGTCATTACTAAAATTATGTATATAGTCACTTATCATCCCCTCCAAGAACTTTGCTTACTATTGATTTTAGTGTAACTGGTCTGTAATTCCGTAGTAAATAGATAATTCTGTAGTAAATAGATACCTAACATGTAATGCTTTAAGCAATTCAGCCCCAGAAAGATTTACCCCCTTAATGACCAGGCCATTTTTTTGCGATACAGGACTGCTTTGCTTTAACTGACAATTGCACAGTCGTGCCTACGTCATATAAGAACAAAATTGATGTCCTTTTTTTTTCCACAAATAGAGCTTTCTTTTGGTGGTATTTGATCATCTATGCGGTTTTTATTTAAAAGACTGACAATTTTGAAGAAAAAACAATATTTTTTACTTTCTGCTATAATACATATCCAAAAAAAATATATATAAAAAAAAAAATTTGCATCAGTTTAGGCCAATATATATTCTGCTATATAGTTTTGGTAAAAAAAAATATCACAATAAGCGTATATTGATTGGTTTGCGCAAACGTTATAGCGTCTACAAAATAGGGGAAAGATTTAGGGACTTTTTATTGTTTTTACTAATAATGGTGGCGAGCTGCGATTTTGAGAGAGACTGCGACATTGCGGCGGACAAACCTGACTCTAAGTGACACGTTTTGGTGACCAGTGACACCAATACAGTGATCGGGGCTATAAAAATGCACTGATCACTGTATAAATGGCTCTGGCAGGGAAGGGGTTACAGTAACACTAGTGGTAATCAAAGGGTTACGTGTTCCCCTAGGGAACTGTCAGGGGGATGGGCTCACTGGTAGTAGAGAGAGATCACTGTTCCTGATCACTAGGAACAGCTGATCTCTCTCTCCTCCTCAGTCAGAACGGGGATCCGCCTTATTTACATAGGGAGATCCCCGTTCTGCCTCTCATCACCGCAATCGCGGGTGGCCGGCGGACATTGAGTCCATCGGACCCGCGGATGAGCTCCCTCATTGGTTTGCGCAGCCGGGTCGCCCTGCCGCAGTATATGTGCGGTGGGCGGTCCGGAAGTGGCTAAAATTGCGCACGCTCGTAGAATGCCGACAAAGTACTGTACTTAAAAATCTCCATAGGCGATGCTTTAAAAATGTTTACAGGTTGCCTTTTTAGGGTTAGAGGAGTACTAGTGCTAAAATTTATGCTCTCACTCTAATGATCGCAGCTATAGCTCACATGTGTGGTTTGAAAACCATTTACATATGCGGGCGCAACTTAGGTATGTGTTAGCTTCTGTGTGCGAGCATGAAGGGATAGGGTGCTTTCAAATTATTTTTTTTTACACTTTCTCTTAACTTATTTATTGTTAATCACTTGTATGCGTTTTCTTCTGCGTGCAAGCTCGTGGGGACGGGGGTGCTTTATTATATTTTTATTGTTTATTTTAGTTAATTTTTTTAATTTTTACACTTTCCCTTCAAAACATCTTTTTTTATCACTTTTATTCCTATTACAAGGAATGTAAACATCCCTTGTACTAGAAATAAGCATGACAGGTACCCTAATTGAGAGATCTGGGGTCAAAAAGACCCCAGATCTCTTTTACCTTTTAAAAGCAAAAGAAAAAAAAGTATTATATTTTACACTTTGACTTTAAAATGAAAGTTCAGTAGGGCTTTCACCATGACCACCAATCAATGTGGAACCATTGTGCACCTAGCATGGTATACTTTATTCAGCCCATGAAAACCTATCCCTATGAAAAACAGGCTAGTTTTTATTTATTTACTACAGGTACTCAATTTATGCAGCACTATGCATACAGTGGGGACGGAAAGTATTCAGACCCCCTTAAATTTTTCACTTTTTGTTATATTGCAGCCATTTGCTAAAATCATTTAAGTTCATTTTTTTCCTCATTAATGTACACACAGCACCCCATATTGACAGAAAAACACAGAATTGTTGACATTTTTGCAAATTTATTAAAAAAGAAAAACTGAAATATCACATGGTCCTAAGTATTCAGACCCTTTGCTCAGTATTTAGTAGAAGCACCCTTTTGATCTAATACAGCCATGAGTCTTTTTGGGAAAGATGCAACAAGTTTTTCACACCTGGATTTGGGGATCCTCTCCAGTTCTGTCAGTTTGGATGGTAAATGTTGTTGGACAGCCATTTTTAGGTCTGTCCAGAGATGCTCAATTGGGTTTAAGTCAGGGCTCTGGCTGGGCCATTCAAGAACAGTCACGGAGTTGTTGTGAAGCCACTCCTTTGTTATTTAAGCTGTGTGCTTAGGGTCATTGTCTTGTTGGAAGGTAAACCATCGGCCCAGTCTGAGGTCCTGAGCACTCTGGAAAAGTTTTTCGTCCAGGATATCCCTGTACTTGACCGCATTCATCTTTCCCTCGATTGCAACCAGTTGTCCTGTCCCTGCAGCTGAAAAACACCCCCACAGCATGATGCTGCCACCACCATGCTTCACTGTTGGGACTGTATTGGACAGGTGATGAGCAGTGCCTGATTTTCTCCACACATCTCGCTTAGAATTAAGGCCAAAAAGTTCTATCTTGGTCTCATCAGACCAAAGAATCTTATTTCTCACCATCTTGGAGTCCTTCAGGTGTTTTTTAGCAAACTCCATGCGGGCTGTCATGTGTCTTGCACTGAGGAGAGGCTTCCGTGGGGCCACTCTGCCATAAAGCCCCAACTGGTGGAGGGCTGCAGTGATGGTTGACTTTCTACAACTTTCTCCCATCTCCTGACTGCATCTCTTTGGGTTCTTCTTTACCTCTCTCACCAAGGCTCTTCTCCCCCGATAGCTCAGTTTGGTCGGACGGCCAACTCCTAGGAAGGGTTCTGGTCATCCCAAACGTCTTCCACTTAAGGATTATGGAGGCCACTGTGCTCTTAGGAACCTTAAATGCAGCAGAAATGTTTTTGTAACCTTGGCCAGATCTGTGCCTTGCCACAATTCTGTCTCTGAGCTCTTCAGGCAGTTCCTTTGACCTCATGATTCTCATTTGCTCTGACATGCACTGTGAGCTATAAGGTCTTATAGAGACAGGTGTGTGGCTTTCCTCATCAAGTCCAATCAGTATATTCAAACACAGCTGGACTCAAATGAAGGTGTAGAAGCATCTCAAGGATGATCAGAAGAAATGGACAGCACCTGAGTTAATTATATGAGTGTCACAGCAAAGGGTCTGAATACTTAGGACCATGTGATATTTCAGTTTTTCTTTTTTAATAAATCTGCAAAAATGTCAACAATTCTGTGTTTTTCTGTCAATATGGGGTGCTGTGTGTACATTAATGAGGAAAAAAAATGAGCGTAAATGATTTTAGCAAATGGCTGCAATATAACAAAGAGTGAAACATTTAAGGGGGTCTGAATACTTTCCATCCCCACTCTATATGTTGTACATTCACATCAGTCCCTACCCTCACAGAACTTACAATTCTAAAGTTCCTAAGTCACCTTCATACATACTCATATTAGGGCCCATTTAGACAGGAGTCAATTAACCTACCAGCATGTCTTTGGAGTGTGGGAGGAAACCGGAGTACCCGGAGAAAACCCACACAGGTTGGTTGAGTTTCATGCCTAAGTCACCTGGCAGAGAATGACTGAAATGTAAGAGAAAAACGACAGATACTTAAAAATAACCCAGTGCAAAATAGAATTTTCATTAATTTAATTGAAAAGTGTAACAAATGCAGAGTTTAAACATTTATGTGGAGATATTTAAATATGTAACACATTACAAACATAATAGTCTTCTGTGTTACTACAATAGCAATTCACCAACACTTCAGATTGGAGTAATAATAAACAATGTGAGATTAAAATAGGTCTCTTTCAGATGTTTAGAAATGTATTTCGGTGGCTGCTTCTATTTTCAAAATCTAGCATCCGTTTTGGGTGCTTTTCCATTGTTTCAGTTTCTGTAAATTGACAAAGAAGAGAAAAATTTAGTAAGGTCCCATAAATCCTGGCAGCAGGTTCCATAAGAAGTTAGTTATTTCAGGTCCCGGTGTTTTCCTGAAAGCATGACCGTGTTGTTAAAGTATTTCTATTATCGCCTGATCCATCCAGAAACAAATGTTCTCTAAACAGTACCTGACCATTGTGTTTTTAGATGTGAATATTTTCCTTTATCCAAATGGTACATTTTATGCTTAAAATAGATTTTATAAAAAAAAGCGTAAAAAATATATATTTTTTCATTAAAAATGTTAATAGATTTTCACTAACAGCTTGTGGGATAGGTAGACACGAGACACGATAGACAAAAGCTAGATCCACCCAATTCTAGTTCTAGTTCTAATTCTAGTCAAAATTTATATTTAGGGAGTATATATATATATATATATATATATATATATATATATATATATATATATATATATATATATATATATATATATATATATACATACATATATATATATATATATATATATATATATATATATATATATATATATATATATATATATATATATACATATATATTATATAGAGAGAGAGATATATAATTTTCTTTCAAAGGACTAGTCCAAGGCAGGAACCCTGTTTTGTCATCCTATTGAGGCGCACTAAAGCTGGACTTCAGGTAAACTATAAAAATATAAAACAAAAAAGCCAACTTTTGCTGCAATATTTGACCTCAATGCACTTTTTTTGTCACTAGATGTCCCCACTCTAAGGCCTCATGCACACTAGATGTTTTTGGACGTTTTTACAGCTGCTGTTTTTGGCCTCAGACATTTTTTTTCTAGTCAATAAACTCCCCATCATGTTATCCTATGTGTCCATGCACACACAGGCTGTTATCAACTGTTTTTGGCTGTAAAAACCCCCCCGCAAAACTAGTGGGTTCTGAGAGGCGTTTTTCAGCTGTAAAAATGCTCTAACATAAAAAAAAAATGCCTAAAAATGCAGATAAACACTCAAAAACGGGGCTCACCAGCGTCTTTTAAAGTTTTTGATCCACTGAAAAATAAAAAAAACACCAAAAACGCTAAAAAAATGCAATTGAAAAAAACTTTGAAAAACTCACTGCAAAGCTACTGGCGTTTTTATAACGTTAATATAATGTCCAGTGTGTATGAGGCCTAAAAGACAGCTTCAGTTAATCCACTTGCTCCTTAGCTCAGGTTGTCATGGACCAGCCCCAGACTTTCACTCATTCTCACCCTCTTCTCTGTCCCTGATGACATTTTTGTCTGCAGACGAACTGATTGGCTCCTGGTTCTGCTTCTTCATCTCGCACTTAAGCCCTGATGTACAGGTACTGCTAGAGGTTAATACCAGGTTAAATGTAGATACATACACTGATTTTATTTAAAACAAAATACATTTATTAATGCATTAATTTTTAAAGAGCTGCAATAATTTTTCTCTTTAATTAAGCTTTAATCTGTTGTGTAGTATTTATACTTCTAATACTATATTGCCCAATAGTGCGGTATGCCCAGGTAAATCACAGAAGCTTTGCTGTTCAGCCGGATACTACTGGTATTCTGGTAATAATATTCTGAGAGTGTGGTTATGCACATATCTGTTGTCTTGAGTACAAGTCACTCTATTTCCTCCAGGCCAGTATTTTTATTTACAAGCCTTCTTTGTCATTGTGCCCTGTGCTGCCAGTGTACAGACATGCCATGTCACTTTCTATCTCAGTGAACATTTGACAGTATTCTAATCCTTACAATAAACTCATTCAAGTCAATTAGAGTTTTACACGCCTGTATGACTAACAGAAAAGGACAAATAATGGTCAAGCTACTTGCTGTCCCAGCACTATAGACGTATTGAGAACTTCTATTAATTGGGCAGATGATTAGAATTTGCAAGACAGGTAGTGGCAGATAGTAATATGTATGTTGACTGCAAAAGGAAGATGTGCTGTCAGAACTTGTCACCTGTTTACGCACATGTTCTAGCCTGCAACTGATGGCAATCAAAGATGGAATCAGAAACTTCAACCGTAGCCGTATTGTACTAAAATGATGATTTTTTTTAAACCACATATAAACTGTGGAATGCTGGGACTAGCTTTTTCAGTCTTATCCTATCTTTACCTGGGATTCATAAGACTCCGCCAAGTGTCATAACTCCAGCCTTAGCTCCCATCTTCCTCTGAGTTTTAGGTGTTTTACTCCTCCTGTTGCATCCTCCATTATGTAAGCAAAATAAAATTCAATAGGAAAAGTGGCTGCTTTTAAAAGAAACCTGTGCCATCATGTAAGTTGGCTGCCATTGTTGATCTCTCCTTCTAAAAATGTTAAAGTAGAACTTTAGGCAAAACTTTTTTTTTTAAATTTTGATAGAGCAAGAAAGGGGGGTTGTAACCCATGTAAGGTTTATTTTTGCCATCTATGTCTCATTGTAGAGATTAACCTTAATTTCCTGTCCCATAGCCAAAACAGGAAGTAAGAGGAGATTCATGCAAATTAAGGGAATTTCTTGGGGACACCCAGGTCACCAGAACTAGTATCTCCTTTGGAAAATTTCTCTTCTATTACTTTTCTGGGGACAGCCCAAAATGTTGTGATATTTTACTTTCACTTGATAATGGTAAACATGACAAATAGAGAGGTGAATCTCCCAAAAGAGGGCACAAAGAGCAATAAAAACCTCTCCACTCTATCCACAACTGGAAAAAAAAACGGAAAATTGTATCATACTTACCGTAATTTTCCTTTCCTGGTGCCTATCCATGGCAGCATACCTGTGATAAGCTCCACCCCGGACTCCTGCCCTCAAGATAGTGAATAAATTATAAAAGTGACAACCATACCCCCCTATAGCATTCTCCTATTATTATATCGAATACTAAGGGAGGGCATGCATGCTGCCATGGATAGGCACCAGGAAAGGAAAATTATGGTAAGTATGATACAATCTTCCGTTTTCCTGGTGCCTCCATGGCAGCATACCTGTGATAAAATAAATAGCTAACAACTGGGTGGTATCATGGTTATGCAATAGAGTTTTCTGTCAGCTTACCTGTCTCCATGTGTGTGTTAGCTTTCGTGTGTACTTGCTGTGTTTCCTACGTCTGATTTCAATTTACCGCCTTTGCCTGTTCTTAATTATTCCTGTCTGCTCGTGACCCTGACCTTTGGCGTGTCCCCGACCATCCCTGTTTGCCTGTGACCCTGAACCTTGGCGTGAACTCTGTGGTCCTTGTCTGCTTGTGGCCCCGACCTTGGCTTGTCCCTTACTTTCCTTATTGTTCCAGCCTGCTGCCTCCTTCCTCTTCTCCTGTATTCTACCGTGAGTGTGAGCTGTGAGACCTGGGGGCCGCGACCTGGAGCCAGACTGCAGCGCAGTCCATCCTCACCACTGGAGGCTCTGGTGAACACCTGCTGCCTCTTAGACTCCGCGCCCTGGGGAATCTATGCTCTAGCTCCCAGTGGGATCTGTGTCATTGATCCAGTAGACCTGCTTCCTGAACCTCCCGGGGTTCAATCCGCAGCAGTCAGTCCTAGGGTCCACTACCTAGCGGTGCACTTTTGACTCCTACAGAGTGCATCTGTCACCTAGCCTCAAGGTGACCTGACAGGTGGATAATGCTCATTAATTAAAAATGTATTAAGGATACGAGAGAGCTGACTCAATTGCCCTTCTTCCGAACTCCACTGAAGTGAGTGCCCCTGGATCAATCCTGTAATGGCGCATAAACGTGTTTGGAGATGACCAAGTGGGCGCTTTGCAAATAGTCTCTAGCGAGACATTAGCCCTTGCCACCCAGGATGAAGAGACTGCCCTCTTTGAGTAGGCTTTTACCGAGCTTTCAAATCCAGTAGGCGATATTTCTTGATGCGGCTTCTTTCCCCCTCTTACTGCCACAAGGAAGTATGAACAATTTGTTTCATGTTCTAAAGGGGGCTGTAGCCTGTAGGTAACATCTTAGAACTCTGTAAATGTCCAATTCTTGCAGTGAACCTGAGAGCGGATCCCTAAAGGTAGGTAGCGCCCAGGCTTCTGAGAGAGTGGATCGACAAGAAACTTTAGGAACAAAACCCTGTACTGTCCGTAGCTCCACCCTATTTGCCCCCAAGGCTTGTAATTGCGAGGTTCTCTTACCTGAAGTCACTGAAATTATAAAGGCAGTCTTGAGCGTCAGGTACCATAGAGAAGAGCATTCTATTGGGGCGAAAGGCTGAGACATCAGACAGTCCAGGACAAAGGGCAGATCCCAAGCTGGAAAAGAACGCTTTACCGGTGGCTGGTTTTTTTGATTTTTTGGATTTTTTTGACTGCCCTAAAGAATTGAATGATGGGCAACCCTGCCCATCTTTTTTGGGTAGCTGAAGAAATAGCCACATGAGCATTCAGTGAACTTTGTACGAGACCAAGGTCCAGGCCAGCCTGCAGAAAATCCAAGAGGGGTGCAGTGGAAGGAATTGTGGGATCTTGTCAGCACTTGTCAGCCGCGAACAGTTTGAACTTATTCCAGACCTTTGAGTACACATAATTCGTGCAGGGTTTTCTGGCTTTCAAAAGAGTTGAAATCACATTTGAAGAGCAACCTAAGTATTGGAATTTCTCCCTTTCAACATTCAAACATGCAGGTTCAATTTGTGAGGAGCTGGATGCACAAATCTCCCTTGAGAGAGAAGTTGAGGTAGCACCGGAATTTTGAGAGGGCGACAAGTACTGAGGCACATTGCCCAGGGTAACCAAGGCCTCCTCAGCCAGTATGGTAGAATTGCCACCACTCTGACTGGCTCCTTCATCAACCTGAGCAGAAACCTCGAGATTAGGGGTTTGAGGGGGAATGCATAGGCTGTTTTGCATCGCCACGGGCTCGAGAGGGCATCTACCGCCTCCACCCAAGGGTGAGGCAGGCAGGAGAGGAATCTTGGCATTCACTGGCATTCACTGGGGAGGAAAAAAGGTCGATTTCTAAAGGATTCTGGAGACTCATGATCCAGTTGAATACCGAGGGGTGAAGGGACCACTCGTTGTCTTGAAAATTCCAAAACAGATGATCTGCCTCCTCTTTCAGATGACCCAGAAGGTAGACTGCCTTCAAATCCAGCAGGTTCCTCTCTGCCCACAACATAATGGGCTCTACCTCTCTTAGTAAAGGGATGCTGTGGGTTTCCCCCTGTTGTTGGATATGACACTGCTGCCCTGTTGTCCAGGTGTAATAGGACTGGCTTCTGATGTAGATGTTCTCACAGGCTCACTAGGGCTAGATAGGCCACCCGTAACTCCAGGACATTAGAGACTACTCCCGCTGTGGGAAAGTCCCACCTCCCTTGTACTGCAAGGTGATCGCAGTGTGCTCCCCAACCCCTTGAACTTGCATCGGTGGTAAGGATGGTCCAGGAGGGGCACTGAAGGAGACGAGGCCTTGAGATCAGGTCTTTCTTCAACCACCAGAGGACACCCCTCCTCATGGGAACTGAAATATAAATCCGCTGACATAGTGACTGCCTCTTACACTGTGACAGGAAGCCCACTTGAAAAAACCCCAGGTGCCAATGAGCCCAGGGTAGCATCGGGATACAGGATGACATGGTCCCAATTAGTCTCAGACAGTTTGATGCTGAAAGGTGAGAAAGTGACCTGACGTGACACATCTTTTGGCCAATAGCCGCTACCTTCTGGGGGGGAGAAACACTGTTCCGGCTGAGGTGTTGAAAAGAGCACCGAGGTAGACATTGACTGGGTTGGGGTTAGGAGACTTTTTTCTCCATTCACCAGCCACCCAAAATACTTCAGGGTGGACAGAAGGACCTCTCTGTGATCCAGAAGCTGATCTGGGTTGGGGGCTAGCAAAAGGATGTCGTCCAAAAAGTGGAAAACTTGCAGACCTCTCTCCCTGAGGGGCGCCAGGACTGCGATCAGTACCTCCAAAAATAACCTTGGTGATGTGCACAGGCCGAAGGGAAGCCACTGGAACTGGAGGTGTGTGTGGCCAACCGCCACCCATAGAAACTTTTAATGGCCACCCCATAGGGTGGCCATCCGAGGGAATTGCCCTGCATCTAGGGGATAGAGAAAAAGAGGGGACAGAGTTGGGAGGGAGGGGGTAAAAGCCAGGTGGACAGAGGAGAGGAGGGGAGGAGGGGAGGATAGAGCTAGGTGGATAGAGGAGAGGGGGTGTGACAGACTCACCCGGGATAGAGGCTTTTGGAGGGGACTGAATGCAAGCCTCTTGCCGACCGATTATGGGCCCTGGCATTTGGGGGAACGGTGCTCTTTGTGAGCTGTGTGCCTGGGGACTCTTGAGGTGGTATTACTGTGGATTCAGGTCCTGGTCCCCCAGGACACACAGACTCTGGGGACCCTGTGTATGCCATATGGGAAATGGTGACTTGGAGGGTATGTCTTGGATTGCCTAAAATGGGACAGTAATTTTTATCCCCAATATCTCCCAGGATATGTAAAGACTATTATTGGTTTGTTTGATTCTGAACTCAACATGTTAATTGAGTGAGCTGATCACATTAGCCTCCAGGACTGGCTAGGAGACAAACAGTCTACTCCTACTATAATTGTTGATGACTAGGCTGAGGAGGGGGCGAGAACACTGTTTGTATTGTTAATTGTAATTAGCTCCTGCTATTGTGAAAATGTCCTGTGGATGTACTTATGATAATGTATAATGTACGGTGTGAAGCTCGGTGACCACAAGTCTGGCCTAAAGGTCATGACTGAGTCATCTAGGCTGTCTAAAGGGATTAGTTAATTAGCCCATGTTAATTAGGTTTCTGGTCCTCCTCTTTTACTGTATAAAAGAGCCTGTATTCCTTTCAATAAAAGAGATTCCTGTTTGAACTTACATACAGCCTGCCTGGTATTTGTTCTGAGCTATCACAACTGGATTCGATCAGCACATAGCTGTAGTTCGAATCCCTGAGCATTGGATGACCGAACCATCAGATGTTGCGATCTGCAATCTGATTCTATAGCCGCAGAGGAGTGTCGGGAGAGTGGAACTGAGCGAGCAGGGGCTCATTACAGGGGGTATGCAGCCAGGTGGAGGTGAGGACAGAGCCAGATGGACAGGGGAGAGGGGGGATGCAGCCAAATAGAGTAGAGGATAGAGCCAGGTGGACAGAGAGCAGGAGATGCAGCCAGGTGGAGGGGAGGACAGAGGAGAGGATGAGGCCAGGTGGAGGGGAAAACAGAGCCTGGTGGACAGAGGAGAGGATGAAGCCAGGTGGAGGGGAGGATGGAGCCTGGTGGACAGAGGAGAGGAGAGGCAGGTGGAGGGGTGGACAGAGTGGATGCAGCCAGGTGGAGGTGTGGACAGAGCCAGATGTACAGAGGAGAGAAAGGGATGCAGCCAGGTAGAGCAGTGGAGAGAATGGATGCAGCCGGGGGGGGGGGGATTTACAATGCTGTGAAAAGGTATTTGCCCCCTTTCTGATTTTTTATTTTTTTGCATATTTGTCACACTTATGCCCCGTACACACGGTCGGACTTTGTTCGGACATTCCGACAACAAAATCCTAGGATTTTTTCCGTCGGATGTTGGCTCAAACTTGTCTTGCATACACACGGTCACACAAAGTTGTCGGAAAATCCGATCGTTCTAAACGCGGTGACGTAAAACACGTACGTCGGGACTATAAACGGGGCAGTGGCCAATAGCTTTCATCTCTTTATTTATTATGAGCATGCGTGGCACTTTGTCCGTCGGATTTGTGTACACACGATCGGAATTTCCGACAACGGATTTTGTTGTCGGAAAATTTTATCTCCTGCTGTCCAACTTTGTGTGTCGGAAAATCCGATGGAAAATGTCCGATGGAGCCCACACACGGTCGGAATTTCCGACAACACGCTCCGATCGGACATTTTCCATCGGAAAATCCAACCGTGTGTACGGGGCATTAAATGAATCAAATCATCAAACAAATTGTATTATTACACAAAGATAACTCAAGTAAATACAAAATGCAGTTTTTAAATGATAGTTTAATTTATTAAGGCAAAAAAACTGTCCAAACCTGCCTGGCTTTATGTGAAAAAGTAATTGCCCCCTAAACCTAATAACAGGTTGTGCCACCCTTAGCGGCAACAACTGCAATCAAGCATTTGTGATAACTGGCAATGAGTCTTTCACATTGCTGTGGAGCAATTTTGGCCCACTCTTCTTTGCAGAATTGTTTTAACTCGGCCACATTGGAGGGTTTTCCAGCATGAACGGCCTGTGTCAGGTCATTATACAGCATCCAAATTGGATTTAAGTCTGGGCTTTGACTAGGCCACTCCAAAACCTAAATTTTGCTTTGTTAGAACCATTTGGAGGTGGACTTGCTATTGTGTTTCGGATCATTGTCCTGCTGCATAACCCAAGTGCACTTGAGCTTAAAGTCACGAACTGATGGCCGGACATCCTCCTTTAGGATTTTCTGGTAGAGCTCAGAATTCATGGTTCCATCAATTATGGTAAGTCGTCCAGGTCCTGAAGCTGCAAAGCAGCCCTAGACCATCACGCTACCACCACCATGTCTGACTGTTGGTATGATGTTCTTGTTATGAAATGCTGTATTAGTTTTATGCCAGATGTAACTGGACGCACACCTTCCAAAAAGTAGAATTTTTGTTCCATCAGTCCACAGAATATTTGCCTAAAAGTCTTGGGGATAATCAATATGTTTTTTGGTAAATGTGAGATGAGCCTTTGTGTTCTTTTTGGTCAGCAGTGGCTTTGGCCTAGGAACTCTCCCATGGATGCCGTTTTTGTCCAGTCTCTCTCTTATTGTTGAATCATGAACACGATCTTACCTGAGGCAAGTGAGGTCTCCAGTTCTTTAGATGATGATCTGGGTTCTTTTATGACCTCCTGGATGAGTTGTCGTCATGCTCTTGGGGTACTTTCTTGTGGGCCGGCCACTCTGGGGAAGGTTCACCACTGTTCCAAGTTATTTGTGGATAATGGTTCTCCCCGTGGTTCAGTGGAGTTCCAAAGCCTTAAAAATGGCCTTGAAACCCTTCCTAGACCGATACATGTTTGTTTCTAATCTGCTCTTGATTTTTTTTTAGATTGTGGCATGATGTATGGCTTTTTGTGATCTGTTAGTGTGCTTCACTTTGTCAGACAGCTTCTATTTATGTGATTTTGTGATTCAACAGGTTTGGCAGTAATCAGGCCTGGGTGTGGCAAGTGAAATTTAACTCAGATTTAAAAAAAAATTGTGGTTAATCACAGTTCATTCATGATTCAGCATGGGAGGAGGCAATTACTTTTTCACATAGGGTCAGGCAGGTTTGAACAGCTTTTTTCCCCTAATAAATGAAATAATTTAAAAACTGCATCTTGGATTTACTCGGGTTATCTTTGCATATTATTAAAATTTGTTTGATCTGAATCATTTAAGTGTGAGAAATATGCAAAAAAAAATAAAATCAGGAAGGGGGCAAATACTTTTTCACAGCACTGTATAATATAATCACTGGCACTTTCTCTCTGGCTCCCTCCACCCGTCAGTCAGTCACCACCAGCAGTCACTCTGACACCTGTCTTAGGTTCAGGAGATGGGGGTCTCCTCACAGGCTGTGAGTCACAGCTCATGCAGGGGAGACCCCTTTCAGCTCCTCCCCATCACTGCCTGACTCACCTGTCAGCTGATCTCTAGTTTCCGGCCCCTGGGCCCCGTTGGCTGCGGGGAGGCTGGGTGAGCCGCGCAGGCTCAAGGGGCAGCTCAGCTTTAGGCCCCACAAGGATAAGTGACCCGGTGGCCCCGGCCCATTGGGCAAGTGCCCAACATGCCTTATGGCCAGTCTGGCCCTGGTTACAAGTATCTTGTGGTGTCTGCTCCTAGGCAACACTTTTACTTCAAGACTTTAAAATAAAGTACAAGTTCTCTTTACAGCCCAAATCAAGGCTATATTTTTCTTAAAAAGGTCCACAGGCAAGATTAAAAAAACTGGGTAAACTGCACATTCACCTCAATCCAGAGCTGTACCCAAGAGTACAGTGTCTCTACTACTCAGCCCAGACAACTAAGTACATGTTGTGAATGCATAGCATTATGGGCCAGTCTTTTGAGGGGGCATCACTATGGCATTCTTTATTTACAGTGTACTGATGCAAAGAATGGCACTGCATTAATACATCAGCAGCTGTATCTGTTGAGTGAACCAGGCAAAGTTTGGTTCCCTGGACATTTTCTGAACCCTGAAAATAGCGCCAAACCCCATTGAAGTCTACGGGAACTGAATTTTGTCATTTTGTTTCTGGCCTTTTATACGGTCAGTTTGCAAACTTTTGTTTAAAAAGGCACTTGTACATGGGCACTGCTATGGGGAAAATGGACAAATGTAAAATAAAATGTATAAAAATACCATTAAGCACGGAGGGGGCATTTTAATGCATTCTAAAGGACAACATTAAAGCAGAACTCCGGGCAAAAATCTTTCCATGTCCTGATCTCCTACCTTCACCAACTTTGCCATCCATGTTCTTCTGAGCTCTGTAGTTTCTCTGCAATAGCCTGCTAAACTTGCTGAAAAAGCATTATTGACTGCTGACATCCTGTTTGTAAGACCGCTGGCTGCTATCCCTCTCCTAAGCTCAGCCAGCGGTCTGACACTCCCACTTGTAGTTCAATCCACAGCGAGCAGGGAGTTCTATTTCCTGTAGTGGGTGGTGGGGTCTTACAGCCCCCGTCTGTACCACCCATGAAGGTGGTGTCCTCCTTCTCCTCTCTCCTCCTCCTTCTCTGCTCCCTGCCAGAGTCCGCCCCTCCACTCTGCCCCCCCCCCCCCTGCTGCCCACCTACTATCTCCATGCATAGCCTGATTGTTACCAGATGACCGAATGACACAGCATGGATCTCTGGCTGTTAAAGGTATTGTATGCGAGAACACCGATCACTGTAATCTCCCGCCGGCATTGTGATTGACAACACACTGTGCCAATCTGGCGGGAGATTACAGTGATCGGTGTTCTCGCATACAATACCTGTCACAGCCAGAGATCCATGCTGTGTCATCCAGTGATTTGTGCTAACAATCCCGCTATGCACTGGTAGGTCACTGATGAGCTGCACTGGGGGCCACTGATGAGCTGCACTGGGACCACGAATGAGCTGCACTGGGGGCCACGGATGAGCTGCACTGGGGGCCACGGATGAGCTGCACTGGGAGCCACGGATGAGCTGCACTGGGGGCCACTGATGAGCTACGCCGGGGACCACTGATTGCTGTTAGAATGATCTCAAATCTGCAGCAGGAGTAATATTTCTAATATTGAATTACAGCAGAGTACAGTGTGTATATTATATACAGGGCTCAAAGCCCAGTTGCCCAACCCAAGCTCTACCCTGCCCCGCCCCTAAACACGCCCTCATAAATTATCTCATGAAATGACACTTAAATGTTTTATGCAGAATTAAGCAACTTTATCCGTGCTCATCAATGCAGCCTCACCCGTATCCATCAATGCAGCCTCACCCATATCCATCAATGCAGCCTCACCCGTATCCATCAATGCAGCCTCACCCGTGTCCACCAATGCAGCCTCACCCGTGTCCACCAATGCAGCCTCACCCGTGTCCACCAATGCAGCCTCACCCGTGTCCACCAATGCAGCCTCACCCGTGTCCACCAATGCAGCCCGCCCGTGTCCACCAATGCAGCCCGCCCGTGTCCACCAATGCAGCCCGCCCGTGTCCACCAATGCAGCCCGCCCGTGTCCACCAATGCAGCCCGCCCGTGTCAACCAATGCAGCCTACCCGTGTCAATCAATGCAGCCTGCCCGTGTCAATCAATGCAGCCTGCCCGTGTCAATCAATGCAGCCTGCCCGTGTCAATCAATGCAGCCTGCCCGTGTCAACCAATGCAGCCTGCCCCTGTCAACCAATGCAGCCTGCCCGTGTCCATCACGCTGCCTACCCGTGTCCATTATGCAGCTTACCTGTGCCCATCATGTAGGGGAGCAGAGGAGAGGAAGAGCATTGCTGGCCAGATGATGAGAGCGCTGAGGGACATCGCTGGAACATCTTTGGTTTCAATTGCTGTGTTCCCGCCGCTCGGCTTCCTGTACAGCCCCTGGCCGGGGGGAACTTTGATACGTGTCACTCATCCCGGGATTGGACGGGTGATCTGTCTATCAAATTCCCCAGGACCAGGGGGCGGGGCTGTGTGTGACAGCCTGCCAGAAAATATGCTGCATTTTTTGAATCACAGAGCTGACTTCCTGAAAATTCAATCAGACATATCTCTTAAACCAGAGTTCCACCCAAAATTGAAACTTCTGCTTTTCAGATTCCTCCCCCCCTCCGGTGTCACATTTGGCACCTTTTCAGGGGGGAGCACATACCTGTATAATCCAGGTATTTGCTCCCACTTCCAGGCAAAGATCACCGCATCACCGTATCAGTGGCAGTGTAACTCGTGCATGCGCAGTAGGGAACCAGGCTATGAAACCGCAAGGCTTCAATTCCTGATTACCTTACCAAAGATGCCAGTGCCTCCACCCGGGAGCCGAGGGACAGATCGGCTTCAGGTGAGGACATCGCTGGCACCCTGGGCAGGAAAGTGTCCTAATATTAAAAGTCAGCAGCTACAGTATTTGTAGCTGCTGACTTTTAATTTTTTTTTCGGCGGAACTCCACTTTAAACTATAAGACATTTTACAAATGTAATAACTGTTTAGTACTTTGTGTGGGGGGTGTACTAATGGGGGATTTTTTTTAAATCCCAGAGTTCTGCTTTAAGGCTCAATTTACATCTATGCATGTTGCTATTCTACAGTGTTTTTTGCTGTACTTTCCGTGGTTTTTTTTACCAGGATTTTACAGTGATTTTGCAGCCTTTTGCATTTTTTTAATCATTATTTTTTTTTTTATTTTTTTTTTTTTGAAAATTGGTTGTTTGGCAGATTTAAAAATTGCGGCACTATCACGGCAAAAACACACTGCATGCTTTTCTGAGGCTTCTTCATTGAAGTCTATTTATCCAAAAAAAGCACTGTTTTGCATTTAAACAAGTCCCCGACCCTTTCTAAGAATGCAGAGGCACAAAAATGCATTGATGTAAACGTGCTCCATAGGAACCTATGTTAAAAAAAATGTCCTGAGTTTCTGCAAAAAGCATGAAAAAATGCATTGGTGTGAATGGAGCCTTCAAATACACAGATCTTTTAAATGAAACGCTTGAGTGATGTCTTGTTGCATGTAAATTAGGGAACAGTAGGATGTAGTAAAAGTCCTTTTGAAAGTGACATCAACAGCGACTGAAGATCTGTCATTTAGTGGTGGTAGCACTGCTGCCACTAAAAAACAGAATCCATGGCCAACTTCATATCATGATTTGGCCAAGGACTGAATCATGATACAGCAGCTAGCTGGTAGGAGTGCAATAGGTGAATGTTGTCAACCGACGGGTCATCATGATGTTGGTTAGGTCAACGTAGTCTGGTGGCGGGTTGCCATGATGATCTACATCACTGGACAATGTGCCAGATGTTGGATTTACGTTGGTGGACTTTGTTTTCACATAAAGGAGTTTCTCATGGTGTGGGTGTTTTTATTTATTTTTTACAATGTTTTGTAAATGAGTAACAAAGTGCACCACTTACTTCATATTCATTCCCCAGCAATGAATATCTAAGGGCCTCTTTATTATAAGGGGGAATTCCACATTCAAATAGGTCTCCCCTTCCTCCACAAACCCCCATATCATCTTTGGAGCACAGGATATGGGGATTAGGCCTTTTACCGCCACAACATGGGGACAAGGTGCCCATCAATGGAGAGGCTTTGCTACCGTCCTTGCAAGGAACCCTCCCAATGTTAAAGGCATGGGGCCTGGTGTGGTTTAGGGAAAGGATACATGCCTGGAAAACTGTCTGGTTTGAATTTTAGAGGGAACCCCATTCTGTGTTTGTTTTTGTTTTGTTTTTTAACCACTTCAAGTCAGGACTGTTTTACCTTCTTTTAGTCTAGGCCATTTTTCAGAGTTCAGTACTGTTACACAGTGGGATTGATTTACTAAAACTGGAGAGTGCAAAATCTGATGTAGCTTCCAGGTTTGTGTCAAAGCCTAATTGAACAAGCTGAAGTTAAAGCTGATTGATACCCATGCCACCAGCTTTTGCACTGTCCAGTTTTAGTAAATCAACACCTTTTGAATGACGATTGTTTAGCCATGCAACCCAAATGAATTATATCTATTTTTTTAAAATCCGGTTGAGCTTTGTTTTGGTGGTATTTGATCACCACTGGGGCTTTTGCTACATAAAGGAAAAAGGGCTAAAAATGTTGGCAAAAAATATTTTTTCTTAGTATTTGTTATAGATTTTTGCAACTAAATAACCATAATAAAAATTAAAAGGACAGTACAAATACCCCCTAAAAGACCCCTTCATGGAAAGTAGATAGTCCAAGGTATTTATAAACAAGCACATGCAGGAATTCGCAGAACCCACACACCAAATAAAACATAAAATGCAAGGAGTATAAAGAAATCACAAAAAGTTGCCAGGTGTGAGGCCAGACTTAAAGGGTCATATGGGTCTAGTGCAGAGGCATGGTATTAGTCTTGGAGGATGTATGCAATTGCCTCCAACTAAAGGGAGATAACAAGACATATCAACCTACGGTAGACCCGTTTTTCACGGTTATTAAAAACTCCTAATGTATGGACAGAGAAGTTTAGGCTCAGGATCTGAGAGCGTGCACGAGCGGATGATGTGGGAGGATATACCCGTATGTCCACTCTCATTGGCAAAGCTCTCATCTGGTCGTTTATCTATATTAGCTTGACAGGAGGTGGGTAATAAATGTGTACTGTCCCTTTTTAAAAATGGTTTGAGTTCCCCCTTGAAATTCATACCTGACCTTTATCCAGACATGCAGTCTAGGTGGCCAGGAGAGGGATGGCAATGTGGGTGCTGCACCCCCAATCCTGTGTCATACATACAAGGTAAACATTCCTCCTTTCAAGACATCTTGTCCCCATGTTGATGGGATAAGGACCTCATCTCCACTTCTTGTCCCCCAAAGGGGATATGGGAGTTTGCAGAGGGGGTGGAGGGATTTATCAGATTTTGCAAGCTTCCATTAGAATAAGGGGGCCTTCAGTTATCTGCCCCCCTCCAAGGGAAATGAAAACAGGGTACTCGGGTATGAGGGTTACTTGTTACTCATTTCCAAAAGTAAATGAATAAATAGAAATACCCAGACCATGAAAAGTTCCTTGTGCTTCTGTTATAAATCCATCATCAGTCACATTGTCCAGCAATGTAGATCCTCATCAATCCCATCAACCTACCACAAGGATGACCCACAGCTTAACAATGTTAACCCCCCGCCACTACATCCTGTAGACGGACGGTGTTCAGCCATCGTACTTCCACCACAAAATACCAGGTCTCTGGATGGCTCCTGTATGTTAACAAACTAGCTGGGGATCTTGGGTCATTAACCAAATACAGTCACAAAGCCAGCCAGGAGTCTGTCATTTAGCAGTGGTAGTGATACTGCAGAAAAATGAGATCCCTGGCTGACATTTGTTTACAAACATCAGTAAGGGGTTTGAGCAGGGGAACTGGCCAAACATGACCAATTTGTTAAACCATTTACCAAACTGTGAAAAGACTGGGTTCAAGTCAAACTCATATTTAGCCTGAACTTGAAGCTCATGCCTAGTGAGGACCACCCAGCCTGGAAAAGAGGCAAAGAAGACAATGCGACCTTACATGACCGGCCCTGAGGACATCTGTAAAAGGATAAGTATAAGAGAGCAAAAAATTGTTTTGCCACATGTTGGCCACATATAGAAGGGTGTGAATTTGAGGGACCGGACACCGATCCCAGAGCTGGGATTTAAAGATAAGCTAATAGGTATGCGGGCTTGTGAACTTAAAGTTGTAGTAAATTCTAACACTAACTATTCTTAAAAATGTTCCCTTCTCCTACCCATTGTGCATTCCCTCTATAGAAAAGATCTGCACCCTTAACTTTTTAATCTGGACACATTATTCCCCAGCTCCAACTTCTCTGAAAAAGGGAGTGCTTGACAGTGACTGCTAATTCCTGGGAACCGTAACGTTGCCCAATAGGCTCCCATAGCCCAGACGTTGTTGGTGTTCCCTCCTCTCCCCTGCAGCAGCCACTCACTGACACAGGGAAGCTGGAGCTGCAGGATCGCATGACCGGACCGGAGCAGATTAGAAAAACAGGGAAGTACACTGATCTTTTTTATACAGGGTATGCAGAATAGGTAGGTGGAGGGGGAGGGAATATTTTTAAGAATAAATATAGTTAGGCTTTCCTTCCACTTTTAGTACTTATCCTTGAGACATTTAAAAACAGTTTAACTCTCTGGCATCTGAACTATTACTTTTGAGTAGTCTGATCCTTTAAATGTACGTGGAAGGCATAACTGTGCTAAAAATTATTCAATGCAATTTCATAAAATGTAATATAAGAAGGATGCATAACTTTGAAATGTATTGTAGACCATCTTGCTGAAATCTTAAAGAGTTTAACTTAAAAATAAAGTAATAAAAAGGAAAATTTCCATGCTTCAGCCATTCTTCCTATTAGTAAATGTTAAGCTGCTTCTTTATAAAATGTACCTGGCTGGTTTGCTGTGCTGAAGCTGAAGCATATCATTTAAATTTCACTATAGAGGTGTTAGAATTCATTTGGAATCTTGGCATGCCTCCAGACGGATAACCACCCTATTGCTTGCAGCTAAACGTGAATGCAGAAGTTTAAGCTCATTACTTAGCTGTTCTATATGAACACACGGTTTAAGAACAGTTACATTTTAGATATTACTTGGATGTATTTCCAACTAGCAATCCATGTGATCGACTGCTTAGACCTCTCTTTAACCACTTCTGCTCTTTCCCCGCCATAGAACCAACATCTCTTCTCTGTTTTTTGTCAAATAACTTTTTGCTTTTATAGTCTATTCTAATTAGAGTTATTTTTTTAGGCCCATTCAGATCTATATGTAGTGGTAATGCACTGGAACACGCGTACCATGGTGCAATGCTTTGTGGTGCTGTTCATAACAAAAGATGTTCCGTGTCTTACAGGATAACTAACTTTACTTCTGAAGCAGCTATAGCCCAAATAAAAATGTCTGACCTGCAAATGCTGTTGTTTGGGACCTTTGACCTCTCTGAAGAAGCAGCAAACTCTCTGCAGAGATTCATCACATCCCCTGATAAAACATAGCCAAAGCTCCCCAGTGTCAGCAAGGAGTATGGGTTTTGCTGATGTCTGACTCAGTAGGGAAGTGTGTTGGACCTCTGCAGAGAGACTACTGATACAAAGGGCAAGGGTTTCACTCTGAAGCTTCTGGAAACACCCAGGCCAGGCTTTTCTACTCGGACTGTGACTGCTTTAGAAGGAAAATGTACTACAAGATATTTAACAAGGCATTCTCTGATTGGGCAAGGTGTAGAGGTGGGGCTGTGATGTCACAATCTCCAGCTCTTCAATCAATAGAGCTGGAGAACTGAAAAACATATTGAAAAAGACATACAAGGCGTTCTGTGAATGGTGGCAGTGCCGAAAGAACGCAGACTGCTACAGTGATTGTCAGCTTCTCCATTAGGCCCTCAGGTATGAACTAGGCAATTCAGCTTTAATGAATCACAACACAGCACATAGAATAAAAGAAACCCTTCATACCTAACTTGGTAGCATGTTTGAATACACGGATATTGAGTTTAAAGTATAACTAAAGGCAAAACTTTTATTTTACTTTTGGATAGAGTGGAGAGGGATTAGAACACTTGTCAGATTTAATAGCTGTCTGCGTCCCTGTTAAGCAGATTCACCCTTTCTATCTGTCCACCATTACCATTGTCCATTGTTACCATTATCATTGAAAGTCAAAGTAAAAGAAACTAAATTTTGGGTTGTCCCCAGAAAAGTAATGGGGGGGATCTTCCAATGGGGACACTGATTCTGGTGACCTGGTGGTCCCCAAGGAATTCCCTTCATTTGCAAGGATTTCCTCTCAACTCCTGTTATAGGCTATAGGAGAGGAAGTGAAGGGAAATCTCTGCAATGGGACACAGTTGGTGAAAAAAAATCTGACAGGAGTTATAACCCCCCACCCACACCCCCAACCCTATCTAAAATAAGAAAAAAAAGTTTTGCCTATAGTTCTACTTTAAAATTGTTCTAAAGGGAAAAATGTGTTTTCCCCTAACCTTCATGTGTTTGTGCGCCCCCTCAAATACTTTTCTGAGCCTGATCTCAAACCAGAGCTGTGTCTGTCTGCAGCATCCTTTTTCCCCTCTCTCGTCTCACAGGAGAAGCCATTGGCTTCTGCTGCTGTCAGTCAAATCCTATGAGGAGGGAGCAAGAGGTTGGGCCAAGTAGTGCTGTGTGTGTCTGTAGATGCATGCAGCCAGGCTTAGGATCAAGCCTGCATATCTGCCCTCATAGCAAGCGGCTTGCTATGGGAGCAAACACAGAAAAGGAGGTGCCAAGATTTCCAGCAGGGGACCCTAAAAAAGGTGGTTCGGGGGGTGCTCTGTGCAATTCCAGGTAAGGAAGCATGTAGCATGTTTATGGTTTAAATTAAATAAAAAAAAACTATATCGAGTACATTTAGCTTTTTTGATGTTTTTTGATGCTTTTATTTACTACCCAGATAGCAAGAATAACTTGCCACACTTTTATGTTCGTGTTGAATTGTAAGTTTGTTAACGTACTACACATTTTTACTGGCAAGTTGTACACTTGCAGAGCACTTAAAGCACAAGTTCTAGTTGACACTTTTGTGTAGCAAATTTGTGTGGCAAGTCTCTTGCAAGAGCAAAGTTGCAGTGGTGAGTGTACAGCAAGAGCTCTGCAAGTCTACAGCATGAAAATTCAGCCACAGTGACCCCTGTGGTGGGATGACTATAGTACAAAAATACCGAACCAGAACTTGCAGCAGACTTGCAGAAAGTTGATCTGGAGTCCTACAATGTGGACTTGCTGCAATTGTGCAACAAACTTTTGAAGCCTGGCAAGTCTAGCAATAGCTTAGCAAGTCATTTTCAAACTTGCAGAAAAATTGCTTGCTATCTGGGTATTATTTTAGATGATATGCAGAAGCATACATGTCACTAAAATCACTAAGACTAATTGCTAAAGTTAGCAGCCAATCACTATACAGTTACATTCAATGGCTTCTTATGGGAAAGACTAAATAAATAGTACATTGTAGTGATTAATCATACACAAAGCACTGTACAGTTATTAGTTAGCTCTCATGATTTTAATTACTTTGCAGCTGCTATTACTTCTGTCGTGCAGATTGAGTTTTTAAGCTCAGTATCGCATGGCCTACAAAGAAACACTTAGGGGTCCACACAGCGATGTGCTTTCCAAGTGTACATTACTCCGAGTCATTCAGTGTCCTGAAGCCAGCGAAGTGTAATAATATAAACGAAAAAGAAAAAAGGTTTCTGAGTTATAGCTTTGCTTTGTGACAGATTCACTTTCTGACACATATAAGTTACAAATGATCAGATTGTTTTTTTCACTTAATTTTAAAACTCTGCACATTGCCAAAATGTGTGTTTTATGTCAGAACTCATATTGTTATATACTGAGTAAACACATTTTTCTGTTAATATATTCTCTCTTTCTTACACCACAGCCAGTTCCCTTGCATTTTCTTTGGCAGCCTTCTATGTCTGACTACATAAAACGCTGTATCAAGTTCTTCTAAAATCTAGAGTTTACACTTCTGTGCCAACAAAAAACACTTTTATTTAGTTATATTTCAGGGTGGAGGGCATTAACTCTTTTTTTCAGATATAATACCCATAAAGGCTGTTTGTATGTTTCTGCATAATAAAAGGATATTATGTACTATTATCTGATGTTCAAGCATGTAATGGGTACATCATTTTCTAGATCAGTTTTCAGTTGTTAAGTTTTTAGGTACCCTTGAAAACAGACCATTTGCCTAAAATGTAGGGTCCATTCATGCTTCCATTTTTGTTGGATGTTTTTCCATTGAAATCGATGGAAACATATGAATTGGTGCTTAAAGTAGAAAGAAAAGATTGTAAATGTATTTTTTTTTTTCATAGTCTTGCACAGAGCAGCCCTAATCCACCTTTTCTGGGGTCCCTTGCTGGCACTCCTGGCTCCTACCGCCTGTTGAGGGCCCCCCATAGCAAACCACTTGCTATGAGGGCACTAGTGCAGGCTTGATCCCAAGCCGCATTGTGTGTGTCCATTGACACACACAGCGTGGCTCGGCCCTGTCCCCTGCTCTTTGCTCTCACTGGCTGTGATTGCCATTGGCTCTCGCTGCTGCCTCCCTGCTCCAGTGATAAGAGAGCAAGCTGCTGCTCCTGGGCACATCGCTGAGGTTGGGAGGAGGGGGGGGGGGCTGCTGCATACAAAAAGTTTTTTTACCTTAATGCATAGAATACAATTTTTCAATAAAAATAACAAACATGTTATACTTACTGCTCTATGCAGTGGTTTTGCACAAAGCAGCCTGGATCCTCCTGTTCTGAGGTTCCTCTTGGGCTCTCCTGACCCCTCCTGCCCTTTGAGTGCCCCCACAGCAGGCAGCTTGCTATGGGGGCACCCAAGCAAGCTGCAGCTTTGTGTATACATTCATGTACTGAGCTGCGGGTCGGCCCCACCCCCTTCTCTCCTCATTGGCTAACTGACTTTGACAGCAGCGGGAGCCAACGGTGCCACTGCTGCATCTCAGCCAATGAAGAGGGAAGTCCCGGACGGCTGAAGCAGTCGTGAACATCACTGGACAGAGATGGGGCTCAGGTAAGTATTAGGGGGGCTGCTGCACACAGAAGTCTTTTTATCTTCATGCATAGAATGCATGAAGATTAAAAAAACCTTCTGCCTTTACAACCCCTTTAAAGTTTTTTGTTTCTTTTCCTTTATAGAATAGAGAAGAGTTAGAGTGCCTACCAGGTTTTTATTGCTGTCGGTGGTCCTGTTGGGGAGATTCATCTCTTTTTATCCAGATGACTATTGCCACTGGCACTTAAAAAATACTCATGGGTTTTAACTATTTTCTATTCTATCCAACACAATCAATATGCTTTGAATTTAGATACTTTAACCCCCTTAATTTTGAAGGTAAAACAAATCCTAACACCTGAACTTAACTTTGACATGTGTTAGTAAAACTGTACTTCTTCGTGTATCCAGGTTAATTATACCTTGTTTCTTTTCAAGAAAAATTTAGCTTTTAATCTGTGGTAAATGGTAATAGATATATCTTGATTTTTTTTATTATTATCAAAGGAAAACTGGGCCAAAATAGTAAAAAATACATTCTTTAAAAATTTAGCTGTAAATTCTCCTTCTCCTTCTCGATAGCAGCGAAACCACATATGTGTATGTTATCTGTACTCGTAGTATGGCCCAGAAACAATGGTGTACATTTTGTTTTGCTTTTTATTCTACCTAAAGCTCACTGATGTTAATGACTCTGACCTTGACCTTTGATTCCTGGCTTGACCCTTATTCTGACCTTGACACTGACCTAGATCAAACCCTGATCTACCTTTCTTTTTTTGTCTAGCAAGGAGAAAAAGATTCAATGTATCTTTTTCTCCATTCAAGAGGAGAAAACGCATAGGGGATGGATGTACAGTGATTGATCACTGTGATTGGGAACCAGGATCATTAGTTTGAGACTTGGGGTCTCAGGACTTTTGGTGAGTGGCCAGTTTGTTTGCTGGGAGTGCACTGAGCAGTGCGCTCTCAGCATAAATGCACGTACCCATATCTGAGGTCCCGTAGAAGAAGACCCACCTCAGTAAGACCGCATATATGTGTCGGCAGGGAGTGGTTTAAGAGAAACCCCATTTTTGTTAAAAATTGATAAAACATATAGGACACAAGCCATTCAAAATTCTGTTACAGAAATAGCCTTTCTATTTCTATCAGCAGATCCTCTCATTCTCTAAAATGATCAAATAGTCAAATGTCTCACCAACACGGCAGCCTGGGGGAGGGGGGGGGGTGTTCTGTAGACAGTATAGACAGAAATCTCATGTGTGTGATTAGCTCTCTGCTTTTCCTATAATTCTATTTTAATAGTTAAGTGCATAAAAACTGATGGAAAAAAAACATGCAGCTTTGACTTGCATAGGCTTGTTCACATGTGTAGAGACGTGTGAATTAATTACAGAGGTCTCTGCAAGGACACAAAGAAATCCATTGTTTTCTATGTGCTCTGTTCACACCATAACACTGCTGTCATGTGAGTTTTCTGAGCAGAAATGCACAACACAAATTCTCTGCAAGGGTAGCCCTGTTCACACCACAATGTTGATGTCACATGCAGTATGTGTCCTTTTATTAATAAGACACTTATGTGTCCTGGAGTCCAGCGAAGTCACACCGCAGCTGATGTTTCCATCAGCTGTCGGGTGCTGCTACCGCCAAAGCCAGTAAGGGAACCCGGTAGTAAAGCATTATGGCTTCACGCCGGGTACACACTGGGCATGCGTGAGGCACCCGCTGCGCTCTCCTACTGGCCCGGCAGCAGGGGAAAGAAGGAGGTAGCCGAGCGGTGACGTCAACAGCTGCGGCTGAGACTCCTGGAGATGGGGAAAGGATACCTGTCAAAGACAGGTATCTGCTCCCCCCCCCCCCCAAAAGGTGCCAAATTGTACAAAAACTCTCGTACCACAAAGGCTTTTTTTTGTTGTTTATTCTTTTTGATCATGTGCAGTTTTTCGCATCCAATTTTTCTCGTACAAAAACTGCACACATTAAATGAAAATCGTTAGTTCTGTTCACATACAAGAAAAAATGTTGGCATTTGTCCCTTCAGAAAGGTGTGCACACTATACAAAAATTGAATGATCGTTCCAAGTACGGAATTTTTCTTCCGAGTTTTTCCTATAGTGTATACCCATCTTAAAGGGGTTGTAAAGGTAAAAATTTTTTCACCTTAATGCATTCTATGCATTAAGGTGAAAAAACTTTTGACAATACCGCCGCCCCCAGCCCCCCCCCCCCCGTTTTACTTACCTGACGCCTCGAATCTTCGCTGCTCGTTCTCGTCATCTTCATTGCAGCTCAGCCTGGTCGCTGATTGGCTGCAGTGGATGGATTGAAAGCAGCGCAGCCATTGGCTCATCCGATGACGCGGCGCGCCGGGGGGCGGGGCCGAGTGATACAGCGAGCGGCTATAGCCGCCGGCTGTATCACGGGAGCGCGCTCGCAAGCACTCACCACCATGCGAGGGAGCTCGCATTAAGGTGGTGAATGCATGCGGGGAGGAGCTGAAACAGCCGCCGAGGGACCCCAGAAGACCAGGTTCGGGGCCACTCTGTGCAGAACGAGCTGCACAGTGAAGGTAAGTATAACATGTTTGTTATTTAAAAAAAAAAAAAAAAATTACCTTTACAACCCCTTTAAGTCTTCTCCTAGCCTAATGGATGCAAGTAAAGCTGCATTTTTTTCATTAGATCACCTGATTTACTCAGGTGAATGTAATATAGGTTGACCTCACTATTCCTAAATCAAATAGCAATTTCAAAAATGTAAAAAAAGAATGGTTGAAATCTGCAAAAACGTTTGCTATAGTGTTCACTTGGAGCAGATTTGTTTTCCGATCTTTATTCTGATCTATATGCAGGATTAAAAGTAGATGGCCTTTCCATTAGCAAGACACAGAGGGGCAACTAGCCTTAGATGGAGGCCAGCAATGGCAGCCTACATATTTTTTTTCTGACAGATATACTTCAAAGTCCTTCTCCCACCCAACTATATCCATGAATATGCATTAAAAAAAAACACGCAGTTCCTATTTTTTTTTCTTTTTAGCATCACCTGTTCTGCTAGTAAAAACCATGATCCATTGCTGCAGACTAGGCCTACCACATGTTCTTGTTTCCATCCCTCATCGTGCCATTATGCTGATGGAGTTTTCAGGATTGTTTGATGACACCACTGATGGACAGCCTATGTGAAGTGTCCATGTCACCACAGAGTGAGGTTGGACCTCCCGAAGAAGGCAATAAAAAGATGAATTTGGACCCTTTGGGGGATTTGCTAAAACTGGAGCATGCAAAATCGGTTTCAAGGTTTTATTATCAAAGCTTAACTGAACAAGCTGAAGTTAGAAGATGATTGGCTACAATGCACAACTGTACAAGATTCTGAGTGCTCCAGTTTTAGTAAATCTCCCCCTTTGTATTGCATAATTTCTGATTCAGATAAATAAATGGGGGTTTTGAGAAAAAACACTTTAGGTAAAGAGAAAGGGGGCCACGTGGAGTATTAAGGCTGGGTTCACACTGGTCCGACAAACGCTCCGACATTGGGAGCTCATGTCGCATGACGTGTGAAATTTAATGTTTCCCTATGGGAGCCGTCCTAACTGGTCCGACACAAGTCGTTCCGACTTTAGAAATGCTCCCTGTACTACTTTGGTCCGACTTTGATCCTACTTCAGCCTATTGACTATCATTGAAGTCGGATCAAAGTCGGATTGCTGTCTTGCATGATCCGACTTCGGCACGCGACTTGTGCTTAGATGATCTTGAGGGGGAACTCCGCGCCAAATTTTAAATAAAAATCCGGCATAGGTTCCCCCTCCAAGAGCATACCAGGCCCTTGGGTCTGGTATGGACCTTGAAGGGAACCCCCTACGCCGAAAAAACGGCGTGGGGGGTCGCCCCCAATCCATACCAGACCCTTATCCGAGCACGCAGCCCGGCCGGACAGGAATGGGGGTGGGGAGGAGCGAGCGCCCCCCCCCCTCCTGAACCGTACCAGGCCGCATGCCCTCAACATGGGGGGGTGGTACCTTGGGGGAGGGGGCGCGCTGCGGCCCCCCCACCCCAAAGCACCTTGTCCCCATGTTGATGAGGACAAGGGCCTCTTCCCGACAACCCTGGCCGTTGGTTGTCGGGGTCTGCGGGCAGGGACTTATCGGAATCCGGGAGCCCCCTTTAATAAGGGGGCCCCCAGATCCCGGCCCCCCACCCTATGTGAATGAGTATGGGGTACAGCGTACCCCTAGCCATTCACCTAGGAAAAAAGTGTCAATTTAAAAAAAAAACACTACACAGATTTTTAAAGCATTTTATTAGACAGCTCCGGGGGTCTTCTTCCGACTTCGGGGGTCGCTCCGGGGGTCTTCTTCCGACTTCGGGGGTCTCTCCGGTTCTTCTCCACGATCTCCGGATCTTCTGCCGGGCTCCTCCGCTCTCTTCTGCTCTTTTGCCGCTCTTTTGCTAAAGCGGAGGAGCCTGGTCTTCAATCTTCTGCCTTCTGCCTTCTGTCCTCTTCTCCTGATGTTGACACGACGCTCTCTGGGGCTAGAATGCTCTCTGTGCGCTCTGCTCTGATTTATATAGGCGGTGACCCCGCCCCCTTAAGCCGTCACAGTCCCTGGGCATGCTGGGACTATGACGGCATAAGGGGGCGTGGTCATCGGGTGATGACCACGCCCCCTAAAACGTCACAGTCCCAGCATGCCCAGGGACTGTGACGGCTTAAGGGGGCGGGGTCACCGCCTATATAAATCAGAGCAGAGCGCACAGAGAGCATTCTAGCCCCAGAGAGCGTCGTGTCAACATCAGGAGAAGAGGACAGAAGGCAGAAGATTGAAGACCAGGCTCCTCCGCTTTAGCAAAAGAGCGGCAAAAGAGCAGAAGAGAGCGGAGGAGCCCGGCAGAAGATCCGGAGAGCGTGGAGAAGAACCGGAGAGACCCCCGAAGTCGGAAGAAGACCCCCGGAGCTGTCTAATAAAATGCTTTAAAAATCTGTGTAGTGTTTTTTTTTAAATTGACACTTTTTTCCTAGGTGAATGGGTAGGGGTACGCTGTACCCCATACTCATTCACATAGGGTGGGGGGCCGGGATCTGGGGGCTCCCTTATTAAAGGGGGCTCCCGGATTCCGATAAGCCCCCCGCCCGCAGACCCCGACAACCAACGGCCAGGGTTGTCGGGAAGAGGCCCTTGTCCTCATCAACATGGGGACAAGGTGCTTTGGGGTGGGGGGCCGCAGCGCGCCCCCTCCCCCAAGGCACCAACCCCCCATGTTGAGGGCATGCGGCCTGGTACGGTTCAGGAGGGGGGGGGGCGCTCGCTCGTCCCCACCCCCATTCCTGTCCGGCCGGGCTGCGTGCTCAGATAAGGGTCTGGTATGGATTGGGGGGGACCCCCACGCCGTTTTTATCGGCGTAGGGGTTTCCCCTCAAGGTCCATACCAGACCCAAGGGCCTGGTATGCTCTTGGAGGGGGAACCCATGCCGGTTTTTTATTTAAAATTTGGCACGGAGTTCCCCCCTAAAGATCCATACCAAACACAGTGCCGGCATTGACGGGGATCCAAGTCGGATCCCCGTTCATTGAAAGTCGGACACATGCCGGCTTCATGTCGCAGGGCAAAGTCGGATCCAAAGTAGGACGGCTGTCGTGTCGCACCAGTGTGAACCCAGCCTGAAGGTTCAGTTTGCCCTATATCAGCTGCTGTAGTTTTCCTCATGAAGCTGCATTTTTCTTCCTACAGGTACAGGGCAAATAAATTATTAAAGCTGAAGTTAAATCTTTAGGATTACCAAACAGGTCTTTAGGCACCACAAAGAACCTGTATTTCATAGTGTTGCTATTTTCTAGTACCTTTGATTACCTGGCAGGTTTATTCTAAGATATATAAAATAAAATAAAATTTAGTACTGGAAAGACAGGTGCAATGTCTACCTCCCTTATTCTACTCCTCGACTCTGTAGTGTCTATTACCGGATCACCGGTATGCTTGAACTCAGCACCATATAGCAATGCAAAATAAGATATTTTTTCTTTCACCAAAGAACTCTGTTTCAGTAATTCTACCAATTCAAACATTCTCTTTCTTATATCATTCTTTATTTTCTTGACATTCTATGGATTAAAACATAATGCTTAAGGTGAAAGTTCCCTTCTTGTGTAAGGCAAATGATTATGCATGCTCATGAGCTCAATTGCTTATCCCTCAACAATTGGGAAAAAAAAAACAAAAAAAAACAAGAAAATGAGATTTGTTTCATTAATCCATGGCACAGACACTCCCAACAGATTTGCGCTATTTTCATACTCGGCATCCTAAACGGACTGAAGCGTTTCTCATTTTATTTTTGATTAATAGGAAATTGCTTCTCGGAAAAACAGAGATTTATAATAAATCCTTTCAAATTCATGTTGTGAAGCTAATGATGCATTGTGTTTTTTTTTCTTTATTTATCAAGTGGGCGATGTAACGCTTGAATAGAATTCAGATACCTTCAAATAATGATATTTGTTGCATTAAAAATGACATTTATTACATATGTAACACAAAATACACATTTCATTTTTGTATGGATACCATGTAGGCAATTTTGATTTGTTAAGATATTTTTATGAATATCCAACTCCGTGAAAAAATTTTCTATTTTTAGGAAAAGCGAGGAAGGTTTAAAATCTCTGCTAGGTTAACTCCCCTGGGAAGATTTTCTCATGCTTTTTATCCTTGTGAAACCAAGACATGAAATGAAGGGTGCAGGGGTCATTTGTACAAGCAGGCAATGAAAGAACTAAAAGTCTCAGAGGGTCTAACTTTACCTACTCTACTAAAAAAGTGTTTTTGTTAACTCAATAAAATATTCAGTAATAGAATAAAAACACAGAGGGGGTTATTTACGAAAGGCAAAACCACTTTGCACTACAAGTGCACTGAAAGTGCATTCGCTGTAAATCTGAGGGGAAGATCTGAAATGAGGGGAAGCTCTGCTGATTTTATCATCCAATAATGTGCAAGCTAAAATGTTTTTTTTTTTAAATTTTCCTTGCATGTCCCCCTCGTATCTACAGCGACTGCACTTCCAAGTGCACTGGTATTGCAAAGTGGATTTTCCTTTATGTATTCGGCATTGCACTTTTCTGTATGTATTGCAATGTGCTGTCCTAGCTTTTCTTTATTTTGAATGTAGTCAGGCGCTGGCTAGTCTGCCTGTGTCATCGTGGGACATTCTTTAACATGGAGCCAGGGCTGCTGCAGACTACAAGTTCCAGCCCGCTGGAAAGAGAGGAATGCTGGATGAGGACATAAATAGTCTGATCCGGGGAGGAGCTGTTTCTCTTGTGTAGCAATGGCCCCGACCCCTAGGGGCCTAATGGTAACCTCCAGAGTCAGGAAGAGCTGAAATCCATCCTCACAGAGTGGGTTAGCAGGCATGGTGGGTGTAATGCAAGATTAAATGATGGGCGCCAGTCACGTTTTGAAATGCAAATAAAGAGATTTATTGTCTCTTAACAAGAACTGTTGGAGAGGTGGTTAGGGCCAGGACACCCTTAGGTAGATGCAATGACAATTAGCAGACTCTGAAACACAATAGGCAAACAGCTATACAGTTCAAAGCCTCCAGCCGGATGCAACTTCTGTATTGGCAGGACCGCTGTATCCTATGGCAACTAAGCTTTTAACAGTTTCCAAAGATCTTTACACATAGAGCTTAGTAACTGAGTACGGTTGTTCTCTTATCTCATAGTTTTCCACTGTAGGTCTTCAATCACTGAGCTTTCAGTCTCTCACTAGACTTCCAGATCCCAGCCACCCACTGGATCCCCTGAGTTCTTCCACAGCTAACCCGTTGTATACTCCTCAAGCATCACCCCTGCTAACCCGCTGGGTCTCTGGCTTGGCACCTGCTGAAGCTTTCCCACTTCTTCACGTCTCCAGCTAGTGAGAAGACTCCTCTTGTACTTCTTCAGGCTTACTAACAGTAGTCTCCAGTACTAAGGTGGATGGTTCCTTAGTGGTTACAAAAACATATTTAGGGGGCACACCCTACAATGCATTTAAATTCAAGATGGTGCTGCTATAAGACCTACAAACACTACAAAATATTTTACAGCGCACACATTCAAGAATGACATTTCCTGCAAGGCTAGTTAAAAACACCTGAACATATTCAAAAAATACGGGGGTTTGGTCACACTATATGGTCATATAGTGCTAAGCCCACTTACTGCGACAAATTACCCCAAATTAGTGGGTTCTACTCTAGTAATAGAATGGAAGATCCTTTGTCTCAACCATGGCAGCTGAACTCCTCTATGTGGGAAAACTGAAGGGGATACATCCTATGCACTGGTGGCCACTAAATAAGAGGTAATGAGGAGGGGGAGGGGTGCTTCACCCCCAAAAACCTGGTCAAGGTCTATTACAATATACAAAAACATATTTGGGGGACACACCCTACAATGCATTTAAATTCAAGATGGTGCTGCTATAAGACCTACAAACAGTACAAAATATTTTACAGCGCACACACTCCCACACACTTCAGCTCCCATGGTTGAGACAAAGGATCTTTCATTCTATTACTAGTAGGACCCACTACATCAGGGTACTTTGTCGCAGTAAGTGGGCTTAGCACTATATGACCATATAGTGTGACCAAACCCCTGTATTTTTTGAATATGTTCAGGTGTTTTTAACTAGCTTTGCAGGTTTCTTAGTGGTGACTGCTTCTCCTTTACCTCTGACCATGACTAGTTCCCTGTCCAGCTGAACCTCTGTAACTCGGTTGGACTCCAATTTTGCAGTCCCAACCTTACACTGCTTCTACTGCTCCTGGATAGGCCTCAGGCAGCCTAGCAGCCAGGTGTCCCTGGGATAGGCCGAGGGCTTCTGGCCTAGCAACCCAGGACGACATAACACACGTCCACCCAGACAGCCGTCCAGGTGGCACAGAACACCAATAACCTGACTCCCCCCAAATAAATAGGCTCTCCCAGCAGGCCAAGGGACTAAAGAAACCCCTGCCAATTGGCTGAGGCACCCCATCCATTCATAATTTGACCTTGCTATGCCCTTGGCAGTCTAATGTCACCAGCAACAGTGCCACCCAGTGACAGAAGAGAAAAGGTGCAGCAACTCCAGAATTACAGAGGGATCAGTGGATCTTCTAACAATTAACCAGAACATTTACTGTCTGGTAAACTAAATTTGTGAGCAACCCTGCCTAAACCCAGGGGGGGTGCTTCATCTGGGATCACAGCCTTCAACTGGGAGCAGAGGCCCACCTGCACAGGTGGATGCGAGCATGCTCAGTAGCCTGGATGGCGTGGAGAGTATTTAGCGAGTGAGCCATACACCTGCAGGCAGGTCAAAATCCCCAGCTCCCTGTGAGCTGAGTGATTATCTGTGGTCACTCTCATCGTCACCGTTATAAACCCAGCCGAATCCCTGTGTCACCAGGTTCATGACCAGGCACCCTTAACTGGTGGCAGATTCTTCAAGAGTCTGTTCCAGGACATCTTATTCCCCTGAGGCTTGGTATCATCAGGATTGGTGAGCAGGCAGAGGCCCACCCTGAGTAAATCATACAAAAGACACTGCATGCAGACACCTTTACCCCACCTCTTTACACAAAAGTTTCTAGTAGGGAACACTGTAAATTCTATCCACTATTGCTGGTCGCCATTGCATAGCAACCTCTCTGGGCCCTTGTTGAGCTAGCTGAAGATTGTGATCATCTACGCTTCTATTCTATTCCTACTCCCCACCCCCTTCCCCACATAGAAGACTCAGTTTATAACCTCTGTGCGTATTAAGGAGAACTCTTACTCAGAAAGTGCTCATCACATTCTTTACATAGTGTTCTTATAAATTGTGATGTTTACTTTCTGGGCCTGTGGCATCAAGATTCGAAGGGAGCGGCTTTACACAGAAAGGTCTTTCTCCTCCCTTTTATACCTGGGGTCATAGGTTCTTATACAGCCTATTGGTTATTACTGTTTAATTGTGATTTCCCTTGCATTGTATGCTCTCTGTATACTTGCTAAGACTAAAGTTTGAGATTGGAAAAATATCTGCATTAACATTCCTTTCTCTCTGCTGACTTAAAAATCCTTAGTAAAATACTCAATTGCTTTGCTACAGTCTGTTGTCTTTTGAAATTGTATTCTTTCTTAGAATTATGTCTGAACCCAGGGTATCAGAGATGTCGGGAGGCTTGAAAGGTGGGGGCAACCTTTGGGAACAGTCATCTTCCAGTGGCCCTTATGTACTACATGAAAACCATAAAATGTTAAAAAACAAAGTATTTTTGTTGTTGTCTGTATATCTATTGAAGATATTATCTATCGCTTTTTGTTTCTGTGACCCCTGCTTCTGGGACAGGAGGCACGGGGAATCTTTCTGGGGACACATAAAAAAAAAACATAAAAGATGTGGCTTGAGTTGGGCTTTTTATTTTAGTAAATGGCACTACAGCCTGCACACACTAGTACATTGTAGTGCAATTCATTGTAAATGGCACTCCAAGGCACTTCATTCTAAATTGCACCCCAACACACTAATGCAATGAACCTGCATTGTAGCACACTGCATTGCACAATAACTCCTAACCATACATTGTGGTGCACTATGTCACAAAAAAAAAAAAAGGGTCAGGTTTTTGGTATTTTGGTAGCCTATTCAAAATGATTGGGTCGCCTTAATGCAATGCATGTTAAAGGGGCCCTGATAGGGCTTCATTTCAGTGAAGGGAGACGTCACTATTGGATGTAAGATTATCTGAATTAGATCTCTGTGTCTGATGCACACAGTAGCATGAAAAGAGAGGAAGAGATGTAATTTGAATATAACAGAAACAATGAGGAATGACAAGCAAATACTGTATGTTGCAAGTACAGAATGTGAAAAAGGTACTGGATTATAAATGCAAATTAACAGTACTGATTAATTTGTCTTTATGTGCTGGCCTTTGCTACAGAACAATCCGCTACCATAATAACACTGAGGTACACAACTGGACATGCTTGACTGATCAGCTGCTAAACAGAATGGCATTAAAAGCAAAAAACTCTTTCATTTGGCCAGTGCCTCGCAGAATTATTTCTCTTTCTTATTTCTGACGTCTTACAATTGTTTTCCTGAGGCTCGTCTATTTTCTGCCTGATGGCGCTTTGCCGCAGGCCCCTATATTTAAGATTTGTCTGCCTGCCATTTTTAGAAAAAAACATATTGGAGATCAAATTATCTGGAAGTTCTCTTTCTTTGTTAGCACAATCTATATTTATAGCTCTCGGTGATGTGTGTAGCACACTTAAGGATTGCTGTTCTGAATGAGGAACCTGCCAATATATTGTATTTCTTGTCTTTAATCGGAAGGCATGACCTTAGTGGGATGGAAAAGAGAAAGATTAAAAAAAAGGGCTCTAGAACTGTGGCCAGTTTATTTAGTAAAGAAAAGAGCAGTGTGCAAACTGTGCTAACCCTTAGCAACCAGTCAGCAATAATTTGTGTTCTCTCAGCAGGTGATATTTGCTTGGTAATTCGGCCAAGTAGTGATGAGCTGAAAGTAACTGGATTCCATTTGCAACTGACTTGGTGAACATTCCTAAAGTATGGGTGCCGAATTCAAACCCTAGGCAATAGTAGCTGAATGTTAATAAACAGTAATGGCTATTTTCTTGGCTAATGGGCAAGGTTACCAAATGGAATAGGGGGCTGGGCACTGTCCTGGGGAACATGAACCAGAGCAAAAAATATATATATTTGGAAGCAAGCAGCAATTTTGGTAATGCTGAAAGGCAAATATTAAAAATGCATGTAGAGTACATGCCCTTAACCTGCTTGTGGTGTGACACATCTGTATGGTACAGCCTACTACAGAAAAATTGACATTTAAAAAGAAAAAAGTACAGTTTTAAATGCCTTGTGATCTTCTTCTTCTATACTAGGTCCTTATTCTAAGTAAGGTCCTGGTATAGATGTTAATGGGGTCCCCTACAATAAATTTGCGGGGTTTTGCGGTGTTACAAATACGTTGCGGGGTTTGCCCTAAAAATAAATATCAGACTTTAATTCTTGATGACCTCATGCAAAAAATAAAAACACACTTTTTCACAGGTCCCCAAACAAGTCCTTTTTTTTCCTTTCATCTGCAGGAGAGAGGTGGGGCATTTTTAGCTAAGCCCACCCCCCCTGCCTGACCAAGCTAAGTGCAGATGGATTCCAGGAACTACATACTACATGAATCTGCTGCCCTGATTCAAGATGGCTATAACTAGAAAAGCTAGGGAGGTGTTTTTCAAAGTGGTTTATCAACAAAATAAAGCATTGAGTAATGGATGGATTGGTTTGCTTTGAGTCTTAAAAATGAATTTTTAAGAGTGTATATTTTTGAATCTTAAAAATTAAATGTAAAGTTTGTGATGCTCAGATACAGTTAAATCCCGCTTTAAGCATTCTTGTGCCCTGGATTCTCTGCTCAGGGCCGCTTTCACATGGACACTTTCGCTTAACAGAATCCCTTGCTCCGCTGATCCCCGCTGAGCAGGTGGATGACAGGTCCCACAGTCCCGCTCTCCTCTATGGGGAAATCAGGTAATGGACAGGTGGTCTGTTTCCATCTGATCCAGCGGACGAATGTAAAATAGGACCACCATCCGTTTTCAGTAGACAGGATCAGATCGGATGGCAGCGGGTGTCAGCAGACATGTGTCTGCTGACATCCGCTGCTCCATAGAGGAGACTGCAGTGTCCAATCAGGTCCGCCTGAAAAACTGACCCGTGTGAAAGGGCCCTTATGCTTCCATGGGCCCTGCACTCTGTGCATTACTCTCTCCCGAGCCCTGCATTATAGACCCTATGTGGTACATTTCACTGATCACTACACTCTGTACCCTAGACTTTATATGACATACTCCTGACCACTGTACACTAAGTACATTTTATACTCCTTATGTTCTTTTTTAAGATAGGCTGTGTGCAGAAAAGCATATGTAATAGAACTATTAATTAAAAAAAAAAAACTAGTGTCCTGAGGTTTGTACGTGTCTACTATGGTATAGTGTACATATAATAACATAATTTTTATAATAATTATTCTGTTATCCTGAATATACAAGTATTGGTTGTAAAAAAGAAGGGGACACTGATAAAATGATAATGAATGAAATTCAATACATTTGAAATAAATATAGTTTTCTTCCGCGTATCTTGCTTTTAGTAACACGGTGAGCAGTGTTTTCCCTCCTAGTGGTTGGTGTTCTTTACTTCTGCACAGAGCAGTGTCCTTGTAATGTTAAAGCTAATTTGTGCATTAGTACTGTGACCCTAGAGGCGTAATGATACATTTCTAAGGCATGTGTCCGGGACGCCCTGGGCTCACTGGAAATGGCTTAGAGTTACTTCATTTTTGTTGCCTAAAAAACAATTTCCTCTGGGTGATGATTGTACCTTGCAAGGATTTTAACCACTTCAGCCACGGACGGATTTACCCTATTAATGACCAGGCCATTTTTTTATGATATGGAACTGTGTCACTTTAACTGACAATTGTGCAGTCATGCAACGTTGTACCCAAACAAAATGTATGTCCTTTTTTTCCCATAAATAGAGCTTTCTTTTGGTGGTATTTGATCACCTTTTTAAGATATAAACAAAAAAAGACAGACAATTTTGAAAAAAAAAACCTATATTTTTTACTTCTTGCTATAATATACCCGAAAAATGTAAAAAAAATGAATTTCTTCATCAGTTTAGGCCAATATGTATTCTTCTACATATTTTTGGTAAAGAAGATCTCAATAAGCGTATATTGATTGGTTTGCGCAAAGGTTATAGCGTCTACAAAATAGGGGAAAAATTTATGGTATTTTTATTATTATTTTTTTTTTTTACTAGTAATGGTGGTAATCAGCAATTTTTTGCGGGACTGCGACATTGCAGCGGACAGATCGGACACTTTTGACACTTTTTTGGGACCAGTGACATTTATACAGCGATCAGTGCTATAAAAATGCACTGATTACTGTATAAATGACACTGGCAGGGAAGGGGTTAACTCTAGGGGCACTGAAAGGGTTAAATGTGTTCCCTAGGAGGTGTTTCTAACTGTGGGGGGAGGGGACTGACAGGTAGTACAGAGAGATCGCTGTTGCTAATCACTAGGAATAGACGATCACTCTGTACTCCCTAAGAGAATGGGGTACTGTTTGTTTACATTGACAGATCCCCCTTCTGGCTCTCTGTGGAGTGATCGCGGGTGGCCAGAGGACATTGTGGCCACTGGCCACGCCCATTGGTGCCAAGGACGCATGCGCACACCCACTGTATCTATTGCATCTATCTATTCTCACAATAGAGCCGACCTGCCGCCATATAACTACGGCGGCTGGTCGGCAAGTGGTTAATAAACGTTGTAGCAGCATCCTACCTCTTTCTGTTCCTAAGAAAAAGCTATATGTTCAACTATGTCCTTGGAATACTGATTCCTAAATCGGAGCATCTGTGTCAATATAATCAGGTGAAACATTTGCAACATTCTAATTAGGAAAGTCGCAGTGTCCCTTTAGAGGTAGGTTCATCCTATGGGGGGTATCCTATAAAAAATATAATTTCTGTTGCAGAGGATGCCAAAAATTTGAATTGTATCTTAGTGTAGACTTCTGGGAGAATCAGTGATCCACTCACACAAACGGGACATAACATTTCTAGTAAAGTATTGAATACTGATTTTTACAGAAAATTACAGCAGGTTCAGATTGAAAAGGAAAGGTAATGTTTAATAACATTAAATTACAATATAGTTTGTTTAGCAATTAACTTTTCACTAAAGTGAAGTGATCCTTTAAATGTTGCTTAGTGCAGTGACTGCAGCAGGACTTAGGGGCGCTTCTGCCAGACACAGTGCTAGAGAGAGGAGGTGAGTATTGCAGTGAAAATATATATATATATTTTTTAATCTAATGCTGCACAAAGGATATTTTATTTTTATTTCATAACTGTTAAGTTGGGCTTCAAGAATCTACATGTAATAAAACACATACAGAAGAGCAAGCATGTCAAAGTTGAAAGCCACATCAGAAGTTCATTTAAGATATACATTACAAGGAAAACTTAAAATGTATGGAAAATGAAAATGCATTATATTTTGATTGAATGAGATACATGCCCTGTTAACCTGCTGGTATTTGTTTCTGGGGGTCATAAATTCAAAAAGTTAAAGAAAGCAGTGGGTATGTGGATTTGAACCCAGTCTGAATGGTAAGAATAAGTCACTGATCTGTAATAGTGTATTTGTTATTTTTTTTAAGAGGTGTTTGTTTAAAATTTAGCATAAACATGCAAAAAGAGATTTATTACTATAGTAGAAAAAGATTATGCATAACATCCACAAGTACTTTATCCGAGGGTAACAAAATTAGTACAGGTCATGGGGACTACATAGAGCCCAATATAAATGTTATCATTTAGTCATTTTTAATAATTGCTAGAATCTGTATCATACAGTAATTTATGCAACATTTGAATCCTGATATTTATTCATGTTTTGCAGTGATCTAATTTTGTCCAGCGTTGATGTAGATGCTTCGGGTATTTGGGAATGCCAAGTGAATACTTCCTATGGAAGCATCTCCAAGCAAATAGAGATTGTTGCTCTGGAAACTGGAGCACCTTATTGCCCCATGGAAAGAATAATCAATAACAGAGGGGATTTTAGGTAATATTTCCATTTACTGTACTTTGCCACTAGTCATCAATTTTATATATTCATACCTCCCAGTATCCTGGTGATCAATGAGGTATCAATGAGGTGGGTGAGAGATGGGATTGTGGCCAGAGTAGAGCTCGCTATTTGAACTGGAAATTTTTTGACTACTCTAGATTTGGGATTGTTGCAAATTGTGACTATATTATTATTTAAAAGGATATGACCAATTTTGGTATAGCTTACACAAGAAAATTGGAAGAGCAGCCTGTAGCTTCTACTAGAACTGTTACTAGTCTATAGACTAGACTATAAAGGCCTTTCCAGTATGCACCTTACACAAAGGCATTCCATACAAAGACTGGAAAACTTCTCATAAACTATTATATACTCTACTCCAAAACATTTTGGACCAATTACAGAGCAATATCCATTTCAGGAGGCCTTTATTAAAAAGTTGGCCATTTCCACTGTTGATTTAGTGTCCTGCCTTTAAAAAAGCATTCACTGTGACAAATGTGGGTCAGATCACTGCCTTTTCACCAACTTGTGAACCTCACACTACACTGTCACTGATATGCAACAATGGCACCCTCAGCCTCACTCTGCACAAAGATTTTCCAGCTTGGGGGACTAAAATTTAAGTGCCAACAGACTAAAGCCCCATACACACTATCAGATTTTCTGCTGATTTTTGTCTTCAGATTTACCAAAACCATATAGTGCAAGGGCCTGCCTGATTGCATACAAATTGAAACTCCTAAGGTTTGACCTCATATTCTATGGTTTTGGTAAATCTGAAAGAAAAAATCAGCAGAAAATTTGATAGTGTGTATGAGGCTTTAGAGCAATTGTCATTGGGTTCAGTTACTAAGCAATCAACTCTTTAAACTGCCACCACAAACTACTTTTATTGAGAAGTAGTAAACTTTTACAAGAATAGCAATAGCAAGCTATGATTTTTTAATAAACATTGTAACACACACTGTCACCACAGAAAGGTATTACAAAGAGACAACAATGCAAATTAAAACAAAAAAAATGAAAAATTAGAACACTTGCAAATCTTAGTTCAGCAGAGCCCAATCCTTCAAGCCAGATGGTACATTGGCCCTTGTATGACTCGATGGGTGTTCCTTGGTTTGATGTTAAATGAGACCTGACTTCTGGGGCAGTCCCCATTTCTTGTCGGTGAGGGGGGCGTTGACAGAAATGATCTGACCAATTACTGGTTCTAAGGTGTGGCTGCTAGGATGTCTCTGTGTTTATGTCCAGGTCTCAGATCCAGTTTTCTAAAGCTATTAATATCTTTAAGTGCCTACAAGTTTCAGTCTGCTAACTTGCATATTATTGTCTAGCATTAAGTTACATTTGGAAAGAATATAGACATGACCAGTTCTGGATGCCCAGTTCACCTAGGAGACTAATTGGGCCGGTTTTGCTCCCGGTACTCCTAGGGTAGCGGTACTGGGGCTCAAAAAGCTACAAATTAACCAAGGGAAGTAAATACATCCTTATTCTTGCTGTGCTGTTATTAGTTCATGAGTTATGAAATACATTGGAGTTTTTTGAGTCTTTGCAGCAAACCAGTCAATCAGGAATGTGTATTGTCCATTCCACCAGACAAAATATTTACGACTGATGTGCCTTTAATATGTTAAACAATTGATGTACCTGAGATCAGGCAGGATATCTTTTAAAACTCTAGTTACTCGGGCTTGTAAATATGACAGTTTTATGAGAGAGAGGTATATTGGGGTTAGATTCTGCTAGTCCTATCAAGGTACTAATAAGGTGTGTCTGGGTTGCAGCTAAGAGTTTGTTGTTTGTATAAACTGAAGGAGGAGGGAGGGGGTAGGTCACTGCAGCTATGTCTCTCTTCTGACAAAATGGCTTGGGTGACCTGGGACTGGAACAAAATGGCTACCACATAAAGCTTTTCATGTGCCCAATGCACACAACCATTACATTAAGCATTCCTGTTGAGCATGCACCAGTATTTAAACTGATACTAAACAGAGAAGTGTTAATTGCCATAATTCATTCACACAATTCATATTCCGTATTTATCGGCGTATAACACGCACTTTTTTCCCCTTAAAATCAGGGGGAAATCGTGGGTGCGTGTTATACGCCGATCCCCGCTATTTTTGTGATCTATCGGAGCGATCGCCACCGACATTCACATAGCGTGTATTTTTAAATATGGCGCCGCGGAGTTTGGAGGGAACAGAGTGACTGGGCGGAGCCGAGATACACATAGCCGAGGGTTCTCGGCTCTTTTCGGCGCCGTTCACAGTCCCGCCCAGTCCCGCCAGTGGACCTCTGTTATGTCCATCATAGGGACTGGGCGTGACTGTGAACGGCGCCGAGAAGAGCCGAGAACCCTCGGCTATGTGTATCTCAGCTCCGCCCAGTCACTGTGTTCTCTCTCCGAACTCCGCGGCGCCATATTTAAAAATACACACTAAACTTGTGTATGTCGGCGGCACTGGAGACAAGGCTGCACTGACCACTGGGGACAAGGCTGCACTGACCACTGGGGACAAGGCTGCACTAACCACTGGGGACAAGGCTGCACTGACCACTGGGGACAAGGCTGCACTGGAGCAAGGCTGCACTGGGGCAAAGCTGCACTGGGGCAAAGCTGCACTGGGGTAAGGCTGCACTGACAATTCTGCACTGGGGCAAAGCTGCACTGACAAGGCTGCACTGGGGCAAAGCTGCACTGACAAGGCTGCACTGGACACTGGGGCAAGGCTGCACTAACAAGGCTGCAGATGAACACTGATGAGGCTGCATTGATGGGCATTTAAATGTAAGTTTTTTTCCTTAAGCTTCCCTCCTAAAAGTTTTTTCCTTGAAAATCCCCTTCTAAACTTAGGGTGTTATACGCCGGCGCGTGTTATACGCCGATAAATACGGTATATCACGCCACTGGATTTTTTTTAATCTTCAAAGTACCTTATTCCTACATTGCTGTTGTGTTGTCACATGATCCTTCCCTGTACTTTGGCATCTGCACAGAAAGATCTTTGGGAGGGACTTCTATTAATCTGCTTATGTATGCTCTCCACAGTATGAGTCTGTGTCTGGCCAGCCCTGATTGGTGCTGTGCCAGTCACATGACTAAAAAAAACAAGTTTCAGAAGAGCAATTCAAATTGGATTACAAATATCAAATGACTGTTTTACTGCTCTGTAGAAATATTTATTATTCACCAAATGTATATTTTTTGTGCATTAATATGGTGTAGGCAGAATCAAAGATGATTGACGCTAGCTGTCATTTTTTTCAAACAGCATCTTCATGGTTACATAGTTGTTACATAGTTGTTAAGGTTGAAAAAAGACACAAGTCCATCGAGTCCAAACTATGTGTGTGTGTGCGTTTTTATGTCAATATTACATTGTAAAAAGTGTACTAAAGCGCTGATATGAACTAGTAAATAAATAAATAAGTGACAAATACTAGAAGGTGACCAAATAATATAGCTGCAATTATTGTGTATGTGAACTGATATCACACAAAAAGTGTTGTACACATTTCAAAATGTATAATGCGCTAATATTAACCTCCCAATATAACACGGTGTGAGCTCTTAATGATTAATCAGTGAATCATGCGCAAAATAATCAAATAGAGCCTATTAGAAATAACATAACATCCTTCACCATAACAAAATCCTATAACTAAATATCAATGTGATAATAAATTATTGAACATAATTAAAAAGAGAAAAGTAAAGATAAGATATATTGATGTGATGAACCACAGTGCACAGGTATCTCAATAGGACAGCATAATGCTGTGAAAAAATATAAAGTCTTTGGTGATTTGATGAATATAGACAGGTTTCAATGAGTAATCCCCAGTGATAGCTGGCTTGCTCATATATTCAGCTGGTCATTAGCATGGCTGGCTTCTGGCTTTCAAAGAACTTCCGCAGTATGAAACAACAAAGAAAGAAAGACCATTGCGCAGGCAATGTGATATGTAATCCCTATATAATAAGGGTAAAAAATTCACTCACACTTTTCAGCAGAATAAATTGCATACGGTAAGGTCAGTTGCATACAGCTAACAGCTGGGATCTCCTCACACGCCAAAGATCCCAGCTGTTAGCTGTATGCAACTGACCTTACCGTATGCGATTTATTCTGCTGAAAAGTATGAGTGAATTTTTTACCCTTATATAGGGATTACAGATCACACTGCCTGCGCAATGGTCTTTCTTAGGAAATGGTAAACCTTAGATGAATGTGTGGTTCCCATTATAATTACACTTCCCACCCTTGCCGCCATTCCAAACTGTGATAGGAGGTCCATCTCCCCCTCCTCCCTCATGTTAGGGGGCCTAAGGCATACTCCCAGTATTACTTTCTCCTTGGTTTCCTCCCTTTGTAACACTACCCATAAGGAATCTACCTCTTCCCATGCTCCATTAGAGATGTCATCCCCCTCATTCACCTCTATATAATTTTTGATATACAGGCATACCCCTCCCCCTTTTTTAACCTCCCTGTCCCTGCAATATATTGAATACCCTTGAATGGTTGCCAGCCAATCATGAGAGCTATTGAACCAGGTCTCTGAAATTCCCATGAAATCAAATTCCTCCTCATACAGTAGCAGCTCTAGTTCTCCCATCTTGTCCGCCAGACTCCTGGCATTAGTGAACATGCCTCGTAGTTTTGTCCGGATGCATACTCCTTATTGAGTGTTCTGAGGTTGAAAATAGGACTTGTTTCTATACTTACCATGGGTTTAGGTGTTTTAGTCAACCTACCACTAATGCCCCCAATACTACCCACTAAAAAACGTTTCAGCCTTCATCCAAAGCTTTTTTATTTTACAGGTATTCACAATTACATATTAAAACAGGTCATCTTTGTGAGTTCTAAGTGAGTTTAATCAATCAGCATACTATATCCCGCCCGTAGTGTTTAGCAATATACTGTAGGGACATGGAGGAGCAGGGAAGGAGTGTTATTACCACTCTGTATACAGCCAAATGTGTGACTGTATAGTCATGTGGGCTGCAAACATAAGAAAAAGGAGGAAATAAAGAGCTTAGAAGGGAACTGAAAATCGGCACGCTCTGTAGGGGACATCAGCTGGTCTACTTAATCTAGGGACTGCAGTAGGGACACAGAGAAGATGGGAGAGACAGCTGAAGGCAGGATCAATCAGGGTTCAGGCTCAAAGATCAGTTGCCATAGCAGTACTGGGACTGCCACCAACCAGCAGGATAGGTACACAGGCAATCACCTTGGTGGATGACACGGGCTCATCTGAGGTACAGAGTCTAAGTACTAACCAGTGTTCACCAGAGCTCCTGATGGCGGAGATGGATTTTGCTGTGCGTTCGTGATTGCAGTCCTTAGGATCACCCCACCAGGAGGTGAGCAAGCCAATGTCCAGTAGCAGATAAGCAGATAAGGATCAAACAGAAGAGTAGTCAGTAAACATGCCAAAGGCCAAGAACGAGTAGTTTCAGGTTGGGTTCAGGCAGTAGCGTAGTTGAGGAACAAGCCAAGGGGCAATAACGAGTGGTAGCAAAATATGGACAACAGCAGGAAAGACAAGAGTGAGATTCTCGCTGAAGAGAGTACAATAATTTGCCAAACAGGAAGTGAAAAGACATGGCTTAAATGAGAAAGTTCATGGGAGGAGCAAAAAAGTTCACGGTTCAATAGAAGTCAAGGCACAAGGCAGGGTTGTCCAATGGATCAGGCAAGGTGCTGTCCAGCATCTTAGGTAGCTAAGCAAGATGACCCATTGCCCGACACAGCAGACGTCCCAGGTTCAAGTCCAGGCCCTGACACCAGGCAACCTTTAACTCATAAGCTTGCTTTCCCTGTTGCCATCACATCTGTGAGGTATGTGTCTGAGCAACTTTGTCTTATAAAGAATTATTTCTGGTCTTACGCAAAGAGCCTCCTTCCTTGCTAAGGCAGTTTTTGTCTTTCTTCTCGCTCACGACAATGTTCTCCTGTCTCTCTATCCAGCTGCGGCACATCAGAAAGAAATTTCTCCACTCTGTACATTGTTTTTTTAACTGTTTGAGTTTACCTTGCAGTCACAGTTTCCATTTGAATGGCTGACTCTCTTTTTGTCAGCCCTGATGGTCCCCAGAAAGGGAAACCAGCTTTTCGTCCCACTATTTTTGGTTAGTTCAGACAGACCATTGTTCAAACTTATGGACCTAAGGTTCAGGTTCCACCCTTTTCTGTTAAAGCTCATACTAGATCTATGGGTACCTCTTGGGCTTTTCAGCATTGGACAATTTTATAACAGATTTGGGGTTCTGTTCACACATTTTCTACGTTATACTAGATGGATCTTCAGGCCTCATCTAATGCTAGCTTTGGGAATCCACTTCAGTCATCTCTGAGCTGCATTTAGCCCCCAGTTTCCTTGTTCTGTTATTTGAGCTTGTTAGTGTCTTGTTGCTTTTGTTCACCCCTCAGTTGAACTGTTTTTGTACGTCCCAATTGGCTACGATTTGTACTTGGTAAAAAATATGTTTCTTTGCTTTCTTTAAGGGGCACAGATGAAAAAGGCATGCTGTGAGTGAGAGAGGTTATACCAAACTATTTTTCTTGTTTCCAGTGTCCAAATCCCCCTGCATGTGGCATTCTAAACCATTTGTCTATTAATTAATGACCTCCAAGTATAAAAATCCTATTATTTTTGCTTTGCTCCAGGTCCCAAATCATGCTCACAATATTTGATTCGCAGAAGTTGATACTTCACTGTGAGCTTTCCCAGACAAAGTTATCTGATAAGCATAGAGACTGATAGTACCTCTGAGGTCTTTTTTTGAGCAGGAATTCAGACAGGCGTGACCAGCCAAATACAAGCTTGGAATAGATGGATGGCTGAATAGTTTGGAAATCTCTCCATCGCTCTCATGAGATTTCAAAATGAAATCAGTTAATCTAACAATAATGAAGAAAATATTAAAAAAAGAACCATATTTATTAGAATCAGCACTAGGTTTATGCAGGTGTACTGTATAATGAAGTTGATATTATAAGTGCAACACCTGCCAAAATGAATTTTAATTGTCCGAAAGCGGAAAGGTTAGAATCTGCTAAATTTGTATTGCTTTTTGTTGCCCTGTTAAGAAACTTTCCTCTCCCTTCCTGCCGGGTTGTCACAGAAACAGATGGAGGGCAGCTCGCTTGATCACAAACACAACAGAAAAAAAAACACTTTTTAGAGAAAATGAATGTTTCCACTCACTTTCTATACATTGACATTGTCAGCGGGAAAGGAAATGTCTCCAGTAGTGGCCAGAAACAATACATCCCTGATGGAGCTTTCTTGACTCTATTTAAAAAAAAAAAAAAGTTGTCTGAGGTTTCACTTTAATGCGGACCTATACCCTTATTTTCCTTTATATACTCCCAGCCCTCTGCCATGTTATTGTAGAATGAGCTTAGAAATATCTAATACTAGTCTTGTTACAGTTCATCACACTCGGTCGGCATCAACATGACCAGTGACATTCCACGCAACTAACCTCTGGTCACATTACCAGAAAACAAAAATCATTGATGTTAGCGGGCTCTCTATACTGTTTGATACTATTACTTGTAGATTAATTTTTAAATCAAGTAAAGCAGTATCTTGTTAAAATATAACCTTCTGTGTATTTCTGCTGGAGTGTTAAAGTGGAATTTCACCATTTTCTTAAATTAAAAGACAGTAGCTACAGAAGCCAGGTACTTGCTAGTCCCGGGAGTCCAGTGGTGTCTTCCCATAGCTGGTTCCTCTCATCACCATGGGTCTCCAGTGCCACCAACTACTGCGGAATCACAGCCAGCTCCTCACTGCATATACGACACACCCAGTGAGATTAGTCCTGCAGGCTCCTGGGTTCTGTGATATGAGGAGGTGGGATGGGTGACGTCATTCTTGCCTAAAGAAGAATTGAGGAAGTGGGAGCGAGTACCTGTCAAAAATCTACCCGTTCCACATAAAAACAAATACTCAGGGTCGAGGGGTGGTAGTCAGATAGGGAAGATTAACAGCTCTTTTTCTTTTGATTGAAAGTCCACTTTAACCACTTCAATATTCAGCTTTCATCATTGTCATACTTTGAATAACAATTGCGCGGTCATGCAACACTGTGGCCAATGAAATGTTTATCATTTTTGCTACACACATAGAGCTTTCTTTTGGTGGTATTTAATCACCACTGGGTTTTTTTTTTTTTTTTTGCTAAATAAAACAAAAAAAAGTTTAACATTAAGAAAGAAAAATGTTTTTTTCTGTTATAACATTTTGCAAATAAAGAATCTTTCTTCATAAGTTTAGGCCAAAATGCATTCTGCTACATTTCTTTGGTGAAAATAACCCAAATCATTGTATATATTTTAGTCTGTAGGAGAGGTATAGAGTCCACAAATAGTATGATATATACTGTATTTATGCGTGTGTGTGTGAGTGTGTGATCAATCCCCCCCCCCCCCCCCAAAAAAAAAAAATATATATATATATATACAAAAAAAATGATCAGTCCCTATGTACTCTCATTTCTTGAGGCACGATAATGCCAGAAAAGTACAAATATCCCCCAAACGACCCCTTTTTGATAAGTAGACGTTTCATGGTATTAAGAAGCATGACACATTTTTTGAAGTTGTAAAAATGTTTTCAAAAATTGTTTTCACATTTAAACTTTTTTTTTTACATACTGTCACCAGTGCAGTACAGCGTCATCATAGAACCAGTGTGGCTGGTGGCAGTATGTAAAAAAAATAAAAAAAGTGAATAATAATTTGTAATACTGTATGTTTTTTCAATGTTTTAAATATATTTTTTTTTCTTTTTCGTTTTACTTTTTTTTTTTCTTTTTTTCTTTTTACACACTGTGACCAGAACAATACAGTGTTACCATAGTAACACTGTACTACTCTGATGAGGTGATCATGTTTTTTTTTTTTTTACACACTTTCTTTTCACTGTTATCAGCAAGCTTTTTTGCTGAATGAAATAGATTTATTCAGTGTGTATTATTGAGATTAGCTTTGATTGGCCACAGCTAATCACATGGTACAGATGGCCTGTGATTGGCCCTGTCTATACCATATGATCACTGTGACCAATCACAGAAATCAACACAATAGTACACAATGAATGGCATAAATCAAAGCCATTCTTGTTTACAATTGTCATGTGATTTGCTGTGATTAGTCCCAGGGACCACATGGTACTGGCAGGGATACATGGTATAGGCACATTGGTCACAGCGATCTGTCATCCACTCTGTCCAGTGGACACAGTAGGTGACAGATCATGCTGCCCCACACGAGGCATGTTCTGGGGGAACGTCATATGCTGTTCATCTAGAACAATAGGGCTCCCACTCAGGCGTCATTTTACTTAATCTGGTAACAGCTAACACCTCACTTTGAAAGATTCCCTTCCATCTCCAGATATGTCTACAGGACAGAAAGTGAAGGGAAAATCCTTTGAATAAAACCAGATCACAGGGGTTTCAACTATTCCCTACAATTCAAAATGTAAAAAAAGGAAGTTTTGGCTCTGGGTATATTTTAAAGGTTTTATGTCTCAAACTCAGAACGGCCAAGCGTTTTACAGAAATCAGGTAAACGCAGAATTTTGATTGGTAACGCTGATTCCTGCATTTTGGGCTTTGCACTTAGACTGACGCATACAGTACGCCTCTCTAAAGTGTCTTATAGACAACCTTAGCCTGGATAGCATATATTATTTTGTTAGCACTCAGTAGATTTATAAAATCTTTGATCCAGCTTCAAATTACCGCCAAAGGCAATTAATCATTGCATATAAATCAAAAAGAAGATGCTCTCAACCTTATTGATTATCCTTCAGAAAAGTTCAAGAAAATGTATTTTAAAGAATATTTCAAAAGTCATTCCTGAGTCTGTTGTGCTCTTGAAAGGGAATACACTGCAAATGGCTGGAAGCCTGTAAACCCTTTAAATATATGATTAGTGAAAGGTTTTGTTTCTAAGGCATTCTCTCGCTGATCTGCAGGCTAATAATCTCTTATGGAAAAGGTCTCCACTTTTCTGATTTCACATCAGCTCCTCAGAAAGCCAGACAGCAAGTACTAGTGTAGAGCTGTAAAGAGCAGGCGGTTTAGAGACTTTATGTTGCTGTTGTTAGATGGCTGGAATTATACATGAAAAAAGCCTATGACAACAAACAAATATTTTATTTATAGTATTCTTCTGCAACTATCTGATAGTTGTTTCTTTGTGTAATAGTATGATATTAGATTTTAAAAAATACACAGTATTTGTGGGCATTTAAAGCGGAGGTCTGCGCACCCCTGCAAAAATGAATACACATACTGCAGCTGCTGACTTTTAATAATAGGACACTTACCTGTCCTGGAGTCCAGCCATGTCGGCACCGCAGCTGATGTTTCCATCAGCTGTCGGGTGCTGTTGCTGCCATTGCCGGTAGGGGAACCCGGTAGTAAAGCATTACGGTTTCATGCAGGGTCCCTACTGTGCATGCGCGAGACACCGCTGCGCTCTCCTACTGGCCCATCAGCTTGGGAAGCCAAGCGCCATCGGCTTCTCCACCCAGAAGATTGACAAATGTGGCACCGGCGGGGGGGGGGGGGGGGCAGGAGACAAATGAGCGGAAGTTCCACTTTTGGCTTTAAGTTTTGAAACACCCTTTCATGTAAATGTATGGCATCCTAACTTGTGTTGGGCCTAAATACTCTATCTTTAAACTAATGGGGCGTACGCACGGTCGGACTTTTTGGCTACAAAAGTCCGACAGCCTGTCCGACAGACTTTCGACAGACGTTCAACGGACTTTTGGCGGACTTTACATGTACTTTCTAACGACCGGACTTGCCTACACACGATCACCCCAAAGTCCGACGGATTCGTACCTGATGACGTACACCGGACTAAAATAAAGAAGTTGATAGCCAGCAGCCAATAGCTGCCCTAGCGTTGGTTTTTGTCCGTCGGACTAGCATACAGACGAGCGGATTTTTGGGTTCACTGATCTCTGCAATGCTCTGCAGGCTACAATGCAAAAATATAATAAATGCATTTTTTTATTAATGTGGGTATATTTATGAAAAATTTACAAAAGTTGGAATTGCCTTCAGCTTTTTCACCTAGTCTGGGAGATGTTCCTGATGTTTGACATCTAATTGTAATGTCCAGATTACACAAAAGAGAACAGATGTGTTCATAGAACCACAGTATGCATGTGGTGGGCATGACATCCTATCAGCCATTCCAAAAGTCTGACATCCAAGAGGCATGTGTCATAGACTGTTGTATTATCAGCAGATTTACCTTGAGCCATGCTGGGTGATTTTGGCCAGTAGCATTGCCTTATACAATTAGAAAGTTGTTTTTTTTTACGGAAAAAAGGGACTGATGGAAGCAAAGACGTTTTCCACTTTTAATTGATAGGGTGGAAAACTCCCACACTTTTCCCAGACTATCGCATATCAGATGATTTAACCCACTCTGGGACAGACCTGGCAGAAATTCTCTGGTGGGGAAGTGGGGGTGGATACAGTTGAGAACTTCTGACAAGCTCGAAATTCTCCAGCCTGTCCTTTAGTATATTTGACTCAATCAAAAACAGGCTGAAGGGGGGATCTTAGTGGGGGTCAAACATTGTAACAAGATTGAAAGGGTTTACTTCTTCCTTTCATTTACTGAAAGAACATATGACACATTATAATATTACGTTATAAATTGGTTTTCTGTAAAAGGGATTTTATTAATGTTCACAGATATGATGTTGATATAGCTAAAATTTAAAGGGCTAAATGTGTTTAAAATGAGTATAATGGCAAGTTTCATTTTCCTACACACACTGGACTGTAATCAGACTGTAATTCCTTCAGGAAGTTGCTAACTCCTGCATAGTAGCTGTAAACCCTAACTGCTTGACAGTTGCTTAATAAAGCACCTTGCATCATAAGCAATTACCTTTTTTTTCTTTTTTAGATATAACGCTTGTTTACCCTTTTTTCATTCTTTGTTGCATTTCAGTGGCAATGCTCTCCTACAGCCTATATGCAGACACTTTGGCAGTTATTTACAAAAGGCAAATCCACTTTGCACTGAAAGTGCATTGGAAGTGCAGTCGCTGTAAATCGAATGCCGCGTACACACGACCGGACTTTCCGGCAGAAAAGGTCTGACGGAATCATTCCGTCGGACATTCCGATCGTGTGTGGGCTTCATTGGACTTTTTCTTTCTGACGCACCTAGAAATAGAACATGTTTCAAATCTTTCCAATGGAATCGGTTCCTATCGGGTAAACCACTCGTCTGTATGCTATTCCGATGGACCAAAAACGACTCAAGGGCAGCTAATGGCTACTGGCTATTGAACTTCCTTTTTCTAGTCCCGTTGTACATCATCACGTTCTAAACGATCAGACTTTGGTGTGATCATGCGTAGGCAAGTCCGTTTCAGCGGAACTCCGTCGGAACTCTGTCGAAAACACCGTCGGAGTCTATTCAGACGGAAAATCCGGTCGTGTGTATGCAGCACTAGAGGTAGATCTGAAATGAGTGGAAGCTCTGCTTATTTTATCATCCAATCATGTGCAAGCTAAAATATTGTTTTTTATTTTCCTTGCATGTCCCCCTCGGATCTACAGCAACTTTACTTTCAAGTGCATTTTCAGTGGATTTTCCTTTAGTAAATAACCCCCTTTGCATGTACAGTATGTGCCCTCAAAGAATTGTTTCATAGCATTTCTCAGAGTGTGTTTCCTGATGGTGACAACAGTGAACCATGCCTATATATAAAAAGAACCAACAATTACTCCGTGCTTACCAAAAAAATAGACAAGAAAAACACAAGTGGTGCAGCCGAACACTGAGGTGTGTTCAATCACCAATTCATGTAAAAAAAAACTCAAAGTGCAGCGCAACCGCAACAATGCTACCCTAACATAAATTAGGCAATCAATGATAATAATCTCCCCATACAAAAAATATAATGAAACATGTATACATACTGTATGTACCTATACGAACTTAAAAAAACAACATAAAAAATATCTTACAATATACAGTGCCTTGAAAAAGTATTCATACTCCTTGAAATTTTCCACATTTTGTCATGTTACAACCAAAAACATAAATGTATTTTATAGGGATTTTATGATAGACCAACACAAAGTGGCACATAATTGTGAAGTAGAAGGAAAATGATAAATGGTTTTCAATTTTTTTTTTTACAAATAAATATCTGAAAAGTGTGGCATGCATTTGTATTCAGCCCCCTTTACTCTGATACCCCTAACTAAAATCTAGTGGAACCAATTGCCTTCAGAAGTCACCTAATTAGTAAATAGAGTCTACCTGTGTGTAATTTAATCTCAGTATAAATGCAGCTGTACTGTGAAGCCCTCAGAGGTTTGTTAGAGAACCTTAGTGAACAAACAGCATCATGAAGGCCAAGGAACACACCAGACAAGTCAAGGATAAAGTTGTGGAGATGTTTAAAGCAGGGGTAGGTCATTAAAAAAGATACCAAACTTTGAACATCTCAAGGAGCACTGTTCAATCCATTGCCTGAAAATAGAGTATGTTACAACTGCAAACCTACCAAGACAGGGCCGTCCATCTAAACTGACAGGCCGGGCAAGAAGAGCAATCAGAGAAGCAGCTGGAGGAGCTGCAGAGATCCACAGCTCAGGTGGGAGAATCTGTCCACAGAACAACTATTAGTCGTGCACTCCACAAATCTGGCCTTTATGGAAGAGTGGTAAGAAGAAAGCCATTGTTGAAAGAAAGCCATAAAAAGTCCTGTTTGCTGTTTGTGAGAAGCCATGTGGGGGACACAGCAAACGTGTGTAAGAAGGTGCTTTGGTCAGATGAGACCAAAATTGAACTTTTTGGCCTAAAAGCAAAACGCTGTGTGTGGCAGAAAACTAACACTGCAAATCACCCTGAACACACCATCACCACCATAAAACATGGTGGTGGCAGCATCATGTTGTGGGGTTTTTTTCATCAGCAGGGACAGGGAAGCTGGTCAGAGTTGATGGGAAGATGGATGGAGGCAAATACAGGGCAATCTTAGAAGAAAACCTGTTAGAGTCTGTAAAAGACTTGAGACTGGGGTGGAGGTTCACTTTCCAGCAGGAAGACGACCCTAAATATACAACCAGAGCTACATGGGAATGGTTTAGATCAAAGCATATTCATGTGTTAAAATGGCCCAGTCAAAGTCCAGACCTAAATCCAATTGAGAATTTGCCGCAAGATTTGAAAATTGCTGTTCATAGACGCTTTCCATACAATCTGACAGAGGTTGAGCTATTTTGCAAAGAACAATGGGCATAAATGTCACTCTCTAGATATGCAAAGCTGGTAGAGACATCCCCAAAAAGACTTGCAGATGTAATTGCAGCAAAAGGTGGTTCTACAAAGTATTGACTCAGGGGGGCTGAATACAAATACATGTCACACTTTTTACATATTTATTTGTAAACATTTTTAAAAAACATTTATCATTTTCCTTCTGCTTCACAATTATGTGCCACTTTGTGTTGGTCTATCACATAAAATCCCAATAAAATACATTTACGTTTTTGGTTGTAACATGACTAAATGTGGAAAATTTCAAGGGGCATGAATACTTTTTCAAGGCACCGTATGTGAATGAACAAAGTAAATAGAAAATCACAATAAATATCCTTTTTGCATATGTCCTCAAAGTGAAATGTATAAAAAACATCATCTCTCATGACAGCAGTGCTCCAATGGACTTCAACAAATTCTTGTGTGAGGAAAGCGCTGCAAACAAAATCTTGCACCACAGTGAACCACCAATATATACCCAATATTGGGACAAGTGTTTTTAGACCTTACCATTGTGTAGGTCTAATAGTGAGGTAAGGGGGCGAGAGTGTCAGGTGGTGGTTCACAAGATTTTGTTTAGAGCACTTTCTGCATGCAAGAATTTGTTGAAGTCCATTGGCGCACTGCTATCATGCGAGATCATTTTTTATATTTCACTTTTCATTCGCATATTATGTAAAATATTTTTTGTTCAGTTCGTAATAGGTACATATGTATACAGGTTTCACTATATATTTTGTATGGGAATATTATTATCATTGATTATCATTGATTGCTTCATTTATGTTAGGGTAGCATTGTTGTGATTGTGCTGCACTTTATTTGAGGTTCATGCCAATGTAATAATGTGCATTGAAATGACTATTATGCCGCGTACACACGGTGGGACTTTTCGGCTACAAAATCCGGTGGACAATCCGATCGTGCGTGGGCTTCCCCGGACTTTCAGCGGACTTTTCCAGTCGCAAATCTGATGGACTTTAGATTTGGAACATGCTTCAATCCTTTACGTCGTAACTACGCCGGACCCAGAAATCCGCTCGTCTGTATGCTAGTCCGACGGACAAAAACCCACACTAGGGCAGCTATTGGCTGCTGGCTATCAACTTCCTTATTTTAGTCCGGTGTACGTCATCACGTATGAATTCGTCGGAATTTTGTGTGATCGTATGTAGGCAAGTCCGCTCGTTAGAAAGTCCTCCGTCGAAAGTCTGTCGGACTTTTGTAGCCGAAAAGTCCGACCGTGTGTACGCGGCATTAGAAGCCCATATAGTGACAATGCAGGAGCACAACTTGGAGACAGGAGTGGAGCGTTGATACCGTATAACAGGAAGTGCCTGAGCAAGGACCTTTGTGGTGGGATTGTGTAATATTTTTGTAATGAAAGCTGTAAATGTAAATATATTGAAATTTGATTCTGAAATTGCATGCTAGCTTTTATGACATTTTCATGATTTGGGTTTGTATTTTAACCCGTAACAGAAAAGGCTGATGGAAAACACTAATCTATGTGAAAAATCATAATCTTATATTTATTCTCTTAGATGGCCTAGAACGTTAGCTGGCATGATGGCTTTCTACCCCTGCAGAGCGTTTGCACTTAGCTCACTGCTTTATGCTGAGCATGGAGAAGAACTACGAGCCTGGCGAAAGTGTGACCGCAGTGGACGCTGGGCAGAACAAGACTATTCAGAATGCCCTTTTACTAACGAAGTAACAAGACACCTTCATACCTTCAGCCTGGTAATCAGCCCTTTTACTTCCCTCGCTGAACATACGACAACTATTATCTCTCACCAATAAATACCTTAGTGTTATTTTTATACATATCTATTATTAATATTTTGCAAAGAGAGCCACATCTGTAGATACTGAAACACAGATTGTGCTTGCAAATACCTCATAAATATAATGTACAAGATTGTCCGCAAAACTGACTGAGTCAGCACACACAAGACTCATTCCAAAGCCCTGTACATACCAAGGAAATATTAATGTAAAAAGCTGAAAAGTCCAGAAGTGTTTCATTAACTCCCAATCAGATGATTATATTTTTAACCTTCACTATAAAAAAAATACTGATGGCTTTTATTCATTATGATTATGTAGAGGATAGGGGTTTACAAACTTTCCAAAGCAAAGAGATTTGACCTTTTAGAAGTTTAGAGCACTAAGAACAAGGAGAGACTTTTTTTAGGTTGTTATGCATTAAAATACTCAAAACCAATTGTGATTCAGCCCCACATTTGCATACAACTATACAAATAGATACATGTATATAGATTCAATAGTCCATCAAATATATAACAAAGTCTTTATATAATTCCACAATTCCAAAATAATAAGAGAAACAAAAAATACAAAATGAAATAATGACAAAGTCCACGTGAATGTGCTTCACCACCAACCAACAAAATCATCTTGTATGTGCTTACTCTTAAATATTATTCACACCACGTGTAACCTTCACCATTGGCCGCTTACCTCCTGTTATAAACTATGGGTAATAGGTCTAATGCGCTTTAAGGGCAATATCTGGAAGGAGTCTGATCCTTCTTATAGCTTCAATATGCTAATAACGTGTGAACAAGTGATGAGCAACCCATATGTAGTGATAATGATAATCCACTACATAATCTCATCATATACACCAGTGATAAAAAATCCATATATAATAATAATAATCCACAGGAACTGGTATAGGCTAGAAAAAATGGTGATCTAGATCGGGTAGCATACAAAAATCAACACACCACCCGTGCAGACAAAGGTGCGTATAATCATTCGATGGGAATCCTCCTCGTGATGATAGTGAATCAGACTGACACACAAAGTGTATATCCACCACCACATAGATAATGCGCTTACCACCTTGCACAAGCTAAATCGCTTGTGGCTAATACCCAGCCAGGGCCTTTTCCTCCAAGGATGACGAGCAGATACGAGACCTTAATGGGCATTTGCATAGTCCAGTTATTTAACCAGGTGTGTAAGCGTGGACCAGGCAGTTCATAGAGATGTGGCAAAGAACCCCTTATACCAAGCATATATTTTCACTATATTAGTTTATGAGAGCGCAGCTCTATTCATTACCACATTTTTCTTTCTGTGTATATCTCACAGCAGAGTTGCTGCTTTTTAGGAATGAATAGATCACAGCGCAGTTATTTTTTCTTTTTATGTTCTTATATCTTCACCTGGTCTGCTCTTACTGTATTATGACATTCACCAATAATACAAGCCGAAGCTCAGAAATTAAACAAGGCCTCCTCTTGCAGGGAGGTAGCTAGTGGCCTTTAGGGGACAGCACCCAATTATCTATCCACAAGCTACAGCCTCCAGCAGTGATACCACACATGGTGGATTTTTATAGCACACATGCTATTTGTCTGTTGTGGACCAGCCTATAGTGCACTTTTAAATGTGAGTAGTTTCACTTAGGTCTTTTTTAACAAATACAGTTGATTTTATGGAAAGCACAATGATAGCCTATATGTTTTATTTCTGAGCTTCCGTTTGTGATATTGGTGAATGTCATAACACCATAACACAGTGAGAGCAGACCAGGAGGAGAAATAAGAAGGATCAAACTCCTTCCAGATATTGCCCTTAAAGGGACATTAGACCTATTATCCATAGGTCATAACAGGAGGTGAGCGCTCAATGGTGATAGTTACACATGGTGTGAATAATATTTAAGAGCAAGCAGCTATAAGAGGATTTCATTAGTTGGTGGTGAAACACATTCTAGTAAACTTTTCCAGTTTTTTATTTTGTATGTTTTGTTTCTTGTTTCGCTAATTTTTTTAGATTGTGGAATTATTTGAAGACTGTTATTTATTTGATGGACTTTTGAATTTACATACATGTATTTATTTGTATAGTATGCAATTGTGGTTCCGAATCACTATCATTTCAGCACATTAGAGTGAGTGGTACACTCTCTCGGATTTAGCAGCAGCACTTTATTTGGTCTTTTACAATGGGAAGCTGCCGGCTCTCACAGCTAATCACAGGAGCTTACATATAATTGTGAATGATCATCCCTGAGTTAGATAGAATTTGGATAACTGTAGCAATTTCATTATAGAGTCTTTGTAACATACTATACAAAAAGATGGCAAGTTGGCAACCACCCCAATTTATAATGGGGCTTTGCAGTAAGGTGCACATTACCCACTTCAATACCGGCATTTTCACCCCCTTCCTGCACAGACCAATTTTCAGCTTTCAGCGCTGTAATATTTTGAATGACAATTGCGTGGTCATGCAACACTGTACCCATATGAATTTGATCATTTTTTCCCAACAAATAGAGCTTTCTTTTGGTGGTACTTGATCACCTCTGCGGTCTTTATTTTTTGCGCTATAAACAAAAAAAAGCAACAATTTTGAAAAAAAAACACAATATTTTTTACTTTTTGCTATAATAAATATCCCAATAAAAAAAAAAAAAAATTTCTTCCTCTGTTTAGGCCGATATGTATTCTTCTACATATTTTTGGTAAAAAAAAATCACAATAAGCGTATATTGTTTGGTTTACGCATAAGTTATAGCGTCTACCAAATAAGGGATAGATTTATGGCATTTTTATTTTTTTTAAATTTCTTTACTAGTAATGAGGCAATCTGCTCTTTTTATCAGGACTGTGATATTGCAGTTGACAAATTGGACACTTTTGACACATTTTTGGGACCACTGACAATTATGCAGCGATCAGTGCCATAAAAATGCACTGATTACTGTATAAATGTCACTGGTAGGGAAGGGGGTTAACACTAGGGGGCAATCAAGGGGTTAAATGTGTTACCTAGGGAGTGATTCTAACTGTGGGGGGAGGGGACTGACTGGTGGAGGTGACCGATTGGTGTCCCTATATACAAGGGACACACGATCTGTCTCCTCTCCCCTGACAGGATGTGGATCTGTGTGTTTACACAGATCCATGTTCCTAGTCTGTGACAAGCAATCACGGGTGCCCGGTGAAAATTGCGGCCGCTGGGCACGTGCATCTGCTCTCAAGTGACGCGGCAGTGCGCGCGCACCCCTGGACACCTGGAAAGCCGAGGACATCATATGACGGCCGCCCAGGATGAGAGAGCCACCTTGCGGCCATCATATGTCTATACGCAGGATGGGAAGTGGTTAAAGGGCTTTCCACATCGCATTTCCAAGCACACTTACCAAGTTTGTGTAGACTTCCTCCATGCACACCTGCTCTTAATTTATCCATTGCTATATATCAGGAATATGCATCTAGTGGACCTCCAGCTGTTGCAGAACTACAAGTCCCATGAGGCATAGCAAGACTCTGACAGCCACAAGCATGACACCCAGAGGCAGAGGCATGATGGGACTTGTAGTTTTGCAACAGCTGGAGGTCCGCTAATTGCATATCCCTGCTATATTTGCTCCAACTTGGAGACTAAATCCTCTGTTTTTAGGGCCAGTTCACACCCGAATCTTACAGGTACGCGTTTTGTGTTCCGATGCGTTTCTGATGCGTTGTGATTTTCAGCACATTCATTTGGATGGGCTAAAATCACATTGGATCATGCAAAAAGTAGCAAATGCACTAATTTAAAAAAATAAAGTACGTACACCCAATGAATTTTGAATTTGGTATGGGTAATCGCACCCATGGGTAAATGCACCTTTCCCATAATCCGTTTTGGTGTGAACCGGCCCTGAACATGAATAGTTAGACAGGGTAAATTTAATATTTTTTTTGCAGGCTAGCTGGTAAGTAGACATGTGCAATTAGTTTTGTTCCGAATTTGTTTTTTAACGAATTTCAACAAATTTGTTAAATCAGAAATATACAAATTAACCAAAACCCGTTTAACTAATTTTTCTGCATATTCGAAAATTCTTAAATTCGAAAGTCCGAAAACCCGAAAATGAGAAAATCTGAAATAATAACTAACTAATATTAACTTAACTATTACTAACTATTAAATTATAGGTATTGGAATTTCCTTTCAAATTTGGCTGTTAGTGAACGCAACGAATACGAAGTTATGAATTATCCGAAATAACAAATGCCATATCTAAATGAATGGAATGTCACAAATTAATAATAATAAATAACAATAATAACTTTTTATTATTATTTATTAATTTGCTCCGTTCTATTTGTTTAGATGCAGCATTTGTTATGTAATTCATAACTTTGGATAAATTTGTATTTGTTACGTTCACCAACAGCCACATTTGAAAGGAAATTCAAATACCTATAATTTAATAGTTATTATTAGTTAATTAGTTATTCTTTTGAATTTTCAGATTTTCTTTCTTATTTTTGGATTTAGGAATTTGCAAATTTTCAAATTTCCAAACTGCGATCTTAACGAATGACCCATGTAACAAAACGTCCCACACTCCGCTTGAGTGCTTTCGTCATACATCGCTTCCTTCCAGTCTGAATATAGATATCAGATATTGCAAATGCTGACAACCACAAACAAGGCAATACTCGTTTGGTTGCTCACCATAAACCCTTTATTAGAACAAGAATACAGTCTTATATATAGCTGTGGAGGTTCCGCCCTCCTGCTCATATTACTCTAACAATACACCTGTAAACAGAAGCATAAATTAACATGAGCTAATTAACTAATCCCTTAAAGCAGCAGATGTGACTCCGTGCCCACCTGGCCATTGTCGTGATTAATTGGGATTTCACTACAGGTCAGACTTGTCACCAAGCTTCACACAGTAGATTATACATTATCATAAGTATAAACACAGGACACCTTCTCACAATAGCAGGAGCTCCAGTGGGAGTTGGCCCATCTCCTACATTGTACAGAGGCCAATGTGATCCGCTCTTTCAATTAACATTTTGAGTTCAGAATCAAACAAACCAAGAATAGTCTTTATATATATATATACTGGAAGATATTGTGGATAAATATTACTGTCCCATTTTAGGTAATCCAAGTCATATTTTCTCAGTCACACTGTGCCCCTAATGGACACAGGGGGACTTAGACATAAGAGGTGCATGGGGAGCTGAAACAAAGGTTTCCCAACCTTTCCAAGGGATTCTGGGTTTCACGAGCCCTCCCATCATAATCCAAAAAATGAAAAAAAAAAAAACGAATGCAACAAAAACAAACAATTTTTTCGGCAGTGCACATGTCTACTGGCAAGTGTGCTAGGAAATATTAATTTGTTTATCATTGTGGATTTCTTGTTTATCACCTCCTAAAGACAGCATTAGTTTGGGGCTTAAAGACAATGTAACGGTTAGCACCTTTCTTAGTGTATGGCTAAGTGTGTCCATTTTTGCAATATTTTCAAATATATTTTTCATAAAATGTGTTGCACCTTGTATAAGAACACATAGGAAATCATAAAAGAATGTTTTACCAGTGCTATTATTATTATTCCACTATGCAGAATGTAAGTATGTACATTATTTAAATGTGTAAAGGAAAAATCTCTATAAAGATCTTTTGTCGCCATTCCAATTTTTTATTGCCTATTAAATGGACAATATTTGCAAGCACAGAATTTGGATTTCGTTTAATAATGCATTAAGGACCATAACAATACTCTGCTTCTAGATGCCTGTGAATGACTCCAATGTCCTTGAATATGCTCAGCAGCTAATGACCTACACCAGGGGAGCCTCAGACTTCACAGATAAGATGGATGTGGTGTTGGTGGCGTACATGATGGAAAGGATGATAACATTTGTGGCACAAATCAAACCTGTAAGTTTCTAAAAGAGGAGGGAACAATTAAATTTATTATATATATTGTTATTTTATTTGCATTTTAAAAACAAATGTTGCTTCAATTTTGCATAGCAAATTCGTTTGTAAAGTACATTGTTGCCATAGTAATTTCCACAGCTACTCTGGGGCATGGAGGTCCTAGGATGGGATTAGGATCCCCAGTTCTATCTGTAGTCTGGGGACAAATTGAGTGATTTAAACTTAAAGTGGCTGTAAACCTGAGACATGAAATCTGAACAAAGCACATATTTCTATAATGTGTACTTCTCTCTCTCTCCAAAGTCACTTCTGACACCTTTCAAGATACTAAAAGCTAAAAAGGTGACAAGGGAGGAAGCTACAGCTGATTGACAGCCTCAGCTCTAATCCTGTGCTGTGCTGTCCCTTCCCTCCAATCAGCTCTCAGAGCTTAGGGCCTTTGAAAAATCCTTTTCATATCTGAATTGTACAAGGATGTGCAGGACAAATTGCTGCAGATAAACATGTACAACGTATGTAGGAGGATTAGTTTCACCTTTGTGTCTCACCTGAGGCCACTTAATTCACTAAATATAGGTAAGGGTTTACAACCACTTTAGGTCCTGATTCACACCTAAGCACTTTTAGTGCTTTTTGCATTTTGCAGATTTGCACTACAAAACGTGTTCCATAGGAAACCATGTCATATGGACTGTAGTGCAAATCTGTAAAATGCACTAAAAATGCATAGGTGTGAATCAGGCCTAAGTCCTCTAATGCCTTGGGGTACTTTCATTGCCTTCTGCTGAATAGCAGCAGTTGAAGGATTCGCAAAGGGAATGGTCCTGTGATCTTTTATGAACTGGTTGGCCTCTAAACGAAATAAACTTAATTTATTTAACTTCTTAATAAGTCCCTAGATACCTGTAAAAGCTCCACCCATGTATTTGTACAAATCCTATTCCATTAATTATATTTTGAGCTGCTGGAATTGGTTTTCAGACAACATGATTGACCCATGTGATTACTGAAATAGCAGAAGGCTTTTATGTGTAGTATAGGTAACATATACACAAGGGTAATTTCTGGTGGAAATATCACAGGTTCAATGACTACAAGTCACGGGAGGTTGGTTGATATCCAGGCTGGACTACCATATAAATTTGTGGTAGAGATCTAGAGACCTAAGTTGTGACCTATTATACTCTAAGCCTTACCTTGCACAGAGGATTTCCAGCTCACCGGACAATGATCTAGGTGTCAGCAGACTGGTATCTGCCACCACATATTTTAACAGAAACACACCGTTCACAGCATCGGCTGTAGCAAATCTGACCTCTAAAAATGTCTTGGTACACTTGCACACATCTTGGAGGACTAATCACAGATCTTCTGTGGATGTAGGTTACCTCAAATCCTTCCGTCTCTTCATTTAAAAGGGTTGTAAACCCTTGTGTTTTTTCACCTTAATGCCTTCTATGTGGGAATCATAAGTGAATAAGAGCCTGATCCCCTGTGCTACTATGTGCACACAAATGGATTGTGTGAAAGAAATGTATAAATTAAACCAAAAAGAGATATAAAATAAAGAGAAAACCTCCAGTGAATAGCTGTATATGGGTCTGCTGCTGAACACCTGCTAGTGTTCTAATTGGGGCAATTATATTTCCACTGTCTAGGATTCCCAGAGAAGAAAATTACCATCTGTGATTCTAATGCCTATTTTGCCTAACATGAAAGTTAAAGCGTTTGTTAATTCTAAAAATAAAAAAAATAGATCCTGTTCCCTTAAAGCATGTTATACAGCACAGTGCTTATGCTGTGTTATTCGGCCCCTTCTATCACTTAAAATACCTGGCTGATCCTGCCTGGCTATGCCCTCCCCCCTGTAAACTGACCAGGGTTTGTCATGGCTGCTGAGCCTTGACACCGTGGTCAGATTACGTGCCTCCGTCATCTCCCCCCTCCCCTCCCTGCCTGTTAGCTCTGTCCACTCCCCCCCCCTTGCTGCTATCATATCTACAGTATAACCATACAATCCCCTCTGTAAAATAACATTGTGTCCTTGTGTCTGTGTTATATAAAAATGCTGATTTCTACCTTATATCAGAGCATTCCTCAGCACTCACATGACCACTTGGCTCTCTCTCCTCCCTCCTCCCCAGCTGAGGTCAGCGGGAGTTCTCAGCCCCTTCTGCTATAGCTGGGAAGAGGAGAGAGCCAAGGAGTCACGTTAACTCAGGACAATATGCTTTACAGCAAAGTTTCATATCTGCCAGATCTTAAGTATGGGTGAATATAATGTACATACATATTTGTTAAAATTTTAAGATCTGTTCGTAATTGTCTTATGTGATGTAGTATGTTATGCTTTATCTTTATAGTGGCCTTTTAACAAGGAATCTCTCAGGCCCCTTTCAGATCAATGCGTTGCAGTAACTCAAATTGCCACAATACCTGCCACTTTTTGCATTGTGTTGTTGAGACATTTAATTTGAATAGCACCCCAACAAACAACTGCAGTAGCTTGTACCAGACCTGCTCTGCACCACAATACCATCAGACACATGTTATGTGTTGATGTGGACTGCTTTCAAAATTAGTGTAGGCCCATTTTGTGGTCCAATGGTGTGTGTTGGCAGTCCATTCAAAATGAATAGGCAACTTTAACATAATGCACATTAATATGCACAATACCCAATGTTCTGCTTCTGCAATCTAAGCACTGACAGTGTGATCTCTATAACTGACCCAGTTGTGGTGAGATAGCTTTACTTACAATCTTGGTAGAGTAACTCAATCCAATTGATATCTTGCAGATCGTAGAAAGTTTAAGGGCCAGTTCACACCATAGAAACGCAGTCCAGATGCGTTCCAGATGCTTTTCTGCATGCGCATTTTTTTATGCATTTCAGTGCGTTTTTGATGCAGGCCAGTGCATTTTTTCTCCAAGCGTCTTCCAGGACAGCCCATAAGACCTTGGGCTCCTCCTACCAGAACAGGAAACACGTCACCCCCTCCAGATAAAAGGGCGGTCCTCCAGGCCCATGTCAGTTATTTGTGTTTCCTCCGGACGGGGGGTAACATGTTCATGGAACCTGCTCCCATAGGCCTTATAAGCAGGGGCTTTGTATGGCTTTTTTCTGGGGCATATCACTTACCTCTTCCTCTGCCAGAAGCAGCACACCGCTGGGGAGGTTGGCTGTGTTGCTGTTCTCTGTCCTCAGTGCCTGGAGAGGGCCAGGACCGGTGTGAGGTCGTGCCCCTAGCGCAGTGCATTGCACTCTAGCTCAGCTGAGCTTCGGTTGTCCTTCCCTGCCGACAGCCTGGCTGATCTGAGCAAGGAATGGAGGAAGCCGCAGCGTTCGAGGGGGCGGAGCTATTGCGCTCCAAGCTGGCCCACAGGAAGTGCCTGGAGAGGGTTACTTCCGGGGCATATGACATCATCATCGGGCGCCGGAGACGAGGTTCCAGTCTTCATAAACGGCGCAAACAGAGAACGCTGGCTGCTGGTGTTTCTTGGTGTTAAGCAGCCAGGCTGTGGATGACCAAGAGGGGCAGAATGGATCCTCCTGCAGTACCTGCACAGGCAGCTGATGCAGTTCCCAACACCAGCACCTCACAGGTAAGCCTGGGGTGTTCTGTCACCACCTTACTATCCCTGTGAGTGTTCCCTCCCCCTCCCCCCTCTGTAGTAGTGGGTGTAAGGGGACACATTTCCTCCCTCCTGCACGTGGTGTTACGGAGTGATTGTGTGGCTTTAATTACATTGTGGGTCATTTATTTTGTCTTGCAGACCAAGACTCAGGACAAGGCCCAAGCGCAGCCACTTAAAAGGAAATGTGCAGTTTGCGCAAACAAATTGAGCTCCTCATGGAGCAAAGCAGTTTGTCGCACCTGTATAGAAGGCTTAGTAAAGGATGACCCGGTTGCCTCTTGCCAGAAGATGCTTACTTCTGTTAGGGATGGGCTTGCGTCCACCTTCAGTTCCTTTAGAACGCTTATTGACAAGCTCCAGACTCCAGCAGAGAGTCCGTCTTCACTGAAGGCGTCAGTAAGCACTCCGCAGCAGGCAGAGAGTGAAGACTCTGAGGCTGAGGTCAGATCTACCCGTTCTTCTCTGGAAGAATCAGGGTCAGATACAGAGCCCAGAGATAGAGAATCCACTCGAGGCTCAAGATTTAAGTTATCTGTTGAGGATGTAGATGACTTATTAAAGGCTATCTATACTACCCTTGAATTAAAAGAGGAAGAGGTTCAGTTATCCAAACATGATCTTATGTATAAAGGATTACATAAGAGAAAATCAAGAGTGTTTCCAGTTCATAGTTCTTTGGTTGATGCTATTAAACTGGAATGGGATAATCCTGAGAGAAAACCATTCTTCTCTAGTAACCTAAAAAGGAGGTTTCCTTTTGATGAGGACACTGCGCAGCCATGGAATAAGAATCCCAAGTTAGACGCACCTCTTTCAAAAGTTTCAAAAAACTCGGACCTGGCGTTTGATGATATGGGTACGCTTAAGGATCCGATGGACAAGAGGGGGGATATCCTTCTCCTAGGACTCAGCAGTTGGAAACCTGAAACCAGCTTTGGCTTCCACTTGTGTGGCCAGAAATCTGGAGGTTTGGTTGACTCAGATTCAGTCACATCTGTCAGCAGGTACCTCCAGAGAGCAAATTTTAAAGTCTTTTCCTCTCCTATTTCAGGCAGTGGGTTTTTTGGCAGATTCTTCCGCTGAGTCGGTAAAAATGTCAGCCAGGACTTCGGCTCTAGTGAACTCGGCCAGGAGAAGCCTTTGGCTTAAGACCTGGTCAGGGGACTCGGCCTCCAAGTTGCGCCTTTGTGGCCTTCCTTTAACTGGCGATCATTTATTTGGCCCAGGTCTACAGGAGGCACTGGAACGCACGGCTGATAAGAAAAAGGCGTTTCCAGAGAAAAAGAGAGTTCAGACAGCCAGAAAATTTTTTCGTGGCCAAAACAGGCAACAGAGTCCTAGAGAAAAGGACAGCAGGCCGAAAAAGCATTGGACTGGGCACAAAGGCAGAGGCAAAGGGGGAGTGCTATTTAACCCTCCTCAACAGCCCGCCAAGCCGCAGTGACTTGTGTTCCCCGGTGGGAGGGAGATTGAGGGCCTTCATCCCACAGTGGGCAGCAGTCACTCTGAGCCCCTTCGTCCTGGACCTAGTGACCAACGGGTACAGGCTGGAGTTTGTTCACCAACCACCAGAACGTTTGTTGGTCACATTTCCTCCACAAGATCGGGAAAAAGCGAGGGCTCTGGGTCTCCAGATCGGAGACTTATTAGATCAAAAAGTCCTGATTCCTGTTCCGCGATCGGAACGGGGCAAGGGATTCTATTCCCATGTATTTGTGGTCAGAAAGCCGGCAGGAAAGTTTCGACTTATCCTGAATCTCCGGACCTTAAACAAGTCCATCAGATACAAGCATTTCCGTATGGAGACGGTTTTTACAATCAAAAATCTACTATACCCAAACTGCTTTATGGCCACGTTGGACTTAAGGGATGCTTATCTTCACATCCCTATCCATCCAGCCTTCCAAAAGTTTTTGAGATTGGCAGTGAAGACGGGTATGGGGACCCGACATTTTCAATTTCAGGCCCCCCCCTTCGGTCTTTCCTCAGCCCCACGCATCTTTACGAAGGTGTTGGGGGAAGTGCTGGCTCCTCTAAGATTAAAGGCAATAACGGTTATCCCTTACTTGGACGACCTCCTGATAGTGGCAAAATCATACCAAAGGCTGTTGGAAGATCTCCAGGCTGTACAGGACTTCTTACAGTCCCTAGGCTGGCTAATAAACAAAGAAAAATCGTCCTTGATTCCGGCCCAGAAAGTAACTTATCTGGGTTACGATTTTTGCTCCGTGAACCAAAGAGTTTTTCTTCCTCAGGAGAAGATTACCAAAGTGTTCCAGACTATGTCAACATTGCAGACCAACCAGTCGGTCTCTCTGAGACAGGTGTCGAGGGCAGTGGGTCTTATGACCTCATGTTTTCCCGCAGTACCATGGGCGAGACTCCGTCAGCGTCCGTTACAAAGGTTTCTTTTAAGAAACTGGGAGGGGGACGTAAGGTCCCTGGAGTCAAGGATCTGGCTTCCCGACAGGATAAAAAGAAGCCTTTGGTGGTGGAGAGCTGGTCAGCACCTAGCAGGAGGTCTCCCATGGTCCTTTCCCATTTCCCGAAGGATTACCACGGATGCGAGTTCCTGGGGATGGGGGGCCCACCTCAGCAATGCAGTAGCACAAGGAGAGTGGTCCCCAGAGGAGGCAAGGGCCTCATCCAATCAAAGAGAGCTGCTTGCAGTCCAGAGAGCCCTCCAGTCTTTTCAGATGGAGATCAGGGGTCACAACCTCCAAATCCTGTCAGACAATATAGCGACAGTCGCATATATCAACAAGCAGGGAGGCACGAGAAGCCGGAGGCTTCAGTCCATTGCCCAGGAGATCCTTTCATGGGCAGAGGGGAATCTAGCCTCCATTTCTGCTGTACACCTGAAGGGGAAAAACAATTGCCTGGCAGATTATCTCAGCCGTCACAGGATAGACCGAGACAACTGGTCCCTTCATCCCGAAGTCTTTGCAGACCTCACCAAGAGATGGGGTTATCCGGTAGCGGATTTGTTCGCAAACCGAAACAACCGCAAGACGGAGATATTCTTTTCCATGAACCCGGCAGACCAAGCTTTGGGGATCGATGCTCTGGCAAACCCGTGGCCTCCAGGCCTATGTTATGCCTTTCCGCCAATCAGGCTGATTCCAGAAGTCCTCCGGAAGTTTCAGCTGGAAGAGACAGATCTGATTCTAATTGCCCCGTTTTGGCCCAAGAGGCCATGGTTTTCCCTGCTACAGTCTCTGGTTTCAGAGCCTCCGTGGAGTCTTCCGAAAAGGGAAGACCTATTATTGCAGGGTCCAGTATCACACCCTCAGGTGGTTTCCTTAAACTTGACGGCCTGGTATCTGAAGAAAAGATACTGAGCGCCCAAGGGTTCTCTGACAAAGTAGTCAGGACTCTCGTTAATTGCAGGAAGCCAGTTACTAGAGCCATATATTCCAAAGTTTGGAAAAGGTTTAACTCATGGTTATCTGAAAATGATAGATTAGCTCATGATATTCCGTCTATTTTGGAATTTTTCCAAGAGGGTGTCGACAAAGGTCTTTCTGTTAGTACCTTAAAGGTACAGGCGGCAGCTATTAGTGTGTTCCTCCAGTTTTCTCTCCTGGAAAATCCCACTATAGCCAGATTTTTCAAATCTATCTCTAGGGCCAGACCAGTAGTAGTGAGAAGTTGTCCAACGTGGGATCTGTCCCTAGTACTTCAAACTCTGGTGGAATTTCCGTTTGAACCTCTGGAAAGTATGTCAGTTAAGTTACTTACATTAAAAACTGTGTTCCTTATAGCTGTTACCTCAGCTCATAGGGTAAGTGAGTTGCAGGCCCTATCAGTTAGGGAGCCCTTCCTCATGATTTTTGAGGATCGAGTTGTGTTACGAACCGATCCAGGTTTTTTGCCCAAGGTGGCAAGTACATTCCACCGATCTCAGAACATTGTATTGCCAACCTTTTGTAGTTCGCCACAGGGCGACTTAGAAAGAAAATTTAGTTTTCTAGATGTAAGAAGGATTCTCTTGGTCTATCTTGAGGTCACGAAGACCTTTAGGAAAACTGATGCCTTGTTTGTCCTCTTTTCTGGAGTTCACAAGGGGAATAGTGCATCTAAAGCCACATTGGCTAGATGGATAAAGCAGGCCATCTTGGAAGCTTACAAAATTAGGGAGGTCCCTACACCTTTTGTTACTGCGCACTCAACTAAAGCCTTGTCTATGTCTTGGGCTGAGAGGGCTGTTGCCTCACCGGAACAAATTTGCAGGGCTGCCACTTGGTCCAGTTACTCGACCTTCATTAAACATTATCGCCTGGATCTCCTATCAGCTCAGGAGCAGGCGTTTGGTCGTAAGGTCCTTCAGGCAGTTGTCCCTCCCTAGACTGGTAAGTTCTGGCTCATCGTCTCATGGGCTGTCCTGGAAGACGCTTGGAGAAAAGCTGAGTTAGACTTACCGGTAACTCCTTTTCTGAGAGTCTTCCAGGACAGCCGGATTCCCACCCGGTATTGTCTGAAGTTATGTGTATTATGCATATGTTTTGCAGGGTCCTACGGTTCTTGAGAATACTGACATGGGCCTGGAGGACAGCCCTTTTATCTGGTGGGGGTGACGTGTTTCCTGTCCTGGTAGGAGGAGCCCAAGGTCTCATGGGCTGTCCTGGAAGACTCTCAGAAAAGGAGTTACCGGTAAGTCTAACTCAGCTTTTCCCCTTCTTTTTTCATAACCTTAAATAAGGACATGTGTGTTCTAGTGCATTCCAGTGCATTTTTGATGCGTTTGACAGCGTTCCAGTACAGTCCAGTGCAGGAAAAATGCAGCGTGTTCTACTTTTTTTTCTTGAACTCCAACCACTGGTGTGAACTATGCCATTGAAAACCATATAACCTACTTTCCATGTGTTTTTGATGCAGAAAAAAACGCACTGGACTGCATGTGGTGGGAACTGGCCCTTAGGACCAATGCATTTTTTTCTGCATCAAAAACGCATAGATAGTAGATTATATGGTTTTTAATTACATAGTTCACACCAGTGCAGTCAGTTTCAGGGCTTTTTAATTCCAGAAAAAAAGTAGAAAATGCTGTATTTTTTCTCCACTAGAGACTGTACTGGAACACGGTAAAATGTATCAAAAACGCACTAGAACACACATGTCCTTATTTTAGGTTAAGAAAGAAGAAAGGGGAAAAAACGCACTGGAATGCATGAAAAAAATGCATGCAGAAAAGCATCCGGAACGCATTTGGACTGCGTTTCTATGGTGTGGACTGGCCCTTAAACTTTCTACGATCTGCAAGTTATCAATTGGATTGAGTTACTACCGAGATTGTAAGTAAAGCTATCTCACCACAACTGAGTCAGTTATAGAGATCACACTGTCAGTGCTTAGATTGCAGAAGGTAATCAGTAACAAATAACTAGTAGCAGAACAAAATGAGTTTAAAAATATATGTAATTGTAATCCTCTTAAGCTGGATTCACATATGTGCGGGTAAGGAAAGCACGCAAAATCACGCATGTTCCCGATCCCGATCTGCATGTTCCCCATCCACAGACAAAACACGATGCAGAAACACAAACAATTAATGGTATCCCTTGCATTGGAAACATTTTTGCATTTTTGCATGCTCAAAACTGCATGGTGCCCCACATCACCTTGTGGTTCCATACAGGGCATTTAAAAAAAAACTTTTTCCCCCATGGTATGCATGGTATGGCAGCCCATTCAAATGAACGGAATGTTGTACCCACGAAATGTGCATCCTAGCCTTAAAGTGTATGTAAATATAAAATCATGGACTTTAGCAATGGATCCCTTTGTCCCCGACATGGGGTCAAATCCATGCTTTTATTAATGTATAGTTGACAAACTCTGGCTCAATACCTGGTGATCTTGCCAGTCACCTCCACAATTCATGACTTCTAGTGCTTTTATATATAGTCCAATGAGAGTGCCAAACAAATGTCCAAGAGTTTAAGGTTTTATTCGTAAAACTGTTTCATAGGAGAAAAAACAAAGCATTTCAGGGGTCAAACGCACACTCCCTTCATTAAGACTTAGGAAATTAGATTGTGCTTATATGGTCTACAGTAAGCAGATCGATTTCTGATTTACATCTTGGAACAGTTTCTGGAGGGCAGTGTTAGTGAATTCAGCAAGGTGGATTCTCAACCTTGGGCTCTTTCCCTGTTTCTAAGGGGTGTCCCCATTTTGTGGAGTGCTGCCGTACTGTCACGGTACCCAGTGACTGTTTCAGTGTCCTATAGAAAATCAAAATCCAGCACCATGTAATTGTTCTTTCTGACCATGCTAACCACAAAAGTCTATTAGCCTGGTCACATTACATCCTTCGCCTTTCCCTGGGACCTACATAACGCCATGCCAGCAGTCCGGTAGTCCGCTTGTGATGTCACAGGTTTACATGCCCCCTCCCAGTCCTAAGTGGCCTGATTGATAGGCAGGGAGTGCCTTCATTGGTCTTTCTGGCAAAAGCAGTTAATCTGTAGGAATTTTTATAATGGATTGTTTAAAGAAGCTGTGTTGTACGATGACCATGCAGAATGCAGAAGCTTCGATTTTTTCAATAATTTATTAAACACTTGACCAATCCCCCCTTCTAAAATGACCAGATGAGACATTTTATTAGGAGTCGGATGGCCATAGCAGTCTTTTATTACAAACCATTAAATACAACATTCACAAGAAAACAATTCAATGCATATAATACATCCAATGCATAACAAATAAACCAACCTCAGCTTATGCCCGGTCTAAGGTCTTTGAAGGCCTATATACTCACGATTAACCGGTTGTATCTGCCACCCAATCAAAGGCCCCCAACCGCAACTACACCAGCTCAGGGATAATTAACCACCTATGTACTACCAGATACAACCTAATTAATACCCTGATGTTACCACTGTGTTGTTAGGAAGGAACACATATACCTCAACCCACAATTTTCCACAATTATTTAACCAGCACTGCCTTTAAAGACCCAATAGTCCCCCTGCCTGCTGCTCTGACAAGAAAATAAGATCTAAGGTCTTTGAAGGCCTATATACTCACGATTAACTGGTTGTATCTGCCACCCACAATTTTCCACAGTTACGAAGGGACACCCATACCTCAGATGGGCCCAACCCACAATTTTCCACAATTATTTACCCAGCACCGCCTTCAAAGACCCAATAGACCCCCTGCCTGCTGCTATGACAAGAAAGCAAAGGACCAAGAAATTGAATGGCAAGCTAACAACATAAAACTGAAAACCCACTACAAATACCCCAGAACCTTGAGAAAGTAGGGAACAAGGGAGGGAGGGTGGGAGAAAACCATCTGATGCTGTGATGTGCTCTGACTGAGCTTTGACACAATTGACACTCCTCTCTACCCAGTACAGGATACACCCTCTGCCTTGAACTCTTAAACCTGCTAAGCAGATTGCATCATTCTAAGGCCTCATGTACACTGCTGCTGGTAAACCGACATTTAGGAGCAGTTGGGCATTTTTTTCAACTGCTCCTGAACCCTCCTCTGCGTTATCTTATCGGCACATGTACACAGGTTCGTTTATAGTCGTTTCTAGGCAGTTGTGTTTAAAAGCTTTTTTTGGAACCAAAAAAATGCATTCAGAAGCTGTGTTTAGAGGCATTTCAAACGTCAAGCGCAGCTAAACGTGGTAACTCGCATTTAGGCGTGTTTCATGTACAGGATTTTTTCATTTTTGGCTGTTTTGAAAAAAAAAAATTTTTCGGACGCTTCTAGACACAAACGCGGTTAAACGCGGCTAAACACTGCTAAACACGGCACGTAAACGTGGCTAAACAGCCGTTTTTAGACGCTGGTTTCAATCTGCCAAGTTAAATCGTTCAGGAGAGATTGAAAAACGTCCCGTGTACATGAAGCCTCAATCAACCACTAATACTCCGCCTCTTCTGCAGGCCCCTGTCTGCAGGCCCTCCTCCTAGTTTCACTCAGCTCCAGGCCATATACTTACTTTAACACTTTCATAACATAACACACAAAATATATTTTTCTCTTCAAATCCAGTTTTTCATATGTATTAAGATTTTTGGCTAACAAGCTGAACTGATAAGCTAAAACCCAGAATCATCAATAATGCAGCATTGATCCTCAAACCATCTACTACTTTAAATCACTTTCAGATATAAGATGAAATTAAATCAAAGTATATGGGTGCATGCATGGGAGTTACCAAACAGCAGGGAAACATTCTGAATATTTGCTTATAGCAAGCATGGGCAGTGCATGCTGGGAGTTGTTTAACAGCTAGAGAAACAAAGATGTATATGGTAAGAGTTCAAATAATTACTAAAGCGTTCCTTAGCAATGCCTCCTTATATTCAGTAGTAACTATTTTCTTCCATTGATTCTCTAACGGATCAACTTGCCTCTGTTTTTAAAGGCTAAGTTCACCTTTTCAGGCAGATTTTCACTTTTCACAATAAATAGAAGCCTTTTTTATGTCTTTTCTGCTCAAGCCATCCCAATGCGCTGATCTCTCACTTACCTAGTCCATGGCAGCTTTAATTCTTCTCAGTTCAAAATGTAAAAAAAGGCTTTCTGAGCCCTGACTTCCTGTTTCATCATGTGGCAATGCAGGATACTTCATATCCCATCATGCACTGCCTTACTACATCACAGGTTCGGGTGTGTTAACCTCTCTGGTCTACACCTCCCGCATCAATATGCCACCACCTCTTTTTTATTTCCACCTACATTCCTACTTCTGTCTTTAAGGTGGCCAAACACAGCACAATCTGAATGTAAAATCTCCTTTGGATCTATCAGCTATGTATTTGGCTCTGAGAAAGAGGGTACATACCCTTGAAAAGCTTCAGCTATTTGAAGTGTATTCCCTACGCTGGGATGTTGATGGTAGATCTAAAGGGGCTTGTACAATCAGATTTTATAGTGTATAGTGAGCTTTACAGACTTCCAGGGACACACTTCACCTCCTTTTTTCAGTACAACAGCTCTGCTCCATGCTGGCTGTTATGTGTTTGCTCAGCTCCTGCACACTCTGCCAAATGAACCATCTATTCAAGATGAAGGTACAAAACAATATGTCAGCAGAGGAACACACTGGCTGTGTATTCAGTGGGAAGTGTGATTACTGATTGTGAGTGCAGAGGGGGGCCCAAGCAATCTTCTGGAGGGTGAGGGCAGGTGCAGGGTGTGTGTTAATAAGGTCAGCTGATGTACTACTTCCTTAGCTCACTAACAGTTTTTCTGTCCCAAATACCAGGACAAATAGCAGGAATGAATGGGGGAGTTTTCTACAGGAGACTGGAGGCTCAGGTGGGGGTGGTGAGGTTAGGTCTGCCTAGTTTAAAGCTTTTTCCTTTCTGCAACAGAGGTACTGTACATCAATGGTATATTGGTACATAGGGAAGCTGGATTTTAGGGAAAAAAGTGAACTTAGCCTTTAACAGTGTTGCCCATTTCTGCTTACTTCAAAGTAAGTTAGTCATGTGATGGCAACATTCCACAGACCTAAAATCAATTCTGACGCATGATTGCTGAAGTATTTATAAGTGCATTTGATCTGTAATATGCTGGTAATTGGCGAACCTGGAATCCTTGCTTAAGAATAGCACAGTAACTGCAGCTGTAAATCTTTTTATTAATAGTTTCTCTAAATGTAATATGTACATAACCTGCAAACTGCAGTTTACGAAACAAAGATTTTATTAATTTCCTACCCCTTTCAGTCTGCATACATCCAGGTTTTTTATAATGGCCAACTAAAATTCAAATTTTTCTTCCATGTACCATGGCAATCAGTCTTCCACACAATGGCGGTGCATCCATTAGGGGTGCTTGGGCACCGCCCCCTCTCTCCAGCCACCCCCTCTGTGTACTATGGGTAGATTCATGCATTGCATGAATCTATCCACGGCCGCTGTAGACACCCCCATTCAGGCGTCTGGCCCCTTTTTACTTGCTGGGCGCCTGAATTACAGTGGTGGGGGGGTGTTTTTAAAGCACCTGATTAGAGGCATAGGCTCTGATAGGTGTGAAAAAAGGTGCACTGCAAGCGCAAATCTTTGAGCTCGCAGTGCACCCAGGTGTGTTAGCAAAGCAAATGAATATTTGCTTTGCTAACACAGAAACATCTCTCAGCCAGTCAGGAGGCCCAGATGTAATACCGGGCACCTGATTGGCTTATCTAGAGGGTAGAGGCGATCTTATTGGCCGCCTAGCAAAGCAGGAAGAAGATGCGCACGGAGGACGCATGGAGGACACAGAGCCATCGCCGTGCTACCTGTCCCACAGCTCGCCGCCTGTCACGCTGCCTGACCCACCACCACAATGGGGTAAGTGCTGGGCAGACAGTGGGTGGGTGGGGGGCACAGTGTCTGCATGTTATGGGCACAAAGGCTGCAATTGATGGAGCATAGTTGGCTGCATTTGGGGGGCAAAGAGGCTGCATATGATGGGCACAGTTGGCTGCATATGACAGGCACAGTTGGCTGCATATGACAGGCACAGTTGGCTGCATATGACAGGCACAGTTGGCTGCATATGACAGGCACAGTTGGCTTACCAGTCCCTAGGATGCTGCAGTGACCTCTCACTTTAGAAGGGGGCCCAAATTAAAGATGTAAGATGGTAAATATGTCTTTCTGCAATCCTCCCCCAGTAGTGCTAGCCTCTCACCTTATAGATAGACCCCAATGGGTCTAATGGGGCAACAGTGAATGATCAGCCTGTTGTTGAAGCTTTCTTCACAGCTTTCAAGGGATCACTGCAGCTCTTGTCTGGTCTCCACGGTCTTTTCCTAGAAGAAAGTTTTCTCCCAATCCTATAGGTGGGGCAACAGTAAACGACCAGCCTCTTGCGGAAGCTTTCCTCACAAGGTCCAAGGGATCTCTGTAACTTTTTCTCCGGTCTCCACGGTCTTTCCCTAGAAAGAAGTTTCTCCCAATCCGCAAGATAGAAGATAAAAAAGAAGGCTCTCCATAGTATATTAGGTTTAAAGGTTCAAAAGTAATTTATTAAAAAAATCTAAAAACTCCGTTAAATAAAAATGGCAACAGCAGGCCAGGCAGCAAAAGGGTACTCTTGATGAAGTCACGTGTGTTGTGACACAACTAGTCGGGAGGAGCTTGGTGATCTCACTTCCGGTTACGGCCGTGACTGGAAGTCTTTTCATTTGTTTGGAACATTTTTTTGCTGACTGGCCTGCTGTTGCCATTTTTATTTAAAGGAGTTTTTGGATTTTTTTAATAAATTACTTTTGAACCTTTAAACCTACTACACTATGGAGAGCCTTCTTTTTTATCTTCTATCTTGCAGATTGGGAGAAACTTCTTTCTAGGAAAGGACCGCTGAGACCGGAGAAAAAGTTACAGCGATCCCTTGGACCTTGTGAGGAAAGCTTCCACAACAGGCTGGTCGTTTACTGTTGCCCCACCTATAGGATTGGGAGAAAACTTTCTTCTAGGAAAAGACCGTGAAGACCAGACAAAAGCTGCAGTGATCCCTTGAAAGCTGTGAGGAAAGCTTCAACAACAGGCTGGTCGTTCACTGTTGACCCATTAGACCCATTGGGGGTCTATCTATAAGGTGAGAGGCTAGCACTACTGGCGGAGGATTGCAGAAAGACATGTTTACCATCTACATCTTTAATTTGGACTCTTTCACCTGTCCTTATCCCCCTTATCTACTCTGATTTATATTTTTAACTGGAACTGATCATCTCTTTGAGTCACCTGATTTTTTTGGATGCTGATTACTCCTGGGAAACAATTTACTTTTAGTTTAGTTTTATGTGATACATTTTACTGGATTTAACTGCATTATTGCTCAGATATATATTATGGGATGCACCTTTTAGGACTTTGAACACTTTTATATGAGTTTATATTTGCCAGGAGCATCTGAGAAATTCCTTTTTTTGTTGTTGACATGCTTCATTCTCCTCTGATTGTCCTACTTGGCTGAATGACCCTTGAGTTTTTGTCTGAAGAGTGCTGATGATCACATGTACCCCCCCCCCCCCAAAAAAAAAAAACCTCTCTATTAATACACATCAAACGGAGCATGTGCAGAGTGCCAATAGATGGATTAGTAACAGTAAAAGAAGGGGATGATCAGAGAAAACCAGCTCAAATAGCCTTTTAACCGCCCTGGCGGTATTCCCGAGTCTGGCTCGGGTTGGATTTTTTATACCAAAAGCGGTATCCCCGAGCCAGACTCTGGCTTGCATCGCAGGATCCAGGAAGAGTATACTTACCTTGTCCCCTGGATCCTGCGATGTCTCCCCGCTGTGATCGGCGAGCCGCCGTGTCTCGCTCGATTCACAGTGCCGAGCTCCGTTCCCTGCGAGCGGTGCGACGCACGGGGACGGAGTTCGGCGGTAAATTCAAATAGTGAAACACACAGTATAGATACAGCATACTGTAATCTTACAGATTACAGTACTGTATCAAATAACTACACATCCCCCTTGTCCCTAGTGGTCTGCCCAGTGTCCTGCATGCAGTTTTATATATATAAAACTGTTCTTTCTGCCAGGAAACTGGAGATTGCCCATAGCAACCAAAACTGTCTCTTTACATCAAAAGTGGTTTTAGACCAGCTAGAAAAAAGCGATAATAAATTAGAATCACTCGCAGAATTGAGCGATAGTGATTTGTGGGGAGATCCGTCATCAAATACTAAAAGTAATAAAAGCCAAAATTCTGCAACTGAGCAAATTTCAGTGTTTTTGGTTTGATTACATTATTATATAATTTTTATTATTATTATATTATTATTTGTTATAATTATTTATAGTTATTTATTATATTATAATTTTTTATTTCGTTTTTCAAACTTTATCATACCCGGGATGTCTACTAGACTCTTGTTTGGACAGATTTAAGTGAACTATTCCTAAGAATTACAGACCTACAATATAAAACGCCAAATTTCTGTGCAAAATAATTGTACCGCTTTCAGCACCTAAAATCAGAAATAATCATACCGCCAGGGAGGTTAACACAACGCAGAGCATTACCCCTTAGGTTCCACAGTGAGTATAAAAAGCATGCTTTACTGCATATACAGACCGATTTTACTGTTGTAGGTTTAATAACACTTTAAAGCAAAAGTTTTTATGATCATTCTGTAGGGGGGGTAGAGTTGGGTTAGTTCCCCTTTTAAGAGTTGCTCTTCCTACTCTGTGGAACATTGTGGGAGCTTCTATGTGAGGTGGGTGGAGTGAGGTCTGGGGGCTCTGGGCCAGCTGGATGACCTAAGGAGATGGAAAGGTTGCTGGTTTGCTTCGTCCTTATCCCCCAAAGTGGACGATGTTCCACACAGTGGACAGTCTGGAATGTATGGGGGTTTTAATTAAGAGAACAGGAATACAGGACAGCCATAATTGGTTGGAGGGCCTAGGCAGAGTCAACTTATTTATTCACTACAAAGGTACCCTTTGCCTCTCACATGCAGATCCCCATTAACTGTTTGATCTATCAACTGGGAACAGTTGATAGATCAGGAGTCAGTTGTACCATTTACTGGATAATGTTTACAAATTGACTGTATTGCTGACTGAAGCCTTAAAATATAGAAAGTTATTTTGTTAAGATATGGTCTCCATGTACATATGTGCATAAGCAGTGCATCTATAATCAATACCTGGGAAGTGTAGCAGGAAGAGTGTTATCTGTGCAGACCTGGCTGCAGAGTCCTAGAAGCATTTAGGCAGGTACAGTCTACTTTCTCCACTGCAGGTGGCACTCAACCGCAGTGGCACTGCAGAGGGAGAGAAAGTTAGAAGGAATGTGGTCTCTCTATGGTTTCCTGGGTCACTGGGGAAGCTATTCGATTGTTGTCACCCCATGTGATTTTGGTGGCCATCTTGGTTTGGGCAGAATCTATTTAAGACCCTGGCTCCCAGGCTTGGCTCACATTACGTGTGTGGGTAGTGTAGGGACAAGTCACCCGTCTCACAGGGACAGTGGCTAGAGACAAGGAGAGGTTCCAGATAAGTAGGGAAAGGACGGGGACATGCTATCCTTCGTGGACATCTTCCCATTTGGGTACGGACCGGCCGGGCCACATTCTGCCTCCTGTCGGTACAACAAAACCTGTTCTACTATACATTGCTGCTGCATTGTGAGACTGTTCCTAGTCAGGCGCTTTCCCACCGGGCTTGTTGTAAACTGCTGAACTTTTACATTAATACAAGTTTTGCTTTCTACAACTGGACTGGAGTGTTTACTGCTGACGCACTACGCTTTGATACAAATAAGTGCAGTGCTATATCAAAAATCAAATGTGCATATACAGAATATATCCAATGTGCATATACAAAAATTATATATATAAAAAGTGCTTTATGCTGTAAACTTCCTGATACTATACAAAAGAGATAATTATATGCTTTACAACTAGCAATAAAGTGCAATGTACTCCTTATTGCATATAGCGTCTTTATAAATTCCATTCAATCATGCAAAAGAGAATGATCGTGCAAATAAACAAACAGTCCATTTGGTGATCTGTGATATCACTAGATGAATGCAGGTAAATATTTTCACACTAATCCACCTCTGTGCATATATATATATATATATATATATATATATATATATATATATATATATATATATATATATATATATAGATCTATATATCTATAAAGATCTATATATATCTATATACATCCTCGTGTCACCTGCATCAGTTGTGCCCTCACCTTATAGGCTTAATAGCTATGCCTTTAGATTACAATTAATCCTCTGCTTGACCTCTTTAGATTTTCCTCCTTCTTTTGGCTTATCCCCCTATTCAGGCAACTCATATCACAGGGTATACCCCATCCTTATTAATTTACCATTGGTCTACACTCACATCGCCCACATGCAAGCTAATAAAGCTGACAATAGTGCTTTACCGTTTTAAAAGATTTATTTATATAAAACATAAAGACAGATTTCACTCACATTTCTTCTAAAGGCATAGCTATATAAGGTGGGGGCACAACTGGTGACTGTGACAGGAGATATATATGCACAAAGGTGGATTAGTGTGAAGATATTTACCTGCATTCATCTAGTGGTATCACAGATCACCAAATGGACTGTTTGTTTTTTGCATGATTGATTGGAATTTATAAAGACACTATGGGGGTTATTTACGAAAGGCAAATCCACTTTGCACTACAAGTGCAAACTACAAGTGCAAACTGCACTTGAAATTGCACTTAAAGTGCACTTGGAAGTGCAGTCGCTGAAGATCCGAGGGGGACATGCAAGGAAAATAAAAAAACAACATTTTAGCTTGCACGTGATTGGATGATAAAATCGGCAGAGCTTTCCCTCATTTCAGAGCTACTCCTTTAGATTTACAGTGACTGCACTTCCAAGTGCACTTTCAGTGCAATTTCAAGTGCACTTTGCACTTGTAGTGCAAAGTGGATTTGCCTTTCGTAAATAACCCCCTATGTGCAATAAGGAGTACATTGTACTTTATTGCTAGTTTTATAGCATATAATTATCTCTTTTGCATAGTATCAGGAAATTTACAGCATATTGCACTTTTTATATATAACATTTTTTTGTATATGCACATTGGATATATTCTGTATATGCACATTTGATATTTGATGTTTGGTATAGCGCTGCACTTATTTTGTATCATTTTGTATTTTCACATATTTTGGAATTGTGGGAAGTGCCGGCATCTTTTTGGTACTAATATTGCAGCTCACAAGGTTTTATCTAAATGCCGCACTACGCTGCACCTTCCCACAAGCAGGTGCTGGGCTCAGTCGGCGATTATTCCTGGGAGTGAGGGGGTTAAGCAAGCTCAGTCAGGCATATGGAAGGGTTCGGTTCCCAGCCACCATCCTCATCAGGGAGAGTACAGCTGGGTTGGAGAGTCGTACGGGCCCTGGAACCTGTGATGTTTGGGGTACGTTGAGAACCTTAAGAGAAACACCAATTCACCAGAGCCTTAATCCTCCTCTTTGGGACAATAAGGTTTGCAGCTTCCACCTTTACCAGCGCATAGTACTGCTCATACCAATAATTCTAATAGCTCACAGATACAGATTATATTGCAATTAAAATTATTCCTTTCCCTGAAATATTCCCTTATTTCAAATGACTGTCTGAAGATGACATCTCCATTTCAAATACAATTCCCTACTATTTTTTTGGGCATTAATAAAAGCTTCATGCATTTATTAAAATGTCTGTATTTCTAACATAATGATGCTTTCTGAATGCAAATTCTAATGGAAGTGCATCACAGAATTGCTTAGGGCTAGTGTGCTGGAAATAGTAAGAGCCATTCAGCACAAAAAGTCCCAGAAAGTAGGCTATATGCAGAGCTAAAAGAATAATATAATTATATTATAGAAGAGTCTTATTCCACAGTACATTGGTGACACAGATTTCACAATGAATAGCTACCACTACTAGGCTGAATAAATCCACCATAACCTGTAAAGTTAGGAATTTTGTTTTAATAGCTCTTTGCTAAAACGAGTTACTAGGATTTGTCTTCTGCAGACCAGTAGGAGAATTGCTGCATATTTGCCAGTCTTACAAATTCATGTCATTTATTGTGACATTCTTTTTAATAAAGAGTCAGTACACCCAAGACTGATATTATTGTGCGATTGATCACCCACTTGCTTTGCACATTTACCAATTTGGGAACGTATCATTTGGCGTTTTTGGAGTGGTGTGATATAATACAGTGCTCCTCAAAGGTGCGCTGAGTGCCTGAGCCAACTGCCAGTCAGGGATTGTGTAAGTGAAGGTCTGCTTTAACTTTTTAAATGTGATCAACCTGTGACAAGTGCAAGGTGATGAGGTTTATATTCAACTTATCCCTTTATTCTCATCACCTGCCCCTCCACACCTCTTGTCTCAGTGAGTGCTGGAGGGGCAGAGCACAGAGCAGTAACTGGTAGTCACCAATCTGTGCTCAGAGCGGGCCTGAGAACTGAGAGATTAGCACACTTTGATAGCTTAATTTGTGGTGTAGAGCCAGATGTGGCCATTAGCAGCACTAGAGCGATGCTGCATCTACACAGGGGAGTGTCAGTGTGTATGCTTTTTTTTTGTATCTCAATGCCATACATCTCTTTTAAGTCATATTTATACCTCTGACTTCCTATCATTTAAATAGTTTTTGTGACACTCTTACTTGTGAATCTACTAGTTGCTTTTTTACTGCTAGCAACATGCACACAGGGTGTGCCAGAGGTGTCTGGACACACCCTAATCACCCTGTGTGGTTCTGATCCCCCCTGCTACCTGGCGCTCCCCCCTCAGTTGCTGCTGGATTCCCTTCTCTCCCACCAGCTGCTGCAGGGGATGTTTCAGGATGAGAGTGGGGGAAAGGACCGTATTTATCGGCGTATAACACGCACTTTTTTTAATAAGGGGAAAATCGTGGGTGCGTGTTATACGGCGATCCCCGCTATTTTGTGATCTGTCGGAGCGATCGCCGCGATCGCCGCCGACATTCACATAGCTTGTATTTTTAAACATGGCGCCGCGGAGTTCGGTGGGACTCGGCGGCGCTCGTTCAGCTGAACGAGCGCCGCCGAGGACACAGTGACTGGGCGGAGCCGAGATACACATAGCCGAGGGTTCTCGGCTTTTCTCGGCGCTGTTCACAGTCACGCCTAGTCCCGCCATTGGGCCTGTGTTATGTCCATCATAGGGACTGGGCGTGACTGTGAACGGCGCCGAGAATAGCCGAGAACCCTCGGCTATGTGTATCTCGGCTCCGCCCAGTCACTGTGTCCTCTGAACGAGCGCCGCCGAGTCCCTCCGCACTCCGCGGCGCCATGTTTAAAAATACAAACTAAACGTTTGTATGTCGACGGCGACAAGGCTGCACTGGGGCAAGGCTGCACTGGGGCAAAGCTGCACTGGGGACAAGGCTTCACTGGGGACAAGGCTGCACTGGGGCAAAGCTGCACTGGGGACAAGGCTGCTCTGGGGACAAGGCTGCACTGGGGCAAAGCTGCACTGGGGACAAGGCTGCACTGGGGCAAAGCTGCACTGGGGACAAGGCTGCACTGGGACAAGGCTGCACTGGGACAAGGCTGCACTGGGGACAAGGCTGCACTGGGGACAAGGCTGCACTGGGGACAAGGCTGCACTGGGGACAAGGCTGCACTGGGGACAAGGCTGCACTGGGGCAAAGCTGCACTGGGGCAAGGCTGCACTGACAAGGCTGCACTGGGGCAAAGCTGCAGTGACAAGGCTGCACTGGACACTGGGGAAAGGCTGCAGATGAACACTGATGAGGCTGCATTGATGGGCATTTAAATGTAAGTTTTTTTCCTTAAAATTCCCTCCTAAACTTGGGGTGCGTGTTATACGCCGGCTCGTGTTATACGCCGATAAATACGGGTATGTAATTTACTGGCCCCTTTCCTTTTCTAAATAAACACTGTGCATGATTGGTACTTATCTCTCCAGTGTCCATTCACAACAGAAACATCGTAAACTGTGTTTACTATGCTTCGGTTTGTGAATGAACAGGAAGCCGCTCAGCACTTCTCATTCATTCACTGTCCATTGCAGCTGAGGCTGCAGAAAAAAAGGACCGGGAAATCTCTGTCCTCAGTTCCTTTCTCTGTCTCAAAAGTGATACATCAGGGGTCTGTTTGGAACCCTGATATTTTACCAAAGCCCCCCAACTCCTATAAAATTGTAAAAAAAAAAAATAATAATAATATTATTGTAAAAAAGTAATACAAAAATAAAATTGTAAAAAATAAAATAATACAAATAAAAATCTACTGACACCATCCACTGCCCTAATTACATCAATTAATGCCCTAATGACACCATCCACTGCTCTACTGACACCATCCACTGTCCTAATGACAAAGACTACTTCCCTACTGATACCATCTACTGTCCTACTGACACCATACTCTGCCCTACCTAATGCAAAAGGCTGTGCACACCTATGGCTATTAGTAAGTGGATCTGCTTAATACTAGTTACTATTAATAATTGGTTGTAAATTAATTCTGTCTTCTCCTTACAGCTAGGAGGAATTCTAGTAGAGATTGCAAGTAACATTATGTCTGTAGATGACCACATTCTATGGATGGCACAGAATGAAGCCAAAGCATGCACAAGAATCGTGCGATGTGTGGAAATGATATCTAGCCTGTTACTGGACAATAAAACCCAAGTACTCTCAAAGGTGAGCACTAGACGTTGTGATTTTTTAAATCATGGGACTTCATGTATCCAAATCTATTCAGGTTTTCATTTCATTAGTAAATGCAAAAGCTGCTTTGAGAATGAAAGAGATGGTTTTCTTTTCAGGCATGTCAAAGGCCAGTTGTATGCATATGTGATGTTTCAGTTGCAGAAGGGCAGCATCTTGGCTGTCTCAGTTACAGTGGTAACAGTTGTTTTACTCATCCTTTCTGCCCTCTCCTTCAAGGCTATAATAAAGTTATCATTCTGCTACACTCAAAAGCAGACATCCAAACCTGAAAAAAACGAATTTCAGGGAGGTGGCAAACTCATTTCAGGAAGGTGGTGCTTCATGCCCGAAACCACTGTTGCACACAGGTTACTCTGCTCAGTTATCACAGGACACAGGAGCGATCTCGCGCACTCTGTTCAATTCCTGACAGTCCCCCCCCCCGCAACCGGCAGGAGAGGAGGGGAGCCTGCTGCGGGGATGAGGGGGGGTGGAGGAAGAGGACAGGAGGGGTGGAGAAGGACACGGAGGGGGCTGGAGATGGAGCACACAGGAAACAACTGGGAATGATCGGTGCAGCAGGAGGGACAGCTGTTAACACCGATCTCCCTGTATAGCTTTTTAGCTGACAGCCGTTGGAGGGAGAGAAGGATAAGAGGCTGTCGGCTATAAATCTATACAAGTGAGATCGGTGTGTTCACAGCTGTTTCCCGCTGCACTGATTATTCCCGGGAGATCAGGAGGCGCTTGCGGGTGTGCGAGAGCCGCCGCAGAAATGCGGGAGACTCTTGCACCTTGCAGGAGACTTGGGATGTCTGCAGCAGTTGTTTGTTCTATGTAATACAGAATTCACAAAATACATTTATGCACATTTTTTGCAATAAAGAGATTTCTTGCTACTGAAGCCTCTGAGAAATATAAAAAGCAAAGCTACGGTATCATAGTAAAGTACTGTAAAAAAAATGTGAAGAATCGCGCATCTCATGCGCCACTTACACAAAGGCTGTCATATCATTGATGCCATTTACACCTCCATGGAACGCACGCCGACCAGCGGCGTTTCCTGGTTGTACTGATGCCTGTTTATTCAGCCTTTGTGTAAGTGGCGCATGAGATGCGCGATTCTTCACATTTTTTACAGTACTTCCCTATCCCTAAAGTCCTTTCTTTTTCTTCCCGTCCTTTGAGCTTGGTTGCTGACTCTGAAAAGTCCCAGAATACTTTTGGAAGAGGCACCTGTACATATTAATCTGGCTTTACTGAATCTGAATGATTGCAGCTTTTTTGACCCCAGATTAAAAAGCTGGTGGTCTATGATTTCTGGTGAGTGGGGTCACAAGATGGGAGTGTGGCACACGGCACCAGCTATTTTCTGGTATGCACATATGCACTTTATTTGGAGCACTTACCACTTTGATTATTGAAAACATATTTATTTATTATTATGTTGTAAACATCACTGCAGGTTATATCAACTGATCTCTTTTTTTTGTCACTTGATTTATAGATATCCTAAAAGTGCTGTATATACTGTATCATTTTCTACTTTGTGAGGTTTGGCACCTTTGTAACAGCTGCTATTAGGTCTTTGGTATTAGGTTCACACATTCATATTTATCTGTATATTTAATGTAGGTTTATCCTGCCAGTGCTGTTTATATATTATTTGCAAAGATAAAGTATGATTAAACTTGCTTACAGCTATGTACATCTATGTATGCCAGTTTTGGTTAGAGGTAACATTTAGGCCTCATGCGCACAGGACTTCAAAAACGCCAATGCCCCTTTATATTAGCTTATGTGTTCTTGCACACATAGGCACTTACAGGCATTTCGATGCAGAAAAACCCCAGGGCCAGTGCATTCAGGAGAGGAGCGTTTTGCCGCAAAAAAGCCCAATGCGCCTAAACTTGTGTAAATGTGCTTAAGCGCTAAGCATGTTTAGCACTTGAGCATTCTAATTATTCTTATGCTTATTGTAATTACTAATAAATAAATACTAATTTATTCTGACCACTGGAATGAATGACCACCCAAGTCCTTGATGTGCCTAAACACCCATAAAAGTGTTTGCAAAACATGGCTTTAGGCACCTATAGTCTGCAGAAGAATGTTCTCAGGAGCCATAGTAGGAGTATGTTAATCTAGGTTCTATTTTAGAACTACGAGTGCAGACCCAAGCACACTCCTAGCTCTAAGACTGCTGTCACTGACAGCCTTGGTCTTCTCACTAACAATTTGGAACCGATCAGTGGTGGTCTGGATTTTGTCATTCCTGATTATGTCCTTATTATGACAGCCAAACATTATGATCATATGAAAGCAGTGGGTGTAAAACCAGTGTTAAAGTGGTTGTAAACCTAGTTACACCACTTTTACCTACAGGTAAGCCTATAATAAGGACTTACCTGTAGGTACCGTGAATATCTCCTTAACTTGCAGACTTTAGGAGATATTCACTGTATCCGCATGTGCCGACGTCGTCGTCGGCACATGTGCACTGAAGAAACGGCCCGCTCATGCCGTTTCTTCAGTAGCCGTGCCATGACTGGCTACTGCTCAATATGTCTTTTTGTCTTGCAAGTTTACAACCATTTTAATGCTCTATTACTGTGTGCATTAACCTTGGTTTTGTGCCCTCTGCTTCCCATGTACTTTCACATGATAACCGTGTTTGCCTGTGATAGTAAAGACATAATCAGAAACAACACTGATTGGTTCCCAATTGTTAGTGAGAGGCCAGGGCTGTCAGTGACAGCAGTCTTAGAGCTAGGTGTCAGTAGGCCAATCTGGCCCAAACAAACTATTTCTTTTACTAATTTCTGAGCCCACTGTAGCACCCTCCAAGATAGGTGCTAGAGTGAGTGTATATCGTTTTTGGTTTCTCTGCTTAACAGGGAGACAGCTAGGCAAATTTCTGTGCTGTCTGCTTAACAGAGAGCTGTAATTGATTAGCAGGGTCTGCTCAGTGTGCTCTGGTGCTGCTCATGCTGTCTTGAAAGTTTCACACTGGTCTTGTAGCTATGGATGTACTAAACATTGGGAGGAAACCTTGTAGATGAAAGCATTGATGTCTATACAGTTCTGGCCAATTAGAAGGGGATGTGCCCCAAGGCATGCTGGGTAACTGTATTTGTATCTGAGGAGCACATAGGCTCTGGGTCTTCTGCGAAAGAGAGAGGGCCAGGGTAAGCAGGGTCTGTTGCCCCTCCTCCACGCAGGCTGCCATGCGGCCTCAGGCGGTCAACCTGAGGGCCTGAAACGTTGAAGCTGCAACCCATGGTTCTTGTGAGAGCTGACTGAGGGAGAATGTCTGCAGATCCTGTCTGGTACTATTGAAGAAAGCTGCCACGTGTGCTTCAGGAGTCTTGTAAGTACAGACCCCCCCAGGGGATCCCTGGGACTTGTGCTGTTAGATCCTCCTTTGGGTGCTAGAAGTCAGTTACTGAGTGCGAGCTAAAGGGGACACTGGGTAGTGTCTTGAAGAGGCAAAGTTCACTAAGATCCTTTAGCTACAAAGGGACTTGTTGATTTTGTACAGCTGCTGTATGGTCCCACAGACAATCTGCTACACAGTTCTATTGTAGCCATGGCCCCGTGGGGTTGCTACGTGTTACAGCATCCACACATTTCACCCTGCTCCCAGACCTCCATTAGATACACTTCTCAGTCAATGAATAGTCTTTTGCTTGTTTTTGTTGTTTTTATTAGGGGATTGAACTTGGTTGGGGAAAATGGACATGGGATGCCCATAGGATGAATTGTACTTTGTAAAATAAAAGAAACTGTGTCACACTTCTCAGAAGAACAAGATGGCTGACCTTAAACTTGACATACTTTTACCTCAGAACACTTCTTCCAGCTCACTTCCTCCAGCACATTACTTCACTGTCCAATTTTAGTAATCCTGTCACACCAACAGAACATGACTAGGCCTCACTCTGAATCCCAGTGTCTTTACTTGATGACAGTTTATAGGCCGGGGCCTACAGAACCCCTTTGTGGTAGCAACTGATTTACTTGAGAAGAATAAATGTACTTGATGGACTACTGATCCCAACAAGTCTGACTTGCAAATGCTGCCTGCCCTCCTGGCTGCATCGACTTGACACATAACATGCACAGTCTCTCCCTCTGGCTCTACATCCAGCTCCCCTGGCATGCCTCTTCCAAAGTTTTCCACTGTACTTTCCACTCACGGACACCTGCCCTGGATTCTTCCTGAATGACATGCAGACCAACTGTCTCCTCCAGCTCCGAGCTCCCCGCCTGAGGTACACCCCCCCTCAGAAAGGGGGTTCCCTCATACACGACAGTCTAACACTCCATCATCCAGTTCACCCAGCCGACAACTCCTCCCCCCCAGCAGGCTGACCATGGGTATATGTAGGAGGCCTGCCCCCTGCCAATCCTCACATACAACCCATATCACTCCAGCTCTCTGCCCTGCCCCCTTTCCAGAACATTCTCCCTGGAAACAGAGGAGGCGCCCAAGAAATGAAGTACATGTCAGTCACCTACTGCTATACTAAACCACTCCCCTGCCCCAGATCAAAACAAACAGGCCTAGCTCACAGCATAGGCCTGCTTAAATTTACCTGCACTAGCAGCTTACACAACAAACCTATCCTAGCACCTACCTACCTGAGGTAGAGGGTGCTACACTATTAAGAGAGTTTTCCTCACCTGTGAATAGTTAATTTGGAGTATCCTACTAAATCCCTTCTCCTATCCAAGTACTCCAAATAAAACACAAATCAGGTCCCCTAGACTGGTCATTGGCGATAACGAGCGGTAGAGTTTGTGCACCTGACTGTGAAACTACACCTTTTGACTAGCTGTGGATTAATCAGTGGGAAGCTTGGACACCAATCCAAGCGGCTCCAGCGGGAGTAGCGCTCCACCACTGTCATCACTGTATAAGCTGTATTTAGCATCAGCTATAGACAGTATGCAGTGCTGTACTCCAGAAGTTCCTCTCTGCTGCCAGATATAAAATTAAAAATAAAAAGTTGGGTTGAGCACTGCTCGGTCATTCACAGAAAGCCTTGTATTTGTATCAATGAATCAAAAGCTGCCTCTGATTGGATGAGGTGGAAAGGCAGGCAGATGATGCAAAGCTTCCTGTGACTGGTTGAGTAGCACTCACCCCGACTTGATTTTGTTCCAGTAGCACACAAGAAGTCCACGTACAGTTGCCTGAACACAGCACTGTATACGTTTATCTAGCTGATGCTATATACAGTTTGTACAGCAGTGAAAGCAAGCACAGTAATTAGTAAAGAGACAAGCTATTTAAAGGCTAAATTCACCTTTTGTAACATGTTATCTGTTACACCCATATTCAAAGATGTAACATGTTACAAATGTACCAGCCCCCACAACCCCCAATTTCCCATTTTGGTAGCGAGTGGGGGATCTTCTACCCCCGCTAACTGAAACAATCTAAAGAAAATGTGGCCATGCTGGGCTCCTCCCATCCAGACACGTTGTTCATTTACAGTGTTCTATGAATGAATGAACTACAACTACCGGCAGCCTTTGAGGATGTCGGCTTGTAGTCCTCAATGAACTACCACGGTGCTGTTGATCACTGTGGTAGTTCATTGATTCTTCTTGTCAGTGTGATACCGTACAGGGAGACTGTACGATATAGAGGCAGACAGCTTTCACTGACAGTTGGCAGAAGACCTGCATGGCATCAGCGATCTGCTTTTTGGGCAGGTAAAATTTCCTTTTACAAAAAAATAAATAAATATCCATTTGTCAGCTTATAGCATAGCAAAGAACTGTACCAAAAAAAAGTTAGGTTGTCCTTAAAAACATGTAAAAAATGATTTATTCATACAGTTGTGAATTGGGATGAGCCCACGGTTCGAGTCGAACGTAAGTTTGACTCGAACATCGGGTGTTCGTTTGTTCTAAAATGAACCAAACATATGGGGCGTTCGCGGAAAATTTGAGCGCCACAGAACGCCCCATAATGCACTGCGAGATCGCAGTGCATTGCTGTATGATGATTGATCAAAGCATGCACTTGACCTGCATGATTTGGCCAATTACAGCGCGCTCTGCTGAGAGTGTGGTGGTTGCAAAACAAAAAATAAATCATGTCCGGAAGGCCACCAAAGAGAGGCAGACTCTCACAGGCCACTTAAAGAGGGCAAGCAGCCTCTGTGTCTACAGTCAACAGTGGTGTTCGTGGACATGGTGCATCCTTTGCAGGTGGCCGTGGGGCACGCTTGTCCTTTTTTGCTGCTGCTGGCTGTGTTTTTGAGCCACAACATGCAGAATTGTTGGTGGAGTGGATAACAAAGCCGTCCTCATCCTCCTCATTCTCTGTCACCCAGGCTCAGAGTAGCTTGACTTCCAACGCAGCCGCCAAAGCGGCCTTTTCCACCAGCTCCTTGTCCACAGTCACTACTTCCTTAGCCCCACCATCATGCACGGAGAAGTCCCCAGAATTATTCGACCACAGTGTCCGTTATATGCTGCTGAAGGATGTGCAGAGATTTGAAGGCTCCGATGTTGGTTCCCAGGTTGAGGAAGGGCGTAACATGAGCCTCGAGAGAGGGGGTGCCACAGAAGGACTAGAAACTGGTAGTCATGTTTCACAGCAGGGCCCGTTCCTGCGCCGAACAAGAGTATCTGTGAGGGGTTACAGTGTTGTGGCACCACCACCACCCAAGGCCCAATTTTTCTGCCCCTGTTTAACAGGGGCATGTAATTACAACTTTTGATATAATATTTCACAGCAGGGCCCATTCCAGTGCCCAACTCGAGTATCTGTGAGGAGTTACAGTGTTGTGGCACCACCACCACCACTACCCAAGGCCCAATTATTCTGCCCCTGTTTAACAGGGGCATGTAATTACAATTTTTGATATAATATTTCACAGCCCTGTACACACGATAGGATTTTCCGATAGAAAATGTGTGATAGGACCTTGTTGTTGGAAATTCCGACCGTGTCTAGGCTCCATCACACATTTTCCATAGGAATTTCCGACACACAAAGTTTGAGAGCTTGCTATAAAATTTTTCGACAACAAAATCTGTTGTCGGCAATTCCGATCGTGTGTACACAAATCCGACGCACAAAGTGCCACGCATGCTCAGAATAAATTAAGAAATGAAAACTATTGGCTACTGCCCTGTTTATAGTCCTGACGTACGTGTTTTACGGCACCGCTTTCAGAACGATCGGATTTTCCGACAACTTTGTGTGACCGTGTGTATGCAAGACAAGTTTGAGCCAACATCTGTCAGAAAAAATCAGCGGATTTTGTTGTTGGAATGTCCGATCAATGTCCGACCGTGTGTACAGGGCATAATTGTGAGGGCTTACAGTGTTCTGGTACCACCAACACCTAAGGCTCAATTTTCTGCAGAGTATATAGGGCAGGCCATATAGTATATATATACTGCTGTTCAGAGTATATAGTGCCTGGGAGACCCCCACGCCATTTTTTTTTTTTTACATTTGGGTGCGGGGTTCCCCTTAATATCCATACCAGACCTGAAGGACCTGGTATGGATTTTAGGGGGGACATCCACACCATTTTTCTGGTATATTTCGTATTTTTATCTATATTGCCGGGATCCGACAATACATTACAGCCACGAGCAGTTTTAAATTACATTTTTTCCTTTAGAAATGTCTTTTTCTGTGGCACTGTTATAAACATGGGAATAATGAGCTACTTTACAGGCATACTATGGACACCCCTCAGGCATGATATTTAAAGGAATATTTAATTTTTATTGTTTCACTTTAAGCATTATTAAAATCACTGCTCCCGAAAAAACTTCAGTTTTTAAAACTTTTTTTTGCATTGATACATGTCCCCTGGGGCAGGAACCCGAGTCCCCAAACACTTTTTATGGCAATAACTTACATATAACCCTTTAAAATGAACACTTGATTTTTCATGTTTGTGTCCCATAGACTTTGTTTGCGCGTTCAAACAAATTGTTTGTCTGTTCGTATGTTCTGCTGCGAACCGAACCGGGGGGTGTTTGGATCGTCCCTAGTTGTGAAGATAGTTGATGCGCACTGGTGTTATGAAACATAATCTGGGCATATAATCTTATATAGAAGCTAATGATGAACAAAAACAGCCAGTCGCACTTTGGGATAAATTCTAAAATCTAATTTATTGAAAATGTCATGCAGTTGTTATTGTAAGGTACAGTATGTATACTTCTATATATACACCTTGTCTGCAGAGGCAGCTTGAATTAGAGCTTGTGTTTCACTGGGTTTCCACCAAATACTTATTGAATTAGATATCATTCAGACAATATTTAGTATACAGTTGTTCAAGAGTGCATGAGTACAGGTACACATTTCTTGAACAATTTCTGTTATTGCCCCAGACTTAAAGTGGGTGATCAGCACCAGTTCTTAGTGCCATAAATAATGTGCAAAATGAGGTGTAATGGATTACCTACCAAACCAATAATTCACTTTAGGACTCTTTTTTGCCTGTGTGTCTTCAATTTTGTTCTTTCCCTTCTGTGCCCCTATCTCTCCTTATTTCTGCTCTCAGGATGTAACACTATTCCTCCTTCCTTGTCATTCTTCTGTTAGATGCTTTCCTCTGAGCACTGTTGTGATCTTTAGAGCAGACACACTTTTATTTTCTTGTTCTTGGTGTCCATTCATCTTTATAAACCCCTCTGCCTATCATTTTTTATCCTTATTTTATATTGCAGCCTGCTTTCTCCTACCTATAAGATAAGTGGCAGCCCACAGTATTAAATAGTTTTGCTCTAGCGGTTCACACCATCCAAGGCTGCACATAGACTTTACATGGTGGTCTGAAGTACAGACGGTCCAAAAATCCTTAGGGCATTAAATCTTGTCAGCACGGCAGTAAATTTGCAATGCTGGCTCTCTGGACCTAGCAAGTTTATGTTAATGCAGAGGGAATGAAGAGGTGAGCATTGCAGGGAGATGCTGCCAGCACCACTTATTTCCAGGGAGAACAATAACAATTTGGAAAGGTTTTCTAGCCAAGCCAATCAATGTTCCTCTTGAGAATCATTGGCTTGCAGGCCTTTACCTGCCACTACCGATTTGGGATTGTTGCCTGATTCTGCCAAAAAATCAGGATCAGAAAACTCTCATCTAATGTCATGAGCTAATTAAAAGTATTCATGGTTCTTGTCCTAATCAATACTTTTTCTCCTCTTAATGTAGGCTCTGGTGACCCTTTGTTTCTCACTTAACCCGCCCTCTCCCTTCACATAGTACAAATATATAGTATGTTTCACCGATCTCTGAAGATTGTTTGCGTTGATAGTGGTCAGGTCAGGTGTGCATGCCCAACTGCCCTATAAAATCTGTGGGAAGGTCAAGCTGTCATCATAATGTACAGTACATCCATTTTGGCATTGTCAGAATGCATGTGACAGTGATAGATCTTGCTCGCTGACTGCACATTGTAATTACACCTTAGACCAGGGTTTCTAAGCTAAGGTTCCTCCAGCGGTTGCTAGGGATTCTTCGAGCAATAAAATATTTTTGCTTCTCAGATGAATAACTGAGACCAATGATCTTTTTGGCTATCTTCCCAATGACCATCACACTAATTTACTTAGAGCTGTAAATATAATAATTATTAGCAGGGGTTTCTTGAAGACAAAATGTTATTTCAAATGTTCCTCCATGTTAAAAAAAAGGTTCAGAAAGGCTGCCTTAGACTGTCTCTGAATATCCAAATCCATTCTCTGCAACACTGACAATTGCCACTCATCCTCACTGGCAAGCAGGTAAGATGGTGACCTGGTGTCTGCTAATGCAAGTTAAATTTATGTGTGGCTGTGCCCCCTCTAACATTGCTGTATCTTATATAGAGCAAGATATTGGCTGGAGAGTGGAGTATAATCTGACAAACAGGAAGTGCAAAAGCATGACTTAAATAGGAAGTTCGTGGGGGGAGCAAATAGTTTAAGTTTCACCAGAAACAAGGTTCAGGGCAAAATTGTCCAAGGCCTTTTCCATGGAGATGTTTAGCCTCACAGGTATATAGTTACATAGTTACATAGTAGGTGAGGTTGAAAAAAGACACAAGTCCATCAAGTCCAACCTATGTGTGATTATGTGTCAATATTACATTGAATATCCCTGTATGTTGTGGTCATTCAGGTGGGTATCTAATAGTTTCTTGAAGCTATCGATGCTCCCCGCTGAGACCACCGCCTGTGGAAGGGAATTCCACATCCTTGCTACTCTTACAGTAAAGAACCCTCTACGTAGTTTAAGGTTAAACCTCTTTTCTTCTAATTTTAATGAGTGGCCACGAGGCTTGTTAAACTCTCTTCTGTGAAAAAGTTTTCTCCCTATTGTGGGGTCACCAGTACGGTATTTGTATATTGAAATCATATCCCCTCTCAAGCGTCTCTTCTCCAGAGAGAATAAGTTCAGTGCTCGCAACCTTTCCTCATAACTAAGATCCTCCAGACCCTTTATTAGCTTTGTTGCCCTTCTTTGTACTCGCTCCATTTCCAGCACATCCTTCCTGAGGACTGATGCCCAGAGCTGGACAGCATACTCTAGGTGCGGCCGGACCAGAGTCTTGTAGAGTGGGAGAATTATCGTTTTATCTCTGGAGTTGATCCCCTTTTTAATGCATGCCAATATTCTGTTTGCTTTGTTAGCAGCAGCTTGGCATTGCATGCCATTGCTGAGCCTATCATCTACTAGGATCCCCAGGTCCTTTTCCATCCTAGATTCCCCCAGAGGTTCTCCCTCCAGTGTATAGATTGCATTAATATTTTTGCCACCCAAATGCATTATTTTACATTTTTCTACATTGAACCTCATTTGCCATGTAGTTGCCCACCCCATTAATTTGTTCAGATCCTTTTTGCAAGGTTTCCACATCCTGTGGAGAAGTTATTGCCCTGCTTAGCTTAGTATCATCTGCAAATACAGAGATTGAACTGTTTATCCCATCCTCCAGGTCATTTATGAACAAATTAAATAGGATTGGTCCCAGCACAGAACCCTGGGGAACCCCACTACCCACCCCTGACCATTCCGAGTATTCCCCATTTATCACCACCCTCTGAACTCACCCTTGTAGCCAGTTTTCAATCCATGTACTCACCCTATGGTCCATGCCAATGGACCTTATTTTGTACAGTATACGTTTATGGGGAACTGTGTCAAATGCTTTTGCAAAATCCAGATACACCACTTCTACGGGCCTTCCTTTATCTAGATGGCAACTCACCTCCTCATAGAAGGTTAGTAGATTGGTTTGGCAAGAACGATTCTTAATGAATCCATGCCGATTACTGCTAATGATACCGTTCTCATTACTAAAATCCTGTATATAGTCCCTTATCATCCCTTCCAAGAGTTTACATACTATTGATGTTAGGCTATCTGGTCTGTAATTCCCAGGGATGTATTTTGGGCCCTTTTTAAATATTGGTGCTACATTGGCTTTTTTCCAGTCAGCTGGTACCATTCCAGTCAGTAGACTGTCTGTAAAAATTAGGAACAACGGTCTGGCAATCACTTGACTGAGTTCCCTAAGTACCCTCGGATGCAAGCCATCTGGTCCCGGTGATTTATTAATGTTAAGTTTCTCAAATGTTATTTTAATTCTGTCCTCTGTTAACCATGGAGGTGCTTCCTGTGTTGTGTCATGAGGACAAACACTGCAGTTTTGGTTACTGAAGCCCCCCGATTCACTCGTGAAGACTGAGAAGAATAAATTCAATACCTTCGCCATCTCCCCATCCTTTGTAACCAGATGTCCTTCCTCATTCTTTATGGGGCCAATATGGTCTGTCCTCCCTTTTTTACCGTTTTTCATACTTAAAAAATTTCTTGGGATTTTTTTTGCTCTCCTCCGCTATATGTCTTTCATGTTCTATCTTAGCCGTCCTAATTACACCCTTACATTTCTTGTTGCATTCTTTATAAAGTCTGAATGCTGAGGATGATCCCTCAATCTTGTATTTTTTGAAGGCCTTTCTCCTTTGCTTTTATATGCATTTTTACATTGGAGTTAAGCCATCCAGGACTTTTATTCGCTCTTTTAAATTTATTACCCAATGGGATACATTGGCTAATGCCCTTTAATATGCTCTTAAAGCAAACCCATCTCTCCTCCATATTCTTTGTTCCTAATATGTTATCCCAATTTATGCCTTTCAGCAAGGTTTGTAGTTTAGGGAAGTTAGCTCTTTTGAAATTCAATGTTTTTGTATTCCCTCTGTTTCCTATTTGTGTGATTTATGCTGAAACTAATTGACCTGTGATCGCTGTTACCTAAATTGCCCCGTATTTCCACATCCGTGATCAGGTCTGTATTGTTGGTAATCAGTAGATCCAGTAATGTTTTATTTCTAGTTGGTGCGTCTACCATCTGACCCATAAAATTGTCCTGCAAGACATTAAGGAACTGGCGAGCCTTAAATGAATGTGCGGTTCCCTCCGCCCGGTCTATGTCTGGATATTTAAAATCCCCAATTATGATAACACTTCCCATCCTTGCTGCTAATCCAAATTGTGATAGATCTGTCTCCACTTCCTCCCTCAGGTTAGGGGGCCTATAGCATACTCCCAGTATTATTTTCCCCTTAGCTTCATCCCCTTGGAGCTCTACCCGTAAGGATTCCACCTCCTCCCTAGCTCCCTCAGTGATGTCATCTCTCACATTCACTTGTACATTGTTCTTGATATATAGGCATACCCCTCCCCCTTTTCTACCCTCTCTATCCTTGCGGTAAAGGGTATACCCTTGAATGTTTGCCAGCCAATCATGAGAGCTGTTGAACCAAGTCTCTGAAATTCCCACAAAATCCAAATCCCCCTCGTACAACAGTATCTCTAGTTCACCCATCTTGTCCGCCATGCTCCTGGCATTGGTGGACATGCCATAAAGTTTAGACTGGTCCCATATTGTCCTCGTATTGGGTGTTTCGAGATTGCAACTAGGACTTGCTACTATACTTACCTTGTGTTTTTGTGCTTTGGTCAACCTACCACTAATGCCCCCAATACTACCCTCTGGAATATCTTCCGCACTGACTATTTCTACCTCTGGACACCCCCCCATCGCCTAGTTTAAAAACCCCTCTAACTTTTTGGCCATCTTCATTCCCAGCAGATCTGCACCTTCCTCAGTTAGGTGCAGTTCGTCCCATCTATAGTACCAGTTATCGACTGAGAAGTCGGCCCAGTCCTCCAGGAACCCAAACCCCTCCTTACTACACCAGCTCTTCAGCCACTTGTTTACTTCCCTAATCTCCCTCTGCCTTTCTGGTGTGGCTCGATGTACCGGTAGTATTCCTGAGAATACTACCTTGGAGGTCCTTTTCATTAATTTAGCTCCTAAGTCCCTAAAATCGTTCTTTAGGACACTCCATCTGCATCTGACTTTGTCATTGGTGCCAACGTGCACCATGACAGCTGGGTCTTGCCCAGCCCCTCTCAGTAATCTGTCCACAAGATCCATGATGTGCCGAACCCGAGCGCCCGGTAGGCAACATACAATTCGGCGCTTCAGGTCTTGGCTACAGATTGCCCTCTCTGTCCTTCTAAGAATTGAGTCCCCTACCACCAGAATCTGTCTTTCCTTTCCCTTCGCTGTCCCCCCACTCTCACTGGAGGAGTTCTTCCCCCGGCAGCTAGGAGAGTCCCTCAGCTCCAGCAGTGCTGGTCCCTGACTGGTTTCAGGTGGCTCAGCAAGAAGAGATACCGCCAGACACATAAGAGGTTGAAGGTTCAGACCTGCCTAAAAAAAATCATGTTTCTTCATAAAGTTTGGCCAAAATTTATTCTGCTACATGCCTTTGGTTAAAAAAAAAAAAAAAAATCCAATAAATGTATTTAACTGTGGGTATAGAATTGGGTATATTGGATTGTACGATATTTTTTATTATATTTATTTTATTTTTTTTATGGTTGAACTGGATAGACTTGTGTCTTTTTTCAGCTTACTAACTATGAAACGAAGTATATTGATTGGTTTGCATGAAAGTCATAGTGTCTACAAACTATGTTATATATACTTGAATTTTTTTTATTATTTATTATTATTATTATTTTTTATACAGGTAAGGACTAGTAGGACTGTGATAATGTGGTGAGCAATCTGACACTAACTGACACTGAGTAGGAACTGACTAACTGATGCCGACATCACCAGTGACACTAGTACAATGATCAGTGATACTATACGCTGTCACTGTACTAATGACACTGGCTGGGAAGGGGTCAACATCTTGGGGTAATCAAGGGGTTAAGTTTGTGCCTAATAAGTGTAATGTTTGTATTATGTGCTGCTTTTTACTAAGAATCTCTTTGTTCCGTCTCCCTGCTTTGCAGAGAGAAGAAACAAAGAGATTGTTCCATCCGTACAGAGCTCTGTGTTGATTATCAACACAATATTCTGGGCTGTGATTGGACACAGCCGATTAGCAGGTCCCGTGGGTGCCCTGTTTTTGGAAGAGGCCAACGACGTATAGGTATGTTTCTGTGCCTGTAGGAGCTGCCCATTCGCAGTACAATGCAGACGGGTGGTCCTGAAGAGGTTAACTCTAAACATTGATGTCAGTGGACACAATAATCCCCAACATTGGTGGCAGTGAGTGCAGTAATAACCCACAATATTGTTGGCTGTGGATGTAATAATAACCCCCATCATTGGTGTCAGTGAGTACAATATTAACCCCCAGCATTGGTGTCAGTGGAAACAATGATAACGCCCAACATTGGTGTCAGTGAATGCAATAATAACCCCCAACATTGGTGTCCGTAGACACAATAAAAGCATCACTTTCTCCCTCTCCCCAGAGTGGGGCTTTACCTGTACTTGGGCAGAGATAGCTCTACCTCCGTAAAGTCTCTTTCAGCACCCCGCTGCCACTCTACCTTCTATATGGTGCCCAATAGCCCGTCAACCACATGCAGAAGGCTGGTGTTGGGCAATAGGACTATAGATATTCAAATATTTCCATATTCTTAATAAGCAAAAATGAGCTTTTAAACAAGTAGCAAATCCACCCTAAATTTACAACAGAATTAACAAAGGCTTTCAAGTAATTCTTTGAGCACTGCTGGTGGGGCAGGACAGGCTGAGCTAAGCTTCTGAGAGAACAGCTTTGATGAAATCAGTGCTTCTGCTGTGAACTTTAAAGATGAACTGCTCCAGAGTGCCAGTGACTACAGAGGTCAACAAGGGCTTGTTTTATTACTCATTAACTATGTGTTAAAAATATGTAAAAACATGAATGTCCATAATCTGGCCACATCTGGCGATGTAAAGATGCTCAGTTAAAAAAATATACTTTTTGCAATACCTAATCCTAATTAAAGATTAAAAAACAATATTTTTTTTGGTATTCTCGAAATTTTCAGGATGTATTCCTTTCTTTTAGCTTTGACTTCACTTGCTGATTTTGGTGCAGTACTTGTCATTTTGGTATGTACATCAGTATTCTGTATTGTCAGCATTGCTTTTATTACCAGTATATTGAACTGCTTGTTTATCCGCACCCTGGTGCTACTGTATGTGCATTATGAGAGCTGTATCCATTTATTTATTCTAGTAAAACAAGTAGCTTTCTTTCATGATGGTGTATTCATTTATTATTTCTGAAACATTCTGATGTCTCTTTTGTTGGAATCCTAAGGGCCATATGAAAAGGAAAATGGAAATGTATGCACAATGTTTTTTTTTTCAGCAGCACAGATCATTCTTTACAACTTCAACAATATCTTGGCTGACCTCAGCTTTCAACAAAGTCATTTAACTATTGCTTGCTATTAATTAACCTGGTAATTGGGCTATAATGATATGTAAGTTCCCTCTAAAGTGTTTTCACATCATAATGCAACAGAGAGTCATTTGCGAGTCTAGTTTTGATTATGATAAAAAAGGGCAGATGTAGCTAAGCAGAGGATATCTTTTGAAAGAATTTTAGCCATATCTATAGAGCAGTATTATGAGTCTGAATATATAAGCTGCTTCTATTGATTACTCCTTCGAGACTGTCCAGCACAGTGTGAGAGCTGAAGGCTCACTCCCAAATCTGAGTCAATTTATTTTAATGGTTTGCATTGGTATAAGACAATTCAGGAAAACTCGGCTCCTACCTGAATAGGGTTCTAGATTATAAGCAGTCCATTGTCCTATAAGGTGGTAAGGCAGCCAAAATTGCACTGGACTTGAATGCCTTAGATTGAGTGACATGATTATTGGTGATAGATTGTGAAAGCTTTACTGCTTACCATTGGTTTCAACAGGAGGAGAGCTGCTTCTTGCAACTGAAAACAGCAGCAGATTCCGATAGACTGGCAGTTGCCAATTGAAAAACATGAGGGAGTGCAAAAAGTGTGCCCATAGTTGGCAACTAGAATTCTTATTTAGTTCCTAAACCTGGACTACAGAAATGTCAGGTGGAAGCTGATTTGTGCTATAGTAAACAAGGAACCTTTCATACATTGTCCTCATTGTTTTTCCCATGTTTTTTTGACAACAGTCAGCAACCATAGCAAATAAACAGAATTCTGCTACCATTCCTAGAATCCTTCAAAGTATGCTTAGCCAATGGGAAGCCTTCCAATCACATCATCCTGGATTTGCTTGGGTGGCCTAGTTTAGTGATTACTGCCCACCTTGAGGTTAGGGACTTAAAGTGGAACTTTAGTCAGAAACTCCTGCAAGATCACATCAGGTTGGCCCCTTTTGCAGGTATAGCTATGTAAAACATTAAAAAAAAGTGCCTATAATGTTTAAAATCCAGTAATACACTGTCTCACCCTGCTCTGCTCATGCTTAATTGCTCTCTATTTTCAGGCAGTGCTGAATTTGTAGAGGCCAATCTGCTGACAGCCTTTAAGAGGTGTTCTGCCTCCCCCTACGAAAAATTAAAAGTCAGCAGCTACAAATACTGACATCCATGGACGTCCTTTCGTGAGTGCGTTGCGGCACGCAGTTGGCACACTCTGTGGTCGCTAAGTCCTTTGGACTCAGCTGATCACAGATTGGGGTAAAGGGCCAATCACAGCAGCCCTTTACCATGTGATCAGCTGTGTCTAAACACAGCTGATCATGGATGTAAACATAAGCTGATTATCGGCTTTTCTTTCCTCACACGGACAGCGTGAGGAAAGGCGAAGAGAGCCGACAACCACCTTGTATTAAAGAGACATCTACACTGATAATCAGGGCACTGATTATCAGTTTCCTGATTATCAGTGCAGTCCCAACAGTGCTCAGTAGTGCTGCCAATCAGTGCTGTCAATCAGTGCCCACCAAGGCTGCCAATCAGTGCCGCCTATCAGTGTCACCTATCGGTGCCACCTATCAATGCAACCTAAGTGCACACCAGTGCCGGTTCATCATTGCCCATCACTGCCACCTATTGGTGCCCTTCAGTGCAGCCTATCAGTGCCCATTAGTGCAGCCTCATTTGTGCACATTAGTAAAGAAAAAAAATTACATGTCTGCAAAATTTTATAACTATGAAAAAAAAAAAATCATTTTTTTTTGTTTGTTTACCAGAAAATAAAAACCTAAGTGGTGATTAAATACCACTAAAAGAAAGCTCTATTGGTGTGAAAACAAATGATAAAAATGATATATGGGTACAGTGCTGCATGACCACGCAATTGTTATTCAAAGTGTGACAGGGCTGTAAGCTGAAAATTGACCTGGGCAAGAAGGGGGTAAAAGTGTCCAGTAAATAAGTGGTTAAGGACACGAGCAAATGTGACAATTAGCAATCCTGACATCCCAGGAATATAACTGTTTGTTTTTTGTAACCATTAAACCTTTGGGTTTAGTTCCGCTTAATGATTTACTGCTGGGACTCTGGGCTTCAGCAAAATGGCAGCCTCCAGGAAGAAGAAACAAGAGCAATGCTGGAGACAATGTGCAGCACACAGTAATTTTGGTAGTATAATTATTAATATGGAATGTATGTTTCTTGCTAAAGAACATTATTCTTTATCAAGTTGTTACGAGTAAAGTTCCGCTTTAACATCACGGCTAAAATTTTAATGCATATGCCTTTAAGCAATTATATTAACATAACAGCAACTGAACAATTAGAAGAAAAAGTTTAATTTAAAAAAAAGCGTGAATTCTGGATTGTAACTCGCCATACTATAAAAAATATTGCCTCAGATAATTTATAATTGTGAAAAATTGGCACTGCAAGCAGCTTTTAACAAAGGTCAAGAAAAAAATTAAGTAAAATGTTTTGTTTTGGCAAATATAGTCCACTTGCATTTTGAGATCCAGCCTGTGTATTTCTCTCAGCACTTTTCTTTGAGAATGAGGGACTCTTTCTCCAAAAAACAGAAGACTTGCCTTCTGGTGAAGGCAGTTGTCTATCCCCTGACCCCAAAATACTTGTAAATGGGTTCATTGGACTTATTCACTAAACCTCCACTGTAATAGTTAAAATTAGAAATACCAACATTACTACATTTCTTTACTAGAAATAAAAACAAATCCCTTTCCTTTTTTTTTGCCACCTCAGTGATTCCATTAGAGACTTCCTCCACTTTATCAGTGTCATTTCTGTCTCTTTTTTTCACATCATGTGTAGCTTCTATGCAGGTATACAAAACATTTATTATCTTAAATCCAATACGAAATTTATCAAAAAGATCTTTCTTCTTATTTTCCCAATCACCCCCCTCCCTCCTCCTCTTCCACCCCCCTCACCCCCCCCACCCCACCCACCCCCACCTCCGTGCACACCTATCTAATATCCCCCTCTTTATTCAAATCTAATTTTCAGCCCCTCAGTAATACTCCATGAATTTTTAAAGTCCTTCCAACTTTGCCAGATGTTTTCCCCTACTGTTGCAGCCTTTTCTCCATACCTTCCTTCCTCCATAAATCGAATACCTTCCACTGCATCCACCCACTTCCATATTAATGGGCATTCAACCTTTAACCACTTTTTTGGGATGATCTTTTTTGCCGCGTTCAGCAGGTGTGGAACTAGACAGTTTTTATACTTTTTTACCTCCCCTTCTATTCCATGATGTAATACTAACCAGGGGTCTGCCTTTACTTCTGTCTTAGTTATTTCTTTGATATACCTCAAGATTTTTACCCAGTAGTTTTTAATTCCAGGGCAATCCCACCATATATGGGCCATATTACCTATGCCTTTACATCCTCTCCAGCATTCCGATGTTTTATCCTTTTGAAATTTACAAGTTCTATCTGGGGTGGCGTACCAGCCCGATAAGATTTTATAATTTAATTCAGCGACATTGGTGCCCATCGACAAACCATGGACCAGTTCCATTACTTTCCTTAACCTATTGCTGTCTATCTGCAATCCTAATTCTTTTTCCCACTTTGTGATAAATGGTGGTACCTTCCCGCTACCCATCGTCAATCCTATTTTATAAATTTTAGATATTATGCCTTTGGTGCTATTTAGCATGCATAACTTTTCCAGTTCTGATAGCTCCTCCCCTGACCTTATTGGCTGAGGGAGTCGGTTGACAAAATGGCTTAGCTGAAGGTATCTCCAACGATCTAACACCCATGTTTCTTTATTGTGCTCTAATTCATTTAATGCCACTATCTTCCCTTCTTTTATTATGTCTCTCAACACTACTCTTTCATTTTTTATCCAACCCCCACCAATTTCCTTTTTCCCCGGTGCAAAATAATCATTTTCCCACAGTGAGATTAAGGGGGAATTATATTCCTTATTTATTTGTGTATATACCCTGTCCCAGGTTCTCAGAGCTACTTTTGTCAGTGCGTGTGTGTTACTATCTAATACTCTATAATGTGGGGGATTCCAAATCATGTGTCCTAAATGTGCTTTACTCAAACTATTTTCTATTTTCACCCATCTTTTCTGTTTATTTTCTCTGTTCCATTCAATCGCTCCAGACACCAATATCGCTTTATAATAGCCCTGTATATCTGGCAACGCCAGGCCTCCATTCTTTTTTTCCTGTTTTAAGATATCAAACGCCACTCTCGCCCTTCCTTTTTTCCAAACTGTTTTCATAATAATTGATTTAAGTTTTCTAAAATAATATTGAGGGATATCTAGTGGGAGCATCTGTAGCTTATATATGATCTTAGGTAATAATATCATCTTTATGGCGTTTATGCGTCCAAGCCACGAAAATGGTTTGTTCATTATCTTTTTACTTTCAGCTTTTATTTCCTCTAACAATGGAATGAAATTTGCTTTATATATCTTCCCCAATGAATTTGCTAGCTTTATGCCCAAATATTTTATTTCTTTTTTCCATATAAAATGAAACTCCTTTTTTAACTTACTTTCCTCCTCTTTGTCTAAGTTAATATTTAGAATTTCTGATTTTGCCAAGTTTATCTTGAAGTTTGACACTTCCCCATACTTTCTCAAAACTTTAAGTATGTTTGGCATAGTAATTCTCGGCTTGGATATGAAGAGTAAAATATAATCGGCAAATGCCGCCACCTTATGCTCTTCGTCCCCTACCCCGAAACCCCCAATATCCGGGTCTCCCCTTATCACTCCAAGGAGAGGACGAAGAGCAAAGGGGACAGGGGACACCCCTGTCTCGTCCCATTTACCATCACAAATGTCTCTGAGAGGGAGCCATTGTTTTTTATTGCGGCCGTAGGATGACTATACAAAGCTCTTATCCTGTTAATCATTTTCTGACCCATTCCGATGTATTTGAGGGTTTGGAACATGAACCCCCAGTCTACTCTGTCAAATGCTTTTTCAGCATCTATAGACAAGAGCAGACCTGGGGGTCCCTTGTCCCTGATATGCTGCAGCAGAAGGAGTGCTCGAACCCCATTATCCCTCCCCTCTCTCTTAGGGGTGAACCCCACTTGATCCGGATGGATCCATTCACTCATTCTTTCAGGCGATTCGCTAATACTCTAGCATACAATTTTACGTCTGTGTTTATGAGTGATATAGGTCTATAACTTGAACAGATCGTGACATTTTTTCCCTCTTTTGAAATGACCGTAATCTCAGCTTTGAGGGCCTCTCTGCTTAGCTCAAAATCTATCCCTAAGCCGTTCATGTATTCGCAGAGTCTCGGGACTAAAATATCTTTAAATTTTTTGTAATAAACATTAGTGAATCCATCCGGACCAGGGCTTTTCCCTACTGCTGATTCAGTTAATGCTCTATTTACCTCATCTACTGTTATTGGGCTATCTAGATTATCTTTATCATTTTCTGTTAATTTGGGGAGGTTAGCTTTCGTTAGGAAATTTGCTATCTTCTTTTGCTGTACCCCGTCCTGCTTTGTATCTTTGCCTACTGAATATAGGTCCTTATAATATTCTCTGAAGGATTCCCCTATTTCCCTCGTTGTATGGACCATTTCTCCTTTGCTATTTTGGATTTTTTCTATATAATTTCTGTTTTTTTTCTTTCTCAAGACTTTTGCCAGAAATCTACTGCTCTTATTTCTTCCTTGATAGTTTTCCCTTCCTACCTTAAAAAGTGCTTTTTTTGTTTCTATATCCATACGGTCTTTTAGCTCCTCCCTTTTTAGGACTAACTTTTGATATGTTCTCTTATCTTGGCCCAATCCTTCCTTATGCTCCTGTTCCAAATTATATGTCTCTACCGTTAGTTTATTGATTTGCTCTTTTGCTTCTCTTTTCCTTCTAGCTCCCATTTTCATAAATATCCCCCTAATATAAACCTTATGGGCTTCCCACAGGGAGGACCCCAATATTTCTCCGGTATCATTTATTTGAAAATAGTGATTAAGTTCCTGTTCAATTATCTTTACATTTATTGCCTCTTGTAAGAGATCTTCCTCTAATCTCCAACCTGCTCGCCTTCTCTGGGTTTCTGAGACATGCATAGCCATCCTAACAGGAGCGTGGTCCGACAAAGTAGTGGCCTCTATCTTAGATTCCACCACTCTGTCTAAGAGCGAATGTTCGATCCATATATAATCAATCCTAGAGTACGTCCCATGCATCGGGGAGTAGAACGAGAAATCTTTCTTATTTGGGTTCATAATCCTCCAAATGTCTACCAGTTGACAGGAATGTAGCTTACGTTTCAAATTTCTCAATCTCTCGCTCATTTTCCCCGGCGCACGGGACGTACTGTCTACTTCCGGTACCATACATAGGTTGAAGTCTCCCATCACAATCAGACCCCCTTCTTTAAACTCCATTAGTCTTTCCAGTGTTTTCACCAGGAATCCACTAGCCTCTATGTTTGGCGCATATACATTGGCCAGGGTACACTTCCATCCCTCCAGAGAGCCCTTCAAAAAGATGCATCTCCCTCCCGGATCCACCAATCTCTCCTTTACTTTAAAATTCACTCCATTAGCTATTCCAATTGCCACTCCTCTCCCTCTTGTTGTTATTGAATCCCCATAGAACCAGTTTGGAAAAACTTTTGACCATAACTTAATCTTTGAGTAACACGTTAAATGGGTTTCTTGGAGGAACACAACCTCAGCTTTGTATCTCTCCAATTCCCCCAAGATCTTATGATTCTTCGTAGGATTATTAAGGCCCTTTACATTGTATGTCAAAAAATTCAACTTCCTCATCTACTCAGTATTTTTTGTTGGAACTGCATTACTGAACTAAAACTAGATTTCCTTTCCCTTCTTTTTTCTTTATCCTTTTTTCTTCCCTTTTCTCTTCCTTGTGCACAGAGTTCCCCTTCTCCCACCCCCCCCTCCCCCCAGCCATTCCTTGGCTCCCCATTCGCCAGGTACCATGGATACCATGGAGCTGACAAATCTTTTGTTGAGGTGCAAGTCTGAGTGTGCCCCCTACCCCCTTCGTGCATGGTATTTTAAGCCGAAAAGGGGTAGTCCAGTGTCCACGTTCTCTCCTCCCCCCCCCTCTAGTTTCCCCTCCCCCCCTAAGTCCAAAACTCCCCCCCATCCTCCCCACGCTCCAGATCATTCTTCTATCCAACCCGGCAATTCTGGATCTTTCATTTCCAGTTTTCTGCAAAAGTCCTTCAATTCTTCCGGGAACCTCAGTCTTGCTGATCTTCCATTTTTAAAGCCTATTAGACACGCTGCGAACCCCCAACTATATTTTATATTTAAGTCTCTCATCTGGTCTAATAGAGGTCTCAGGAGCCTTCCCCTTGCCAGAGTTTCAGGGGCGAGGTCTGTAAACACTTGGATCTCTGACCCTTCAAATTTTAATGGGGGTTTATTTCTCATTTTAGATATAATTGACGCCTTATCTTCATAATAAATGAACCTTATTATTACATCCCTCGGCCTTTGGTGCTCTGAGTTGTATAACCTTCCCACTCGATGGATCCTTTCTGTTTTGGGGAATTCCATCACCTCATCTCCTAATATTGGGCCAAGTATTAATGAGATCACGCTCCTCAGATCTTCTCCATTCTTTTCCGGAACAAAGCGGAGTCTTATATTCTGTCTTCTGTCCCTATTTTCCTGGTCCTCGATCTTATATAAAATTTCCCTTTGATTTTCCCTGGCACTTTTTATTTGTTCTTTGAGGTTCATTATTTCCCTTTCAGATTCCTCTGTTTTCCTTTCTGTCGCTTCTACTCTTTCTAGGAGACTTCCTAGGTCTGCTCTCACCAGGCCTATTTCTAATTTGATTGAATTCTCAAGCTTTTTAAACATCTCACTTAGTTCTTCTTTTAAGAGCATCTGGCCGCTTGTTCTTATTTCCTCCACCTGGCTTATTTCCGCTTCACCTTCCATTATAGAATTCTCCCTGGACTGGGCCTTTTTATCCCAAGTTTTATTTGGGGTTCCCCCCTTTCCCTCCATCTTCGATCCTCCCTCGGCCCCTTGCTCTCCACTTCTTGGGCTCCCACCTTGGGACATAAACTGTTTTATCATGCTTCCTGCGACCTTATCCTTGGGGGTTTTAGGTGCTCCCCCTTTTCCTGTTTTGGATGCAGCTTTACTCATCGCTCCCTTCTTTCTTGACCCTCCTGTTGGTTTCCCCAGTTTTGAATCTAGCTTTCTCCGTTCCCCTAAGGGACAAACCTCTTACTGGGGTGTACGACCAAGCAAGGCGTTGTTCTTCCCGCACTGATTACCGGGGTGGGGGGGGGTGAGGGGGTCGCTGCTCTGTGTCGGGTGTCCTGACTCCTGGTCCCTCCGCACACCCGCACCTCTGGGGAATCCCAATCCAATTCTTCCACTTTGGGCTTTTCTATTTATTCTCCCAGCTTTTATAATATCACCGTCCTCTTTATATTTTATTATTCATGCCCTTTAGTTTGCAGTTTTTTTTTTTTGTTTTTTTTTTATATATTTAGTCTCTTATTTATTTGATCAATACTCGTAGTATAACTACTTATATTCACTTCCTCTGTATACCTCCTCTCCCTTTATACAGTGGATGGCATTTTCTTGTTTCCCCCTTACACAAGCTAGCAGGTAATTCCCCTCCACACAGCTTAACCCTTCAGATGTTCCAATAGCTTTAATTACCGTCCTCTTTTACCTCCTGGTTATTTGAATTAAACCATATTCCGGGACATCACAGGGAGAAATGGAGCAGAAAAAACAAAGCCAGAGAGAAATCAATCAAATTCTACATTACCATCTTCTGTGCGTCAGTAGGATTCGTTCCTGATCCTCCGTATTTCACATGAGAGGTGCGGGGGGGATAGGGGGGAGGGGGGCGCCATCCAAACCTCTTGTGCACGCTGTCATATCCACCTACGGCCACACTCCTTACTTTCGATTTCGTTTTCCTCGATCCGCTAAAAAAATCTAAATCCTAAAACCAAATTTTAATCCCATTTAGCAATCATAGATAAATACACTTTAGTGTCTGAAAAATGTAGATATACAGCCCCAAGGTTGTTCTGGACTCAAAAATGGCACTATCTCATAAATGTTCTCAGTCTATACAAATGACAGTTGCCAAAAGTGAAAAAATCAAATAACTTTTTAGATTAGTCCAAAATAATGAAATTCCATCACATAAATGTGTATTAAAAGCTCCACCATTAGTGTCCACAGATCATCCACAAGATGTCTTCCGCTGTGCAGTGCTTGTGATTTCCACTTTCAAAGTGCAATTTATCTCACTCACCAGAAATCAATGCCTCACTTTAATGATAATTGGCACAAAGCACTTTGTTAATATGGTTAGCTCCCAACATTCCATTGATTTTCCTGCTCAGAGTAGTAATACCTCTTTAAACACTATCCTTCTGGCAACCGTCCATAAGAAATCAAGCTGGAAAAGAGTTGCAGACACTGATCATAAAAAAGCACACTCAGTGCTATGATACAGGCATAGATACATCAAATGGAACCATCTTCTCCTCACCACTCAGACTCTGCTGACCCACATAGGACCTCAATAAACTGTCATTGGTGTGGCTCAGCTCCCTATATGCTCTGGGCTACCTCAGTAGCACTCGAATGGTGGAACTTTTAATACACATTTATGTGATGTACTTCCTTTATTTGGGACTAATCTAAACTTCTAATCTAAACTAATAAAACGTCAATAACTAAAGTTATTTGCTTTATTTCACTTTTGGCAACTGTCATTTGTATAGATTGAATACATTTATCAGATATTGCAATTTTTGAGTGTAGCGCCACCTTGGGTCTGTATATCTAAGTTTTTCAGACACTGCTTAAAGTTTATTTTTAAAGGGGCAGCAACACTATTATTGGGGTTTATATTTAAACTTTTTATTTTTAGAATAGTTGGAGGTTTTTTATATGTCAATAATTTATTTTTTGGCTTCTTGGGCATGGTGTGATTGGGTATTATAATCACGGATAAGTATGTCCACATTTCACAAGCTTATTTAAAATGTGTTAACTGCTCTTATACAAGCCAAACCTATTTTTTCCTCCAGAGGTCTTGATATATTTGATATTATGAGCAGAAATGGTTTTCCATTAATTGTCCTTAAAAGAATACTGGCAACTGGCACTATTTAGCCTCCTTTGGCCGTATACAGCAGCTAATCCAAAAGATTGGGCTCCAACCCAAACCTATTCACAATGTGAATTATTGAAGTTTCTATGAAGTTATGGGAATTCTAAAATTATATTTACAAATCTAATTGGTATCTTTTTCTTAAACTTGTTCTTTAAGTGTAGATTTATTCTTCAATATGTTTAGCATCATGTCTCATTGTATACATTTTTCTTAATACAATCATTTTTGTGAATGCGTTGCAAAGTTTCATACCTGGAGATCCAGACAACAATCTCTGTTGCAGTCTGATAACAAAAAGCCATTGCCTTGCAATTAGCAGCAGTGTTGCCAGCCTGTCATGTGCTCTTTCAATAGGCCACCGGGCTGACTATCAGATAGACAGCCCAATGGCCAACTAAAAGAGCTTGCACAACAAGCTGACAATGCCGCTGCTAATTGCAAGGTTATGACTTTATTTAGTGCTGTTAGACTGCAACTGAAAGTACCATCTGGATCTCCAGGTATGACATTTTGCAACATATTCACAAAACAATTATTATATTAAAAAAAGGTTTAAGCAATGAAACATGATGCTAAACATACTGAAGAACTGATTTAAGAAAAACTTTAGGAAAAAGAGACAATGTGGGGAAGTGGCTTAGCGTTGTCATAAAAGGCAAAAAAACCTGGAGCACAACAGGTGGGTAATTATACATAATAATTATAAATAATGTGAAAATAGGGATCATTTGATTTCAAAAGCTGAACTATAATGCTGTGTTGTTCATTTGTTTGAAAGAATTAAATTTTGTCAGATAATTTTGTTTGTCTTGCAGCCCTGAAATAAGTGGTGTGCGGTAACAGATGTCCATGTAGCTTCCCTAAATAAAGTAATTTTAGAGTGTTGATTTCTTAAACACTTTGGCAATTGACCAGCTCCTCAATGTGTTTTTGACAGGTTTCCCTTAATATCGCACTGGAGGCTGTCCTAATCAAGCCGGCAACCTTTATTGGCATGACTTGCGTTGCCTACCAGCGAACATCTGCACATTCGGAGAGATCATTGATCCGCAGTAATAAGGATGAAGATACGGAAAATATTCACAATTTAATTTTAAAGTGCACCTCTGGCAGTCTGACCGGCTCGCTGCTGAACTTCTCCACAAAAGTAAGTGTGCATCAAATGCTAATTATGCTAAAGCTCTTTGTTGTGTAAATAACTTTAAATCGTTTTTAAAGCCTGTTCTCTAAACCTGATATTTCAGTTTGGCGAAGATGCCAGCAGTTTAAGCTACCCATCATTTTGTGGGCTTAGGTTGGAAACTTCCTACGCCACACTTAATTTTTTTTAATGTATTTTTACTACAAAGAATGTGTCGCCTTCTATTCAGGTGATGGCGTGCGGCAAACCTGTGAGCTCCCAAAACAGAAAAACTGCTGTTAGAAATCCATAAGGAAGTTTGTGGGTTATTTAGTTCATCAGCCCCCAACTGTAACTGAAATATCATCTGTGGATGTACTGGCCCTAGCTCCACATTTTTATACCTTTGAGACGCATTTGACATTCTAATGGAGGACAATGAAATTACTCTGCTTTGTAACTAGTGTTTATAACCTATGTTTCTCGATTATGCTGGCAAAGTATACAAACAGCTGGCACTTGAGTTACAGTGCTGATGAAGGATCACTGGGCGGCTTTGTTGCTAATATAAAGTATTTGTGAGGATATTTTTACAAGAAATGACGATTTCAGTATTATAGAATTGATCAATTAGATGCACAGTAACCTTTTTGATTGGCAATTTACATTATGCTAATCAGGACAAAGTAGGGTACATATTCAAAATCACTGTTAGTGGTTTTGTTCCCACTCTGGACTCAAAACATGAACCCTAGTGCAGCACCACCAAGCCATAGTACTGCTCCATTTACCAAATTGTATTGGACTATTAGGGTAGAAACTATTTTTTTCTTGTTGTATCATGTATGAAATTAATCCAATGTAGTTTGCCTGGAGGTGTGTGAAACATCCACTGTGAGACAATCAACGTTTCATTTTGCTGTCTTCTTTAAAATTATTTTATAAACATATTTTAGTATCTCTAGAACCAAAACAGATAACACTAGTATAACAGGCAGTCTACAAAGTAGAGGGTGGCCTGATGTATAGATATACTATTTAAACTAGCCTTATGTGGGAAATACTAATCAACATATAACCAGCAGGGATGCGCTGAACCCATGCATCAAACCCACTGTGGCCTAAAATATAACTTTCAAGTATCTATATATAAAATACATACAATAATGTCAAAACGAGAGAAATCAAAAAGAATTGCCAGGCAAATGGCAATTCTTTTTTTACTTTTCTTTACCCTTTATTGTATGTGTTTTATACACAGTGCCTTGAATAAGTATTCATACCCCTTTACATTTTCCACATTTTGGAAAGGTATTTTATTGGGATTTTATGTGATAGACCAACACAAAGTGGCACATAAATGTGAAGTGGAAGAAAATTGATAAATAGTTTTCAATTTTTTTAAACAAATATGTGTAAAAAGTGTGGAGTGCATTTGTATTCAGCCCCACTGAGTCAATACTTTGTAGAACCACCTTTTGCTGCAATTACATCTGCAAGTCTTCTTGGGTATGTCTCTACCAGCTTTGCACATCTAGAAAGTGACATTTTTGCCCATTCTTCTTTGCAAAATAGCTCAAGCTCTGCCAGATTGGATGGGGAGTCTGTGAATAGCAATTTTCAAGTCTTGCCAAAGATTCTCAATTGGATTTGGGTCCGGACTTTGACTGGGCCATTCTAACACATGAATATGCTTTGATCTAAACCATTCCATTGTAGCTCTGGCTGTATGTTTAAGGTCATTGTCTTGCTGGAAGGTAAACCTCCACCCAAGTCTCAAGTCTTTTGCAGGCTCTAACAGGTTTTCTTCTAAGATTGCCCTGTATTTGGCTCCATCCATCTTCCCATCAACTTTGACCAGCTTCCCTGTCCCTGCTGAAGAAAAGTACCCCCACAACATGATGCTGCCACCACCACCATGTTTCACTGTGGGGATGGTGTGGTCAGGGTGATGTGCAGTGTTAGTTTTCCGCCACGCATAGCGTTTTGCTTTTAGGACAAAAAGTTCAATTTTGGTCTCATCTGACCAGAGCACCTTCTTTCACATGTTTGCTGTGTCCCCCACATGGCTTCTTGCAGACTGCAAATGGGACTTTTTATGGCTTTCTTTCAAAAATGGCTTTCTTCTTGCCACTCTTCCATAAAGGCCAGATTTGTGGAGTGCAACTAATAATTGTCCTAATTGGATTAATAATTGATCTTTGCAGCTCCTCCAGAGTTACCATGGGCCTCTTGGCTGCTTCTCTGACTAATGCTCTCCTTGACCAGCCTGTCAGTTTAGGTGGAGGGCCATGTCTTGGTGGGTTTGCAGTCGTGCCATACTCCTTCCATTTTCGGATAATGGATTGAACAGTGCTCCATGAGATGTTCAAAGCTTGGAATATTTTTTTATAACCTAACCCTGCTTTAAACTTCTCCACAACTTTATCCCTAGCCTGTTGGGTTTGTTCCTTGGCCATTATGATGCTGTTTGTTAACTAAGGTTCTCTAACAAACCTCTGGATGGCTTCACAGAACAGCTGTATTTATACTGAGATTAAATTACACACAGGTGGACTCTATTTACTAATTAGGTGACTTCTGAAGGCAATCGGTTCCAATAGATTTTAGTTAGTGGTATCAGAGTAAAAGGGGCTGAATACAACACTTTTCAGATATTTATTTGTAAAAAAATTGAAAACCATTTATCATTTTCCTTCCACTTCACAATTATGTGCCATTTTGCTGTGGTTTATCACATAACATCCCAATAAAATACATTTAGGTTTTTGGTTGTAACATGGCAAAATGTGGAAAATTTCAAGGGGTATGAAAACCTTTTCAAGGCACTGTAGATACTTATTAAAAGTATGACAGATAACACTGAAGCTATTTCATGGCATGATGACATTGTTTTGGGGGGCTTGTTATATCAAAGAGAATCTAAATGATGACTGTATTAAGGCAAAGACTATACTGATATCACTATCACTTATATAATTATTTTCATATGGATCTAAAAAGGAGTTACGCACAACTCCTAATGTATCATGGCTGTGAAGGAGGGTCTTTACTAGTGTGAGAGAAATAACGTTCTCTGATTTGGAAATATCAGTCAAGGGGTGTGTAAAAAAATGTAATTTATGTACAATAGGTTGCTGACGGTTGACCAGGAGATGCATGTACAGTATTCTGTAATCAGAAGAACGTCATAAAAGCTAGTTGGCAATGCATAAGCCAGGCATGGAGGATCACCCCTAAGTAGCACTGTAGGAGCAACCAAGGAGTATAAGGGTAGTTGTGCTGTAGTGCTCTGGATCAGTAATCCTTCAGGTGGCTTGACACCTCTTGTTGTACCTAACCCTAACCTCAAGCACAATTACTGAAAAGTAAAATATGTAATAGTACACGTTGCTGTCATTTATTTGCTATATAGTTAAACATTGCCATTTATCTTGGGGCAAAAACGTAATGGTCATTCTTCTGTTGCAAAGATCTTCCTGCCAATATTACTTGTTTCTTGCACCAGGTTAACATTCAGTTAAGTGTACCAGCACAAGAGCAACAAGAGCTGATAATCTATTTGCAAACCATGTGCAGCAAATTAAACATTTCTACTCCTGCCTGTGACTTACAAAGTGGTTGTATTCTTGACAGTGTTTATCTGCAATAATGCTTGACATCATCCTTGAGTCTGGTTCCTTGAGAAAAGGACTTACTGATAATTGCATACTAACTGGGCTAAGCTGAATAAGGATTGTCTACTGAGGGGAGCTGCCTATTACATAATTGTTTTCCAGAATTGCTAGTGCAATACCTGGCCCAGCTATGTTGTTGTTTTTCAGTTTTATTTGAATTATGGGTTTTGAAGAGTAAGGGAGGGTTTTTTTTTTTTCCATCTGTGTCCCATTGGGGAGCTTTCCCATAGCCAAAACAGGAAGTGAGAGTCCCTCCAAAGTCATTGTGTCACCAGAACAAGGGTCCCATTAAAATATTTCCTCTCTGTTTTCTTTTATTTTCACTTTCAATGAGAATGGTAAACAGCACAAATAGAGAGTGTAAACCTCTCTAACGGGGGACACAGACAGCAATAAAAACTTTCAGGTGTTCTAATCCCTCCCAACTTTATTCAAAACTTTAAAAATAATTGCCTTTAGTTACACTTTAAGGCTTTTAAACTATTGTTTTGTGTTGGTTTTTGGTTACTATTTATCTACCATATATACTCAAGTATAGGTCAATCTGAGTATAAGTCGAGGCCCTAATTTACCACAAAAAACTGGGAAAAACTTATGTGTCCCTGTGTATGTGTGCATGTGTCCCTGTGTATGTGTGCATGTGTCCCTGTGTATGTGTGCATGTGTCATGTGCATGCCTCCGTGTGGCGATCTCCATCCTCCGTGTGCCGCTCTGCACCAATCAGCCTGTGATAATACCGTTCAGCGGCCATTCTACTATTCAAAAGCCACGCCTCCTCCTTGTCTGTGATAAGCAGAACACTCCATTTCCCAGCAGTCAGGGGTCAGCCTATCACGGACATTCTCTCATCCTCATACCACGGGATGAGAGAATGTCCGTGATAGCCTGTACACTGACTGCTGGGAAATTGAGTTTTCTGCCTATCACAGACGAGGAGGAGGCAAGGCTTTTAAACAGTGGACTGGCCACCGAATGGTAATATCACATGCTGGCCACCGTCTGCCTGCATGACACGCTGATCATGTAGGCAGATGGCGGTGACTCGAGTATAAGTCAAGGGGGGCACTTTCAGCCCCAAAAAAAGGGCTGAAAATCTCGACTTATACTCGAGTATGTAAGGTATATACAATTAGTTTTTTAAATTGACATCTAATCCATGACAGAGGATCCCCAGAGAACTGTGGGATACCTAATGAAATAGCACACCAGATGCTGCTGCTTTGAAGCTCTGGTTTGTCATCCACTTGTTTTGTGTAAATTTCAGTGTGAATTTATTGTTTCATGTAAACAATAGCATTTTTCATCAAAGTGAGAGAATGGAACACCTGAAGGGAACCTAAAGCTACATCTGCTTACTCAAAAGGACACTGGGAGAATATTAATATGCATTTTTTCACATTCACCTGACTAAAAAGGTATTTTGAAAAATGTTTGGTTTGTATTTGTAACCATAATTTAGGAATCGTACAAAACCACCATTCCTTTTTACTTGCAAGGTAAATTGAGTGACTTTTCAAGTTTAGTACAGGTATAGTGTTTGCTGGATAATATTATGGAATGACTTTGTTACTGATGCACAAAAGAGTAAACTGGTGCTGTGGGACATACATGTGGTTTAGTATTGACTGAGAATGATGCCACTCAGTATATCTATGGGAAGACCGAGATATTATCCAGAGCATGTTCAGACACTGAGTTATCTAGGTCATTTCATCACTGTATGTCACAAGAACATCTCTTTTTGTCCCTGACTTTATCAATGCAAAGGCTAAACTATTTGTGATGTTAGTGCATTCTAGCCAGCGTATTAAGGGAAGTGCAGAGAAAATGTAACAGTAAAGCCAATAGCACCCTATTATAAAACATTAATGCTGAAGAGCTGTATCAGCTCATACAAACTGCTGATCCTGGCATCAATTTAAGCAGAAAGTCGTTTCAGGATTGTATAATAAAGAGCGAATGTGGAGCGGCTCACTGGTTTCGTAAGACCTTTAACTGCATTATTTTGTTCATAGACAGCCTTTTACAATCTACTACACTTTGGATCTATCTCTTCATAGCTTTGAGAATTTGGATTTGTATATATTAAAAAATTATCTGAAATATTTGTAATTTGTTTTGCATTGATGTTGATTTTCTTGTTAGCCATACATACAAGAGTGCTTTACCCAGTTGGTTTTGGTAGAGAAGTATTGGGTAACAGGGAAGAGACTCTAATCCTTAACCCAATGGTTTGTTTTGTAATTTTCCTAATCCAAAGGGTTAAAAAATGTAGACACTGATGAATTGGACTAACCAATAGCTAGATTTGGGCTAGAAGGTCTGCTCTGAGGAGCAACAATGAGCATGTACAAGCCCTAAACATCCTCTTTCAATTTGAGTTGAAATGCTTGCAGTTTTAGTGATTAGCACTTTCTCTTCTCTCTGGATGTGGTTATTATAATAACTTTCACCAGTAATCCCATTTTTTGCATTTTCATCTGCACACATCAGTCGCTCAGTGATCACTTTCCTTTCTCCATTAAAAAAAGAATGGTTCATTCACCCTTCCCAATTCACATCTCTGTTGCCCATATCAAGGAGAAAATTTATGGCTGACTTTAAAGGAAAAGTATGAAGAAATTTCTCACCGACTTTGTTCTGCCGTGTATGTAAGGCTTTAGACTGGCCATAGATTATGCAATTTCCTTTCCTTCAACCACGGGTTGAAGGAAAGAAAACGGAAAATTGTATACTCACCTTTCCATAATTTTCCTTCCTTTACTGACGCATCTTCATGGCAGCACACACTGGGTTGTGACTCCACCCCCCAACTTGACAGGATTGGTTAGCTATAAATTTGAAAGAGAGACACCCAGCTTCATTCTCTGTAACTATCAACTAATAAAAAAAAGGGCGGGATGCTGTGTGCTGCCATGAATATGCATAAGAAAAGGAAAATTACGAAAAGGTGAGTATACAATTTTCTGTTTTCCATGACGCATCATGGCAGCACACACTGGGAAATAACTCGCCAGTCGGGTGGGTGCAAAAAAAGTTGTATTTATTTAACATGTAGCAGAAGAATTGGCTCAAATAACAGTTCTTCCGAACTCCACCATTGTCAATTGAGCAAAATCCACCCTATAGTGGGGCATGAATGTATGTCTGGATGACCAGGTAGCTGCTCTGTATATAGTCTCCGGTGAAACCTTGCAATACGCTGCCCATGAAGTTGCCCCTGCCCTAGTTAAATGAGCTTCAATGCCCTCGGGTACCAGAAGAATGTTGAATGGCGTAAGTTTTCCTGATAGACTAGCCACAGTGCGTGGTGCTGCCGTCTGTCCTTTTGTGTTCCTATGAGGAATCACCAAGAGGTTGTCCGACTTTCTAAAGGAGGCTGTAGCCACCAGATAAGAGCTAATAGCAGATTTTACATCCAAGGCATGTGTTTAACCTTGATCGTTGGTAAAAGTCGGGACACTGATGTCCTGGTTGTAATGGAATGCCGTTGCTACCTTTGAAAAAAAATGGTCTGAAGGTCTTAGCACCACTCTGTCACGGTAAAAAAACATGTAGGGTTCAGTTATCATCAATGCTTGCATCTCTGAAACTCTTTTAGCTGAGGTAATGGCGATCAGGAAGGTTAGCTTTGGTGTTAGGTTCCACAATGAGATAGAATTGGTTGGATGAATAGGGGAACGTGACAGTGCGTTCAACACTCTTGAGAGATCCCATGCTGGAAATGTTGGCCTTCTTGGTAGCCTGATTTTTTTAAGCATGCTTTCATGAACTGAACCACTAGAGGTTGTAATGCCCATCTGGAACCTGTCTTTGCAGATAAGGCTGAAATTTTTACTTTGACAGTACTTGAGCTTAGTTCTTTACATAGGCCTACTTGGAGATATTCTAAAATCTGCGGAGCCTCTGGTGACAATGGATTCCAGTTTTTCTGCTGCGCCATAGATGCAAATCTTTCCCATATCCTCCCATAGGTGCTGTTAGTGGTACACTTCCTAGCTTGAAGTAGCGTTGATACTACCTCCTGAGAACAACCTTGCTCTAGAAGCCTATTCCTCTCAACCCCATGCTGTCCAGTGTAGTTTTTCGAGGGCCGGATGAAGGAATTGGCCTTGGTAAAGTAGATCCCGAGACACAGGAAGAGGTAACGAGTCTTCTAGAGTTGTAGCATGGTCGTGAACCAAGGTCTCCTCGGCCAGACAGGGATTACTGCTATCACTGTGGCTGATGACCTCCTGAGCCTGGACAGGAATTGCTCGATTAGTGGTGTCGGAGGAAATATGTATTCTAGTTCGAAGTTCCAAGGATGGAGAAGGCAGTCTATTCCCTCGGCTGCTGGGTAAGGTGCCCTCGACAGGAATCTCTGACCCTTGGCATTCACCGGTCTCGCTGCCAGATCGATATCCGACATACCCCATGTTTCAGCCCAGAGAGTGAATGCTTGATGGCTCAGAGACCAGGGACTGCCTAAGCAGGAACCATTTCCCTGCTTAGGCAGTCGGCCAACAGGTTCTGTGCCGCTGGAACATACACTGCCCTCAAATCTGTTAGATATGTTTGAGCCCATTCCAAGAAAGGGCAAACTTCCTCCAGCAGTGTGCAGCTTCTGGTACCTCCCTGTCATTGGATGTAAGCAACCGCCACCTTGTTGTCCATCCGTATTAAGACATTTTTTTCCCTTCAAGGACGAGCCAAAGGCTAGGAGAGCTTGAAAGGCTGCTCTGAGCTCTAGTATATTTGATGCTACTCCCTGTGCCTGGAACTGCTATAGTCCTTTCGCTGCTTGATCTTAGTAATGAGCTCCCCATCCCTCCTGGCTGGCGTCCAATGTGATCACCTCCGCCTCTGAGGGGACTATGGGTCTGTGCCTCCTGAGGTTGTAAGTATGCGTCCACCACCACACTGACTGCTTCACTCTCATGTTGACGGGGGTCATTTGAAGCATTAATACTCCATCCCACGGCTGCAGTAATGAGTTCTGCAACACTCTCATGTGCCATTGAGCCCACTGGATCACTGGAAGAGTGGCAGACATGGACCCCAGGATGCTTAGACAAATTTTGGCTGGCAGAGACGTTGCTGACATTAACTTCTTAATTTTCTGAACTAACGGAACTATCGTCTCCCGAGGAAGCTGCACTTTGTCAGACTTGGTATTTAGTTCTGCCCCCAGAAAGATCATATTTTGTGTGGGCTGAAGGTTGCTTTTTTCCCAGTTGATTAACCAGCCGAAGTGTCGAGAGCAGTATCTTCTGATGATGGAGCAAAGCTTCTCGGCTGTTCGCCAAAAGCAGTATGTCCTCTAGGTAATGATGTTACCTTAATCCCCTTTTCCTCAGATGTGTAATTACAGGTAGTAGAATTTTGGTAAAGGTCCTGGGAGCCGAATAGCAGGCATTGGAACTGGAAGTGCTAGTGGTTGACTGAGAAACAGAGGAACTTCTGAAAGGTAGGGTGTATAGGTAGGTGTAGGTAGGCATCCAACAAATCTACAGACAGCATCCAATCTTCTACGTTTATTGCCAATAGTATTGACTGGAGACTTTCCATCTTGAAGTTGGAACTGTAAAGCCCTCGCGCTACTATGATAAATATGTGGATGAAATAAATTGGTGAAAACTAGTGTTAACGTGATGAAAACCTAAAGTGCCTATAGTGCATATAAGTGCAATCATAAAATAAATAGTAACTGCCTGCAGCAGAACCTATAGTGTATCACAATCCACTCCAAATAATGATTATAAAAGTGATTCTGCGCTACAGTGTAAAAGAAATAATATCAAATAAAAAATCATTCAATTAATAAATCCATAAAGTGTCAAAGCTTACTAAATGGTTAAATAAATATACACAGTGTTCAAAATAAAAAATCATATATTGAAACAAAGCCAGGGCAGGTGATTTGGAGTGAGTTCAGTCTTTTTACCACATTTTCAAAGGATAAAAAGATAAAAAGTTTTTGTCCACAAACAGTATTGTAAAAAAGGGGGGTTTAAATGTATGATAGGATGCACAAGTAGGGGTTAAAAAGGGGTTGAAAAAAAGCCCACAAGCAACAGTCACAGAGCCCTCATCTTCATACACTGTTCAAAACTGCATGTATTGGTGATCCAAAGTCCGTTGTGTGACGTTATTCCATCTTTCACCACTAGGGGGTCTTCCGTGCCAGCATAAGTGAAATAAAATTAACCAAAGTGTCAGCATATATCCATAAATGAATATCATCCGCTATATTTCTTTCAACCACCAGGGGGTTCTCTCCTTCATCCACCAAATCTCCCAGATGATACTGCACATCCAGCATCTCCTTATACCTTGTATCCTGCGCAGAATCGGGGGGGAGGGGGCAGAGACTGAGAGATACCAGGAAGTGATGTGAGAGCGGCGCTCAGACGCCTTAGCAACTGTTTATGCTTATTTTTTGATTTATCATTGTAAGAGTCCATTTTAAACCTTATAATAAAGCCTGTTTATTCTAACCTTACTACACTATTGGGGCTTTTTTCTCTCTCTCCCACCCTTGTTTGATGCCACCCCGATTCTGCGGAGGATACGAGGTATAAGGAGACGCTGGATGTGCAGTATCATCTGGGAGATTTGGTGGATGAAGGATAGGACCCCCTGGTGGTTGTGGAAGTCGGGAGAAGTCCTGGAGGCAGATATGGGAGGAGGGGATGAGGGTGCTAGAGAGCAGGAGGTCTTGGGAGGAACGAAGAGGGCGATTAGGTTGGTATTTTGAGACTAGGCTAGTGATATAGCTGGGGGCAGAGCTGTGGATGGCTTTGTAACTTATTGTTAGTATTTTCAATTTAATTTGTTGGGCAAGTGGTTTGTGAGGTGGATGAGTCTGGCAGTAGCATTCATGATGGACTGAAGGGGGGATAGTTTATTTAAAAGTAAGCCAATGAGGAGGAAGTTGCAGTAGTCAAGACGAGAGATAACCAGGGAGTGAATCAGGAGCTTTGTGGTTTCATTGGTTAGAAAGGGACCTAGTTTGGAGATGTTGCGGAGGTTGAAGCGGCAAGCTTTGGAAAGTGATTAGATGTGGGGAGAAAGGAGAGTTCAGAGTCCAGGATAACACCTAGCATGCTGACATGTGGGGATGAGTGGATGGTTGTGCCATTGTTCTTGACAGAGAAGTCAGGGGAAGAGGCATGTGGGAGAGGAAATATTATAAGCTCAGTTTTGTACAAGTTGAGTTTGAGGAAGTGGTGTGACATCCATACAGATATGCCTGTTAGTAAGTTAGTGATGCATGAGGAGACTGATGAAGTGAGTTGAGCGGTGGAGAGATAGATTTGTGTGTCATCAGCATAGAAATTATATTGAAAGCCGTGAGAGGCTATCAGTTGACCCAGGGAAGAGGTGTAGATTGAAAATAAAAGAGGTCCAAAAACAGAACCTTGGGGGACCCCGACAGAGAAGAGGAGTGGAGGAAGTAGAAGTGTAAGTGACACTGAAGGTGCGTTGGGATAGGTAGGATGAGAGCCACTGAAAAGCACAGTCACAGAGACCAAGGGAGTAAAATGTTTTGAGGAGGAGGGTGTGTTTAACCGTGTTAAAGGCAGCTGAAAGGTCCAGAAGTAGGAATACAGAATAGTGTCCTTTGGTTTTTGCAGTTGGTCACTTGTGAGTTTTAAAAGAGCAGTTTCTGTGGTGATCTTGATCAGCTTCTCCTTGATCTTCTGTGGCTTGAGGCATCGCTTGAGCGGTCTTTATGTCTTCATGTTGCGGATCTTGACCTGGTAGGACTGCCAGTAACCGCAGCGTTAGTGGTTATGCTCTCTTTTTCTCTCTCTTAAATACTTACCATCAAAGTAGGATAGCTTCTTACCTCTTATTCTGAGGGTGGTCTACTTGAGCAGTGGTCTCCATGAGCAGTGCAACAGTGGACAGGCAGGTTGAAACAGGATAGTAGGTAGTTAAAAACATATAAATAAATACTCCTACATACAGGGAGAGTTCGCAGAAGGTGCAAGATACCTTCCTAGAGAAAAAAAGCCAGTCTCCTGTGCAGCAGAGGCATCCAGATTGCACTGACAGGAGACAGGACAACTGGCTTTTTAAATTCCACCGCCGCTGTCGCAGCGGAAATGACATCACCGCACATGTGCAGAAGCAGTCTGCAGGAGCCAGTCTGCAGGAGCCTGCATCATCTTGAATAGGGGCATTGAAGGCTCCTGGTCACCTCACTTCCTTTTGCGCATGTGTGGAACACAGCGATGGACGCGGCCGCCATGCTTAATACTGATCCCACTGCCTGTGGGACGATAATGCTCAGCATGGCCGCAGAAAAGGGGAAAAAACAGAAGGAGACAACATTGTGCAGAAATGAAGGTAGGAGACCACTGCAAAATATGAGGCTTATTTAAAGCTTACTAATCTCAAAAAAACTTAAATGCCCCCGAGACCACCAGATTAGGGCTCGCTCCATAAAGCTCCTTTAGAGTCTGTACGGGTGCTACTTCCAACCAGGAGAGGCTTGAACCTGGCTGTGGCGAAAGCGGTAAGAGGCGTGCGATATCCATCCAATCTCGTCAGGTGAGGATAAAAAAGAGAAAGAAGCGGGGTGTCTTTCAAATTTATAGCTAACCAATCCTGTCAGGTTGTGGGGGAGGAGTCACAATCCAGTGTCTGCTGCCATGATGCATCAGAAAAATCTACTGACTGTGTTGATGGGGGAATACCTCTCACTACGCTATTGTATTCTGACAGAAGGAGGTTTCCCCTCCGTCAGAATACAATGATTACCACTGGTGCCTATAGCTGTCTGCAATCCTAGTATGAAAAAAAAACAGGCTGGTTGTACTGAAGTTGAGATCGATTTTAGTATAACCAGCCTGCCCATAGATGGTTCAAAATTTGCCAGGTTCCTGTAGATCCAGATGCATTTCAATCTGTCTATGCCTGGCTTTACAGGCATGCTTCTTTCTTATTTTATGACTCAGTCTTTTTCAACCTTTTTACAATAGGGCTACCCTTGAAATAGTTTTCAAGAAACCCATGCTTAGTTATTAAATCTACAGCTCATGTAACATTAGTATGATCAGCAAGATATGGATATAGTAATAAGTAAAATAATGTAGAATGTGACATACAGTATCTCACAAAAGTGAGTACACCTTTTCACATTTTTGTAAATATTTTATTATATCTTTTTGTGTGGCAACACTGAAGAAATTACACTTTGCTACAATGTAAAGTAGTGAGTGTACAGCTTGTATACGTGTAAATTTGCTGTCCCCTCAAAATAACTCAGCACACAGCCATTAATATCTAAACCGCAGGCAACAAAAGTGAGTACACCCTTAAGTGGAAATGTCCAAATTGGGCCCAATTAGCCACTTTCCCTCTCCATTGTCATGTGACTCATTAGTGTTACAAGGTCTCAGGTATGAATGGGGAGCAGGTACTGGTCATTGAAAGTTCAACATGGCACCTCATGCCAAAGAACTCTCTGAGGATCTGAAAAAAAAAAAAAAAGAATTGTTGCTCTACACAAAGATGGCCTAGGCTATAAGAAGATTGCCAAGACCCTGAAACTGAGCTGCAGCATGGTAGCCAAGACCATACAGCGGTTTAACAGGACAGGTTCCACTCAGAACAGGCCTTGCCATGTGTTATATCCTCTGTGTTGTGAGAGACACAAGACTCTGGTCTGGAACAATGGATGTTTATTTCAGTACACACTGTACACTGCAACATGCATCTCAGGACAGGTACATCTTATATGCTTCCTTACATGTGCTCTAAGATGGCTACTATACCCCTTGACCCTTGTCATCACTCCTGGGTGGAGCCAGCCTTAAAGTGACAGTACATGTGGAACCTTTCAGGTATAACACCTTCCATCCATCCCTAAAAAAAAAAAAAAAAATTACAACAAAACGAGAAAAGGCACAAAACATTAACTAATAACTGTCCAATAACAGTCCTCCAAACACAGGAGATGCGCCGGATATTTCCTGCATTCAGATGTGAGACCAAGCTTCCAGGGACAGTTGCGGGGATACAATGTCATCGGATCACTTTCGGCGGCCTCGTCGAAAGTCTCGTAACCGGTCTGGAAGCTGAAACCGATCAGGAGGGCGACAGTGTCGTTGAGGTCGGGCACCCAGCGACTCGGGACTGGAGGAAACAGGGCTGGCCGGAATGGGCACCGGCGGGGCCAAGAAGGGATCCTCCAGCTCAGCGGGTGAACAGACCTCCGGACCAGGGTTGGAGGGCTCTGTTGGAGCTGAGTTCAAAAGTTCAGAGTCCCCCCAATCATCAGTCCCCATGCATTCTGATCCGCTGGGAGCAGATCCTTGCGACACTGGTGGTTCAGCTGGCCTCAGGGATTCGGGCAATTGAAAACGAGGACGCAGTTGGTCTGCATGCCGTCTGCAAATGGAACCATCTTCCAGGCAGACCCTATACATCTTGGGTCCCAAAGTCTCTGCAATGACAGCAGGAAGCCACCGGGCGTGGGAAGCCCCATAAGATCGGGCCCATACCTTTTGTTGGGCTGTGAATCGAGGGAGCTCACCATGTTTGACCATCTTGTCTTGCGACTGCAGTACATGTTCCTGGACTGTTTGAGGACGGAGCATGTCCAAAACAGTCCATGGCTGCCGACCCAGAAGGAGTTCTGCTGGAGTTTTCCCGGTGGTTGCATGTGGTGTGTTTCTGTAAGCAGAAAGGAAGGAGTCCAGCTGCTGGGGTGACAGGGACTGTTGTTTACTTGCAGCCACTGTAGCTTTGAAATAGCGTTTAAAAGTCTGCACAAACCGTTCTGCTTGACCATTAGTAGCCGGGTGGTAAGGTGCAGTCAACTTGTGCTTGATGTTGTGGGCAGTCAGGAAACGCTGAAACTCCTGACTGGTGAATTGTGCACCATTGTCAGTGACGATCTCTCTGGGGTATCCAAACGTAGCAGCGAGATGTAACAGTATGGAAACCGTTGCCTTAGTTGTTGGCTGAGTAACAGGAATTACCTCAGGCCACTTTGAATGGGCATCCACTATGAACAAGAAGGTGTGTCCTCTGATCGGGCCTGCAAAGTCCAAGTGTAGGCGAAACCAAGGAACCGTGGGCCAAGTCCAGGGCTGGACACACCCTCGAGGAGGGTCTCTTGCAGTTTGTGCACATCCAGCACAAGCATTCACATATGTTGTGATATCTGAGTCTAGGTTTGGCCACCACACATAGCCTCTGGCTTTTTGTTTCATACGTGTGCCCCCGGGATGACCAGTATGTAGCAAGCCCAGAATGTGTCTCCGGAGGGTCTGTGGAATGATCACTCGGTCTCCCCATAAAACACAGTTGCCAGCCACAGTTAATTCCATACGCCTACGAAAATAAGGTTCATAATCCTGTGTGACGGTTGCAGGCCAACCGGACCGTACCCAGGAGAATATTGTTTTCAGAAAGGTATCCTTGGCTGTATGGGCTGCTATCTCCCCAGAAGACAAGAAGGACAGGCTGGTGTAACGACAACTCTTGACCGGTGGAGAAGAGTCCATCGACTTCCCTGTCAGTCGGGACATTGCGTCCGCATTCGCATTGGCATCATGACCGCGATACTGGATTTTGTAGCTGTATGCTCCCAAGAATAGGGCATAGCGTTGGAGGCGGGCCGCAGTAGTCTGAGAGATGCCTTTGTCAGGGCTAAAGATCTGAAGGAGTGGTTTATGGTCTGTCAGTATGGTGAATTCCCTACCATACAGGTAAAGATGAAACTTCTTAATTGCCCATATCAGCGCTAGAGCCTCTTTGTCAATGTGTGAGTAATTGCTTTCTGCTTTTGTCAAAGACCTGGAGGCAAATGCCACTGGTTTTTCTGACCCATCTGGTAAGATGTGAGATAGTACAGCACCCAGACCATAGGGTGAGGCATCACAAGCCAAGGTGAGAGGCTTCTGGAGGTCATAGTGCATGAGCATGCGTGACGCCAACAGCTTCCGCTTAGAGACTTCAAAAGCCCGTTGGCATGCATCCGACCAGTCCCATCTTGAATGTTTTTCCAAAAGCTTGTTCAGCGGAAACAAGGTGTGTGCCAGATCTGGCAGGAATTTGTGGTAATAGTTCAGCAAGCCAAGGTATGATCGCAACTGCTGGACGTTGGTTGGGGCTGGAGCTTTGACTAAAGCATCAACCTTGGCTTCCGTGGTGTGTATACCCTCTGCATCCACAAGGTGGCCACAAAACTCCAATTTAGGCACCATGAATTGGCATTTTGCTAAGTTCACTTTTAGACCCTGTTCTTGGAGTCTCTCCAACACAAGCTCCACGTTCCGCTTGTGTTCCTGCTCTGTCCGTCCTGTGATGAGCATGTCATCTAGCAGGCACTGCGTGAAAGGAATGTCCGCCAAAATCTCGTCCATTTTTCGTTGCCAAATGGCTGGGGCGGAGGCTACACCAAACACCATCCGATTGTATTCATACAGTCCCTTGTGGGTGTTGATGGTTAGAAACTTGCGGGAAGAAGGATGGACCTCAAACTGTAAATATGCTTGTCTGAGATCAAGCTTGGTGAACTTTTGGCCCCCTGCAAGAGAGGCAAAAATGTCATCTACTCTGGGTAGAGGATACTGGTCTATCTCCAGTTGGGAGTTCAGTGCCATGCGGAAATCGCCACAAATGCGTAAGTCCCCATTCGCTTTCTTTACTGGTACAACTGGTGATGCCCACTCGCTGTGCTCTACCTTGGAGATGACACCTTGTTCCTCCAGCCGACTTAGTTCTGCTTCCACTCCTGCTCGCAGTGCGAAAGGTACTGTCCGAGCTTTGAAGAACTTAGGCTGAGCGTTGGGTTTCAGCTTGAGTCTTACACAGTCGTGCTTTATTTTCCCCAACTGGTCATCAAAGATCTTTGGGAAACGCTGCTTCAGGGACACCACCCATCCCTCATTATCTCCTAATGGAATTGTAACAGTGTTACAGGGATTTATGGTGATGTCTGGCATACCAAAGTGAGCAATCCAGTCCCTCCCAAAGAGAGGGGGTCCCCCATTTTCTAGGATGTATAATGGCAGTCTCTTTGTCTGACCCTTGTACAATACCTTTACTTTCGCATAACCCAGTGGGTGGAGTATCTGCTTTGAGTATGTCTGCAGTTTGATTGGTGTTGGGCGGACAGTTGTTTGGGTCTGAAGTTGTCTCCATTGTTTCTGGGTGATAACTGAAACTGCTGCTCCTGTGTCTACATCCATCTTGAGTTTCTTTCCCTCCACAGTTACCTCTACAGTCATTGCGGAGGGTGCTGAATGCATATGATGTATGTCTAATCTGTGGAGCACTTCCTCATCCTCTGACTCAGATGATGATGTATATCTTCCCACCATATATGTCTTTGTCTTGGGGTTCAGAGGTTGTTTATCTCGCACCTTCTTGCTACGGCAAACTCGTTTAAGATGGCCTGTCCTACCGCAATTATGACAGGTCTGATCCTTAAACCTGCAGACTTTGTGGTCATGGTCTGTATTGCCACAACGGTAGCAGGCTGACTCCCGGCTTGGTGGGGGTCTGTATTTCCAGTTTGCGGCAGTTGGCTTGACTGCTGTTCTGAAAACTTCCTGTTTCACCTCTTCTTTTCTGCCCTGGGGGTTCAATTCCTCTGTATCTTTCACAGCCATTTCCATCACTGAAGCTATTTCAATTGCCTTTGTAAGGGTAAGATCTTTCTCTGTTAACAGTCTCTTTTGGCTAGACTCACAATTCAGTCCCATTACAAACGTATCTCTCAGTGCAGTAGGTAGATACTCCCCAAAAGAACAGGTAGAGGCTAGTCTGCGAAGGGCGAGCACATAAGCTTTAATTTCTTCACCTGGCTGCTGCTGCCGCTGATAAAACCGAAATCTTTCTGCAATCTCTAATGGTTTAGGTTGGAAGTGATCCTCTAACAGTGTCAGGAGCTCTGCCAATGTCTTAGTTGCTGGCTTTACAGGGGAAAGGAGATCTCTAAGCGTGTCATATGTCTTAGCACCAACCACTGTCAGGAATACTGCTACTTGCCTGTTGTCTGTGATGGCATTTGCACTGAAATACTGTTCCAGTCTCTCAACCCAGGAACTCCAGGATGTCTGTTCCCCATCAAATTCACCTAATGTCCCGATCAATGACATTTTCCTGCTGGGCTCTGTGATTGCTTTTATCCAGATGACAATCTACACTGCCTTTGTCTCTCTCTCAGACTGATAGACACTTTGTAAATCCCATCCTCGTCGCCACTGTTATATCCTCTGTGTTGTGAGAGACACAAGACTCTGGTCTGGAACAATGGATGTTTATTTCAGTACACACTGTACACTGCAACATGCATCTCAGGACAGGTACATCTTATATGCTTCCTTACATGTGCTCTAAGATGGCTACTATACCCCTTGACCCTTGTCATCACTCCTGGGTGGAGCCAGCCTTAAAGTGACAGTACATGTGGAACCTTTCAGGTATAACACCATGGTCGACTAAAGAAGTTGAGTGCACATGCTCAGCATCATATCCAGAGGTTGTCTTTGGGAAATAGCGCTGCTAGCATTGTTGCAGAGGTTGAAGGGGTCGGGGGGTCAGACTGTCAGTGGTCAGACCTTACGCCGCACACTGCATCAAATTGGTCTGCATGGCTGTCGTCTCAGAAGGAAGCCTCTTCTACAGATGATGCACAAGAAAGCCCGCAAACAGTTTGTTGAGGGCAAGCAGACTAAGGTCATGGATTACTAGAACAATGTCCTGTGGTCTGATGAGACCAAGATAAACTTATTTGGTTCAAATGGTGTCAAGCATGTGTGGTGGCAACCAGATGAGGAGTACATAGACAAGTGTGTCTTACCTACAGTGAAGCATGGTGGTGGGAGTGTCATGCTCTGGGGCTGCATGAGTGCTGTCGGCACTGGGGAGCTCCAGTTCATTGAGGTAACCATGATTGCCAACATGTATTGTGACACATTGAAGCAGAGCATGATCCCCTCCCTTCGGAGACTGGGCAGCAGGGCAGTATTCCAACATAACGACCCCAAACACACCTCCAAGATGACCACTGCCTTGCTAAAGAAGCTGAGGGTAAAGGTGATGGACTGGCCAAGCATGTCTCCAGACCTTAACCCTATTGAGCATCTGTGGGGCCTCCTCAAATGGAAGGTGGAGGATCGCAAGGTCTCTAACATCCACCAGCTCTGTAATGTCTTCATGGAGGAGTGGAAGAGGACTCCAGTGGCAACCTGTGAAGCTCTGGTGAACTCCATGCCCAAGGGGGTTAAGGCAGTGTTGGAAAATAATAGTTGCCACACAAAATATTGACACTTTGGGCCCAATTTGGACATTTTCACTTAGGGGTGTACTCACTTTTGTTGCCAGCGGTTTAGACATTGAAGGCTGTGTGTTGAGTTATTCTGAGGGGACAGAAAACTGTTATACAAGCTGTACACTCACTACTTTAAATTGTAGCAAAGTGTCATTTCTTCAGTGTTGTTACATGACAAGATATAAAATATGTAAAATAAGAAAAGTCGAGCTTAAAAGTGAAGAAGGCCAGAATCGAATGTCTCTAGCCTAGAGGGATATATGCACATAAGTGATAATCACTGTGCCTAAAAATTAAAATAGTGGAACACAAGAATTTCTCCCATGTCTACACAAAATGTGAATACATGGACAGTGTTGAAACGTGATAAAGTGACAAATAAATTCCTCAAAACACTCTAACGAAAATATGACAAACTAGCGTCACTGTGAAACATGAATATCTCCAAAAAAAAACATAAAAAATATATGTGAATTGAAAAAACAAATCTTCAAAGTGAAAATAATGTCCCTAATGACAGTACATAAAGCAAAATTGGTAATAGTCCAAAGGCTGAATAAGAAAAAGTATATCCCCAAGTGACAGGTGAATAATAGCAATCTTGCTGCAGTGATAAGGGTGCGTTGATGAACCTCCACCTTCAAAAACTGCTGCCTCTTACCAAAAGATGTTGGTCTCTAAATAATAGGAGACCTTACTGGGCGGATGGCTGCAACCCCAGCTCGGGATCTGTGTGACAGGCACTAAATGTCATCCAGTCTGCGTTTTCTATGTTTAAAATATTTTTTTTGAATTAACAGCCCTTTGCTTTACTAACATTTGGTTTTGGTTTAAATGCTTGGATAGTAACTTATGAGTAGTGTAGTCATGTTTAGAACGCCCTTCACGGACATAGTCTTCTGTGTTTGCCCTCTTTGTTTCCCTCAGGCAAGATGGCGCGCTTATTTCCTCTTTAGCAATGACGATATACCCGGAAGGAACGGGTTGTTTTGGAGCCGGCCGGCTTTTTCCTGTAAACGCTCATTTACCACTAACATTTGTAAGTGCATCTCTGATCTTGCTATTTAATAAATGTAAGGTTTTACGCTATGTGGAGCTGTTTATTTCTTTTTTGGTGACCTATTCCTACCATCCTGGTGCGGCCGGCTGAGGAGGTTTTTGCAGACTGGATGACATTTAGTGCCTGTCACACAGATCCTGGGCTGGGGTTGCAGCCATCCGCCCAGTAAGGTCTCCTATTATTTAGAGACCAACATCTTTTGGTAAGAGGCAGCAGTTTTTAAAGGTGGAGGTTCATCAACGCACCCTATTCACTGCAGCAAGATTGCTATTATTCACCTGTCACTTGGGGATATACTTTTTCTTATTCAGCCTTTGGACTATTACCAATTTTGCTTTATCTACTGTCATTAGGGACATTATTTTCACTTTGAAGATTTGTTTTTTCAATTCACATATATTTTTTATGTTTTTTTTTTTTTGAGATATTCATGTTTCACAGTGACGCTAGTTTGTCATATTTTCGTTAGAGTGTTTTGAGGCATTTATTTGTCACTTTATCACGTTTCAACACTGTCCATGTATTCACATTTTGTGTAGACATAGGAGCAATTCTTGTGTTCCACTATTTTAATTTTTAGGCACAGTGATTTTCACTTATGTGCATATATCCCTCTAGGCTAGAGACATTCGATTCTGGCCTTCTTCACTTTTAAGCGCGACTTTTCTTATTTTACAGATTATGCGGTTTACCACTTTTTAGTCGTAGCTCAAGCAGGTTTTTTGTTAAGCACAGTATTTTATTTCACAAGATATAAAATATGTACAAAAATGTGAGGGGTGTACTCACTTTTGTGAGATACTGTATGTAGCATGTTTGAGAGTGAATTGTATTTTTATTTCCCCTGCTCTATTCCACAACATTTTTTTAAGAAACTGATATGGAATTAGTTTTTTTAAAAACAAGGGCCACAAAGGAAATCAGTATGATTTGTAGTGTCTTTTTACATTGGTAGTGAGTGGAGAAAAGCCCAAGTAAGTTGGCTGTTAGTGTAATTCATTGTGTCATTGATGGCCAGAAAAAAAAGTGCATCTTTTCATTGCTGCCAGTGAAAAAGTATCCCCTTTCATTAATGGTCAGTGGACAAATGCCCCCTCTCATTGTTGCTCAATAGAAAAGTGGTCATTTCATTAGTGGTCAGTGGAAAAGTGCCTCCTTTTATTGGTGGTCAGTAGAAAATTAGCCACTGTCCTTGTTGGTCAGTGAAAGAAGTGAAAACTTTCAATTTTGGTAATGGAAAACATTGTGGACAAAGGTGAAGGAACCCCTACATTGGTGGGGTTAGATTAGCGTCCAGTGGGAGAAGGGCCCCTACATTGGTGGTCAATAAAGAAGTCAGCAGAGGAAGGGCTTCCTCGTTGGTCAATGGAAAGAATACCCCTGAGGTTGCTGGAAAATGTAGTCCTAACTTTAAGACAGCTAAAAGACCATTAATGTCAGTATGACGGACCGCCTGGGTGCTTCCAATAAGATACAGCTTCATCCACTCTGGAACCAGTAATCAGGTATTATAGCTGAGGATTGCACCCAAGAACTAGACAACACTAGCTTAGGTGCAAACTGGAGTTGACTTTATTGTAAATTCACACAGAATGTATTCCACACAAAATCAGGTAAGATCTTGATCACATTATCCTAAACAATGCAAACTGGTTATGTTTATGTTAGCTGTTCATTAGATGTACAGTAATATCAGTACATCGAACAGCTAACATAAACATAACCAGTAAGCTAATCAACAGCTAGCAACTAACAGCAATCTAATTAACAGTAAGCTAATTAGGTGGCTAAGTAGTAACTAGTCACCTAGATAAGCCTAGGTGACTCAGGTCAGTGCCCACCCAGAGAGTTTGGCACCGGTTCCCCAGAAAAAAGTCTCAGGTCTGTCCAAATCTCATTAACCATCTTTCACTTGTGTAATCTGTCCACTAGACAAGTCATCATAAGACAACGCTCGTACAGTGTTCCAGCAGTCTGAAAAAGAGGCAATTAATTTATCTTCATAGATATCTTGAGGGAGATTGTTGATAAATATTTCTGTCCCAAGTAGAGGAGCTTCTCCAACCCAATCTGCAGTAGGACCACCATATTTCCTCTTACAACTAATCTGTAATATTACACCTTCCCATCTACTGCAGAAGGAACACTTTATTGTATTGTCCTTATTCAGAGAATTAATCCAAGCCTCGTTCTTACCGTTGATCATGTTGTCCATCATTAGAGGATGATCTGCTCTTTCCATGGGATCAGAGGCTGCACTGAGTTTTTTTTCCATGCTCTGACCAAGAGAAACAGACAAAATCCCCTGTCAATTCCATGGACCTAAATCAATGGGTATAAGGCTAGCCCCTAGTACCCTCCAACAGCCCCTATCCTGATTGGGTTTGTCACAGTCAGTAATCATTATTTACCTAGGAGTTAAATGAGAGGTCCAATCTGTCCCATGCTGTCCAACAGACTGGTGCTGTAAATCACATCTGTCCTATGGTTCCACAGAACACTGACTGAAAAAGGCTTCCATTAATCATGCAAAGAGCATTCACATAAATAAGGGACAGCTACATAGGTGTATGCACCCCAAAGCTTAAACCCACATGCCTTTCTCTGCAGCCTCAGGCAGGGCTGAGAAAAGGGGTGGACAGGAAGGACGGTTGCCCTGGGCGCAATGGTTTATTGCAGGGATGGGGGTGCCCTGTGCCAGATGCTTTTCTTACAAAGCTGACTTGGAATTTGGTATCTTTGCCCTGGGTTTTGGATGCCCTTGTGCCAGCACTGTGCATGGGACAATGAATGAATAGGAAGTACTATGTGCTGAGTGGCTTCCTGTTCATTCACAAACTGAAGCATAGTATACAGTTTACTATGCTTCAGTTATGAATAAACACAGTGAGTGTGTTCATTTAGAAAATGAAGTCACTGGTAAATTATATATTTGCTAGCCCCTTTCCCCACTCTCCATCCTGAAACATCCCCCGCAGCAGCTGGGGGGAGAGCAGAGGAGGGAAGCCAGCAGCACTGCAAGGGGGGGGGGGCAATACGGGGGGAAGCCAGGGCAATAGTTGGAATCGGCACTGCACATATTGACTAGGGTGTGCCAGGGCACACCTGACACATCCCCTGCGCATGCCTATGGACAGTTAGGCGGTGACTGAACAGGTCTGGGCTGGGCAATGTCTTAATCTCGACACTGACATTGGTATAAAATCTATAAACTCAAGTGGTTTCTGAAAACTGCCTTCCAACAAGTCTGGAAAAAACGCAAACAATGGAATAGGTAAAGTTAAGTAATTCTGTTTTTGTGCTTGCCACATTTATATAACCGCATCAATAATATAGTGTCCTGTCAGCATGGCAGCAAAGTCTTCTGTATTTGGGATGCACAGAATGCACACATGCTGGAGACTGTGGTTTCACTGAAAACCTGACAGGAATCCAGTCTACTGAGAAAACCTGAGCTGACTGAACAAATCACAACCTGCAGTAACATTTTTAAAGAGCTGGAGGAGGTCTGCTTACATTATATGTGATGGTTTAAGAAATTAGGAACAATAGTCTATGTGCCAGCTTCATAATTCTGTCCATCATTCCCACTTGTGTTTGAAGTAAGAACACCAACCTGAAGTCAGAGGAGGATACATATCCGGAAGTTTTTAATAAAAAAATGAATGTTTTCTTTTAGCTCTAAATCTGAGTTTCCTAAACTTTTCCTAAAGTATAGCTATAAGGGAGTTAATTTAAAAAAAAACATTAAAAAGAATCCTTCCCTGGTCAGTTAAATATATTTGAAAAATGGGTGACAGGGGGCGCTGTGTGATTATGATATGTACCTTATCTTAAAGACCATATGGCATGGAATAAAGTGATGTGCAATAAAAGTGCTACGTGAGGTATCTAGTACCTGCCAGAAAAAGAAAAAAAATACTCTTAAGATATAAATTGATTGAAATAAAAAGTGCAACAATATATATGCCAATGTGACAATTTAAAAAATATTAGAAACTAAACAGTGGTAAAGTCCATAACATGAATTGATGGTGACTTAAATCTTGATGGCAGAAAATAAATCCTTCATCGTAAACCTAAAACACCCTCAGAAGTGCTCAGATATGAAAACTGCTCACCAGATGAATATGACCTCTTTAATTAAAAAGACGGCCTAATGCGCTGTAGGGAAATCCTATTAGCAACCCTTGGTTATTGGATGAGATCTCTGTACTGTGTCCTCCTTTCCTCCAAATTATCTCATAAGGAAAACAAAAGGACAATCCATAGCGCAATACGGTTTATTATAAAAAAAACTTATATAAAAGAACAACAGGGAGCCTGCTTACATTCATAGGTGCCTTGGCCTGGCACTGAGGATAGCTTGCATGAATTGTGATATAGGGGCTGCTCACCACTGTAGCACTTTTATTGCACTTGTCACTTTATTCCATGTCAAATATGTCAAATGGCCTTTAAGATAAGGTACATATCATAATTACACAGTGCCCCTGTCACCTATTTTTCAAATTGGACAGTGTTTTTTCATTGTTTTTTGGGATCAGCTATACATATATTACGCCGATCGTTCCCTAGAGAGGTAGAACGGCGGTCTGCCGCTGTAAAAAAGGCAGATTGCCGTTCTGTCAGGCATGGACACTGTTAGCTTGTTTTCCTGCTAATCAGGAACATGGATCACTATGGATCACTGTGTCCATGCAGTGAGCCCATCCCGCCCACAGTAAGCACAAACAGGGAACACACAACCCTTTGATTGCCCCTAATATTAACTCCTTCCCTGCCAATGTCATTTATACAGTGTCGGTGCATATTTTTTAGCACTGATCACTGTAATAATGTCACTGGTTCCCAAAAAAGTGCCAAAAGTGTCAGGTGTCCGATATGTCTGCCGCAATGTCGCAGTCATGCTAAAAATCGCTGATCGCCACCATCACTAGTAAAAAAAAATCTATAAACATGCTATAAATCTATCCCCTACTTTGTAGATGCTATAACTTTCGCGCAAAGCTATCAATATACGCTTATTGGGATTTTTTTACTAAAAATATGTAGCAGATTACATATTGGCCTAAATTGATGAAGAGATTTGATTTGTAAATTTTTTTATTGGATATGTTTTATAGCAGAAAGTAAAAAGTTATATATATTTTTTTTTCAAAACTGTCAGGTTTTTTCTTTATAGCGCAAAAAATAAAAACTGCAGTGGTGATCAAATACCATCAAAGAAAAGCTCTATTTGTGGGGGAAAAAAGGACATCAATTTTATGTGGGTACAGCATCGCACAACAGCGCAATTGTCAGTTAAAGTAACGCAGTGCCGTATCGCAAATAATGGCCTGGTCATTAAAGGAATCGGGGTTATTGCTGTTTTATACTTGCCTAGGTGGGTGCAGCATTGGACCGATGCTGCATCTGTCCCCCGTTGTGTCTGCACTGAGAACCGAGCCATCGAACATCGCCGATGGCTCGGTTCTCTCGGCTCCCCGAGCAGAGAGCTGCTTACTGTCAATCAGCAGTTCTCCTGCTCTGCTCCTCCATGCCCACTGGAGCGCTGAGCTGTGGAGGGGCAGGGAGCGGCCGTCTCAGCCTCTCAGTGGCTCGCTGAGAGGCTGAGACTGCTATCAGTCCAGGCACCTGGTGGATCCAGACTCCCAGAGTCAGGATGATGCTGTGCCTGGACTGATCTGTGAAAACGGGTCACAGGAGTGCAAAACGAATTGCACTCCTGTGACCCATAGGAGAAGCCCAGCCAAACAAGCTCAGGCTGGTCTTCTCCTTTAAGTGGGGGAAAACTTACGGTCTTTAAGTACTTAAAGTGTGTGTCGGGGCAAAGGGAAAATTATTTTTAGTTGGAGGCAGTCAGAAATAAGCAGACACTGCTTGACTTTATCGGATTACTGTAAGGCCAGTTTCACACAGGCTTCAGCTTTGTTTAAGAGCAGTGTGAAAAGCAAGCTCTGACAAAACATTTTCAGAGCTTTCAGCAAGCTTTTGAAGTACCATTTATCTCCAGATTGTAAATGATGAACACAGAATCTAATGGAAGTGTTGATTGCCACTTTTACGGGTTATTAGCAGGTTTTAGACCCCTTTAACACCGAGGGCGTTTTGCAGGCGCTATAGCGTTAAAAATAGCACCTGCAATCCGCCGCGTGTGTTTACCGCTCCTCCACCGTTGCTCCACATTGAAATCAATGGGGCAGCGCTGGGATACCGCTGGCAAAACGCTGCTATTGCGGCGCATGGTGGGTGGTTTTAACCTTTTCTCAGGCCGCTAGCGGGGGGTAAAAGTGCCCCGCTAGTGGCTGAAATGCGCCGCAAATCCGACGGTAAAACGCCGCTAAAAATAGCAGCGTTTTACCGCCAACGCTATAGGCAGCTCAGTGTTTAAGGGGTCTTAGCAGGCTTTCAACAAGCTTCAAAAAGTGCTTAAGCCTGCTACCAGTTTGCTTAAAGTAGCAATAGGGATGGGCCAAACGACCCCCTGTTTGGTTCGCACCACAACTTTCGAACATCTCAGAACCGAATAACGAACCCCATTGAAGTCTATGGGACCCGAACTGGAAAAATCAAAAGTGCCCATTTTGAAGGCTTATATGCAAGTAATGGGGAATACAATAGTTATGGGGGACTAGGTACTGCCCTGGGGGACATGTGTCAATGAAAAAAAAACATCATTTTTAAATGAGCAGTGATTTATTGATGCTTAAAGTGAAAGCATAAAAATTAAAAATGTATTTCAATATAGTGCCTTGGGGGTCCCTTTAGTCTACCTGTAAATATGCACATCTGTACTGTGTATAGAAGCTGCTGCAGCAATAATTGCATTTATAAAGCCAAAAAAAGAAATTTTCCCTGCAAGCTTCATTTATTTTAACAGCTTGAGGGGCCAGGTTGTATGATGAGGTCACAATGTAGTGCACTGGGAACAGGATTAGAGATTTTTTGGATAAATTCTGGTGTCTCTTTCACAGACTTTGGATAAAAGTAACAGGTGCGGAAAAATTGGTCTTTGGGTGTTGGTGGTGCCTTCACACCATAGCCCTATTGAGGTAGTCTTGATTAAAGCAAGAATTGGCTTTGCTGTCAAAAATTGCAATGATATGCACCTGTCAAACAGGTGCGGAAAACTTGGTCTTTGGGTGTTAATTGTGCCCATGAAACTTACACCAAAAAAAGTCTTCCAGATGAAATCAACACCCACAATGCTAGGCAGCCTATAAGTCCTGCAGAGATTCCACATCCCAATAACACTTAATCAGCGACATTGGCATCAGGGGCTTTTTTTATCTGCTGGTAATCCAGGACAGATTCATTTTGATAAATGTCAGACGGTTCACGGAGTTTGTGGACAGACGCGTTCTATTATCAGTAACAATTCATCCAGCAGCACTGAATGATGCAGGGCAGCCCAGCAGCTCAACTGCATACTGGGCAAGTTCTGGCCAGTGGTCTATTCTCATGACCCAGTAAGCCAGTGGATCGTCGACTGGAAAGCTCTCCATCTCTGTTTTCACCCCTAGATAATCGTCCACCATGTGATGCAGACGCTGCTGATGGGATGTGGAAGCTGACAGCCCTGGTTGGCGAGGACTAAGAAATTGTGAAATGCATCACCTAGGCGGCCGCCTTCTCCACCGCTCCTCTTTTGACCAACAGAAGCATTAGATAAACTCCTCTTTAAGGTATCCTCAAGAGATTTCACCTGCTGCACTCTCTGTGGGGACTGGATGAGTTCTGAGACTTTCCAATTGTAACAGTGGTCAAGGAGGGTTGCCAACCAATAGTTCTTTCCTTCTCCTTTACGCCATGTATTCCTGGGTCCTTTCACAGGCTTTGAAGCATGAGGGAGCCCATGCACTGCAAATTTGTGGAGACATGGGAAGCAGACTCCTCGGAGGCACTGAGGATTATAGTATCTGGAACTGCCTCCTCCCAGCCGTGTACTACTCCCAAGGGTTCTGGAGATAGAAAACCATCTCTTACTGTTTGATGTATGTCTTCCTCTGCTTCAATGCCTCCAAAACTGCCAGAATCCTCCTCCTCCCTCTCCTCTTGTGTGTTCTATGGTGTAGGAACAATAGTGTCTGCATAAAGTGGGCCTTGAGAGGAAAGGAAGTCCTCTTCCTCCCGCTGCTCTGCCTTGAGTGCCCTGTCCATAATGCCATGCAGAGTCTGCTCCAGCAATAACACAACAGGGATTGTGTCACTGATGCATACATTGTCATGGCTCACCATCCTTGTGGCCACCTCAAATGGTGACAGTACAGTGCATGCATCCTTTATGAGCAGCCATTGGCATGGGGACAAAAAGCAGAGCCAGCCTGAGCCTGTCGTTGTGCCATACTCACACAGGTACTTGTTGACAGCCCTCTGCTGCTTGTGCAGCCGCTGCAGCATTGTCAAAGTCGATTTCCACCTGGTGGGCATGACACAAATCAGGCGGTTTACAGGTAGGTGGAATTCCTGCTGAATTTCAGCCAGCCGAGTACTGGCTATGTATGACCACCTGAAATAGCTACAGACTCTTCTGGCCTGCTTTAGCAGATCTTCCAACCCTGGGTACCTATTTAGAAAATGCTGCACCGCCAAATTGAGGACATATGCCAGGCATGACACATTAGTCAACTTTCCCTGTCTAAGAGTGGACAGGAGGTTTGTGCCATTATCGCACACCACCCTTCCTGGCTCTAGCTGGCATGGTGTGAACCACCTCTGGGCTTGCCCCTGCAGAAATGCAAGAATCTCTGCTCCAGTGCAGTTCCTGTCCCCTAGACACACCAGCTGAAGCACTGCATGGAACCTTTTAGCCTGACTCATTGAATAGTCCCTTAAACGCTTAGGGAGTACTTGTGGTTCATAGGACAATTCAGCAGAGGGCATGGAGTAGGAGGAGGAGGAGGGGATAAAACTGACAAATCTTGCATCATCATCATCACTAGCTGTATGGAGACATGGCAGCACAAGAAGCTGCAGCACTGAGTCCTGACCTGCATCCTTACGAGTTGCAGAGTTACCCAGTGTACTGTGAATGAACTATATTGTCCCAGATAATGCTTGCTGGACCACGTGTCAGCAGTAACATGGTTTTTGTGGCTGACTGCCTTGGCCAACAATGCCACAACATTGCCTTCCAAGTGATGATACAGAGCTGGAATGGCCTTACGTGAAAAGAAATAGCGACTGGGAACCTGCCATTGTGGTACAGCACATTCTGCAAATTCACGGAAGGGGCAGAATCCACCAGACGGAAAGGCAGAAGTTGTAGAGCCAACAGGTTTTACAAGCTTGCATTTAGACGCTGAACATGTGGGTGGCAGTGACTGTATATTTTTTTTCGCTGCAGCAGATGGGGCAGAGAAATTTTCCGGCTATAATCTACAGCTGGTGGTGTGCTACTGGCAGATGTGCTGCAAGGACCTGGGACACCCTGCTCTATACCATCATCCCTGTCAGTGGAGGCTACTGAGAGATCATGAGGTATAATAAGGAGGTGAGGTGAGTAAGGAGGAGAAACAGAATTGTGCCCCTTTTGTATGGCTTTCAGGTGCTCTTCCCAACGGGCTGAGTGATAGGAGGCTAAATGCCTGGCCAAGCATGTGGTACCCAAATGGCTGGTGTTTTTGCCACGCTTGATATGCTTGAGACAAAGTTTGCAAATTGCAACAGTGCGATTGGCTGCACATGTGCTAAAAAAGGCCCAGACAGCTGAGCTGTGAGAAGTGGGCCAGGAGATCACAGCTCCGCAATGTGATGGGATAGGGTGGCTGCTCTCTACCCCTCCATGATGGCTGCCTCATTGGGGTTGTGCCTCACCCTCACTTCCCTTCTCTGCTCTATCCGGCACCCAAGTCATGTCAGTGACCTCATCATCATTATCTCCTCCATCCTCATTACCAGTGGAGACAACTTGGCAATATGCTGCGGCTGGAGAAACATGACTGCCAATTTGTGTACCAGTGTTCTCCCCTCTCTGTAGGCTCATGTTCCTGCCTTCCTCAACCTCAGAACCAACATCTGAATCAAGTAATGGCTGTGCATCGTCAAGGAGCAAGTGGCGGACCTTGTGTTCAAATAACTTAGCTGACTCCTCCATGGCTGATCCTCGGGCTATGGCAGGAATAGCTTTGGACAAAGAGGCATGTTTAGCCACTCTGGCAGCTGCAGTGGACTGCGCACTAGTCTCTGCTTGGGTGATGGAGGATGAGGAGTAAGAGGATGCTTTAGTAAGCCAGTCCACCACCTCCTCTGCATGCTGTGGCTGGATAGCATGGGCAACATCACTAAACAGAGGAAATTATGCTCTGCCTGAGGACTGACCATGTCCACCTTTGCCTGTGGACACATACACTGCTGGCCCCCTCACAGTTCAATGGGAATGTCTGCCTCTCCTTGTTGTCCTCGCAGACTTGATGGGGGGGTTCTTATTAACATAATGTAATAAAGATGTGGAAATGTGTACGTGGATGTGCTTTAATCAATCAAAAGTGGTGTTTGGTGCTCTTTAACTTGAGTACTCACTACACAGACACAATTTACTGATACACTATAATTTACTGCAGTAAAACTGCACTGATGCACTGCAATATACTGCATCAAACGTGCAGTAATGCACAGAAATTTACTGCTTTAAACGCTCACTAACGCACTGAGATATATGGCGTTAAACTTGCAGTAACGCACTAAAATATACGGCCTTAAATGTGCTCTAACACACAGAAATATACAGAGTTAAATGGCTTGTAACACACTGAAATGTATAGCATTAAACTTGCAGTAATGCACTGAAATATACTGTATTAAACGGCATGTAATGCACAGAAATATACTGCGTTAAAAAAACATGCAACGCACTGAAATACACAGAGTTAAACCTGCAGTAACGTACTGAAATATACTGCGCTAAACGGCACGTAACATACTGAAATATATGGCATTAAACTTGCAGTAATGCACAGAAATATATGGCATTAAACTTGCGGTAAAGCACTGAAATATACTGCGTTAAACGTGCACTAACGCACAGAAATATGTTGCGTTAAATGGCACGTAACGCACTGAAATATGCAGCATTAAACTTACAGTAAGGCACTGAAATATACTGCGTTAAAGGGAACGTAGCACACTGAAATATACTATACATTATATTAGTGCAACTGTTTATGAATTCTTTATTTTCTGTAAAACACTGTACTCAAACACAATAACAGATTTTTACATGACATACCTAACATAAATTCAAAATGGCGACAAACTACAGTACCCAAAATTTTTCATAGGTGACGCTTTAAAAATCAGGAGTTAGTCATAAATAATGGTTTTAGAATTATTACTCCAGCAAGCTTGCATTTGTGTCAGAATGCACATGCATGTGGGATGTGGGGGTGATTTTTTTATTTTTTATTCTTTATTTTAATACATTTTCATTTTTTTAAACGCTTTTTTTTTCTTTTTTTCACTTAACTTTATTGATATCACAAGGGGACTTACAAGCTTCCTTTTTGATAGCAAAAATGGATTGACAAGTCAAAAAGGGGTCTCTTGGACCCCTAATCATTCTTCTGCAAACCCTACAAACAGTACTCAAACAATTGTTTTCCTAACCGTACTAGCCAGAATCTTGGCTGAAGCCGGAAGTGCTTGAGAAATGGATTCCCAGTCCCCATCTGCTCTCCATCCTGACATTCAACATGGATGTCTTGGGCTCCTGGAGTGCAAAGACGAGGCTTGGTTAACTAAAGTGAGGGGGTTAAGGGATACCATTTATAGCTAATAGAAGTGATTGGACCAGAAGTTGAGTTCTATGATATGTAAACAAAAGGCAGCTAGTGCGGAAAATACTTGTGGTAGCAGCAGTAAAAGGGATAACATTTTTGGTAATTCATTACAATCTGTTAATGTACTATGCATGCTATATATTATGTTAATAAATGTCCTCCCCTTTTGTAGGTCAGTGGCCAACACTTTGCAGAGCTGCTGGCTCTCAATTTTCCCTCTCACTTAGAACCCAGGTCCCCGCTCAGAAAATGTTGAGTGGTTTCTAATTGTGATCCCTATGTCAGCTTAGTGATCAAGTGCAGGCTGGATGCTCCATTGATAAAAAAAAGTTCAGGCTGCAGGTGAACACTGCCACATTCAGACTGCAGAGTTTATCTGCAGTGCCATCTATTTTATACCTTAACTGTCAGATACAGTTGCATTATTAAAAATACATTTAAAAAAGTCTATTTTTTGCCTTTTTGACCATTTTGACCATGGATGTTTTAATAAGTTTCAGTATGTTTTTACATGCTATGACAATTTTTAGACCTTGTTGTATTTTTGTAAACCCCTAGTGTTCTTTAGTTTAAAAGAGAAGTATGGGTTTTTTTTTTTTTTTAATTCATACTTACCTAGGGGGATGCAGCATCAATCCAATGCTGCATCTGTCCCCCGGTGCCTCTACACTGAGAACCGAGCGATTAAATACCACTGATCACTCAGTTCTCACAGCTCCCCGACCAGAGAGCTGCTGACTGTCAGTCACAGCTCTCTGCTCTGCCCTTCCTTTGCTCACTGGAGCACTGAGCTGTGGAGGGGGCGGGAGCTGCCGGCTTGCTAAAAAGCTGAGCTGGGTGTCGGTCCAGGAATCTGGCAAATCTGACTCCATGGTTGTGATGGCGCGGAGCATGGACCAACTCTGTGACATCAGCAGAAAGTGGACTTCAACCTGCTCTCTGCTGAAAACGGGGTAACACGAGTGCAAAACTGACTGCACTCCTGTGATCCATAGGTGATGTACAGCCAAACAAGCTTTGGCTGTACTTCTTCTTTAACATATTAAACACAATAACATAAACATTCACCAGTAAACTGTTTGTTAAAATTATGACCCCAGCACTTGCAGCTTACAACTTTCAATGCGGCTGGCTCCTGCTTTTGCCGTGCTTCTTCCCTGAATTTCCAGTCTTCACAGGAAAAAGTTAAAGCGGAGTTCCACCCATATAAAAGTCAGCAGCTACAAAAAGTGTAGCTGCTGACTTTTAATAATCGGACACTCACCTGTCCCACGGTCCAGCGATGCGGGCAAATGAAGCCCCGCTCCTCTCCTCGGTGCTGGCAATGTGACTGTGGACGCCCGGTTGTGGCTTCACAGCCAGGCACACACTGCGCATGCGCGAACAGCGTTGCATGATGTGATTGGCTGAGAAATCTTCTGGGACCTGTGACGTGTCCCAGAAGTTTGCATGGAGGGAGGGGGGAGAGATGAACTTCCGGAGCCCCAGCAGGAAGTGGGAGCTGGATGCCCCTAAAAGAGGGTATCCGCCCCCCCCCCAAAAAAAAATGACATGCCAAATGTGGCATGTCAGGGGTCACCTTCACTTAAGCGGAAGTTAAATTTTTGGGTGGAACTCCGCTTTAACATTGGACAGTGCAGCATCTAGTCAGTCTTTTAGATTGGAGTGGTATTGCTCAGAGCGGCTCCGATCCTCCTCTTCTCGGTTCCCCGGTGGCGATCTTGGCTCCTTCTCTTTTTTTTCTGTCCCCATAGCAAGCCCAATAACAAGCCATTTGCTATGGGGACACGCTGTGCGTGCTCGCTCCCGACCTGTGCGTCTAAGGAGCATCGCTCCATAGACTTACACAGCAGGACTTAGGCCCGCCTTCCACTTCCTCTTCACTGCATTTGATTGACAACAGCAAGAGCCAATGGCTCCTGCTGCTGCTCAAATGCTGTGTGAAGAGGAAGTAAGGGGAGAATAGATGCAGCCGTGCACAGCGCTGATCTCTTCTCCTCTCTCTTACTCTTCACACAGGGGAAAGGGGCCACAGGGAAACTGAAAATGTTTTTTACCTCAATGCGAACAATGCATTAAGGTAAAAAATGTTTTTAGGTTTAGTAACACTTTAAGGTGTATTTCCACTTTTGCTGCCAAATTGGGATTACACCTACTTTATATTTGTTACATTGACAAGGCATAACTTAAAAAATAAATAAAAAAATTCAGCTTACCTTTTTTTTAGATGCTTTATTCTGGACTCTCATGAAAGGAAAAATGCTATATACTCCTCTTTGTTTGTAAGTGGGCCTGGCAGCTGTGCTTGCCAAAATTAACACTGTCTGAATTGTGCAGGAAGATCTTCATTATCAATTGTTACTAGATTTGTCGGTACTAACAAAGGCCTAGAGCACAGATATGCAATTGGCGGACCTCCAGCTGTTGCAAAACTACAAGTCCCATCATGCCTCTGCCTGCCTGTGTCATGTTTGTGGCTGTCAGAGTCTTGCTATGCTTCATGGAACTTGTAGTTCTGCAACAGCTGGAGGTCCGCTAATTGCATATCCCTGGCTTAGAGGTTTAGGAACTGGGCCTCTTGCATTGTATGTTAATGAGGACAGACTGGGGACAGACTTATGCTAACATTGTTAAAAAAAATGACACCTTGTTCTGTGAAACTTCTAAAAGATGAGAAATATTTTTTTTTAAATATTTTAGGCATACTGTGTGAATCAGAACATGTAACAATAACAAACATATTGACTGCAAAAGTGGAAATACGCTTTAAAAAGGGTAGGTTTAATATTACTTTAACCTAGACATGTAAGGAAACAGAATAGTGAGGAATACGAAAAAAGTGGGTAAAAAAATCAAGTAAGAAAGAGTTTAACAAATGGATAGGAGGGTAAAGGGGGAGCAGGAAGGGGAGAAGAGGAATGAGCGAGCTGGAGGAGGGAAAGAGAGTATTTTAATAAATAATGTTGTAGCAAATAAAAGCATTATATGCCCTCAATAAAATATATCAAAATGATTTAGGCATGCAAATTAGTCATAGAGTTATTGTTAAATTAACCGACGCTGCTGAGTTTGTCATGTGCTTCTGAACATCAGTGTCCTCTGGTCAGAAAGGGGTTAAAAATGTATTCTAATAATAAAAATGCAATACAAAAGGTCAGTTTATAAATGTATGCACATATAAAATAAATATGACCAAAAATCATTATAGTTTTCCTTTAAAGATATTTTAATATGTAATTTTGAAGGATTTTCACATTGCCTTACGGCAGGAATGACCCTGGACTTAAAGCAGTACTATGATATCGAGTAAAAACTGTACTCTCAAGAGGCAAGGCTAAGGTGAGAAGTGACAAATCTTCAATGATACTCAATAGAAAATGCCTCTGGGCTTACTTTAAGAAATAAAACACATCAAGGTGTACTTTATGATGGCAAGTTTATTACACAGAGGAATGAAATTCTTATTCTAATTGACTCCTCGGTTTAGATTTTTGAAGTTAATCCCCAACATTAAAGTGGAAATTAAAGCTATTGAAGATTTAATGATAACGCACCAGTCTGAATCTTTATTTCAAGCACAGTATGTCATAGAAAGCAAATATTGCTAAGTTCAATTATATTATTATGCAACATGAGAACACGAAATGCGTACAGTTTATCACCTTAAAATGTGCCTGCTGTTCAGCTTTGAAATTTCTTTATAAAAAGTCTAATTGCGCTATATAGTTAATAGCGTGTACTGCTTTTAAGAAAGTCTGCTGTAAAATGTTGTATGGTACTTTTTGTGTCTACACCTGTTACTTCTTAAAGAGGTTGTAAACCTCCAAAAAACAAAACAAAAAAAAAAACAAACCTGCAAGATAAAGGCATAATGAGTTAGTATGCATTGCATACTAGCTTATTATGAAATACCTTAGAACGATGCCCTGAATTGGCGCCGCTGACAGGGCCGACATCTTTCCCGGTGTTACTTCCAGGTTTGCGGGCTCCGGGGCTGTGATTGACCAGAGCTGCAATGACGTCACTCCCGTGCATGCGCAGGGGAGCTACGGGTCATGGCACAGGCACTGAAGAAACGGCACAAGCGGGCCGTTCATTCAGTATGCAGGCGCCGCTGATGTCGGCGACAGCGTATATAGTAAATGTCTCAGAAACGGTACAAGTTTAGGAGATATTTAAATTCCCTACAGGTAAGCCTTATCATAGGCTTACCTGTAGGTACAATTATGTGACAATGCTGGTGGTTGGATAGCGTCAGCCCTTGGTAAATTCCAAATTGAGTTACCCAGAGCTTACACAGTGCTTTGCTAGTTTGTTCTTGGTAGCAGAATAGAGCAGCAGTGGAACAAAGTTCTCACATACTTACCCTAACTTTGTTCCACTGCTGCTCTATTCTGCTACCAGGAACAAACTAGCAAAGCGCTGTGTAAGCTCTGGGTCACTCGATTTGGAATTTACCCAGGGCTGACGTCATCTAACCACCAGCATTATCACATGGGGCAAGTCCCATGCTCCTCTGTACCCAGAAGTACTGAATATTTTCTTTGTTCCTGGCAGCTTAGTGGAGAAGCAGGAAAAGAAAGGTAAGCTGAGTACAGTATAAATTGGCTGGGGAGGGGGGCTTTAAAGTTAACCTATTGCTTTACCCTGCATGGGCAAAGCAGGTTTGCTTTAAATATTGTTTTCTAAATAGTGCAGTGTTGTGTCTCATTAAATAATGTGCATACAAAATGTATAATAAATATTTCATGATCAAAAAATATTTTAAATTAAAAAATGAAAATGTAAAAAAATTAGAAAAAAACAGTTCATCTGTGTCAATGCTTCCAAAACAATCGCCGCTGTGTGTGTTCGTCCTCAAAAGAAACAATATCTAGTGCACACCTCCACCAGCTAAAGTGCCTGCACACTTCAAAGATGAATGTAAAAGCATAGACAAATCACTCCTCGTGTCCACCACAATGGATCAACTTTCACTCTCCAATGGTAATGCTACAGTCTCCAGACTGCTCCTCTGTGTGGGTAATCAGCATTTGTATTGCCGTCAGACAAAACTTCCTTCACTTTCGCATAAGTGCTCAATGACGCTATTACTTCCATAGGTTATAGACATGAAACAACAAACACAAGTGCCATAGTGTACTCTTTGCATGTTTATTAAAATCCCCCAAAACAAATCCAGTTACAAGATAAAAGCATTAAAACAGCATGTCTCAAATCATCACTTCATTCACCGCAAATCTACACTCACAATACTTCACAGATTCGGCTCCTCCCCTCTAAACGCGTGTCGGCATCTCATTGAACTTCATCAGTAGAATGGGCAAAGCAGGTTTGCTTTAAAGCCTAGGTTTAGTCAAAAGGCCATCCACTGTTGGGAATAATAGAGGTTTTCTATATATATGAATTGAGATTCTTCTGAACCTGTGTGGAAGAACAAAGTCTGGCCAGGTGACTTTCAGAGAAAAGGATGTGTCGGCTCCCAGCAGGCCCCACAGCAGATCTCATAGGAGCAGGATTGATAAGTATAAGACTTGAGATGGGGGCATATTATAGCGATTGTAAAGGTAAATTGAAAAAAAAAATATACCAAACATGTCTATACTTACCTGTGCAATGGAATTGCACAGAGCGGTCGCAAACCTCCTCTTCTGTGGTCCTCTGCCGGCAATCCTGCCCCCTCCTCTCTCTCCAGTGCCCCCATGGGAAGCGGCTTCCCATGAGGTCACTTGTGTGTGCTTGCCCCCTTGAGCCCCGTTGATGACAGCGGAACTCCGCCTCCCCCCCACTCCCTTGTCACTGGCTTTAAATGATAGTACTGTGATCCAATGGCTCCTGGTGCCCCAAGCAAAGCCGGCGATGCCCGGAAGTGAGGGGAGAGAAGGGCTGCATCATATGAGGGCTCAGGTAAGTATGGGGGGGAAGCATGAGGGGGGATGCTGATGCCTAAACATTTTTTGCCCTAATGCAAGGAATGCATTAGCGAAAAGATGTTTAGGCTTTACAACCAATTTAGGGATAAATGTATTAGCATTTGCTGTGTATTAGGAAAAAGAATGTAGCTAAAAATTAAAATGTCCTAGTATGATTGTCTAGCAAAGGAAAATCTAATACCTAATGAAGTTATCAATTTTTAAACTGTGCTTTATGTAATAAATTAATATATAGTTAATTAACAATGAATTCAGTAACAAATTCTTTAGTCAGGTACAGGAACAAATTATGATGGAGCTTAGAATATAGTGTATATGATATTTAATTAGCAGTAGCTATTACAGTCTCCAAAATCAGACAAAGTTGAAGAGTAACTCCACTTTTATTGCAAAAAAACAATCCCCTCTGGGTGATCAGTGTATATTACAAGGATTTTAATACACTTTGCAGCAGAGTTCTACCTGTTTCTGTTGTTCCACTATGTCCTTGGAATACTGATTCCTGAATGGGAGTGTTTGTATTCAATATAGTCAGTTGGTGCACTTTCAGTATTCTAATGGGTAAAGTTTTAGTGTCTGCATACCTTTAGAAGTAATGAACCCTTAGGGAGTATTTCACTAAAAATATAATTTCTATTGCAGAAGAAGCCTAAAATCTGTCTTGAATCTTAGTGCAGACTTCTGGGAAAATTAGTGAGCCAATCACACAAGCAGTAAATTACATTTCTTGGAATGTTCTGTACACCAGCTGTGGACAAAATACCTCCAGGTCATCAAATTGCTTTGATTTTCACAGAAAATTACAGCAGCCGCAGATTGAAAAGGAAAGGTATTTTTTAAAAAAACAATAAATTAGAATACGGCTTGTATAGCAGTTTTATATTAAAAAAAAATATATATATTTTGCTATTTTATTTTTTTTCCACAAAATTGGAGTTACCCTTTAACCAGTTTTGGACTGCCCACCGCACATATACTGCAGCAGGGAGGCCCGGTTGTGCGAAACAACGTACCTGTACTTTGTTCGCGACTTCTGGCGAGCGCGCATAATGCCGGCGACCCACCCCTGCTGTGATTGGATACAGCAGGAGCCAATCAGTGGGACCGGCGGCCGCGATGGTTTGAAGGAATGACAGAACTGCGGTCTGCCTATCTAAACAAGGCAGACAGTCATTCTGTCACAGAGGAAGAGAGAGATCTGTGATTCCTGCTAAACAGGAACACCAGTCTCTCTCTTCCTCTAGTTAGTCCATCCCCCATACAGTTAGAAAGCATTCCCTAGGAGTACATTTAACCCTTTCCCTGCCAGTGTCATTTATACGGTGACAGTGCATTTTTTAGCACTCATCACTGTATTGGTGCCACTGGTCCCCAAAAAGTGTCACCTAGTGTCCGATTTGTCCGCTGCAATGTCACAGACCTGCTAAAAATTGCTAATCACTGCCATTACTAGTAAAAATAGAAATGTCATAAAAATATCCCATAGTTTGTAGTTCCCTGCGACGCTCGCAGGGAATGGAGCTCGGCACAGAGAGGTTTCGGCGGAGGACAGAGGCCACAGACACAGCGGGGGGACATCGCAGGATCCTGGGGACAAGGTAAGTAACCTGCCCCAGGATCCTGCAATGCGATCCCGAGTGTGGCTCAGGGTTAACGCTAATGGTACTGAAATTTAACCCCAAGAAAACCGCTAGGGAGGTAAAGTAATGCAGTGCCGTATCACAAAAAATGGCCTGGTCATTAACCACTTTAGCCCCGGAAGGATTTACCCCCTTCCTGACCAGAGCATTTTTTGCGATTTGGCACTGTGTCGCTTTAGCTCACAATTGTACAGTTGTGTGACATTCCTACCCAAACAAAATTGACGTCCTTTTTTTCCCACAAATAGAGCTTTCTTTTGGGGGTATTTGATCACCTCTGCAGTTTTTATTTTTTGCGCTATAAACAAAAAAAAAGTGACAATTTTGAAAAAAAAAAGCAATATTTTTTAATAGTTAAGCCTCATACACGGATCCGATTGTTGGCAGGGGATTGGGTGATGACAGACTGTTGGCCTAAAATCCGACCATTAGAACGCTCCATCAGACAATTGTTGTCTAACTTTCAGCCAACAAATGTTGGATAGCCGGCTAGTAAATTTTTGGCGGACAACGGTCTGATTTTCAACAAAAGTCCAAAGTACAAACACGCATGCTCGGAATCAGTGCTCACCAAACACAACATTAGCAGAAAGCGCCCAAAGGGTGGCCTTCAAGAGCTGAAATTCCACGTAGTACGTCACTACATTCGTGTTTGTTTTCCAACAATTGTGTGCCGTTGGTATGCAGGACAAGATCCTGGCACACTCCCTTTTGACAAAAGTCTGACACTCTGTTGGCCAAAAATCCAGTCGTGTGTACGAGGCTGTAGAGACTCCTGTGATCACTACACTGGAACACAAGCTAATGAAAAATGTATACAAATAATCATCAAATAATTATCATTCATAGCTTAAATAACAGTTGGATAACAATGTTTAAAGTAGAATTATAGACACTTTTTTTCTTCTAACTCCAGCTTGTTCAAATAAGCTTTGACAAAAAAAATAAAAAATAAAACTGGAAGCTGATTCGTTTCACCAGATTGTGTACTCTCCAGTTTTAGTAAATTGGCCCCACTGTCTTTCATAGCGATCAAGAAGTATAACATTGATCAAAGATATGTTAGAGACAAGGTACTGTGTTAAGAGATAACAGCTATGGGAATCATTCCTGAGATTCAAAGAGAATAAATGGAGATCCAATTTAGCTAAAAACTTTGGCATAAAATCATTACGTGTATGGAACATCAGTTCAATCAACATAATGGAATACATACGAGAAGCTATTTGGGAGTCTTTTTTTAAAGTTTTGGACAGAGTGAAGATGGATTAGAACACCTGCCAGGTCTTTATAGCTACCTCTGCCCCCGTTAGGGAGATTTGCCCTGTTTCCCATTATCATGAAAAGTGAAAGTAAAAGAATATCCTAAATTTTGGGTTGTCCCCAGAATAGTAATAGAGTGGAGTTCTTCCAATGGGGACTCTAATTCTGGTGACCTGGGGAGTCCCAATGGGTTCCCTTGATTTGCAGGGATTTCCTCTCACTTCCTGTTTTGGCTATAGGACAGGAAGTGAAGGTAATTTTCCCCAGTTGGATACAGATGGCAAATAAAGAAAAAAAATATAACTCTCCCTTACTCTATCATAAAAAATAATAGTTTTGCCCATAGCTCTACTTTAACCTTTCAAAACGTATTATTTTGATACATTTTTCATTACTTTGTATTAAAGTATAGTTCGGTACAGGACTAGGTTCATGGTTATGGTTCACCTAGGCTATTATTATTGCATCGTCCTGTATGAGCACAATTGTGGTGTTCACATGATTCTGTTCAATTCATAAATACACATTCATCTCTTGTTCTGTTTGTTTTATCATTTAGTAAGCTAATGTAATGGGGCAGTATGCTTCCCCCAGAAGATTTCACCTCCCATGGCCCAGGTTTATGCCACCTTTCTAATTATCTGGATAAATGGTACTTAAGGCTGGGTTCACATAAGAGCACACAGCGGCTCACGGCAGGAGTCCGGTACGTCCTCGTTCTCGAGTTTCAGGTCCGATTTCAGCCTGAATTTTTGGCTGAATTCGGACCTGAAATGGACCAAAAGACGCACAGGGCTCCTGTGCAAATCGCACCAGAGATGTTGCAAATATATGAGATACAGTCAGGTTCATAAATATTGGGACATTGACACAATTCTAATCTTTTTGGCTCTATACACCACCACCAATGGATTTGAAATGAAATAAACAAGATGAGCTTTAACTGCAGACTTTCAGCTTTAATTTGAGGGCATTTTTATCTAAATCAGGTGAACGGTGTAGGAATTACAATAGTTTGTATATGTGCCTCCCACTTTTTAGGGGACCAAAAGTAATGGGACAGATTAACAATCATCCATCAAACTTTCACTTTTAAAAACTTGGTTACAAATCCTTTGCAGTCAATTACAGCCTGAAGTCTGGAACGCATAGACATCACCAGACGCTGGATTTCATCCCTGGTGATGCTCTGCCAGGCCTCTACTGCAACTGTCTTCAGTTCCTGCTTGTTCTTGGGGCATTTTCCCTTCAGTTTTGTCTTCAGCAAGTGAAATGCATGCTCAATCGAATTCAGGTCAGGTGATTGACTTGGCCATTGCATAAGATTCCACTTCTTTCCCTTAAAAAACTCTTTGGTTGCTTTCGCAGTATGCTTCAGGTGATTGTCCATCTGCACTGTGAAGCGCCGTCCAATGAGTTCTGAAGCATTTTGCTGAATATGAGCAGATAATATTGCCTGAAACACTTCAGAATTCATCCTGCTGCTTTTGTCAGCAGTCACATCATCAATAAATACAAGAGAACCAGTTCCATTGGCAGCAATACATGCCCACGCCATGACACTACCACCACCATGCTTCACTGATGAGGTGGTATGCTTTGGATCATGAGCAGTTCCTTTTCCTTCTCCATACTCTTCTCTTCCCATCACTCTGGTACAAGTTGATCTTGGTCTCATTTGTCCATAGGATGTTGTTCCAGAACTGTGAAGGCTTTTTTAGATGTTTGGCAAACTCTAATCTGGCCTTCCTATTTTTGAGGCACACTAATGGTTTACATCTTGTGGTGAACCCTCTGTATTCACTCTGGTGAAGTCTTCTCTTGATTGTTGACTTTGACACACATACACCTACCTCCTGGAGAGTGTTCTTGATCTGGCCAACTGTTGTGAAGGGTGTTTTCTTCACCAGGGAAAGAATCCTTTGGTCATCCACCACAGTTGTTTTCCGTGGTCTTCCGGGTCTTTTGGTGTTGCTGAGCTCACCAGTGCGTTCTTTCTTTTTAAGGATGTTCCAAACAGTTGATTTGGCCACACCTAATGTTTTTGCTATCTCTCTGATGGGTTTGTTTTGTTTTTTCAACCTAATGATGGCTTGCTTCACTGATAGTGACAGCTCTTTGGATCTCATATTGAGAGTTGACAGCAACAGATTCCAAATGCAAATAGCACACTTGAAATGAACTCTGGACCTTTTATCTGCTCCTTGTAAATGGAATAATGAGGGAATAACACACACCTGGCCATGGAACAGCTGAGCAGCCAATTGTCCCATTACTTTTGGTCTCTTAAAAAGTGGGAGGCATATATACAAACTGTTGTAATTCCTACACCGTTCACCTGATTTGGATGTAAATACCCTCACATTAAAGCTGAAAGTCTGCAGTTAAAGCAGATCTTGTTCGATTAATTTAAAATCCATTGTGGTGGTGTATAGAGCCAAAAAGATTAGAATTGTGTCGATGTTCCAATATTTATGGACCTGATTGTATATATGAGATACGGAAAGTATTCAGACCCCCTTAAATTTTTCACTCTTTGTTATATTGCAGCCATTTGCTAAAATCATTTAAGTTCATTTTTTTCCTCATCAATGTACACACAGCACCCCATATTGACAGAAAAACACAGAATTGTTGAAATTTTTGCAGATCCCCACTATATATATATATATATATATATATATATATATATATATATATATATATATATATATATATATATATATATATATATATATATGAGCTATATGGAGAAACCCGCATCCAATTCGCACTAGTGTGAACCCAGCCTCAAAGGTTTTAATGTTTTAATGAACTGATAATTTGATAATTTCTCAGAATTGAATTTGCAGTCCTTAGCTGGTGATGCTTCATAGAAGAATGCCCAACAGAAACTTTTAAACTGCTAAAATATTAATCAGCTATTTAGCAGTGTTACATGCTTCATTTGATTTTTCTTCTGCCTTAGATATTTATGTCCTGGTATTTAAAGGTGAACATTCTGCAGAGGACCTGTTCTATAGCCCAGTGCGTTAATGCCTCTTATTATACTCTATTACTATTCTGGATAGCCATGGCAGTCACAGCTTACTGGCCTTCACAGCATATGTATAATTGGCTGGGTTTACTAAGCTGGCCAAGCTCCTTTTTTTTGTGTTGCTGCCATCCGCATCAAGGACAGGCACACGGGCAATGCTGGCTCAAAATCCCAGTAATTCAAATAGATAAAAGCATTAAGCAAACAAATAAATGCTTACCTTTTGGGTTGGTTAAATTCGAATGTCATTCTCAAGCCTCATAAAGCTTTTAACTTGTTAAAGTTCAGTCCAGTGTTTCACTCTATTTCTACTATCACACATTATACAAATATGCATTAACATAAATGCTGCTTTTTTTACAGTTACATTAAACACTAGCACAGGCATCTATAAAATTTATTTGCAGTTTTATTTGTCCTCTTGATCTGCCCAGTGTCTATCCAAATGCTGTTATATTTGAACATCTACACTCACTTCTGTTCCTTCTTAATTGTATTCAGAATTAAACCCAAAACCAAAAATGTAATATATTGCAGCTTACCAATGATTAAATGTAGTGGCTGCATTTGTTTTATTTTTTTAGGCTTTTTTCCCTCTGTTTTCACCAGGTAATCTAGCCCTCTATTAAGTGCCTCCTCTCTAGATAAAGGAGCACAGGGGACACCTTTGGACATAAGCAATATCAAAAAACAAAAATAATTAGCAAGTTAATTACAAACCGCGCTCCTTTTAAAGTGCAAGTGCAAAATCACTCTGTTGTGAAAACAATCGTGAAAAATGGTGAAATAATGTCAGTGATAATGTCTACCAACTGAGTGAAACACTAAATCATCATAGTGAAAAAATTCATAAATAAATGACTAAATAATAGAAATAATCAAAATGTACAGGGTGGAAAATAAAAAAATAAAAAATAAAAAGGAAAAGTCCACAAATAATTTCAAAATATCAATGTGTTCGAAAACTGATGAATCAATCATAAATCAAAATGTTCAAATAATGGTAAAACAGAACTTCTGAGTACATAAAGCTTCTGCGCAAATCTTCCTTGGGTTCAGTAGAGCATCGAATAACAGTATTCAGTCACCATCACCAGCCACACAGCCTACTCACCAGATGGAGGTGACTCTCATGACAGGAGTCAAACACGCCTTGGGGACACCAACAGAGCTTCTCGCGGTCACGGCTAAGTGCAGATGCTGGAACTCAGGTACTGGAACTCAGGTGTCTTGATTAGCGCTCAGGCAACTTGGATGCATATAACCGGACTGGCTGCTGGTGTCCTGGTCTGGAGGTTGATGTGAAACTCCTCTGATGAGTCTTCTATGGTTGGAGTCCTCTCAGATGGTCCCTCTTGGCTCCTCTGATGAGTCTTCTATGGTTGGGGTCCTCTCAGATGGTCCCTCTTGGCTTCTCTGATGAGTCTTCTATGGTTGGGGTCCTCTCGGATGGTCCCTCTTGGCTTCTCTGATGAGTCTTCTATGGTCGGGTGACTTCTGACTCTTCCCAGCACAGTGACTGGACATGAAGGGGGAAATCTCTCCCAACTCTCAGCTTCTCTTCCTCCTGCTCACAAGTGTCTACAATCAGGGAAAGTTACTAGGCCTGCAATGTGCAGACTGTAGACATGAAGCTGATTCTGCTCTGACCTGTGTGAGGATCTTCTCTGTCTCTCCTCCGTGTCCCCGATGGAAGATGGAGGCTTCTTGTCCTGGCTGAGAGGTATGAGAGGTACCTCTCAGCCAGAACAAGAAGTCGCCATCTTCCATCGGGGACACGGAGGAAGATTATTATTATTATAACGTGCTGCTCCCCAATTAATCTATTTAATTTTCCACATGCGCGAGTAGGTAGATGTTACCACTTTTCATAAGCAATATCAGTCTGGGAGGAGGAGAATGTTCGATGAACTAGTAGACTTGGGTGCACTACCAAATAGAAGCCAAACTCCAGCTCACACTGTTTAAAGAGGAACTTTCATCAGTTATGAAAAAATAGAAAGATTGTTTTAGGGATAGTGTAGAGTGCAAAAAAAATGCAGTCTGCCAACATCCTATACATAAATATAACAAAAAGATATGTGCACACTGTGCACAAAACCCCTCGTGGACTATGGAGGCAGAACTACATATGAAACTAGGTCCTTCAAAAATAAATTAATTAATCAAATCAAAATAAATTTATTTTGGAAACATCAGATAAAAAGCGGACTCAAGCCCTAATATAATAACATTACATCAAAACATAATACATGTGTAAACAACATGGTAGGCTAATGCTCAAATACCCCTTAGTACCATCAGATACATCCAAAAGCCTGCCAATAATGTAGACCAGATTCAGTCTTTGTGAATTGGTTTAATGAAACCCAACATGTTTCAGACTTATGCCGTGTACACACGAACGGAATGTTTGACAGAAAAAGTTCGACGGGAGCTTTACATCGTATATTCCAACCGTGTGTATGCCCCATCAGACTTTTTACGTTGAAAATTCTGACGAACCTAGAAAGAGAACATGTTCTAAATTTTTCCGATAAAACCAATTCCTATCGGGAAAACCGCTTGTCTGTATGCTGTTCCAACGTACCAAAAACGACGCATGCTCTGAAGCAAGTATGAGACGGAAGCTGTTGGCTACTGGCTATTGAACGTCCGTTTTCCGTTTTCTAGTCCCGTCCTACGTGTTGTACGTCATTGGTTCTGGACAGTCGGTGTGACTGTGTGTATGCAAGACAGCTTGAGTGGAATTCCGCCGGAACTCCATTGGAAAAACCTTCAGAGTTTATTCCAACGGCAAAACCGGTCGTGTGTACAGGGCATAAGTGTGGTATTTGCATTGTGAAACTATTGCTATGAACCTACATCATGCGTTAAAAGGAGCTGTCCATGCAAGTGAAACCGGCCATTGTAAGACTTCAAAAACAAAACACCTTAATAATCCACCCAAAACAAGCAAAAAAGAAAACACATAAAACCAGTTTGTGTCCTGCTTGGTGTAATGGCTGTGTAGTACAGTCAAACGGGGAGTAGAGTGGTGCAGGATAGGCGGAACAGTGTGCTTTCACAAGGACGCTAATGGGGCAAGTCTGCCCCTATGAAACCTCTGTTTGAGTATGCTGACTGCGGGCATTTGGTACATGGCTCCTCCTAAGATACTATCATTCTGGAACATTGTCACGGGGGCGCATTTGCCCCATTTGGGTCCTTATGAAAACACGCTGTTCCGCCTATCCTGCACCACCCTACATTACACTGTACCACACAGCCATTCCACCAAGCAGGACACAAACTGGTTTTATGTATTTTCTTTTTTGCCCCTTTTGGGTGGATTATTAAGTCTCAATACCCACCACTATCCCTGAGGAAGGACTATAAGTCCGAAACGTGTCAGGTTTCATCAAATTCATTCACAAGGGCTGAATCTGGTCCACATTATCGGAAGCCTTTTGCATATACAGTATCTGATGGTTCTAAAGGGGTGTTTGAGCATTATCTTACCATGATGTTTTGATGTAATGTCATTTTATTAGGACTTAAGTCCTAAGTCCTAAAAAATTTTTAAGGACCTAGTTTCATATGTAGTTCTGCCTCCATCGTCCATGAGGGGTTTTATGCAAAGTGTGCACATATTTTTTTCATTTCTGAAAAATGACCAAGCACTGTCTTCACCCGGGCCAGTTCTTTGCTTTCTTCTTGGCCAGCTGTGACTTCCTGGTGTTTCACAGCTGGCTCCCCATGCACGGGACGCATTACGCTCACAACCTGGTCCCACAGCTTGTTGGGACATGTAACGTGTCCCCGGAGATTCCCGGGTGGAGGAAAGAGGGGGGCAAATTTCTGTGATTTTTGCCTAGGTGAGAAAAGCAGGAGGAGGAGTGGTTATCTGTCAAAAATAGGTACCCACTCCCAAAAAAAAAAGAAAAAACTTCCCAGCGATAAAAGAGGAGGGAAGGAGGAGCATGCAGAACTTGCAATCTTAGATGAAGTTCCGTTTTAACCACCTCAATACAGGGCACTTTCACCCCCTTCCTGCCCAAGCCATTTTTCAGCTTTTAGCACTGTTGCACTTTGAATAACAATTGCGCGGTCATGCTACACTGCACCGTAATGAAATTTTTAAAAATTTTTCCCCACAAATAGAGCTTTCTTTTGGTGGTATTTGATCACCTCTGCAGTTTTTATTTATTGCGCTATAAACAAAAGAAGAGGGACAAGTTTGAAAAAACACAACATTTTTTACTTTTTGCTATAATAAATATCCAATTTTTTTTTTTTAAACAATTTTTTTTCCTCACTTTAGGCCAATATGTATTCTTCTACAAATTTTTGGTAAAAAAAAAAAATCTCAGTAAGCGTATATTGATAGGTTTGCGCAAAAGTTATAGCGTCTTTAAAATAGGGGATAGATTTATAGCATTTTTATAATTTTTTTTATTATTTCTTTTTACTAGTCGCGATCTGCGATTTTTATTGTGACTGCGATATTGAGGCGGACATATCGGACACTTTTGACACATTTTTGGGACCATTCACATTTATACAGTGATCCGTGCTATAAAAATGCATTGATTACTGTGTAAATGTGACTGGCAGGGAAGGGGTTAACACTAGGGGGTGATCGAGGGGTTAATGTGTGTCCTAGGGAGGTGATTCTAACTATGGGGGGAGGGGACTGACTGGGGGAGGAGACCGATCATTGTCCCTATGTACAAGGGACACACCATCGGTCTCCTCTCCTCTGACGTGGATCTGTGTGTTTACATACACAGATCCACAGTTCTGCTCAGTTACTGGGCAATCGCGGGTGCCTGGCGGACATCGCGGCCGCCAGGCATGCGCATCGGGTCCCCAGTGACGCGCCGGGCGCCCCCTAGTGACTCGGAAAGGCGGTCACGTCATATGACGTCCTCCCAGAACGAGAGCTGCCTCCTCCCACCGTCATATGACAGTGGGCAGGCGGCTAGTGGTTAAGCATTTACACCAGTTGTTTCCATTTGGTTTTGCATAATTAAATAAAAGTTGACTATTGTAAGCTCTCATCAGTAGTAAATGGTTTGTTTCAACCCTATAACTGCTACATCTGCAGGAAAGCTTGTTCTGTTGAAAGACAAAATTACTGGCTGGTAAACAAAAAGGATATTAGCAACAGGTACACTTTATTTGGTATAAAATAAGCATCCACTTACATGAAAGGTCAGGATTATCAACACATTTATGGAGCAGAGTCAGAAACTCTCAAAATGCTACATGATGACAGATGACGAGGGAAGGATTACAGAGCGCTCAGCAGCACAATTGGCATTGGTAGCATACGAAGCACCCAGCACCAGAGCTGGGAAGCTCAGGGTGAGAGGCTTACTGGCCAGATTACTAGATGAAAATAGAAGAAAGCAAGCCTAAAAAAAAAAAAACATTAATGCAGCCATCATATCTAAGAATTGGTAAGCTGCAATAAAATAAATGTTTGCTTTAGGGTTTAAAGTGTTACTAAACCCACAATAGTAAAATCCGTCTGTATATGCAGTAAAGAATGCTTGTTCTATTCACTGTGTAATCTAAGGGGTTAATCCCCCGCATCGTGTAAAAAGGCTGTTTGAGCCTGTCTTCTCTGATCCTCCTCTTCCTCCACAGTCCCCAGTCTATCTGCTAAATAGTACAGAGCTTTGGGGGTACTCTGCACATGCTCTGTTTGGTATGTATTGCTAAAGGGTTTTTTTTTTTTTCTTGGGAGAGTGCATGGGATCAGCACAGGGCCAATCAGCACTGTCCAGACAGAGGGTCAGGGATCCTCATAGGACAATCAGGGGAGAATGAAAACTCCTCCTACAAGCTTTAACCAGACACTGATAGAAGTTACAAGACTGTTCTGACTGCTGATGACTAAGGGTATTTAGCAATTACTAGAATAATTGCATTTCCATGTTCTGTGTACTGTGGGAGACCAGATATAGTGAATGCAGGGTCCTGGGTTTAGCAACACTTCAATACCACTTTTATTAATTTAGTCTATCCAAATAAGGAAAGCTGGTATATCTGAAGCCAAATTTCAGAGTGGTGAGGTGTTAGAACCTCTGTTAGGTTTTGTTCCCTGTGTCCCTTGTTTTTTTTTGCCATTTCCTGTCAGGACAGAATGTAATGGAAAATCTCTACAATAGACAAACAAAAAAAACAAAAATTCCTAGTGGGGGCAGCCTAAAAACATCTGACAATGTTTTTACTACTATCTGTGTTTTCCTGACCCAGTAATAACAGCACATTATACATTTTTTTTTTATTGGTGTCACAGGGACAGGAGTTTAACCACAGTAAAATAAGTGCTAGCCGGCAGCACAGCCAGGCAGCACAACATACATTGCAGTGTACTTCCTGGTTATGAGGAGCGCACACGTGCGTCCCCTGCTGACCTGTGCAGTGATTGGACACAGCATGCGTTTTTCAGCAGGTTACAGCCAATCATTTAGGCTGTATACCTGTTGCTCGGCTGTGGCCAATCATCGCACTGATCTGTCTGTTTGTAAACACAGGCTCTGACTGGATTTCTCCCTGCCATTCAGAAATCCATGTCACATGGAAACAACCAGATCAGTGAGTAAAAGAAGCAACATACACTTGTTGGGCACCCTGTTAACCCCTTGATTACCATCCTGATCACCCCTGTCACCCAGCCAGTGCCATTAGTACAGTGCCAGTGTACAGTATTAGCACTGTATTAGTGTCACTAGTTACATCCGTGTCCTTCAGTTAGTGTCCCTCCCAGCCATAGTCAGTTAGCGCCAGATTGCCAGCCACACTACACTGTCACAGTCGCACTATAAGGCGCAGATCAGTATCTTGATCAGGATCAGAACAATACTAGTGTCCCCAATAGTATAGTGTCCCCAATAGTATAGTGTCCCCAAAAATGCAGCGTTAGCAGGATTAGCCCCCAATCACTGTCAACACTTGTGACATGTAGCAGAATACATTTTGGCCTAAATTTATGAAAAAATTTGATTATTTGTTATCTTTTATAACAGAAAGTAGAAATAAGGCTGCTTTCACACTGAGGCGCTTTTCAGGCGCTAAAGTGCTAAAAATAGCACCTGCAAAGCGCCCTGAAAGAGCCGCTCAATTCATTCCAATGTGAAAACCCCGAGGGATTTCACACTGGAGCGGTGCGCTTGCAGGACTGTCAAAAAAGTCCTGCAAGCCGCATCTTTGGAGCTGTGTACGAGCGGTGTATTCACCGCTCCTAAACCGCCCCTTCCCATTGAAAACAATGGGGCAGCGCTGCAAACCCGCCGGCAAAGCGCCGATTCAGCGGCGGTTTTAACCCTTTTTCGGCCACTAGCGGGGGTTAAAACCGCCCCACTACCGGCCGAATAGCGCTGCTAAAACGACAGTAAAGCGCCGCTAAATATAGCGCCGCTTTACAGCCAGCGCCCGCCTGCCCTCCTCAGTATGAAAGTAGCCTAACCGTTTTTTATTTTTTTCAAAATCATCGGTCATTGTTTGTTTATATGATACAAAATTTAAAAAATGCAGAGGTGATCAAAAACCCCCAAAAGAAAGCTCTATTTGTGTACAGTGATGCATGACCAGGCAATTACAAGTAGTTAAGTGCTAAATATGGTCATAAAGGGGGTATAGCCTTCCGGAGGTCCAGTCGTTAACTCTTCTCATGACTAAAAAAAAAAAGTTAGCTGGAGTTGGACATAAAGAGGTACTACAGTCTTCTCACATAATTTGTAATAAAAACATCTTTGCCACTGTGAAGCTTCCTTCCAACCACTTTGCATATTATTTTATATATACTGTGATTCTGTACTTGCCAAATATGCTGCAGAAATCTCCCTCTACTGAGTCTGGCTGCAGCCATTTTAACTGTGGGCAGCTGAAGCTGCTGCCTGTTCACTTCCTGGATTTACACAGACACACAGAAGCACACCTCCAGCTATGCGGCCCTGCAGCTCTGTTTGGCCCTCTTATGACTCATCCCCCCTCTCTTCCTAGCAAACTCTCACGAGAGAGAGAGAGAGAGAGAGAGAGAGAGATGCATGATATTATAAGCCTAGGCTTTTTATCAGACAAGAAACAGGAAGTGGGCTGTATAAAGTATTTACTGGCATAAAAAAAATGTTTTACCATCTAAAGTTAAAACAAAAAGGACAGAAGATTTAATAGATAAAAAAGTGACTGAAGTTCTGCTTTAAATATTTTATCTAGTTTTCAGGTAGTATATTGGATTTCTTCTGCAGTCCATCCCATTGAAGCCTGCCTTTAGAAACCACATCTAGAAGATTGTGTGTTAAACAAAAGCTGTCTGGAAAACATTGCTGCTACGTTACCCCACTCATGACCAGAGGTCAATGATGACTAGATGCAAGGGAGAATTTTGCAGTGCCAGCACTGTTGGTACACTTAACAATAACTGACTATGACTGACCAATTTACATTTAAAATGTTGATATATTTTTAACCACTTCAGCCCCGGAAGAATTTACCCCCTTCCTGACCAGAGCACTTTTTACGATTCGGCACTGCGTTGCTTTAACTGACAAATGTGCGGTCGTGCGACGTGGCTCCCAAACAAAATTGACATCCTTTTTTTCCCACAAATAGAGCTTTCTTTTGGTGGTATTTGATCACCTCTGCGGTTTTTATTTTTTGTGCTCTAAACAAAAAAATAGCGACAATTTTGAAAAAAATTCATTATTTTTTTTATTTTTTGCTATAATAAATATCCCCAAAAAATATTTTAAAAAACATTTTTTTCCTCAGTTTAGGCTGATATATATTCTTTTACATATTTTTGAAAAAAAAAATGCAACAAGCGTTTATTGGTTGGTTTGCGCAAAAGTTATAGCGTCTACAAAATAGGGGATAGTTTTATGGCTTTTTTATTGATAATTTTTTTTTTTACTAGTAATGGCATCAATCAGAAATTTTTATTGTGACTGCGACATTATGGCGGACACATAGGACAATTTTGACACATTTTTGGGACCATTGGCATTATTAATACAGCGAGCAATGCTAAAAAATTGCATTGATTACTGTAAAAATGTCACTGGCAGTGAAGGGGTTAACCACTAGGTGGCTCTGTAGGGGTTAGGTGTGTCCTATGGAGTGATTCTAACTGTGGGGGGGAGGGGCTGTGTGTGACACGTCACTGATCAGCGCTCCCATTTACAGGGAGAACTGATCAGTGACAGTGTCACTAGGCAGAACGGGGAGATGCTTGTTTACATTAGCATCTTCCCATTCTTCCTCACCGTAAGCGATCGCGGGTATCCCCGCTTGCGCGCCCGCGAGCTGCCTCTTAAAGGGCAACGTACAGGTACATTAATCTGCCTGTACGTGCCCTTCTGCCGCAGTATATCTGCGTGAGGCGGTCGGGAAGCGGTTAAAGGATAGAAAAGGTTGTTATTTATTTTTGAGTTTAATGCATTATTGCATAGTTCCCATCTGTCAATGATTTGGAACAAAGTCCCTCTTTCCTCCTCATTTTGGTCTGATCTATATAGTTGATTAGATAGAATTCATTATTTATCTTTCAAGTGTTAAACGTTTCATCCAATTTTTAAATTGCTGCATTTAGAAATTTCAAAAGCCAGTATAAAGGAACAGTAGTGATGAAAAAAAAGCAGTTATTGTTATTATTAAAGTAGAACTTTAAAATAGTCAAAACTTTTATTCTCATTCTGAATATAGTAAGAAGGGTTCTAACTGTTTTTTTTTTTTGTTTTGTTTTTTTTGTTTTGTTTGTTTGTTTTTTTGGTCATCTTTGTCTTATTTGGGAGATTTCCCTTCATTTTCTGCCCAAAAGCCAAAGCAGGAAGTGGGAGGAAATCTCTGCAATTTAAGGAAATCCCTCAACCCCCCCCAGGTCACCAGAATTGGTGTCCCCATTGGAAGATTTCCCCTTTTCTGGGGACAAGCCAAAATGTGGGATTTTATTTTAATTTCACTTTCAATGATAATGGTAAACAAGACAAACAGAGTGCGAATCTCCCTAATGGGCACAAACAGCAAAAAAAAAACTGACACTCTATCCAAAACTAAAAAAAAGTATCACTGTTAGTTATACTTTAATAATGCAACTGTACAGTGCCTTGAAAAAGTAGTCATACCCCCTTGAAATTTTCCACATTTTGTCATGTTACAACCAAAAATGTAAATGTATTTTATTGGGATTTTATGTGATAGACCAACACAAAGTGGCACATATTTGTGAAGTGGAAGAAAAATGATAAATGGTGTTCAATGTTTTTTATAAATATATATATCTGAAAAATGTGGCATGCATTTGTATTCAGCCCCCTTTACTCTGATACCCCTAACTACAATCTAGTGGAGCCAATTGCCTTCAGAAGTCACCTAATTAATAAGTAGAGAGTCCACCTGTGTGTAATTTAGTCTCAGTATAAATACAGCTGTTCTGTGAAGCCCTCAGAGGTTTGTTAGAGAACCTTAGTGAACAAACAGCATCACGAAGGACAAGGAACACACCAAACAGGTCAGGGATAAAGTTGTGGAGAAGTTTAAAGCGGGGTTAGGTTATAAAAAAATATCCTAAGCTTTGAACATCTCACAGAGCACTGTTTAATTCATCATCCGAAAATGGAAAGAGTATGGCACAACTGCAAACCTACCAAGACATGGTCATCCACCTAAACTGACAGGCCGGGAAAGGTGAGCATTAATCAGAGATGCAGCCAAGAGACCCATGGTAACTCTGGAGGAGCTGCAGAGATCCACAGCTCAGGTGGGAGAATCTGTCCATAGGGCAACTATTAGTTGTGCACTCCACAAATCTGTCCTTTATGGAAGAGTGGCAAGAAAAAAGCCATTGTTGAAAGAAAGCCAAAGGAATTCCAGTTTGCAGTTTGTGAGAAGCCATATGGGGGACACAGCAAATATGTGGAAGAAGGTGCTCTGGTCAGATGAGACCAAAAATTTAACTTTTTGGCCCAAAAGCAAAACGCTATGTGTAGCGGAAAACTAACACTGCACATCACTCTGAACACACCCACACCGTGAAACATGGTGGTGACAGCATCATGTTGTGGGAAGCTTTACTTTAGCAGCGACAGGGAAGCTGGTCAGAGTTGATGGGAAGATGGATGGAGCCAAATACAGGGAAATTTTAGAAGAAAACCTGTTAGAGTCTGCAAAAGAGACTGGAGTGGAAGTTCACCTTCTAGCAGGACAACAACCCTAAAAATTCAGCCAGAGCTACAATGGAATGGTTTAGTTTAAAGAATATGCATGTATTAGATTGGCCCAGTCAAAGTCCAGACCTAAATCCAATTAAAAATCTATGGCAAGACTTGAAAATTGCTGTTCACAGACGCTCTTAATCCAATCTGAAAGAAATTGAGCTATTTTGCAAGGAAGGATGGGCAAAAATGTCACTCTCTAGATGTGCAAAGCTGGTAGAGACATACCCAAAAAGATTTGCAACTGTAATTGCAGTGAAAGTTGGTTCTACAAAGTATTGACTCAGGGGGCCTGAATACAAATGCACGCCACACTTTTCACATATTTATTTGTAAAAAATGTTGAAAACCATTTATCATTTTCCTTCCACTTCACAATTAAGTGCCACTTTGTGTTGGTCTATCACATGAGATCCCAATGAAATACATTTACAATTTTGGTTGTAACATGACAAAATGTGGAAAATTTCAGGGGGTATGAATACTGTATATGAGAGTTACACTATTAAATAGATGGCACCATAGAGGAACCATAGAGGAACTCTGCAACCTGAAGGAAGCAGTATTTATGTGCAGGCTGTAAGTTTTCATTTTTATTAATAAAGCACCCAGCCTGCATGTGATGACTAGATAAGAGCTGGCGTAGTGATCACATGATCAGAAACCACTCTGATTGGGGATTCCAGTTGTCAGTGATAGCTGGTATTGAGAGTCAGCAGCTGTTCCATGTAGTGGCTGATGGCATTTAAAGGAGAGTAAAATTTAGTAACTGGGCATTTTGCTGGGGTTACATGAACAATTATTATTTATTATTATTATTATACAGGATTTATATAGCGCCAACATTTATGCAGCGCTTTACAATATAAAAGGGGGACAATACAGTTATAATACAATAAGATACAAGAGGATTAAGAGGGCCCTGCTCAGAAGAGCTTACAATCTAATAGGGTGGGGCAGGTGGTACAGAAGGTTGTAACTGTGGGGAATGAGCTGATGGAAGTGGTAAAAGATTAGTTAGAGACGTTATAGGCTTTCCTGAAGAGATGAGTTTTCAGGGATCGCCTGAAGGTAGCAAGAGTAGGGGATAGCCGGACAGGTGGAGGTAGCGAGTTCCAGAGGATGGGAGAGGCTCTGGAGAAATCCTGGAGACGAGCATGAGAGGAGGAGACGAGAGAGCTTGAGAGTAGGAGGTCTTGAGAAGAGCAGAGAGGATGATTTGGGTGATATTTGGAGACAAGATTAGTGATGTAGCTTGGGGCAGAGTTGTGAATGGCTTTGTATGTTGTGGTTAGTATTTTGAATTTAATTCGCTGGGTGATTGGGAGCCAGTGTAGGGATTGGAGAAGAGGGTTGGCAGACACTGAGCGGTTGGTAAGGTGGATAAGTCTGGCAGCAGCATTCATGATAGACTGAAGAGGGGATAGCCTATGGATAGGCAGGCCAATGAGAAGGGAGTTGCAATAGTCAAGGCGAGAGATAACAAGGGAGTGAATGAGGAGCTTGGTGGTTTCATTTGTTAAAAAGGGGCGAATTTTAGAGATGTTACAGAGGTGAATTCTACAAACTTTTGACAACGATTGGATTTGAGGCTGAAATGACAAGTCAGAGTCTAGGATTACACCTAGCACCCTGGTGTGAGGGGAGGGACTGATGGTTGCATTGTTGATTTTGATGGAAAAGTCATGGAGGGGTGCACATGTGGGGGGGGGGGGGATATTAATAGCTCAGTTTTAGAGAGATTTAAGGAAGTGGTGCGACATCCATGCTGATATGGCAGTTAGTAAGTTAGTAATGCGAGAGAAGACTGAAGGAGTGAGGTGAGGAGTAGACAGATAGATTTGGGTGTCATCGGCGTATAAATGGTACTGGAAGCCGTGGGCAGTTATCAAGTAACCAATGGAGGAGGTGTAGATAGAGAAGAGAAGGGGTACAAGAACAGAGCCTTGGGGGACCCCCACAGAAAGGGGCAATGGAGAGGAGGAGACAGAGTTGTAGGAGACACTAAAGGAGCGCTGTGATAAATAGGCAGAGAACCAGGATAGAGCAGAATCTCGGAGGCCAAAGGAATGTAGTTTATTGAGAAAGAGCGGGTGGTCAACAGTATCAAAGGCCGCAGAGAGGTCAAGTAGTAGGAGTATGAAGTACTGGCTGTTGGTTTTAGCAGTTAGTAAATCGTTAGTGAGTTTCAGTAAGGCAGTTTCTGTGGAGTGCTGTGAGCAAAAGCCAGACTGTAAAGGGTCAAGGAGGTTATTTTCACCGAGGTAGGAGCTAAGACGGTTCTAGAACAACAGTTGTATGAATAATTGATTGTGGACAAGGAAGGTTTAAAGTTCATTCATTCATGCAGCCACATTCAACAGACTCTCCCATACACACACACACACACACACACACACACACACACACACACACACACACACACTGCTTCTGGATTAAGCTGCAAACTCTTGACACATGGCTCTTTTATGCAGTCTCCCTCCTTTGCTTTAATGTTGATGGACAAGGATGTGTTGGAACCGCTGCTATATCACAAGGCAGGATTCAGAATATAACAATGTTAGCAACTACAGCAATTTGGCTAATTGGACAGCCAGGTGCAGAAGATGCATGCTAGGATTAAAAGTTGGAACCACTTGGCATCTGTCCTCTAAGTCAGTTTAAATGTAAGCTCTGTTGTTTAATGGAAATATGTATTCACATTTATTTTGAAGAAAGAAGCAGGACAAGGCAGTAACACCGGGTCATTCTCCTTTTTTTAAGGAATCAAACTTTACATCAAAGCTACCAGAAAGCACACTGGCAGCCCAGCTCTCTGGTAGCTTTGATGTAAAGTGTTTCTCCACAAAAAAGAAGATTGGCCTGCTGTCAGTACCTATCCTGCTTTTTTTTCTTCAAAGGGATTATAATGCTGAATTTGTAAATGGTGAGCCCATGGGATATGCAGACAGAATGCCTACAGATGAGGTAGCAATAACCTATTGAGTTCATGTCAGAATAGAACATATTCCTCCTTTCCAGCAAGTGGCTGTGGGTGCCTTAATATAACTATGCATTCATATTTAATTATTTAAGTTCAGGATTAAAAATAAAAAAGCTTAAAACAATTTTTGTAGAAAAATACACTATGTGGCCAAATTGTTGTGGAGAGTAGACAATTGATCTTGTTTGACACCCCATTGTAAAACAATAAGCAATAATAAAGCATTGCCTTCCCCTTGCTCTACAAACCTTCATTCTTAGAAGGCTTTCCACAAAAATTTGAAGCGTGTCTGTGGGAATTTTGTGCCCATTCAGTCAAAAGAATAAATCTGAGGTCAGGTAGGATGTTCTACCTAACAACTGGCATTTCAATGCATTCCTGAGTGCTCCTTAGGGTTCAGGTCGGAGCTTTGTGCAGGCCTCTCAAGATCTACACCACACTGGTTAAACCTGGTCTTTGTGCAGAGGGACACAGTTATACTGGAATTGAAATAGGACTTTCCCAAACTGTTACCACAAGGCTGTCTAAAATATCTTTGTATGCTATAGCTCAGGGCTGGATTAACATAGGGGCTATTGGAGCTGCAGCACCAGACCTCTACCATAATATTGGCTCTGGCTGTCGGGTTGCCACCTCATCCCTTTAAACCCAAACACATATTAATTACACAGGTTCTGTGGCTGATTAAGGTAGTAATTTAACTCACTTACTGCCTTACCTGCATTCAATTAGCCACAGAACCTGTGTAATTAATATCTGTTCAGGTTTAAAGGGATGAGGTGGCAACTCTACCTGGCTGGCCAGATTCACTGTCACTGCTACTTTCTGTCACTTGTAAACACAGAAGCCCGGCTTCAGCCCGGTGATAGCGTGCTGCTACCTCAGAACCTCCCTGCACAGCACTCAGGGCGGACACAGACACAGCTGCCGAGGCACGGGACGTGTAATGGGCATCAGAGGGCTTGCTGGCTGAGAAATAGCCTGCTGCTGGAATCCTGATGCCCCCTGCTGGACAATCTCACTGCCAGCCGCTGCTGTCTAGTGAAGGAGAGGCAAAGCCACAAATGGACTGTGTGGGAGGCTGACTGCTTCCGAGGTGAGGTGAGGGGAGGGTGAGGTGAGGGGGGGTCAGTTTGTGCAAACGTGAGGGCAGTGGGAAAGCAAGGCTCAAAGCTGAAGTAGCAGAATACAGAACTTAGCTGATGAAGGATGTGTATTATGCTCCCCTGAACCCAGCGCTCTGTGTATTACGCTCTCCTGAACCCAGCACTCTGTGTATTACACTCTCCTGAACCCAGTGCTCTATGCATTATTATTTTTATAAGTTGAGTTGAAAATGCATCACACAACCACTGTGATTGGCTGTAACAGTGGTCACAAGATCGGGAGCTGGGCCTGCCAGTTGATAATTTATTAGTGCGGCCTGAGAGCTGTCTTTGACAGCTTGGTCACTGTGTTGTTAGCGTGCTGTGAGTGCGCTCTCAGCACAGAAAGCTCTGCAGCTCATTGATGCATATGTACAGCATGTGGGCGTTAAAGCCCAACCTTTTGCTGCTGGACATATGGGTTACATGGGTGGAAAGAGGTTAAAGAATATATCTTAACTTTCATCGGCACATTGAGCTGTGGACATACATGCCAGACCAAACTTCCCTGACTGTAAATTGTAGGCACATAGGCTTTAGCAACCAAGGAAACACATCTTTTACGCAGAACATTTTCTGTACTGGTCATATCCTGGCCAAAATGTTTCAGCTGATAACGACAGGAGGGTGGGGATCGTGGCCGATGACTATTGAGGTGAAAAAATGCCTCTTCCCTTTGCCACCTTTAGAGAGGGACCTACTATGCCTGATGGGAGATCCAGCCTTGTGGATGTGTATGGATCATGTATTCCAGTTAAGCATTGCAAAGTAGCTTTGGAACATTAACAGATCATGTGCTGCAAGGAAACCACAATTCCACATAAAATGATATATTGCCCTAGGCAAGGAAGTTGCACATAAAATTGATGCATATTTATGTCAAGTGCATCTTGGAAGAGATAGTTAATCCCGCAAGCCAGGAATCACGAACGCCTTTCTATTATTAGAGCTGGTAATTATGAACCAATAATTATCAGCATCAGTTCATCTCTTTTGTTAACTTTGAAGCTACTTTATTTTGCAAGTCTACGGTTGACCTTATCATACACTGAGATTGTAATTACAGCTTTTGAGCGTGAAAATATTGCTTTTCTCATCTAAGAAATTATATTGAATGCATTAACTAATTAAATGTTTTAGCCTTGTTTCTAGAATCGTATATATAGCTACTACTTTTCACAGTAGGTATACATCAAAATAAAAAAGGATTCTATAGCTAGTAGTAAATTATTCTCTTTTCTAATAGATAATATCTAATTACTGTTGACATAAAGAGGTGCCTATTATTCAAAAGCTATTGCTTTTTAGCCATTAAAGCCCAGTTTAAAAAATGATCTTGTGCAATGGGGCTCTGCCCGCACTGCACAGAAGAATTGCTTGTTTGTGTTTAGGGGAATAAAAAAAAAGAAAAAATATACAGTACTTACTCAATAATTTGTTCCTCCCCGCACCTAGACTTGTCCCTGCAGCTTCTGCACCCCATGCTTTAGCGGTCTAGGATCCTGCTGTAATAAAAACCAAAATTAGGGTGCTTAGCCCTGCTCTGGAAGTGGGAATGCCAAGGGACATTCCACCTCCAGATGGTAAGAGAGTGTCACCTGCAGAGGGGAGAGGATTGAAGGAGAGTGCTGCCTGGAGAAAAGGAATGTTGCATTTGGGATTTCATTTTTCTTAAGCAGATTAGAAAGAAAACACAAGTATCTGCAATGTAATGAATTTTATTTGAGGCTATTTTCATACAAATGGCACTTTGTTAGAGTACTGTCATTATACTAGGAAATTAGGATTGGATTGCGTGTGGGCATACGTGTTTTAAAGTGTAATTAAATCCAAAATGAAAAAAAGGAATATGCTGCAGCTTACCAGTCCTTAGATGTGGTGGCTGCAGTGGTTTTCTTTTTTCAAGATTTTTTTCCACCTGGTAGTCCTGTGAATAATACAATTCCTGTTCTAGGATGGCTATACTCTCTCATTTAACTGTACATAGTCACAATTTCACCATCATGGATGGTTTACCTCTAAACAGAGTAGCAATCTAATAAACCTTTGTAAATCGCATCTAAAATCTATCCACTTTCATCATTTACCACATTCTAAATTATTTTTTAGGAGTCCTAATCTGGATGCAGCTAAGGGTATTATGCATAATAATATAATGGAGGCCATGGAGTAATACAATCGGTCAAGGCATATTTACTAATCATATTTAAAGCATGCCATTTTCACTTTAAATTCGAAACTTTAAGCACATTAATCCTTAAAGCTAAAATAATTTGAATAGACTAGAGATGAGTAAATATACCATAAAAAATATTTAGAGATCAAACAGTCACACCTGATTGGTTTTATTTCCTCTTTGTTTCCCTGCAAAGGTAAAGCATAATGGGCTACTATGCATCGCATAGTAGCCCATTATGTGTCACTTACCCGAAACCGAAGCCTGCGATCTCCCCGATTTCCTCACTGGCAGGAAGCGTCCATTCTTCACCCCTCTTCCTTTCGGGGCCGCAAACTCCGCCTCTGCGACTGGCCGGAGTCGTGTAACGTCACTCCCGCGCATGCACGCGGGAGCCGCCAGTCACGGCATGACCCCAGCTTGAAACGGCACAGTGTGCCCTTTCAAGAGTGCGCAATCGCCGAATACGGCATAGTGTGGGGACATAGTAAATATCTCCTAAACCGTGCAGGTTTAGGAGATATTTCAAGCACCTACAGGAAAGCCTGTAGGTTACCTGTAGGTGAAAGTGGTCTGTAAGGGTTTACAACCACTTTAAAGAGGAAGTAAACCCCGATGGGTTTTACTTCCTCTCCCCGCAAGGCTTGCAAATTAAAAGCATAATAGGCTAGTAGCCCATTATATGACACTTGCCCGCAAACGAAGCCCGTGCTGTGCCCTGTGCAGGCTGCGTCCATCTTCATCCCTCTTCCTTCTGGGGCCGCGGACTCCGGCTCTGTTATTGGCCGGAGTCGCGTGTGCCGTCACTCCCGCTCATGCACACGGGAGCCGTCATTTACGGCACACGCTGGGGAAAGAAACGACACACGTTTCTTCACGGCGCATGCGCTGATGACGACATTGACGCACTACAAGTGAAATATCTCCTAAATGGCGTACGTTTAGGAGATATTTCCACTATGTATAGGTAAGCCTTATTCTAGGCTTACCTATAGATAAAAGTAAGACAAAAAGGTTTACAACCACTTTAAAAGAAAGTATAAAAAAGCAGCATTTGTTGCAAAATTCACCTTCATGTCCTCAGTCTGACATCCAGCATCATTCATCCCACTTTCTCTGAGTTCAGTCTGTCACCAGCCTGTGACTGGACAATGAAAGAGAAGCAGCACACTTATGAGCTTCTCTCTGTCACTCTATTATCTCCCATTAGCAAACTCCTTGTTGGCAAATGACCTGCATTCCTCCTTGTATTTCTTCTGCTTGTTTTTTTTGTTTAAAAATAAGATGAGAAATAATAAGAAATCTATTATATTTACCTGCTCTGTGCAGGGGTTTTACATAGAGCAGCCCTGGTCCTTCTCTTTTCGGGTCCTTCGCTGGCACTCCTGGTCCTTCCCTGCTGCCGAGTGCCCCCACAGCAAGTAGCTGTGTGTGTCCATTCAGACGTGGAGCAATAGCTCGGCCCCGTCCACTCATCATAATCATGTATTATCAGACATCCCAACCTGCAAAAACTCATTTCATGGAGGTGGCAAACTCATTTCAGGAAGATGACGCTTCGCGCCTGGCGCCGACAACCCCCTCTATCCATAATTAAATGCAGCTATACCAGTGCCCATGAAATAGAGCTCAGGTGTGCACTGAGTACAGAGTTCAGGGTTTAGGAGTGCGCTACGTACAGAGTGCAGGGTTCGGCAGGGGACATTGAGGATCAGTGTGGAGAGAGGGGACATTAGGGATCAGTGTGGAGAGAGGGGACATTGGGGATCAGTGTGGAGAAAGGGGCCATTGGGGATCAGTGTGGAGAGAGGGGACATTGGGGATCATTCTGTAGAGAGGGGACATTGGGGATCAGTGTGGAGAGAGGGGACATTAGGGATCAGTGTAAAGAGAGGGGACATTGGGGATCAGTGTGGAGAGAGGGAACATTAGGGATCAGTGTGGGGAGAGGGGACATTAGAGATCAGTGTGGAGAGAAGGAACATTGGGAATAAGTATGGAGAGAGGGGACATTGGGGATCAGTGTGGAGAGAGGGGACATTGGGGATCAGTGTGGAGAGAGGGGACATTGGGGATCAGTGTGGAGAGAGGGGACATTGGGGATCAGTGTGGAGAGAGGGGACATTGGGGATCAGTGTGGAGAGAGGGGACATTGGGGATCAGTGTGGAGAGAGGGGACATTGGGGATCAGTGTGGAGAGAGGGGACATTGGGGATCAGTGTGGAGAGAGGAGACATTGGGGATCAGTGTGGAGAGAGGGGACATTGGGGATCATTGTGGAGAGAGGGGACATTGGGGATCATTGTGGAAAGAGGGAACATTGGGGATCAGTGTGGGGAGAGGGAACATTAGGGATCAGTGTGGGGAGAGGGGACATTAGAGATCAGTGTGGAGAGAAGGAACATTGGGAATCAGTATGGAGAGAGGGGACATTGGGGATCAGTGTGGAGAGAGGGGACATTGGGGATCAGTGTGGAGAGAGGGGACATTGGGGATCAGTGTGGAGAGAGGGGACATTGGGGATCAGTGTGGAGAGAGGAGACATTGGGTATCAGTGTGGAGAGAGTGAGCATCGGTGCTATTTGGGGGGGGGTGATGTTCAGTGTATGCATGCAGTGTACACTGTGTGAGTGCAGTGTGCTCTGTGTGACTGTTCTGTGCATGTTTAGTGTCATATGCCTTGGTGCACTTGGTTTGCCAGTGCACTTGGTTTACCTGGAGTACTGATTTCCGGACATGTCCATTATAGGTGGGGTAGAGCAGCCCCCCTGGAACAGCAGAGGAACACAGCAGAGGAACACAGCTCTAAGCCGCATTCTGCAACTGGAGGCGGGACAGTGTCCCGGGACCGACAGCCAATAGGAAGCCAGAGGGGTGTGTGTACTATTTATGGGCAAAGAGGGGACATTCACATTGCAGGGCATGACTAGTGGCAGTAGATTGCTGGGTAGGGTTGGCTGAAATAGGAGATTAAAAAGGGGATGTTTAAAAGGAGATTAAAAAGGGGATGTTTGCTCATAGGAGTCAGGAGTAGGTGTTCTCGCTCAGAACGGCAACCACACTGAAGGCTTATCAGAGCAGGGAGGGTTTTGTGCCGCCGGGAGAGGAGTGCTGTCACTTGGAAACAGAGAAGCTGGGCTTTTCTGTTTATAAGTGACAGCAGTGAGCAGAGAAGCAAGGAATTAGCGCTGGAGGTGGCGTAACGCCGTTCCGTCTGAAAAAAAGCCTTGCATCCGCCTGTCACTCAGCCACAGACAGAAGACAGAGCAGCCCGAGCGGCTGTACTCCATTCGGGCCGCTTGGGCTGCTCTGTCTTCTGTCTGTGGCTGAGTGACAGTCCCAGCCGGGAGATTGCCCAGCGCTCGCGGGTGTCCGGGAGCCCGCAGCCAAATGTGGGAGACTCCCGCAAGTCGCGGAAGACATGGGATGTCTGTATTATTAATTACAGAGCTGCATTTATGTGTTTTCTCTTTTACATCTGCCTAGAGTTCAGTGCTACCATACACTGGTGCTTGGAATATGGAATATATATATCATATACCCCACATGTGTTGGTGCAAGTGCAGTTCATGGTACTTTGTGAGCAAGTTTCCTTTCTTTATTCCAATAGATTCTTTCTGAAAAAAAGTTGGCATACATATTCTGTAGTTACCTTCAGTGGTGTAACTAGAACCTTCAGGGCCACGATGCAAGAAACCATGAAGGGCTCCCCTGACCCCCAAACAGGGCCCTTTTCCTCCGAGCCCGGTGGCGGAACAGGGCCCAGTCGCAAGTGGGTGGCTGCATATAAAGGAACCGATTTCTCCGTTTCCCCCCTGCTTCTCCTCCTCTCCCCCTCGCAGGCATTCAGCGTCTGCAGGAGGAAAATGGAAAGATCGGTTCCTCTATGCCAGTGTTTCTCAATCTTTTTCCAGTCAGGGCACCCTTTAAGTATACCCCTAAGTGAATGGGGCTGCACTGTAACCACCCTGCAACTGTGTACATTGCATGCAGTTACAGCATAGTGACGATGCATTTAAGGGATTAAAACAGGTGGTCAGGACGCAACATATTGCCTCTTTACCGGCTGTCAAATGCCTCTGAAAAGTGATCTGAGCATGGATCACTTTTCAGAGGAACAGCACTTTTTGCTGGTACTATGAACAAGCAAGAAAAAAAATCACTTCTGATTTTACACATATAGGGGGTCAGGATAAAACACGCATACATAAAATGTGCATACATACATGTAAACACACACACACACATACATACACATATATAAACATACACACACATATACTGTGTGTGTGTGTATATATATATATATATATATATATATATATATATATATATATATATATATATATATATATATATATATATAAATAATATATAAACACACACATATAAAAATGCACATATGCACATACATCCATGTACACGCACACACACACATACATGCATGCATACATGCACACACATACACATAAATAAACACACATACATACAGATAGCCTTTTTAAAAACGGCAGTGCTTTACGTTACCTCTTACTGCTGGGTACTGCACTGTAGGGGGAGACAAAGAGCACAGCACACACTGCTTTCACTTTAGGTCAAATCAGTGTGACAAGCTCCCTGCATTCCGATTACAGTTCGGCTGAGGATCGGTCTCAGCCGCCCTTGTCGCTCCTCCTATCGAGGTTTACCTGCAGCATTGGGCCCGGTCGCCATGGCGACCTAGGCAACCCCTATGCTTTCACCAATGGTTACCTTGCATCTTTAGGAAAGGTTAGGAGTAAAATAATGGAAAAAGCATAGACGGAAGACTGCCATGAAAGGGGTTAAAAAGGAGGGTATCAGGAGCTCTTCAGTTGGAAGGAGGCTCAGTTGGTGAAAACGTCCCTCCCTCTTTCCCTTTTATTCCACTACGTTTGGTTTGCAGCTCTTTGATAAGCCCATGTTCCCCATGATTAAGCTCAGGGGACAAAGTGAAACGTGTTTGGAAGAGCCCAGGCTGAGGCTTTCATACACCTCCTCATGGGGTTTTGCTGTGATGTGCGACTTTTAGGATTTCCTTTCCCTAATGGATGTTTTGAGTTGGGACTAGCTCTGTCCTTGTTGGCACTCCTAGTGGTTTGTCATGCAAGAGGACCTGGTGGAGCCTTAAGTGGCACTTGTAATTTTTGTAGTGAGTTTTTGATAAGCCGTTTCGTTATTGATGCAGTTTCTGTCATGACAGCAGGGGGTGTACAAGGTCCTTGTAGGTTATTATGGGGCACAAATGTATATTGTAGTGACGCGTCTGAGATATGGCTCCCAGTATTTGGTATTATTGTATCTGCGGTTTGTTGTCTCAGTCTGTGATTTTGTGGCCGGAGACCTACCATTAAATAATGCAGGTACTCTCTTTTTTTGATGCCTACTAGGACCTTGGGGCTTCATTCACACTGTGTCTATTGTTAACATGTTATTTATGTTTTATTTATACAATTTGGTAATAAAGGGCTGCTCCAAGTTTTTGTCATGTGTACAGTGGTTACTTAAGTGTGGTCAAGGGATGGAGTGATGGTCAAGCAGATTGGAGACAAGCCATCATTATTACCCTAGTCAAGACTTAGTTAAAGTAGAACTAAAACTTTTATAGAAAAAATTGCTGGCAGATAGGTTTTTTTATTGCCTCTTCAGCAATATTTTTTTTGCCTAATAGTAATCTTCTTACTATACTGAGCCACATGCCAGCCCATCAGTGGTGGTGAAGAAGATAGCTGCTCTGTAGGGGGTCCCTTTGGCAGGTAGATATGCCATAATGTGCACGTTTTCTTTCAAATTATGGCAATAGCCCACCCGCATGCAAACTTAATTCATTTAAAAGGTTGGTTAGCACAATTTGAAATGCAATGTGAAATTTGTAAAATATGCATTATGCAGCTAAACTAGCAAAAAAAAGCCTTTAGTAAAAAAAAAAAAAAATTGGAATGTATTTTACCCCAGAATGGGGTGGGGATTGCTCGAGAGGGCTATTGAAATGAACATTTAGAAAGAGTACAGTGTATAAGAGGCCTTTGCTGAAAGTCAGCTTATTAGGAGAGAAAAAAATGTAAATAAAATGATCTTTTTAATGATAAAAAGCCCTATTAGTGGGGTTATTTTGTAATTATCTCCTGTCAAAATTCATTGTTTACTGTCTTGCTAATCTCTGCAAGTGATTATGCTAATTGCATCATTTATAGTGACAGACATAAAATGTAACTACTTGTCATCACAGTACAAGAGTGCAGTGTAAACACAATGTTGAAACTGCTGCAATAAATTCTGGAAGAATCTTGTAAAAAAAAAAATATACATAAGACTAAGACAAATTTTTAGGTTGACAGTTAAAACTGATCTATGATATTTAGTTTATCAAAATACATATTTTTATTATACATTTACAAATGTGCATCCTGAAGGTACCAATAGGTACAGGAAACCACTGTATTGACTGTTATGCCCCGTACACACGGTCGGACATTGATCGGACATTCTGACAACAAAATCCATGGATTTTTTCTGACGGATGTTGGCTCAAACTTGTCTTGTATACACACGGTCAGACAAAGTTATCGGAAAATCCGATCGTTCTGAACGCGGTGACGTAAAGCACGTACGTCGGGACTATAAACAGGGCAGTAGCCAATAGCTTTCATCTCTTTATTTATTCTGAGCATGCGTGGCACTTTGTCCGTCGGATTTGTGTACACACGATCGGAATTTCCGACAACGGATTTTGTTGTCGGAAAATTTTATAGCCTGCTCTCAAACTTTGTGTGTCGGAAAATCCGATGGAAAATATCCGATGGAGCCCACACACGGTTGGAATTTCTGACAACACGCTCCGATCGCACATTTTCCATCGGAAAATCCGACCGTGTGTACGGGGCACTAGTGTAGCGAACCCCTAAGGTTAGGTTCACATCTATCCATGTGTGGTTGATGCATTTTTGCAGTGTGTTTTGCATGTTTTCATCCACATTTTAATGCGTTTTAGATTTTTTGAGAAGTGTTGATAGAAGCTGTACTATCAATACTATCAATGCACTATGAATAAAATGCACTCTATGAATGAATGACAGGCAGATTAATAAAATGTCTGCTTCCTTCATTTATAGAGCACTTTTTATTAATGTGGGTACCGATAGTACAGTTTCTATGAATAGAGCAGAGGGGCAGATAGGATGGGCATACAATAGTCTACACTTTTGACGAGTGTTTTCAATATTTCTTTATTGGATTTTCACATTTGGAAAAAAAAAAAAAACCAAGATATACAAACATATTAGCAGGTCAGATGTTCCGACTGGAGCACAATAAACCAGTGGTATAGTAAGAATACAAGTCAGTTATTGGTTAAACTAACCTGAGCAAAGGAATAATGAATAGAACATATACAAACGATAAATGCCAACAGTGTTAACTTCAGCAGGGGGTGGGGGGGGTGGGCATGGTAAGGGAGGGGTAGGGGTACATGAAGGAAGGGGAAGCACCAGCGAGATGATTTATCATGGATAAAGTTAAGGTAGCAGATTGCTCAGACTCATATATTCACAGTACAGTTTGGGTGTTTTAGCCAAGACGACCAGATAAAAAGGAACTTTTTCATTCCCGTAGTTCTAGCAAATAGTCTCTCCATTTCACATTGGCGATTAAGATCTGAAATTGTTTTGGAAATTTTGGGGCGTTCTGATGTTTTTCAATGCCTGGTGATGTTTAGTTTCGCCTCAAGTAGTAGGTGCAGCACTACAACTCTTGAGCTAGGAGGGAATTATTCTATGCCAAGATGAAGTAAGGCTAGCGAGGGATTAGGGGCTGAGGGGGTTTGTGATAGAGAAGAGATTAGGGAAAACACTTGCCTCCAGAAGGAGTTTTTTAGATTTGCAGAACCACATGGTGTGTGCAATAGAACCAGGGCTTCCTCAAGACCGCCAACAGGTCGCATGATGTTCTGGGTAGATTTTTGGGAGTCAGTAGGGCGAAACTTCTCCTATTAAAGTGGGAGTAAACTCCCTTGGTTGAGTTTTACCTATAGGTAAGCCTATAATAGGTACAGTAAATGGTGCACATTTAGGAGATATTTACTGGCGAAGCGCTCTGAAGGAACAGTATACCTATGCTGTTCCTTCAGAGTCCAGTGCCGTAAACAGCAGCTCCGTGATGTCATCGCGGCTCGTCCAGTCAAAGGACCGACCTGAAAGGAAGACTGGGTGAAGATGGAAGCCCTGTCAGTGGTGAGAGCGCGCTGCTGGATAGCTTTGTCTTGAGGTACATACTAGCACATTATAACTTTGCCTTGTAGGTTTAAAAAAATAAAAATAAAAACTCTGGCGGTTTACTACAGCTTTAATCTCTGCAGCCCCGGACAGCTGCGGGAGTATCTCGGGTGCTGGTTTAAAAGATGAAAAAAATCATTAAACTTCAGCTTTATATCTCGGATATTTAGGGTTTGGTGTTGTCTTTGTTGTGTCATCATGCCAAGGATAAAAAACCTCTCTAAATGACAGAGTTGGTGGTGGAAACGGGTGATCTATGCTAGATATTACCACATACCTTTATAGGCAAGTACAAGGCAGCTCTGTGTCCATCACACTAGAGACAAATAAATGGGTTTAAAGTAATGCTCTTTAGTTTTTAATGAAATGAACACTGTCATTTCATGCTTGGTTTCCATGTAATAGTCTGCACAATGCAAAACAATCAGTGTGAGAAATGATGCAGTGCCTTTAGCAATTTTATGGACAACATTTTACTAGGTGTTGGTTGCTCAGGAGAGGTCCTTGGATACACGTGCTGCAAAGGCCATACAAAGGATCCATCCATACATCATTATTTCCACTTGTCGCACACCATGCATCAGCCTTCACAAATGATATTTGTAAACTGGCCCTGTGTATACCATTTGCCTCTCTAGATAAGATGGCAAGACTGATCCTAGAACATTTCTGTTGAATTATTTAAAGAGACACTGGGGGTTATTTACAGAAGGCAATTCGACTTTGCACTACAAGTGCAAACTACAAGTGCAAAGTGCACTTGAAATTGCACTGGAAGTGCAGCCGCTGTAAATCTGAGGGGTAGATCTGAAATGAGGGGAAGCTCTGCTGATTTTATCATCCAATCATGTGCAAACTAAAATGCTGTTTTTTATTTTCCTTGCATGTCCCTCTCGGATGTACAGTGACTGCAATTCCAAGTGCACTTTCAGTGCAAATTCAAGTGCACTTTGCACTTGTAGTGCAAAGTGGATTCTCCTTTCGTAAATAACCCCCACTGTGTTCTTGTGTCTGCCAGGCAAGGTGCAGTACAGTTATATGAAAAAAACTAAGTATACCTCATGAAAATTGTTGACTGTTTAAAGATATTTGAACAGGAAAACATTAAATCTTCATTCAAACAGTGCAATATAAAGGTGCTATACTTAAAGTGTAAGTAAACCCCCCATTATTTTCAGCCAAAGAAGCTGCCATCTTTGCCTCTGTTTAATCTACAACTACCATGATGCTGCACATGTGATCAGTTATGACACCAGCTATTGGATGGTTTGACAGTTTGGTTGAGAGCACAACCAATGGGAGTGTTACATTTTCGGCACGTGCTTTATGGATGGGTTTACTTCCGCTTTAATCAAATGTCACATAAAATGAGCATGGTGTACTCATTTTTATGGTCTTAACTGAATAGAATACAGGTTTGTCATGTGGAAAAAATGAGTACACGCTACAATTACGAGTATTTCAAATCCATGAAATTAGAATCAGGAGTTCCAGGTTAGGAGACAATGATTAGAACCTTCTTCTGTCTTCTTTAAACCTCAGATCAAACACGTTCTTTTAGAAAGAAATTTTGGATGCCTTTGAGTACGGCAAAGGGATTTAAAAAGTTTGCCAATTTTTTTCAAATCAGACATTACACTGTAAGAAAAATATTCTACAAGTGCCATAGATTTCAAACAACATTGTCCAGGACTGGCTGGCTCAGCAAATTGAAGCGGAACTTCAGTCATTTTTTCAACTTTCCATCTAGTGAATCTTCTCCCCTTGTTGTTTTAACTTTGGATAGTACAACATTTTTTTTTTCTGCCAGTAAATACCTTATACAGCTCACTTCCTGATTCTTGTCTGGTAAAAAGCCTAGGCTTATGACATGATGCACAGCTCTCTCTCACTCTCATGAGAGTTTGCCAGGAAGGGAGGGGGGATGAGTCATAGGAGGACCAATGAGAGCTGCAGGGCTGTTATCCAGGAAGTGAACAGGCAGCCGTTTCAGCTGCCCACAGTTAAAATGGCTGAAGCCAGACTTAGTGGAGGGAGATTTATGCAGCATATTTGGCAAGTATAGAATCACAGTATATATTAGTTCATATGCAAAGTTGTTGGAGGGAAGCTTTAGAATGGCAAAGATGTTTTTATTACAAATTATGTGAGCAGACTGCAGTTCCTCTTTAAGCCCAAGAGCTGGCTGTCTGATGCTAAAAGAAATCCCTAAGAACTACCAAATTTTATCTTAGGGTTTGCAAACAACTCCCACAACAATTGGTGTAAAATACATACATCCTAAATCAATAAGAGATTTAACCAACTTAACCTATATAGGAGGTGTGCCAGTGAACATAAATTGCTGTCCAAAAAGAGGAACTATTGGAAAAGGAAACAGGACTTTAACAATAATAATGGAGAGTATCAACATCAAAAATCAAATACTCCATTTTTATTTCATGTAGAAAACATAAAATCTTTACACCACTTTTTAAAACAATCTTACAGTTCACAATATATTTGCAGATATCACCCCAAATAGTACAGGAACATCATTTGGGGCAAAATAATCAATCTAAGCACATTGCAGATACATTGCAAACTGTGAGATTTTGTAAATATGATGTATAGATTTTAGGATTTCTATATTGGAAAAAAATGAGTACTATTTTATTCTTGGCATTGATAGTCTCTCTAGTGCTACAAGTCTTTTTTTCATTAGATTATTTTTTAAGTACACGGATGAAAACATTGGAGAGCTAAAAATGTTGTTATTATTGGTTACACATTGTGTTTTTTCCCCTTGTAGCACTACCCCCAGGGGATCCACTTGGTTTGATGGGTCCTCAGTTCTGCCACAACTTCAACTGCTCGGTCCCCACTGACCAACCTTGGTATAGATTGAAGGCCACTCATAGTAAATATATTGTAATGAGGCACGTCAAACACAAGGCATAAACCAGTAGGCAGGCAACTGAACACGCTTAAAGGGGATGTAAACCCGATTCATGAAATTTCAGCTGGACACATATATACTTACCTGCAGGGTTTTGTTATCTCTCTTCAAAGCACTAAGTCCCATAGCTTTTTCCTGCTTTGTTCCTCTGTTATCAGCCTGATGCGAGACGAGAGCCGGAAGTGTGTGTCGGGGGAGGTTGCTCTAAATAGATTAGCACACAGCTAAACTATTAACAGGCAACTTCTGCATGTGTGGGGAGGGGGTGTGTGCATTTCCACCAATCAGTTGTCTCACAGTGTCTAGCAGTAATCCACTCCTACAGTGGAATCTGGAAGAGAAAATTTTAACAGGACGTGCACATTCTAAACAGTATATAAAGATAAAGACAGCAGATATACATGTAAAACATATGTAGGGAGATTTGTTTCATCCCTGTGTATCATCTAGGGCTTCTCACTTCACTGGGTATATGTGAGGGTTTACATCCACTTTAACCGTTTTAGCCCCAGAAGATTTTACCCCCTTCCTGACCAGAGCACTTTTTGCGATTTGGCACTGCGTCGCTTTAACTGACAATTGCGCGGTCGTGCGACTTTGCACCCAAACAAAATTGACGTCCTTTTTTTTTCCCACAATTAGAGCTTTCTTTTGGTGGTATTTGATCACCTCTGTGGTTTTTATTTTTTACGCTATAAACAAAAAAAGAGCGACAATTTTGAAAAAAAAAGCAATATTTTTAACTTTTTGCTATAATAAATTTTCCCCAAAAATATAGAAAAAAAAAAATGTCTTCCTCAGTTTAGACCGATATGTATTCTTCTACATATTTTTGGTTAAAAAAAAAATCGCAATAAGCGTATATTGATTGGTTTGCGCAAAAGTTATAGCGTCTACAAAATAGGGGATAGTTTGATGGCATTTTTATTATTAATTAATTAATAAATTTTGTATTAGTAATGGCGGCGATCTGCGATTTTTATCATGACTGCAACATTATGACGGACACATCGGACACTTTTGACACTATTTTGGGACCATTGTCATTTATACAGCGATCAGTGCTATAAAAAAGTACTGATTACTGTGTAAATGACACTGGCAGGGAAGGGGTTTAACACTAGGGGGCGATCAAGGGGTTAAGTGTGTCCTAGGGAGTGATTCTAACTGTGGGGGGGTGGGTTACCACTCTCATGACAGCGATCACAGCTCCCGATGACAGGAAGCAGTGATCTCTGTCATGTCACTAGGCAGAAAAGGGAAATGCCTTGTTTACGTAGGCATCCCCCCGTTCTGCGGCTCCGTGACACGATTGCCAGGACACCGGTGGACATCGAGTCCGCGGGTTCTGCGGTCACGCTGTACGCGGCACGCGCGCTAACCCCGCCAATTAAAAGGGGACGTACAGGTACCCCCATTGGCACCCAGCTGCCTTTGTGCTGACATATATCGGTGTGCAGCGGTCAGCAAGTGGTTAAAGAAGCAGAGCTAACTAAGGTGAACACTAAAAATCCAACTCACAGTGCTGGCCCTTTAAGTTATTATGTCTAGCTTATATCAATTCATGTGTTATCACAATACTACTTTAAATGCTGCATCCAATGCTATTACGCCTTCAAACATGCATATATCATATAGATATAGTAAAACAAACTATATTACCAAAAGTATTGGGACGCCTACCATTTCATGCACATGAACTTTAACGGCATCTTAGTCCGTAGGGTTCATTATTGAGTTAGCCCACCCTTTACAGCTATAACATCAGGCACTGATGTGGATGAGAAGTCTGGCTCACAGTCTCCGCTCTAATTCATCCAAAGGTGTTGAGTTCAGGACTCTGTGCAGGCCAGGCCAAGGTTCAAATTTGGCCCTGCTTGCAGTCCTTGTACAGCGGGGCTGCAGTATCAGCAGAAGGAGCCAATCCGTTCCTGTGCTGACAGAGAGCATACTAATAGGAGGGGAAAGCATAGAGTCTCATCTCCCTGTACAGTCAAAGGCTGAGCACATCTATGACAGCCTAAAGTATACTAGCCATCAAATTGAGAACATCAGATGATAAAGAAGTACTGCAGGGGACATTTCTGGATTGGAGGTGAACATTGCAGCAAAATCTTTTTAATGTATCCTTTAACGAGCTATTTTTTTAATCTAGTTTTTTTTGGCTAGAGTTCTGCTTTGAGTTTTGAGGTCATCGTAGACTTAAACAGACCATAGCGAAGGTTCTTGCTAAATCTCTTTGCAGCGCATAAAGTGACATTATGTATTCTTTATGAAGAGGCTTGTGGTAAGCACTTCAGACAGAGTAGCTTAATTACAGACGGCCTCTTATGTTTGGTCCTTCAAAAGAAAGCGGAGTTCTAGGCGAATCTACAGTAGTGTTCCTCTGAGGCCTGGGCAGTTTTGAAGCTCTGCTATTATACAGCCATAAAAGATATATTCGTTTTCATCCATACAGTACATAAATGTTATATGCCAACAGAGGTGAGCCTGTGATCTTGTTAAAATCAAATAATTGGCTTAATCATTTCAGGGTCATTGTAAGCATGTTAAAAAGGTTCATCTCCCAGAGAAACCAGTACATTTAACTATGCTGTTTTGCATATTAAGTGAGGGTAACTGACAATGGGGAAAACAGATGCAGCACAGTCTAGTGGACAAATTGGCTTACTATAACCAATGAAACGGTATAAATAAAAAGTCGATTAAATGATAAAATAAAAAAGGCAGGTTTTGCTGCAATCATTTTTAGCACTAGATGTCCTCAGTCTTTAAATTTAGCATCATTTAACCCAGTTCCTCTCGGCATGCTCCATGTCAGCACACAAATTGATTGCCATCTTGTGCTGTGTCTTCCTTTTCCACATGAGTTCTGTACCGGGACTGTAAGAGGTTGATTACAAGGTCACATTCAGATACTTGCATTAAAAGTGGAATTAAAGGCTAAGTTCCTCCCCCCCCCCCTCTAAATTCCAGCTTTCCTATGTACCGATATACCATTAATGCACCTCTATTGTAGAAAATAAAAAGTTTTCTCTTTATTCTGGAGCAGGCAATACCTCAGCCTCCAGCGTCTCTTATAGAAAACTCCCCCATTATTTCCTGCCATTTGTCCTCAGCGTTATGAAATCTGTTAGAAGGAAGGACTTCAGCAGCTGACCTCATTAATACACACCCTGCACCTGCCCTCCCCTCCAGAAGATTGCCCCCACCCATCTCTGTACTTACATGAACTCATTGTCAGTGAGCACTATTCTCACTGAGTACACAGCCAGGGTCTTCCTATGCTAATTGATTGTTTTGTATCTTACCTTTTTCTTGCATAGATCATTCATTCGGCAGTGTGTGCAGGAGCTGAGTAATCACATAGTAGCCTATGTGGAGCTGTAATATTAAAAACAGAAGAGTGTCCATGGTAATCTGTAAAGCTCACCATATACTATACAATCTGATTGTGCAATCTCCTTTAGAGGTGAATATAATTTTTATTATTTCACATAAAAGATGTAGGAAACAGTATAAGGTATAAGTCTAAGTTCAAGGTTATGACATTGATATGTTGGCCCTAAAACATGCTAGGACTAAAATATGTAATTGTACAAAAGAAATTATAAAACAAGAATAGACCATAGCAGTTCAGCATGTAGACATGCTAGATAAAAGAGGCCAAGAGGGAGCAGTAAAATAAAAAAGAGAATAGTAGTAATAACTTAGTATAACAGCAGGAAATGGGAAAGAAAGAGCAGGGGGAGAAAAGAAAATGAAAGAGGAGAGAAGCATCCCCAAGAGAATCTGGGGTAAGAAGGAGAAAGAGAGAGGGGAGAGTTTTGAGCATTCCTCGTGATCATGCAAGTGTACATTCAGTATAGGGAAGAGAAAAATTATAATTTGCCACTCACAACTTACAACAGCGCTTTAAGAGTATTGGAGGTGGAAAAATCTATCCAGACATACCATAGATTTTTAAACTCTTCAAAAGGTGTCATTGTCCATTGCCAGCATCTCCTCCATCCGTATCATATCACTCACCATGGAGACCCACAGAGCCAAAGAAGGAGGCACGTCTGACTTCCAAAATAAGGGGATCAATTGTGGGGCTGCATAGATGAAAAATACTAAGCAGACTCTTTTTTTGGGAGGCAATCGAGCCAGGTAATACAGACAGCAGCGCCACTTCAGGCAAAGGCTATAGGGATGCATTGCAGGGAGGAGGGATCTCTATACCATCTAGACATAAGCTTAAAGGTTTTTTTTCCTTAGCATAGCAGGAGATTGTGGATTTATGAGTGAAATGAAAGGAGGTCTACCAGTTAGCATTTGTGAGCTCCTCTCCCAGATCCGCAGACCACATCCTCGTTTAAGTAGGAAGCTCATCATTGCTCAATGCGTGGAGTAATTGATAGATTGCAGATAACAGATGTCTGGGTGTTTTGGGAAGAGAACACAGTCGTTCGTGTTCGATAAGGGAGCGATGCACCTGGGTAGAGTGAAACAGTCCCATACAGAAGGTAGATAGATGGAGGGCGGTGAGCCAATTTCTATCACCACCCAGGATAACAGGTTGTCCAGTAGTCAGGTGCACGAATGAGTGTGCCACTGGGCAGATGGCTCTCGTTAGTGTACTCATTGTAGAGGAACCCAAGCCCTGGGGGACAGCAGGGTTATCAAATAGGGCCGTAAGAGGTCAGAGGACAAAAGGAGCTAAAGGCCTTTCCGATACCATACCTGTAGTGCCACACGGGTTAAAGGGGAAGAGGAGTGTAGTCTGGGTAGGTCTTGAACACCCCCAAAGAAGAGCCCTGAGGTCCAGAGGGGAAAGATCCTGTTCCACCATGACGGATTAATTAGTAAAGGGGCGAGGGATCCATTCTAGTACCCTTGCCAAAATAGCAGCTTTGTGGTAAAATTCGTAACCCGGGAGTCCCACCCCACCCTGTAGCTTGGGAAAAGTAAGCAATTTGTGGTGTATACAAGATAAACACCTATTCCAGATAAAACGTATAGACATAGATCGTAAGGCGACAAAGAACTGTTTAGGCAGGAGTATGGGAATGGTCTGGAAAATGTATAACAGCTTTGGTAATGTGTCCATTTTCAAGTCGTTTATGCGCCCAAACCAGGGCAAGGGAGAAGACCCTCAGAAGTCCAGGTCTTTCCGTGTATGAGCTAGTAATGGAGGGTAATTCAGTGCATAGAGATCGGAGAGATTAGATGGAATGGTGACGCCCATGTATGAGATACCTTTAGTAGACCACTGAAAAGAGAAATTGGAACGAAGCTGGGAAACGATGGCAGCGGTTAAGGAGACATTAAGGGTCTCTGTTTTAGACACGTTTAATTTAAAATTGCTAAATTCCCAGAATCGCCGGAATTTGTGTAGCAAGAACGGGAGGGATATGTGGGGCTTTTGTAAATATATTAGCAGGTTGTCAGCATATAGGGAGAGTTTATAAAGGGAAGACAGGGTCTGAATGCCAGAAATCAAGGGATTTTGTCTAATTGCGGTGGCTAAGTGTTCTATCACTATGACAAAGAGTAGGGGAGAGAGGGGACAGCCCTGTCTCGTGCCGTTGGAAATACTGTAAGGTTTGGATGAGGAACTATTAACTAATATGGAGGCAGAGGGTTGGGAGTACAGAGACATAATCTTAGTTCTGAAAGCACTGCTGATACCGAGCTGTTCCAATGACAGGCATAGGAATTGCCAATTCACGCGGTCAAACGCCTTTTCAGCGTCAAATAAGAGCAAGCAAGCTTTTCGACCATGTCTCTGTATGTAGGAGATAAGCTGTATGGTTTTCGTAGTGTTGTCTCTGGTCTCTCGACCGGGGACAAAACCAAGTTGATCCTTATGTATAACTGATGGCAAGAGCGGAGAGAGGCGGTTAGCTAATACCTTCGCAAAAAGTTTGACATCAGTGTTAAGGAGGTATATGGGTGTATACCTGCTGCAATGAGAGGAATCCTTACTGGGTTTGGGAATGATAGAAATATTAGCATAGAGAAGATCTTTAGAAGGTGTGTGGGAATTGTCAATAGAATTGAAGGCCTTTGTCAGTAAAGAGGCAAGTAGAGTAGTAGTAGTCAGGGGCGGGCTGGGCCGGGGGGCAGGGTTCCCCCCAGGCCGCCTAACTTATATTTAAAAACGTCCGCTTTCATGGCTGCTGACATTTTTTTTTTTTATGCAGGAGGTCGACCACGGCGGCCACCGTTTGGCTTTGTTCCTCCCGCGCTGCAGGGAGTTGTAGTCCGGACCGCGCTCAAGTTCCAGGTAGCGATGGGTGAAGAGAACTAAGCAGCGGTGCGCAGCACCCGGAAACTACAACTCCCAGAGACGGAGTCTTCAGAGGCAGGCAGAGGCGGGGCGTGAGTCACTGGCTCGGGCTGGGCAGGGCACTGGATGGCTGCAAGCAGGGTCGGTACAAGGAATGGGAGGAGCGCCAGGTTGTGAGCAGGAAATTCTGTCAACAAAATCTAATTGTAACACTTGTATACCCCGGTTTCCTGCCAAAAACAAAGATTACGTACCCCTGCTCATTGCTCTGTGGCAGCAGATACACCCCTTTCCAGGCTCCCTTCTTGAGTCCCCCCCTCCCAGATCGGAGCTGGTACAGTCCCAGCGGCAGTACATGTGGGTGGGGCAGTAAGAACCTCACACTGCAGCATCGATTATTGGGTCCCGCCCAGCACACAGCAGAGACCTCCTCCAGGGCAGAGTGAAGATGTGTACAGCACCAATGGGAAGCTGGATCCTCTGCTACTGTAAGTCTCCACTGCCCTGCATACTGTTAATGTGAGCCTGCTCTGTACTTTTCAGTGCAGGTTTATTGAAAGTGAAAGTAACATTCTTGAATAGGTTAGAAATTAGTGTGACACTTCAGGTGCTACATAAATGTAATCCACATACACATTATATCTTCTACAAATAATGATTTTTAATAAGATATAATGTGTATGTGGATTACATCTATGTAGCACCTGAAGTGTCACACTAATTCCTAACCTATTCAAGAATATAAGAATACACAGCAAAGGATGATATCCTAGCTCAACTCCAAAAAAGTACAGAAGTCCACTCTTGCAGTGTGGGGGAGGGGGAGAAGGGGTATAGTCTTTTTTTTCTTACCCGATTCTATGCTCCAGCCAGCTCCAGTGTTCTCCTCCTCCCTAGACATCATCACATATAAAGGAAGATTAACCCCGTATGGTATGAAGTGGAGGTTGGAGTGTGACCAATGTCATTCCTAACATACACAGGAGCTGCAGGGGACAGAACTGCAGAGAGCCCGCTGAAGCAAGGGATGAGGTAAAGTTGGGTAAACACAGATCAGAATTTATCGGTTTCAGCAGGGCCTGAATTTTGATCTGTGTGTAGCCCTCTCTGTTAGGCAGGAACCCATTGTTATATCATCTTCTGCTGGAAATCATTGCTCAATTAGCTTCTTGCAGCCAAACAGCACCAGTGTATTCTGACAGGGGACAGTCCCTACTGTCAGAATACAATGTCCCAGTGAGGGGAGATTCCCACATCCACTCACTTGTGTGGAGGGAGGAATCTGTCAGCCACTTGCTTAAGCCTCATCTTGATCTAGCAATGTGCACAAGAGCAGTTGCTCTCTTGTGGACTGTTTGTTTTAAGTGTATTGCTTTGCACTGTACATTTGATTTGCAGCACTGGAAGTTTGGTAGTAACTCAGTAACTCCAATGGGATGCGGGTCCTGCTGGGAGCTGGCCTGTGGGTCGGTGGTTCTGTGGGCCACTTGACTGGACTTGCCCCCCAGGCCTAAGGCTGCCAGCCCTCCCCTGGTAGTAGTAGTAGTAGTAGTAAAAGCTTGTAGAACCTCGGGGAAAAACCATCTTGTCCTGTGCATTTGCCTGCTTTCAGACCTTTAATAGCACCTAGGAATTCTGTATCTGACAGGGATTTATCGAACTCTAGGGCCTGTTCGGGGTCGATTGAGGGTAACGCAGTTTCAGTGATGTAAGATAACATATCTGAGGGTGGAGATGTAGTGGGCCTGGGATCATGTGGTGTGGGTAAATTATAGAGATTAGAGTAATACTGGTTAAAGGCTGCAGATATGCCCTTGGTATAATGTACTTTTGTTGCGCCCGAGTCTTGAATAAGTTGGAAAGGGTGGCAAGAGGGTCGTGGATGAAGGACCCTTGCGAAATGTTGGCCACACTTATTAGACATAGAATAGTGATAAAGGCGGGCCTTATCTCGTGCGATTAGGGAGTGGGAATCAAGGAGTTGTAGTAGTTCCTGCCTGGCATTGGAAAGGTCTACATAAACAGAAGGACTCAAGTTCTGCTTATGCATACTTACAAGCAGTTGAGCAATATCCATAGCATAGGCTTCTTTAACCGAGAGCCATGTTGCATAAAAACACAGCAGATAACACATTTCAGGGCCTCCCACTGCGTCAGGGAGTGGTGACGGCATCAGCTCTGTGATCCAGATCAAAGCTCTGAATAGTGAGTTTTAAGTCAGTGACACATGGGGAGTCCTTGAGTAGGTTATAATTTAAGCGCCAGGAGAAGTCCCTGCATGATTTGGGCATATGGTCTAGTGTAAGACGTATCGGGGCATGGTCCGCCCAAAGAAGGGTACCAATGGATGATTGAATGGGGATATCTAGGAGGGATTGGGACACAAAAAAATAATCAAGACGACTGTAGGAATTGTGGTCAACTGAATAATAACTCTAGTCAGAGCAGTCTGTCAAGGACCGTAGCCAGGAAAAGGACCTTGCCCTTGGTTAGGACTGTAGACATTATCCACTGTGAAAATAAAAGATTGATACTTTAATTTGAGGAACACATATCATCCCTTGGGGTCTAGGAGGGAGTCAAGAACTTCCAGGTGGAAAGACTTGTGGAAGGCTATAGAAGCTCCTTTTGATTTAGCTTGTGGATTAGTGATATGATGCCAGGAGTGATAAAAGCGATTATGGATAGCTGGAGTGCTGTCAGTGCGAATGTGGGTCTCTTGGTCTCTTGGAGGAGCAACATTTTGGATTGATTTTGTGGAAGTGATACAGAATTTGGCCCCTCTTCTCTGGCGTATCAAAGCCTCGACCGTTAAAAGAGGAGAAAGTAATATGATCACAGATCGCCATGGTATATGGGGGGGGGAGCAGCCATTATAAAGTGGGGTTCTATAACAAATTGGACAGTTAGGTCAAGAGGAAGCTCAAGAGGGTAGAAAAGCGAGAGGGGGGTAGTGAGACAGAGGAAAAAAAAAGGAAAAGAAACAGAGTGGAGAGGCAGAGGTCCTCGTCCACAGCATAAGGAAATTAGCCTGTGAGCGTTGCAGGAAAGAAGGCCACCAGGTACATAAACATAACAGGCCAGTGGGTGGTATTATAACATTTAAATGAAGAGATTCAAAGAAACAAAAAACACATAACTGTATCCACATAGTACAGTGCATATTTCTGCACCGAAGAGCCTAGGGGGGTAAACAAGAAAGGCATACGACCCAGCCCCCTGGGCCCAGCACTCCACAGGATAGTAATTGAGAAACTAGAAGCATTAAGGATTACCTCAGGGGGGAGAAGGACATACAAAAAGAGCAAAAGAGAAAACCGACTCAGGCCTGGTAAGGACACAGTATACGATCGATTGCACAGATGCATATGGTAAACGACCAGGTGAACCCAGTCAATGTGGTGGTAGTACATATCAGGGTATGACATGGATACCACATTTACTATCATTAGTCACATAGCCCTGTGGAATGAATAGCAGTAATAAAAGTAACCATAAAAACACACCAACAGTTGCAGCTAGCGAAAAAATAGAAATTCAAGAAAAAAAACCTGAAACAAGACGAAAAAAACGATCAAGACCCAGCAGGACCTCTCGGGTGGAGCCATAGCTCAATTCCGTATTGAGGGAAGTCCTGCGTGCAGGGGTATCCCCAGAAAAAAAGAAAGGCATTGGAAAATCTGGAAATCAGTCATCCAGGGACCTGTGTGATGAAGATCCAGAGCATTTGTTTTTCCCGATTTTCTGCCACTGAGCAGCGTAAGGAAGGCCAGGTGTCCTCAGTTGGAAAGGCCAATCTGGTAGGGAAACTTGGGGCAGTTCCAGGGCTCCAAGGAAGGCGTGTAGGTCTCCCAGAGTACGAGACAAGGCCATCTTGCCTTCATGGTGCACTCTGAGGAGGAAGGGGAACCGCCATTAATACTTGATGTGCCTTTCTTGGAGCTGCTGTGTGAGTGGTTTCAGTGCCCACCACATGGCCAGGGTCTGACAAGATAAATATGGTAAAAGCATGACAGGGGTGTCATTAAATAAGATGGTGTCTTGGGAATTGGCGACCCACATAATGTTCTCCTTGATTTTGTAAAAATGCACTCTGTATAAGGTGTCATGGGCAAAAGAGGAGTCGGGGTGTCTGGGACCTGAGGTCCTGTGTACTCTGTACAGTTCCATAGGTGCATCTTTTGGCTGCTGCAAAAGTTGGTTGAAAATGGCGGCGGCTGCTGCAGCAACAAGATCTTTATGTTTACCAGTTTCAGGGATTATTCATATGTTATTACGCCGGTTTCTATTTTCTATGTCATCCTGCTGATACGTAAGCTGCTGGTTCTGCACAGTATGGGCATTCAGGGTTTCATCATGGGATTGTAAAGCATTGCAAAGGCCATCTGTTATATGCTCAATGTCCACCATGCGAACCCCCAGGTCCTTTTTAAGCTCATTGATCTGCAAGCGATAGGTCTGTTCAATGCGAGCAACACAGTGTTCAAAATCTGATTTGGTGGGCAGAGATGTGATGTAGGTGTGCAGAGATCTCATCTGTGTCTCCATGTCCCAGCCATCCTCAGAGCAGAGGGAGGCTTGTAAGGCACTATGGGAACGTCTAGTGAGGCAATCAGAGCCCACGGGGACTCAGAGCGATCGCGGGAGCTCACCTGTGTATGAATCACCGAATCAGACTGGGCTGGAGAAGATAGCGCCAGCCCCATCTTGGAGGCCTGCTTGTGTTGCGAGGTGGCCAAAGAACGGGTGAAAAAGTACCCCAGATCACCCTGTGGGGCTATTTCCAGTCTTCCTGGTGTCCTTGTTCCTGTTGCCTCCCATGAGTGCAGTTTGGAGGTAATCCTATGGTTGGAAAGAGCCAGCGGGAATCTCAGGGACCGGGAGCTGAGATGAGACACGTCTCAGCTCTCCATGCGCCAATCCACCCCCCTGTACAATCTCCTTTTAGATCTATTATCAACTATGTAGTGCAGGGGCCTGCCTGATTGTATACAGAGTGATTGGATAGATAGTTGTGTCCTCCTATTATATAGTTTTGATAATTTTAAAGGCGATTGTACAATCAGATTGTATAGTGTATGGCCAGCTTTATACACCTAAAATGAACTAGCCATGCTTTTGGTGCCATTAAATGTTTAAATGCACAACACACCAAAATTTCCCATGAGATACTTTGCCGCATTTTTTGCGTTTAGGGCAGTCCATTGAACTCAATTGGCTGCCCTGTTTGTGTTGCATGAAAAATGCACCAAAGAATGTGCGCTCCCACTACACTAAGATGTGAATAGGGCCTGAAATTGAAATTGGTGTGTTTTCACAAGAACAATGCCAGCTGAGTGTCTCCACCCACTCCCTCCTACGTACTTGTATAAAGCTGGCCATACACTATGCAATCTGATTCTACAACCTATGCACAATTCTCTTTAGATTTACCAAAACTATGTAATAGGAGGACACATCTGAACAATCTATTCAATGAGTATCAAATCAGACAGGCTGTTGCACTACACAACTGATGGTAGATCTAAAGGAGATTGTATACCGTATATACTCGATTATAAGTCAATCCGAGTATAAGTCGAGGCCCTAATTTACCACAAAAAAAAATAGAAAAAACTTATTGACCCGAGTATAAGACGAGGGTGAGAAATGCACAGCTACTGTAAGTGGAAAAGCGGGTCAACAATGCCCATTTGCAGCCTCACTGTGCCCATTTGCATGCCTCACTGTGCCCATTTGCATGCCTCACTGTGCCCATTTGCAGCCATAGGTCAGCCGAACTTCAAACTCAGTAGTTAGGGGTTCCTAGATGTCCCCTAGCTGCAGCCAAAATTTGGGGTCTCTGAACCCAAAGGTCCCGAAATGACATTGCTGCAGATGGACACAGTTGACCGACTTTGGGGCCCCGTATCTCGGGGCCACTTAGTGCTAGGAACCCAACATTTGGTGTGCAAACCCAGTGGAACTAGCACCATAAAATATCCTGGGGTTTCTAGGTTCAGAAAATGTCAAGCACTTTTCTGCAGCAGAGAATGACATTTTCTGAACTGGCTTTGGGGCCCTGTATCTCGGGGCCACTTGGTGCTAGGAACCCCAGCTTTAGATATGTTATGGTACCAGTTCCACTGGGTTTGCACACCAAATTTAGGGTTCCTAGCACCAAGTGGCCCTGAGATACGGGGCCCCAAAATTGGTTCCGAAAATGTCAAGCACTTTTCTGCAGCAGAGAATGACATTTTCCGAACCGATTTTGGGGCCCCATATCTCGGGGACACTTTATGCTAGGAACCCCAGTTTTGGATATGTTATGATACCAGTTCCACTGGGTTTTCGCACCAAGTGGCCCTGAGATACGGGGCCCCAAAATCGGTTCAGAAAATGAAATTTTTTGCTGCAGAAAAGTGCTTGACTCGAGTAAAAGTCGAAGGGGGCACTTTCAGCACAAAAAAATATGCTGAAAAACTCGACTTATACTCGAGTATATACGGTAATCAGATTGTATAGTGTATGGCCACCTTAATGGAAGAAATCCATTTCTTCCTCCAGAAACTACTCCAGTCTTTGCAGAAGTATGGTGCTCTCTCCTTTTTCCAAAAAAAAAAATCAACTTATCCAAATCTTCCATCCTTAACATTAAGGGGGACAGGGACATGGTTAAATCATTGCGCTCGGCATTTCCCCTCCATTGGACGACCGACTCTATTTACTATTTGGGCGTTGACATTAACTCCGACCCTTCTAATCTGTATTTGGCAAGCTTCACCCCGCTGCTCATCTGTCTTAAAGCAGATCTCCTACATTGGCATTCACTCAAATTAACATGGTTTGGCTGGTGCAATGCCTTCAAGATGACCATGTTGCTCAGGGTGTTGTATTTTTTGCAAGCACTTCCCATTTGCTTCCGCCAGTGTTTTTTAAGCGAGTGAGCTCTATGTTTCGAGACTTTGTTTGGTCCCAACGTAAACCCTGCATTAGGCTGCAACTTCTCCATCTTGTGAAGCATAGGGGAGGGGTGGGCCTCCCAGATGTGAAAGCCTACTACAGATCGACACATCTCACCAGGTTGGTGGACTAGCACTGTCATACAGAGGAGAAGCATTGGGTGGCCATGGAAATAGAAGACTTCAATGACACGGCTAAGAGCTTTGAACCAAAGCCCCTCATCGATCATCCTCCCCTGGGCAGCACACTATTGGTGGCCAGGGATGCCTTCCGACACCCCTCAGTGTCACCACTACCCTCCCCTATAGTACCAATACTGGGCAACCCAGAATTCCCACCTGGCCTCCAGAACCCTCATTTTCAAGGATTGGTCCCGAGCAGATGGCTCCATCTCTGTGACTTTGTGGGTCCTGACGGCCAACTCTCCCCCTCTGCTGGGGTGTCTGCTGCGAACCCTCCGTTGGACTTCTGGAGCGGTCTTCAGCTATGTAATTTTCTTTGTGGGTGTTTGCGGATTCCGGGCATATCTCGCCAGCTCACGGAACTGGAACACATTTGTCGCCAGGGGGAGCCGGTCCGCCACAGTCTTTCGATAATCTATGTTTCTTTGATTCACACGGCGGAAGGGTTTGTTCCACTTTTCCTTTCTAAATGGGAGTCGGACCTAGGCACCCAATTCAATGACTCTCAGAAGGAGAAGATCCTTCATTTTGCCCAAATGTCCTCCATAGCTACCAGAGTTCAAGGGACCTGTTACAAGATTTTTTCCAGATGGTACAGAGTGCCTACCACTTTGCACCATTTCTTCCCTCAAGTCCCTAGTTTATGTTGGTAGTGTGGCAATGCTGAGGGAAAGATGCTGCACATCTTCTGGGATTGTCCAAAACTTGGGCCCTTTTGGTGTGAGGTGATCTGCACAATCAAACACCTGACAAATGTTGATCTGAAAGGGAACCCTGCGGTTTGCCTGCTCCATCTCTCAGAGACACTGATTAAGAAATATAAGGCCTCCCTTACAATACAGTTGCTGAATGCGGCCAAGGCATGTATCCCCCTCTGTTGCAGATCGGAAAACCCCCCGTCAAAATCTGTGGTTTTCTAAAGTAAACGAACTCCGTGAGACCTGGAGACCTTGGACCATTTTGTGTACACCAATGCCTATCTTCGGGAGGTGGCGCAATCAGGCTGACCTCCTAGATTTAGTCCCATTCCCTGGGCGGGAGGCCCTACCTGTATACTCCCTTTCTCTCTTCTCTTGATCCCTTTTCTTTTCACGCTCTGGGAACTCCTGATCCCCGAACCCTTTCCTCCTCTGGCACTCTCCCCTCCCCCGTATCCCTGGCTAAGTAATGGGCTATATTAATCAGATATGGTGCGTATCTTTGCTTACATCACTCCCACCTCATTGTCCCATTTCTGGGCTAAGCGGGCCATCGATATGCAATGTCTGCCGATATACCGGAAAAGTTGTATTTTATTTTATTATACTGTTTTGCATTTATGAATCTGTTTTGGGTCTTCCCTGTAGTTGCTTGTCTGTCTCCCCAGCTCTACATGTTGACAACAATCTTCAAAATCGCAATATTTCTTCATGACCATTCATAGTGTGAAGCGCTGGGCTTGTTGTTATATAACTGACTGTGTGACCCTTTTTTGCTACTTGATTATCTTTTTTGTTACTATTGCATACTTTGACTGTTAAACACAAATTTCTTTGAAAAAAAGGAAATACAAAAAAAAGAATATAAGCACTTAATAATTTACATGTTAATGCTGCATGCTAAATACATATTTAATGAACTGAATGGCCAAGTTAACAAATAGCTGGAATAGAAAAAAATATGTTTTCCTTCTCACACTCTTCAGCTTTTACAGGCTTTCTTAGAACATGAGCTGGTTATTTTTAATATATTGTGCTCATTAATCGCAGTTACGGCAGGTAATAAGCTAAAGGAAAGCATTATTCAGTATCAAAGCAAAAGACATCCGTTTTCTTCAAGGACACTGATATAAATTCACATCTGCATACTTTACTATGAATTGCTGAATAGGAGGAAATGTGAAACATATATGGTGTGCAGAATTGAAGTTGCAGATTTGAGTTTAATTAACACAAGAAAGAAAAGAAAAAAATACAAAAAAGAAAAAATAAGTTTAACTTATGTTACTATGCAGCAGCTGGTCTTGTCCCAGCACCTGCTGTCACATTTTCAAACAGCACAGTTGTGCGGGGCTCCACCCACACAGCCGCTTCATTCATTCTTTCACAGAGATCTGTGAATGAGTGTACTACAAGTCCCATCTGCCACTACGACAATGAGCGCCCTCGTAGTTCATTGACATTTCGTGCACCTCAGTAACTGTCTGCCCACATGAAGAGACTGGAAGGCAGTTGTACTGAGAGTCTGCAGTGCAGGAGCCTGACATTGCACCTGTGATCCACTGATCGCAGATGCAATGCTTTGCGGGTTGCAGTGTAAAAAAAATAATGCACATTTTTTACCTGCAAAATCATATGCGTTTATTTTTATTTTTTTTTTAAAGTTGAACTTAGCCTTTAAAAATAAATTAAACCTTCACAAAAAAATCTAAAATAAGTCAGATTTTGTTAGATTTTAGACCCCTTTCACATTGAAGGCACTTTTCAGGAGTTTTAGCGGTAAAAATAGTGCCTGAAAAGCATCTCTTAAGCTACCCCAGTGTGAAAGCCCGAGTACTTTCACACTGGGGCGGTGCACTTGCAGGACCGAAAAAAAAGTCCTGCAAGCAGCATCTTTGGGGTGGTGTGGGAGCGGTGTATACACCACTCCTAAACTGCCCCTGCCATTGAAATCAACGGGCAGCGAAATCAACGGGCGGATTCAAAGACGCCTGATTTTAAAGCCAACCCTGCATAGGGCGACTTCAACGCAGCTTGCAAACGACTTCTTTAACCACTTCAGCCCTGGAAGGTTTTACCCCCTTAATGACCAGGCCATTTTTTGCAGTATGGCACTGCGACACTTTAACTGACAATTGCGCGGTTGTGCGACGTTGTACCCAAACAAAATTGATGTCCTTTTTTCCTCACAAATAGAGCTTTCTTTTGGTGGATCTAATCACGTCTGTGGTTTTTATTTTTATTTTTAAAAGTCCTGACAATTTTGAAAAAAAAATTATATTTTTTACTTTCTGCTATAATACATAACCAAAAAAATATATAAAAAAAACAAATGTATTCATCAGTTTAGGCCAATATATATTCTTCTATATATTTTTAGTAAAAAACAAAAAAAACCTGCAAAAAGCGTATATTGATTGGTTTGCGCAAAAGTTATAGCTTCTACAAACTATGGGATAGATTTATGAACTATTTTTTTTTATCGCAATTACTGATAATGGCGACGATCTGTGATTTTTAGCGGGACTGCGACATTGCGGCAAACAAATCTGACCCCAAGTGACACTTTTTGGGGACCAGTGACATTATTACAGTTATCAGTGCTAAAAAATGCACTGATCAATGTATGAATTACACTGGCAGGCAAGGGGTTAACACTAGGGGGCGATCAAGGGGTTAACTGTGTTCCCTGGGTGTGATGTAACTGTGCGGGATGGGCTTACTGGGACAACACAGAGATCGCTGTTCCTGATTACTAGGAATAGCAGATCTCAGTGCTGTCTCCTGTCAGAACGGGGATCCTCCTATGTTTACATAGGCAGATACCCATTCTGCTACTCTGTACCTTGATCGCCGGTGGCCGGCAGACATTGAGTATCTCCCACTGTAGCTCATGCATGGACCAACATAGAGGTAGGTCAGTTCGCACAGCTGGGCCGCCCTGCTGCAGTATATGTGCGGTGGGTGTTTCGGAAGTGGTTAAAGAGGAGGTCCACCCACCTCTGAAAAAATGTGATTTTGGCACCGCAGCTGATGTTTCCATCAGCTGTCAGGTGCTGCCCGCCGGATTTGTGGGTAAGGGCACCCGGCAGTGTAGAATTACGGGTTTGCGCTGGGTCCCTACTGCACATGCGCGAGGACCCGCTGCACTCTCCTACTGGCCCAGCAGCGGGGGAAGGAGGAGGGAGCTGAGCTGTGATGTAATTTGCTGCGGTACAGACTCCCAGAAGTGGGGACAGGATACCTGTCAAAGTTCCACTTTTGGGTGGAGATCCGCTTTAATAGAAGTCAATGCAAGCCGCTCTGAAGTCGCCCCCAAATAGCGCAGGAACCTTTTTCTAAGCAGAACGACTCAAGAGAGGTTCCATTGCACTGAATGGAGCATGACTTGTCAGGCGACCAAGTCGCCTGACAAGTCGTCCCAGTGTGTCCTGAGCCTTAAGCCTCGTACACATGATTGGATTTTCCAACGGGAATTGCGTGATGACAGGCTGTTGGCGGAAAATCCGACCGTTTGTATGCTCCATCGGACAATTGTTGTCAGATTTTCCGCGCAACAAATGTTGGATGGCAGGCTTGAAAAATTTTCCGCGGACAAATGTCTGTTGTCGGATATTCCGAGCGTGTGTACACAAGTCCTTCAGACAAAAGTCCAAAGTACAAGCACGCATGCTCGGAAGCAAGGACAAGCCAGAAGTGGTCGGTCTTGTAAACTAGCGTTCGTAATGGAGAATTAACATTTGTGATTTGGCAAAATATGAAATCTTGAAATGCAGCGCACATTCTCTTCTACTTTAATGGGATAATAATGAAGCTGCTTTGCTGGTGATAGTGATGGAGTTCTGCCAAAGGTATTTTCAAAGGCTTTTTTTTTTCTAGTGATATCAAGAATAATATTATTATGCTTGTTTTTTTTTTGTTTTTTTGGGCAAGTTACCACAACACCATTATCCCGTAGTTTTTAAGATCAAAGATACAACTATGTTGGTGTCCCTTGTTAATTTTACATTGTATTTTTTAAAATATAACTGCCTACTCCCAAACTGTCATTTGAAGTAAAACACATAGCCAATTAATATTCTCCACATTTTTTTTATTGTGCATTAAAAAAAGAACACAAATACAATTAGACATGCTATCAGCCAATAGAACTTAACCAAAAAGTGCATTCTAAACATCCAAAAATATAGAAATTATAAAAAAAAATCATATCATCATTCAACCAAAAAATAAAATAAAAGCCTCATGCGTGTGTCCTGCTTCTTAATATAGTGGGTTAACAATGCCAAGAGTTGGTGAAAGCAGGGGTCCGTCATCCGAAGATAATTCTGAAAATCATCTGGATTATTCTCCTGGAGCTCCCGCAGCAAAGGCATATGACATAATTGGTCATGATTAATAAAGCAACCAATCCAAATCCTCCTCCTCCTGTTCCTGGATTGGACTTGGGTCAAAGCAATAACTCCAAGGCCAATAATACGTTATCTCCTCCGATTCTGCAACATGGCTGGTTGACGAACTGAAAGCGCAAAATGAAAAGCGCAAATCAACACTCACCAGACTTCTACTAACACAAAATTAGCAGAAGGAGCCCAAAGGGGGGCACATAACAATTGAACTTAGTCTCGTAGTACGTCTAATACGTCACTATGTTTGCATTTGTCTGCCGACAATTCCTTGCCGTTTGTATGCAAGACAAGTTCCTGGCCAACGCCCTTCGGACAAAACTTCGAGGGTTTGTCTGAGGAAAATCCGATCATGTGTGCGAGGCTTTAGAGTTCTCCCACTCCGGATGAAGTAGCACAGTTGGCACTATTGGACAGCAGGATTTCCAGTCTGGGGGGAGGAGAGTGTTATGCCCGTACACACGGTCGGATTTTTCGATGGAAAATGTGTGATAGGACCTTGTTGTCAGAAATTCCGACCGTGTGTAGGCTCCATCACACATTTTCCGACACACAAAGTTTGAGAGCAGGATATAAAATTCGCCGACAACAAAATCCGTTGTCGGAAGTTCCGATCGTGTGTACACAAATCCGACGGACAAAGTGCCACGCATGTTCAGAATAAATAAAGAGATGAAAGCTATTGGCCACTGCCCCGTTTATAGTCCCGACGTTTTACGTCACCGCGTTTAGAACGAACGGATTTTCCGACAACTTTGTGTGACTGTGTGTATGCAAGACAAGTTTGAGCCAACATCCGTCGGAAAAAATCCTAGGATTTTGTTGTCGGAATGTCCGAACAAAGTCCGACCGTGTGTACGGGGCATTAGATGTGCTAGCAGATTTAATGTGATACTAAAGTCTTTTTTTTTTTTTTTTTATTTAAAAATAACAAACATGTTATACTTACCTGCTCTGTGTAGTGGTTTTGCACAGAGCAGCCTGGATCCTCCTCTTTTCGGGTCCCTCTTCTGTGTTCCTGGCCCCTCCTTCCTGTTGAGTGCTCCCACAGCAAGCAGCTTACTATGGGGCAGCGAAGCCGCTGCTCTGTGTGTCCATTCAGACATGAAGCCGTGGCTCGGCCCTGCCCCTTCTCTCTCCTCATTGGCTCACCGACTTTGATAGCAGCTATGGCACCCACTATGTGTCTCAGACAATCAGGAGGGAGAGTCCTGGACAGCCGGATGCCTGAATAGGGGGTGGCTACAGCGGCCAAGGATAGATGTATGCAATGCATGAATGTATCCATTCTACATATAGGGGGGTGGTGTAACAGAGGGGGTGTACACTAAACAATTTGAAACCAAACAGCCACAGCAAATTTTTTTTTTTCCTTTTGGGTTGAAGGTTTTACATTAAAAGAATAAATTAAAGTTGACAACCATCGTAAGCGCCCCTGCTAGTGTTAAATGGTTTATCTTATTTCTGTAACTGATGCATTCTGCTGGAAAGCTTGTTCTTTTGAAAAATGACAGACACACTGGCTGGATCAACAGATGAAAATAGAAGAAAAAAAGGATATAAAAGAAAACTAATGCAGCCATCACATCTAAGAATTGGTAAGCTGCAATATATTAAATGTTTGCTTGTGGGTTTAATACCGTTTTAACTAGGAAACAATCTGTGTGGCAATTATAGGTTATATCAGGTTTTAACAAGTTTTACAAGTTGCAGTTTAATGAGTTGTTTTTAAATATGATTTGCCGTGCTTTGCATCTGAATATCAGATCACACCTGTTATTCTATTGGAGGAAAGATTTGCTTATATAGGACCCTCTTCATGAAACCATGATGCAAAAAGCTTTGAATGCTGAACCCCTTTGGTTTTAGTGAATTAAACAGCCAGGCTGTATTGTATATTTTATAGAACAACAGTGACATCATGTGGTCTCTGAAGCATTCCTAGTCAATACAGCATCCCGGTCATCTATACATAACATACACCATGAACGGAACCTGCTATTCTATACATAGGTGCGAGGCAATCACTCCCTTCCTCTAAGTATCTGGAGACTGGTTTGGCAAGAAAGAGACATTTAATTATGGTTTACAGACATGCATTTTTAAGGGTTTGTGGTATACATTGGCCGCCTGCCTATATTCAGCATCAGCCTGTTTGTGCTGCACATTCCATCATGAAATTATTGAAGCGGCGATGAAACAGACTGTCCGATCGATACATAGAGCAAAGCTTTTATGTGTGATTTCCTGGACCTGCTGACTTGTCTATAGAGATGGATACATGTAAGAGAGAAAGCATTTCAACTTAACAAAAAAAAAATCATATATTCACATCATAAATAAAGTATGTTCATATAGCTTAAAATAAAAGATTCAACATGGATGAAATATTCATGCGGGAAGGAAGTTAGGCATTTTTCTTTAAGATTAGGTAGTAGTCAGGTACAAACTACGCCAGGGTGCGTTTTCCAGAAGCTGTATATTTGCCAATGCACGATATGGGAGGGATTTACTAAAAGTGGTGCACACAGAATCTGGTGCAGCTGTGCATGGTAACCAATCCGTTTTTAGGTGTCTCTATGGGGTTGAATTACTAAAATTGGAGAGTGTAAAATCTGGTGCAGCTGTGCATGGTAGCCAATCAGCTTCTAACTTCAGCTTGTTCAATTAAGCTTTCATAATAAAACCTGTAAGCTAATTGGTTTCTACGCAGAGCCACAACAGATTTTGCACTCTCCAGTTTTAGTAAATCAGACCCAGTGTGTCAAAGCCTAAGGCTCCATGCACACTGAAGCTCAAAAAAGCTTTTTCTGGACGCCAGATTGCTGCAGGAAACTCTGGTTGAAAAACTTGCTTTTAACAGCATTTTGTACTAGCGTTTATGAGCGTTTTTTAGCGTTTATACGTTTTAAATAAAAATACAAAGAGGACACTCCAAAAAAATACCACAACGCATTCGAAACTCCCACAATGCATTGAAAAAATAGAACGCTAATTAACGCGCGTTTATGAGCGTTTATCGGCATTTGGCGTCTTTTTGCTTTTTTTGGCGGTGAAAAACGGCACTTTGAATGCGAATTTCTGGCGTTCAGAAAAAAGCCCATAAACTCCACTGCTCATTAAAGCTAAAAAACGTCCATGTGTGCATGGACAGGATATCACAGAGTGGAGTTTATGGGCTTTTAAAAAAAAACGCCCAAACTCCAATAAACTGCAGTTTATCAGCTCCAGTGTGCATGGAGCCTAATTGAACAAGCTGAAGTTAGAAGCTGATTGGGCACCATGCACAGCTGCACCAGATACGGTGCGCACCAGTTTTAGTAAATCTCCCTCTATAGGTCATCTGATGCAATGCCATTATACTGTGATCTTTAGCAACTGCTGTGTTCTGTTAAAAGAAAATCTGTCGCATCCTTAAACAATTAAAGCACATGCAAGAAATCTAGAAATCACTTTTAATTGTTTTGCTTTGCCAAGTAATCAGAGAGAAATGAGTAGTTCTGCCATCTTCTGTTGAAACAGACACCTTTGATTTGATACAGCTCTGCAACAGAAAGTTCTAGACAGCGGCTTTGACACATCTGTATCTGGAAACTGCTTATCATTATTCAGAATGGCTTTGTCCAGAGTGCATTTAGTAAAACGTTTGTAACATATAAAACGGATTACTTTGTCTAACTAGTGAACTGCTTCATGTCTCCGTGCTCTTTTTAACCACTTCAGCCCGGAAGATTTGGCTGCTCAATAACCAGGCCATTTTTTGCGATACGGCACTGCGTCGCTTTAACTTACAATTGTGCGGTCGTGCGACGCTGTACCCAAACAAAATTGACGTCCGTTTCTCCTATAAAGAAATTTTTCTTTTGGTTGTATTTGATCACCTCTGCGGTTTTTATTTTTTGCGCTATAAACAAAAGAGCGACAAATTTGAAAAAAAAAAAAAACACAATAGCTTTTACTTTTTGCTATAATAAATATCCCAAATTAGAAAAAAAAAAATTATTTCCTCAGTTTAGGCCGATATGTATTCTTCTACATATTTTTGGTAAAAAAAATTTGCTAAAAGCGTATATTGATTGGTTGGTGCAAAAGTTATAGCGTCTACAAAATAGGGAATAGACTTATGTCATTTTTATTATTTTTATTTTTTTTACTTGTAGTGGCAGTGATCTGCAATTTTTATCAGGACTGCGATATTGCAGCGGACACATCGGACACTTTTGACACATTTTTGGGACCAGTGACATTTATACAGCGATCAGTGCTATAAAAATGCACTGATTACTGTATAAATGACACTGGCAGGGAAGGGGTTAACACTAGGGGGCGATCAAGGGGTTAATTGTGTTCCCTAGGTGTGTTCTAACTGTAGAGGGAGTGGACTGACTAGGGGAGGAGACCGATTGGTGTTCCTACTTAGTATGAACACAAGATCTGTCTCATCTCCCCTGAGAGAACCGGGATTTGTGTGTTTACACACGCATCTCCGTTCTCATTCTGTAATGAGTAATCGTGGGTGCCCGGCGGCCACTCGCATCGGCTCCAAGGACCCGCTTCGGGCGCACGATTTACCCCCTTTCCTGACCAAGCCATTTTTTGCGTTACGGCACTGCGTTGCTTTAACTGACAATTGTGCGGTTGAGTGACACTGTACCCAAGTAAAATGTATGTCCTCTTTTTCGCACAAATAGAGCTTTCTTTTGGTGGTATTTAAATATCTCTGTGGTTTTTATTTTTTGCACTAGAAGAAAAGACAATTTTGAAAAAAAAAACTATGTTTTACTTTCTTCTATAAAACCTATCCAATAAAAAAATTTAAATCAAATTTCTTCATAAATTTAGGCCAATATATATTCTGCTACATGTTTTTGGTAAAAAAAAATTCCAATAAGCGTATATTGATTGGGTTACACAAAAGTTATTGCGTCTACAAAATATGGGATTTTTACATTTTTTTTTTACTAGTAATGGCAGCGATCAGCGGGACTGCGTTATTGCGGTGGTCAAATAGGACACCTAACGGACACTTTTTTGAAGGCCAGCGACACGAATACAGTGATTAGTGCTAAAAAACACTGTCACTGTACTAATGACACTGGCAAGGAAGGGGTTAACATAAGGGGCAATCAAAGGGTTAATGCCTAGGGAGTGTTTACTAACTGTGGAGAGGGTGCTTTGACTGCTTCACAGGATCCATGCCGTCTCTACTCGTGGAATGACAGTCTACCTTGTTTACATTGGCAGACTGTCCTTTTGCCAGAGCATCGAACGATCAGCGTGTCCCAGCAGACATCAGGTCCACGGGACCCGATAATCTTCTCCCGCTGTGTAAAATCACAGCGGGTGTGAGTCGGCGGCGCCGCGAGCTCGAAACCTGGCAGTGCAGAATCACGTATTAATACATGATTCTGCGCAGAGCGGCCACCCTGTAGCAATAAATCAGAATGTTCCAGCCTGTTCTCAGTGACCCTAGAAACCAATCAGCTTCCAGGTTTTATTGCAAAAGCTTAATTGAACAAGCTGAATTTAGAAGCTGATTGGCTACCATGCACATCCGCACCAGATACTAAGTGCACCAGTTTTAGCAAATCTACCTCTTAGCAGCCTCCTCCTTGCAAACTCTATCCTTGCATCAGTTGTGTCCTTTAAGCCTCTGTTTCCCTTGTGTACCTTTGCCGACTTTCAGTCTTCCGGTACCTCTGTGATCTTCTGTGAGTTTCAGCCTGTCTATTTGTTAGCATCACCTGTGTCTGCAGTCTGCTTTATTGTCTCTCAAACAAATATATTTGATGTCCTGGCCCTAACCCTGCCCCCCCCCCCATAAAAGTGTGTAAGAAAAATAAACCTCTCTTTTGCATTCAAGAAGTGTCTGGTGCCCAATAACTTCCACCTTGCACCCACTATGCCTCACAACCCACCATATAAAGAAGGATATCAGCTATCTCTGGACCTTTAGGTCCTCATTAGACTGAAGGAGGCCGGAGACCTTGCTACAGTTGGTATCAACGGGAGGAATAGTGCGCCATGGTCGGTATCAGTGGGAAGAATAGTGCACCACGATTGGTATCAACGGGAGGAATAGTGTGCCATGGTTGGTATCGATGGGAAGAATAGTGCACTATGATTGGTATCAACGGGAGGAATAGTGCGCCATGGTTGGTATCGATGGGAAGAATAGTGCACCACGATTGGTATCAACGGGAGGAATAGTGTGCCATGGTTGGTATCGATGGGAAGAATAGTGCACCATGATTGGTATCAATGGTAGGAATAGTGTGCCATGGTTGGTATCGATGGTAAGAATAGTGCGCCATGATTGGTATCAATGGGAGGAATAGTGTGCCATGTTTGGTATCGATGGGAAGAATAGTGCACCATGATTGGTATCAATGGGAGGAATAGTGTGCCATGGTTGGTATCGATGGGAAGAATAGTGCGCCATGATTGGTATCAACGGGAGGAATAGTGCACCATGGTCGGTATCAATGGGAAGAATAGTGCACTATGATTGGTATCAACGGGAGGAATAGTGCACCATGATTGGTATCAATGGGAGGAATAGTGCGCCATGGTCGGTATCAATGGGAAGAATAGTGCGCCATGATTGGTATCAACGGGAGGAATAGTGTGCTATCAACGATGACATTGCGAGGAATAGTGCTTCATCGTTGCTCTTAGCAGGGTAAATAGTGCCCCATGGATGGTGTCAATGGGAGGAATAGTACCCCATTATAGGTGTCAGTGTAAGTAATAGTGCCTCATCATTGGTGTCAGTTCAAGCAGTAGTGTCGAAAGGGCCGGACAGAGGCAAGGAAAGCGCCACACCTGGCCCCCAGGCTGCAGTTTCAAGATCACTGTCATAGACAGTGCACTCTTTTTTTTTTGGAATATACCAATTTCCAGGATCTGCATCTGCTATGCCATAGCTAAATATTTTAGACAATAAGATAATCAGTTCAGTACTGTAAACCACAGGAAAGATATACACTGAGGCAGAGAAATAAACAGATATGGATTTTACATGCTGTGTCTCTCAGGGGGAACCAGTCTCCTCCTTGCAAACTCTATCCTTGCATCAGTTGTGTCCTTTAAGCCTCTGTTTCCCTTGTGTACCTTTGCCGACTTTCAGTCTTCCGGTACCTCTGTGATCTTCTGTGAGTTTCAGCCTGTCTATTTGTTAGCATCACCTGTGTCTGCAGTCTGCTTTATTGTCTCTCAAACAAATATATTTGATGTCCTGGCCCTAACCCTGCCCCCCCCCCATAAAAGTGTGTAAGAAAAATAAACCTCTCTTTTGCATTCAAGAAGTGTCTGGTGCCCAATAACTTCCACCTTGCACCCACTATGCCTCACAACCCACCATATAAAGAAGGATATCAGCTATCTCTGGACCTTTAGGTCCTCATTAGACTGAAGGGGGCCGGAGACCTTGCTACAGTTGGTATCAACGGGAGGAATAGTGCGCCATGGTCGGTATCAGTGGGAAGAATAGTGCACCACGATTGGTATCAACGGGAGGAATAGTGTGCCATGGTTGGTATCGATGGGAAGAATAGTGCACTATGATTGGTATCAACGGGAGGAATAGTGCACCATGGTTGGTATCGATGGGAAGAATAGTGCACCACGATTGGTATCAACGGGAGGAATAGTGTGCCATGGTTGGTATCGATGGGAAGAATAGTGCACCATGATTGGTATCAATGGGAGGAATAGTGTGCCATGGTTGGTATCGATGGTAAGAATAGTGCGCCATGATTGGTATCAATGGAAGGAATAGTGTGCCATGTTTGGTATCGATGGGAAGAATAGTGCACCATGATTGGTATCAATGGGAGGAATAGTGTGCCATGGTTGGTATCGATGGGAAGAATAGTGCGCCATGATTGGTATCAACGGGAGGAATAGTGCACCATGGTCGGTATCAATGGGAAGAATAGTGCACTATGATTGGTATCAACGGGAGGAATAGTGCACCATGATTGGTATCAATGGGAGGAATAGTGCGCCATGGTCGGTATCAATGGGAAGAATAGTGCGCCATGATTGGTATCAACGGGAGGAATAGTGTGCTATCAACGATGACATTGCGAGGAATAGTGCTCCATCATTGCTCTTAGCAGGGTAAATAGTGCCCCATGGATGGTGTCAATGGGAGGAATAGTACCCCATTATAGGTGTCAGTGTAAGTAATAGTGCCTCATCATTGGTGTCAGTTCAAGCAGTAGTGTCGAAAGGGCCGGACAGAGGCAAGGAAAGCGCCACACCTGGCCCCCAGGCTGCAGTTTCAAGATCACTGTCATAGACAGTGCACTCTTTTTTTTTTAGAATATACCAATTTCCAGGATCTGCATCTGCTATGCCATAGCTAAATATTTTAGACAATAAGATAATCAGTTCAGTACTGTAAACCACAGGAAAGATATACACTGAGGCAGAGAAATAAACAGATATGGATTTTACATGCTGTGTCTCTCAGGGGGAACCAGTTAAATCCACAATGCAGTAATAAATCTGATCTCAGGTGGAGAGATTCTGCTCTGCTTCTGAATACTTGTTTTGAAATCAATATAGTGTTCACCGTAATAAAAAGTAATGATGGGTAAATGGATATGTGCAGAGGCTTTTATTCAAAATAAGTTAAATTGAATTTATATACAGATAATGAAAACTATATTGCAATGTGTGTGTTAAAAAAATGGTGTATTTGTGGAGATCCAGATGTTGTGGATTTAGGCCTTCTTCGCCCAAGCCTGAAACAATCTGCATGCACGCTTGTAAGCATTCTCTGCCCTTCAGCTGAGTCCTAGACGTACAAAAAAACAGAGCATGTGTAAGCTATAATGCGCAGCTGAATTCCTTGAAATATTCACATACAGGTACCCTACAGTGCCTTGAAAAAGTATTCATGCCCTTTAAAATTTTCCACATTTTGTCATGTTACAACCAAAAACGTAAATGTATTTTATGTGGTAGACCAACACAAAGTGGAACATAATTGTGAAGTGGAAGGAAAATGATAAATGGTTTTCAAATTTTTTTTACAAAAAAATATCTGGAAAGTGTGGCGTGCATTTGTATTCAGTCCTCTTGTATTCAGCCCTCTTTACTGTGATACCCCTAACTAAAATCTAGTGGAACCAAATGCCTTCAGAAGTCACCTAATTAGTAAATAGTCCACCTGTGTGTAATTTAATCTCAGTATAATTATAGCTGTTCTGTGAAGCCCTTAGAGGTTTGTTAGAGAACCTCAGTGAACAAACAGCATCATAAAGGCCAAGGAACACACCAGACAGGTCAGGGATTAAGTTGTGAAGAAGTTTAAAGCAGGGTTAGGTTATAAAAAAAAATCCCAAGCTTTGAACATCTCAGAGCACTGTTCAATTCATCACCCGAAAATGGAAAGAGTATGGCAGAACTACAAACCTATCAAGACATGGCCGTCCACCTAAACTGACAGACTGGGCAAGGAGAGCATTAATCAGAGAAGTTGCCAAGAGGACCATGGTAACTCTGGGGGAGCTGCAGAGATCCACAGCCTAGGCAGGAGAATCTGTCCACAGGACAACTATGAGTCGTGCACTCCACAAATCTGGCCTTTATGGAAGAGTGGCAAGAAGAAAGCCACCATTGAAAGAAAGCCATAAGAAATCCAGTTTGCAGTTTGTGAGAAGCCATGTGGGGAACACAGCAAACATGTGGAAGAAGGTGCTCTGGTCAGATGAGAAATTTTTTTTTACTTTTTGGCCTAAAAGCCAAACGCTATGTGTGTCAGAAAACTTATGCCCCGTACACAAGGTTGGACTTTGTTCGGACATTCGACAACAAAATCCTAGGATTTTTTCCGACGGATGTTGGCTCAAACTTGTCTTGCATACACATGGTCACACAAAGTTGTCGGAAAATCCGATCGTTCTGAACGCGGTGACGTAAAACACGTACGTCGGGACTATAAACAGGGCAGTGGCCAATAGCTTTCATCTCTTGATTTATTATGAGCATGCGTGGCACTTTGTCCGTCGGATTTGTGTACACACGATCAGAATTTCCGACAACGGATTTTGTTGTCGGAAAATTTTATATCCTGCTCTCAAACTTTGTGTGTCGGAAAATCCGATGGAAAATGTGTGATGGAGCCTACACACGGTTGGAATTTCTGACAACAAGGTCCTATCACACATTTTCCGTCGGAAAATCTGACCGTGTGTACGGGGCATTACACTGCACATCACCCTGAACACACCATCCCCACCGTAAAACATGGTGGTGGCAGCATCATGTTGTAGAGATGCCTTTCTTCAACAGGGACAGGGAAGCTGGTCAGAGTTAATGGCAAGATGGATAGAGCCAAATACAGGGCAATCTTAGAAGAAGAAACTGTGTTAGTTTGCAAAAGACTTGAGACTGGGGCGGTTCACATTCCAGCAGGACAACAACCTTAAACATACAGCCAGAGCTACAATGGAATGGTTTAGATCACAGCATATTCATGTGTTAGAATGGCCCAGTCAAAGTCCAAACCTAAATCCAATTGAGAATCTGTGGCAAGACTCCATACAATCTGACAGAGTTTAAGCTATTTTGCAAAGAAGCAAAAATGTCACTCTCTAGATGTGCAGAGCTGGTAGACAACCCCAAAAAGACTTGCAGCTGTAATTGCAGCGAAAGGTGGTTCTACAAAGTATTGACTGAATACAAATGCACGCCACAATTTTCATATATTTATTTATAAAAAATGTTGAAAACCATTTATCATTTTCCTTTCACTTCACAATTATGTGCCACTTTGTGTTGGTCTATCACATAAAATACATTTACGTGTTTGGTTGTAACATGACAAAATGTGGAAAATTTCAAGTAGTATGAATACTTTTTCAAGGCACTGTATAGGGGACAGAGCCCCTATGTGTGTAATAGAATTTTAGTGATGCCCCATGAGTTGTAACGTCTATGGCTGTGAGGTGGACATTCTGCCATACAGGAGAGGACTATCCCCCCACCCCCCTGAGTGGAGAAATATCATTCAGCGTTGTTGGTCGTAATAAGAGGCCATGTCTTTGGTGACACATTCTCTTAGAGCAGTGGTTCTCAACGCCTTTCCTCTGGACCCACTAACAGGCCAGTTTTGCAAGATAACTGAAATACATCACAGGTGATATCATTTGCTGCTCAGTGATTGCAGTATTCTATTCTGCATCTTCCCAGGGTAATACTTAAAATCTAGCCTGTTAGTGGGTCCTGAGGACAGGAGTTGAGAACCACTGTCTTGGAGAAATATTTCTTAACCTCAGTCCTCAAGTACCCCCAACAGGTCACGTTTTCAGGCTTTCCATTATTTTGCACAGGTGATTTGATCAGTTTCATTGCCTTAGTAATTACCACAGCTGTTCATCTGAGGGAAATCCTGAGAGTAAAAATTCAGCCTTTCTGTCAAACCAAACCTAACCTTGTCATACCATGTGCAGAGACAGAACAAGTCCTTACAGAACATGGTTATACAGAAAAAAGTTGAGATAGAGAGGGCTAGGGGTGGGCCAACATCCCTGTGTACAATATACAGAAAGCAAGGTTCACCCTTGTGGGATTTTAAAGGTCCTGGTGATGATATATCGCCAACAAACGGTATACGTAATATGCATAAAAATAGAAATTTATTATAGTATATACAATTCAAAAATAAATGACAAACAATAGATAATTGATAAGGAAAGTGTGGCTAATACAATGCAACGCATTTCAGAAATTGCTTCCTTCTTCAGGGGTGTATCAATGGATGAAAGCATTCATACTAAAAATGCAAATAAATAAAGTTTAAACAAAAACAGCATCAAGACATGAACAGTATGGCTTTTGTCTATTATGGAGCTATGCCTAAAAACAGACTTACATGTTGACGATGGAAAATTGTATATTAGCCACATAGAGTATGCAAATTTAAAAGCAGCCAGATCCAGCCAGGGTAACCCATGTGCCAAAACCACTCACCATCATCGGGGCTCAACAGAAGAACAGCCAGCAAGGTCAGAAAAACAGAACGAGCCCAGCAGGGCTGATGTGCAGCAGAAAGGTCCTTAGATTCTGAGTGGTGTGGCTGCTGAGCAAAAAAGCAAGCCGTAACAACACAGCAAGAATGCTGCTTGCAAAAATATCAAATTGTCGGCAGGGGGAAAGATTAAACTGGCCTAGGCTTTAATAACCAGAAAGCCCTAATAGAGAAAAATATATAAAAAACATGATTTCTATGGTAAGCAGGGCATGGATGTATATATAGATATAACCATGAAAATCATAATTCATGTATGGGCACGGTAATCAAAGACAGCAATCATTGTAGTTGTCCTATGCCCTAATATGTGTGGCCCTATGCAAAACAAATACGCTGGCCATCCAAAGGAGATCATCAGAAAAGGACATCACAGCATTACTTACTGAAAGAAATCATGAGTTGGAGCATCCCTTGGAAGGTGGTGAAAAACACCCTACCGTATAGAGGTGACTAAACAAGCTCAGCAGAGCATCTTAAATAACCCTTGGAGGTATCAACCACGCTGTCACGCCACCCCGTGGTGCATAGCGCCATGCTGGGCTGGCGTGCGTTCCACAACTGACCCCCCCAGGAGCACGGCACGCCCAGGCCCCGAGGCACGGAGCCGCGTCACTCACCTGCCGACCCACAAATGGGCGGAGACAGGACATTGCGACCAGGCAACTTCAAGGTCTGCTAAGCAACCCAGAGGAGGAGGGGCCACCGTCCGGCAACAAACTCGCCCAAGATGGCAAAATCCACCACCCTCTGCAGCTGCATGGGTGGCCTGGGTGTGCCCAGAAGAGCCAAGGGATCAGAGCGGATGTAGGGCAAGTGAACCCCAGATGGAGGAGGCTGGAACATATTTAGAGCAGACCCTTGGATGTAGCAACATACATGCAGCCTTCTGTTAAAAGACAATACACAGGGAAAAAAACTAAACAGAGATATTTATAAATATTGTAAAATGCAATGATCAAATGTAGTGGAGTAAATGGATGGGCAATACACATTTGGTAAAAACAGAAGGGAGAGAAGAAGGAAAGCAGACGTAAAGAAGAAAGAAACCAAAGCAAGAAAGGAAGGAGAGACCAAAGCAGAAAATTATAAAATAATCAAATAAATATAGGAGTGTTGGGATGAGAAAGTATACATGTGGAATGGTCCTATTTATTATGGGGCAGGGTTGAGGCTGCTCCCATAATAGACATAGGGGGTTATTTACTAAAGGAAAATCCACTTTGCACTGCAAGTGCACTTGGAAGTAAAGTCGCTGTAGATCCGAGGGGGACATGCAAGGAAAATAAAAAAAAGCATTTTAGCTTGTACATGATTGGATGATAAAATCAGCAGACCTTCCCCTCATTTTAGATCTACCCCTTAGATTTAGAGCGACTGCACTTCCAAGTGCGTAGTGTTCCTATAATACTAAGAATCCTACATTCCATATAATAGATGGTCCCCCCATATCTCATCTTTCCCAACCCCCTGAGGTAAAGTTCTCTAAGAAGGGTTTGAAATTGGTGGCCTCTTTTATCACTGAGGGTGATGTGGCTCCAAGGCGGTAAATCCATCTTAATTTGAATTGTAGTTTTTTATTCCAGTCACCCCCCTAGAGGGGGGGTGTACTCTATCCAGTATAAGGAATTGAATCCAAAGGAATTTCTCGTTATGGGCATCTCTGACATGCCTCCCGGACGGTAAGTCTGGGTTGCATGATTTCATGCTCAGAATATATCTATAAAGGCGCGCTTCCAAAACTTCTGTATGGTTTTACCCACGTAGAAGCACCCACACTCACATTTAAGGAGATAGACAACTCCCTGTGTTTTTCAGTTAGTGTAGTGGTTACAGAGAGAGTAAAAGTTAACCTTGATACAGCCACAAACATGTTCCAGCAAAAAAAAAAAATAGTTGCGTGTTATGATGTCTGGCTGGGTCAAGTTTCTGACTATTAAATAGTCAAGTCTGCGAGACAAGGGAGAGGGGAGAAGAGCTCCTGCAGACATGCAATGCACTGGTTTGAGATCCGGCTCAGGTGAGTATTTAGGGGGGGCGAGGGGGAGCTACTATTAAAAGGTATTTACCTTTAATGCAGAGAATGCTTTAATGTGTTACTTAACCATTTGCATTCTCTGGTCTCCCAGTACACAGAACAAGGGAAATGCAATTATTTTAGTAAATATAAACTGCTAAATACCTTTTCTCATCATCAGTATATAGCAGTCTTGTGACTTCTATCAGTGTCAGGCTGAGCGCTGGTTAAAGCTTGTAGGAGGAGTTTTCAATCTCCCGTGACTGCCCTATGAGGCTGCAGGACCCCTCACCCTTTTTTACACAATGCGAACTGAAAAGTGCGAACTGAAAAGCGCAAAATGAAAAGCACGAATCAACACTCACCAAACTTCTACTAACATGAAATTAGCAGAAGGAGCCCAAAGGGTGGCGCTAAAGAGCTGAAAAACAACATAGTACGTCACTATGTTTGTATTTGTTGGCCAACAATTGTGTGGCCGTGTGAATGCAAGACAAGTTTGGGCCAACACCCTTCGGACAAAAGTCCACGGTTTTGTTGGCCAACAATCCAATTGTGTGTATGAGGCTTTAGCCTTACCTTTACCTGTCCACTAAAGGGTCAGATGTGGCCCTGGGGCTGCAATTTGCCAAGTTCTTTCCCAAGGGATTCAATAGTGCAGTAGGGGTGCAAGGCAAACTTGAACATCAGCGAGTGGGAGGAACCAAAATGACCATTTACTTTTGTTCCTACGGTTTTGAGTTCATAAATTATAATTCATAAATGTAACTATGCATTAACTTTTGCAAATATGTGCTTTTTTTTGTTTGTTTGTTTTTTTACACACTGTTTAATTCAGTCATTTTTTTCTACTTTTCAATTACAAAATTTGCTTAATACTGTATGTAATTTGATCAGGGGTGCCCAAAGTTTCGCATGCCAATGCACATGCAAAATATCATTATGGTGGAATAGGTTATGTTTGCAAATCTCTGCTTTTGAATCACTTTTTATAATTGTCTGGGTGAATTTGGAGTACTGACTTGCTCATCTCTGCTTGTTACATATGCAGCCATACAGAACATTCTTCTCGAGGAGAGATGCGTAAAGGTTAAAGAAAAATGCAAATTATCACATGGTAAATGTTGTCTCATGGCTAAAAAATATTCTCTGATTAGCATGCTGACATTTTACGTGTATACATATATTTAAACACCTACTCTCATGTATCACATATTGTAACCTATTACAGACTGTTTTCAGAAACTCTGTAAATGATGATTTGGTTATATTCTGCCAAGCATACCGCTTTCTGTCAGCAAGGCTATCCTGGTACCTTCCAAAATATAAGTCATTGCTTGGCTCATAAAATTATATTTATCACAGTTTTTTATAAACAGTGGTTTAAAGATGAATTTTAGGTATGGACTATATAGAACTGTAATGTCACATGTTTTACTAGCCACTAGGTCAGGGATCTGCAATTAGCGGACCTCCAGCTGTTGCAAAACTACAAGTCCCATCATGCCTCTGCCTCTGGGTGTCATGCTTGTGGCTGTCAGAGTCTTGCTATGCCTCATGGGATTTGTAGTTCTGCAACAGCTGGAGGTCCGCTAATTGGATATCCCTGCACTAGGTTGTCTTGCCTTAGCAGGAACACAAGATCTCCATCTTCTTCCCTGTCAGAACGGCGATAAGCCTTAGCAGGAACACAAGATCTCCATCTTCTTCCCCGTCAGAACGGCGATATGCCTCAGCAGGAACACAAAATCTCCATCTTCTTCCCTGTCGGAACACTGTTCTGCCTCTCTGGGGAATGATCGTGGGTGGCCGGTGGACATCCAGTCTACTGGACCTGCTGATTGGCAGCTTCCTGTTCGGCCGGGAGGAGAAGCAAGGGCCCCGGAGCAAGATCTGTTATCTGCCTTCTAAGGTAAGGAGGCCTCTGTCTGTCCATCTCCCACGCTGATCGCCACTTATACACCCTTCTCCTGGGAGGGGTGGGGGATAGCCATCCTCCTATCCATCTCCCACAGGGTGGGGGGAAGCGGTCGCGGGGATCGCCACCTTCCTGTCCATCTCCCGTGACCATCTCCCACAGGGGGTGAGGTGTTAGTTTGCTGCCCCCCCCCCCCCAAAATAATGAGCATCAGGAAATTACCAAGCGGCTCCTGCAGGGGTAGCACTACAAGAGCAATGATGTGATCATGAGAGTGCCTATTTCATTTCAAGAATTTTTATTAAGTTTAGTTGTCAGACAAAAATTTAGTAAAGAACAATATGTCTGTAATTATCAACATTCTTCAGTCATTTGTTCTCTATGTATACTCTAATGTGCTTCCATTGTCATAATAATATCAACAATACAGCTCTATACTTTGGAGGTAGTGGTAAGGCCTTGTGTCTATCGCAAGGGTTCTGTGAACATCCACCTGCGATCACTCTAAATCGTCACCGTGGGCATTCCACTTTATTGTGATTGATACCTCCTGTATTCATTATCTAGAATCATAACTGATATCTTAAGTATAACGCCCACCTTTACTCATTTTGATAAGCAACTGAGAGTGTAGAATATAAACGTAAAACAGAAAACAGAAAACCATGAAAAGGAAAAATTTGAAAAAAAAAAAATCCAAACACAGTCAGGATGTCTATTCTTTTTTTTTAACTATCAGTTATTATTTTCCATCACTCCATCTATCTTGTGCTCTTTGAGTATACCATTCTCTCCAAGGAGTCCAGTGTTTGTAAACTATCTCATAATTCCCTGTGGATGAGTGTAAAACCTCATAGGCGCCATGGGTGTGGATAGATCGTACTACCTCCGAGACCGGAGGGACCGCTATTTCCCTCCAATGTCGGAGAATAGACAACCTAGTGGCTAGTAAAACGTGATATTACAGTTCTATAGGGTGGAGGTATAGAATGTATGTCTAGGGATAGTATTACCATTCTTGGAGATAATGGTTGGTGTGTGCCTGTGATACCCGCCATCATTCCTTCAACCTGATACCACAGTGATTTTAACTTGGGGCAGTGCCATAGGATATGGATTAAAGTGCCCGTTTCCCCACACATTCTCCAACAGCATGAGGTAGCATCTCTGTAAATTTTTGCTATGCGGTGTGGTGTCAGGTACCATCTAAGAGATATCTTTTGTTGCATTTCACATAAGTTGGTGCTTTTTGTGGAGGTATATATAAGGCGCAGTGTTTTTTCCCAATGTTGAGAGTGTACTCTATCCCAAATTCCTGTTCCCATGCCAACATAGTTTGAGATTTCACGCAAATGTTCTTTTCTTGTAGTCCTGAATATATAAGTGATATTCTTGTAGTCCTGAATATATAAGTGATATTCTTGTAGTCCTGAATATATAAGTGATATTCCTTCCTTATACTTGGGGTTGTTTGATAGAATAGGGTTATTTTTTCAGGTAATGTTGTGATTAAATGTGGGTGCTTCTTTACTAAATGAGCTATTTGTGTGTATTTTTTTATTGCTCTTTGTGGGGTAGTTGAAATATTTGCTATAGTGTTGTGAACGATTTAAGTGAGGAGCCTTCCATGACCTCATCTATATTGGTTATCTAATCTAGATGACCTCATCTAGATTAGTTATTCCTGTTGCTATCCAACTAGATACGTTAATATCCGGTATTATTTGGGATATTGCGGAGATAGGACATTTTAAAGGGGTCACCTTGCCACTCCATTTTTAAAAGCTGCGGAGGTGAATCCACGCTCTTATTGATGCTAAAATAGGGGGTGCTAGGTTTTTATCTAGGGATTTGTTGAGGTGTGCTGTCAATAGCAACTCACGCAAAGTCCCTCTAGAAATTTCAGATTGTTCTATTTCCTTCCATAATGTATTGGAGTCTTTTAATAGCCAGTGTTGAAGTTGTGCTTAGAGTGTAGCGAAGTAATAATCTTGTAGATGTACATGGCCCACTCCTCCTGCCTTCTTGTGTTTGATCAGCCTACTAATGGCACACCTAGCTCTTTTCCCCTGCCAAAGGTATTTATTTAATATTGATTGTAGTGATTTAAAAAAGAAGTTTGGAAGTGGAATTGGCAATGTTCTATAAAGATAGAGTAGTTGGGGTAATATCTGCATCTTAAAAGCTGTAAGCCTACCTAGCCATGGTAGTTTGTTTTGTGCAATTTGTGTAACTTAGCCTCCATTGAGTTTACAGTAGGAAGGGTGTGTAATTTGCTGAGATAAGGTCTTCTGTCTTAGAACTTAAAGTTATACCTAAATATTTGACGCCTTCCCTTTTCCAGATGTATGGGAATTTGTGCGCTAGATCTCGACTCAACTTATCTGGGATACCTAAATTCAAGATATAGGACTTTATTTCATTCACTTTGTAGTAGAAAACTTCATTAAACGTCTGTAGTGCCTTATGCACAGCAGGGAGAGAGGTTTCTGGGTTTGTGAGCATTAATATTATGTCGTCCGCGAAGAGACTTACGGTGTGGGTTCTGCAACCGATTTTAACGCTTGTCACCAGTGGGTGTGAGCGAATGTAGGATGCTAGTGGTTCCATTAGAAGGTTAAAAATGAGTGGGGAAAGAGGGCATCCCTGTCTAGTTCCATTCGTAATTATAAATGGCGTAGACATTGCACCAGAGATATAAACTTGGGCCGACGGGTGTGTATATAGGGCCATTATGGCTCTGTATATAGAACCTTGAAAATCAAACTTTTTCAACACCTGTGCTAGAAATTTCCAATGTATCCTATCAAACGCCTTCTCTGCATCCAACGCCAGGAGCAGAGAAGGCGTTTGGCACCTCTTGTTGGGATGAATTACATTTATCACACGTCTAGTAGCATCAGCTGTCTGTCTTCCCCTGGTAAAACCCGACTGGTCTAGATCAACAAGAGAAGGCAATATATTAACTAATCTTGTTGCCAATAGCTTAGTATACATCTTGATATCATTATTAAGCAAAGAAATAGGCCTAAAATTTTGTGGGGAGTCAGGTTTCTTCCCCGGTTTTGGCAAAGCCACTATCAAGGCCTTTAACATCTCTGGTGGAGGTAGCAGCGGAGCTATACATTTCCACTAGGGGTGGGATTAGAATATCTTGGAATTTTCTGTAATACTCTCCTGTGAACCCATCAGGGCCTGGAGATTTGTTAGCTTGAAGAGAGCGTATGATGTTCTTCACTTCTTCCTCTGAAATAGGGTAATTTAAGCTTGCAAGATGTTCGGGTGTAAGTTGGGGAAGTGTGAGTTTTTCTAAAAATGATTTTATAACAGCTGGTGTAGGTTGTGCGGCTGTAGGGTCATCCTTAATATTGTATAGTGAGCTGTAGTATTGGTTGAAGGCATCAGCTATAGCTTGTGGGTGGTGTTGTTTGGTGTGTGTGGTGGGGTGTATTATGAAGGGAATTTAGGTTTTGTATCTGTAACCTCTAAGTTTGTTAGCTAGCAGCTTCCCCGCTCTATTACTGCTTGTGTAGTAAGATAATTTGAGTCTTTTAGAGGCTTTTATGAAAGTCCTCTATAAATAATAATCGTAGTTCGTCACGGAGATGAGTTAGCTGCTCAATCAGTGTCTGGGAGGTACATGTCATGTTTTGTTTGTCGAGTCTATCAATTTGTGAAATTAATGCCTCGGTGTGCTGTTGCTTCCCTCTCTTGTTCCGAGCCCCTTGTTGAATCATAATGCCTCTTGTGAATGCCTTGTGAGCATTCCATATGGTAAAGGGATTAGATACCGAGTTTCGGTTATTCTCAAAAAACTCTGCAATTTGTTTAGCAATCTGATACCTGGTCGGACCATCTTGGAGAAGCCTGGAATTGGCCCTCCATACGAAGGTAGGACTGTGAGTGGAGGAATCGTCCACTACCAGTCTCTCACCGATGCATGATCCGACCAGGTAATGATGTTAATTTTTGCAGATTTACATTTGAACAGTGCCCATTTATCCACTAAAAACAAATCAATTCTACTATACGATTTATGGTTATTCAAAAAGAATGAGTAGTCCCGTTCATTAGCATTGATGCATCTCCAGACATCGAACAACTCATAAGACCATAATACCGCCTTTATTGATAGCGGAGCACGTTTGGATTTGGAGGTGGAGTCCGTTGTTGGGTCTGGGGTAATATTAAAGTCCCCACACAGCACTAACAGTCCTTTCCGTACCTTGCGTATTTTCCTCATTATGCCGTGGAAAAAAACATATTTGTCTGGTGTTAGGTGCGCAGATGTTAGCTACTGTGTAGGTGGTAACGTTAATTTCGCATATCAGAATCAGAAATCGACCTTGCGGATCACATATGACCTCCTGTGATTGGGAGGCTACTGTGTCTCTCACTGCTATCAGCACCCCTTTCTTTTTTTCCTCCGCATTAGCGGTGTAGATGAAAGGGAATTTGGGGTGTATGCATTTAGGAGGTGATTGCTTATGAAAATGCGTTTCTTAGACACCTATCATGTCACAACTATGTTGAAGGGCTTCCTTCCATAGGGATCTTCGTTTGGCTGGGTGGTTAAGACCTTTGGCGTTAATGGTCAAAAAGTTAACCGCCATATTGGATTAGTATTATAATGCTGATTGTCATGATGCAGAGGTAGATCACTTACTGTTGGTGGCAGAGTGTCCTTCATCGAGTAGAAGAGTGGAGGTTGATGGAGTCCATGTTGTCTTTTTAGGTGTAGACCTAATTAACTCTGTATTTGAAAGTTTACTTGTGACTGTTAGAGTGGAAAGAGAATAAACATTGGAACAGTAATTGAACAAAACAGTGGCAAAAAGTCTAATAACAGGGGAGGGTAGACGGGTGTGACACACAGTCACTCAAAGGTTTAGAGGGGAGAGAGGTGGTATTTTGAACCAGCAAACAAAATAAAACAACAGTTCGGATTAGAGGAAGCTCCTCCCTAGCGGGTAACTGCATGTGTACAGTACCTGACCGCGAGATTGTGTTTCCAGCGCGATACCATCGCGCTGGTTCTCGGCGACAGGGTACTGTGAATGTCGCGCTGGCTCGCTCATCGGGAAAGGAAAACTTTGTTTTCCTTCCGCGATGAGTGACAGGCAGTGCTGACAGCTGTCTAGTATGAATCCTGAGGCGGGAACACCGCGCCAAATTTTAAATGAAAAAGCCGGCGTGGGTTCCCCCCTCGGAGGCATACCAGGCCCTTAGGTCTGGCATGGATTGTAAGGGGAACCCCCATGCCGAAAAATCGGCGTGGGGGTCCCCCCAAATCCATACCAGATCCTTATCCGAGCACGCAGCCCGGCCGGCCAGGAAAGGGGGTGGGGACGAGCGAGCGCCCCCCCTCCTGAGCCGTACCAGGCCGCATGCCCTCAACATGGGAGGGTGGGTGCCTTGGGGGAGGGGGGCGCCCTGCGGCCCCCCCACCCCAAAGCACCTTGTCCCCATGTTGATGAGGACAAGGGCCTCTTCCCGACAACCCTGGCCGTTGGTTGTCGGGGTCTGCGGGCGGGGGGCTTATCGGAACCCGGGAGCCCCCCTTAATAAGGGGGCCCCCAGATCCCGGCCCCCCACCCTGTGTGAATGAGTTTGGGGTACATGGTACCCCTACCCATTCACCTAGGGAAAAGTGTCAATATAAAAAAAAAAACACACTACACAGGTTTTAAGAGTAATTTATTAGTCAGCTCCGGGGTCTTCTTCCGACTTCGGGGGGTCTCCTTCCGACTTCTCCCGGTGTTCGGCCTCTTCTCCCGGGCCCCGCCGCTATCTTCTTCCAGCTCTATTGCCAGCGAGGGGCCCGGTCTGCTGCCGCTGTCTTGTCGCCGCTGTCTTGTCGCCGCTGTCTCGCCGCCGCTGTCTCGCCGCCGCTGTCTCTCCGCTTCTTCTCTTCTTTTCTTCTTCCCCGATGTTGACACGACGCTCTCTCCGGCTCGAATGCTGTGTGCGAGCTGCGGAGCCATTTATATAGGCAGTAACCCCGCCCCCTTATGACGTCATGGTCCCAGCATGCGCAGGGACTCTGGGGCCACGCCCCCTTATGACGCCAGAGTAGGTACAACCCAGTTCCAGATCAATTAAGAGAGTGGGCATTCTTGTGGTTCACTGTACGCCATTCAGAGTCGGGGTTGATGTGATTGCTATTTTGGTGTGGATGAGTGGTCGGTTCAGGGATAATGCCCCACGTATTCAGTAGGGCCATGCCTTTAGCCACCGAATCCATCACATGCTCTGTGCCGTCTTTAGTGATGATCAGCTTTGTTGGAAAACCCCATTTGTATCTCAGCTTGTGAGTGCTTTGGTAATGGTGTTTAGATTCCTGCATTTTTGGAGGGTATACTGAGATAGGTCCGCATAGATTTGTAAGGGATGGTATCTGTTCTCTCTGGCGTGACACTGCCATTAGTTTTTCTTTAGTATGGTAAAAATGGAGTCTCAATATGACTTCTCTGGGTACATTAGCAGAGATGTAAGTGAGTTTAGGGAGGCAGTGTATTCTATCCACAGTGAAATCAAGGGGGGACATAGGTAGAATTGTGGTGAAAAGCTGGGAGACATATTTGCGCGGATCTTGTGGCAGGACAGATTCCGGAATACACCTGATCTTGCCGTTATTCCTTCTGGATCTGTCCTCCATGTCTGCCATTTTAGCTTTAATCCCCTCAATGTCTTCCTCATTACTTTCGTTAGTGTCAACCAGAGCATTAATTGTTGATGCATACTCCCCCAATTTATTCTCTACATCAGCTGTTTGATCTGAGACCGATTGTAAGTCCATGCTAAATTTGTGCACACATGATACCATATCTGAGTGTAGTGAGCTTCTTAGTGAGACCAGCATTTCTTTGAGTACTGTCTCTAGAACAGGCTGGTTGTTAAATTGGTCTATGGAGTCTGGAAGCTCCCTAGTGTCATCCCCTAAATCACGGAGAGAGCTCACCTCATTTTCTTCATCCGCTGCATCCCTCCTGATTCTTGTCTTTTCTGGGCTTCCAGAGTATAGTGCAGCTGGTGAGAGATGTGTACCTTTAGGAGAGCTGCTCCTTTTTTGTGGTTTCCCCTTCTGAGATGGGCGGTAAGAGATTCCAGAGTTTCTGGGGACGGTTCCAGTCTGCTTTGCATCTCAGCATGCTGGGGTTCTGTTCCCCGGGTGTCTGCAGTCTAAAATGCCACTGTGGGGTATTGTTTTAGCGGCTGGATTGCCTGGTGTGAGCCGTTTTGTGCCCGATGTAGCCGTTATTGTGCGGCCATCACGGTCTCTGGCTAGCTACGCCCCTTATGCAGTCCATTTAAACTGCATAAGTGACACTTGATGGATGGGTTGATGACTCCTGTTGGTTTTGAATGGACATATAAATAAGCAAATGTGAAAGGACACACAAATAAGCAAATGTGAAAAAAATGAAGTGGATTTTCAATGTAAATTCTTTTTGTTTTGATTTTGTTTTCAGAAATGAGCAGACAACTGTTATTGGCATTCCTTTCTTCTAATTTGCCATTTGCCCATAATTGCTGCAAGCATGGTAACATTAATATAGTAGAATCAATATACCTTTGTTATCATTTGCTGTTTGCGTAAATATATTGCATCTGTGTTCCCTAAAGCTGAACACCAAACAGATATAAAAGGCAGACATTAATGCAGATTTGCTTTATTTTAGATGGTTGGTCAGTGTTTTTAGTTGTTTAACATCTACATACAAAACATGGTGGTTGCTGAGGTCCATACATTTTGCCAGCATCTTTTCCCTGGCTTCTTCCAGTTTTTGGCTATCATGCACTTCTCTTTTGCAATAAAGAGCTGCTTGTTTGCAATTTTTTTTAACTTTAGTTTCACTTTAACTAAGCATCTCACATTTAACAGGAGGAGCTACTTGCCAAACATCTTTGAAGTCAATAATAGGACAGCACAATAATCAAGTGCCAACCATTTGGCACATAGCTGTGGTGCGGTATTTCAATGCAAAATTCCCCATGAGTAAAGAAACAATCTGCAATAATAGACATTCAGGAGGTGGTAGTATCGCCTCCTTAACACCTGCAAATTGCTTCTTAAAAACAATCCACCTCAGATCACTTTCCAAAGGAGAGGTAGCCTCTTTCGCTAGTGTGAACAAGGCCTAATACATCAGAAATTGTATTTTTTAATGCAAATAGTGCAACTGTTTCTTCACAGTAAGAGTTGTGAAAATGTGGAATAGGCTCCCTCCAGAGGTTGTTCTGGCCAGCTCAATAGTTTGCTTTAAGAAAGGCCTGGATTCTTTCCTAAATGTACATAATATAACTGGATACTAACATTTATAGGTAAAGTTGATCCAAGGAATATCCGATTGCCTTCCTCTGGATCAACTGTGGGTATAGGATTGTGTGTATATAGGATTGGATGATTTTTCTTTTTTTAAAGTAATATATATATATACTATGTAACTATTTGCATTTTACCTAGCATCAGCTTCTCATAGTCTTAGCAGGGCTGGAGTGTGAGAAGAATAAGCTGCTCTGTGCAATGAGCAGCTTATCATTTATATTCTGGGTTGTGTACTGATGATGTGGACTTCGGGCTAATGTGGACGAGTCAAAGTGTTCCTTGCCAACTTTTTGTCAGCTCCTAACCTACTAAGAGCCTGCTTATCACCGTGAGTCGGTAAGCACAATCTACAGCCACGGTGGTGGGGTTTTTTTCACTTCCCTCCCCCCTGTTTTGGTTGTCGTTATGTGCACACCAGGGTGTTTGGTATGTCTGTCTGTCCATGTCTAGCATTTAACATACTACACTATGGCCAGTTTCTCTTCTGTTTGCCTTTTTTCCTGTATCCATTGAGGGGATTTTGATCTGATTACGGACGGTGCTGACTGGTCCATCACCCCAAAGGCCCTGGCAGGGTTTTTTGCCATCCGCTTATATCATTGAAGTTCTGGTAAGAGCAATCATAGCTCATTTGGATTATCATCTATATTCACACTGAATACCCTACTATTTTGAAGATTTGGACTTTATACATTTATTATATTTATTGTATTTTTATAATATTTGTTGGTGTTAGGTCATACTATCAATTCACTCCAACATATAAGTTTTTGTTTAGCGCAGTTTATTTATTTTCCTTACATCTAAATGACAACTTTTATAAAAACAGAAATTAACAGCATTTTTAAGTGTAAACTTATTAATGTACTAGTTAAGACTAAAACAAGAAAAGACAGTTATCTTGAGGGGAGGGGATAATTTTCCTACACACAGCCATCTGGCTTCTTGTTGCATTCACCAATATCAAAGCACTAAATTACCAAAGGTTACGTTATTGCCAGAGGTGCAGTTTTGATAATGTTATTGCCAGAGGTGCAGTTTAGGAACATATGTCTGGCTTACTATTGGCTTTTATACTATGTATAAGTTTGAGAGAGACCTTGTGGTCTGTAGAGAGAAATGAGTCTTGCAAAAAGGTGGGAGTTGCAGTATTACACATGTTCTGGCTGCTTGTCTTAGGACAACATGCACTATTTTGTTGTGTTTTAAACATCAGCTTTTCATACAAGTCCTATGTACTACCTACTCACTGCTAACAATTTTGTCAGATAATATCACATTAGATGTAAAGACCAGTTGAAACTTCAATTGTATTTCACTTTTGCAGTCAAATTTGAGAACACCCCACTACATGTTTGTTTGTTCCCATTCACACAGCATGCCTATTTTTTTATTTATTTTTATATTTCCTACATTTAAGATGTTTTTCAAGTGGAGGTTTCATGGCTGATTGCAAAGATTTTGAGTCTGTCCCAAGTCTGTCCTCATTAACAGGCACTGCAAGAAACCCAGCCCTTAAACTTTTAAAGTGTTTGTAACCTTAAAAATTATTTTTTAATACTCTGTAAATCTATAAACGCGTGAGCACTAGGAACCGACTGCAATGGTCTATGGCGGTTCCAAACAAAAGATTAAGCTGAAAACAATCAGGGATGTTTTGCTGAGGGCCTCCTCCAAGATGGCACTCACTGCATTCTCCGGGCCAGGGACACTGTGGACACACTCGGCTAGTGGCTTCTAATGAGGGCGAGTCAGATGCTGAATTCAGTGTTACCCCTTGAGCCCTGCAATTTACTAACTCACAGCCAGATCTCCTAAAACTGTTTTAGTAGCTATTCACTAAGGCCCTGAAGCACACCTCCGACACTGAAATCAGAGACCTTGGGCACCGCACCTCAGAGCTTGAGCAGAGAGCTGATGAGGTTGAAATCCTTACCAATAACCACTCTGAGGAACTAGAAGCCCTACATGAGGAAAACCTCACCCTTCAGTCCCATTTTAAAAAACTTTGAAAACAGGGCCAGGCGCTCTAATTTACACATATGTGGCATCCCTAAGTCAGTCACAGATCTGCAGTTAACTATTACTGCACTTTTCCAGGAACTTTTACTTTCCATACCCATTGAGCAGGTCAAAATGGATAGGATCTATCACACTCTGGCTCCGTGCCCTGCAGACGGCCCCCTTCATGACATAGTCATTAAGCTCCATTACTTTCATACCAAGGAGCAGTTGCTGACAGCCATGCCACAAAGACTCATTGGTATTCCAAGGCCACCACTATCAAATCTTTCATGACCTCTCTCAAGAGACCTTGGCAAAGTGGAAAGCCATGAAACCTCACCTACAAATCCTTCAACATCAAATTACATACCGCTGGGGATTTCCCTTCTCCATTCGCTTCTCCTACAAAGGAGCTTCCTACCAATGCAAGTCGGTTGAAGATCTTCAAACTACACTCCAAGAACTTCATCTGGTGCCTCATGATTCCGTTGCTACAGGGTCCCATCGCCCGTTCTGCATCTTGCTCCCCGAGGAAGCTCCACACCTCCCCCGGGACAAAGGCATCGTCAAGCATTCACAAACGTAGACGTTATGTCTCGCCTATGCATGCTCATGAAGATTCTATGGACTGACCGCCTCTTTGCAAGTAGGTGACACCTCTTCCATCACTCTAATAAGCAAATCCTCATGGGAAACTACCATAACTATGCCCTGATACCTCAGGTCTAATTGCAGTATCCAACTGCATATACTTGCTTAGGCCTTTCCTTTATACAATGTGTGAACTTAGCCAATTTCCCCTATATTGCTTTGACTCCCCTTCCCCCCTTTCCCTTCTCCCCTCCCCCATCTTTTCTTTCCCCTATCCTCCCTCCCCCTAACTGTAGATTTATTTTTCCATATACTGTTGTATAACATGTTGTTCACATATTCTATAAAGCTTGAGTCACTGTGTCCTCCAGCTGGCACAGTGTCCCACACTCAGGCCTTAAGCTTCATAACTAATTTCTGTTTTAACCCATTGATTGTCTTTGCCATTGCTTGTGGTTACATTTACCTCTTAGTTTACTTACTGCCTTGGCTGGGTCATTGGCTGTTTGCCACCCGCCTCTAATGCAATAATGTTCACACTGAACTTTGAAGTTTATTTGTTGTTTTATTAACTGTTGCTGGATGCCCTTACTGGCATCTTTCTTTACTACTGTTGACTAGGGATGAGCTCGATGTTCACCGAACAGCAAATATTATGGGGCGTTCGTGGCAAATTTGAGTGCCGTTGAACGCCCCATAATGCACTGCAAAATCTCAGTGCATTGATGTCTGATGATTGGCCAAAGCATGCACCTGACCTGCATGCTTTGGCCAATTACAGCGCGCTCTGCAGCGAGAGCCAAAATTGGCCAAAGGCAGGGTGCCTTTGGCCAATCATGGCTCAGGGGGGGCTAAGTTCACGCCCCATACTATATAAGGCTGCTTACATAGCAGGCGTGTATAGTGTGTGACTGTGGATGCAGATAGATTGAGCTAGATTAGGCAGGCGGGTTACTTAGTGGCAGTGTATTTAATATATATATATATATATACATATACACACACAGTCGTGTGTGTGTATATATATATATATATATATATATATATATATAACAAGTGTTGAAGGTGAAGTGCACACGAACCAAATATAGCAGTACTGAGCAATCAGACCATACCACAGGTCATATATAGAAATGAAAATCAGATGGGATTGCTGCACTTTAAATTTATTCGGAAATTTCAAATTCCATTCAGTGTCAAATGCATGACAGTTTCGGGGTATACAGATAGCACCCTTCTTCAGAGCAGGACACATACAATGATAATCAGGGCTTTTTTTCTGCCGGAACTCGGCGGAACGCAGTTCCGGCACCTCTGACATGCAGCCCTCTCTGCTCTGACCTGTCATGTATCTCACACTAGCGCTGCGCACACAGGGCTGCTGCCTTCTGAGATATTCAGGTCACAGCACGGCTGCCTGTGTTGATTCAAGCAGCAGCTTCTGTCCCCGCCTCTTCTCACACTGTAGCACAGAGCAGAGAAGCCCTGAAACTCCGCCCCAGCTACAGTTCTCAATCGTCTGAAAAGCCTGCACATAAAACATGGACTGGAGCACTGGAACAGCAGTGGAAAAGGTGAGATGAAAAATGGAGGGGAGGGAGGAGAGAGAGAGAGCCCTCCAGAGACTAAATTCACAGTGAAAGGATAACTGTGAAAGAAGGGAACGGGGGGGTGATTGTGCAGTGAGGAGGGAGGGGGAGGGGGGGGTGTAAATTTGTACAGAGAGAACTGGGAAGGGAGCTTTGTACAAAGGTAAGAGCTGCAGAGGGCAGAGCTGTGGAGGGCGGGGGAGGTTGTGTAGAGGTGAGAGCAGTAGGGGAAGCTGGGGGTGCAGAGGTGGGTGGCAAAGGTGAGAGCTGTGGATTGGGGTGAGCTTTAGATGGGGGTGCAGAAGGGGAGCAGAGATAATATAGATGGAGGTGCAGAGGTGAGCTGTGGACTGGGGGTGTAAGCTGTAGTTAGAGGGGTGCAGACGTGTGATGGGGGGAGGGAGGTGAGTTGCGGATAGGGGTGCAGAGTGGAGCTGTGGACTGGGAAAGAAGAGGTGAGCTGTGGATGAGGGTTGCAGAGGTTAGGTGTGGATGGGGGACACAGAGGTAAGCAAAGAGATAAGCAGGAGTGAGGATTTGATGGTTACTTTTGGGGGGATACTTGAGGGGAAAGATCAGGGAAAGTTGCTGGGGAACAGTAAGACCCCTTTCACACTGGAGCGTTGCGGGCGTTAGTGGTAAAATGCTAAAACTAGTGGCGCTTTACCGCTGTTATAGCAGCGCTTTAGTGGCACTAGCGGGGTCCTTTTAACCCCCAAGAAGGGGTTAAAAAGGGGTTAAAAGCGACCACTTAGCGCTGCTTTCAAAATGCTTTTAAGGTGCTTTGAAAGCGGTGCCTATTCATTTCAATGGCAGGGGCAGTGGAGGAGGGGTGTAAGATGCTGCTTGCAGAACTTTTTTTTTCCTGTCCTGTAAGCACACCACTCCATTATGAAAGCATTCTGGCTTTCACACTGGGGCTGCAGAAGAGGGTGTTTACAGATGCTATTTTTAGAGCAAAAACGCATGTAAAGTGCCTCAGTGTGAAAGGGGTCTAAAGCATACAGAGTTGGTGACCAAGAGTACGCAATGTATGGCACAGCGTGCAGGGTCCAGTGGTGTGAATTTTGTAACACCTTGTACATTACATACTCAGAACCGCTATACTCTCTGTGCTGTGCTGTATGTTACATATTAAAGGCCTCAATATGGTACTCCTGAATGCTGTACTCTGTACTATGGGTTTTGCATTATATACCCCTGAGCCCTGCACTCTGTATGCTGGACTGCATATTATACACTTTACCACTGTACTCTGTGTGCTGGGCTCTATTTTACATATTCCTAACCCCTGCACAGGGCTATATGCTCCATATTTCTGAGAACAAGGGACGCTTCGCATTGAATGTAAGTACTATCCTGTTTGCTGTTTTTTTTCTGCACCCTGTGTGATATGCACTGCTCACAATTGCACAATACACACTCCTGAGCCCTATGTGTTATAAAGTCCTGAGTCCTGTACTTTGTGTGTTACACATTCCTGAACCATGTGTGATACGCAGTCCTAAGGCCTCACTTATTACAGTTATTTGATGCCACTGTACTTCTCTCCTCTAAGGAAGGTGTGTCTGGGGGTGGAGTTTTTTCAATGAAATGACACTCTCTCTGTCTCTCTCTGAACAAACGCCACCATCACACTACACGAGGCCGACGTGCGGGTGGCCTTATATAGTGTGGGGCGTGTACTTAACCCCCTGAGCCATAATTGGCCACAGGCACCCTGCCTGTGGCTAATTATGGTTCTCTTTGCTGGCGGCCCTGTGATTGGCCAAAGCATGCAGGTCATAGTGCATGCTTGGCCAATCATCAGCCAACAATGCACTGCGATGACACAGTGCATTATGGGCTGTGACGCGCAGCTCGAATTTGGCGCGAACGGCATATAATGTTCGAACAAACAAACGGCCGATGTTCGAGTCAAACTCACGTTCGACTCGAACAGACAGCCCATCCCTATCTGTAACTATAAATATTAATTGAGAAACAGTATGTCCTTTCTCAGTAAAATGTCGGGCTAAGGATAATTTGTCTAATTTATCCCTAATGGAATACTTATGTCTAGCAATCCTATATTTCACCTTTTGGGTGCTTTCTCCCACATATAATAACCTACATGGACATTTGATTATGTATACAACATAAGATGATTTGTAAGTATAATGATTTTTTCATGTTAATATTATACCCTCTATGTCAGGGATCCTCAAACTACGGCCCCCCAGCTGTTGCAGAACTACACATCCCATGAGGCATTGTAAAACTCTGACATTCACAGACATGACTAGGCATGATGGGAATTGTAGTTCCTGAACACCTGGAGGGCCGCAGTTTTAAGACCCCTGCTCTATGTGAATGGGAAAAGGATTTCCCGTTTATCATGCTGTTACATTGGATGCAACACAAACAGGGGAATGAGCCAAAATTACGTGGTCCCAAAAAGGTTGTAAGAGGCTAAGGAGGAAGATACTGATCAGATTTAACCAATCTGTGATATATCGTCCAACCTCGACGGTAGGAAGGTAGGGGAGGACACTGAAATTCCTGCACTGACGGATAACCATCATGCAGGATAGACCAGTATTTCTTTACTATATTATAAACCCTAGTGGAATAAGGATGGAACTGTGAGATGAAGGGGAGACGTCGAGTGTTACTATGTGCAGATCTGTGACCAGACAGATCGTCTCGTTCCTTTTTAATAATTCTCTTGGGATAACCCCGTTGTTATAATTTCCCCTCCATCTAATCCAATCTGACTTTCATTAAATCTGGATCACTAACAATCTGGGACACACGAACCAGGAATGGACTTAAAAATACCTGGTGGATGAAAACTTGAATATAATAATAGATGATTACGATCTGTAGGTTTTGTGCATAAGTCACTGACTATGTGCTGTTCATAAATGCTTAATAAAGTTTCCAAAAAAGGTATTTCAATATCACTAACTGTCATATTGAATTTCAAGCCTGGGATAAGAGAGTTAAGATACATGTTGAATATATTCAAGCACTCTAATGCCCTGTACACACGATCGGACATTGATCGGACATTCCGACAACAAAATCCATGGATTTTTTCTGACGGATGTTGGCTCAAACTTGTCTTGCATACACACGGTCGCACAAAGTTGTCGGAAAATCCAATCGTTCTGAACGCGGTGACGTAAAACACGTACGTCGGGACTATAAATGGGGCAGTAGCCAATAGCTTTCGTCTCTTAATTTATTCTGAGCATGCATGGCACTTTGTGAGTCGGATTTATGTACACACGATCGGAATTTAAACGATCAGATTTTGTTGTCGGAAAAATTTATATCCTGCTCTCAAACTTTGTGTGTCGGAAATTCTGACAAAAAAGTCAGATGGAGCCCACACATGATCGGAATTTCCGACAACACAATCCGATCGCACTTTTTCCGTGTACAGGGCATTAGTCGCCAGATCAGATCACAAAGGCGTCATCGATAAATCTATACCAACATATGCAATTTTGAATAAGTAAATTGCAATGATAAATAAAAGCGTTCTCTATCATATGCATGAATGCATTGGCATACGGGGGGGCGACATTAGAACCCATCGCCGCTCTGATGAGTTGTAAATAGTATTTTTCTTTCAAAAGAAAAACATTTTCCTCCAAAACGATCGACAATAATTGTGTGAAAAAGTTAATATGTGTTGATGTATATTTATTTGAGTGAATCAAGAGACGTTGACAAGCCTCTATGCCCAAATCATGGGGTATAGCAGCGTATGTTCGCCACATCCCAGGTGACTAACATAGACCCTGGGGGTACAAATATGTTACAAATTTTTTGTAAGAAATGTTCAGTATCTTATATGTAAGACTGTGTTGTTTCAATAAGGGGTATAAGACATTTGTCCAAAAACGTAGCAATAGGTGTAGTGACGGAATCTGTGCTAGAAACTATAGGGCGTCCAGGTGGATTTAAATGATTTTTGTGTATTTTAGGCAATAAGTATATAATTGGTGTCACGGGATGTTCAGGTATAAGATATTTTTTAGTATCATATCGATAATTTGTTCATTTTCTGCATATGTAATTACCTTTTTAATCCTGTCCTGTATACATAAAACAGGATTATTATGCAATTGAACATACGTTTTATTATCTGCCAGCTGTCTCAAAATCTCATTTTCAAATGCCCTTGTGTCCATGATTACTATCGATCCACCCTTGTCTGAGGGCTTGATATCAGGCAGCGCAGATAAGGAGGCAAGAATATCGAATTCATCCCGACTTAGATTGTTAGGTATATGGTCCCGTTTAGTACCATCACGTATAAAGGAGCCTATTTCCTCTTCAACTTTGCCAATAAATACTTCAGCTGCAGCTCATGAAGTAGGAGGGATAAACTGACTCTTATTTCTTAATCCCATAGCTCGAATGGATAAAGGGAATATATTAGAATTTGGCAGGTTTAGAGGAATAGTATGCCTTTAAACGGATTTGTCTAAAAAAAGATATAGATCTTGTTTAAAACAAAGGTATCCATTTTGGTTTTAGGACAAAAGTTTAAACCCTTATTCAACACTAGTAACTCTTTATCGGATAACATAACTGAAGAAATGTTGTGTACCACATTAGAAGTTAAGTCCTCTGATGATTCCTGGTCCTGGTTGCAATGCATTAGTAGAGGAGCCTGTGGAATGCCATGAAATATGGCCCTTCAGGTCTGGTATGGATTTTAAGGGGAGCCCCGCACCCAAATTTTTTTAAAAAATGGCATGGGGTCCCCCCAAGATCTGTACTAGACCCTTATCCGAGTAAGCAGCCATGGCAGGCCAGGAAAGGGGGGGTGACCTAGGGCCCCCCTTCCTAAAACCATACCAGGCCGCTTGCCTTCAACTTGGGGACTGTGCTTTGGGGTCCCCCCTAAAAGCACCTTGTCCCCATATTGATGGGGACAAGGGCCTCATCCCCACAACCCTTGCCCGGTGGTTGTGGGTGTCTGTGGGGGGCTTATCGGAATCTGGAAGCCCCCTTTAACAAGGGGGGGCCCCAGATCCTGCCCCCGATGTGTATGGATAGGGGTACATTGTACCCCTATCCATTCACCAAAAAAGTGACAAAAAAGTAAAAATGACAGGAGACAAAAAAAAGTGTCCTGTGATGTCCATCCATCTTCAATTACGGCGCCAGGGCTCGAAAAATAGAAAAAAAAGCTCCGCCTCGGGAGGCGTCCCACTGACTGCTGTCTCTTGGCTGTGACAGCTGTTATATAGGCAAAGGCAGGGCCACCCAGTGACGTAACCGGGTGACCCCGCCCCCTTCTGATGTCATGTCACTGCAATTTTGAATGACATTTTTTCCTTTATAAATGTAATTTTGCTGCGGTACTGTAATAAACATCGGACAGATGCGCCACTTTACAGGCAGACTAAGGGGACCCCCAGGCACGATATTTAAAGGAATATTTCATTTTTATTGTTTCACTTTAAGCATTATTAAAATAACTGCTCCTGAAAAAACGTCATTTTTAAAAAAAATTTTGCATTGATACATGTCCCCTGGGGCAATACTCGTGTCCCTATACACCTTTTTTATGGCAATAACTTGCATATACTGTAGGCCTTTAAAATTAGCACTTTTGATTTTTCATGTTCGTGTCCCATAGACTTTAACGGTGTTCGCACAAATTTGTCTGTTCACATGTTCTGGTGTGAACCGAACCGGGGGGTGTTCGGCTCATCCCTCATTCCTCAAGGACTATCCACTGCTCCCTGCGCAAAGTCCGCGTATACCCAAATAGGGTATTCCACGGACCCATCTTTGTCCTTGGTGGTAATCCTGCTTACTCACCAGTGGATATCTTCTCTACCCCTTCTGCTTGTCAGACAAACCCTCCTTGACCTTAACTAGTTCTCTATACTCCCCTTTCCCTCCGTCTTCTCCTCTAACTCTTTGCTGTAGTCTCCTCCATTATTGTCCCTTCCTTCCCCTACCTACACTTCTCCCTCACCCTTACTCCACCTTCCTATCCCTCCCCCCAGGGGTGTGCTGTCAGATCTCAAGCCGCTAGCACTACCTAGTTTTTAGGCCTCCTTTTACTTAGTTATGGCACCACTAAACATTCTCAGGCTCAATGTCCAGGGCCTCAACGCCCCAACAAATACACTAAGGCATTTCATTCTTTTGTGTCTGCTAAAGCACATGTGATTTGTTTACAGGAGATGCATTTTACAACTCAATCCACACCTAAATTTTTTGGTCCCTACTATCCTGAAACGTTTACAGCCTCAGCATCCTCTAAAAAGAGGGGGGGTGCTCATTGCATTCCATTGCACTAGCCCTTTCACACTCCTGGCAGAGATCAGGGACCCAAAAGGTCGCTACCTCATCCTGACCGGGCACCTTCTTGATAGCGAAGTTACAATAGTCTTGTTATAATAATAACAAGTTATAATTTAACAAATAATGTTGTTAAATCTCATAAACGAGGTACCCTCCTAATCTGCGGTGACTCAAATCAAGTTTTATACCCGTTCGTTAAAATCCCCAGTCCTTTCCTCTTCTAGTCCTACTCGCCTCTCCTTTCAGCAACTTTTAAACCAGTTTTCGCTCTTAGACGCCTGGAGAAAACAAAATCCTGCACAACGCCAATACCATTGGCTATTCCCCTCTTCTTCTGGCCTCATCTATTGTTCTATTCTTCTAGACGGACGTACTTGCGTCGCTTTCCTATCTTATCTCTAGGCCAACTCATACTGCTTGGTATATTATTTATAGTCTCTTGGCTAATTCAACATATCGACTGGACATTGAAACAACCCTCAAAGACTACAACTCACATAATACATCTACTGATACTTCCCCCCTGTCTGTCTGAACATTGAATATCGGAGCACCTATAATTGATCTACGCACAAGCACTTTATTTTACAACAAAGTGGGACTGATAACTGAAATGTTTGTTTTGCACATTAATGAATAGTACGTTTGAAATTCATACAAGCCATGTGTTCTGCTACATTTAAATGTGAAAAAATGGCCTCGGTGTGCTTCCATGTTTGACATGTTCTGTCTTATTTCTACTTTAACTTTGGTTACTACTGTCATATTCGTATTATATAAAATGTCCTGTGAGCTCCACTAGCAATAATAAACCAATAAATCCTCTTTGAATCAGCTGCAAGCGGTAAACATGTCTCATGTAAAAGTACTAAAATCGCATTGAAAACGCTGCGCTATCAAAGATGTAAGCAAAAAGCCTCTGAACTGGTAAAATATATCCTCTACACCGTGGTAATAACAATGTAAAAAATATGTGATGAAAAATATATAAAAAGACACGTGTTTAATAGCCAAATAATAAAGTGACAATGTGCATTCATATAGTGATAAAAAATGTTAACGCGAATAAGTCTTTATTCTCATATATTGGCCATGTGGGATATTATCCAACCAAGGTCTAAAATGGCAGCTCATGGTGGGGATGTAAGAGTTACGGTCGGTCGCCTTGAAATATGTTCTTGTCTCTATACCTCGTGGAGTATTACAAATTTCCAGATCTAAAAAGTGTACCATATCTTTGATGTTCCATGTCAGGTTGATATTCTGATCATTATTATTCATTGTGTGTAATATTTCTTCCAAAGAAACCATGTTTCTCTTCCAAATAATTAACAGGTTAATATGGTATGCATTTTTCTAGCATTAGCTCCCTTTTCCTTGTTATATAGTCATTTCTAATTAAAACCAGGTTCATGTATATATATTTTATATATTTTTTATAATTTAATAAACATTTTTTTTTTAAGTACATAGTAAAGTTTCATTCCATTTTTAACTAACTTAATTATATATTATTATTAGTAGCTGTTTTAAGCATTTAACACTGCCGGTTAACAAAAGGGATGATAGGCTGTTTTTTTCTGTGTCCGTCCTGTTAATTTGTATTTTTGTGCACTTATTTGCTGAGCAAAGATGGCTCATGCAGGACACTGTATATTGAGCAGTGATGGCTCATGTAGGACACCGTACATCATAGTAAAAATGGTGAATCACTATGGATTGGTATTCACCTAAATGTATCCAAGTAGTTTAACTTTATGTGTTGGTCTCATTGAAGTACATAGACCCAGCACTAGTGTGTCCAGCGGACCACAACAAAATGGCCATGGACACTTTATTTTAACTGACATCTTCACTGCCCAATCACATCACCCCCTGAGGAAGATACGAAATACCCTTGTATCGACACATGTAGGGGAAGAGGACAGGATGGCAGATCAGCTGTTAGGAACGATCAGCATACCATCCCGTTACTGGTCGGTTTCAACCATTCATTTTTTGCTTGATGTAGAATGGCGCACTGAAGCGCCTGGATTTTGTGAGTACCCTGTGTGGGACCTGTTTATTTTTTGGTTCAATAAATTGCATAAGCATACTACACTATGAGATCCTTTTTTCATTGATTTACTGAGGCACAATGGCGATTGATCCAGGATCCCGGACGCACTGTTGAACCCTGTAGTGGTTCCAAAGCGTGTATTGACCAAGCTTAACAGCAAGGTCACACACCTTAAGGTGAGCCTTCATTACATGGAGGGGGGGCACCTGAGTGAGAACACAGCGTCTGATTATCGCATCACTTTCACAGCATACTGAATCGCATGGAGTGTGGAGCACCTGTAAATTGGATCAGTTTGAACTTTGCACAGTGCACTTAATCACTTTTTTATAATTCCCGTATTTGGATCTATTTAGATTTCCACTGACTTATTTGCTTTAATATTTTTTATCACTATATGAATGCATATTGTCACTTTATTATTTGGCTATTAAGCACATGTCTTTTTATATATTTTTCATCATATATTTTTTACATTATTATTACCACGGTGTAGAGGATATATTTTTACCAGTTCAGAGGCTTTTTGCTTATACCTTTGATAGCGCAGCATTTTCAATGCGATTTTAGTACTGTCATATATGTAAAAGTCTAAACTTACCCTTTGAAAAAACAAATGTGAAAAAATGCAACATGCTGTATTTTTTTAAAACACACAGGAAAACATTGCAATGGTGTAAACCAGGCTCATTGAAATACATTTTTTTTTTTTGTTTTTCTTTCATATGCATTCATGCTGTGTTTAAAAGAATGCATTTGACTGCATCTGGTGTAAACAAGCCCTAAAGGGAAACCTTATAAATTTTAACAAAATTGTTCATGTTTTGACAAATAAATTAAAGTAAACTAGAATAGTATCAAATGAAAGCCAATGCATCTCAAGAGACACAAGTTAGGTTAGGAATTAGGTCTTTGTAAAGGGATAATTCACTGTCTGCTCCCTCCTCTGAGTTTTGTTTATGGGATCTATGAAGTGCGCACAGCTATAGTAAATGCATGAAACACCCCAGAGTAAACTCGAAAATCAATTACAATAATTTACATTTGTTATGGAGTGTAGGAATCAATTATAACTCATTAGATGTGCTATGCTAATTATGACAATGAACATTTTGCCTTCAAGAAAGTTGCAGTTTCTTTTTTTTTATCTTGTGTAAAGATTATTATGTCTTTATACTGTACACAGTAGTTATTTCCTTTTAAAAAATAGGCTCTTGTAGAAAAATACCCCACATTTTATGTTACTGGCTTAAATAAGTCATATCACAAGTTAGGAGCCCACAGAAAAAAAACACAAATCCCAAATAGATTCCCTAATGTCCATAATTTGGAGAATGTCCACAAATAGTCTGTAGCACATGGGGTAGAAAAACAGCTCAAAACTCTTAGACATAAATTAAACTCCCTGCTCATAGGGCCAAGGCGAAATTAATACGCCGTAGGCGGGCATTTAAAGAGTACGAGAACAAACCAAGCAAAATGTTGGTAAACGTTCTCCATGCAGTAAGGGCGAGAAACTACAATACTTAAATTAAGGGACCAGACACTAACATTGCTAATTGGAGGGAAGGAGATGATTATTATATCTTTTCCAAGCCCTCCCAGTGACATTGCAACCAGGTTTCTTGCGAAACCTTAAGCCAGCTTTCTAAAATATATTTGGGCTGGAAAGCCAGTTATGCCGCGTACACACGACTGGTTTTGCTGTCGGAATAAACTCCGAAGGTTTCTCAGACGGAATTCCATTCAAGCGGTCTTACCTACACACTGTCAAACCAAAGTCTGACCTTCCAGAACGCGGTGACGTACAGCACGTACGACGGGACTAGAAAAAGAAAGTTCAATAGCCAGTAGCCAATATCTTCCGTCTCGTACTTGCTTCAGAGCAAAGAGTGGTTTTCCCGATAGGAATTGGTTCCATTGGAAATATTTAGAACATGTTCTATTTCTAGGTCAGCAGAATTTTCAAAAAAAAAAGTCCGATGAGGCACACACACTCGGAATAGACGATGAAAAGCTTCTGTCCGACTTTTTCTGCTGGACATTCAGCTCGTGTGTACGCGGCTTTAGACTAAGAAAATGCATCTTGACATGCATCAAAATGCTAAAAGGAGGCATCGGCCTCTTGGGCCTTGTCAAACACCATTCGGCAACTCAGTTTACAAGACCGGTAGACTGGTGCACCCACTACAACAAGTAGAACTATAGGCAATTTAACTGAATTTAGAAGGGCATTTGTCTAGTACTCATAATTAAAATGATCAATACAAATTGTATAATAAAATAGCAGAATCTCAAATGTGTAAAACCACAGATTCATACGCACAAAGACATAATCATGTAAAGTAAAATTGAATGTAATCCTTATGCAAGATAACTGGTTGCTGATACATGTGCAACAAATGTGTTAAAACATGTTAACAATAAGTGCACATACAATACTAATTATCAAGTCCAAAAACAGATGGCTATTGCCAAATCACCATGTCTATAAAGAGTTTAGACTATTTGTTCTTCTATACCCCAAAAAAAGTGCTCTACCTCCAGGACAATGAGGCCGACCAGCAGCCAACTAGCCCTTATAACTTAAATCCAGGGTGTCAGGGAGCCATCATCTGGACTTCTCCTAATACTCATCAGCCATTCTCATAAGGTATATGTAGAAAATAAGAAAGCCCCAAAGGACGGAAATAGTATATAGTGTAGTAATTTTAGTGAAAAGCATATATTTAAAGCGAAGTTCCACCCAAAAGTGGAACTTCCGCTCATCGGATTCCTCCTCCCCTCCGGTGTCACAATTGGCACCTTTCAGGGGGGAGGGGGGTGCAGATACCTGCATAATACAGGTATTTGCACCCACTTCCGGCATAGATATCCGCAGAATCCGCCCCCCCCCCCCGCTGTCTGCTGGGAAACACACAGGTCCCAGAGACACCAGGGACAATCCGTATTGCGCTGTGCGACTCGTGCATGCACAGTAGGGAACTGGGAAGTGAAGCCGCAAGCCTTCACTTCCTGATTCCCTTACTGAAGATGGAGGCGGCAGCTCCCGAGGACCGAGAGACGGTTTGGCCTCGGGTGCCGACATCACGGGCGCCCTGGACAGGTAAGTGTCAATGTTTTAAAAGTCAGCAGCTGCAGTATTTGTAGCTGCTGACTTTAAAAAAAAAATTTCGGCGGAGCCCTGCTTTAAGAACAGAAGTATCTCACTCACACACGACCCAAAGGGCTCACTGTGTTTCACTGTGTTTCGGATCCTTGCACCACTGCCCGCATCCACCAAAGCCGGTGTGCATTCCAGACCCGATTTTTCTTTTCTTTTTTTTTTCGCCAACTGTGTCCCATTGCTGAGGTTTTCCTTCTCTTCCTGTCCCATAGCCAAACAGAAAGCGAGAGAAAATCCCTGCAAATTAAGGGAATTCCATGGAGATCCCCAGGTCATCAGAACAAGTGTCCCCATTGGAAGATTTCCTCTCTATTACTTTTCTGGGGACAACCCACAATTTGGGATTTTGTTTTACGTTCACTTTCAATGAAAATGGTAAACAGGACAATTAGAGAAGGTGAATCTCCTTAACAGGGGCAACGACAGCAATAAAAACCTAACAAGCCTTCTAATTCCTCTCTACTGTATCCAAAACTCGAAAAGGTTTTGCCTTTAGTTATATTTTAAAGCCTTGGATTAGAGCCACCTAACTGTGCCACCTTTGGCAGGATTGCAGTGATACATCTGATAGGTTGACTATTAGTCAACACCTGCTGATAGAAGCTAAGCAAATCATAATTAGGACTGTATTTCAGAATATGCCTATCTCACCCTCTCTAAGACCCATGGTTCTAGTCCTGGGCTTCTCAGAATTTCAACACAATCTTTCAGACCCACAATTTCACAACCGTATCTCACACAGGATTTTTAGACAAGCTCACATTTCACATAACAACCTCCCTATGACTGTATCAGACATGGAGTTTAAATCAAATAATTTCCTTTTTAAATTGAATTTCCTATGATGCTCTCAACTCGGGGCATATTTTCTTACCTTACCAAAAGAGCTTAAAACATTAAGGAACCCCCATGCCCTTTGAACAACTTTATTACTAGATCAGATACTGGTAAGACATACCATCTTGCAGCTTTACACCACGTTGATATGAGCAGGAGTTACATCTGGCCTTGCATTTTACAAAGCTGGGAAAAAGATCTGAAAACTTAATTTACCCAAACCCATGGTGATTGCATACTACTCTTCACTCACATGGCCTCAATACCAAGCACATAAGAATGGAACTTTAAGCTTCTAACACAGTGGTACGGAACCCCCACAAATCTTCTTACGGACCACTAATCAATGTTGAAGGCATCTAAAGGAAGAAGACATACAGATTTTTGGGAATGTCCTCAGCCTAAATAATTTTGGCACTCAGTGAAACAATTTATAGCAGCCATGACAGGTGTGTCTTTGGCAGGAACCCAGCAGCATATCTATTACATGATACTCCTTTATTTATTAAAAAACAATATAGGAACTCTGCTAAAACACTCATTAAATGCTGCTAAAGCATGCGTTCCAGCTTTTATGGAAACAGCAAGCCATCAACAACTAATTAGCACACACATGCAGCTTCAATCCTCTCATTTAATACCCTTTTTGTAACTTAAATAAGGTGATGATTTGATTCCAGGACATGGGGACAGAGCACCTAGAGTTGAAATCTATGCTTTATGAATGTATTGGATGTTGTAAGATTATAAAGGGCAAATGTTGTATTGCTTATGTGAGTGGCAGCATGTTGAGGGCAGGGCTTAGGTGCAGTAGTGGGAACAAGTGAAACTGCATTCACGAATGCCTAGAACCAAGGCAGGGAGCTGTGGTCGTGTGACAGTCAATATTAAGGCAGATCTGAGCTTAGAAGTGATCTGCAATGGCACTATTTACTCTCTGCAATCCATGGGCCATTACAATACTCTGATGATATTTGTACTCTTCAAACATTCCTTCCATTAGAGGACACCATTTCCCAGGTGTGCAACATTTAGGGACCGGTACCACAGAGCCTGTACCATCTCCACCAATCCTGCATTGGCATCACCTCTCTCCCATAACCAATCCTATGGTTGCTATGGGATACAGGAAACACTCTCTACAACCTCCATGCTTTCCATGCTTTCTCTCATCTTTCTGGGCCCCTCTACATTTCTCACTTCATGACTCCAGGCTGGATCCCTAGGCAGGAGTCCAGTCCTGAAGAGTGGGGAACCAGCCATTAGTGGAGGTACCAAGCACCTAACCCCCTCCACTACCAGAGTAGCAGTCACCTCTGCTATGTCGCCCATCTCCTGGCTGATTGGTTGCATTGCATGTGACACAGACATTGTAGTCCTTAGCAACACCACATTAACTTCCTCTGAATTGTACTCTGTGTTTTAGACCGATGTGTTGTATTTTCCTCTAACTCAGTCCCAATGTTGTGTTGCAATTCCTGTCCTTTTGATAAGCTGTGCATGCACCCCTTTAAGTGACTTCAGACCAGGCAAAGCAAATGAACAAACAATATCCTTTACTGAGGCAGTTGCTAATAACAGTACAGTTCTCAAGAAACATTCCTAACACAGATCCTATACAAAAATCTTCTAATATCCCATGTAGTGTGCATACCTTATGTAGGAGGCAAGTCCATAAAGCAGTCCCTTTTTAAGGCAAGCATCCATTTAGGCAACATTCCACAAGAGGCAATACAAGTCCCTTAGAGACCATGATTGGCAATTTGCCAGTAATCCATAAAGACAGCGAGTCCATGATTTGCAGCTACAAGTTCATGTGGGGTCTCCAGGCTCAAGACCCTAACCAGTAACCCTGATTGTGCTCTTACCCCCCCCCCCCCAAAGGGGGTGACCTCTCTAGCACAGTAACAAGCTGTTTTTCCCCAGGTCTCTCTTGAAACTTGGAGCAGGCCCCTTTTATGCGGGTTGCCCTGTAGGGGGTGGTAACCTGGCTAAAAAATGGCGGGGAAAATGTTAACCCTTCCAATCTGGTTACTCCTAGCTCTCTGGTCAACCTAAGGACACAAGAAAACATCAAGACATTGTAACATTTGGCACCTGGCTGGCTCAACTAGAAATGAGCACAGCCAGGAAAAACACGTTAACCCCTTGTAGGCTACTGCAGAGGGAATTCTTTTCTAGAGCTCCAAAGAATTACATTCCCCATATGACCTTGTGTACCCCTATATACATCTAAGGATTTATCATGGTTTTAGGTTTTGGGGTAAAGTCTTCATTGTATTGTAAAAGATCTTGATCTGGGATTGATTTACTAAAGGTAAAGGCTGTTCGTTTTGCAAGGGAATTTGTACTTTGCAAGGGAATTTTCCTTTAGCATTATGTGGAGTGAATGTGGAGAAAATTCACTTTGAAAAGAACACCCAAACATGTGCAAGAAAAATAATGATTGGAAGATGGAAGTCAGCAGAAGGTCGCCTCATTCTCTAAGCTTAGGTCAAATTCCCTTGCAAAATCCAATTCCTCCTTCAAAGTGAACAGCCCTATTTGCTTAGATGAAATAAACCCTCCTGTGACTGCCACTTTATATGCTCTTGCAGTAGAAGAAGTCACCAGAAAATATATATGTGTGTTTTTGGGCAGCAGGAAACTAGAAGATCCGGGAATCTATTTCTTATGTGTGATCCATCATCTCTACAACATTGCAGTACCTTTTTACTTTCTACTTTGTGTTTTTAAGGTCAACTCCTGATTGTTATCAGAAAACAATATTCCTTGCTTATTCACAGACCATTAGGATAACCATAGGGAAACATGAAAATACAAACCCTGCTGCAATCTTTTGTTTTTGATATTATAGTTTTGCCATCAAGGTGTAAGGTGGCACAGAGCTCAGATTTTGATGGTTTATGTATCAGAAACATTGGCCTCATAATATCTGTTTTAAAACTGTTGCCCACAGCAACCAATCATATTTTCAGAACTACAATTGGAAGCATACGGGTTGCTTTGGACGGTAGGAATTTTTCCCTATAACACTTTTTTATATGAGTTACTGCTTATACAATGATGGTAACCTAGCAGCTGTAGATTGGTGAAACCTACCATCGGATTGGTCTTTGCAGATTAATGAATGCTATCTACTTGCTTTTGGGCAGGTACCTGAAAACCACAGGTTTGTAGGCACTCAGGGATCTATTTAGGATTCAGAAAAATAAATACTGATAGCAAGCAGTGTATCCTAAGCCTGCACTCACTCCTGAGAAAGGCAGGGCGTATGCCTGGTATTTTTGAAGTGTTTTTTACAAGTGTTTTGCAAGCATTTTTACATGTGCTTCAGGCATTTGTTTCCTGGGTTGGACAAGGGAAGGAGAGCAGTTCTATAGGAGGAGAAGGAGGATGAGGAGTTCTTTAAAATGTTTGCAAATGTGTACATTTCAAAATTACAGGTGTTCGCATTGAAGTCTATGGGGCAAAAAATGCCTGAATACGTGAAAATAAAAACTCACATACTTTTTGAGCTTTGAGCATAGGCCATAGAGTAGGACTTTTTTGTCTTGTTTTTGTTTATACTGTACACTGTACATGTTGTGGGATCTTATTTTACATTGGTTCAATGGGTATGGGATTATGATGAGTAATGCACATCCCTACTCAATTTAATGTTATGATGGTGTGTTTTCAGGATCAGATATATTTTACTTTGGCTGTTTATGGGACATTTTTAACCATTATATGAAAACCTATGTTATGAAATATTTATGAATGAGAGCACCCATAGCACACACTATATATAGTTGTGCTCATAAGCTTACATACCCTGGCAGAATTTATGATTTTTTGGCCATTTTTCAGAGAATATAAATGATAACACAAAAACTTTTCTTTCACTCACGGTTAGTATTTGGCTTAAGCCATTTATTATCAATCAACTGTGTTTGTGTCAACAGAAACTACCCAAATGACCCTGATCAAAAGTTTACATACCCTGGTGATTTTGGCCTGATAACATGCACGCAAGTTGACACAAAGGGGTTTGAATGGCTATAAGAGGTAACCCTCCTCACCTGTGATCTGTTTGCTTGTAATTAGTGTGTGTATAAAAGGTCAATGAGTTTCTGGACTCCTGACAGACCCTTGCATCTTTCATCCAGTGCTGCACTGACGTTTCTGAGTCATGGGTAAAGCAAAAGAATTGTCAAAGGATCTGCGGGAAAAGGTAGTTGAACTGTATAGAACAGAAAAGGGATATAAAAAAGATATCAAAGGAATTGAGAATGCCAATCAGCAGTGTTCAAATTCTAATCAAGAAGTGGAAAATGAGGGGTTCTGTTGAAACCAAACAGTCAGGTAGATTAACTAAAATTTCAGCCACAACTGCCAGGAAAATTGTTTGGGATGCAAAGAAAAACTAACAAAACACTTCAGGTGAAATAAAGGACTCTCTGAAAACATGTGGTGTGGCTGTTTCAAGATGCACAATAAGGAGGCACTTGAGGAAAGATGGGCTGCATAGTCGAGTCGCCAGAAGAAAGCCATTACTACGCAGATGCCACAAAGTATCCCACTTACAATACGCCAAACAGCACAGAGACAAGCCTCAAACCTTCTGCACAAAGTCATTTGGAGTGATGAGACCAAAATTGAGCTTTTTGGCCACAACCATAAACGCTACTTTTGGAGAGGAATCAACAAGGCCTATGATGTAAGGTACACCATTTCTACTGGAAAACAGGGAGGTGGATCGCTGATCTTTTGGGGATGTGTGCGCTACAAAGGTACAGGAAACTTGGTCAAAATTAATGGCAAGATGAATGCAGTATGTTATCCAAAAATACTTGAGGGACATTTGCATTCATTAGCCAGGAAGCTGAACATGGGACATACTTGGACATTCCAGCATGACAATGATCCAAAACACAAGGCCAAGTTGACCGGTCATTGGCTACAGCAGAATAAAGTGAAGGTTCTGGAGTGGCCATCTCAGTCTCCTGACCTCAATATCATTGAGCCACTCTGGGGGAGATCTCAAACGTTCAGTTCATGCAAGACAGCCCAAAAATTTACAGGAACTGGAAGCTTTTTTCCAGGAAGAATGGGCAGCTTTACCATCTGAGAAGATAAAGAGCCTCATTCACAAATACCACAAAAAACTTCAAGCTGTCATTGATGTTAAAAGGGGCAATGCACTGTATTAAGAACTGGGGTATGTAAACTTTTGATGAGGGTCATTTGGGTAGTTACTGTTGTGATTATGATTTAAAAAGAGTAAACACAGTTGATTGATAATAAATGGCTTTAGCCAAACACTAACCATGAGTGAAGGAAATGTTTTTGTGGTGTTATTCATTTTTTCTGAAAAAAAAAGAAATCATAAATTCTGCCAGGGTATGTAAACTTGTGAGCATAACTGTATATTCATTATTTAAAAAATGCCTTCATAAATTTGTAATGTATGATATATATATATATATATATATATATATATATATATATATATATATCTAGATCTAGATATATAGATCTAGATATATATATATATATATATATATATATATATATATATATATAGATATAGATATAGATATATAAAGATATATATAGATATAGATATATAGATATAGATATATATATATTAAAAAATAACTTTTGTTGAGAAAAAACACTCCACTCTGGGTGATCAATGTATTTTGCAAGGATTGTAACAATTTGTTATAGCTGTATGTTTATGTCAATGTACACTTTAAAAATCTGAAATGGGAGTGACTTTTTTCACTATTAGCCGCTTCCTGACCGGCTCACGTGAATTTATGGGGCAGAATGGCTCCCCTGCACAAAACACCATACAGGGCGCGCACGCGCCGCCAGAGGGGTGAGCGTGTGCTCGCTGCACGGTGGTGGACCCGCCAGCCACGCGCGATCGCATGCACAAGCGCCAGCATGGGGATTTGTGTGTGTAAACACACAAAACCCTGTGATGTCAGAGAAGAGGAGACATGTTGTTTGTTCCTACTAAGTAAGAACAGAGCTATGTCTCCTCTCCTACTCAGTTCTATCCCCATACCATTAGAAACGCACACAGGGAACACACATTTAACCCCTTGATTGCCCCCTAGTGTTAACCCCTTCCCTACCAGTGTCATTGGTCCCAAAAATGTGTCAAAAGTGTCCCATCCGTCCGTCGCAATACCGCTAAAATTCGCAGATCACCACCATTACTAGTAAAAAAATAAAAATAATAAAAATGCCATAAATCTTTCCCATAGTTTGTAGACGCTATAACTTTTGCACAAACCAATCAATATACGCTTATTGCAATTTTTTTTTTCTACCAAAAATATGTAGAAGAATATATATTGGCCTAAACCAATGAAGAAATATGTTTTTTAAAACCATTTTTGGAGATATTTATTATAGCAAAAAGTAAAAAATATTGTTTCAAAATTGTTGCTCTTTTTTTGTTTATAGTGCAAAAAATAAAAACCGCAGAGGTGATCAAATAGCACCAAAAGAAAGCTCTATTTGTGCGAAAAAAAGGACGCAAATTTCGTTTGGGTACAGCATTGCAGGTCTGCTCAATTACCAGTTAAATCTACACAGTGCCAAATTGTAAAAAGTGCTGTGGTCAGGAAGGGGGTAAAACCTTCTGGGGCTGAAGTGGTAATTAACGGATGCACTTGCAGTGTTCTAATGAGAAAAGTTTAAAAGGACTGTATTTTTCCATGTATAAGATGCCCTGATTTATAAGATGACCCCCTCTTTTCCAACCCAAAATTAAGAATTCAAGTTACCACCTGCTTTTTGCATCCACCTAAGCCATTCTTCTCTCATCAGGGCTTTAAATGGCTTGTTGATTGAAACATCTAGTGGCTGTAGCTGGCCTGTAAATCCACCAGGAATAACTGCTAGCTGTGTTCGCAAATCTGATGCAACCTTTTTTCTTTTTTTGTAAATGTGCTTGGAACTGATCAAAGACAAGCAGATGCTGGTTTCTTTAAGAGCTCTCAAGGCCTTTTGGACCAAAACCTTTGCAAACCAAATGGGCATAATGTCTTCATTTATCCATCCCTTATCATGAACTTGCACAATAATGCCAGGTGCCTCTCCACCTCCAACAGGATGTGTTCCAATTGGCTTGTTCAGCATCAGCTGACGTCAGTTACATAGGATTTTCTGATTGGAGGAAGCCTGTTTTTGGAGACAAGCTATTGGCAACTTTGCTAGTGATTGGAGGCTTGTGAATGGAGGAAGCCTGTTTGCAGAGACAAGGTATGGGCAGTTTCGCAACCATGCGCTTCTCTCCTTGGCCTTACTTCCATGTATAAGACGACCCTCAATTTTTAGTCTAATGACAAAAGTATCATCTTATACGCAGAAAAATACTGTAATTAACCCTTTGGGATCATCTCACCAGAGCATCTCACCAAAAATAAAATTTTTGCTGCAATGGATGCCTAAAATCTTACTTTTATTTTAATGCAGAATTCTTGAAAAATCAGTGAGTCAATGACGCAAGCAGAAAAAAACATGTCTGGAGGAGGGGGGGTTGTACATCAACTGTGTGAAAATGGAGTTACCCTTTATGTCTGTGACAGTGGCAATTTGGTCAGGGTTGGCAGATCTCTCTAGCAGAGGATGTCTGAACCCTGTCTCTGTAACTCCAACTCAAAGTCTGTAACACCAGAACAAGCCATAAGAGGAACTAGTATCACTGAAGCAGGAAGGACAGACCTTTCCCTTACTAAAAATAATTGTTGTTTTGCTGCCCAGAGTCTCCTTACTGGCACAGTAAGTGAAAGGAAACAACCCGAGTGGATCAAAAACCTCATGCAGAGATTCCAGCTCTTCGACTTGATCACAGCTGCTTTGTTAAAAAAACCTGTTTGATTTCAGAGCTGAATAGCTCAAGCTCAAATTTACGCACACACACACACACACACACACACTGTAGTATTTTCATTTAAAAGGGTATGGTGAAGGATTTTTATTATTCTTTCACTGTTTTGTGATTTATCATGCATTTTTCTATGTAATATTAAAGTTTTATACTTTTTCATATTGTTTCCCTATTGAATTTGGTTAGATACAAACCACATGGATTAAACCGAGACCACTTAGATTTAACTAAGTAGTCTCGGTTTTAATCCAAGTTGCTTTGCCCTTGGGTTTTCTTTTCGTAGACATAACCATGATGACCACAAGAGCCACACCAGAGTAGGGTAAGTTGGCATCCAACCTGACTTACCCCCTCAACCCCCCCTTGACTACACATTACAATCTGATTGTACAATCTTCTTACATATACTAAATGGGTGTTTTGGTAGGTCATAAGCTTAATATTAGCATGCAATGCCAAGCTGTAGTTTCCAAAGCAAGCAAAGTCCTTTAGTAAGACCTCTGTACATTGGTAAGACCTTTTCTGGAATATGCAGTTCAGTTCTGGGCAACATTTCACAAAAAGGATATTGAGGAACTGGAGAAAGTGCAGAGAAGGTGTCAGACCTCTACTTACCAGACCGGTGAGTCCGCTTGGGCAGAGGGTAGACTCGCTTACGCGTCCGATTTGCGGCCCTGGTAGAGTATACAGGAAGCACAGGAGTGCGGAGTGGTATGGGAGCCTGGTGCAGGAGTCCAGATGCTGGAAGAGAAGTGAACTTCAAACAGCAGGCAGGGATCGGGAACACTGGCAACAGGTGCTGAGCAGGAGTAGAGCAGGGAAGTCCGGGTACAAGCTGGTTTCAGCAACAGGCTGGCAACGAGGTACAATGGAGCAGGCAGAAGAGTAGTCAAACAGGCAGAGGTCAGGTGCGGGCAGAGTTCAGAGGAATCCAAGAAACAAGCTGGGTCATCACGAGATCAAAGCACAGATACAGGAAACAGGAACAAGAGCTGTTGATCAGGCAGCACCGAGCAGAGTGTGAAGCAGGCCTAAATAGACCGATTGGCACCAAACGCTGCGCACGTGTGCGCACACCCACGCACCGGCTTGTGCACCAGCACCCACAGGAGCCCGCAGACCAGTGCCCACAGGCACCCGTGCGTGCACCCGGGCTCCACCGCGCACACCAGGGTCAGCCGGAACATGCACACTAGTGCCCACAGGCGCGCGCACCGGCGCCCAACCAGGTAACCTCTCTGACAGTGCCCCCTCCTCAAGGGCAGACTCCGGATGTCCATTTGAGCTAATTTGGTGGCATGTGGGTCCTTGAAAGCCTGTAAGAGTTCTCTGGCATGAAGGTTACTCTCGGGTTCCCATGAGTTGTCTTCGGGACCGTACCCTCTCCATTTGATGAGGTATTGGGTTTGATTGCGTCTCCTCCTGCAATCTAGAATTGCTTCCACTTCAAATTCCTCCTCGTTGTTAACTATAATAGGCTTGGGTGGGCTGGTACTATGGCCAGCAAAGGAATTTGGAGCAATGGGTTTCAGGAGAGACACGTGAAAGACTGGATGCACCTTCAGAGAGTTGGGCAGGTCAAGTTCGTAGGCAACGTTATTAATTTTTCTTTTCACCAAGAAGGGACCCTAGAATCTAGGACCCAGCTTTTTGAAAGGACAGGCTAATTTCAGGTTGGCGGTGGACAACCACACTTGGTTGCCAGGTTCCAAAACAAGTTCCCCGCGCCTCTTCTTGTCAAACATTCTCTTATAGTATTCCTGGGCCTTGGCCATGGTATCCTGTAGTAGTTTATTGTTGACTGAGAAGAAATCCAAGGTTTCGGAGACTGCAGGAACGGTACATTCGGGTATTGACCCAGGTAGGAAGGACGGGGGGAAGCCATAGTTGGCGTAGAATGGTGTCTGATTGGTGGACGAATGCAGGGAGTTATTATATGAGAACTCTGCAATAGGGAGCAAGGAAGCCCAATCATCTTGAGAAAAGGCAGAAAAACAACAGAGATATTGCTCCAGAGTCGGATTGGTCCTTTCAGTTTGCCCATTTGACTGGGGATGATATGCTCAAGAAAATGCCAATTCAATTTCCAAGGAGCCATAGTATCCGACACCTCTGTCGGATACTATATTCGTTGGTATTTCTTTAATGAAGATAGTAGCTGTCTCCATGGCTGAGGGAGTGTACTTCATGGGAAGAAAATGGGCCATCTTAGACAGCCTATCTACCACAACAAAGGTGGAGGAAAAGCCTTCTGATGGGGGAAGTTCAACGATGAAGTCCATCGAGATCATACTCCACGGTCTCTCTGGGACCGGTAGGGGTTTTAATAGGCCCCAGGCTCTTGTCCGGCTGTTCTTGCTTCTGGTGCAAGTATTGCATGACTCGACATAGTCCTTGCAGTCCTTAACGAGATGAGGCCACCAAAAGGTACGTTGTATCAGGTCAGTTGTTTTCCGTGCACCAAAATGCCCAGCCAACTTATGGTCATGGCAAAGTTCCAACACATGTACCTTTAGGTCCTCAGGGACCACAATCTTGTCTTCGTGCCAGAACAGGTCCTCCTTAACACAAGTCTCAGCAGGAGGGGTCATCCCCATAGAGGCCCGTCTAATTCGGGAGACAAGGTCCTTTTGAAGAAGCAGGAAGTTCCCAGAGGGAAGAATGGTGTCCGGAGGTAGGGTTTTCTCAGAGTCATGGAACATGCGGGAGAGCGCATCTGGCTTGACATTTTTGGAACCGGGTCTGTAGGTATTGTGGAACTGGAATCGGGAAAAAAAAGTGCCTATCTGGCCTGCCGTGGTCTTAGTCTCTTGGCTGTTCTCAGGTACTCCAAGTTCTTATGGTCCGTATAGACCAGAATGGGATGTGCAGCACCCTCCAGTAGATAACGCCACTCCTCCAAAGCCGTCTTAATGGCCAGGAGTTCCCGATCCCCCACATCATAATTCCTTTCGGATGATGAAAGTTTACGTGAGAAGAACCCCACTGGATACAGGAGCGCCTTGGCGCCTTGCTGCTGGGAAAGCACTGCTCCTACTGCTACTTCAGATGTATCAACGTCCAAAACGAAAGGTAACGCCGGATTAGGGTGTTTGAGGATAGTGGCCGAACAATGCTTTGAGTTCTTCGAATGCCAGCTGTGCTTTGGGAGTCCAGCAGAATCGGGTTCCTTGTCTGGTAAGCTCAGTAATCGGAGCGATTATGGAAGAGAATCCCTTGATGAATTTCCTATAGAAATTGGCAAAGCCAATGAAGCGCTGTACCCCTTTTCTATCTGCAGGTGCAGGCCAATCCAGGATGGCAGATACTTTTTGAGGGTCCATCTTAATGCCCTCGGCCGAGATGACTAGGCCCAGAAACTGAACACATTGGAGCTCAAACTTGCATTTCTCGAGTTTGGTGTAAAGCCCATGTTGCCTAAGTCGAGTGAGAACATTCCGGACATGCCTGCGGTGATCGACCAGTGAAGCAGAGAAAATCAGGATATCGTCCAAGTAAACTATGGTGTACAGGTCAAGGTAATCGTGGAAGACATCATTAACAAAGTGCTGGAATGTCGCTGGAGCATTACACAGCTCGAAGGGCATGACGAGGTACTCGAAGTGCCTGAATCGAGTACGAAAGGCCGTCTTCCATTCGTCACCTTTTCTGATACGGATTAATTTGTAAGCTCCGCAGAGTTCCAGCTTAGTGAAAACTGTTGCGGTTCCCAGGCTTTGAAAGAGTTCGGGTACTAGGGGAAGCGGATATCTGTTTTTAATAGTAATTTTATTCAATTACCGGTAGTCGATACAGGGACGTAAGGAGTGATCCTTTTTCTCGACAAAGAAGATGCCTGCACCGGCTGGAGAGGTGGAAGGACGAATGAACCCTTTCTTCAGGTTTTCATCTATGTAATCCTTCAAGGTGCCAAATCCTGGTAGGGTTCGGGAACAGACTGGCGTAATTCAGTGTCTGAGTCCAGACAAAGAAGCTGGGATATTGTTGCGGATCTTCCATGTAAACAGTGTTGCCGGCAGTATTCGGAGAGGAATTGAATTTCTTCCGTAGTCCAGTTAATGCTGGGGTTGTGTGCCTGCAACCAGGGCATTTCTAGGATGATTGGGAAGAGAGGACAGGAGATGGCATCCAAGCACAGGAGTTCCCGGTGATCAGGGCCTATGGTGGCCAGCAAAGGAACGGTCTCCTGGGTAACTGGACCGGAACTGAGGGTGGATCCATCCGCTAAGTGTACTGCGAGTGAAGAGGAATGCTTTGGTTGTTAGCAAAGACTAGGTCAATGAAGCCACTACACGCTCCAGAGTCAATTATGACTGATACTGGGATATTCCTTCTGAGAAGCTGCAACGTGATAAAAAGAGCCAGGTGAGTACCAGATTTAGGCAAGACAGGTGCACATACAGAAGAAAAAGGCAGGCACTTACGTATCTTGTTGGGGCAGGATCTCACAAAATGTCCAGGTTTTCCACAGTACAGACATAAGTTGTGGGTACGTCTGCGCAACTTTTCTTCTGGAGTAAGGGATGGACGGAGCAGACCGAGTTGCATGGGTTCGGGCACTTCTGCGGCCGGAGTAGAGGAGGCAGAAGGAAATTGACTAGAAGAACTGGGGACCTTAGGGAGCATCCAGACAGGACGAGAGTGACTAGTAGACCTCTCAGAGCGTGTCTCTCTTAGGCGGCGATCAATTTGTATGGACAAATTGATAAGTTCATCCAGGGTCTGAGGTATTCCTACGCGTGCCAACTCGTCTTTAAGGGGGTCTGATAACCCCATCCGAAATTGGTGATGCAGGGCAGCGTCGTTCCACTCTGTATCAGAGCTCCAGCGTCTGAACTCGAATGCATAATCTTCGGCCGCTCTGTGACCTTGTTGCAGGGAGTACAATACGGCTTCAGCGGTAGCCATTAGTTGGGGGTCCTCATACACATGGCTAGGAAGAAGGCAACCAGGGAATCTAGGGACTCAGATTTCTGCTCCAGAAGGCGGTGAGCCCAGGTTTGAGGTTCGACGGCCAGCAAGGAGATGACAAAACCCACCTTAGTAGCTTCCAAGGAAAAGGTGCGAGGCTGTAAAGCGAAATAGAGTTTGCAGGCATTGTGAAAGGCCCGATACTTGCAACGTTCTCCTGTGAACCTTTCGGGCGTGGGCACCCTAGGCCCTGGAGGAAGCATTACTATGGAGGGTGCTTGATAGAGTCCAGCAGCAGATGCTCCCTGGGAGTAAGGAGGTGCAGAGAGGGCTTGAACTTGTTCCTCTAGTCTGGAGTAGCCTTCCTGTAGGCTCTTAACGGCTTGAATAAGACCCGCTAGGTGCCTACAAAGTTCATCCATAGGGGAGGCCCCCTGCCCGGACGCATTTGTGGCTGCCTGATACTGTCAGACCTCTACTTACCAGACCGGTGAGTCTGCTTGGGCAGAGGGTAGACTCCCTTATGCGTCCGACTCGCGGCCCCTGGTAGAGTATACAGGAAGCACAGGAGTGCAGAGTGGTATGGGAGCCTGGTGCAGGAGTCCAGATGCCGGAAGAGAAGTGAAGGCAGGCAGGGGATCGGGAACACTGGCAACAGGTGCTGAGCAGGAGCAGAGCAGGGAAGTCTGGGTACTGGTTTCAGCAACAGGCAGGCAACAAGGTACAATGGAAAAGGCAGAAGAGTAGTCAAACAGGCAGAGGTCAGGTGCGGGCAGAGTTCAGAGGAATCCAAGAAACAAGCTGGGTCGTCAGGAGATCAAAGCACAGATACAGGAAACAGGAACAAGGCACGGAAGAGCTGTTGATCAGGCAGCACCAAGCAGAGTGTGGAGCAGGCCTAAATAGGCCGATTGGCGCCAAACGCCGCACACGTGTGCGCACAGGCGCGCACGCACCCCTGCACGCGCCCCCGCACACCAGCACGCACACCAGCACCCACAGGAGCACGCAGACCAGTGCCCACAGGCACACATGCACGCTCCCGGGCACCACCGCGCACACCAGGGTCAGCCGGAACATGCACACCAGTGCCCACAGGAGCGCGCACACCAACGCGCACAGGAACATGCGCGCCAATGGGATAACGGGTAGCATAATCCACCATGGTCAGGATATACCGCTTTACAGTTTTGCTGGGGTGAGCCAAGGGTCCCAGGATGTCGATAGCTATCCACTGGAACGACTCCTCAAAGATGGACAAGGGCTGTAGGGGGGCTCTTTGGCCACCCGTCCCATGTTGCTGACATGTATAGCAGGTGCGACAACAGTGGACTACCGCCTGGGACATCCCGGGCCAATTGAAGGCCGCGTTTTTCTGTCCATAACTTCCCTTGATGCCCCACCATAGGAATGTCGTGGGCCAAGGGTAGCAGTTGGGCCCAGAACTGCTGGGACACTATAAGCTGCTTGGTAATGGTAACGGGAGCAATTTCTACAATTCAGTATAATAATCCATTTTTCTGCACGTCACCCGCTCCCGGACCTGACAGCCTTACCCAGATCCAGAAGCCCATCAGAATAGGGTCAGTGGCTAAGTCTTGTTTAAACTGGTCCCGATCCAAGATCACTCCCCTAGTGGCAGGCATTGGGAAGGGTCACTCACCGCAGGCGGCAGATTTCCATCTAGGTGCTGGAGCTCCTCCTTCTGCTGGGTGGCTTCTCGGTGGGCTTGATTGCGCGTGACGGCCCCGACAAAGAGACACTGGAGGTCATGACATCATTCCCAAGAAGCACATCTGCAGGTAATCCTCCCATTACTCCTACATCACAGATAGGGATGAGCCGAACACCCCCCTGTTTGGTTCGCACCAGAACTTGCGAACAGGCAAAAAAATTAGTTTGAACACACGAACACCGTTAAAGTCTATGGGACACAAACATGAATAATCAAAAGTGCTAATTTTAATGGCTTATATGCAAGTTATTGTCATAAAAAGTGTTTGGGGACCTGGGTCCTGCATCAGGGGACATGGATCAATGCAAAAAAAAGTTTTAAAAACTTCAGTTTTTTCGGGAGCAGTGATTTTAATAATGCTTAAAGTGAAACAATAAAAGTGTAATATTCCTTTAAATTTCGTACCTGGGGGGTGTCTATAGTATGCCTGTGAAAGGGGCGCATGTTTCCCGTGTTTAGAACAGTCTGACAGCAAAATGACATTTCAAAGGAAAAAATATAATTTAAAAGTGCTAGTGCCGGCTATTAATGAATTGTCGGTCCCGACAATACACATAAAAGTCACTGAAAAATGAAAAAAAAAAAAGGCGTGGGAGTCCCCCAAAATTCCATTACCAGGCCCTTCAGGTCTGGTGTGGATTTTAAGGGGAACTCCGCACAAAAATTAAAAATAAATGGCGTGGGGTTCCCACAAAAATCCACACCAGACCCTTATCCAAGCAAGCAACCTGGCAGGCCACAGGAAAATAGGGGGGGCGAGAGAGCGCCCCCCCTCCTGAACCTTACCAGGCCACATGCCCTCATGGGGAGGATATCCCCATGTTGATGGGGACAAGGGCCTCATCCCCTTGCCCAGTAGTTGTGGGGGTCTGCAGATGGGGGGCTTATCGGAATCTGGAAGCCCCCTTTAACAAACGGGACACCCAGATCCCGGCCTCCCCCCATGTGACTTGGTAAGGGGTACATTGTACCCCTACCATTTCACAAAAAGAAAGTGTCAAAATGTTAAAAAAATCACAGGAGACAGCTTGGGACAAGTCCTTTATTAAAAATAAAAAAAATAAAAAATAAAAAAGAGATTCCAGCAATGTAATCCAATAAATCCATGCTCCTACTCCAGCGATGTAATCCAATCCTCGATCTCCAGCAATGAATGATCTCCAGCGACTCTAGCGAGCAACATGCACAGGATCCTGCCTCCACCAGAGGCACCCAGCCAATGACGCGGTGCTAGCGTGACAGCTCTTTGTAACTGAGGGCGAGGCCACCCGTCACGTGACCCCACCCCCCTCTGACAAGGGGAAACACTGGGGTTTCCCAGTGACCTGTACGAGTGACCCCGCCCCCCTCTGATGCAATGGAAATCCTGCGTTGCATCAGAGGGGCGGGGTTACCCATACGCGTGTTCCTCGCTGGAGTCGCTGGAGATCATCCATCGTTGGAGATCGAGAATTGGATTACATCGCTGGAGTAGGAGCATGGATTTATTGGATTACATCACTGGAATCTTTTATTTATTTTTTTATTTTTAATAAAGGACTTGTCTCAAGCCGTCTCCTGTGGTTTTTTTATTTTTTTTATTTTGACACTTTTTTTGTGAAATGGTAGGGGTACAATGTACCCCTTACCAATTCACATGGGGGGGCGGGATCTGGGTGTCCCCTTTGTTAAATTCTGATAAGCCCCCCGCCCGCAGTCCCCCACAACCACCGGGCAAGGATTGTGGGGATGAGGCCCTTGTCCCCATCAACATGGGGACATCCTCCCCATGTTGATGGCCTGGTACAGTTCAGGAGGGGGGGTTGCTCTCTCGTCCCCCCTCTTCTCTGCCAGGTTGCGTGCTCAGATAAGGGTCTGGTGTGGATTTTTGGGGGAACCGCACGCCATTTTTTTTTTTTTCAATGGCTTTCAATGACTTTTATGTGTATTGTCGGAATCGACAATTCATTAATAGCTGGCGCTAGCACATTAAAATGACTTTTTTTTCCTTTAGAAATGTCATTTTGCTCTCGGACTGTTATAAACACGGGAAACATGCGCTACTTTACAGGCATACTATAGACACCCCCCAGGTACGAAATTTAAAGGAATATTTCACTTGTATTGTTTCATTTTAAGCATTATTAAAATCACTGCTCCCGAAAAAACGTCCACTTTTAAAACTTTTTTTTACGTTGATATATGTCCCCTGGGGCAGGACCCAGGTCCCCAAACACCTATTATGACAATAACTTGCATATTAACCTTTAAAATTAGCACTTTTGATTTTTCATGTTCGAGTCCCATAGACTTTAACGGTGTTCGCGTGTTCGAACTAATTTTTTGCCTGTTCGCATGTTCTGGATGCGAACCGAACAGGGGGTGTTCGGCCCATCCCAGGTCAAGAATAGACTCCCTCAAGAGCTGGTTCTGGCTAGCTCAGTAGCTTGCTTTAAAAAAAAGGCCTGGATTATTTCCTAAATATACATAATATAACTGGATACTAACATTTAGGCTACTTTCACACAGGCAATTTACAGGCGTTTTTGCGCTAAAAATAGCACCCGAAAAGTGCCTGTAAACTTCCTCTTCTGCAGCCCCAGTGTGAAAGCCTGAGTAGTTTCACAATGGGGCGGTGTGCTTGCAGGACTGGAAGAAAAGTCCTGCAAGCAGCATCTTTGGGGCAGTGCAGGAGCACTGCTCCTAAACCGCCCCTGCCATTGAAATGCTTTTTGGGCACTTTTTTAACCCTTTCCTCAGCCGCTAGCGGGAGTTAAAAGCGCCCCGCTAGTGCCCGTAAAGCGGCGCTATAACAGGAGTAAAGTGCCACTAAAACTAGCGGTGCTTTCCCGCTTACGCCCTCCCGCCCCAGTGTAGACTTATAGATAAAGTCGATCCAGGGAATATCTGATTGCCATTGTTTTTTTTCCCCCTGCTGGAGCAAATTGGATCAAGCTTTGCTGGGGTTTTTTTGCCTTCTTCTAGATCAACTGTGGGTATAGGATTGTGTAATTGTATAATTTTGTACAGTTAAATTGTAACTTTTTTTCCTCATTAATATACACACAGCACCCCATATTGACAGAAAAACACAGAATTGTTGACATTTTTGCAGATTTATTAAAAAAGAAAAACTGAAATATCACATGGTTCTAAGTATTCAGACCCTTTGCAGTGACACTCATATATTTAACTCAGGTGCTGTCCATTTCTTCTGATCATCCTTGAGATGGTTCTACACCTTCATTTGAGTCCAGCTGTGTTTGATTATACTGATTAGACTTCATTAGGAAAGCCACACACCTGTCTATATAAGACCTTACAGCTCACAGTGCATGTCAGAGCAAATGAGAATCATGAGGTCAAAGGAACTGCCCGAAGAGCTCAGAGACAGAATTGTGGCAAGGCACAGGTCTGGCCAAGGTTACAAAAAATTTCTGCTGCACTTAAGGTTCCTAAGAGCACAGTGGCCTCCAAAATCCTTAAATGGAAGACATTTGGGACAACCAGAACCCTTCCTAGAGCTGGCCATCCGGCCAAACTGAGCTATCGGGGGAGAAGAGACTTGATGAGAGAGGTAAAGAAGAACCCAAAGATCACTGTGGCTGAGCTCCAGAGATGCAGTCGGGAAATGGGAGAAAGTTGTAGAAAGTCAACCATCACTGCAGCCCTCCACCAGTCGGGGCTTTATGGCAGTGTGGCCCAATGGTAGCCTTTCCTCAGTGCAAGACACATGAAAGCCTGCATGGAGTTTGCTAAAAAACACCTGAAGGACTCCAAGATGGTGAGAAATAAGATTCTTTGGTCTGATGAGACCAAGATAGAACTTTTTGGCCTTAATTCTAAGCAGTATGTGTGGTGAAAACCAGGCACTGCTCACCACCTGTCCAATACAGTCTTAACAGTGAAGCATGGTGGTGGCAGCATCATGCTGTGGGGGTGTTTTTCAGCTGCAGGGACAGGACGACTGGTTGCTATCGAGAGAAAGATGAATGCGGCCAAGTACAGGGATATCCTGGATGAAAACCTTCTCCAGAGTGCTTAGGACCTCAGACTAGGCCGAAGGTTTACCTTCCAATACTAAGCAAAGGGTCTAAATACTTAGGAGAATGTGATATTTCAGTTTTTCTTTTTTAATAAATCTGCAAAAATGTCAACAATTCTGTGTTTTTCTGTCAATATGGGGTGCTGTGTGTACATTCATGTGGAAAAAATTAACTTAAATGATTTTAGCAAATGGCTGCAATATAACAAAGAGTGAAAAATTGAAGGGGGTCTGAATACTTTCCGTCCCCACTGTATATATTAAGAGAAAAATTAAACCATTGGATTAAAATGTCTAGGCGTTAAAAAAAAAAAAAAAAAAAGTTAAAGGTAATATGACACAAAACCATTGTCATTTCCCTTCAAATGTAATAATTTAGGTAATTGACATCAAATAAACTTCCAAAATGACTACCAGAGTCCATGATGGCTATAAAGCTTGGGTTATGCTTCAGCAGTGCACATTTTAGTTTATATGAAGGATATTAAAAATATCTCTAAGATAAAATGTCATCAAAAAAACTGTTCTCTGAAACAGCCGGCTGCTGCTACACTCCAAAAAGTCAAATTCTAATTTAAAGCCTGGAATAATTAGGAATCTGAAGATAGCTGGAGAATTAATTTGGTATTTGTGAGCCAGAGGTTTAACTAATTAGATATTTGGGGATTTGGAAACGGTTGCTCAGTGTTAGTGTTATGTACGGGGCGCCTTCACTTGACATTAGAATCTTTTATACAAAGTTGTTAAACATTTAATTTATATAAAACTCGGGCTCTGAGTTAGATAACAGGGGAAAAGGGAGTGTGATTACTCTAAAATGTCACTACAAAAAATATGCACCCTAGTTTACATTATTAAACACATAGCTTTGGTTTCTGTAGAAACTCCCTCTAGACTAGGAACAGAAGAATAAGATGCCCTAATTCCATATTGAAAGTTGTGGTATTGCGTTCTGAACTTAAGTTGTAACAAATAAAAAAAGGAGCTTGTAAGTGTTTGAAGTAAGAACTGTATCGGTAGTTCAGTTAACCACTTTGCACCCGCGCTATAGTCGAAAGACAGCTACAGCGCGGCGCTCAATTGCTGGGAGGGCGTCCCTGGACGTCCTCCTGTTTACTTCACCTCTGTGCACTGACGCGGGCGCACATCGGAGAAATTCTGTGTTGGCCGTGTCCCTTGGACACAGCCAATCACACATCGTGCTAAATGGCCAATCACAGCGGCCATTTAGCACTCGATCTGAGTGTCCAATGTGAGATGATCTCGTATGTAAACATATGAGATCATCTCTCATTGCTGGCTCTCCCTCCTCATACAGAGACTGCGTGTGAGGAGGGAGAGCTGTGCTGCAGATCTGTGAGTGCCAACGTTTTACACAGTTTACAGTGAAAACACAAATCGGAGCCCAAATAGTGCCCATACAGTGCCACATCAGTGCCATTGGTGCCACAGTGCTCATCACTGTTTTTTGTCACAGTGCCATCTATCAGTGCCATCTGTCGTCAGTGCCATCTGTCATCAGTGCCACCTGTCAGTGTGACCTGCCACATCTGTGCCACGTGTCAGTGCCACATCAGTGCCATGTGTCATCAGTGCCACGTATCAGTGCCATCTATCACCAGTGCCATCTGCCAGTGTCACGTGTCATCAGTGCCACATATCAGTGCCATTTGTCATCACCAAGAATGTCACAAAGAATATTTTCAGCCGAGGAGGCATACAATATTCTTGTGGCCGACATAGGCAATGGGGAGCTCTCTGCTTCGGATTCCTCCTCATAATCAGATTCTGAGTCTGACGTGGACTACGAGCCTGTCCTAAGCAGTGGAACACTGACAGCCTCAGAGGAGGATGAGAGCCCGCCAGACGAAGGCGTACTGGTGAGGAGGCAGTGCCATCCACCAGCACCGCAATGCCATCCACCAGCACCGCAGTGCCACCATCCAGCACTGCAAAGGCCATGTACCAGTGAGGTGTCACCTCTGTCCCAAAGGGTTAGGTTCATGCCAGCCTTCCCTATTCCCTTCAGAACCCCTTGTGGCTTCCTCCTAATTCAGGAGAAGCTATCATTCCCCTTTTCACTACCCAGCCAGGAGTCCAGGTGGACACAGAAAATTTTTCACTGATAGATTTTTTCAACCTTATTTTTACTGAGGACATGCTTGCATCAATTGTGGCCCAGTGCAACCTATATGCCCAACAATTCATAAGAAGTAACCCAATGTCCTATTATGCCCGTCCCTATGAGTGGAGAGCTCTAACAGTGGAGGAGTTTAAAAATTTTTTGGGCCTCACTTTCTGTATGGGACTAACCAAAAAAAATGTGTTACGTTCGTATTGGTCTACCCTCCCCATCGACCACAGGCCCATCTTTTCCTCAGTAATGCCCAGAACCAGATATCTCATGATTATGAGATTCCTACACTACAATGATAATAAACAGTGCCCTCCCCGAAATTACCCAAATTTTGACAAGCTTTATAAAATTCGGCCACTACTAAATTATTTTATTGAAATCTTCCCCCGGCTGTTTACCCCAGATCAACACATATGCGTGGATGAGTCCCTTGTGAAATTTTCTGGCAGGCTGGGCATAAAACAATTTATTCCCACCAAAAGGGCCTGCTATGGGGTGAAGCTTTATAAATTGTGTGACCGAGCCACAAGGTATACCTATGCCTTCATGGTATATGAAGGGAAGGACACCCAGCTACATCCCCCTAATTGCCCAGACTACATCAGATCAAGCGGGAAAGTTGTTTGGGAACTCATAAACCCACTCCTGGAGAAAGGCTATCATTTGTATGTGGACAACCTTTATACTAGTTTGCCCCTGTTCCACAACCTTCACAGAAAGAACACTCCAGCATGTGGTACCGTAAGGAAGAACCGGAAGGGCTTTCCTCAAAGCCTCATCAACAAGAAGCTAAGAAGAGGGGAGACGGCGAGTTTACAGAATGAGGAAATTCTGGCTGTGAAGTGGAGGGACAGAAGGGAAGTCTACATGCTTTCATCGATCCACAACAATACATTCGTTGAGATCACCAAGAGGAATGGCCTAATCCAAAAACCAACATGTATCCACGAATACAATATGTTCATGGGGGGTGTTGACTTCAATGACCAAATGCTTTAACCCTACCTTGCCACAAGACGAACATACCAGTGGTATAAAAAAATTTTCTATTTATTTGTTTAATTTAGCCATATACAACAGCTACGTTATCTATCACAAATCCACTGAAAGCCCCAAATCCTTCCTTGGCTACCAGGAGGAAATCACTGCCCTTGTATTCCCGAACGGCCCTCCAGAAACCATTCGATCCGATGTGATAAGCAGACACTCCGAATGCCACTTTCCCGAAAAAATCCCTCCCAGACCAACAGGCCAAAAACATCAGAAAAAATGTAAGGTGTGCACCAAAAGAGGAGTGAGAAGAAACACCACTTATCATTGTCCCCAATGTCCTTCCCAACCAGGCCTCTGCATAGTTGTCTGTTTCCGCCATTACCATACTTCACTAAATTATTAGTAAAGTATGGTAAACATAACCCTCACTTCCTGCCATTTACCTTCACACCCCTTATGCCTCTACTTGCTCTGTAACTGACCCTGGCTTGTTATTCGACCACGCTTCTGCCTACCGATTCTGTTCATACCTCTGCCTGATCTGGAACTGACCCTGGCTTGTTATTCGATCATGCTTCTGCCTACCGATTCTGTACATATCTCTGCCTGATCTGGAACTGACCCTGGACTGTTTGACCATGCCTCTTGCCTGCCTCTTCGACTAATCTTGTTGCCTGCTACTGGACTAGTGGGATTCATAACACAGGGGTCTCACATATGTGAGGGGCTCCAGAATTGTTTTTCTGGATGAAGAAAACATTTTTTTTTGTTTTCTCATTCCTAGATTAGGGTCTGGAGACTCGGAGGCTTCAAAGAGATTTGGGAGGGAGAAGCCTCTACCCCTGTCTCCATTCTGTCCTGAACGAGGCCCTACTTCTGCCTGCTGCCTGTAGGACCTATGCCATCATGCCTCTGCCTGTCGCATGAACTGACCACACCACATGGACCATGTTCCTGCCTACTACCAGGACCAATATTTTTGCACTTCTGACAATTTCTGCCTGCACTGACCCTGGACTCTATATGGACAGTATTCCTGCCTGCTGCCTGTACTGACTATGGACAGTATTTCTGCCTGTTGCCAGGACAATTGCGTTCGCTTTTGCTGACCAAGTCCCTGTCTGCTGCCTGGACCAGTGCTATCCTCCTGTGGACAACTGCGCTACTAAAACCACACATGGTAATCTTTTGTTTACCCTTTGCTCAGCAGAATGTATTTTCGGATGTAATTCTTGGTATGTGCATGCTGTGTGTCCCTAGAACACCTGACGGTGCTACTTTTGTATGTGGAGAGGCTGTGAAAAAAGTCTCACACATGTGGTATCGCCATACTCAGGAGGAGTATCAGAATGTATTTTGGGGTATAATTTTTGCTATGTACATGCTATGTGTTGGAAATATCTTATAAATGGAAAACTTTGTGTAAAAAAAATGCGGTTTCATTTTTTCGCACATTTTCCAAAGACTTCTGGAAAAAAATGAACCATTCAAAAGACTCATTATGCCTCATAGATTATACGTTGGGGTGTTAGCTTTCCAAAATGGGGTAATTTTGTGGGTGTTTCCATGGTCCTGGTGCTCCAGGGCCTGCAAAAGTGTAATAGGTGGTTGAGAAGTTAGATGTGTAATTTATGCTCCCAAAACCCTTGAAGGTGCTGTTTCAATATTGGGCCTCTGTATGTGGCCAGGCTGTGTAAAAGTCTCACACATGTGGTATCGCCATACTCAGGAGGAGTATCAAAATGTATTTTGGGGTATAATTTTTGCTATGTACATGCTATGTGTTAGAAATATCTTATAAATGGAAAACTTTGTGTAAAAAAAATGGGGTTTCATTTTTTCGCACATTTTCCAAAAACTTCTGGAAAAAAATGAACCATTCAAAAGACTCATTATGCCTCATAGATTATACGTTGGGGTGTTAGCTTTCCAAAATGGAGTAATTTTGTGGGCGTTTCCATTGTCCTGATGCTCCAGGGCCTGCAAAAGTGTAATAGGTGGTTGAGAAGTGAGATATGTAATTTATGCTCCTAGAATGCCTGAAGGTGCTATTTCAATGTTGGGCCTCTGTATGTGGCCAGGCTGTGTAAAAGTCTCATACATGTGGTATCGCCATACTCAGGAGGAGTAGCAGAATGTATTTTGGGGTGCAATTTTTTCTACGTACATGCTATGTGTTGGAAATATCTTATAAATGGACAACTTTGTGTAAAAAAAAAGTCCCACACATGTGGTATCCCCATACTTAGGAGGAGTAGCAGAATGCATTTTGGAGCATCATTTGTGGTATACACATGCCACGTGAGAGAAATAACCTATTACAATGACAATTTTGTGGGGAAAAAAAAAACTTAATTTTGTAAAGAATTGTGGAAAAAAATGACAACATCAAAAACCTCACCATGCATCTTACTAAATACCTTGGAATGTCTACTTTCAAAAAAGGGGTCATTTGGGGGGTATTTGTACTTTCCTGGCTTTTTTGGGTCGCAAGAAATGAGATAGGCCACCAGTACATCAAGTGTGATCAATTTTTTATGATTTGCACCACAACTTGTAGACTCTATAACTTTCACACAGACCAAATAATATCCACTAATTTGGGTTATTTTTACCAAAGATATGTAGCAGTATAAATTGTGACCAAAATTTATGAAGAAAAATTAACAATTTGCAAAATTTTATCACAGAAACTAAGAAAAATGCGTGGTTTTTTTTTCAAAATTTTCGGTCTTTTTTCATTTATAGCGCAAAAATTAAAAAACCCAGAGGTGATCAAATACCACCAAAAGAAAGCTCTATTTGTATGGAAAAAAGGACAAAAAAATCATTTGGGTACAGTATTAAATGACCGAATAATTGTCATTCAAAGTGTGAGAGCACTGAAAGCTGAAAATTGGTCTGGTCATGAGGGGGGTTTAAGTGCCCAGTTGTCAAGTGGTTAATAGCAAACTGTTTCCTAATCTTACCGGTTCTTACTTTTTTTTTAAAGTGTCAGCTTTTCCTCTGTGCAGGTGCTTCCTGTAATGAGGACAAGTCACTGCCTCTCCTTTTACATGTGCAGGGTAAATGGTCTTGTATCTGCCCCTGAAATTTTTAGGCAGCTCTGCTCTCTGCACAGGCTATTTATGGCACTTTGATGTCACTGTTACCTGTAACACAATAATAGCTGGGTTTGCAAAGGCATTTGCTACATGGATTTGCTACAACCGTTGAAATCATTTGTGGCTATTAGGCGCTATACCGATACTCCTCGTTTAACGACTACTCGGACTTACGACCGGCTCTCCCCACTTGAACAAGGAGTATAAACAGCATTGTATTGTACAGTACAGTATTTTTGTTTTTGTTCTGTACGTATGCAAATGAAAACAACGTTATTGAGCTGGAGTTTTGTGTTTGGACCTTTTTTATCACAATACAGTACAGTACAGTAGTTAGGAATGCTTAAAATATTGATTACTTGTGATTCCTCGTTTAACAAATAAATTCGTTTAACGACCTGGTCGTTAAGTGAGGAGTACCTGTACAAAGTATTTAAATGAAAGTTATGTCTATTGTTCAGCTTTAAATAATATGTACAGTAAAACCAACATTTCATTTTTGTAATATGTGCCTGCTGTACCACGTACTTTTATAAAAAAATATCCTGCTCTCTTTGTATTGCTTCCTTTGTGTGAACTCCCTGGTGTTCCTGCCAGTCCCCCTGCTTTCCTATTAGAAAACTGACTACACTAGGCATAAAAGCACATAATGGTCAGTTTTCTGGCTGCTCTTCAATGATCAGACTTGTCCTGACACGTCCCCCCCCTTCCCCCTTACAGATTTTCATTGGGAAGACCAGTATGCTGCTGCTTTTGCTCCCTCGGCTCTCTGAGCTCCTTGTGCAGCTGAGTTCACATATACTTTAAAGGTACACTGCAGCCAACACTAAAAATTAAGATGCATACCCAGACACAGTTTTAGTGTACTTGAACAGCACTCTCCATGTTGGTGATTTGGGAACCTGTTTTGTGCTATAAAAGAGATAGTACAAAATGAACCCATTGTTGGAAATTTGTAACAGGCGGTATCTCCTAAAACCACTCAAGCCCATACAGTGTCCCTATGTTTCCATGTATGGGTGCAGGTCTTTCTGTGTATCTTGTCTCTTCCTCAGAACATTCAAAGGTCAAACAAAAGACCTATGCGCTGTCTTCTCCAAAGCTCCTCACAAGGCTTTTTGGTACAAGGAAAGCAAGGAGGGGCATTTCACCTTCTGACACATTTTGTTCCTCCTACTAGGACTTAGTCATAAAGGTACTTTGGATTTTTCCTGTCTTCCACATACAGATTGCCTGCACTATCAAACAATCAGTATTCATGAATTTAATTTAATAGATTATCTGTGCAGCCAGATCTGCAGGACTGTCAGGAGAAATGTAGCCAGTGTTAAGTCACCCTCTATCCACTAGGGGGAGAACTGAGAATGTACACTACTAGAGACTCTAAGGAAATGTGGAAGATTGTGGGAGATGTTGTTTCCAAAGAGAGTTTTGTTCTTGGACTTCAGCTCCCATCTGCATTGTGGTAGAGAGGAAGGAGAGTGTTGTAATTGCTGAGGAAAAGAATGAAAGAGGACCGTCGGGGAAACTAAAACTACGAGTGGACCAATACACCTGGGAGAGAGAAAGGGACATGGTGGCAGCCAATCTGGAGCGTCAGAGGACATCCTGGATGCTGGTTGAGCCTGCTGATGCATGAACAATTAGCTGGAAACTGAGAGCACTGAGTGGGGATACACTTTACCAGCGAAAAGAAGGAGATTCTTTCCTCTACTGAAACAGAGTGGTGAGAGGCCGCTGGCCAACCTTACATTACACCTGGAACATAGGAGGGACAGAGATGTCTGCAAGGAATATAGTAATAATCCCTGCATCAGGTCTTAAACTGACATTACCTTGAGCATTCCACCATAGCAGTTGGGCCCCAGCAAGCTAGCCATCAGAAGATATAGAGTATCTGTGGTATAACCCCCCCCCCCCCCCAGTGAGGGTTTCCCAGTACAAGGTTCAAGAGGGGTTGTGTTTTTTTAACAATTGTTGTTTCTGCAGCATATTACTCATATTGCTTAATTGTTGCAGTATAGTTCTCTTACTGTTTAAACATTACTGTGTACCTTTTTTTCTGTTCACTATGTTGCAATATACTTTTTGCAATTACCTCAGTAATTGCTGTGTCATTCCTGGTATCTATGCACCTTGAGCTACTGGGGTGTATATACAGTTACCTGAAAGTAACCTTCCCCACTCAGCCAGGTGCGTCAGTGTGTGTGATGCTGTTTGCAGTGTCATGGGCTCAAGAGCAATGTCACTGCCACAGTGATAGGTTTCAGACACTGCCTGGAATCAAGAAACATAGACAGGAAATGTAAAATGCTTGTTGGCTGATTAGCATTACTACACTTTTGCATATTGCACATTAGCTTAATAATTACATGTGTTTGTAATAGGTGCATTAAGTAGAGCTGTCTATTCAGATATGTTTACCCATTTATTACCCATTTATCCAGTGATGGGCACATTAGCAATCTGTATACAAATATTTAACTCAGACTTGCTTTTAATACTTATTGCTGTTAAATGTATGGCTTGCCCTCAAGTTCTAGTGCCACCTGATCAGTCTATTCAGTCATAAAGTCACTGGGAAGCCATGGTATTTGGTGCCACCAAGTGCTGCACGTAAGCTCTTCTCCATTGTGCACATGTCAATAGTTATTAGTCCATTTGCATACTCTCTGGCATCACCTCCTTTCTGCTAGCACCACCACTTGACTCAGTCCCAAGCTGTAGCTTTTAAACTTGAGCTCTGTGCACAAGAACTTTCATGTAATATGTCCCTAATAGCCACAGAGGCTATGTCCTGTCGTCTGATGACACCAAGATAAACTTATTTGGTTCAGATGGTTTTAAGCATTTGTGGAGGTGAGGAGTACAAAGACAAGTGTGTCTTGCCTACAGTCAAGCATGGTGGTGGGAGTGTCATGGTCTGGGGCTGCATGAGTCTGCCGGCACTGGGGAGCTATAGTTCATTGAGTGAACCATGAATAGCAACATGTACTGTGACATACTGAAGCAGAGCATGATCCCCTCCTTTCGGAGACTGGGCCACAGGGCAGTATTCCAACATAATGACCCTAAACACACCTCCAAGACAACCACTGACTTGCTAAAAAAAACTGAGGGAAAAGGTGATGGACTGGCCAAGCATGCCTCCAGACCTAAACCCTATTGAGCATCTGTGGGGCATCCTCCAACGGAAGGTGGCGGAGCGCAAGGTCTCTAACATCCACCAGCTCCATGATGTAATCATGGAGGAGTGGAAGAGGATACCAGTACAACCTGTGAAGCTCTGGTGAACTCCATGCCCAAGTGGTTAAGGCAGTGTTGGAAAATAATGGTGGCCACACTAAATATTGAAACTTTGGGCCCAATTTGGACATTTTCACTTAGGGGTGTACTCACTTTTGTTGCCAGTGGTTTAGACATTAATGGCTGTGTGTTGAGTTATTTTGAGGGGACAGCAAATTTACACTGTTATACAAGCAGTACACTCACTACTTTACATTGTAGCAAAGTGTAATTTCTTCAGTGTTGTCACATGAAAAGATATAATAAAATATTTACAAAAATGTGAGGGGTGTACTCACTTTTGTGAGATACTGTAAATCCACTTTGTGTGATCAAAATGCCTTTACAAACTTAGTTATATTACCTTGTAAAAGTAAAATTTACATCATCACTAGACTACCCATAACCTGTGCAGAAAAAAAAGCTGGTAGTGAGACCCGGCAGGTTCTCCCACTACAGGCTGCCTGAAAAAACTAAAGAGGGGTGGATACAGTAACAAGACCAATCACCCTGCACAGTGAGAGCAGCGACTGGTCTTCATTACATGGATACTCTGCACAGAAGTAAAGTGCATGAGTTATTTCATGTTGGATTTTTGGACAGATCTGGAAGAAATACACCAACATTCATATACGAATACTCATGCCTCTTGAATTTAGAAAATATTTGTTTAGCCCAAGCTTCATCTGTTAACGTTTTATCGTTTTTCTGTGTGTAACACCCTCTAGTATGCTACTAGTGTGAAAGTAGGTAAACCATATCCTGACTCATACTTAAACCAGTGAGTCTGTAATTGGGTCAGGTTTATTTGAGTTCAGGGCTGGGTGAATCATGCAGACAAGTTTCTGGTGCCCCCCCTGAGTCTGGAAGTTTGGAGAAACTTCTAGAGGCTAGTTGGCAGAGGCCAGGAGGATTAATCTGCATACTTAGGGGAGCTTGACCAATCCCCGGGCGGTGGGCCTGGCAGGGTGGTTGGGCTAGCCCTTAAGTATTGGATGAGTCATGTTGGCTGGGGAGTCGGGTGGAAGATGGAGATGAAGCGCTGAGGGGACTGTCGGTGGCCCTCGGGGGACCCCTGCCTGGGATGGCCTTTACCTCAGAACAGGGCTCAGGTGCTGGCCTGGAAGAATCCTATCACAGGAGAAGTTGGAAGGAGGCTTTTCTGAGAGGCAGCGGGAGCAAGGAGAGGACAGTGTAAGTACTACAGCGTGGTGCAGGGCATTACAAGAGGACAGACTGCCACATGTAACAGGGCTCTCTGGAAGATAGCGGTGTGCTTAAATCTTCCCTACCTTGCCCTGGGAGATCTCCAGAAAGTCAGCCTGGTAGACTGGTAAAGAGAAGCAGCCAGGCGGGCTGGTGGAGAAGCAGCCAGATGAGCTGGCATTTCCTGCAGTTGTAGAACTGGGACCAGTGTCTACAAGGGAGTTGGAGTTGCTCCAGGATGCAGTTCACAACACATTGTGCTACTTTCTAAGGGACTGAGAGTTCCTAGCCTGTAAGGGGCTGTTGTTGATCTGACAGAGAGACTGATGGCTATTAAAGAGGCATCAATCAGAGCTGTACAGGCCATGGAAGAGGAATCAATTGGAGTTGTACAGGATGAAAGAGAAAAATCGATCGGAGCTGTAAATAGGGAGGAAGCTGTCCCTGGTTTTGTTACTGTCAAGTTGGGCATCCCATAATTCCTATCCCCATCAAAGTTATTACCCTCCTGAAAAAAAAAAAAAAAGCTCAAGGACTGCTCACCGTGTCTGGATGAAAGTAGAAGTTTTTGTCTGCCTGTCTGTGCAGCAGTGGGGAACTGTGTCATCTGCAACCCCTGCGGGGTAGTGTTACATTTGGGATTAATACCACAGCAGAGGAGCTCTGACAATCGGCAGTGGTTCTTCCTTCTTGGCCACCTGGGAGCCCATGCAGTCCCCTCCATCCAGACCACCCTCATTTAACCCGATCTCACACAGTCTGTCACCTACTATCCATGCATTTATTTGTCCACACTGAATTATTTTGTGGATCTGGAATGTTGTAATGCAAGGAAACATCCAGTTGTTACAAACTCAAATTGTTTTATACAATCATTGCATGGCACAGCTTTATTCCCAGCTCAGACTGATGTAAAGAAGACATGAATAATGTATTTCTTATTTCCCCTTGTGTTTCCTTTTGTATTATGCTCAAATACTTCTGGATGAATGTATTATATAACACACACATCCATGGATTCGTATTCTAAATACAAGGTTATTTTTTTACTAAATGATGGACGTTTGCACTATTCATTTTGCTTTAGGCAGTTAAAGGTCAATGTCCCCTGATACATTCACTTTTGGGGAAGCAAGTGATGAAGAAACTCTAAATTGAAGGGAGCTCGGATATGTTAAGGGAACTCTGGTGTGAAGGAGGGATCTGATGTGATATAAGCAACCACAGTGAAGATTTGAAGGTAGTACTATTTGTGGGACTCTGATGCGAAGGGAGGGACTTTAACTGAAAATGCATATTTAAAAAGATTGAAAACAATATTTGAAATATTTGAGATTAAAATACACGTTAAAGCTGACATTTAAGTGATTTAAATCAGATTTACTTTGAAGGATAAGCGCACTTTTAAACAAAGTGCATTGTCTTTTGTAATCACCATACCACCCCCACCCCCCCCCCCACCCCCACACACACACACTTTCCCCACCATGCCGAAATAAACGATTCCTCCATCTCCCATTCTAGATGCATACATACGGTACTTCAAAATTGTGTCTCAGGTGTTTACATCCTCGTGCAAAGCTTTTGTGTGCTAGAGACAGTTTATAGAAATCTATGAGGAGCTACTTTGCAGATGTGGCCAGAAGCTATGTGTGACAGACATTAGAGGATGGGTATGTAGGCTTCTAGGGAAGTGGAGAATTTGGTAGTTTAGCTTAAAAGAATGGGAGGCAAGTGATAAGTTCACTTTGTTTGACAATATTTGAGCTACGAGATCAGAGTCTTTCCTCTGCAGTCTAACCATGAGAGTCCCTACCGGTGTATACAATGAGTAAGCAGTGCCACCCAAAGTGGATTTTCTATATACTATACTCTTGTGTGGAAGCCATTATGGGCAGTGCCTCCGATAAAGGGGTAAAGTTCAGTTTGTTCCCTGTGCCACAACATTTTATGAGCAGCTTAAAAAGTAACTAACCCAATAAAGATATTTCATACCAAGGAAGTCACAAATGTCTTGCACTAGTTATCCATAAATTATAGCTTTAACCACTTCAGCCCCGGAAGGATTTACCCCCTTCCTGACCAGAGCATTTTTTGCGACACGGCACTGTGTCGCTTTAACTGACAATTGCACCCAAACAAAATTGACGTCCTTTTTTCCCACAAATAGAGCTTTCTTTTGATGGTATTTGATCACCTCTGCGGTTTTTATTTTTTGCTCTATAAACAAAAAAAGAGTGACAATTTTGAAAAAAAAAGCAATATTTTTTTATTTTTTTGCTATAATAAATATCCCCAAAAAACATATTAAAAAAAGAATTTCTTCCTCAGTTTAGAGCGATGTGTATTCTTCTACATTTTGGTAAAAAAAATCACAGTAAGCGTATATTGATTGGTCTGCGCAAAAGTTATAGTGTCTACAAAATAGGGGATAGATTTATGGCATTTTTATTATAATTTTTTATTTGTAATGGTGGCGATCTGCCATTTTTATCGTGCCTGCGACATTGCGGCGGACAGATCGAACACTTTTGACACTATTTTCGAACCAGTGACATTTAAACAACGATCAGTGCTATAAAAATGCACTGATTACTGTATAAATGTCACTGGGAGGGAAGGGGTTAAGCACTAGGGGACGATCAAGGGGTTAAATGTGTTGCCTCAGTGTGTTCTAACTGTAGGGGGGGTGCGCTCACTAGAACATGACAGAGATCACTGTTCCCGATGATAGGGAGCAATAGCTCCCTGTCATGTTGCTATGCAGAACAGGGAAATGCCTTGTTTACTCCCCGTTCTGCCTCTCCGTGTCACGATTGCAGGCCACAGGTGGACATTGAGTCTGAGGGACCCGTGGGCACGCCCACGTGGTGCACAGTGCGCACGTGCCTACTTGCCCGCAATTTAAAGGGGACATACAGGTACGCCCATTTGCGCAGCCATGCCATTGTGCCGACGTATTTCGTTGTGTGCTGGACGGCAAGCGGTTAAACTTGTTCTCATTTGGAAGAACTACCTCTCTTTTGGAACCAAATTTCATCTGTCCCTTCATAGTTGTCCCTCTTTTTGGGTCTTATTCATAGACCTCCAAAAAGTTGTATTATTTAACTACCACAACTGTTACACAGAGTAAATCCTTTAAAAAAAACTTCTAAATTATTTATTACAGGTACTAATATAGCACTATCAATTTACAAAGCGCTTTACATATTTATTATACATTCACATCAGTCCCTGCCCTCACGGAGCTTACAATCTAAGGTCCCTACATCACATTCATACATACACATACCAGGGCTAATTCGGACAGGAACCAGTTAACCTACTAGCATGTCTTTGGCGTGTGAGAAGAAACCCACGCAGGAGCAGGGAGAACATAAAAACTCCAGGCAGGTAGTGCCCTAGTAGTGATTTGAGCCAATGACCCTAGTGCTGCTTGGCAGAGATGCTAACCACTTAGCCACTGTGCTGCCCCCATTTGTTGTTCTGTAATGCTAGTAAAAAAGGAAAAGAAGTGGGAAAAAGAAGCACTTGCATATTTGACCAACTATTTTAATAGTGTCTTAGTTACAAAGTTACATAGTAGGCAAGGTTGAAAAAAGACACAAGTCCATCAAGTCCAACCTATATGTGTGATTTTTATGTCAGTATTACATTGTATATCTCTGTATGTTGTGGTCGTTCAGGTGCCTATCTAATAGTTTTTTAAAATTATCGAAGCTCTCTGCTGAAACCACTGCCTGAGGAAAAGAATTCCACATCCTAACCGGTCTTACAGTAAAGAACACTCTACGCAGTTTAAGGTTAAACCACTTTTCTTTTAATTTTAGTGAATGGCCACGTGAAATCATATCCCCTCTCAAGCATCTCCTCTCCAGAGAGAACAAGTTGTGCTCGTAACCTTTCCTCATAACTAAGGCCCTCCAGTCCCTTTATTAGTTGTGTTGCCCTTCTCTGGACTCTCTCCAGTTCCAGCACATCATTCCTGAGGACTGGTGCCCAGAACTGGACAGCATACTCCAGGTGAGGCCAGACCAGAGTCTTTTACAGTGGGAGAATTATCGTTTCATCTCTGGAGTTAATCCCCTTTTTAATGCATGTCAATATTCTGTTTGCTTTGCTTGCAGCAGCTTGGCATTGCATACTTTTGCTGAGCCTGTTATCTGCTAGGACCCCCAGGTCCTTTTCCATCCTAGATTGCCCTAGAGGTTCTCCCCCTAGTGAGTAGATTGCATTCATATTTTTGCCACCCAAATGCATTATTTTACATTTTTCTACATTATACCTCATTTGCCATGTAGTTGCCCACCCCATTAATTTGTTCAGATCTTCTTGCAAGGTTCCCACATCCTGCAGAGAAGTTATTGTCCTGCTTAGCTTAGTATCATCCGCAAATACAGAGATTGAGCTGTTTATCCCATCCTCCAGGTCGTTTATGAATAAATTAAAGAGCATTGGTCTCAGGACAGAACCCTTTGGGGGACCCCACTTTCCACCCCGGACCATTCCGAGTACTCACCATTTATCACTACCCTCTGAACTCGCCCCTGTAACCAGTTTTCAGTCCATGTACTCACTCTATGGTCCATGCCAATGGACCTTACTTTGTACAGTAAACGTTTATGGGGAACTGTCAAATGCTTTTGCAAAATCCAGATACACCACGTCTACGGGCCTTCCTTTATCTAGATGGCAGCTCACTTCCTCGTAGAAGGTTAATAGATTTGCTTGGCAAGAACGATTCCTCATGAATACATGCTGATTACTGCTAATGATACCGTTGTCATTACTAAAATCTTGTATATAGTCCCTTATCCTCCCCTCCAAGAGCTTTCATACAATTGATGTTAGGCTAACTGGTCTGTAATTCCTAGGGATGTATCTTGGTCCTTTTTTACAAATTGGTGCTACATTGGCTTTTCTCCAATCAGCTGGTACCATTCTAGTCAGTAGACTGTTCATAAAAATTAGGAACAATGGTCTGGAAATTACTTGACTGAGTTCCTTAAGGACCCTCGGGTGCAAGCCACCTGGTCCCGGTGACTTATTAATGTTGAGTTTTTCAAGTCTATTTCTAATTCTGTCCTCTGTTAGCCATGAGGGTGTTTCCTGTGACATGTCATGAGGATAAACATTGCAGTTTTGGTTACTAAAGCCCCCGTTTCCCTTGTGAAGACTGAGAAGAATACATTCAAAACCGTCTCCATCTCACCATCCTTTGTAACCAGAATCCAATCATCATTTTTTATGGGGCCAATATGATCTGTCCTTCCTTTCTTACTATTTATTAAAGAATTTCTTGGGATTTTTCTTTACTCTCCTTTGGTATGTGCCTTTCGTGTTCTATCTTAGCTGCCCTGATTGCACCCTACTTTTCTTGTTGCATTCTTTGTAAAGTTGGAATGCTGATGATGATCCTTCAGGCCTTGTATTTTTTGAAGGCCTTCTATTTTGCTTTTATATGCTTTACGTTGGAGTTAAGCCACCCAGGACTTTTATTAGCTCTTTTAAATTTATTTCTCTATGGGATGCACTGGCTAATGCCCTTACTTAATATGCTCCTAAAGCATACCCATTTTTCCTCCGTGTTCTTTGTTCCTAAGATTTTATCCCAAGTAATATCTTCTAGCAAGGATCGTAGTTTAGGGAAGCTGGTTCTTTTGAAATTCAGTGTCTTTGTATTCCCCTTATTTTTCCTATTTGTGTGATTTATACTAAAACGAATTGACCTGTGATCGCTGTTTCCTAAATTGCCTCGTATTTCCACATCCGCGATCCGGTCTGTATTATTGGTAATCAGTAGATCTAGTAACGCTTTGTTTCTAGTTAGTGCGTTCACCATCTGACCCATGAAATTGTCCTGCAAGACATTTAGGAACTGGCGAGGCTTAGATGAATGCATGTTCCTTCCACCCAGTCTATGTTTGGATAAATAAAATCCCCCATTATAATGACACTTCCCATTCTTGCCGCTAATCCAAATTTTGATAGGAGGTCCGTCACTGCCTCCTCCCTCTGGTTAGGGGGCCTATAGCGTACTCCCAGTATTACTTTCCCCTTAGTTTTCTCCCTTTGTAGCTCTACCCATAAGCATTCCACCTCCTCTCTTGCTCCCTTAGTGATGTCATCTCTCACATTCACTTGTACATCATTTTTGATATACAGGCATACCCCTCCCCCCTTTTTACCCTCTCTATCCCTGTGATATAGGGATGGTCTGCAAAACTGGGGGTGTGGTTGCGCCATGTCCTATGCCTCCACATTTTTCCTAAAAGATTTTTTTTTGCTCACCTTGGGAGGTTGAGAAAGATGATTCCTTATTTGTAATTCCATAAAACAGCAAGGCCTTTACACTTGTAGTTGGGGGGGGCGTTCAAATGTTTTACAGATATGTTTGACAGACGGTGAGGAGGGAATGTGATGCCTCCTCACCACCTGTTTAAACCCCCATAACTGATGAACCAACGTTTTGCAACGACATACTTTGCACATAGTTGTGGAATGTTTGCGGTGCTTGCCCAAAGGCTTAAATGAGTTACATTCAGCAGGCTTACTGTCCTCTAAATGCAACAGGAGCAATAATGTTTGCCACAGGCATGAAGCAAAGCATGGCTTTAATGCTTTTGCAGCTTAAGGGGGGACAGTTGGGGGTGCTAAAAATGTGGCTCGTCCATGAGTTTTATAAGCCCTCAGCCCAGGTTCACACTGAGCTGCGGGAATGAAGCCGTGCGAGTTCAGCTGAAATCGCACAATTTCACTCCCGCATGTCAGTCCCGATTTCGGCGGCGATTTCACAGACATCTGTGTGGGTTTCTGCACAGATATCAATGGAAATCGCACCCCGAAATTGCAAAAAGTAGTACAGAAACGACTTTTTGAAATTGGTGCTGCGCCGCATATGCAGCATCACACCGATTTAGGACGTGCCATTGCCGGCAATTGCCACCGATTTGACTTGCGATTTGACATGTCAAATTGCATGTGAGAACGCACCAATGTGAACCAAGTCTAAAAGAGCCCTAAGTCAGGTGATTTCACTAATCCTTTTAATGTTTCACATGCTACTTATGTGCATTTTTAAAGGGTTCAGTTATCACATACCAGTGATGAAGTAATTTATAAGCTTCAGCACAGTCACCTCTGCAGCTAACATTCAAAAATAAAGTGCCATCTGCGCATAAAATGAATTTATATGTACCGGTATGTGATTTTTATCACTTTGAATATGTATCTCTTTAAAATATGTATGCCATGGGTATCATATATGTTATCACACAGCAGTAATTTATTGCCATACATTTCGTTTTCTGTTTATAATTTAAAACAGCATGCTGATAATAAATCCCCAATTTTTTCCTTTCGTTTCCAATTTACATGTTATTTTACAGACACAACAGCCCATAGGTAATTTTAGATGTGATCATTGCTGTTTATTTTGCTGGTAAATTATATGTCACAGCACTATATTTGCAGATCATTTATCTTGCATACTATACCATTTCCATCTCTCGAGAGCATTGAATCACAATCTGGTTTTTATATTCATTTGTCTGCCCCCATTCTCCATCATTTCCCGGTAGTATCAACTTTTTAATCATCCAGGCTGGTTGTTATAGTTTCTTGGAGATCACATAATGATTTCTTTAACAGATCAGGGATTCGCTTTGTAACCCTCTGGCCTGAGAACATAAGTATGCATGCTGAGGATATATAAAAACCTATTTACCTATTGCAACCGAATATGGATCCATCTATGGCCAATCCTGTTCTAGAGGAGTCGATCTAATGATTAAGTCCTCTCAAATGGGACTGCTGGTAAATTTTCATTCGATCAGCATCTGCAGACAACCAGCTGCAGTTCTGATCAGTGTATTCTGACAGCTGAGGATTCCCACTGTCAGAATACAATAGCTCATAAATGTGGATGGGGAAATGTGTTCAGTTTTTTTCAATCAGCCCGCTGGCCGATCAAAAAAAAAAAAAATGAATAGTGTATGATTTCTCCTCAATTTTCTTCATCTCTTCCAGAAACCTCATAGGGGACATTTACTAAAACTGGAGCATGCAAAATTTGGTGCAGCTCTGCTTGGAAACCAATCAGCTTTCATGTTCAATTGTCAGAGCTTAACCACTTACCGACCGCCGCACACACATATACGTTGGCAGAATGGCTCGTACAGGCAAATGGGTGTACCTGTATGTCCCTTTGAATTTGCCACCTTGCGGGTGCACACGCCACGGGTAGCGCGCCCACGGGTCCCCGAACTCGATGTTCGCGGCCCGCGATCGTAAAACGGAGAGGCAGACATGTAAACAAGGCATTTCCCTGTTCTGCCTAGTGACATGACAGGGATCTACTGCTCCCTGTCATTGGGAGCAGTGATTGCTGCCATGTCAGTAGTAGCCCACCCCCCACAGTTAAAATCACTCCCTAGGACACACTTAGCCCCTTTATCGCCCCCTAGTGTTTAACCCCTTCCCTGCCAGTGTCATTTATACAGTATCAGTGGTTATATATAGCACCTACTCGCTGTATAAATGACAATGGTCCCAAAATAGTGTCAAAAGTGTCCGATGTGTCCGCCATAATGTCGCAGTCCCGATAAAAATCGCAGATCGCCGCCATTACTAGTAAAAAAAAAAAATTATAATAAAAATGCCATAAATCTATCCCCTAATTTGTAGATGCTATAACTTTTGCACAAACCAATCAATATATGCTTTTTGCGTTTTTTTTTTTTTTTTAACCAAAAATATGTAGAAGAATACATATCAGCCTAAACCGAGGAAAAAGATTTTTTTTTTGTATATTTTTGGGGGATATTTATTATAGCAAAAAGTAAAAAAATATTGCTTTTTTTTCAAAATTGTCGCTCTTTTTTTGTTTATAGTGCAAAAAATAAAAACCGCAGAGGTGTTCAAATACCACCAAAAGAAATCTCTATTTGTGGAAAAAAAAAAGGACGTTGATTTTGTTTGGGTACAACGTCGCGCGACCACGCAATTGTCAGCTAAAGCGACGCAGTGCTGAATCGCAAAAAATGCTCTGGTCAGGGAGGGGGTTAATCCTTCCGGGGCTGAAGTGGTTAATTGGACAGGCTGAGGTTAGATACTGATTGGCTACCATGCACAGCTGCACCAAATTCTGAGTCATCCATTTTTAGTAAATATCCATATGCATCTGAGACCAATGTGTGCATTCGCCTTTGCACGGGGGGATAGGTGCACTTAAATTTTTTATTTATTTATTTATTTGTACACTTTAACTGTGACAGATGTTTTTGTGCACTGGTACATTGACAGATGTTTTTGTACACTGTGACAGATGTTGATGGGACACTGTGACAGATGTTGATGGGACACTGTGACAGATGTTGATGTGTACTATGGACACGGACAGATGGATGGTGCTTGGTATACTGTGTACTATGGCTGCAGTCTGTGTAGCTGAACAATAAAATTATCAGCTACACACATATAATCTGTCACAGGCTGCGGCATCCCCCATTCCCTCCCCCCTTCCCAGCTCGGACGTACGGGTACGTATACTTAGAACGGGGAGGCTCCCATCCGGCCGTTTATGTACATTAGTCGGGTGAGAGGTGGTTAAAGTGTGACATCTTTGGAATATATTTACTCAGCGCAACATCTTCTTTTATATTTTACCAAACAATTGGGTGTTCTATTGTATTATTTTGCATCTGAATTTATTAAAGTATATTTTTTTCCCCCAAAAAATTTGCGTTTGAAAAACCTCTGTGCTAATTTCATGTGACATAAAAATATGCAACACCAATCATTTTATTTCCTGGGGCCTCTGTTTAAAATATATATAATGCTTGGGGGTTCTAAGTAGCCTTCTAGCAAAAAAAAAAAAAAAATGATGATTTTTACATGTAGGAGAGGAATGTCAGATTTGGCCCAGACTGGAAGTTGTTAAACACACATAATGTAAGCATGGCCCACTGTTGTCTCCTGATCTGAGAAATGCCATGCAGCCATCACTGGAGCACATATAAGTAGACATCGGTTGCAGGATATTCGCAACAATCCAATAGTGACAAAGGATACAAAGCAAAGAACATGTAGTTGGCTTTAAAAAAAATTAATTTTTTGATAACACCGTGCTTTAGTAAACGAAATAACATCTACTTTAGATGATGGATCATTCTACCTTCTCTTAAATTGATTTATTGAAAGCATTTGCAAGGCATATGTACATACTCCTAATATGTCAATATCTGTATGTCATACAAATGTTGTAACGCACAGTATGTCTGTATAGAGATGTTCCAACTCTTGCACCCCCCGGCGTGTTTTAGGGGAATACATTATCTTTGGGGCAAGGCAGGATGATGCACATTTGTTGACGATGTGAACTGCCCTGTTTAACATAAATGTGTAATAATAATTCTACGTTGTACTACTTTTATGTCATTTAATATTACATAAAAGTGCATATTTCTTATGACCATGTCACATACTGCACACAACCATTTTGCTTAACGTTTTTAGGTATTTACTACACACTAAAGACATTTAGTCCTCTGAACAATGCTATCTTATGTGATCAATATGTTAAGTGACTGTACTATAGACACCTGTTCTTTCCATTTCTCCTGTCAGGAATAACTAATGATACACCTACATTAACATGGGTGACTGATAACACATTATTAATTTACTTGTAATGAAAAGGGTCTTGTAATGTCAGATGCACAGGGAAGTTCAATTAAGTGAACTCCTTATTCATGTTATACAGTAACTAAAACGGCTAATAGAAGATCATACATGAGAACTTTGTTTGCATTCTCTGGCAGACTATTATTGCGTGAATTTCAATGAAATGAGAATAAATGCAAAGGAAATGAAAAGTCCTTGAATGAAGGAGCGATAGAGAAAAAAGATTTGTGGCAGGATGAATAGCCTGAGCTTTGTTTTATGAGAATCCCATCTAGCCATTTGTTAAATGAAAGGAAGCTATTACCTAATGGACATGTTTTCACAAGAATGAGGGTGCTCGACAAATAGGAAAGTCATAGTTTAAATGGTACCTCTATGTTTATAAAAATGTTATGCCTGCTAAATTTTACCATGCAGGTTGTGTTTCAAATGCATACCAATAAAAGGCATAGTTATTGATATACTATATGGCCAACAGTTTGCAGACACCTGACCATCACACCCTATATGAGTTTGTTAAATATGCCACTCCAAAGCCAAGGTCAGTAATGTTTAGTTGGATCCCTATGTGGCTATAACACTCTCCACTCTCTTGGGAAAACTTTCCAGAAGACTTTGGAGTGTGTTTGTCAGAATATTTGCCCATTTAGCCAAGAGATCATTTCTGAGGTCAGGTACTGATGTTGGATGTGAACACCTGGCTTGCGATTGCCATTCTAATTCATCATGTTGTTCAGTAGGGTTGAGGTCAGGGCTCTGTGCAGGCCACTTGAGTTCTACCTCACCAAACTCATCAATCCATATCTTTATGGAGCTGGTCTTGTGGACAGCTGCACAGTCATGCTGGACAACCTTTTCCGAACTTTATCCATAAGGTTGGGAGAGCACATTTTTCTAATCTGCTGTAGCATTAGCAGTACCTTAAACCTATTAATTTGGAGAAGAGTTCATATGTTTTTGACAATATACGGTAGGTATTTTTAGAGTAAAATTTTGTTTAAATTTTCGGTTTGAGAGGGAAAAGGCTTTTATCTGGTTATTTTGGATAGCAGCTTTTTTTTTGTTTTCTTTATGATGCTCTTGATAATTTTCTTCAAATAAAGCATTGGTCTAAATACAAAGAATTGTATTGTTTTTAATTATTTGGCCTTGTTGCTCCTTGCATGTTACATTTAAGAATGTTTCAATAAAACATTAGCATAATAGAACTAAAAATAAAAATGAATAATTGTTAGGTTCAAGTTTAGGGTTATGTTGTAAGTTAGAGCCCTTACACACCACGCCGCCTAGGGGCGTCAGCGGTAAAGCGGCTCTATTTTTAGTGCCCGTTTACCGTTGTTTTAGCGACGCTGTTCGCCGGTGGTATCGCAGCGCTGCCCCATTGATTTCAATGGGGAGCAGCGGTGGAGGAGTGGTCAGTTCACTGCTCCTTCGCTGCTCCAAAGAAGCTGCTGGCAGGACTTTTTCTGACGCCATGCCAGCGTACCGCTTCAGTGTGAAAGCCCTCGGGCTTTCACACTGCAGTGCATGGAGCAGCTGTTTTAGGGCGTTTTGCAGTCACTATTTTTAACGCTATAGCGCCTGCAAAACGCCCTCAGTCTGAAAGGGGTCTTAAACAAAAGGTATATGTAAACTCAATCACTAATCTCTCATATACAGTGCATGCGGAAAGTATTCACAGAGCTTCACTTTTTCCACATTTTGTTATGTTACAGCCTTATTCCAAAATGGATTAAATTCATAATTTTCCTCAAAATTCTACAAATAATACCCCATAATGGCAAAGTGAAAGGAGTTTGTTTGAAATCTTTGCAAATGTATTAAAAATAAAAAAACAAACAAAATCACATGTACATAAGTACTCACAGCCTTTGCTCAATACTTTATTGAAGCACCTTTGGCATCAAGTATGGCCTCAAGTCTTTTTGAGTATGATGCTACAAGCTTGGCACACCTATTTTTGGGCAGTTTCTCACATTCTTTTTTGCAGGACCTCTCAAGCTCCATCAGGTTGGATGGGGAGCATCGGTGCACAGCCATTTTTAGATCTCTCCAGAAATGTTAGATCGGGTTCAAGTCTGGGCTCTGACTGGGCCACTCAAGGACATTTACAGTTGTCCTACAGTCACATGCAGGTCACGGTTGCGGTGGCGGCTTCCTCCCTCAGCCTACTCCATGTTCCGGCCGTCGCTTCTCCTCCCGGATAATCAGGCCTTCGGACTACTGGCCAATGGGGTCTTAGGACCTGCTTTCTGATTGGCCGGGAGGAGAAACAGGAAGACATTAGCGAATATTAATTCACTAATGTCACACAACAGGGTGGGCTCAGAGCGCAGTGGTCTGCGCCCCAAGTCCACCCTTTTTTGAAGCCAATTAAAGCTTCGGGCTCTAATCATGTGCTTAAAAAAAAATCCCATTGGAATCCTTGCATCCGGCGCCCTGCATGTAAATTAGGGGCCCAGGTGCATGGATTAGGGGGGTGGCGCCCCTAATGAGCGACCGCCACTGCTCTGTACATTGTTGCATTCATCTTTCCCCTCGATCCTGATTAGTCTCCCTGTTAAGTTGAAAAAAATATCCCCACAGCAAGATGCTGCCACCACCATGCTTTACTGTAGGGATGGTATTGTCCAGGTGATGAGCGGTGCCTGGTTTCCTCCAGACATGGCACTTGCCATTCAGGCCAAATAGTTCAATCTTTGTTTCATCAGACCAGAGAATTTTGTTTCTCATGGTCTGAGAGTCCTTCAGGTGCCTTTTGGCAAATTCCAGGCGGGCTGTCGTGCCTTTTGGCAAATTCAAGGTGGGCTGTCGTGCCTTTTACTGGCTTCTGGCTTCTGTCTGGCCACTCTACCATACAGGCCTGAATGGTGCAGAGATGATTGTTCTTCTGGAAGGTTCTCCTCTCTCCACAGAGACACGCTGGGGCTCTGTCAGAGTGACCATCGGGTTCTTGGTCACCTCCCTGACTAAGGCCATTCTTGGTTTGGCCGGGCAGCCCGCTCTAGGAAGAATCCTGGTGGTTCCAAACTTCTTCCATTTACAGATGATGGAGGCCACTCTGCTCATTGGGACCTTCAATGCTGTAGAAACTTTTCTCTATCCTTCTCCAGATCTGTGCCTCGATACAATCTTGTCTCTAATTAAGTTGTAGAAACATCTCAATCAGTGTAAACAGGATGTACCTGAGTTCAATTTTGAGTGTCATGGCAAAGGCTGTGAATACTTATGTACATGTGATTTTTTTTTTTTTTTTCTTTTTAATAAATTTGCAAAGATTTCAAACAAACTAATTTCACATTGTCATTATGGGGTATTGTTTGTAGAATTTTGAGGAAAATAATGAATGTAATCCATTTTGGAATAAGGCGGTAACATAACAAAATGTAGAAAAAGTGAAGTGCTATGAATAGTTTCCAAATTCACTGTAAGTGTTAACAATATTTTAATACCCAGAGGTAATTTTTCAGGCACTTCTTGTAACAGGGTAACATTGCTGTGTCCCCATATTCCACCTTACAGCGGGACCTAGTAGGTGACAGTGGCCTCCAGAGAGTAGGGGGGGGGGGTAGCACTGCAGGGTGATGGCAGGGTATGCTGGAGGGGTAGGCACTGTTTTTAATACCTTCTTTCCAAGAAGCTCAACATGGTTGCCTGGCCAGTTCAGCTTTCCCTTGTTTCTTGCTGGGTGCTATGAATGAGTTCTGAGGTGGGTGATATTACGGGCCATACTGTTGTTTGATAGAATAGCATTTTCTATTTTTTTAATGTACATCCATATTGCTCTTTTCTTAGTGTATTATATGAGTGGGATACAAATCATTCCAGCATCAATAATTCTAACAGGTTGCTTTAATTGACTACTACACTATGTATACTGTGTTGTATATAACACACACCTGATCATTGTGCTCGACAAACACCTGACCACTGTACTCTGTATGCTGGCCTGTATATGACATAACCCTGACCACTGCAACCTATAGGCTGGGCTGTATATGACATACTCCAGACCACTGCACTCTTTATGCTATCTTGTACAACAGTTGCTAAGTAGTTACTAACTACTTACCTAAGTTCTTCTTCAAGGTAGGTTGTGTTCAGAAAAGCATAAGTGATTAAATATTTTAAATTCTTACAATTGATTGTGCTGAGGTTGTACATGTCTGATATACGCACTCCTGTGGCACAGTAACTAAGGCTTATTTTATAGGTACAAGGACTGTGGCATATGTGTGCAGTGTATACAGTAAGTAGACTCAAGTTGTAAGCCCCTCCTATTGTAAGTGCCCTTTTGCCACACCCATAAATCACTGCCACGTGCACAGTGCACCGCCTTATACCCCTCTGTGCCCTTGGCTGAATCCTTCCACTTGGGGAAAAAATATCTATGACCATGTTCTGTTATGCCATTCATTCTGAATTGTACCCCAACGTACACTTACAGTAGGGCTCACGAACCAGCATGCAGAGTTAAGGTTTGCTATTTTGGGTGAAATAAATGCATTTTTCTGCATTGTGATACATTCATTATTGTCAAAGCTGTCACTTGCAAAACAACCACGCTAAATTATTTCAGGCAAAAGTCAATTTACCATTAATAAATGTTGCCTTTGCCTTTGCAACATTTTTTGTTTTTTTAAAGCCTCTTATTTAAATATTCTGTCTCCAACATTTCCTGTTATACTTAGTAGCCAGGAAACCGTGCTATAAACATACCAGAAAATAAAGTTAACTTTAACACAGTCTGGAAGCTGATTTGCATATTTACATTGGCAGAATGCATTAGAGCAGTGCAAACAGAGAGGAGGTCGAAGGAAAAATAACCATTCTGACAAAAGCAAAAAGGGAAATAATTTGCTTAGGATAACTGCCAGAATTAAATGGACTATTTCAGTTTTTCCACAGACTGAATGAAGCCTTCACGAGAAAACTTAAATAGAAATGTGCAACAACAGAACAATGTGTTCCAAATCCCTTTGATTGCTGGAGCGATGAGGGGAGGAAAAATATGATGAGGTCCAAAATATATTAGGGAGGAGGGGGGCAATGTTTCATGGATGGGATGGATAAAAAAATGTTATTGCAAAAACTAATGCCAAGCGGAAATCATTAATTATCGCTAGTATCATCATTCCTCTTGTAATAATATCCCAGAGGTATTGCCTGTTATGTGACAGTTATCTATCATAAAATGTATCCATAAATTCATTTTAAAAATCAATTTATTATATAGAGTTAATAAAACAGTGTCATTTAACAACATAGAGCCTCTGTACACTAAATAACATCCCAAAAAAAGCTGTTTCCACCAAAATGCCTCCCTAGCATTAGTCCAGGTGCCCTTGCTATTACAGGGGTCCTCTCTCACTCTCCCCCCCTCCCCATAATGACTTTGCACTAGATTGTCTCACAAAGATCTGGTTCTTTTAAATATGACTTCCCGGGTCTTTTGACTTATGCCCCGTACACACGGTCGGATTTTCCGACGGAAAATGTGTGATAGGACCTTGTTGTCGGAAATTCCGACCGTGTGTAGGCTCCATCACACATTTTCCATCAGATTTTCCGACACACAAAGTTTGAGAGCAGGATATAAAATTTTCCGACAACAAAATTCGTTGTCGGAAATTCCGATCGTGTGTACACAAATCCGACGGACAAAGTGCCACGCATGCTCAGAATAAATAAAGAGATGAAAGCTATTGGCCACTGCCCCGTTTATAGTCCCGACCACGTTCAGAATGATCGGATTTTCCAACAACTTTGTGTGACCGTGTGTATGCAAGACAAGTTTGAGCCAACATCCGTCTGAAAAAATCCTAGGATTTTGTTGTCGGAATGTCCGAACAAAGTCCGACCGTGTGTACGGGGCATTATTACCATTTTTAATATATGCATTAAAAATGTACAGATACCCCCGCAGGAGCCGCTTGGTAATTTGGGTTCTCTGTTCTGTGCCTCAACTCCAAGAACAACCTCAGCCCCTCTGACACAGCTGGTTGAATAAAAGTTACTGCAAGCACACAATTATAGATAACTTTAATTTGGCTGTGAGTTAGCACCAGGAAATAGACACAAGACTGTTTAGTGGCAATTAAACTCAATGTATTGGTATGGGTCAGAATGAAGGCTGGTTTGAGAATAAATGAGCATACAGAAGGTAGATTTAGACACAATCTACTAGACAGTATAATCACTATGCCAAAGTAACTTAAAATAGAGTTTTGTACCACTAGACTGGAATCAACATCGAAATCAGCAAAGTCAGCAATAAACAGTGCATACAAGCATTAACTGCAATATGTACAACAATATTATAACTAGTCTAGAGTGCACTCTAAGAAAATGGCTAGTATATGGTGCAATATTCTCTGAGAGGCACCTCTTAGCATAAGCAATAGGTGAAAGTCTATGTGTAGCAGCTGGAATGGAACAGCCTTTAGCAGTCTTTAGTCCTAACTCTTCAGCTGACTAGTATTGGGGACCAGTTGTACCGTTGGTGCACATGAGAGTAGTCCCAGTCAAGCCTGCAGGCAGCAGTAAGGCTACCAGATGACTGTATGGTCATTTCCTAAAGGGCCCAGTATCTCTAGCAGCAGATAGAAAATCCCCACAGCAGCAGCTCACCAGTCCTAGCAAAACTGCAGTTCACTATCCGATCACATATAGAGATAAGTCCACTCTGTGCTCTGCGCCCAGATAACTCTGGCTATCGGCGCTCCTGAACGCAGCATTTTGGATTCTACCCAAGCCACTGATATTCCTGGACAGCAGTGTGCACTCTATGGTCTCCCTCACAGCCTAAGTAGTCTGTGTCCTGTACAGCCAGGCAAAATGCAGCTCTTTTCCTTCCTCCCAGCAATCTCATGTCTGGGGAAAGTAGTTCAAAAGCTCATGATTGCACAGCAGAGTCTCTTCTCTGGACTACAGCTCCCACACTGCAGTGCTGCCTGACTATTGAACTCTTCTTTGTTCAGCAGCTCCCTCCTTTTGCTGAAAAAGCTGTTAACCAGTTCAGCTCCGCAGGACAGCTGCTACAGAGATCAGCTGCAGCCAGTGGTTCTCTCACTCATGCTTAGCCAAGCACCTGGCTACATAAATATGCCCATTTGAGTTATGTATTTTTTTAGGAAAATTATTGGTTTCAACGTTTTTTGCAAAGCTGTTCATTTTTATTTCATGACTTACATTTTCATCATGAACACAATTCCACAATATCTATACTGTTTATAGAGAGTAAAGCCTCGTACACACGATCAGATTTTCGGCAGAGAATTGTGTGATGACAGACTGTTTGCCTAAAATCCGACCATTAGTACGCTCCATCAGACAATTGTTGTACAACTTCCGGCAAACAAATGTTGGTTAGCAGGCTAATAAATTTTCGACGGACAACAGTCTGTTAGATTTTCGTATAGTGAGTACACAAGTCCGTCACACAAAATTCTAAAGTGCAAACACGCAGCATGCTCAGAAGTAAGGACTAGCTGAAAGCGGTCAGTCTTGTAAACCAGCATTCATAATGGAGAATTAACATTTGTGACGTGGCAAATTATGAAATCTAGAAATGCGCACATTCTCTTCTTCTTTAATGGGATACTAATGAATCTGCTTTGCTGGTGATACTGATGGAGTTCTGCCAAACGTATTTTCAAAGGCTTTTTTTTCTAGTGATATCAAGAATAATATTATTATGCTTGTTTTTTGGGGGGTTTTTTTTGGGCATGTTAGCACAACACCATTATCCTGTAGTTTTTAAGATCAAAGATACAACTATGTTGGTGTCCCTTGTTAGTTTTACATTATATTTTTTTTTTATGTAACTGCCTACTCCCAAACTGTCATTTGAAGTAAAAATAAAATAAAGTATTATTCTACACATTTTTTTTTATTGTGCATTAAAAAAGCTAAAAAATTTAATTATGATGCTATCTGGCATCCAAATATAAAGAACTTCAACAAAAAGTGCATTCTATGCATACAAAAATATAGAAAACATAACAAATAAAATCATTATTCCAAAACAAGACAAAACATAATGTCTGGCTTAACGCATAAGCTGCTTCCAATCTAGGCCTCAATCTAGGCAGTATAGGCCACTAACCACCTATGCCCCAATTTTCAATTGTCCCTTTGTTCTCCGGCTGCTTTCGTGTGTTGGTGTTGGCGATCATTCGTCCTCCACTCCAAGATCGTTCCTACTGGCCGTTCCATCGACCATGCATTATGGCTTTATATACACTGCGCATGAATGAAACTCCGATCTCAGTGCGTCATGACGCTGGGGTGTGACCATCTCTATTCTGCATGCGACACACATGGCTGAACATTTGGGAGATACAACATGGCGGATTCCAGGAAGCCCCGTGGTGGTGTAGCTCATAGGAGGCACAAAGCAACCCCCATGAGCAAGGATGTGATGGTGGAGATGGTGCGCCACCCTAGAGAAGCATGACTACGACTGCAAGCTGCGCAATTACGAAAGGCCCAACAACCAAAAGGACAGCATTATGGAGAAGGTCATTGCCGTTTTGCAGGGTGACTTTTCGGTGCAACGAAGAAAGGACCAAATCTGAAAACGATGGTCTGATCTCAAACACCGTGAGCAAGACCAGATGGAGTACATACATAAGATCATCAAAAAAAAGTAAGCAATATTTGTATCTAACCAATATGTATATGTGTACACTAGCTGTCTGTATATGTGCTTCCTCCAGGTAGCTCGAGATAATTATATATAATGTTTTCTATAATCTTTGTCTAAATTGTTATTTTAAAGATGAAGTAAGATAGAAAGCAGATATGAGCATTCTTATTTGGTTGTGTTTTTGGACACTTTTTTATTTTTGGACCAAATTTTTTTCTCTTCTCATAAGTGACAACTTAAAACACACTTATTTAGCCACCGGCAGGGGTGATTCTAGGTGGGCCAAAGGCCATGGGCTTAGGGCAAAACTTAAGGGGTAAAGAACACTTTTTGGTTGCTGCCTGGCTCATCAGTGCCCATTAATGCAGCCTTGCCAGTGTAGACATGGCTAGAGAGGCCCCCGGGGATCACAGTCACATAGAGTCACGCCTGCTAGAATGATCTTTGTATATCCCCTATCCCGTAGGAGACGAGGGGTGGGGGGAAACTGCAGGACTTTTTCAATGTTGGCACTTGTCCAGTGTTTGCCCTCTGTAAAATGACATCACCTTTCCCTTTTCTATGCATTTTTCACTGTAAAAATAAACACAGTGCAGCATGGTGGAGTCCACTAGTCAGGAGCAAACATTGTCATTAGACCAAGTGCAAGGTTGGTCCACTAATGTACCAAAATGGATGCTAGAAACAGACGGGACTAGGGGTGGCTTAATGAATGGTGTATTGTTTCTTTTTAGAGGAAAGCGAGTGTGGTCATATCACCCAGGATGTGGGTTTGGAGGCATGGGATCCGACTCCTGGACCCAGCACAGACCTGTTCGTTGTGGATGTCAAATCCCCTGACGCGAGTCACACTGAGGGCCAAAGTGATCCCTAAGAGGAAGAAAGTATTCAGGAGCCTTTCATTCTTGGAATCTGGCTTTAAATGTGTCTACATGTCGAGTGTTTAGCTGAACAAATAAAACACCCACCCCACACATTCGCAAAGTATGTAGTGCCTTAACATTAGCATGGAGAAGGAAGAGGTGGAAGGAGCTGTCATTTTTGCTAGGTAGCCGAGTTTTGGAGACCCAGGCACCAGGGCCAAGATTACTGAGTAGTTGCAGTGTGTACATTCCTAGTAGTGTAGGTGTCTGGAGGGCAAGCAGGTTGCAAGCAACAATAGACTGGGTAGGTAAGTATTTCCTTAATTTGACTAGTAACTTGACCATAACTCACTATGTAGGGCCTCGGCCACTTGACCATCCTTCCCTTAATCCTTTTTCGTCTTTTTACTAGGTCATGATCTTCCAAGATGCACAATTGGCCACATGAGCGCAGATGTGGTGCATTGTTTGAAAGATCTGGACCAAATAAAGAAGGCTGCCACTGCTTTACAGCGAAGAATCAGAGATTTTGTAGACATGCTTGCCAAATTCTAATTTCCTCTTGCCTGTTCGGAAGTTTCTTGTTCCACTTGTTGCTCCTGTTTGCACTTTGAGTATTTACCATGTTTTTCAGACTTTTAAATGAGAAAGTTTAGTGTCCGATCTCAGTGTTTCTCCACTCATCTAGGTGCACCACCAGGTCCCGTTTTCTGTATTTTCCTCAATCTAAAAATGACTGTGTGATTTACTAACATTGAAAATGACAACATCACCTGTGCCAAATTTAACAAACATAGAAAACATGACCTCGGTTTGCATCTTGAGAAGGAGAGTTGGGAAGCACTGCCCTAAGTAATGTGAATTGTAATCTTTCTGTGTTTTGAAGAATAGCAAAGTCAAAATTTGAAGATGCACACAAATTGTGCCTTAACATTCTTATTTCCCTCATGATCCCATGCCTAAAATGTGTGTATTTCCATACAACTAGTTTGACAAAAGCCACAAAACACATAGTGTGTTTTGAAGAATAGCAAAGTCAAAATTTGAAGATGCACACAAATTGTGCCTTAACATTCTTATTTCCCTCATGATCCTATGCCTAAAATGTGTGTATTTCCATACAACTAGTTTGACAAAAGCCACAAAACACATAGTGTGTCAACATGTGCTATCTAATATCACTGGGTATCAATTGATGCGTTTTGGGGGTGCAACCCCTTCCTCATAACTAGAGAAGCTCAGAGGAAGGGGGTGCACCCCCGAAAGACACGTCCATTGATACCCCGTGATGAGAGCTAGCACATGTTGACATATTGTGTGTTTTGTGGGTTTAGGAAAAAGTTGTTTGTAACTACACATATTTGCGGCATGGGATCATAAGGGTAATTTAATCGTTATGTCTCTACGTGTATGTGGCTTCAAATTTCGGCTTTTAAAGGGGAGAGATCACCCCATTTGGCCTCCATTTGGTCTCATTTGGCCTTCACTTTACCAAAAAGGAACTTTGTAAGTATCTGAGTTTGGGATGTGTATCTAATGTTTTTGAACATGCCTGTTTAGTCCCAAAAAAGGGGAAATAATGCAAAAAATACATGTTATACACCAAGACGTTGGTTTGTTTTAAAACCTTAAAACGCACATGTGAATGTGCTTGGAGTAAACTGTTTTTTACAAAACAATGTGTGGCTTATTATTTAAAAGCTCATTACCAGTGTATTTGTAGTTACATTGACAACGTGCTCTTAAATGTAGCCAACTCCGGCAATTTTTTGTCCTCCAAAAAATTAAAGGCGTTAAAAAGCCATAATGTTTTTGAACTTCATGATGCATTCGATTCATTAAGAACAAAAACATTGTGTATGTAGCAGACCCACAGAACACCATAATAGTTAACTGATGAAGAGATCGTCACCTCATGTAGCAAATAAGGTACGTTTGCACTATTGTAGCAAGTTACCAAAATAAAGGCCATTTGAGAATATATTATACAGATAAGAAACACAGACAACAGTAGTTCAAATTAAATATGAGTTTATGATCAAATAAAAATATTATTCAGGATCAGCTCCAATTTGCTGCCAAGACACTGCCCCTCTACCCACAAAATATGCAAGGTATTTTTGACGTATGTCGCTTGCATTTTGGGAGAGCAATCCAGCATGGCAAGTTTCTAGAGCCATCATCACGCCCACAGACGGCTGAGCTGCAGCCTCTTCAGCTGGGCCTGCCATTGCAGGGTCCGCATCAGTTGGCACTGAGGTAAGGTAGCTGCTAGCATTCCTCCGTAAAAAATTATGGAGGATACAGCAGCACAATACCACATGGTTGATTTTGTATAATTGCCAGGTTAATTGGTGCCAGGTTAATAGGTGTTAAAAACAGCCTGAACCGACTGGAGAGGGTGCCAAAGGTGTTTTGTAACACCCTTCTGGCATGAGAGAGTGTGTAATTCAATATTCTCTGCTCTGGGGTGAGGTTCCTCATAGGAAACAGCTTCACAGGATGTTCCCCCAGAGCAAAGGCCTCATCTGCAACAAATACAAAAACCCTTATAATTAAAATAATATGAGCCAAAGTTGGGCGGTGGGACAATCCGGACATGTTTTCCATCTATAGCACCACCACAGTTGGGAAAATCCCACTGATGCTAAAACTGGGCTGCAACGTCCTGCCATTGCTGTGGGTTGGAAGGAAACTGTGGATTAAAAAAAAGAAAAAGAAATTACTACTTCTGCACATAACACTGCAAGCAGATTTGACACAAACATGATTAGCCAACATAAGGAGTATTTAAAGACAAATGTGTAAGGTCAACTTATCTGATTCCTAACCCTCTCTGGTAGCCCATTCTAAAAATGTTATGGTGGGGGTGAGGTAATTGGTAGATGTTTTGGACAGGTAACCCTCTCCACTTCCATAAGAGCTGTTTGCATAAATAATGTGTGATACTTTGGCCAGCCCTTCTTTACACTATTGGCAGCCCAGTGGACCAGTAAGAAGTGTCAAAATCTAAAAATATGAATCCACATTGTCCAAATTGCAACACATTTTGACATTATGAAAATACCCATCAATACCCATCTACGTTACAATTTGTAGGTAATCAGGCAGGCCCTTGCACTACATGGTTGGGTGAATTTATACAGAAATTTAAACACAAAACAGGAATAGTGTGTATAGGTTTGGCGAAGTCAGCAGATTGAGTATTAATATCTGTTGACTTTGCATTTTTGGGGGGGAGGGAGGGATCCAAATGAGTTTGTGCCCCAAAAAATGGTCTCTTGCACTCTGCCTGAATTTGAGGACAACAATAATATTTGTACACATTTTAGGGGTTGTTTAGGGTAATCCCCAAATTTAGATGACAAAAAACACTGTGAAGTTACTGGGCTAGGAGTGTATGGGCCCAGGATAGCATGCTGGTGAGGTTAGTTAATGAAAATATGCATGTAGGCCAACAAAGGAGCAGGAAAAGCTTACAGCATGCATGAGGATAAAGAGGACATTCACAGCATATTACAATATTGAAAATTATGCAATCAACCAAAATAAGACAAGACATTAGCAAACATTAATACATAGAATGTGATCTTAATAGGAAAAATGTACCCAAATATAGTACTTCTGTAGTACTTGAATAATGGCTGAGCACGTGTCTGCAATAATGAGTCCCAGAGCCTGGGGTGGAGATCCCAGTGGTAAACTTGAGGTCCTGGCGACTTCTCTCTATTGCCAAGTAACGCAAGGTGGCTATGAGCCTTTGCTCTGGAGTGATGGCAAGCGTCATGCATGTGTCCTGCTTCTTAATATAGGAGGTTACCAATGCCAAGAGTTGGTGAAAGCAGGGGTCTGTCATCCGATGATAATTCCGAAAATCATCCGGATTATTCTCCTGAAGCTCCCGTAGCAAAGGCATATGACATAATTGGTCACGAATAAGCAACCATTTTTTGGTCCAAGAACTCCTCCTCCTGTTCCTGGACTGGACTTGGGTCAAAGCAATAACTCCAAGGCTAATAATAGCACGTTCTCTCCTCCAATTCCGCAACATGGCTGGTTGATGAATGGCTTTTCAGAAACTAACTGAAAAGCACGAACTGAAAAGCGCGAATCAACCCTCACCAAACTTCTACTAACACAAAATTAGCAGAAAGAGCCCAAAGGGTGGCGCCTGACAATTGAACTTCCTCTTTATCGGCTCGTAGTACGTCTAGTACATCACTACGTGTTTGTTGGCCGACAATTGTATACCGTTTGTATGCAAGTCAAGTTCACAGCACATGCCCTTCGAACAAAAGTCTGGTGCTTTGTCTGCCAACAATCTGATTATGTGTACGAGGCTTAACACTTTGTTACATTTTTTTTTTACTGAAAATGTTAGACAATTATGGCCACACTCAAGTGGTTTTAACTACAAGAACATAACATCATTTTGTCACTATACTGTACTGCATTACAGGAGTTTTCGTACATAATTAACATACAATCATTTTGCCACTCATATTGATGCCAACTTTAGAATGTTTTGCTAGTTTATGGGCCAATATACTGCATCCCTAACTATACACCAAGAAATTTCCTTACCAAAGAATGTTGGATGTTAATGTTTCCAAGGAACTGATAAGATAATACAATTCAATATTTATTTAGAATTATTAAAACCCATCAAAATATATTTGTATGGCATTTGAAGTATTCCAACATACAGTATATACATAAGAACAGTTTAGGACCAGCTTTAAGTTACCATTAAAGTCCAGGATTCTTTGGTAAAGAAATCCCTGGAATGTTGACATACTTATCTCATATTAGTGAAATGAAGGCCAGGTAATGTCAGCTAAAAGGTGCATATAAAACAATGACCACTGATGCCTTTCAAAATTGAGATATATTGTTGCAAAAAGAAACTGACAGAGTTAAGCGCACCATGCTAAGCCCTATTAAGCATTTCATTTGAATCACACAAACCTAATTAGATGAAATCACAATTACATCACCTCCACTGGTGGGTGTAATTGATGTGAGTTCAAGTGATGCTAATGGCTTTCTGTGAAACAGTTTGGAGCGGAAGAAACATGGAAGATTGTGGGAGCTGCATTCCTATTGGTCCACACAGCATGTCTTTTCTTTGTCTGACAAAAGAGAAGCATGCTCTATTGCTTTTAATTACTTTCCTTTCTCTTAGATGGGTGGTAAAACATACAGCACTGGTAAAGGTGGCAATCTATCTATCTATCTATCTATCTATCTATCTATCTATCTATCTATCTATCTATCTATCTATCTATCTATCTATCTATCTATCTATCTATCTATCTATCTATCTATCTATCGATCTATTTTTTCATTCAGCATGTAAGCTAACATAAAAACAGATTCTCTTAGCTACGCAATACAACGTGGGTTAATGCATCTGAAGAGCCAGTTATTGTATTGCATCTGATTGGATGCTGCTGTTTGGCTGACAATTTTTTAGACCAAAGGATTTGAGGCTGGAGGGTGCCAATAGGGTCACCCATGAAGAGAATAATGCACTCAGTTTAGGACCAGCTTAGTTCTGTTTTTCTAAATTTCAACCTTACTTGTATCAAGCCCACTGAAGGCACCACAGCCATATTTACTATTAGACACTATGAACTTGTGCCTGTACTATAGGGAGCTTTTCCTTGTATAGGGTTATGGACTACAATTTTTGACCATCATTTGAAATACAAACATCTCTTATGAGCCCATTTACACATTTCTAAATATTCCAATTTTCTAAACCGGTTATAACTAGTAAGGACCAAAAAGTAAATTTTCTGTGTAAAAAGAGGCGATTCTAGCACGGGGTGTTGTTTTGAGTGCCAAAGGTTTAATACTGAAAGGCTTTCATAGATATTAAACTGCAGGTATAGATATTATTACATAGTTAAATTTTTATTACTGTTATTATAAAACCATAAGAGCAATAAAAATAACAAAAAAATGTAAATGCAACCCCGTCGCCCACACACAAATGCAAACGACCGCATAAAGCACTTATGTGTATGTAAACAACAAATGCGCCACACATATATATATATATATATATATATATAGATATATATATATATATAGATATATATAGATATATTTATATCTATATATTGCCGTAAATGTTTTTGGTTAACTGATCTGTTAAAGCACTTAAAATGCCATTTTGCTGGCACACGCAGTTTTGGGACTTGACATGGGAACTGTGAAAAAACGGAAAAACTTGTGGTAGTAATGGGGGACAGCCACAAAAACGGAGGGAGACGAGGAGCCAAGATGGTGGCTACAAATATTCCTTGACTTCAGTAGAAGGGGAACAATGCTCTACCACAGCACAAAAGTAGCCACCCTGAGACAAAGCCTAATAAGAAACTGCCTTTGATGTCCCATTCTGTACTTAGAGAATCAGAAGGTGATTTCTCTCTGCCATAGACAGGGAAATGGCTGAAATATTTCTAATCCTTCACCTCCTCCTTTACTCAGGGGACACTGCCTTGATTGCCCAGTTTGCATACCTGCTCCAAAGAAAACTTGATATAGTTACAATGAAACTGAAATAATTTAAAGAAGATGTTACGAACTAAGGAAGAAATTGGACAATATTGAACAGAAAAAGGATGACACTACATACACTAGATTTACTCAGAACATCTCCTAAATTGCCATGTTACAGAATAAGAGGGCCATGCAAAAATTAAGGACCTAAATAACAGTTTTAGTATATTTATTGTATATGGGGTCTGCCCGAACCCATCAAGGATCTAGAAAGCTAATTCACTTAAGAAAGGGGCTCTCCCTGAAGCATAAGATCTTCATCTAGACTAGAGATTGACTGAATTTACAGAATATACAGAGCATTGGCAGCACCTAGACCTGATGGAGTGCCCAGGGACATAGTTGCTAAGCCACACTTTTTGTGGGCCAAAGAAGCAGTGACCCTGGCAATCCTGGCAAGTTTCCTTCCTTTCCTGTTTTTCCAGTGCCCTTTATATTGATACTTATCAGTTGTTTAACTTCTGTTTTGTCCTTCCTTGCCTTCTCTCTCCCCTCCTCCCAGGGATCCCCTGCCCCCCCCCTTTCCAAGACTTACACATTCTAGACTTGATACTAGTGGAAGGTAGTCCCATAGGGTAAGTACTCTTTTTTTTTTTTGTTATCTGACTTGGCACCATGACTACACATCCTAACCCAAATTCCCATAGTCACCCATGTCTAGGTTTTAAATTGCCCGGTAAACCTAGCAAGGCATTTACATACTGTCACTCCCTAGGGGTAGACATACTGGTGGTTTACCAAGTCATTCACCCCAAAATATACTAATAAATACTATCCAGGAAGTTACTATGTTAAATCAACTGAGGAAAATAGGGGTGGCTCTCTGTTAGGATAAAAGAATGTTGTTTAGTAAAATAAAGGTCAAGCATACCAATGGACGCCACCTGTTAGTAAAAAGAAACTCAGGGGATTAGTTATTAATTTTAATGTCTACTAGACAATAAATAAGATACGTCTTCAGTTCTTTAGAGACTTATTTCAAGACTTACTTTCTGAAACGGAAAGTACATTGTTAATATCTAAGGTTTCTAATTTGGCGCTAGACCATATTCTAGATACAATTCATACTGTGGCCTAAAAACATTCTCCTAAACAGAATCATAAATTGGCAGACCTTTTATCCAAAAATGACCTGACCAATGTTTGGAGGGAGACTAATCCAACAGGAAGGGTCTACTCTTCTAGGGCTTTTTTATTATTTAGGGCAGTATTCTCGGATTGACCATGTGTTTTTTTGGCTATAGTCCAAAAGCTAATATCTGCATGGATATTATTGGCACCCTGGTTAGATTATGACTTTTATTGGTTTACCTTTCTGATATTAAAAGGTACATTACTGTCATTTAAATGTTAAACCTAACCCCGAGACAGAGTTTCAAGCTCTGCTTGCAGACTGGTTTATTTTAAACATTATTTTTAATGACAAACTTGGCTAAGCTGCATTTTTTTCAAACCAGTTTAGCAAGCTTAGCAGTGCTTGGAGTCTGGGCATTTATTTATTTTGTTGGACAGAAATTGAATTTATTTTATAAGTAAACGATGAAGTGCTAAACGCGTGTTTTTTTCCGTCAAAACACGTTCCTCTGCCGAATAGGAATCTCCTGTGTTTAGCTATCGGGGGAGAAGAGCCTTGGTGAGAGAGGTAAAGAAGAACCCAAAGATCACTGTGGCTGAGCTCCAGAGATGCAGTCGGGAGATGGGAGAAAAATGTAGAAAATCAATCATCACTGCAGCCCTCCACCAGTCGGGGCTTTATGACAGAGTGGCCCGACAGAAGCCTCTCCTTAGTGCAAGACACATGAAAGCCTGCATGGAGTTTGCTAAAAAACACCTGAAGGACTCCAAGATCGTGAGAAATAAGATTCTATGGTTTAATGAGACCAAGATAGAACTTTTTGGCCTTAATTCTAAGCGGTATGTGTGGAGAAAACCAGGCACTGCTCATCACCTGTCCAATACAGTACCAACAGTGAAACATGGTGGTGGCAGCATCATGTTGTGGGGGTGTTTTTCAGCTGCAGGGACAGGATGACTAATTGCAATCGAGGGAAAGATGAATGCAGCCAAGTACAGGGATATCCTGGACGAAAATTTTCTCCAGAGTGCTCAGGACCTCAGACTGGGCCGAAGGTTTACCTTCCAACAAGACAATGACCCTAAGCACACAGCTAAAATAACGAAGGAGTGGCTTCACAACTCCGTGACTGTTCTTGAATGGCCCAGCCAGAGCCCTGACTTAAACCCAATTGAGCATCTCTGGAGAGACCTAAAAATGGCTGTCCACCAACGTTTACCATCCAACCTGACAGAACTGGAGAGGATCTGCAAGGAGGAATGGCAGAGGATCCCCAAATCCAGGTGTGAAAAATTTGTTGCATCTTTCCCAAAAAGACTCATGGTTGTATTAGATCAAAAGGGTGCTTCTACTAAATACTGAGCAAAGGGTCCGAATACTTAGGACCATGTGATATTTCAGTTTCTCTTTTTTAATAAAGCTGCAAAAATGTCAACAATTCTGTGTTTTTCTGTCAATATGGGATGCTGTGTGTACATTAATGAGGAAAAAAATGAACTTAAATGATTTTAGCAAATGGCTGCAATATAACAAAGAGTGAAAAATTTAAGGGGGTCTGAATAAAGAGGGAGTCCACCTAAACCGCCTAAAAAAAAATATTAAAAGCCAGCAGCTACAAATACTGAAGCTGCTGACTTTTAATAAATGGCCATTTACCTGTCCCAGAGTCCAGCGATGTCGGCAGCCGACACTGAGAACCCGCTCGGTTCTCGGCAGCTGCCGCCGCCATCCTAGGTGAGGGAATCAGGAAGTGAAGCGTTGCGGCTTCACTTCCCGGTTCCCTACTGCGCATGCACAAGTCGCGCTGCGTATCGTAACTCGTCTCCGCTATCTCCTGGGACCTGTGTGTTTCCCAGGAGACCGCGCGGAGGGACAGGAAGAGGCATAGACTCCCATGGGAGTCTATGCCAGAAGTGGGTGCAAATACCTGTCTTAGACAGGTATCTGCACCCCCTCCCCCCTGAAAGATGCCAAATGTGACACCGGAGGGGGGAGGGTTCCGAAAAGCAGAAGTTCCATTTTTGTGTGGAACTCCGCTTTAAGTTGGGTTCAGAATCTTTAGCAAAAAAACACCAAAAGCTCCTAAACAGAAGTTCCTAAGAAGCCGTGTGCATGAGGCCCTAAACTTAAGAATAGTGTCCTTTCCCAAAAACGTGCAGTGAAACTTACAGTATTGTCATTATTAGGATTATATTATTATTATAGTAACATATAAAAAAAAACCTTACCAATACTCGGTCTTAAATAGAAATTTTTTGGGGGACTTTAACCATCTGACCTGGAATCAACAACACAAACAATGGAACAAGCATTGGCGGCAGATGGAAAGCATTGCCTTTTGGCTAAAGTCATTCTGAGAAAACTGTATATAAATCAAACAGGCTTTTTTCGTTGCCGGCCCCAAAGCAAATCTGCAGGAAATTGACCTGATCAGCAATCCATTATAACACGGATTTCCCAACTCATAGAGAAGCCATGCTCCCATTATTAGACTTGCATAAAGCCTTTCGTAGTCTCATGTGGGATTATCAATTTTAAATCCTGGAGGCTTTGGGATTTTACTATTTTTTATAAATACTTAAGGGACCTTCTACCATACTCTGACAGCGCAAATATTGATAAACGTATATAAACCTTCACCAATAGATATTCATGGAGGCTATGGATAGAACTATGGAAGGGTTTAGGAGAAGGGACAGAGAGGAGCGGATTGCGCTGTATGCGGATGATGTTCTTATATTTTTAGGAGATACGGAGAGATCACTTAGACAGGTGATAGACATCTTCTCAAGATTCGGAGCACTCTCTGGTCTCACTATAAACTGGGAGAAATCAGCATTGTTGCCATTAGACCCAATTAGGAAGAGCTCCTGTTTGGAAAAGATCCAAATAGAAATAGTAGAGATAACAAAATACCCCAATGACTTTATTAAAAACAATTTAACCCCTCTGTTATCCAAATTTAAAAATAAGATCGATATATGGAGAGGACTTCCTCTTTCAGTTGCTGGAAGATGTAACTTGATTAAAATGCTGTGGTTACCTCAGCTATTATATATAATGCATAACTCGCCAATATGGATTCATAGGAAATGGTTTAAAAAAATAGATACATTGCTAAGAGCTCTAATATGGAAAGGTAGACAATCTAGGATAAGCTTACAAACCCTACAATTATCAACTTTAGAGGGGGGCCTGGCAGTACCACACCCGCGGGGTTACTTCTTAGCAGCCCAACTACAACATTTGATATTAGTAACTGACCCTGAAGGAGAAAATAATGGGGGACTGATGACTATAGGGGCACCACATAAGACACTAGTGAAGGTTTTGGAGGCAAACTCATTCGTCTACAGACCCCCTACAGTTAAGTTAATAATAAAAGTTTGGAAAACCATAAAGGATCTGAGGGGAATGGGGGGTATGGTTAAAGGTGTCCCGTTATGGGACAATAAGAACTCACAAGAGTTAAGGCCAATAGGGAAAATTAAGATATGGGAAACAAAGGGCATAGTTAGCTTGGACCAACTATATAATGGCAGTTCCCTTAAAACGTTTGCCTCATTAAAAGAGGAGTTTGAGATACCTAACTACTCATATTATAATTATTTACAAATTAGACATGCTTTAAAAGCTCAGTTTGGGGAACAAGGCCCGCGGTGGAATAGCTCTCCCATTTTTGAAAGAATAAATAGTTCTGGTGGATCCAGTGGATCCATAGCGGAACTTTATCCATATATATGTAGCAACATCATTATGGGTTCAGGGAAGCTCAAGTGTAGGAGTAAGTGGGAAAGGGACCTGGGTAGAATTTCGGATGGACAATGGAAGAAGATACTGGCAGGAGGGAACCAAGCTACAGTTTCGCCGGCCCAGAAGATGTCATATTTAATGCTCTTACATAGAACCTACTATACCCCTAAAAAACTGTTTAAATGGGGGCGGAGGGGGGACTCCAAATGCCCTAGGTGCCAGAATGTGGGGGACCTGATGTATATGATCTGGAAATGTCCAAAATTATTCCGTTATTGGACGGAAATATTAGATACCATAAATAAGATCTTTAAGCTGACTCTCAGAATGGACCCCAAACTATGTATCTTGGGAGTAGGGGAGAGTCTGGGGAATATTAAAACTAAAACGGTGCTAAGGTGCCTTTTCCAGGCGAGAAAATTAATAGCACAGAGATGGCAGGCAGAGAAACCCCCTTCAAAAGATGACTGGTTTAAAACAGTAACTGAAACAGTATGGAAAGAAAGGGTAGTATATGCAAGGAGAGGAAACTTAAAGGAATTTAAAAAAATCTGGAAGCCTTGGTTAGAGGAACTGGGTTATCCTACGTAAGATGTGTGTAGGAAATAGATAAGGTAATGAAGGTATGGTATTGAGTGCATTTATAAAGGTATATTGTAAATTGCGATTAAGATAGGGGGGAGGGTGAATATGGGATATAGGGGTGGGTGGGAAGGGTTAAAGGGAGAAAATCAGATAGTAACATTTTTCTTCTTTGCTAATATATATATATAAAATGTTTTGTATATGATGTATTTAAGAATTTTTGTAATGAGAATCTATTTTATATGTTCTGAAGATTTGAATAAAGATTATTTAATTTAAAAAAAAGATATTCATGGAGGCACTCGATAGGGGTACCCTTTATCACCGCTATTGTTTGTGCTAGGGATGGAACCCCTTGCCATTGCAATAAGGTCTAAGCCTGATATTAAAGGGTGACTTGTGGTCCAGAGGAACACAAATGTACACTCTTTGCGGACAATGTCCTCATGTACATACTGACTTGCATCCCAACATTAGTGTGCCAACCATGGCAAAATTACTTTTCCAATCTAATTTTAAATTCAAATGGACCTCTAAGTCTTTTTCTTTTCTGGAAGTTTGATTAAACTCTTCTATGCGCACATTTTTTTTTTATCATTCTCTTTTTAAATAAATAACAACAGATCTAGATAGATGGCCCATCTCTCCCCCAAACTGATTTGGGAGGATATAGTAGGTCAAAATTAACATATTAGTCAAAATCCTAAATTTCTTCACGGCTCTGTGTCATGGTTATGCAGTAATGTGTGTCTGTCAGCTAACCTTTCCTTCTGTGTTCACCTTTAGAGGCCAGCCACCCTCACCTGACTGTTTAAATAATCTTCCCTCAGCATAGCTCCACCCTGGTCTCTAATTGGGAACACTATATTAACCTGGGCATTGCAAGCCAACCTTGCTGATCAACCATTGTGTGTTAGCTTTCGTGTGTACTTCCTGTGTTTCCTACGTTTGATTCCAGTTACCGACCTTGGCCTGTTCTCGCCTGTCTGCTTGTGACCCTGACCTTTGGCGTGTTATGTTCATCCTTGTCTACTAGTCGCCCCAACATTTGGCTTATCCCTTACTTTCCTTGTTGTTCCAGCCTGCTGCCTCCTACCTCTTCTCCTGTAGTCTACCGTGAGCATGAGCTGTGAGACCCTGGGGGCCGTGACCTGAAGCCAGACTGCAGCACAGTCCATCCTCACCACTAGAGGCTCTGGTGAACACCTGCTGGTTCTTAGACTCCACGCCCTGGGGAATCCATGCTCTAGCTCCCAGTGGGATCTGTGTCAGTGTTCCAATGGACCTGCTTCCTGAACCTCCCAGGGTTCAATCCACAGCAGTTAGTCCTAAAGTCCACTACCTTAGCGGTGCACTCCTGACTTCCACGGAGTGCATCTGTCAACTGGTCTCAGGTGACCTGACACTCTGCTCATATTGGTCCCTGAGAAATGGGCAATATACTGAACAAATTTTTTTATTACCCATGATGTAACTAGGGATGGGCGAACATTTCGGCCCGAGCATAAGTTTGGGCCAAACTTTCGTTGTTCGGACATTCGGCAAACATCTGAACAAACCAGTCGTTTGACCGTTTGTTCACCCCCCGAACCGACCACAATGCATTGCTGGACAGTGCATTGCAAGCCCTGATTAGCTGAAGCAGTGAAAGCTTCAGCCAATCAGGGCACAGAGCACTGTCAGAGTTATGATTGGACACTGTCATCATGACTTTATCCAATCATGGCTCATTCCCTCCCCACAGTATAAAAGTATTCTTTCAATGGCAGCCATTTTCAGTGTGATTTAGGTATGGAGAGAGCTAGAACAGGGCTCTGTTCAGTGCTATTAGTTAGTGTGCTATACTGTGCTATTTTTCTTCAATTGTCAGTGTAGAATATTAGTTTAGTGTCAGTCTAGGGATAGTGTGAGTGTAGTGAGGAGGATCATCGTTCAGCTTTGCATAGTGTGCAGCTAGAGTAGGGACAGCTCAGATAGTTTCACTGTAGTGTAGTGAGACTGTGTCATTAATACATACATTAGTGTAGAGTAGGGACAGCTCAGATAGTTTCAGTGTAGTGTAGTGAGACCATGTCAGTAATCTTTACATTAGTGTATAGCTAAAGTAGGGACAGGTCAGATAGCATCAGTGTAGTGATGGTTGAACTCTGTCTATTTGATTGCGTTACTGCCAGTTTAATGCCGTTTACTTCTGCGTGTGTTACTGCCAGTTTAACGCCATATAGTTCTGTGTGAGATCCATTCCATAACAGACCCTCGGGACTTAAAATCACCTCCTCATCAGACATAGCAAACCAATCTCTTTGCTACTATTCCCAACTTTATAACCTCTCTGAATTGGAACTCAATACAAACAACAACACCCATAGAATTTAATCAAATAAGGACTTTGTACATGAATATATCCCCAAGCCAATATCTTCCGCCGAAGCACGAGATCTAGAATGCCCCCTCTTAGAGGAAGAAGCCAGACTAGCGCTTAAACAAATGAAACCCGGGAAAAGCCCGGGTCCGGACAGACTAATGCCCTGTACACACAGTCGGATTTTCCGACGGAAAATGTGTGATAGGATCTTGTTGTCGGAAATTCCGACCGTGTGTAGGCTCCATCACACATTTTCCATCGGATTTTCTGACACACAAAGTTTGAGAGCAGGCTATAAAATTTTCCAACAACAAAATCCGTTGTCGGAAATTCCGATCGTGTGTACACAAATCCGACGGACAAAGTGCCACGCATGCTCAGAATAAATAAAGAGATGAAAGCTATTGGCCACTGCTCCGTTTATAGTCCCGAAGTACGTGTTTTACGTCACTGCGTTCAGAATGATCGGATCTTCCGACAACTTTGTGTGACCGTGTGTATGCAAGACAAGTTTGAGACAACATCCGTCGGAAAAAATCCTAGGATTTTGTTTTCGGAATGTCCAAACAAAGTCAGACCGTGTGTACGGGGCATAACAGTTGATTATTACAAGACCTTCACTGACTCCCTGGTTTCCAGATTTCTTTTGCCCTTTCAATTTCTTCTCATCCCCTATTAATCCGCCTCAAGACCTTTTAGAAGCCCATTTAACAGTAATTCCTAAGCCCGGAAAATACCCCACCTTAGTCAATAACTACAGACTGATCTCGCTGCTCAATGTTGACCTAAAACTATATGCCAAAATCCTTGCAAATCACCTTCTACCACTACTACCATGCTTGATCTCTCTTGATCAAGTGGGCTTTATACCTGGCAATTAACATACACCACTGGCTTACATCCACCCACACACCTGGCTTCTTTCTATCCCTCGACGCTGAGAAGGCATTTGACAGAGTGGCCTGGGACTACATGACTGAAACACTTAAAGCTATTGGCCTTAAAGAACAGATGCTACATCTCATCCAGGCCCTTTACTCCACTCCCACAGCAAAAGTATGAGTTAATGGTCACCTGTCGAATGCCTTCTCAATCCCAAATGGAACACACCAGGGCTGTCCCTTGTCTCCCCTAATTGTTGTCCTAACCTTAGAACCCCTACTCAGACATCTCAGATCCAATCCAGACATCAAAGGATTCAAAATTGCTAAGCAAACCCACAAACTGGTGGCCTTCATGGATGACATTCTTTTATTCTTGTCAACACCCCTAACCACAATCCCCAATCTGCTTAATGACCTGGCCACTTTCAAACGCTTGACTAACATAGGAATAGACTATAACAAATCCCATGCACTGAGTATCTCTTTACCTCCGGACATGGTCAAACAGTGCCAGTCTAATTTTCCATTCAAATGGAACTCCGATGCAATAACTTATCTAGGCTTTTAGGCTACCAGCCAAACTCTCAGACCTATACGCCAAAAATGACCTCACAATCTTACAACACATACAACGTGACCTAAAATCTTGGTCCATAGGCATGTACTCTTGGTTTGGAAAAGCCGCCATACTGAAAATAAATATCCTTCCTAAGATCCTATATATACTGCTGACTATACTGATAAAGGTCCTACCAACCTTCTTCTTGTCCTACCAAAGTGAATGTATGCTATTCCTATGGGAAAGTTACAGCCTAGGCTAAGTCACTACACGTTGACCATCCTGAAATTGAAAGGAGGCATAGGCCTCCCTGACATCAGAAAATATTACCTAGCCAGCCAGTTAACAAGGGTGGTGGATTGGAACATCCATCCCCAAGTGAAAGCATGGGTCCAACTGGAACAGGACATGTCCCTAACACATCTCCCACAAATCCCTTGGATTGATGACAACTACATCACTCCATCATGTAAAACTCACCCCCTGATAGGACCAACACTTGCAGCATTCTGTGATGCTTGTCGTAAATATTACTTGTCGTCATCTCCAGGCCCTCTAACCCCACTCCTCAACAACCCTGTCTTTCCCCCGGGCATGGCAACCGCTTTTCTTAGAGACACTTGGCCACGGTCCATGCAGAACATTTCTTTGATAAAGGTCATCTAATGTCCTTACACTCTTTAACATCTTGAACTACAAGCCATGATTTCCTGTTCTGGACTTATGCCGAAATCAAACATTTTCTGTGCAGACCCCAACCCCTTCCAGCTTGGTACTAACAACTAGGGATGAGCTTCGAGTTTGAGTCGAACTCATGTTCGACCATGTCCGGGGGTAAAGAGATACTCAGTGCATGGGATTTGTTATAGTTTATTCCTATGTTAGTCAAGCGTTTGAAAGTGGCCAGGTCATTAAGCAGATTGGGGATTGTGGTTAGGGGTGTTGACAAGAATAAAAGAATGTCATCCACGAAGGCCACCAGTTTGAGGGTTTGCTTAGCAATTTTGAATCCTTTGATGTCTGGATTGGATCGACTCGAACATCGGCTGTTCGCAAGTTCGCCGAACAGCGAACAATTTGGGGTGTTCGCAGCAAATTCGAATGCCGCGGAACACCCTTTGAAAGTCTATGGGAGAAATCAAAAGTGCTAATTTTAAAGGCTTATATGCAAGTTATTGTCATAAAAAGTGTTTGGGGACCTGGGTCCTGCCCCAGGGGACATGGATCAATGCAAAAAAAAAAGTTTTAAAAACGACCGTTTTTTCGGGAGCAGTGATTTTAATAATGCTTAAAGTAAACTAATAAAAGTGTAATATCCCTTTTAAATTGCGTACCTGGGGGGTGTCTATAGTATGCCTGTAAAGGGGCGCATGTTTCCCGTGTTTAGAACAGTCTGACAGCAAAATGACATTTCAAAGGAAAAAAAGTCATTTAAAACTACTCGCGGCTATTAATGCATTGCCAGTCCAACAATACACATAGAAGTTCATTGATAAAAACCGCATGGGAATTCCCCACAGGGGAACCCCCGAACCAAAAAAAAAAATGATGTGGGGGTTCCCTCTAAATTCCATACCAGGCCCTTCAGGTCTGGTATGGATATTAAGGGGAACCCCCGGGCAAAATTTTTAAAAAAAAATGACGTGGGGGTCCCCCTAAATTCCATACCGAAGGGTCTGGTATGGATATTAAGGGGAACCCCGCACCAAATTTTTTTTAAAAAACGGCCTGGGGTCCCCCCAAAAATCCATACCAGACCCTCATCCGAGCACGCAACCTGGCAGGCCGCAGGAAAAGAGGGGGGGCGAGAGAGCGCCCCCCCTCCTGAACCGTACCAGGCCACATGCCCTCAACATTGGGAGGGTGCTTTGGAGTCGCCCCCCAAAACACCTTGTCCCCATGTTGATGAGGACAAGGGCCTCATCCCCACAATCCTGGCCGGTGGTTGTGGGGGTCTGACCCCCACCCGCAGAAGAAGATGAAGAGAACAGCGGGAGCCTCCCTCCATGCCATGGATGCGGAACGGCCCGAGGAGAAAAAGAGAAGAAGACGCCGCGGAGGAGATGCTGGACGAGAACACCGGAGGAAGAACCAGAAGAACCAGAAGAACCAGAAGAAGATGAAGGAAGATAGAAGAAAGAAAAAGCATTTAAATAAAGGAGTTGTCAAAAACTGTCTCTTGTCATTTTTAACATTCTTGACAGTTTTTTAGTGAAATGGTAGGGGTACTTTTGTACCCCCTTACCATTTCACACAGGGGGGGCCGGGATCTGGGGGCTTCCAGATTCCGATAAGCCCCCTGCCCGCAGACCCCCACAACCACCGGCCAGGGTTGTGGGGATGAGGCCCTTGTCCTCATCAACATGGGGACTGATTTCTTTATTATTTCTTGTGATCTCATGAATACGGTAATATTTTTAATTTTTTCGTCAGATCTCCATAATAATGTTTAGAATTTATTTTTATAGTGATCTTTTTTTTTAATTTTTTTTTATCAAGATCTCCTGTTTTTTTTTATAGTGATCTCCATAATATTTTTTGTCATTTTGTGTATCAGGTTACCACAACATCATTATTATCTTGAATTTTTTAAGCTCAAGGAGGTTGGTTGGTGTTGGCGTCCCTTGTTAATTTGACATTGTATTTTAGAAATGTACCTGCCTACTCACAAACAAATGGTCCTTTTTAAATTAAAACACATAGGCAAGTATTTGTGAAAATAAAATAGACATTTATTAGGGGGTCATAACAAAATAAAGAGGAAGGCAACGCTGGATAAACTGGTGAAATTTGCAAAGCCTTTGTACCCCAGGGCACACATCAACTATTTGACATGCAAAATTGGTAGCCTGAGTAATCCATTTAATATGGAGCACAATCCAGTCCAGGAACAGCAGCAGGTGACATATATGTCCCCAGGCTGTGGTCTTACCACAGCCTGCGTCTTTTGCCAAACCAGACCGAACCCAGGCCATCACTCTCTTGTCTTCCTTACATGCTTCCTTCCACACTTGCTTCCAGGCTGTGGCTCTGGTGTTGGAGTTGTGGCAGGAGATGGAGGAGGTGGAGGAGGAGGAGGATGGTCCAACTCACACAGGTGGGTTTTGCTTACGAGTTCACCCCTCAACCCCTTATTTAGGGCCATATATATCACTTCCTCACAAAAGAGGTGTTGGCCCACCTCCTTTTCCTGCATTTTGCTGGCAGCCATGCAGGCAAAGGCCTCAAGAAGACAGGGGGGGGTTCTGAGGGCTGAAGAAGCCTGCCAAATTAACCCAAGTGCTGACTCCTCCACACTCCTCCCTTTCCTGGGCCTTTTTTGTTGAAGGCAGAGGGGAGGGACCTAGGATTTGGTCAGGCTACTGGGCCCGGCCGCGTCCTGGCTGCCACTTACCCCCGCCACCTCCTGGCTGCCACTTACCCCCACCACCTCCTGGCTGCCACTTTCCCCTGCCACCTCCTGGCTGCCACTTTCCACAGCCTCCTCCTGGCTGAGGCTTTCCTGTGTATGAAAAAGGCACATAGTTTTAGTTCATTGTTCATCAATCGCACACAATTTTGAGAAATCTGTTTAACAATGCTATACCTGACTCAAGCTGGGCTCCTCCACATCTTCTTCCTGGGTGGAAAGCCCAGGTTGGACATCAGAAGCCTCAGCTGGGGTGGAAGGAAGAGTGAAAGGAAGTGTTGAGAGTGACGGCCTGATTTCAGTCTGGTCTGACAGAAACCGCAGTCTGTCATAGTACCACAGCCTGGGTACATAAATGTCATCTGCTGCTGCTCCTGATCTCATCTAATCCTGGACCTTCTTGCCCTACCTATTATAAGTGCTCCTCAGGCCACCAATTTAGCTCTTCAAATAGTTAATGTCTGCCGTGGGGATCTGCTGCTTCACAAATTCCAGCATTTTATCCAGTGCTGCCTTCCTCTTTAGTCGTTTTGTATAGAAGGGTGTTTTGTCTGCCACAGGCAGGGCAGCTCTCTGTACAAATCAATGAATTGGGGGGGGATCATGATCGTTCCATTTTATCTGCAAGACACAACACAAGACAAACCCTAATGTCAGGCTAAACTCTCCTAATCTTGTCCCAATATAGGCCTTAATCTATAAGCAGTATAGGCCACTGATGCCCCAAGTTAAAATTGTACCTTCGTTAGAACGATCAGCGCTTCCGCTACTCCTTCCTCCGCTCACAGATCGTACTTACGATGCACGAGTGTTCCGCTTTATATACACAGCGCATGTGTTAAACTCCCCCTGCTCCTGACCCTCTTTCTAGTATTTTCCCCACCCCTTCTCTTTCGCCGCAGTGGGAGAGCACATGGCGGAGAAAGAACAAGTGCATGAAGACAGCAGAAACGACAAAAGCCCGGAGCCACGAACGTCCCGATCCCGGAGGAGATTTAAGGCCTCAAATATGGCCTTTGTAGAAATGGTGGAGATGGTGGACATCTTGAAGAGGGCCGACTATGGTAGGAAGCATGGACTTTACCCAAACCCAAATGTGAGAAAGGCCAAGATCATGACTAAAGTTGTGAAAAGTCTGCACAGGAATTTTGGGGTATGACGATCCAAGGATCAATTGAGGAAACGCTGGTCAGACCTGAAATTGAGGGAGCACGATCAGTACAGAAGGATCAAGAGAGTTCTTCAAAAAAGTAAGTAGTTGTCGTATGTTCCTATTATTATTATTATTATTATTATTACTTGCATGCTGCTCCATGTGCTTTTCTTTACTGTCGTACAGTTTAAAATGGCAACTTTCAGGTTCATGGGCACAGTAATCGTTCGTAGTAAACATTGTTCGTTCACCCACTAATACAATGTTTTTGACAAATGCAGGTTAACTACATTTGGTTATGCCTATTTGTCTTAAAGGAACTTTAGTACATTGTTGTCTAGATGGGTTTGTAACTTGAATGAAATGCAAACTTGATTCAGTGTAAGGAGAGGACACTCAGCAGCTGTTTACACATCTGGATGCAGGAGCACTAGTGTGGGACACCAGAACCAACTTTTTAGTGTGTCCCACACAGGTGCTCCAGTGAATACTAGGGGTGTCTCCATGTGTGAAACTTTACCAAAAAAGGTAGGTATTCCAGGTTTAAGAAAGGGAAAAAAATCATGTCTTCAGCTTGGAACTCTGCCAAAACAGACAATTGGACGACACTTCCAAGCAATGTTTCATATTACTATTTCTGCCCTCAAATATCTGTGTGCTAAGTATACCTTTTTTTTATTCACACAGGGGAAAAAAGACTCGGGACATCAGAGGACACCAGGGGCCCACAACCTCCTAAAGAAGGGGAAATCACAAAACCACAACCTGGGGATGTGGAGGAAGGAGAGGTTTATGAACTGGGCGAAATAGTGCCCACAACAGGTGAGTGTCTGAGACCACAGCTTCAGGTAATAGATGAATGCCTGCATATTTATAATACATGGTGTGTTTTTTAATTTTAGGTGATGTGGATGTTGTGGAAGAATAAACACATTTCACAAGTGCAAGTGCACAGATTCTGATCAGGGAGATAATGGTGTACAATAGGGATTTACCGAAGATCAAGGCAGACATCAATGATGTTGAAAAAAGACTCAAAAACATCATTAACCACTTCAATACCAGGCACTTAGACACCTTCCCCCCCAGCCCAATTTTCACCTTTCAGCGCTGTTGCAATTTGAATGACAATTGCGCAATCATGCTACACTGTACCCAAACAAATTTTTTATCATTTTGTTCCCACAAATAGAGCTTTCTTTTGGTGGTATTTGATCACCTCTGCGGTTTTTATTTTTTGCGCAACAAATAAAAAAAGACCGAAAATTTTGAAAAAAAAAAAGTTTTTCTTTGTTTCTGTTACATTTTTTTGTAAATAAGTACGCTTTCTCCTTCAATAATGGGCACTGATACGGCGGCACAGATGGGCACTGATACGGCAGCACTGTTGGGCACCGATGAGGTGGCACCAATGAGGTGGCACTGATGAGGTGGCACTAACGGGCACTGATGATGGGCACTGATAGGCGGCACTGATGGGCACTGATAGGTGGCACTGATGGGCACTGATAGGTGGCACTGGTATGCGGCACTGATGGGCACTCATAGGTGGCACCGATGGGCACACATAGGCGGCACTGATGGGCACTCGTAGGTGGCATTGATTGGTATATGTGGGTGGCACTGATGGGTACTTATGTGTGGCACTGATGTGTGGCACTGATGGGCACTGATAGGTGGGCACTGATGGGCACAGATGGGCACTGACAGGTGGCACTGATGGGCAATGACAGGTGGCACAGATGGGCAATGACAGGTGGCACTGATAGAGCATTGCTGGGCAGATCTGGGCATTGCTGGGCATATCATGGACATAATAGTGCCAATCAGTGCCCATTTGTGGGCAATGATTGGCACAGATTGGGCACATGTGGATGGCCATGGGGTACATACCTGGCCATTCACGTTGCCCCTTCCCTGGTGGTCCTAGTGGCATCCCTGGTAGTCCAGTGGGGTGATCTGAGGGGGGGCTGCGCTGATAAACAATCAGCGTAGACCCCCCCTGCCAGGAGAGCCACCGATCGGCTCTCCTCTACTTGCGTCTGTCAGATGCGAGTGAGGAAGAGCCGATCAACGGCTCTTCCCATTGACAGCGTGATCAGCCGTGATTGGACACGGCTGATCACGTGGTAAAGAGCCTCCGCCGGAGGCTTTTTACCAAGATCAGTGTAGTGGTGTGTCAGACTGACACACCGCTCCACCGATCGCCGCGATGCGCGCCCCCGGGGGCGCGCTGCGGCATGTTATCCTGCTAGACTTCATATGACATCCAGTCAGGATAACAGAACCACTTCCCGTACGTCAATCCGCTATAGGGCGGGCGGGAAGTAGTTAATGTTTTAGGCAGAATCTAAAACACACCAACATTTTTCAAATTGTTTATATTTTTCCAACTTTTTTTTTAATTTTGAAAGCCAAATTTTGAAGATGCACACAGTGTGTCAGCATGTGCTATCTGCCATGACGGGATATAAATGTACGTGTTTTTTTGGGTGCAACCCCTTCCTCGCAATTAAAGTAGAGGAGAGGAGGGTGTTGCACCCCTGAAACACGTCCATTGATCCCCCATGATGGGAGCTAGCACATGTTGACCTTAGGCATGGGATCGGGAGGAAAATCCCCATTTTGACTCTCAATTTGTGTACATCTTCAAAATTTGGCTTTCACAGGGGTGACATCACCCCATCTGATCAAGGCAATATCAACATGGACATACTAATGTCTGATATTGCCTTCAATTTATCAAAGTTGAACTTTGTAAGTTCCTAAGTTGTGTATTGTTTTATGGTTTTAAACATGCCTGTTTAACACAAAAAAGGATATTTCTACTCTCAAAAAAAATGTATTAAAAAAATATGTTGGTTTGTTAAAAAACCCTTTTCTAACGCACATGTGAATGTGCACAGAGTAAAAATGTTTCTACTCAACATTGTGTGGCTTCTTCTTTCAATGCCCAATATCCGTTTTATAAGTAAGTTGGTGCTTTCAATGACAACGGGGGGTTATTTACTAAAGGCAAATCCACTTTGCACTACAAGTGCACTTTTAGTGCACTTTCAAGTGCACTTTTGCAGTGCACTTGTAGTGGAAAGTGTAAAGGAAATATTTCATTTTAAAATAAAAATTTATTTTAAAAAATGTTTGTTAGAAATTTTCTGGCATATCAATGGCCCCCCTACCCGCAAAGTACTCCATATATTTTAGACGGACCTCACGGGTGCTTTGGGGGGGCAAGCCAGGAATGCCAGCTTCAAGCGCCGTCAGGTTTTGGTCTTGAAATCCGGCTTCAGGCCCAATTGAGGCCACATAGTTCATAGAATTTCTCCTTAAAAAAGTTGTGGAGAATGCAGCATGCAAGTATTATATGGTTAAGTTTATATTCCGCCATGTTGATTGGCGTAAGGAATAGGCGGAACCGGCTGGCCATTATCTCGAAAGCATTCTCCACCACTCTTCTGGCTCTGGCCAGCTGGTAGTTAAAAACCCTCTGGTCCGAGGTGAGGGTCCTCATCAGGAACGGCCGCATCAGGTGATCACCCAGCCCAAACGCTTCATCAGCGACAAAGACGAACGGCAAACCAGCCACGTTGTCTTCCGAAGGTGGCAATCCAAAGCCACCACTCTGGGGCTGTCCGTAGAACTCGGTCTGGGTGATGACTCCACCATCCAACATCTGTCCACATAGAGAAACTTGTATGTCGCCGACACCACCCCCAACATCACTATACTATTAAACCCCTTATAGTTGTAATAGTATGACCCCCGAGTTGGGGAGTGGGACTATGTGGACCTGTTTCCCATCGATTGCCCCTCTGCAGTTGGGAAATTCCCACCGCTGGGCAAATTGGGAAGCCACCGGCTGCCATTCCTGTGCTGTTGAAGGAAACTGTGGAGTGCAACAAGAAAAAAAAAATAGTACTTTTGCACATAACGTTGCAAGCAGGTTAGACACACACATTCTTGGCCAACATCAGTATAACATTTATTTGAAGGAGTATTTAAAGACAAAAATATAAGGTCCACTTATCAGATTCTTCACCCCCTCTGATGGCCCATTGTAAAAATTTTAGAGGGGGGGGATGTTTTGGACAGGTAACCCTCTCCACCACTTCATTGAGAGCTGAATGCATACATAATGTGTGTTACTTTGGCCAGCCCATCCTTACTTTACACTATTGGCAGCCCACTGGACAGGTAAGAAGTGACATGATCCAAAAATATGAATACACACTGTACAAATTGAAGCACATTTTTTTAAATTGTATTTTTTATTGAAATATCAAAGTACAAAATTGTATCAAAATGTACATTGCACTATCAACATAAGTGCATTATAAACAAGCATAATAAAAGAAAAAAACAAAATGGAAAATAACAAATATAAGTGATAAAAGAGTGTTCACAGAAACAAGTCACATATGTGTATTAGATCAAATCTTTATGATGTACGCGATAAACGTACTGTAGGAGAGTACCCAGAATCCTACGAGCAGTTCAGAGTATATACACAGGCAACGTAGAATTAAATTAGGTTAGGAATAGGGCATATTTGGTAGTATGGGGGTCCCGAATTCCGAAAGATCCCATGGTTCCCATATTTTATTAAATTGGGGGGTGCAGCCATGTACCGAAGCTGTCAAGAACTCCATTGTCCGAATCTCAGCCACCAAATGTAGAAATCCGGACCATGGAGGAGGTGTATTGGATAACCAGAACAATGGGATAATCCTCCTGGTGGCTAGCAATATATAGAATATCAGTTTGTTTGTCTTTTTTGATACACCCGAAGGGGGGAGACCCAAAAGGTAGTTCAAAGGATCTAACGGAAGAGACACCCCAGTCACCTTTTGTATAAGTAAATGTATATCATTCCAAAAAGGCTGTATCAAGGAACATTGCCAGAAGATATGGAATAGTGAGTCTATATCAGATCCACACCACCAGCAGAGCTGTGAAACTGAAGCATCATACTTGTGAATTACATTGGGAGTTTTGTACCAAAACATGAGAATCTTAATGGTTGTCTCTCTCTGAGTGACACATTTAGAAGATTTAAAGGTAGAGGACCAGATCCTATCCCACATTTGTATTGTGACAGGACGGCCCACCAACTGAGACCACTTGCACATATAATGGTGTAATGTTTCTGTAATTGGAGTCGGCTCATAGAGGATACGATATATACAAGAAATTAAGTGCAATTGATGAGGGCCTTGGGCACACAAGTGCTCAAAAGTAGTTGGTTTATCTAGGGTCAGAGATGGCGATTTAGAATGAAATGTCTAAGCTGTAAGTAAAAGTGGAAGAAATGTGGTGGTAAATCAAATTTCTCTCTTAAAGCGTCAAAGGAATGTAGCTTCCTCGTTATGGGATGAACTAGATTCCGCAGCTGGAAGAAATGAACATTTATCCATTGAAAAATCCTTCCCAGGGACATACTATCCGGAATGAGAGGGTTAAGTAATACATTTACAAGAGGAGAGCAGGGGGACATGAGAGGATAACGTTTGAGGCAACTACACCAAATGGTTAAAGTTAGTGTCATTGGACCAGTACACTGACGTTTATAAATAGGGTCTAAAACAGGGGGGGCACCCCAAACCAAGGAGCTCGGGTGAACCGGATAAAGTACCCCCTTCTCAATGGCAGACCATTGGTTAGGCGCATGTAAGGAAGTCCAAGAGGTGTTGGCCCTTAAGTGCGTTGCATGATAATATTTAGTGATGTCCGGGGCTCCCAAGCCTCCTCTGGACTTAATGGAGAATATCACGGAGCTTGCTATGCGGTGAGCACCACCATTCCATATGAATTTTAAAAAAGACCTTTGAAGTGTTTTTAATTGTGAGGCAGGCACAGCTACCGGGAGAGTTTCGAAGTAATAAAGCAGCTTGGGTAAGATAGACATTTTTAACACATTAATTCTGCCCAATTGAGACAGGGGGTATTTGGTCCAGGACGACAGAGACTTATTTATATCCAATATCAGAGGAGGGAAATTAGTGCTATTAAGGGAGGAATAGGAAGGGGTAAGTAGAATACCCAAGTATTTGAGAGAGGTACTACACCATTTATAAGGGTATGATTCTTTGAGTTGGGATAGTAATAGCGTTGGAATGTGTATAGGAAGGGCTTCAGTTTTAGAATTGTTGACTTTATACCCGGAAATAACACTAAAAGAGGTCAATAATGGGGCGTGGCCTGACGCAGCATGGAGTAGGACGTATAGATACAGAGCTCCGTCCATCACTCCTAATCCTCATCAATCCTGAATATCCTACACTAACAAATCGGCTGGATTGTGTCCCTGGGACACCTGGAGCAGAACTATCCGGTTCTTGCGGAGAGAGAGCGCGTGACGGCCCGAACGGAGCGGCGATCTCCCGCCCGGCGGCACACTAAATTTAGACCGCGGCTTCGGCCTACCACCGGAGGTCGCGGCCATCTTGGTACTCCTCATCTGCGGCCCTGCCTGAAGCCTGCATCAGTGTACAGGTACCTAGCTGCGGGATAACCCCCTGGGAGAACGGAAGTGCACCCATCCCCCTGATTACCAGCCTATATAATCATCAAAGGCCCAGAGAGAACGGCCTGGATTGCGGCCTAGACCCCTATGCTGTGACCGGCGGCCATTTTAGTACACCTACCTCCTCTGCCTGTATTGTAACACAGCCTGCGGTCCTGTTCTTCCCCTCCAAACAGTACCTACTTGGCCCTCTGTGTCTCACAGGACATAGCTCCAGTCTGCCAATACCTCTGAGAAAGGAGGGGTAATACCTCACATACTGACACAGCAAGATTAGCTCCTGTCCCCATTTTCCCAGATACCCTAACATCTGGACATCATGTCGCCATCGAAATCTCAGAAAGCCGCCGCATTTAAATTGGATCAATACCGCCGACAGGACAGGGAGGAACAGGCAGAAAATGACGGCGACGCTGCACATGGCGAGGAGCGCACAGCGGGAGACACAGAAAAGCTGCTGGAAGCAATAACCCTCTGCAGAACATCACTTGCCTCACAGATAGAAGAAGTCAAGGTAGACATATCCTTGATCAGACAAGACTTCCACAAACTCCGAGACCGTGTTAAAGAAACTGAAACCCGCATCAGTGACATGGAGGACACCATTCCCCCAATGAGAACGGAGGTGCACCACATGAAGCAGCAAATCCAACAACTATTCTCCAAGCAAGAAGACCTTGAGAACAGAAGCAGGAGATGTAACCTCCGCCTCATTGGTCTGCCGGAGGGGGCTGAGGGTAAGGATCCCACGCTTTTCCTGGAGCAATTGCTCATCAAGACCTATGGTAGAGAGGCCTTCTCCCCCATGCTGGCAGTTGAAAGAGCCCACCGCATGCCCGCCAGACCGCCGCCACAAGGAGCCCCACCACGTACTTTTATAGCCAAAATGCTCAACTACAGAGATAGAGACGCTGCCCTGCGACTTGCAAGGGAAAGGGGCAACATCCCCCTAGGCAACGTAAAAATTGCGGTGTTCCCTGACTTTTCGGCGGAGGTGCAGCGACGCAGACAAAATTTCATGGAAGCAAAGCGCAAGCTTAGAAACCTCAACATGAAATATGCCATGCTGTTTCCAGCGCGTCTCCGAGTGGAACACGACGGCCGTGTTTCCTTTTTTGAAGATCCCGCTGAGCTGATGGCCTGGTTGGAACGCAGAAACAACCTGGAAAAGGCGGATTAAAGTGTCTGTGAGTATGTAATCATACGTTAATCTTCCACATGCACACCCCTGACATAGATGCAACAACAACCCACTATCAATCTCCACTGAACACCCACCCCTATTTACTTCACCAGTTGTTACCGTTGTGAAGAATAGCCCAAGGGGTAGAAGGACACAGTGCCTACACAAATATCTACATGTACTCCCCTGTTGTGGGCTTAGATCCAGTTTGTATTCTGCGGATCATTTCTGCTACACAATGCTGGAACTTTCCTGGGACAAATCCCTAAATGATCGAACTACACTCATTACTTTTTACATCTCAATGGAGCTCTGGACTGCTGCAGTCCTACAGTCCACAAGCAGAGTGCAGCGTACTCTGCCCCCATACAAGTCTGGAACTGGCGGCCTACGAAGAAAATTCCACAACAGCACCAACCTTGATAATGTGCAAACTCCAGTTACACACCTGAGTGAAGAGAGGTTAGCCCTCTCTGTGTTTTTTCTTCCATGGAAAGAGAAGTTTAGAGGTGCACAGACAACCATCCTACTTCAAGTACTTTACTTTCATTATTTTTTTTCTCAATATGCCGTCAGGGCCGGGACTGTACAGAAAGTTTTGTTATGGGTGAATGCTAGCATCAGTTGGGGAAGATGCAAAGCAGGGAGGGGGGAGGGGGGAGGGGAAACCTACAAGTTGAATTTCAATGTAAGTGTTTTAATGTTTAAGCGCACGGCGCTGATATACCTTTTGTTTCACTGGTGTTCAGATGCTGCATGCAGTGAGTTACATCACACAACCAGAAAGAATATAACCATTTCTGCTTTTTTCCAATTAAGGAAAGAAGGGTATAGATTGAGATCACAAAAACATATTCTATTACAACTCCCGTTCCTATATAAATATGTTACCCTTCAATATAGCGTCAAGTCTGGGTTCGTGGGGAAGGCATTGTCATGCATACACACCGAGACCAATTGGAGAGAATACGTATCAGGGGGGGGGGGAGGGGGAAACTAAAAAGCCAGATTCAACTGCACGTGCTCCGGTTAACCTATGTGTGACAATGCTATATCCTACGTTTAACTGGTGCTCAATTGCTACCCATAGCATGTTATACCGCAGATGTATTGGGAGCCTGATACTTTCTGTTCTGTTTCTTCTAAGGAAAGGGAGCCTCAGGCTGAGTGCACAGAAATCCGTCCCATTTTATTTATTGCCCTTTTATTATTTCTTCTTTTATCACGCTACCAGATGCAAAAACATAAAGAAAAATCTGTTACTGATGCAGGCTAGCACTGACTGGGTGGGGGACGTTGCTGGGAGGGGGGAGCGGAAAAGGGAAGCTGAAAAACTGAACTTAAACGTGCGCACTTTAACTGCTACGTCTACAACACTAACACGTCCCGGTTCCATCAGGTTTCTACTGGACAAATACAATATGTTATATCACTCATCCCTGCTGTTTAACCTTCCTACATCGCCCCGCTACATTGGGGCTAAAAGCTACATTAACATACTAAAATATAAGCACAAACAACAATGCCTAGAATATCATTGAAGTTCCTTACATGGAACGTGAGGGGATTACGTGATTGAATTAAACGGGCGGCAGCCCTCGCATTTATTAAAAAGCAAAGAGCGGATGTGGTGACCCTGGTGGAGACCCACATTGAGGGTAGACTTCAGATGACACTGCGTCGCCCGTGGGTGGGTTGGGCATTCCACTCGACCCATACAACACACTCGAGAGGTGTCTCGGTACTTATCGCAAAAACAGTGCACTTTGAATTATGCGAGCTACACACTGACCCACAAGGTAGATATATATTTATATCCGCTAAATTACACGGGGAACCCTTCTTGATCCTGGCTGTCTATGTCCCTCCCCCATTTTCCACTTCCATACTACTAGAGGGAATCTCCTTTATAGCAAAATACCCAACAGCTCAGACAATATGGATGGGAGATTTCAATAGTACACTCAATGAGGAACTGGACAGACTGAGAACAAATCCACTTGCTACAAACCCCCCCAAGGATACTAAACTTGCCAGGCTTTTCTCACCCTTTCGCTTGATAGACACCTGGAGACATAAACACCCGCACACGCGTAAATACTCCTGCTTCTCAGCAACACACAATACCATGTCAAGAATTGACTTTATTTTTATATCCCAAAATCTGTTAGCACGTCTCCTTGAGACAGAGTTTGGTCCTAGACTGCTCTCGGATCATGCTCCATACTGGATCACCCTCACCTTCCATATAGATAAACCACCAACTTCATGGCGCCTTAACCCGTTCTGGCTGACGCTGTTGCCAGAGGATGACGACTTGTCAGCCGAATGGGAGACCTTCTTCCGAGAAAACACAAACTCTGCCTCTTTCCTGATAGTATGGGAGACTTTTAAAATACACGCCAGGGCTACCCTAATAACTCGCATCAACAAGATCAAAGCAAACTCATCAGATATATATGAGAAGGCGGAGACTGAATTCTCACGCATAGAACACACATATCAAAATGACCCATCCCAAGCTAACGCCTCCCACTTAAAACTACAATCTAGGATCATGAACCAACTCCAATACGAAAAAGCAAGACAGAAATTATTTTTTGCCAAACAGAAATATTTTGAGCAGGGTGAGAGAGCTGGAAAACTCCTGGCGTTTCTAGCGCGAAATGAGGACAAACCCCCAGTGGTAATTGCACTTCACAGCCCAGAGGGGCAAAAAATCACAGATCCTCCTGTTGTGTCATCTAAATTTAGGGAGTTCTTTATGGACTTATACAATTCTAGGACCCAAGAGGGACCAGATGATATGATCCCCTTTCTGGAAGGAGTAGCATTCCCTCAACTTACGCTTGAACAAAGGGAACTTCTAGAGGCCCCTCTCACTAAAGAAGAAATAGACACCGCAATTGCAAGTTTTGCCAAATCTAAATCCCCTGGCTCAGATGGGTTACCCATAGAATTTTACTCACATTACAATGAAATAATCACCCCCAAACTGCTTACCCTTTATAATGTCATGTTTCAACAATTCACCCTCCCATCCTCTATGGGTGAGGCCACAATTGTCTTGATACCTAAACCGGGCAAGGACTTGGGTCACCCGGAATCCTACCGCCCTATCTCATTACTACAGGCTGATATTAAGATTCTGGCCAAAATTCTAGCCATGCGACTCAATCAAGTGATACTCAACCTTATACATGCTGACCAGGCAGGTTTTATGCCGGGACGTAACACTTCCTTTAACCTACGGAAATTATTTATAAACCTGCAGGCCATACATGAGAATGTAGGCACAAGAGTGATAGTCACCCTTGATACAGCCAAGGCTTTCGACTCGGTTGAGTGGGGATACCTCTGGTGCTGTCTTGAACGATATGGTTTTGGTCCAAACTTTATTCAATGGGTACAATTACTATACCAGAACCCCGCGGCCAGAGTGGTGGCAAATGGATGGCCGTCTCAGAAGTTCGACCTCCACAGAGGCACGAGACAGGGCTGCCCATTGTCCCCACTACTGTATGCTCTGGCTGCGGAACCACTGGCTATTTCTATCCGGACAGACCCAGAGATCATAGGATTAAAAACTGGAACCCTCACAGAAAAAATCAGCATGTACGCTGATGACACATTACTTTATCTGGCGGACCCAGGTCCTTCCCTCCACCGGGCTCTTCAGACAATTGAACGATTTGGGAAATTCTCGGGCCTCAAAATAAATTGGGGGAAATCCCAAGTTTTACCAATAGACACTTTCCCACCCACGGAATTCCAAGCCAACCTACCATTACAAAGAGTAGACACAATTAAATACTTAGGAATAAATACCTCCAAAAATCCAGCAGACTATATAACACTTAACATTAAACCATTATATTCCCTTATTAAAACTAAAACACAATCGTGGACTAGACTACCCTTAGGAGTATGGGGCCGCACCAACCTTATAAAAATGATACTACTCCCTAAAATATTATATATACTCTGGCACACCCCAACATACATACCTCTAAAACACTTTAAAATAATGGAGTCCCTTCTCAAGCCCTTTGTGTGGGGGAAAAATAGACACAAGATTGCATGGCAAACCCTCAAAAACCCAACAGACATGGGGGGTACAGCACTTCCAGACCTTAATCACTACTATATTGCGTCCCAACTCTCCCAACTTTACCATATAGATAAGGTGGACAGCGAAAGATTCCGGATGCTACTCTGCCCACAATGGGCCCAAGGAACCTCAGATTCCATATATGCTATCACTGCGGGCACTAAGACCAATGAAGGTAACACACACAAAACGTCCCTGTTGTACCAATACAGACGCATCTGGGAACTCGCAAACAACAAACTCAATATACCCAGACATAACGACTTCACTCCCTTATGGTGTAACGGAGACCTACCAGAGCTCCACAATATCCATGACCCGAGACCTTGGTTGGAGAGGGGTATACTCTACTTGCACCATGTCTGGTCAAACGGAACCCTTAAAAATTTTGACACCCTTAAAGAGGAATTCCATCTGGCCAGCAATATGGTATTCAGATTCCTCCAATTGAGACACGCAATACAGGCACAATTTCCACAACTTCCACTACAGTTAGCCCCCAATCCCCTAATAGCAATCATAAAAGACACAGACCCAAAAAAATTAATCTCCTGTTTCTATAACATGCTCACTATCCCAATAGCCACAAAAATAATATACGGCCTCAAATCCCGCTGGGAGAGGGATCTGGGTAACCTAGAAGATGAGGAATGGGAAGAAGCATTGGACACATGTAAAGAAGTATCTCCCAAACTGTCAGACAGGTTGACACAATTAAATATAATACACCGTACATACCTAACCCCGCATAGGATAGCCAGATACAAACACAACTGTTCAACATTGTGCCCAATGTGTAAGTCCACAGAGAGTTCGTTCTACCATCTCCTCTGGTCATGCCCACAGATACAGGGCCTATGGAAACAGATAGTGACCTTCCTTCATGACAACATGGGCTCACCTGTGACACTGGACCCCAAGCAATGCCTGTTAGGTGTGTTCCCGAACCCACTGGAAAAATACACCAAGATATTTCTACAGGAGACCCTGTTCTCATGCAGAAAGATAATAGCTAGGAAATGGATGCGTCCCTTACCACCCGAGACTAAAGAATGGAAAGCAGAGGTAAATGGGACACTCCCATATAAACGGGTGATATACATCAATAGAGGGTGCCCAGACAAATACAATAGAATATGGGATCGATGGCTACAGGACTCGGAAACCTGCTCATGACCACTGTAAATTTCTATGCACTGGAGAAATACCTCCCCTCAATGAAAATACTATAATTATACCCTACATTAAACGATAATATCAATAGAGAACATCAGAAGAAACGTACTACAGACCATTCATGTATGTAACCATCTTTATTTTACGTACAATTACATTGCAATGTATACATGTATAAATATGTGCAAATGATATGACTTGTATGCATTCTGATTCACAATAAAAAACTTTGTTGGAAAAAAAAAAAAGAGGTCAATAATTTATGTAATGAGGGAAGGGATATCAGCAGGTTAGTGATAGTTAACAGAATGTCGTCTGCAAATAACGATAATTTATATTCCCCCTGTCTCATCACCACCCCACATATATCTGGATGTACACAGATAGACTCGGCTAGGGGTTCTAGGCACAGAATGAAAAGCAATGGCGAAAGGGGGCAACCCTGATGAGTTCCATTTGTCCTGGGGAAGCTAGGAGACAGGAAGGATGACATTTGAAACTTGCGCTGAAACAGTTGAGTATAAGGCCTCTAAAGCTTTTAAAAAAGGACCATCAAAACCATATATTTTTAAGGTGGCAAACATGTAGGGTTAACTGTCAAAAGCTTTCTGCGCATCTAGGCTCAAGATTAGGGATGAGCTGAACACCCCCCGGTTCGGTTCGCACCAGAACCTGCGAATGGACCGAAAGTTCGCACGAACGTTAGAACCCCATTGACGTCTATGGGACTCGAACGTTCGAAATCAAAAGTGCTCATTTTAAAGGCTAATTTGCATGGTATTGTCCTAAAAAGGGTTTGGGGACCCGGGTCCTACCCCAGGGGACATGTATCAATGCAAAAAAAACTTTTAAAAACGGCCGTTTTTTCGGGAGCAGTGATTTTAATGATGCTTAAAGTAAAAAAAAAAAAAGTGAAATATTCCTTTAAATATCGTACCTGGGGGGTGTCTATAGTATGCCTGTAAAGTGACGCCTGTTTCCCGTGTTTAGAACAGTCCCTGCACCAAATGTCATTTTTAAAGGAAAAAATCTCATTTAAAACTGCTTGCGGGTTTAATGTAATGTCGGGTCATGGCAATATGGATGAAAATCAGTGAGACAAACGGCATGGGTACCCCCCAGTCCATTACCAGGCCCTTTGGGTCTTGTATGGATATTAAGGGGAACCCCGCACCCAAATTAAATAAGGAAAGGTGTGGGGCCACCAGGCCCTATATACTCTGAACAGCAGTATACAGGCGGTGCAAACAAGACAGGGACTGTAGGTTTGTTGTTAAGTAGAATCTCTTTGTAATTTTGAACGGGTACATTTTTAACGTGTTTAGCTCCAGCCAAAAAATCTTTTTTAAGCTTTTTGGAAAACATAGGGAAGGGTTATAGCCCCTGTGACATTTGTTTTGCTGTCTTTCCTCCTCTTCAGAAGATTTCACCTCACTTTTTGTCCCAATGAAAAATGTTTTTTGAAAATTTGGGTTTTTTGTGGAACAAGGATTGGAAAGCATCAGTGAAAAGGAGAAATGTTTTTCCCATATTAACTCTTACAGGAGAGAATTTCCCTTCCTAGGGGTAGATTTCATCTCACTTCCTGTTGTCTCCTTCCGTTTGCAAGTAGAAGTCGTTTGTAAGTTAGATGTTTGAAAGTAGGGTCCTGCCCTATATACCCAGCAGAAATTTGGGCCTTAGGTGTTGCTGTGGCCACAACACTGTAAGCCCTCACAGGGCCCTGCTGTGAAATATTAGATCAAGAATTGTAATTACATGCCCCTGTTGAACAGGAGCTGAAATATTAGGCCTTAGGCACTGGTGCTGGTGCCACAACACTGCAACCCCTCACAGACACTCTAGTTGGAACGCAGGAACGAGCCCTGCTGCAAAGTATTGCATCAAAAATTGTAATTACACGCCCCTGATTAACAAGGGCTGAAAAATTGGGCCTTAGGCACTGGTGCTGGTGCCACAACACTGCAACCCCTCACAGACACTCTAGTTGGAATGCAGGAACGAGCCTTGCTGCAAAGTATTGCATCAAAAATTGTAATTACACGCCCCTGTTAAACAGGGGCAGAAAAAATGGGCCTTAGGCACTGGTGCTGGTGCCACAACACTGCAACCCCTCACAGACACTCTAGTTGGAATGCAGGAACGAGCCCTGCTGCAAAGTATTACATCAAAAATTGTAATTACACGCCCCTGTTAAACAGGGGCTGAAAAATTGTGCCTTAGGCACTGGTGGTGGCGCCCAGAACCAAAAATGTTCTTACAAGCTATCAGCGTGATTGAGGAGGAAGAGGATAATTACTCAGGGATAGTCACTCAGCATCAGCATAGGCAGTCTTTGAAGGGATCTGAGATTTCAAAAAAAATTATTCGGTTACATCAGCATCAGGTGCTTGGTAGCTGGTGGTGATCCAAGACTGATTCATTTTTATGAAGGTCAGTCGATCGACCGAGTCAGTGGACAGACGCACCCTGTGATCGGTTACCACGCCTCCAGCAGCACTGAATTTGCATTCTGAAAGAACGCTGGATGCAGGACAGGCCAGTAGCTCAATTGCATACTGTGCAAGCTCTGGCCAGTGATCCATCCTCAAGACCCAGTAACCCAGAGGATTTTCGGTGGGAAAGGTGTCCAAGTCTGATCTTGCCCCTAGGTATTCCTGCACCATGTAAAACAGACGCTGGCGATGGTTGCTGGAACCGATCATACCTTGGGGCTGCGGACCAAAAAATTGTCTGAACGCATCGGTCAGACGGCCACCTTCTCCACCGCTCCTTCTTTGACTGACCGAAGCCTCAGCAACACGTTGTCCAGAAACAGGAGTTGTAAACTCCCAGTCTCTGGGAACGCGTTGCACAGACCTTTCTGCAAGGCTTCCCGAAGATGTTTCATCCTCTGCTCCCTCTGTGATGGCAAGATAAGGTCAACCTTACCCTTGTAATGTGGATCAAGGAGGGTTGCCAGCCAGTATTGGTCCTTCTCCTTGATACCACGAATACGAGGATCCTTACGCAGGCTTTGCAGGATCAGGGAGGCCATGCAGCATAGGTTTGCTGAGGCATTCGGTTCGGAGTCCTCTGGGTCACTAAGGACGACATGGTCCGCAGCCACCTCCTCCCAGCCACGTACAAGTCCATGTGTTTCTTGGGACTGATCCCTTAAAGACTGCTGCTGATGCTGAGTGCCAGGCTCCACCTCCATACTGACACAATCTTCCACCTCCTCCTCCTCCTCCTCCTCCTCTTCCTGTGTGATCGGCGGGCACGCAGGAACACTGTCTGGATAAAGGGGGCCTTGAGAGCTAAGGAAGTCCTCCTCTTCCTGCCTCTGTTCTGCCTCAAGTGCCCTGTCCATTATTCCACGCAGCGTGTGCTCCAACAAGTGGACAAGGGGGACAGTGTCACTGATGCATGCACTGTCACTGCTCACCATCCTCGTGGCCTCCTCAAATGGTGACAGGACAGTGCATGCATCCCTGATCATGGCCCACTGGCGTGGGGAAAAAAAACCAAGCTCCCCTGACCCTGTCCTGGTGCCATAGTTGCACAGGTACTCATTGATGGCCCTCTGCTGCGTGTGCAGCCGCTGCAGCATGGCCAACGTTGAGTTTCACCTGGTGGGCATGTCACAGATTAGGCAGTCCTTGGGCAGGTTAAACTCCTTTTGGAGGTCCGCCAGCCGAGCACTGGCATTATATGACCGGCGGAAATGCACACAGACTTTCCTGGCCTGCCTCAGGACATCCTGTAAGCCCGGGTACCTGCCCAAGAACCACTGCACCACCAAGTTAAGGACGTGAGCCAAACAGGGCACATGGGTCATTTGTCCCTGTCGGAGGGCAGAGAGGAGGTTGGTGCCATTGTCGCAAACCACCATTCCTGCCTTAAGTTGGCGTGGCATCAACCACCTCTGAACCTGCCCCTGCAGAGCTGACAGAACCTCTGCCCCAGTGTGGCTCCTGTCCCCCAAGCACACCAGCTCAAGCACCGCATGGCATCTTTTGGCCTGCGTACTTGCGTAGCCCCTTGAACGACTACGGAGCACTGCTGGTTCCGAGGAAGAGGCCATGGAGGAAGAAGAAGAGGAGGGGGTGGAGGAGAGAGGTGTGTCACAATCATTAGCATTTTGGAGGCGTGGTGGCGGAACAACCTCCAACACTACTGCACCTTGTCCTGCATCCTTCCCAGCTGCCAGCAGAGTCACCCAATGCACCGTGAATCTTAGGTAACGTCCCTGTCCATGCCTGCTGGACCATGAGTCAGCGGTAATATGCACCTTACCGCTGACCGCCCTGTCCAGCGAGGCATGGACATTGCCTTCCACATGCCAGTAGAGAGCCGGAATCGCCTTCCGTGAGAAAAAGTGGCGTTTGGGTACCTGCCACTGAGGAACCACACATTCCACAAACTCACGGAAGGGGGCAGAGTCTACCAACTGAAAAGGCAGCAGTTGAAGTGCTAGCAATTTTGCCAAGCTAGCATTCAACCGCTGGGCATGTGGATGGCTGGGAGCAAACTTCTTTCGGCGGTGCAGCAGCTGGGGCAGGGAAATTTGCCTGGTACAATCTGACGTCGGTGTACCAAAAGCAGATTGCCCACAAGTACTTGGCTGTGACACACCTAATTCTACACCTTCATTCCTCTCAGTGCAGGTCTTAGAGAGGTCTGAAGGTCTAGTGGGGTTGGAAATCTCAGCTGATGAGGATCAAGGAGATGTCCTCTTTGTTCTTTGGTGTGGGTCTTTTAGATACGCTTGCCAACGAACTGCATGGCAGGTCAACATATGTCTGGTCAAGCATGTGGTACCCAAGCTGGAGATGTTTTGGCCACGTGAGATACGCTTGAGACATATGTTGCAAATAGCAGCGGTGCGATCTGATGCACTCGTCTCAGAAAAGGCCCACACCAAAGAACTTTTTGAATAACGCGCAGAGACTGCAGCGCCCTGCACATGTGGAGCTTTGGGGTGTGATGCAGTCAATGTGCTGCCCTTAGGCTGGCCCCTGGAGGGCATCCTGCTTCGTTGGTGATGTGCCGCCTCCTCCTCCTCCTCCTCTCTCCTATCAGGCACCCACGTTGAGTCAGTGACCTCATCATCCCCTCCCTCCTCATCACTGGAGCAAACCTGGTAGTATGCTGCAGCAGGGGGAGCATGACTGCCAGATTGCTGTCCTTCTTGGGCACCCCCTCTGTCTGTGCTCATGTTACTGCCTTCATCGAGCTCAGTATCATCATCAGAGCCTTCCAAACGCTGGGCATCCTCCTGGAGCATGTACCCAACACTGTGGTCAAACAGTTCGAGGGACTCCTCAGGAGGACATGGTGGAGCTAGGGAAGGAGTCACTGATGACATTGAGCCGAGGGAAGAGGCCACTGCTTTGCCAGACAAAGCACCCTGGGCATGGGTGAGAGATGATGAGGAGGATGAGGACGGCTTGGTCATCCACTCGACCAAGTTATCCGCATGTTGCGGCTCAACACGGCCAGCTGCCGAAAAAAAGGCCAAGCGTGTCCCATGGCCACTTGCTGATGAGGATGCACCGTCTCCACGACCAGCACTAGACACAGAGCCTGCTTGCCCTCTCTTATTGGCTTGTGACTGTCTGCCTCTCCTTCTTGGCCTTCCAGACATACTAATGGCCTGTAGCTGCACTAAGCTGGGATATATATATATATATGTACTGATACTGCAGCTAGCAAAATCAACTGCCTGCCTGTAGTATGAGAACACCACCAACCTTCTACAGGTAGCTTTAGCTGAACACTGTGAGCAGGACGCACTGCATTAAATGTAAATAGTCTAGCTGCCTGACTGTGGTACTAATAGGATCAAAAGAACGCCAGTAATTTTCTTCAGGTAGCTTTATATACTGTAACAAGACAAGCCTGCCTGTCAGTAGGAAGATAACAGGAACGGATCTAGCTGAACACTGTGAGCAGGACGCACTGCACTAAATGTAAATAGTCTAGCTGCCTGACTGTGGTACTAATAGGATCAAAAGAACGCCAGTAATTTTCTTCAGGTAGCTTTATATACTGTAACAAGACAAGCCTGCCTGTCAGTAGGAAGATAACAGGAACGGATCTAGCTGAACACTGTGAGCAGGACGCACTGCACTAAATGTAAATAGTCTAGCTGCCTGACCATGGTACTAATAGGATCAAAAGAACACCAGTAATTTTCTTCAGGTAGCTTTATATACTGTAACAAGACAAGCCTGCCTGTCAGTAGGAAGATAACAGGAACGGATCTAGCTGAACACTGTGAGCAGGACGCACTGTACTAAATGTAAATAGTCTAGCTGCCTGACTGTGGTACTAATAGGATCAAAAGAACACCAGTAATTTTCTTCAGGTAGCTTTATATACTGTAACAAGACAAGCCTGCCTGTCAGTAGGAAGATAACAGGAACGGATCTAGCTGAACACTGTGAGCAGGACGCACTGCACTAAATGTAAATAGTCTAGCTGCCTGACCGTGGTACTAATAGGATCAAAAGAACACCAGTAATTTTCTTCAGGTAGCTTTATATACTGTAACAAGACAAGCCTGCCTGTCAGTAGGAAGATAACAGGAACGGATCTAGCTGAACACTGTGAGCAGGACGCACTGCACTAAATGTAAATAGTCTAGCTGCCTGACCGTGGTACTAATAGGATCAAAAGAACACCAGTAAGTTTCTTCAGGTAGCTTTATATACTGTAACAAGACAAGCCTGCCTGTCAGTAGGAAGATAACAGGAACGGATCTAGCTGAACACTGTGAGCAGGACGCACTGCACTAAATGTAAATAGTCTAGCTGCCTGACCGTGGTACTATTAGGATCAATAGAACACCAGTAATTTTCTTCAGGTAGCTTTATATACTGTAACAAGACAAGCCTGCCTGTCAGTAGGAAGATAACAGGAACGGATCTAGCTGAACACTGTGAGCAGGATGCACTGTACTAAATGTAAATAGTCTAGCTGCCTGACTGTGGTACTAATAGGATCAAAAGAACACCAGTAATTTTCTTTTGGTAGCTGTAAATACTGTAACAAGACAAGCCTGCCTGTCAGTAGGAAGATAACAGGAACGGATCTAGCTGAACACTGTGAGCAGGACGCACTGCACTAAATGTAAATAGTCTAGCTGCCTGACCGTGGTACTAATAGGATCAAAAGAACACCAGTAATTTTCTTCAGGTAGCTTTATATACTGTAACAAGACAAGCCTGCCTGTCAGTAGGAAGATAACAGGAACGGATCTAGCTGAACACTGTGAGCAGGACGCACTGCACTAAATGTAAATAGTCTAGAAGATAACAGGAACAGATCTAGCTAAACTGAATACAGTGTATATATATATATGCAACACCTGGGATGCATATATATACACAATACACTTTAAGTGCAGCTAACTGACTGACTGTCCTGCCTAATCTAGCTAACTCAAATGAAATGACACTGTCTCTCTCTCTCTATCTCTCAGCACACCGGAACACACTGCACAGGGCCGCTGTGCAGGCGGTCTTATATATTGTGGGGCGTGTACTAAATCCCCTGAGCCATAATTGGCCAAAGCCTCCTTGGCTTTGGCCAATTACGGCTCTCTGTTCAGGCGGCGCTGTGATTGGCCAAGCATGCGGGTCATAGTGCATGCCTGGCCAATCATCAGCAAGCAATGCACTGCGATGCCGCAGTGAATTATGGGCCGTGACGCGCCACACGAATTTGGCGCGAACGGCCCATATCGTTTGCAATTCGGCGAACGACCGAACAGCTGATGTTCGAGTCGAACATGGGTTCGACTCGAACACGAAGCTCATCCCTACTCAAGATCAATGCCGAACATGAGGTTCTATCTAAAAGGTCTATTAGGTCTATTGTACGTCGGGTGTTATCTCCTGCGTGTCTACCAAGGACAAAACCAACTTGATCCCTGTGTATCAGTTTGGGAATAAACACGGAGAGTCGGGTAGCGAGTATCTTAGTAAATATCTTGTAGTCCGAATTTAGGAGGGCTATGGGTCTGTAGTTATCTGGGACAGAGGGATCCTTTCCAGATTTAGGGATAACCAAAATAAACGAGTGGGAGAACTGAGAATGTGGAGGAGTACCCTTAAGAAGGGAATCATATTAAGGCTAGCAAATGAGGAGATAGAATGTCAAAAAAAGATTTGTAGTAGGAGTAGGGCAATCCATCTGGACCAGGGGATTTGTGTAATGGTAGGTTTTTAATTATAGCTAGAAGTTCTTCAGCTGATACTGTTATGTTTAAACTCTCTAGATCCGTTTTAGAGAATTTTGCTAGCTTTATATTGGAAAAAAAAGACTCAAAATTTACCTGTGTAAATTCAAAATGGTTCTCCGGAGTCAGGCAATTATACAGTTTGTTGTAGAAAATAACCAAAAATTTTGGACATCTCACGAGGGCAATGTGTTCTAGATCCGTCTGTCTGCAAAAGGAAATCAGGCAAAGAATTGAACGGATGAGGGCATAACTTATTAACCAACATCCTGTGGGACTTATTTGAAAATTCATAAAATTTCTGCTTCGTCCACAGCATGGACCTAGTTGTTTTGTCAAGTTTTGTTGATTTAATTTCTTCTCTAAGGTGAATGACTTTACGTAGTTTCTGCACTGTGGGACCACCCAGAAGCCTCCGCTCAGCAGATTCTAGAGTGGACATTAAGGACTGCAATAAACTGTTTCTATCTCTCGTCAGTCGAGAGCCCTCAGCTATACACGCACCTCGGAAAACAGCCTTATGTGCCTCCCACAGTGTAGAAACCTGAGCTACCGATCCAGAATTAAGTATAAAATAATCTTTCAAGCTATTTGCTAGGATAGATCGGGATACTTCAGACTGCAAAAGGTGGTCATTAAAACGCCAGTGACAGGATTTAGTATAGGTCTGGGATAACATAAGATCTAATGTAATGGGCGCATGATCGGACCATGTAATGGGGGAAATGTCTGATTCAACTACATAGGGAATAGGTGGAGCCGAGATAAAAAAATGATCAAGACGGGAGTACATTTTATGAGCTGGTGAATAAAACGTAAATTGTTTAGCAGAGGGATGTTTTATCCTCCATGAGTCGAATAGTCTGTATGATCTAATACATTTACGGAATGCATTGGCTTGAGACAATATTCTTTTAGGTGGGGTAGTACTAAAAAGCGCTTGTCTGTCCCCAGTGGGTGACATGACCAGATTGAAGTCCCCACCAACTATCATAAAAGGTTATGAGCGATATTGGGGAGTATCAAAGAATTTGTTGAGGAACTCAATCTGGCCCGTGTTTGGGGCATACAAATTAACCAGTGTAAAAGAGGTAGACATGTATTCACATTCTAGAATAAGAAATCTCCCATGAGGATCTACACGTGACCTCCGAACCTTGACAGGGCACGCTTTCCTGATCAAGATTGCCACTCCTGCCTTGCCCGTAGAGTCAGAGGCAAGATAGGAGATGGGAAAAAACCTGGAGGCAAATTTTAATGATCCTCCTGCCCGAAAATGGGTCTCCTGGATCATCACCACGTCTGCGCCCGAGGCCCTGAAATCTTTCAGGGCCATCCAGCGCTTTCTAATGGAGCCCAGGCCTTTTACATTGTAGGACATCATTTTTAGAGCCATGACTGCGGTCTATCTAGGGAGGCTAGTGTGAAAGCGTCTAATACTATAAGCATGGAAGTATCATGAGAATAGAAGTATACACATTGCAGTTTACAGGTAATTATAATAACAAACGTTTTCCCATCTCTAATTATTGAAAAACAAACCACAAGGTGAATCTCCTTTAGAGTAAGGTGATAATGACCATGGAGTCTCAAACTGTGGAACACATCATTAGACATGAATAAGAACAGTAAAAAAAAAAGAAAAACAAAAAAGAAAAATCAAAAAAAGAAAAGGAAAAAATAGTTCAAAATTCTGTGGACCTGAGAAAAGACAGTTTCTCAGGGAGCCCTGGGCATAGACAAGGGCCTGGTGGGGACGTGAGTGGACCTCCATCTGGCGATTCTGCTTGAGGAGATGGGAGAGGGACCGCTGCTCACCTTATGCATTTGGTAGCGGAAAGAAACAAAAAAAAGGACAAAAAAATTTTTGAAGAAAAACCTGTAAGTCCTTAGGAAAAAGCAAGGTTAACAAATATAACAGGTATGTTTGACACTTAAAATTTCAAAACCTTTAGTAAATGTATCTCATGGGATGAGAAATGTTCTCCCCCGAAAAAAGGAGCGGGGCAGATACAAAAACTGAAAGAACCAAGACAGCAACATCGTTTCATCTAAAATCTTCGTCCAAAAATTTCAGAGGAAACGGAAATGCAAAAAGCAGGGAAGAATAGAACCAAAAAAAGAACGTTCAGATGAATACTCAAGGCAGTTGCTTAGAAGATCTCAGGTGTTGAGGAGTGGAAAGGTGCTTCTTAGATTTGCCCCGAACAGGAGTCCAGATGCGCGTAGGTGTAGTTGGAGGCAAACGGGCCTGTGTGTTAGGAGGGATCGTATCTTCTTCCGGTAAAGGGGGGAGACCCAGACTTTTTAGGAAGGCCTCAGCTACTTGTAAATCACGTAGAGAATATTGGGCTCCATCTTTGGATACAGCTAGATGGAAAGGGAATCCCCAGTAATATGGTATCTTGTGTTGTTGCAGGTGTGAGGTGAGGGGGCGCAAGTTCCTCCGTTTAGCGAGAGTAATGGGCGAAAGGTCACTAAAGATCTGCAGCTTAGCCCCCTTGTAAGTAATTTGGGATTTATTGCGGGTTGCCAGGGTTAGTGCCTCTTTACTTTCAAAGTAGTGAAACCGTACCACAACATCCCTGGGTCTAGCTCCAGCCGGAGGTTTTGGGCCCAGGGATCTATGGGCCCTGTCCAAACGCCAATCTATGTCCACAACTGAGGGAACCAGGTTGTTAAAAAGGCTCAGAAAATAGGGTCGGAGTTCAGAATCACACCCTGTTTCCGGAATCCCTCTGAATCGTAGGTTTTGTCGTCTGTCTGTATTCCAAGTCTTCCTGCTGTAATTGGAGTTGAAATACGGAAAGGCGTAAGTTATGGTTTTCCTCCTCGATCACTTGTACGTAATTTATCATTTTGTCAAATTTGTTCTCCAGAGTGTCTGTGCGATCTCCAATTTGGGTTATTTCCCCTCTCAATTCAGCAGCTAGCTTGCTCACCTCAGCCGAAACATTGGACGTAATCTGTTGAAGTAAAAGCTGCTGCTTGGAGTCCAGAATGTCAGGGGTGAGAATCATATTTGAGGGTGAAAGAGTGATAGCAGGGTTCTGCGAGCTAGTCAGAGAGGAGCTTGCAGCATCTTCCGAATCCAGGGAGGGATCCAGTAAGGCAAAAGGATTCGCAGAGGGATTAGAGGAGGCAAGCTGTGATCTGGTAACATAACGCTCCATGGTTGGTTCTTCTCGTGTCACAAACAGTGGTTTGTAATTTCGTTGCTGTTGGCTAATTTTGCCCATGAGGTACGCAGAGGATTTAGTGATCAAACATGCAGGCTTACCTCCGACCCTGTATATTGCTAAAACTGCTGTATGGAGGTCTTGATGAGCAGACAGGGGCCCAGGGTTTATTTAGGCAGCATCTCTCTCAGAGTAATGTTGTGCTCCATTTGGATCCTCAGATCCCCCTGATTACATCTCTACTTCCCCCTCCTATCAGTCTGGGGTGAGAGAAGCAGATCCTGCAATCCCCAGCACCTTGTGAACGACTGTGCAGCTGAAGGGACAGAGGGGATGCCTTTAGGGTGTATATGAGAGTACCAAGATGGCCGCCGGCCTCCAGGAGTAGGCCGAAGCCTCGGTCTATCCTAGGAGAAGGCTGCCGAAGGAGTAAACATGGCCGTTTGTTGTCACTGGGGCACCCACTGGGTTAGAGAGAGAGAGCATCTGATAGCCTGACGCCTCCCTGGGGCTCGGCAACGGGCGATCTTACTCACTGTGTCCTGGGGGAATGCCTGCAATCCAGTCCGCAGGCGGCGCCAGGCTGCAAGGCCGCAGGAAGGCTCTCCGCGGTTTCCTCGAATCCACAGGCCGGTCGACGCAGTCTCCAGGGTCAGAGGGCTATTCCCAGGCTCACGAACCGTCCAACCGCTCTCCGACTCACGAGCCTGTGGGCTCAGGTAGTAAGCGCTGCTGGCCCGCTTGTAGGCCCCAAGATGGCGGCGGAGGGTCCTGGTGGCAAAGGAGAGATCTCAGCCTCGAGCAGGATCTGGCCAGCCAAAATCTCAAATAACTGTCCAGGGCAGATCAGCAGGGGTCTGGGACCAAAAACATGTAGCTTGTGGCTGCGGGAGCACAATATAAGGCAACGGATGGTTCTAGATTAGTGTGGGCTAAGAGGAGCTTAGCTCACATATGTCTTTCCAGCAGCAGGTCCGGACACGCCCCTGAAGCACATTTTTACATTCTGCAATTACCTATCAAGACTTGTTATATAATAATGTAGCGCTATGTGTATAAATAGTATATGTTACACAAATAGACAGTGAGCAAAGTTCTAGTAATCCCTTGCAGGGCTAGAATAATATAGAAACAACAGTAAGTGCTTCTTTGGGATACAGTGAATATAATAAACCAATAATACAAAAAATAGTGTGATAAATCTGAGAAATCATACATATGTGACGAATCAACCAATATAGTCCGTAAATAAAAATTGATAGTGACTAGTGAAATAGAAGACCACCACCAAAAAGTCTGAGGGTTGTGTGTTGAAAAATAAAACTCCCAAGCTTCCTCGTAGACAAAATTAATCACTTCTGGCAGATGAATAAAAGGATGGATAAGGAACCACGGATGGATGGAGGGTCTAAATAGGTGGCGGGACCATCACCGGAGCATCAAAAGAGGCGTACCAGAATCAGGTGACTTGAAAAGACCTACCTCTTACAAGTCTCAGGAAGCTTAATTGACCACCAGGTCTGGCAAGATGAATCGTCAGATAGCCTCAGCTTCCAATAGAGGGAGGGGTCTCACCACAGCTTCAAACGTCCCCAAATGGTCCAACAGGCCAAACAGATGTTTCAAATACCATGCGAGAAATAAAGCTCACATGGCATGATATCGTTTAAAAACATCAATTTATTAAAACAATAATGGAAACTCTCACATGATAGGAGATTGCAAACAGCTCAAAAAAGATCAAACGCGGTGATCGTGAGGGGTCCACCCGACGTGTTTCGGCTACAAAGCCTTCATCTGGCGAAACTTTAAACAGTACCATTTGAAAGTATTCAGGCAGGCCCTTTCACTACATGCTTTGGTGAATTCATCCATAAATATGTTCACAAAAGAGGTAGGTATAGTGTGTATGGGTTTGGCAAAGTCAGCAGATAGGGGATTGGTATCGGTTGACTTAGCGGTTGGGGTAGGGAGGATTCCAAATGAGTTTGGGACCCCAAAATAAAAGCCTCTGGCACTCTGCCTGAATTTAAGGACACAAATAACATTTGTACACATCTTAGGGGGTGTTTAGAGTAAAGCAGTTCAATGGCGTTGACAAAATAGATTGTTAAGTGACTAGGCTAGTTGTGTGTGGGCCCAGGATAGCATGCTGGGGAGGTTAGTGAAGGCAAATATGCATGAAGGACAAAAAAGGAACTTTAAAAACTCTCAGCATGCATGAGGATAAAGAGGACATTCACAGCATATTACAATCATGGTAATTAGGGAATGATGAAAGAAATACAATACATTAGCAAACATTAAATACATATAATGTGACGTTAAAGGAGAAATCTTACCTTAATATAGTCCTTCTGCAGGACCTGAATGATGGCAGTACAGGTCTCTGGAATAATGATCCCCAGAGCCTGGGGGGAGATGCCTGTCAAGAACTTGATGTCCTGCAGACTTCTCCCCATCGCCAAATACCGCAAGGTGGAGACTAGCCTCTGTTCAGGAGTGATGGCTTGCCACATGCAGGTGTCCTGCTTCGTAATATAAGGGGACAGCAAAGCCAACAGACGGCGAAAAACGGGGTCTATCATCCTGAGATAATTCCTGAAATCACCAGGATTATTCTCACAGATCTCCCGCAACAAAGGCATGTGAGAGAATTGGTCGCGCTGGAGCAACCAATTCTTCGTCCATGAACTCCTCCCCGCCCTGTTCATGGACTGGGCTTGGGTCAAAGTAAGAACCCCAACACCAAGCCCCTGCACAGCATGAACTCTATGGTGAGTACGTACCTGCAACATGGCTAGAAAACGGTCGGCTGGTCAGAACGAACTAACAGAACGCACTGAAAATCAGATAGGCCTGAGAAGAGCGAGCTGAAAATCAGATGCAAACTGACTACACGCACTGAAACCCAGATACAAACCCACAAGCACAAACTGAAGAGCAATAACGATCTGAAAAGCACAAGGCTGAAAAGCGTAAATCGTCTCTCACCAAACTTCTACTAATACAAGACTAGCAGAAGGAGCCCAAAGGGTGGCGCACTTGGTATTGAAATTCCCTTTTATAGTGCCGTCGTACGTGTTGTACGTCAGCGCGTTTTTGACGTTCGGAATTTCCGACAACATTTGTGTGACCGTGTGTATGCAAGACAAGTTTGAGCCAACATCCATCAGAAATAAATCCAGGATTTCATTGTCGGAATGTCCGATCGTGTGTACGCGGCATAAGACTACACAAATTTTTACCTAAGGTATCCCCCACTGTTTGCATAGTAATGCCACGTACAAACGATCGGAAATGCCGCCAGCAAAACTCAGATGAGAGCTTTTTGCCAGAAAATGCGACCGTGTGTATGCTCCATCGGTCTTTTGCTGGCGGAATTCCAGCCAGCAAAAGATTGAGAGCATGTTCTCTATTTTTCGGTCAGGAAAAGTTCCTATTCAAAAATGGATTTATCTGTATGCTATTTGGACGCATGCTCGGAAACAATTTGACACATGCTCGGATGCATTGAACTTCATTTTCTCGGCTTGTCACAGTGTTGTACGTCACCGCATTCTTGACGGTCGAAAGTTCAGAGAACTTTTGTGTAACCGTTTGTATGCAAGGAAAGTTTGAGTGGAATTCCGTCGGAAAAACCATCCAAGTTTTTTCTGATGGAAATTCTGATCGCGTGTACGCGTCATAAGGAGGAGCTGGGTTCACTACTCCATATATGGTGGGATTGCTCCCTTATTCAACTCTTTTGCAAAGAGGTCCATAGACTCACATGCTAGATCTTTACCCTCCCACTAGATTTCTCCACTGCCCAACTTCTGTTACACCACTCCACCATTCCAAAATCCATTTACTTTCGCTCACTTGCCATGCACCTAGTCAATGCGGCCAAACTCTGCTTTCCGACGCACTGGCGCTCCCAGAATCCCCCGACCATAGCAGAATGGTTCAACTGTTTACAAAGAATCGCCGATATGGAAGAATTTGTTCACCAAGCAAGAGACACCCCTGATAAGTATAGATCAACATGGTCCTGTTGGCAACCCACTTTTAACAACCAATCGGCTCTGATACACATTTTCCCGCAGTCTCTATTTCTTTCCTTGCAGTTCTGTCCCTTCCCCTACTCCCCCTTGCGATATCTACCACACTATATACTGTAAGAACTCTTAACTACACATCCCGGACATTTGTGCACGCCTAAGCTAAAGTATGATCACACCTTCCCCTCAACCTAACCACATTACCAATAACCAATGATACCCACATTTAAGTCACCACATGTGGAATTTGGCAGATCACATTAACCTCGGAGGAACCTACAGTATATGGTAGTAATCAATCAATTTAAATTGTGTCTCCACGGTAAAAAATTGTCATAAGGAGTGACAGGAGCGCGGCTATTAGCATATGATTTTACATATGGCTGAATGTGATTTTATCTAATGCTATTATGTTTTAAAACCAAGCTATTGACATCTTTTGAAGTCATTCTTGTGGATCCATTTAGGTCTTCATATGCAGATAATGTTAATTGTTTACCCTTGTTGTGATAACTATTTTACCACATTTTATTTTTTAACGTATTAGAGAAAGTTATAACTACACGTCAGTATCTTTTAGAATTATTCTTTTAAAGCCAAATTTCTTCTCTTTGAGGAGTTTCTTGCTGGGGGTCAATGGGTCAATGCAAATATTATCCTGCATAATTATGCACAAAAGCGCAAGTCTTGAATCAATTTACTCTCCCTACATTAACTCAAGTGCATGATTTTTCTCAGCTACCTTTTTCTTCAACTAGGAAAAATATCTTTCATGTGGTTTGCTTGCTGCTGGCTGGAATTGGAGGCATTTCTTGGTCTGAAAAATTCATTTTATTTTAAATCTTGTAGCATTTTCAGTAATTTTCTGCCAGTATAAATTTCTGATTCCCTGTGGCTGCTTAGGGACCCTGCTGCCTTTGAAGAACATAAAAAAGCTTTCACGTGTACTAAGTAGATTATTCCAGAGGTGAAACGATACAGTAAGTGTGGTACGTGTGTGTATGCATATACTGTATTTGTGTATGTATGTGTGTGTGTTTGTATATATAAATATATATACAGGGCTTTTTTTCAGCAGGAACTAGGGGGAACTCAGTTCCACCACCTCTGGCTCAGGCCTTCTGCTCCCTGCTCACCACTATCACTTGGACTGAAGTCCAGCTTCTGCATTTACAAGTGATAGCTTATCTCCCAGTAGCTCCCACAGGTCAGATCTCCTGCGCAGATCCCACTAAGTGCCGGACAGGGACAAGGGAGATACAGAACAGGTGCCCAGGGTTCAGTGCAGTCATGGGCAGGAGAGGGTGTGTGGTAGGCTGCACCCTCTGTGGTCTCCATTTTTTCCCTGGTGACCAGTTGTTGATGCTCCTACTGCACAATCTCCCTTACAAGTGACTGTAGTATAGTATAATATATTATGCTGGGAGGTACTACAGCTGAATAGGTGTTTCAGCTTAATATTGCAACAAAGGTAAGACATATGACAGATGGTGGAGCTTTTAAGGAGGGGGGAGAAGATGAGGGCAGTGCAGGGAGGGGGTTATATGCAGAGGGAAGAGCTACTATTTGATGCCATTTGGCAGGTATGTGTGTGTGGCGAGCATGATTAAGTTCCTGCACCTATTCTCTGAGAAAAAAAATCCCTGTGTGTGTGTGTATATATATATATATATATATATATATATATATATATTGTGACATTGGGACCCTGTGAATATTGCTGGTTTACACCAGATTTTGGAGAGAAAGGCACGCTGATTGCACAGCTGTGTGCTGGGCTATTTAGTTGTGACCTGGCTATGGCTCAGAGTCCCACCCAACAGACAGGAAGTCTGTGCATGGGAGTCAGGTGGACTCCCATTCCTCTGCAGGAGTCAGAGACTGCATGGGTGCAGCCAGAGCATGCATGTCTGCAGGAGGCAGATGTACTTTGTGACAGAGCAGCAAGGCGCTGATCAGGAGTAAGCTAGGAGAGAGCTTAACTCAAGGAAACCCTTTTGTTCTAAGGAGCAGACCTAAGGCCTAGGCTACAGGCCTGAAGTAGCCGTGTGGCAACAACATAAGCCAGGAAGTTGTGAGAGAGAGTGTCACCAGAGGTGCAGTGTGGGCACTAAACGGACAGAGTTACAGAGTCAAGAGGACTGAGGTCAACGCCTGAACAGCAGTGCTGACCAGAGAGCCAGGTGGCTTGGTATTTTCCATTTATTTAATTGTTGCTTTGTGGTAGAAACCCCTGCGTGGGAATCCTGGATGGACTGTTTTTCTTTTACTTCAATAAACCTGGGCCAAAAAAGCCCTTAAACTGCATATCTGGCATAGACTCAGCTCACTGGTAAGCTCTACACTGAAGCTAAATAACCCCCAATACCACAATATATATATATATATATATATATCACAGTATCTCACAAAAGTGATTACCCCCCACATTTTTGTAAATATTTTATTATATCTTTTCATGTGCCAACACTGAAGAAATTATACTTTGCTACAATGTAAAGTAGTGAGTGTACAATTTGTATAACAGTGTCAATTTGCTGTCCCCTCAAAATACTCAACACACAGCCAATAATGTGCAACAAAAGTGAGTACACCCCTAAGTGAAAAAAGTCCAAATTGGGGCCAAAGTGTCAATATTTTGTGTGGCCACCAATTATTTTCCAGCACTGCCTTAACCCTCTTGGGCATGCAGTACACCAGAGCTTCACAGGTTGCCACTGAAGTCCTCTTCCACTCCTCCTCTATGACTGCATCACGGAGCTGATGGATGTTAGAGGATGTTAGAGACCTTGCCCTCCTCCACCATCTGTTTGAGGATGCCCCACAGATGCTCAATAAGGTTTAGGTCTGGAGACATGCTTGGCCAGTTTATCACCTTTACCCTCAGCTTCTTTAGTAAGGCAGTGGTCATCTTGGAGGTGTGTTTGGGGTTGTTATCATGTTGGAATACTACCCTGCATCCCAGTCTCTAAAGGGAGGGGATCATGCTCTGCTTTAGTATGTCACAGTACATATTGGCATTCATGGTTTCCTCAGTGAACTGTAGCTCCCCAGTCCTGGCAGCCCTCATGCAGCCCCAGACCATGACACTCCCCACCACTATGCTTGACTGTAGGCAAGACACGCTTGTCTTTGTACTCTTCACCTGGTTGCCGCTTGACACCATCTGAACAAAATAAGTTTACTTTCATCTCATCACACCACAGGACATGGTTACAGTAGTCCATGTCCTTAGTCTGCTTGTCTTCAGCAAACTGTTTGCAGGCTTTCTTGTGCATCATCTTTAGAAGAAGATTCCTTCTGGGACGACAGCCATGCAGACCAATTTGATGCAGTGGGCGGCTTATCGTCTGAGCACTGACAGGCTGATACCCCACCCCATCAACCTCTGCAGCAATGCTGGTAGCACTAGTATGTCTATTTCCCAAAGACAACCTCTCGATATTACGCTGAGCACGTGCACTCAGCTTCTTTAGTCGACCATGGCGAGGCCTGTTCTGAGTGGAACCTGCTAAACCACTGTATGGTCCTTACCACTGTGCTGCAGCTCAGTTTCAGGGTCTTTGCAATCTTCCTATAGCCTAGGCCAAGGCCATCTTCATGTAGAGCAACAATTCTTTTTTTTTCAGCTCCTCAGTGAGTTCTTTGCCATGGGGTGACATGTTGAACTTCCAGTAACCAGTATGAGAGTGTGAGAGCAACAACACCAAATTAAACACACCTGCTCCCCATTGACACCTGAGACCTTGTAACACTAACAAGTCACATGACACCGGGGATGGCTAATTGGGCCCAATTTGGACATTTTCACTTAGGGGTGTAGTCACTTTTGTTGCCAGCAGTTTAGACATTAATGTTTGTGTGTTGTTATTTTGAGGGGGCAGCAAATTTAGTTCTTAATGACATTGGCTGTATTTTGAGGTAATTTACCTGCTGCAGAATACATTTTGGGCCAATCACACACCGCCCTGATGGTATGGGATGATGGATAAGTATCTGCCTGTATTTCTCAGCATTGAGGACACCACCAAAATAAATGAAAACATGAATGAATAAATGAATAAATACATAAAGACTTTTTTGGTAGCTTGACTGAAAAACGTAGTAGCCCCAAAATACTGTAATTTTTGGTCAGAGGAAAATGGCAGACAGCAGCTTAAATTAAACATTCAGTCCTACAGCCATAGTCCATCTGGCTCCTTCCCAGATTGAAGCCTGAAACTCAAGGCAACACTTGCCAACATTTACCCCATATTCTCCAATTACAATGTTTCAAAGCCAGGTTTTCCCCTTTCCCTGTTTCTGGAACATAAAAAAGTCCCCATTTTTATTAGTTCCTGTTTATTTTTATTTTCATAATTATGGTGCTCTTCCTACCCTGACCAAGAAAACATGCATGCTGACAGCATGGCTGTAAACAAATGAAACTATTGGCTGTTAAGGATATACCACTGGCTGAAGGTTACCAAATATGGGCATGAGATGACCAGTTGGATCATTTGTAACTGAGAAGCTGACTTTTATCAAAATGAATTGGGCCTGGATCAGAGGCCCACTACAGATGTTACTGTTACAATAAATGCTTTTATTTTATATACGTTCAACTAAGAAAAGACCAAACACCCTGTTATTTTTGCTGTCATTGCCATGCAAATAACCCCCATAAATTGAATAAGGGCTGAAGATCAAAATTTTTTGTACGATAACTCTGTGTGCCTTCTGTCTTAAAATGTGGTCTTGTCACTTCCTTGTTTATTTATATTTAGGCCTATGCTTTTTTTGAAAATGAGGTGCCAGATTTGCCAATTTGCCCAAGACACATGATGCATAGTCCTGGGAGCTGCCTGGTATTCAAAGGTGCACCCCACCAGAAGTGCTGGACTTAGCTTTAAAATGGCTCCCACTGGTATAAGCAATCATAATAAAAACAAAACAAAAAAAACACATTTTAGCCTATCTTACATGGTCATGTGTCACGTACCTGGTAGGAGAGCCCGATATGCAGAGAAAGGCCTTTCTTACACCTCTGACTCGAGGCCCTGATAGAGCAAACAGGTGGCGCGAGATTGAAGAGATGCACAAGGGCCTGGCAGGATCGCTAGCAATGGAACTGGACCGGAACTCCTGTTGGAACTGTGGAGGATCACCAGCAAGGTGGGAAGGCCAGGGACAGCAGGCAGGCTAAAGACTGGAACAGGCTGGTATCTGGATGCCACAGACCAGGAGGTGGGCACAGCAGCTAGCGGAGTGGATTTTCCATAATAATAGGAACACAGGCAGATCTACAGGCCGGGTCATACACAGGTGGGTGGATCAGGAACAGATGCGGAGGCTGGATCAAGGTCAAGGTGCAGGCCCGATCGGTAGCCGGCAGGCAGCGAGTTAACCAGAGGAACAGGCAGATGCAGAGTCAGAGACAAGCCAGGGTCAGATGCAGGCAGAGAGCAGGAATAGTCAGGTACAAGCCGAAGTCAAACAATTGGAATGGATACAGGATAAACAGGTAGCAGGGGTCACAGGGAACGCTGTAGACTAGACAGCATGGATCCTGGGTACTGGCCTCATTTTTATAGTCCATGTGGCCCTAAGAACTGTCACAATGTGCGCACACATCTATTCGCATCCCGGAGTTTATTTGCCCATCTGCGCATGCGCTTGTGCATTGGCACACGCAACCGCGAAGGAGCCTGTGCGTTTTTTCTCATTGGGATGTAGAGAACAGAAATTCTTTTGTGGCCACCATCTTGGTTACTGGCTTGCCCTTCCCGACATTGCTCCCTCCCAATAAGGCAGACTTTGGATGCCCAACCAAGCCAACTTTACAGGATGGGATCTCGTAAATGACTGGATCAGTCTCTTGGCATGAATATTGCCTAATGGTTCTCATGGATTTTCCTCTGACCCATACTCCTTCCATTTAATTAAGTACTGAACTTGATTACTCCTCTTTCTGCAATCCAGGATTGTTTCAAACTTCAAATTCTTCCTCCCATCAACTAAAAACGGCTCAGGTGGACCAGTATTCCATGAAAAAGAGGATGTATCCTAAAAGAGTCCGGCAACTCTAGTTCGTAGGCTACATTGTTGATCTTTCTCTTCAGTAGAAAGGGGCCTACAAAATTAGGACCCAAATTCTTGGAAAGGATATGCTTTAGGTTTGCTGTGGATAACCATACCTGATCACCAGGTTCCAGGATTACTTCTCCTTGTCTCCTTTCATCAAAGACCTTTTTGTTGTATTTCTGTGTCTTAGCAATCGTTTCCTGCAACCGTTTGTTAATTGTATCAAAGAAGTTCATTGTCTCAAGAACAGCCAGTACTGAACATTCCAGGATAGTGTTAGACAAGAATGATGGATGAAAGCTGTAATTGGCGAAGAATGGGGACTGCTTTGTGGCAGAGTGAGTAGAATTATTGTAGGCAAACTCGGCTAAAGGTAGTAGTGAGACCCAAAAAAACAGTGTAGGTACTATTCGAGAGTTACATAGTTACATAGTAGGTGAGGTTGAAAAAAGACACAAGTCCATCAAGTCCAAAATATGTGTGTGATTATATGTCAGTATTACATTGTATATCCCTGTATGTTGCGGTCATTCAGGTGCTTATCTAATAGGTTTTTTTTAACTTTTAAGGCCCCCCCCACACCCTTCCACATCATTGCCGCTCTTACAGTAAAGAACCCTCTACGCAGTTTATTGTTAAACCTCTTTAATTCTAATTTTAATGAGTGGCCATGTGTCCTATTAAACTCCCTTCCACAAAAAATGTTATCCCTATTGTGGGGTCCCCAGTATGGTATTTGTAAGTTGAGTGCTTGCAACCTTTCTTCATAACTAATATCCTCCAGACCCTTCATTAGCTTTGTTGTCCTTCTTTGCACTCGCTCTGTTTTCAGTACATCCTTCCTGAGGACTGGTGCCCAGAACTGGACAGCATACTCCCAGTGAGGCTGGACCAAAGTCTTGTAGAGTGGAGAATTATCGCTTTATCCCTGGAGTTAATCCCCTTTTTAATGCATGCCAATATTCTGTTCGCTTTGTTAGCAGCAGCTTGGCATTGCATGCCATTGCTGAGCCTGCTCATCTACTAGGACCCCCAGGACCTTTTCCATCCTAGATTCCCCCAGAGGTTCACCCCCTAGTGAGTAGATTGCATTCATATTTTTGCCACCCAAATGCATTATTTTACATTTTTCTACATTAAACCTTATTTTCCATGTAGTTGCCCACCCCATTCATTTGTTCAGATCTTCTTGCAAGGTTTTCACATCCTGCAGAGAAGTTATTGCCCTGCTTAGCTTAGTGTTATCCGCAAATACAGAGATTGAACTGTTTACCCCAATCTCCCAGGTCGTTTATGAACAAATTAAACAGGATTGGTCCCAGCACAGAACCCGGGGGGGACCCCACTTCCCACCCCTGACTATTCAGAGTATTCCCCATTTATCACCACCCCCTGAACCTGCCCTTGTAGCCAGTTTTCAATCCATGTACTCACTCTTAGGTTCATGCCAATGGACCTTACTTTGTACAGTAAACATTTATGGGAAACTGCTTTTGAAAAATCCAGATACCACATCTACGGGCCTTCCTTTATCTAGATGTCAGCTCACCTCCTCATAGAAGGTTAATAGATTGGTTTGGCAAAGAACGATTCTTCATGAATCCATGCTGATTACTGCTAATGATACCGTTTTCATTACTAAAATCTTGTATATATAGTTCCTTATCATCCCCTCCAAGAGCTTGTATACTATTTATATTAGGCTAACTGGTCTGTAATTCCCAGGGATGTATTTTGGCCCTTTTTTAAATATTGGTGCTACATTAGCTTTTCTCCAATCAGCTGGTACCATTCCAGTCAGTAAAAATTAAGTACAATGATCTGGCAATTACTTGACTGAGTTACCTAAGTACCCTCGGCTGCAAGCCTTCTGGTCTTGGTGATTTATTAGTGTTAAGATTCCCAAGTCTATTTCTAATTCTGTCCTCTGTTAGCCATGAGGGTGCTTCCTGTGATATGTCATGAGGACAAACACTGCAGTTTTGGTTACTGAAGCCCCCCTATTCCCTCGTGAAGACTGAGGAGAAGAATAAATACCTTTACTATCTCCCCATCCTTTGTAACCAGATGCCCTTCATCATTTTTTTGGTGGCCAATATGGTCTGTCCTCCTTTTTTTACTGTTTACATACTTAAAGAATTTCTTGGGATTTTTTTTGCTCTCCTCCGCTATGTGTCTTTTGTGTTCTATCTTAGCCGCCCTAAATGCACCCTTACATATCTTGTTGCATTCTTTGTGAAGTCTGAATGCTGATGATGATCCCTCAGCCTTGTATTTTTTGAAGGCCTTTTCCTTTGCTTTTATATGAATTTTTGCATTGGAGTTAAGCCAGGACTTTTGTTCGCTCTCTTTTAAATTTATTTCCCAATGGGATGCACTGGCTAATGTCCTTATTTAATATGCTCTTAAAGCAAACCCATCTCTCCTCCGTGTTTTTTGTTTCTGAGATTTTATCCCAATTTTTATCTTCTAGCAAGGTTCGTAGTTTAGGGAAATTGGCTCTATTGAAATTCAGTGTCTTTGTGTTCCCCTTGTGTTTCCTATTTGTGTGATTTATACTGAAGCCAATTGACCTGTGATCACTGTTTCCTAAACTGTCCCGTATTTCCACATCCGTGATCAGGTCTGTATTGTTGGCAATCGGTAGATCTAGTAACGCCTTGTTTCTAGTTGCTGCGTCTACCATCTGACCCATGAAATTGTCCTGTAAGACATTTAGGAACTGGCGAGCATTAGATGAATGTGTGGTTCCCTCCGCCCAGTCTATGTCTGGATAATTAAAACCCCCTATTATCATAACACTTCCCATCCTTGCTGCTAATCCACATTGTGATAGGAGGTCTGTCTCCCCCTCATCCCTCAGGTTAGGGCGTCTATAGCATGCTCCCAGTATTATTTTCTCCTTAGCTTCATCCCTTTGGAGCTGTACCCATAAGGATTCCACCTCCTCCCTAGCTCCCTTATTGATGTCATCTCTCACATTCACTTGTACATTATTCTTGATATATAGGCATACCCCTCCCCCTTTTTTACCCTATCTATCCCTGCGATAAAGGGACTACCCTTGAATGGTTGCCAGCCAATCATGAGAGCTGTTGAACCAGGTCTCTAAAATTCCCACAAAATCTAAATCCTCCTCGTTCAACAGCATCTCTAGTTCAACCATCTTATCCGCCAGGCTCCTGGCATTGGTGAACATGCTACGTAGTTTAAACTGGTTGCATATTGTTCTCTCATTGGGTGTTCCAAGATTGCAAATAGGACTTGTTACTATACTTAGCTCGGGTTTATGTGCTTTAGTCAACCTACCACTAATGCCCCCAATGCTACCCTCTGGAATATGTTCATTGCTGACTATCTCTACCTCTGGACCCTCCCCTCCATCGCCTAGTTTAAAAACCCCTCTAACTTTTCGGCCATCTTTACTCCCAGCAGATCTGTACCCTCCTCATTTAAGTGCAGTCCATCCCTTCTATAGAACTGGTGACCGACTGAGAAGTCGGCCCAGTTCTCCAGGAACCCAGTCTGATTGGTTCTCTCCAGAATAACAAAAGATAGTGTAGCGCTAATAAAGAACCATATGTTGTGTAATATGAAAAGCAATGGATTTCTCAAATGCACATATTTCACATATGGAGAAAACATAGACAATATATCAAAAGGTATAAAAGTCTTAAGAGTCCACAGAAAGTGTATCTTGTAAATTAGTAGTAATCTTCAATGTATATATGGCTTTGTATTGCACATATCACTAAAACCAGACACATCTGTTTCTAGGATACACCATCACCAACATATAGAAGGCTTACCGGAAAATGTGGACCCAATACAACTTACGTTGAACTGGGTCAAACAGGCTTGAATCCTCAGTGGCTGATGGACTTCCATGGAGGATAAAAGGAGGTCCAGAGATGGTGTATGAAATAGTATGAGTCTCGGGGGTGATGTCCTCAATGGGTTGGTTATAATGAACAAAGAAGAACAGAAAAAGACCACATAGTGTAATCCCATACGGAAAGTGGATGAAGAAAAGATTAGAATATCGTCCAGGTATACTATGATGAACAGATCCCGTCTCTGAAAATATCATTTATGAAATGCTGGAATGTGGCAGGGGCATTACACAGTCCAAAAGGCATTACTAGATATTTAAAATGCCCGAATCGGTTGCAAAAGGTCATCTTTCATTTGTCTCCTCCCCGGATATGGACCAGATTGTAGGCCCCTCGAAGATTCAACTTTGTGGATATGGTTGCAGCTCCAAGCCTCTGAAACAATTCGGGCACCAAGGGGAGAGGGTAGCGATTCTTGACGGTAACTTTGTTAAGTTCATGATAATCTACACAGGGCCGTAGAGGGTAATCCTTCTTTTCTACAAAGAAAATGCCAGCTCCTGCCGAAGAAGTGAATGGCCGGATGAACCCTTTTTTAGATTATCATCAATGTATTTCTTTAATGTGCCCAGCTCAAGTTCAGTTAGGGGAAAGATTCCTCCAACAGGAACTACGGCCCACGGGAGAAGCTCAATCGGGCAATCATAGGGTCTCTGCCCCCTTTTCTACTGAAGACATCCAGGAAATCATGATACACACCGCCGGAACAAGCAAGTTTCAGAGTCCAAATACAGACATAGCAGGGACGGTGGATCATATGCAATTTTCTGAAAACAGTGCTGGTGGCAGTAGGGATACTGAAACTGAAAAAAATTCCCCAGTGGCCCAATTGATGTGTGTATTGTGGGCCTGTAGCCAGGGCATGCCAAGAATGATAGGAAACAGGGATGAGGCAATAGCATCCATGCGGAACAGTTCTTGGTGGTTATTGACATTGGTGGCAGACAAAGGAATGATTTCTTGCGTGACTAGTCCAGATTTAATAGCAGACCCATCACCTAGATCTACAGAGAGTCCCCGAGTCTTGGGTTGTAGCAGGATCTGATGCTTTGTGGCAAAAGACAAGTCCATCAAACAGCTGCAGGCTCCAGAGTCAATTATGGTATAAAGATGGGAAGAGTTGCTTGGTAAGGCTGGTGCAGAAGAAATTGATAGACACTTACGGAGTTTTGCTGGACATGATCTCACATAGTGTCCTGGCTCCCCAAAATACAGGCAGAGATTGTTCTGGCACCAACCTTGACTCTTCAATGAGGAGTGAGGGGAGGAGAAAGCCCAGTTACCCTGTTTCCCCAAAAATAAGACCTAGAGTGATTTTTGGTGATGGCTGCAATATAAGCCCTACCCCCCAAATAAGCCCTACCCTGTTCCCCCGAAAATAAGCCCTACCCTGATCACATTTACGTACATTGGTTCGGGAATATCAGGAGCGTGTGCTGCAGATGTGCCGGCTAAAGTGGTATACGGATGAGCAGACCCTTGAGCAGCAGCAGTGGAAGACAGAGCCTGGACACATTCCTCCAGTCGGGTATATCCGGAGATTCTTGACGACCTATGTAAGGCCAGCCAGGTGCTGGCAAAGTTCATCCTTAGGAGAGGTTCCTCGCTTGGGCTAAGACATGGCTGTCTGGTACTGTCACGTACCTGGTAGGGGAGCCTGATATGCAGAGGAAGGCCTCTCTTACACCTCTGACTCAAGGCCCCTGATAGAGCAAACAGGAGGTGCAGGAGTGCAGAGAAGCAAGCGGGCCTGGCAGAATTGCTAGCAGTGGAACCAGACTGGAAATCCTGATGAAACTGTGGAGGATTACCAGCAAGGTGGGAAGGCAAGGGACAGCAGGCGGGCTAAAGACTGTAACAGGCTGGTATCTGGATGCCACAGACTAGGAGGTGGGCACAACTGCTAGTGGAGTGGATGTTCTGTGAGGATAGGAGCACAAGCAGGTGCAGGCAAGCTGGGTCATACACAGGCGGGTGGATCAGGAACAGATGTGGAGGCTGCAGCAAGGTGTTTTGGATATTTTATAGATAGACAACCCCTAGCCTCATATTGATTAGTGGTTCCAAATGAATAACTACTGCAGTAAGGAACAGACACAAAAGATACACTCAGCATCTTTCAAAATACCTGTTCTGTTTTTTTGACACAATTGAAGGTTTTTATACACATAATTACGTAGGTATAACATTAAGTTTACAGTTGTACTTTTATGGTAACAAGGGGCATAACATAGGCGCACTAATTCTAATCATGACTCGAAAGAATGCAAACATGTAATGAAAACATTATTAGTGACGTGTGCACAATGAGTGCAGTGTGCAATACATACAAAATAGAATACATATATATACAGAACTTACAAATTTCCTTTACAAAGGTCATGGTGCAGGCCAGGTCGGTAGCAGGTGGGCAGCGAGGTAACCAGAGGAACAGGCAGATGCAGAGTCAGAGACAAGCCGGGGTGCACGCGGAGAGCAGGAGTAGTCAGGAACAAGCAGAGTCAAACAACTGGAATAGATACAGGATAAAAAGGTAGCAGGGTTCATAAGGAATGCTGTAGACCAGACAGCATTGATCCTGGGTACTAGCCTGATTTTAAAAATAGTCCATTTGGCGCCAAGAACTGTCACAATGTTTGCATCCCGGACTCTATTCTCGCATATGCACGTGCGCAACCGTGCACAAGCCTGTACGTTTTTCTCATTGGGATGTGGAGAACAGGAATTCTTTTGCGGACGCCATCTTGGTTGCTGGCATGTCCTTCCTGACATCATGTTCATGTACTGTCCTGCTGCTACTCAATTTTTACTAAACCATGCTTAAGGGCTATACCTGTGATATTTAAAAAATGTGGGTATATGGATATATGGCGAGGGGTTGTGGTGCATCTCGGGTGGGAGTTCGATGTGTTTGTTGTGCAAAGTGTTTTAACCTTTTTTTGTTTAACGTATACAGTGAGGTATTACAAAAAGGCAGCCCTTAAATGAACTGTTGGCAGCAACTTCCTTCAGTTAGTTTTTGTGGACAGGGTTTGGTACTTAAAAAGATTTTTGGATGTACAGATCTGTGAATACAAGCATGACAATAAAAGAATAAACATTCAGGGGCAACCACAATTGGAAGCGCTGATCAGGACAATCTTGAAAGGACAAACAAAAAGCTCAATGAGATAAAATCATGTGCCGATTTAATGACATATACTTAGATGAACAGTTATCTAAAAAATCTCCTTGCATAGATGGAGTGACTGCAAAGCGTGCTCCTCACTGTGACAGTACCTTGAGCAACAGTCGGTGGTGGACTGGCTTGGTGAAGCAATACTGTGATGGCAAAACCTTCATGTATTCCTGGATGTCAATAGGAGGAGGGAAGCCAGCATGTGCAGAGCCAGATGCACAATATGAGGCCTTGATTGAATGCCCAATGATATGTGGCAGGATGGGGGAACAGCCACAGAACAAGGAAGGGACGGTGGATGGAAACACCCGAGCATAACGTCTTACGATCGGGGGCATACAAGTCTAAAACAAGGCTTGAAGCACAAAGGGTGGAGACCAAGCCTCCACCTGAAAATTTTTGTTTGTATTCACACCCCTCCTGGTGTGCTCACTGTTTTTTGGGCTCTTGCTGGACATTTAAAAGGTTCCCAGTGCAGCATATGTGCCATTTTTCTGGCGCCAAACTGTTTTTGTAAAAGAATGTACCCCACCACTGCAAACGAAAGCCCACAAATAGTGTGTTAATCTCATATAAGCTAACATGATAAAAAACTTGGAAAGTTTTTTTATGTCACTAGTTTTCCTGAAAAATAACAGCTAGTGGTACTGATATAAAGGTCCTTGTTTATGGGCATCTTGTGTAATGCAGTAACAACCTATATAGATCCTTGTTTGGAAATTTTGTGTTATGTGATGACAACACTCTGCCCCTGTCTCCCACAGTCATGAACACAAAGTAGTGCCAAGCCCAACTCTTATGCCTAGCCATCATATAACTCTTACAAGGAATGTCTTGTTCAATGGGGCTGATTTCCTAAATGCTGTAAGTTCACTTTGCAAAGTGAATTTTCACTTTGTTTAGTTAACCTCTTCACTCCCACGCTATAGATGAAAGATGGCTACAGCGTGGGCTTAGATTGCCGTGAGGGCGTCCACGTGTGTCCTCCCGTGCTTGCGCTGCCCACATGCCCCCTGCGGGGCATGGGTGGCATATTCTTTGATTACCAAGTCCAAGTCAGCCTCACCACTTTGCAAATATATCTGATCATCAGCTGTCAGCCAATGACAGCTGATCACATGATGTAAACAGAAGCCGGTAATGTTTTTTCTCCCTCATGCTATCAGTGTGAAGAGAAAAAAATAAAGCAGATTGCTCACTTCTGTAAGAGGGACATCGGTGCCACTCAGTAAACAAAAGTGCTGCTAACCAGTGCCCACTAGTGCCACCTACTAGTCCCTACCCGTGCCACCGATCAGTGCCCATCAGTGCTTCATTATAAGTGTCACCTATCATCAGTGCCACCTACCACCTTTTAGTGCTGCCTATCAGTGCCACCTACCAGTGCCCATCAGTGCCACCTATCAGTGCTGCTTATCAGTGCCACCTCTCAGTGCCCTTCAGTGCCACCTATCCGTGTACCCCCATCAGTGCCCACCAGTGTCGCCTCATCAGTGCCACCTATCAGTGCCCATCAGTGCAGCCTATCAGTGCCCATCAGTGCAGCCTCATTAGCGCACAGCATTGAAAGAGGAAAATTACCTGTTTGCAAAATTTTATAACAAACTATGAAAACTGTTTTTTTTTTTACATTTTCAGTCTTTTCTTGTTTGTTTAGCAAAAAATAAAAACCCAGCAGTGATTAAATACCACCAAGAGAAAGCTCTATTTGTGTGAAAAAAATGATACAAATTTCATATGGATACAGTGTTGCAGGACTGCGCAATTGTCATTCAAAGCGTGACAGCGCTGAAAGCTGAAAATTGGCCTGGGCAAGTGAAAGGTGCAATTTCACCTTTAAACGCTAGTCCTGACTATTATCTTATTATCTAATTATAATTACCTTATCTGCCGATTCTGTTGCTTTCACCCAAATATATATCTATGCATAGGAAACAGCGTACATGAATAATTAACACAGCAAAGTTGCTTCATACACTGTTCAGTTTATTCTGGCTCAGGCAAGGTGTTAAATATGGATGAAAGATAGGCGTTACCGACCAACTTCTACCAATAAGGGGTACATGTTCAAATGACATATTTCCTTCAACAATGTATTCAACCAATCACAATGTCACAATATTATTAACTCATTACATCTTCTGTATACAAGCAAACTCATTATGTCACCCAGACAGATGTAACTCGAGACTATCCCGTGACAACTAAAATCCCCCATGTCTGGTTTTAATTTTAACACAAGTTCACTTCTTAAACAACAATATATATATTTTTACTTGATCAGCAAAATGATACTTAAAGGAACAGTTGTGTATTAGATTGCAAAACACAATATGAACATAAGAAGGGCTTTTTTCAAGATTCTTTTAATCCTCTCTTTCGTCACGAACGTGACAATCACAAACCCTGTTGCCCCAATTTGCCCCCAACATTCACCTGGACTACTTTACCATAAATGTACCACTATCTTAAGCATGTAAAATAGAGAACAATAAACACATAATCTCAGCTGCATAGCAATTGTCCATGAAATATAAAGGGGAAGGGGCGTGACAGTCCATAAAAGGAAGTGGAAGAGGCATGACAGCCTTTGGGCCAAATGAAAAATAGTCCCAAAGAAAAGCACAAAAAAGGTCTCTTGTATGGCTTATGAATGTCCATAAAATTCAAAAAGGAAGGAAAAGGAAAATGTCCACATTATAATTCTCATTCTCCTAAACTTTTCCCAAACTTTTGGTTTGATTCGGTGCTCATTCATATTTTACAGAAACTCTCCGCCCCAAATCCTGCCTCTTTGTAAGGACAGAACTTGACATCCATCGACGGACTGGAACTGATGCACTGGGCTAGATTTGAGTCTTTGGGTTGGCATCTGGATCTCTCCCTTGTGATGCTAACTGGAATTTTGTTGACCTTGGGCGTGCGTCATGGCTAACCCTCAAGGTGTTATGCCCAGGAAAATTTTCTAGTAGGAGTCCGCCTATACTCATCTCAGCACCTCCCCTGGCAGTAGAATGACAAAGATGAACAATGAAGATTTCCATGTAAGAGCTGTAGTAATTTCTTCAAGTAACTTGACATCCAGATAGGGCATAGGGTAGGGTACGAATGGGGTATAGGGCGTTTCTTCATGTGCATGGGGCTAGGGGTGAATACTGGCTGGCTGGGGCGGATACTCCTCATCCAACATGAATAATCACAGAATCTATCTGATTAATTTAGGCCTTAACCATAAATAAAGCATACAGAAATTAAAAATGTTTCTCAGGAAAAGTTTTCATTATATAGATTCAATATTTAACTATATTTAACTATATATTTTTCCCAAACCAAGTATTACAGCAGGATTTCAACCCAAGTAAACCCGAGGGTCTCGGAACAGAACATTTTACCCAAACACATTGTCATGGTTATGCAATAGTTTTCTCTGTCAGCTTACCTGTCTCCATGTGTTCATCTCTAAAGACCAGCTGCCTCTCACCTGACTGGTTTTATAACCTCTCCTCTAAGCATGGCCCCACCCCAGGCCCGATCAGGGAACCCTATATTAACCTGTGCACTGCAAGCCAGCAGTGATGATAAACCATTGTGTGTTAGCCTCCGTGTGTACTTGCTGTGTTTCCTACATCTGATTCCTGTTACCAACTTTGGCCTGTTCTCGACTCTCCCTGTCTGCTTATTATCCTGACCTTTGGCGTGTTATGTTTATCCTTTCCTGCTAGTCGCCCTGACCTTTTGCTTACCCTTACTTCCCTGTTGTTCCAGCCTGCTGCCTCCTTCCTGTTCTCTTGAGGTCTACGGTGAGCGTGAGCTGTGAGACCCTGGGGGCCGTGACCTGGAGCCAGACTGCAGCGCAGTCTATCCTCACCACTAGAGGCTCTGGTGAACACCCGCTGCCTCTTAGACTCTGCACCCTGGGGAATCTATGCTCTAGCTCCCACTGGGATCCATGTTAGTTATCCTGTAGACCTGCTTCCTGAATCTTCCAGGGTTCAATCCACAGCAGTCAGTCCTAGGGTCCACTACCTTAGCGGTGCACTACAGAGTGCATCTGTCACCTGGTCCCAGGTGACCTGACACACATATTCTGACTCAGAAGTCAGCTTCCCAACTTTGCAAATATATCTGATCATCAGCAACAAACAAAACATTGATGAATAAACAACATTACATCATTCACACTTTATGATTGAAATTCTGGGAATTATCCAGAATAGTCACCCTGACCGTCATTCAAACAAACTTTCCCCTCACATTTTAGCATTTCATGGACTCAATATACATACAAAAATTTTATTTTGGTCCTGATTACTTAATTTCAGTAACTCTTCAAACATTTATAATTTCACCCTTTTTTTTACCAACGTCCCATTATCAATTTTAATTTTAACCCCAAACTTTTAGGGAAATCTTTTCTAAATACCCATATATATATATATTATCAGGAACATGGGCCTAATAACCTCTACTCCCAAAATAAGAGAACACTGAGAATCTCTTTGTGTACATTTTAAACAAACACTTAGATACTTTACTAATCAAACAATACCTTGTGCATTCATTAAACACAATACAACCACTTTCTTATTCCACATTCATCGGCCATTCCATTCATTCTCCATTTAGAACTTTTTTCCAAATCTACCCCTCGAACACCTTTTCCCAATTTTTTCCAAATCCATGTCTCACCCGAAGTATTTTTTTTTTCTAGTGGTAGCTTCGTACATAGAAATACACAACCGTAAATTACTTCCCTTTTTCTTTCCTAACCACAATTCCTCTGGCACAACTCCAGGAAAAGGAACACATAACTTCCTCTTATTTCACCTTTTTTTTTCATAGCATGAATTTCTACTTCTTATTTATAATATTCTTAAACTTGTATTAACCAAAAAGGTAAGAATCAAACATTTATAAATCCCCAATCATTGTTATAATTATTCCAATATTGTATCAACTGTATTAACTTAAACACAATTAAAAAAACATTTGCACAAATAACCATTCCCTTGTTTTGTAACAGGCAGTAGTATATCCTAGTACAATGCCAGATTCCCATTTATTTAACTTCAATATCAACAAATGGGCTCAACTAACTGCCAAACATACAATCTATTTTTTCCATAATTAATTTTGAAACACCTTTCTAGGCTCTTCTACAACACTATAATGCCATTTATTGAACACCTGCGAGCCCAGGGAAATTATATCAATCCGAAATATAGTACATTTGTTGATATTGAAAAATACCTTCCAAAGCTTCAACAATGTGAGGATAGGCAATTATACAATGAAAACATTCTTTAAAGCCATGCTCTAACTGAAATAATCAAAATACCCCAGCTACAAGTTAAAATGTTACTCTTAAAAAACTTTTATTTTGCAATTATCTTAAACCTTTTAATCTACTTAATTATCTGATCAGATTCCTCAAAAAAAACATTTGGTACCATTAAATTCATGTAATTTAGTAGTGACGTTACATTTCTCATATGATTCCAATTAACAGTGCATTGGGCATGGGCTTAATAATATGTGCCCAACATGGTCTGTGAATAGACTGACAATAGTTGCAACCTTTTAACAATAAACATGTAATAACATATTTTAAATCTATATAGTTAACGTCTCTGAACTAAACCCCTCTCAACATTCACTCTCCATTCCAGTAGTTCTCTTGGACTCACTGAATATGGAATGCAAATATAGCAATATGCATTCTGGAATAATAGAGGGTGAAGTGCACCCATAAAACAAAATAAGAATCAATTCTATCATATCTTCTACTTCTGATCTGGGATCAGCCATAGACATGACGCTCCTAAGTTTCATAGTATGAGCTCTGTCTGATTTGGGAGTGACAAGCATTTTTAATTTATCCACTTCACTTCAAAGAGCCTTATTTTCTGGCTGTGCTCTCCTCTCTTCTGTACAAGAGGAGAAATCTCGGTGTGTTCAGAGAGGACAGACACCGTAGCCACCCTCGGCTGAACCTGTACCCAAGGGGGAGTAAGTTCCACCTCATCATGATCAGGTGTATATAGCAGAAGATCAGAGTCCAGTTGGGAAGAGTCTGGTGACTGACACTGTTCCGGACTACCTAGTTGTATTACAGGAGCTGATGAAACATTTGCCACAGGAGATGGTGAAGCCTCGGCTTGAATAGCCTGTGCCTCACCCGGGGGGGATAGTAACCTGTCCTTGTCCAAATCTGTGATTCAATCCTCTTAAAGCACCACACACAGATGAGTACCCTAATCCATCCCTCTCGCCACACATGGGAGTAAGTCACATATGTGCAAGTCACAAGCAAGTCTCAAGTCTTAACCTTCAAGTCACAAGCAAGTCCCAAGTTACTGTGGCGAAAAGCAAGCAAGTCAAGTCAAGTCCCTGCTAGAAGTCAAGCAAGTCAAGTCATTTATTTTGGTAAAGTCACAAATTAAGTCAAAATACTGATCTACCCCATTTCCACCTTTAAATGAGTTAAAAGTCAGTTTTCAGGAAAGGTTTTGTTTTATTTTCAACATTAACAAAACTGCTTAGTGCTTTTTTCTTGGCATATTAAAGAAACAACAGACAAGGAGCAGAACACTCAGCAATTAAATGGCCAACAAGCCTGAAAATATGTAGTCCTTGCTGAGGGGGAAAATAACTAAGCTCAAAGTTTGAACTTGACACAATGCCAACATCTGGACACTTGAATGGTGATGAGAAAAGCCACTTAAAATGCATTGCATTTGCAAAAAATTAAATTGGAAAGTACTTTCTCGCTCAGTTGTGAGCGATGGGGTCGCATTATCACCCCCCGTGGCTGAACACACGTTCAGCAGGTGCGCTTGATGCAGGGACTGACATAACTCTTACTGCTACCCTGAACAGCTCCAATGGCATTTGGCAAATGCTGATTGGCTCAGTGGCGGTGGTGGGTGGAGTGTGTGGGTAATATTTTCGGGGGGGGTGGTGCCAAGTCATTGCAAGTCAAATAGCCCAAGTCAAAGTCAAGTCTCAAGTCATTAGTGACAAGTCAAAGTCAAGTCGAGTCATTTATTTAATTTTGTCAAACAAGTCGCAAGTCCTCAAACAGGTGACTTAAGTCTGTCTTAAGTCAAGTCATGTGACTCAAGTCCCCTACCTCTGCCTCTTACCTGCCCACTTTGTTAACGCTCTCCGTCTTGGTAGGATCAAAGGACATATATCTACTTAGCAATGCATTTGCATTCAGAAGAAAAAACAACTTGTACTCTAAATTGGAATTCCAAGACAAAAATTCACATTCACACAGAATTAGGCATTTCTCTCTGAGCAGGTGGAAAATAATTTCCTACACTAACAACAACTTTCCCTTACTTAATACTGTAACCAGTAATTCACCAGTTGTTCACAAGCTTCAAAAAATGCTACCAGTGATACCACTTTTGTGTGCCCTGAACACATACACACTCCAAAGCTATGCTAAACAATACTTCTTACATTTTATCTATGTTCAGGTTAACCTCTTAACTCTTACCTTTCTGTTCCAACCTTTATTATTGAATTATCAGAACAAAGATGGCCATATTATATGTGTTAAAATTGAAGTGTTAAAATGGTCTGTATTTTGTTAATCATTCATAATAAGTAACAATATTATGCTGAATGGCAAGTTCCCTTTTTCTTAGTTTTAATATTAATACATGGGCTTACACACATCTCAACATTTTTCAATATCTACTGCGTAGATTGAGACAGACTGCAAAAAAATAAATTACTTCCTCATATTAAACCAGCTATCATCCATTCAATCTAGACAGTCCTAGACTATCTCGTAATTCCTGACCATTCTTTGGTTCAAATATTCTTCATGATCAATAAATACATGAAAATGTATTTTCCTACGATGCTACAGCAAACATGGAAACCTGCCAGGTATGGCATGCTTCGCCATTAATGTCTTCCAACGTCCACTTTAAATCTCTAAAACTTCGGCAATGTTACTTCCTGTTTTTAAAACTACTTTACTTCTGCGTGTCTTGTCTCTGAAATGTATGGAACCGACTTGTACAATGAAAACCTTCATCAGATATATCGGTAGCTACCTTCGATAATGGATTTTACCTGCAGACACAGTTTTCCTAAGTTCCAATAACTTTTCAACTGCAATCCTAAGACCTTAATACGCCCTGAGTTTTCTTGACTGTTGTTTTTAAATTTAACTTTCATTAATAACTCCTCTTACTTTTCCTTCAAATCTTAACTTACATTATTCTCTACAATGTAGACAATGTTAAAAACACCTTTAAACTCACTTACTTTATACTTACTACAAAGTAGGGTATTTGCATCAAAACACTCCCTCTCCTTACACAACCCCAGCACACCTAACACATTCTTTTGCAACCTTCAAAATTCTATTCTTTTTTACCTTCAGAGTCATCAAAACATGTATTTAAACAATTACACTTCTTGCAAGCAAATTTAAGCACTTATAAACAAATATTTAATAAAGGAGAGACCTCATATACCTAAAAAAACATTGCACTGTAATCTCGACTGGTCCATTTCTTTAATTTGCATCGCATAGCCAAAATACCCTTTGTCCCATATGCATAACAACACTAACATTTTCCTTAATTTCTTTAGTCTTTTTAACACCTTAAGTGATGACCTACCCACATTTGAACATTTCCCCATACCTTCTTTAATTGCTTAAAGAAAACTTAGCAGATTATATGAACATACATGCAAAAGTACTTACCACAATCACCATATTTGGGTATAAGCAAGGGAGATTCCTAATTTAGTTCTTTTCCCTATTTCTGACTAAAAATCTACCTGCTCGAGCATCTCACCTTTCCCATGTGCTTCAAAAGCTAACAATGGGCGTGTACACTTTTTCACACATATGCAAGTAATCTAACAATACCAACCAGCAATCATAAGTTATAAGTTATGCTACTAGTGAAGTAATACCATTTTGCAGAGGCAGAAACTTTAAAATACTTCCTAAGTAAGGATGAGCTGAACAACCCGCCCCCCCCCCCCCCCCCGTTTGGTTTGCACCAGATTATCCGAACAGGCAAAACATTTGGACGAACAAACACCATTAAAGTCTACGGGACACGAACATGAAGAATCAAAAGTGATCATTTTAAAGGCTTATATACAAGTTATTGTCATAAAAAGTGTTTGGGGAAAAACTAACGTTTTTTCAGGAGCGCTGATTTTAATAATGCTTAACGTGAAACAATACAAATGAAATATTCCTTTGAATGTGCCTGGGGGTGTCTATAGTATGCCTGTAATGTGGCACAGTTTTCCCACGTTTAGAACAGTACCACAGCAAAATTACATTTCTAAAGGAAAAAAGTCATTTAAAACTGATCGCAGCTGTAATGAATTGTCGGGTCTCAGCAAAATAGATAAAACACATTGAAAAAAACGGCATGGGTTCCCCCTCAGTCCATTACCAGGCTCTTTGGGTCTGGTATGAATATTAAGGGGAACCCCGAACCAAAAATTTAAAAAAAAATTGTGTGGGGTCCCCCCCAAATCCTCACCAGGCCCTTTAGGTCTGGTATAGAAATTAAGGGGAACCCTGCACCAAATTTTAAAAAATTGTGTAGGGGTCCCCCTAAAATCCATAGCAGGCCCTTCAGGTTGGGTATGGATTTTAAGGGAATCCCTGAGCCAAAATTTTTTTTTAAATGGCCTAGGCCCCCCCAAAATCCATACCAGATCCAAGCACGCAACCTGGCAGGCCACAGGAAAAGAGGGGGGATGAGAGAGAAAAAATCAAAGTGCCAAAAATAGTAAAAAAGGACTTGTCCCTAAGTGTCTCTTGTCTTTTTTACTATTTTTGAAACTTTTTTGTGAAATGGTAGGGGTACAATGTACCAGGCAAGGGTTGTGGGGATGAGGCCCTTGTCCCCATAAACATGGGGACAAGGTGCTTTGGGGGGCTACTCCAAAGCACCCTCCCCATGTTGAGGGCATGTGATCTGGTACGGTTCAGGGGAGGGGGCGCCCTCTTTTCCAGCGGCCTGCCAGGTTGCGTGCTCAGATAAGGGTATGGATTTTGGGGAGGACCCCTACGCCTTTTTTTAACAGTTTGGTGCAGGGTTCCCTCTTAAAATCCAGACCTGAAGGGCCTGGTGTGGATTTTGGGGGGACCCCCAAGCAATTTTTTTTTTAATTCTTGGTTCGGGATTCCCCTTAATATTCACACCAGACCGAAAGGGCCTGGTAATGGACTGGGGGGGAACCCATGCCGTTTTTTTCAATGAGTTCTATCTATATTGCCGAGACACAATAATTCATTACAGCCGCGATCAGTTTAAAATTACTTTTTTTGTCATTTTGCGGTGGTACTGTTCTAAACATGGGAAAACTGTGCCACTTTACAGGCATACTATAGACGCCCCCCAGGCATGATATTTAAAGGAACATTTCCTTTTAATTGTTTCACTTTAAGCATTATTAAAATCACTGCTCCCAAAAAAAGTCAGTTTGTAAAACATTTTTTTGCATTGATGCATGTCCCTGGGGCAGGACCCGGGTCCCCAAACACTTGTTATGACAATAACTTGCATATAAACCTTTAACTGAGCCCTTTTGATTTTTCATACTAGTGTCCCATTGACTTTAACGGTGTTCCACGGCTTTTGAATTTTCCACGAACACCACATATTGTTTGTTGCCGAACGTCCGAAAATCCAAAGTTCGGCCCGAACTTATGCTCTGGCCGAATCGTTTGCCCATCCCTATTTCTAAGTTCCCAACATAAGGCATTTGTCCTATAAGGGTGGGCAACCTAGGTGAAAGTTAGGAATTAAACAACTCTGTCACAAAGTGGCCTGCACCCTTCACAACAAAAATAATCAAGAAAAAAACAATTCTTCCTTTAATCTAAGTCCCTATCACATGTAATCTATATTCAAAAAAATATCTAATTACCTGAGTATTTAAAATTCTGACACCGCTGAAAGGTGCAATTTCACCTTTAAACACTAGTCCTGACTATTATCTTATTATCTAATTATAATTACCTTATCGGCTGATTCCGTTGCTTTCACCCAAATATATCTCTATGCATAGAAAACAACGTACGTGAATAATTGACATAGCAAAGTTGCTTTGTGCACTGTTCAGTTTATTCTGGCTCAGGCAGGGTGTTAAATATGGATGAAAGATAGGCGTTACCGACCAGCTTTTACCAATAAGGGGTACATGTTCAAATGAAATATTTCCTTCAACAATGTATTCAACCAATCGCAATGTCACAATATTATTAACTTGTTACATCTTCTGTATCCAAGCAAAGTCATTATGTTACCCAGACAGATATAACTTGAGACTATCCCATGACAACTAAAATCCCCTATGTCTGGTTTCAATTTCAACACAAGTTCACTTTTTAAACAACAATATATGGATTTTTACTTGATCAGCAAAATGATACTTAAAGGAACAGTTGTGTATTCGATTGCAAAACACAATATGAACATAGGAAGGGCTTTTTCCATGATCCTTTTAGCAGGAAGGGAGTATATTTGCCCATTAAGCATGTGGTTAATGTGCTGAAGCTAAGTAAAAATTCACTTTGCAAAGAATATCCAATCGTGTGCAATGAAAAAAAAATAGGATTTTTGCTCACGCATTATTGGATAATTTAAGTCCTCACAATTTCAGCTGGTTCACAAACCAGTTTTCTTTCTAAAGTGGTTTTTCACTTGGCTAATTGATCTGGGTGATTTCAATCAAGTGCAAGCAAAATTCCTTTTTTTCATTTTATTTGTTGCAAGTTTTGAATAAATAAACCCCACTGTCTTTTTTAAAAAGCAAAAAAAAACCTTTGGCACTTTATCCAAATACTAAGACTAAAACTTCTAAGGTAAAGTGATTTGATTTTCAGTTTTGAGGCAAAATGTCTTACTGGTCACATCACATGTAATGAACAACAAAAAAAGCTCTGCTCCAGGTGAGCTAGTTCAGGTGAGGTTAGATGGGTAGGACTCAACATTTGTGTGCATGCCTCGGCTTTCCTGCCATATAAGAACTGGATAAAAAAATAGATAAAAAAGCTCATAACCATTATGAGTTAGCACAAAGTAGTTGTGTGAAACACGTCAACCCTGAGCCCTGGCTGTTGCACTTTTGGTGCATGTCATGTACTTTTGTGTAAAGGGCGCATGTATACAGTGTTAAAAACATTTAAAGTAAGAGTCCATAGTGTTAAAACAGAGTCCTTGTTCAGGGAAACAGCTGGAACCACCCACGGTGTAGACAGAGACACAATAAGGTGAGCATGAAATTATCCTCCACCAAACATCAACAGACTGAGTTACAGGTGGTTAAACAAGCGTGATATATCCACAGCGTCACAGAATCACTGCAATTGGATCATAGATGGCTGGATATTGTACTCTCACCAAATGGAAATTCATAGGTACATGTATGAAATACAAAAAGGCAACTCCTCATGGTGTAGTATTTAAAACCAGGGTGAATTCATTTATTTATTAAAAAACAGCCGGGGTACTCACATTTAGTTAGATAAAAGCAGGTATATCAAAAGCTGCAATCTGTCATGGATATCGATTGTTTTCAACCACAAAGATGGCCACGGTGAGCATGTTACAGCATTGCTCCACCCTACGTGGCGTTTCATCCAATAGGAACGTCAGGGGCGTGGACAGAGCTCGTCATATCCTTTTTATATAGGGATATAAACGCCCCTTCCCCCTGCACTCCAAGCCTCTCGTTCATCCGCCGGAAGTGAAACCACGTCATAACTGGATGTTTACACCACAGCTAAGACATACATGACTAGACACACTCACAGCAGCCATGTTTGGGGAGACCAGACAAGGAACATTATACATATATTCCAATCTGGTTTCTGAGAGAGGATACGGCGAAAGAACCAGGCCAATTTGGAAACAGAGATGATAAATATAAACAATGGAAGTAATTAAAACAACCAATAAATATAAAATTTAAAAATAGAAAAAATTAATAAAATTCCACAAATGGCCTAATCAAAGACCGACTGAGGAATAGAAGCAATGCTGCCATCTAGTGGTCGGAAACAGGTAATATATATAATACACACATTTCATAAGAATAACATGAAAAAATTAGCTAAAAATATATAGAAAAGGAGGAAGGTTAATCTAGGGATTTAGCTATTGTTGGTAAACACATTAACATCCTATTCTATATTTAAGCCAAATGGTCTATAAGATTTTAAACAAACAATCCACCAAGTCTCCATCTTTGAGCTCTTTCTCCTGATGTGGCTGCCTCTCCAATGAGAATCAAACCTATCTATAGGTTATCTATCTCCTATTATGGCACAAAATGTAATGTTTTGATAGACTATGGTTCAAAAAACCTTTACAAATATTCGTCAAATGCTCCTTGAGCCTGGTTTCTAGCTTGCGAATAGTGCGACCCACATAATATAGGCCGCAAGGGCACATAATCAAATAAACCACAGGTAATGAAAGATACCACATCATACGTTTGACCAGTAACATTAGAACTGAAGGAGAGATACTTTCTCTCCCTAAGGCAATTATTTTGGCAAACCTTGCACCTTCTACACTGATAGTAGCCCTTAAAGTCTCCAAAGAAAATTGGTCTTATTGGAGATCTAATTTGGAGCTATCTGGAGTCTCAGAGGGGGTGCACCTCTATAGGTGACCCTGGGTTGTTCCGGGAGCAAAGGACCTAGTATTCCATCATTTTTAAGAACACCCCAGTGTTTTATAAAAATCGTTTTAATCAAAAAATGTTGATTAGAATAAGTAGTATAAAACGAAAAGCTCTTGATCCGATCAAGATCATTACCTGCATATCCCTTCTGGGGGAAGCGAGTTTTCAGAAACTCCGCCTCCCTCAGATAGTCCTCCTGCAAAGAACAATTCCTCCTCAATCTGAGAAATTGACTCATGGGGACAGACCTGAGCCAACACTAATGATGGCATTTGTCTGTCCCTATGTAGCCATTCCGATCTGTGTCATTAAAATATGTAGATGTAATGGACCTATCGTTTTTTACTCTAATTTCCAGGTCTAAAAAATGTATAGCAGAAGTGCTGGCCTCATGTTGGAGAATAATGCCTTGATCGTTGGTGTTATGCTCACCAAAAAAAAGGTCTAAAGAGGCGCGATCCCCCTCCCATAGGAGGAGGACGTCATCAATGTATTGTCCCCAGAAGACCAACTCAGTCCTCTGTTGACCATAGATGACATCCTCCTCCCACTTCGCCAAAAAAAGATTAGCCATACTAGGCACAAACTTGGCACCCATCGCCACTCCCTGACCTTGCAGATAGTAAGCCAGGTTGCGTGCTCGGATAAGGGTCTGGTATGGATTTTTGGGGGGACCCCACGCCGTTTTGTTTTTTTTTTTTTGGCGCCGGGTTCCCCTTAAAATCCATACCAGACCTGAAGGGTCTGGTACGGAATTTAGGGGGAACCCCACGTCAATTTTTTTAAAAATTTTGGCTGGGGTTCCCCTTAATATCCATACCAGACCTGAAGGGCCTTGTATGGTATTTAGGGGGACTCCCACATCATTTTTTTTTTAAATTTTGGTTCGGGGTTGCCCTGTGGGGAATTCCCATGCTGTTTTTATCAATGAACTTCTATGTGTATTGTCGGCAATGCAATAGCCGCAGTAGTTTTAAATGTGTTTTTTCCTTCAAAATGTCATTTTGCTGTCAGACTGTTCTAAACACGGGAAACATGCGCCCCTTTACAGGCATACTATAGACACCCCCCAGGTATGAAATTTAAAGGGATATTACACTTTTATTGTTTGACTTTAAGCATTATTAAAATCACTGCTCCTGAAAAAACGGCCGTTTTTAAAACTTTTTTTTGCATTGATTCATGTCCCCTGGGGGAGGACCCGGGTCCCCAAACACTTTTATTGACAATAACTTGCATATTAGCCTTTAAAATTAGCACTTTTGATTATTCATGTTCGTGTCCCATAGACTTTAACGGCGTTCGCGTGTTCGAACAAATTTTTTTCCTGTTCGCATGTTCTGGTGCGAACCGAACAGGGGGGTGTTCGGCTCATCCCTAGTGTAGAGGAACAAATTTAAGGCCATGGTTTAATACCACCTTCTCCTCATGAGAAAGGGAGGCTGTGCTTAAATTGAATAGCCCAGTGTCTGTTAAACCCGCCTTCTTTTTAGACCTTATCCTCCTCCCCCCACTGGTCCCTCGTTTGGCTCTGTTTCTTTTAAAATTTTCTCCCTCCATGGGAAAAAAATTATAATTATTTGATTGATGGTTGGTAGATTGCGTAGGTATATGATTGTAATCTCCCCAATATCCATCCCCACCATTGTCCCTCTCATAAGTATTGGGGCCCTGGGGAAAAATGTCCACAGTGGCTCCAGGAATTATTATTCAGGCCATGTGGGGGTCCTTGTTGGGGATGTTGTATAATATACCTGTCATTACCTCCATAATGTTCCTCCTCTCTGAAGAGAGGTGCAAATCTATTATGAGTATTGACGGGCTCATGGTATACAGGATGTCCACCTCCTCTATTACCTCTTTTGGGGCCTCCCCTACCTCGAAATTTGTCCATACAGGGGTCTAGGAGAATCCATATTTCTACCATGGTATGTGGTGGGCTGTGAAGGGCTTGGAGTTCCCTGTGGTAGGCACCCCACATTAGCATTGGTATTGGCTTTCTCAATACATTGCCATCTAAAAACTTTATTGTTCTTAAAATCTTCCATATCACGGACGTATTTCTTTTTCTTGAGCTTCAATTCTAAATGTTATGCATCAGAAAATGAAAAAGACAGCAAACCAACAGTATGCAAAACCTGTACATGTGCTAGATGACAAACTAATTAACTGTATTTTTGTTTGTATACTTGGGTAGTGTTTTTGTTATCAGAGTATACATTTGTTTGATCATTTCTGATCGTTTTTGGACAAAACCAATTTGATCAGAAGCCAGTAAACCTATCAGCTTGTTTTTGAGTTGGGATAGAAATGTAGAACACTTAGAGGAAGGAAGTCTACACAAACATGACAAAATAACAAAAAACATTTAATTACATTTCAGCAAAGCATGATTATACAGTATATATTCAGAAATGCTTTGTTTTTGTTTTTTTCTAATCTTTTAATAGCATTTTAGGAATAATTTGATGGTTGTCATGGTATTTGCTGATGGAAAAGGAATCAACAATTAGTTGTGATAATGTACTTTTTGAGGATTATTTTATAGTTGCTATAGTAACTGGATTGTGTTGTGACCAATTTTTAAAACAGTAAGCATTCTAATATAACTGTATGGCAAATTTTGAAAATTAATCCAGTGAAGTGTTGGGTGCGCAGCTAGCCTCATGTAAGCACATTTTTCAAATATAAATAGAACATATTTTGATATTCAAGACACAGTTCATTAAAATATAAAACATTTCCTTATATTATTTAATGTGGTTGTTGACCCACTTATTGTTACTACAATCCCCTCTGTTATAATAAATTCTGTGCCCCACTGTATGTGTTTTCTAAAAAATCAGCCGATAAACACCTTATGTTATAGCGCCGATCGGCAGTCACGTGGCCGGTCATCTCTCTCCACTCCAGGTCTGACAGCAAAGCGAACGGAGCCAAGAAACCTCTGCTGACCTCAGCCGGGAGGAGGAGAGAGACAACCGGTCACGTGAACACTGAGCAGTGCAATAAAATAATGTATTTATTGGCGGATTTTTTTTAAAACACATACAGTGGCACACAGTATTTATTGTAACAGAGCAGATTGTAGTAACAATAATAAGTTTTGATACCAGCAGGAAGGGGAGTGTGGGCACTGGTACGAGCTGATAGGCAGAGAGGGGAGGGGGAGGAGGACACAGGAGCACAGAGAAGAGAGCAGGGCTACATTTGATGGAGGTACGTAAACTGACCACGGTGTCAGGGCTCAGCAGCCATGATAAACTGTGTTAAATTTACAGGTGGGAGGGTATAGCCAGTCAGGATCAACCAAGTATTTCAGGTGTTACAAGGAGCCAAACACAGCACAAGCACTGTGTTGTATAACATGCTTTAAGGGAATAGGATCCAATTTTTTTTTTAGCTTAACAAACACTTTTAACATTATATTTTTATTTTTGAACAATAGTGAGGCTTACCAGAAGTTGGTATATTTTAACCAGTACTGGACTTTGCTCATATGACGTTCATCCATCATTCAATGATAAACTTCACTGAAGTACATAGAGAATATGCCTTATACTTGCCCTCTGCTGCTGCTACCACTCCCTCTGCCAGTCTTGTCAGCTAATCACAGCTGTTAATATGGCAGGCAGGGCTTGCTCTACAAATCAGCAATTGAGAAATTCAAAGTGAAAACATTATTATTACAATGTATTTACTCCTTTTCATTCATGTTCAGATCAAATGGGTAACCTCTGACCAGAGTATGATATGCTTTAAAACAACCTTCTAAGTAAAAAAAAAAAAGTTTTCTTGAATAAAATAAGTGTTATTTAATTCCTCTATAATTGTTAGCTAAACCTTAGGCCTCATTCACATTAAATACTTTCAGCCGGAATCCCAGGTGTTCTAATCAGCGGCTGCTGCTCAGCCTGTACAACTGAATGACAGGAGCCATGGCTCTCCGCCACTGTAAGCACGTATCCTCCAGTATCTGCACATCCAGCGGTTGCCTGTGACTATTGACAGATGTCTGCCCCTGTATGCAGAAAGATGTTATTGTGGAAATAAATGAGATAAGGTTCATAATAAGATTTGTACTTTGTATCTTCAGTAATGACAAGAGAACCTTGTATAGGCCCTTTCCCAAAATAGAAGTTATAAGTTAATTTTTGCAAATTTAGACATTGGCTAATTAGTAGCCCACATGGGTGAATTGTAAAAATTGCTTCTGTCCAGAATGGGAAAACAAGTGTTAATAGTGTACCATTACAGATATTATGGTTGTGTGTAGTATTACAGAGATTTTTTTAAAGTGGTTGTGCAGATCATGTTAAAAATCTTTCTTCATCTGTTAACAGAACATAGGGAAGGGCAAGAGACTACAGTTATACTGTGTGAGAGCTGATTGGAGGAAAGGCACCCCCCCCCCTCCACACAGCAGAAGAACAGTTTTGTAAATAGACCAGTTCTGTTTTCAGCTCCCCCCGCCCTGCCTCCTGACACAAATGTATCTCATGTGTGGGAAAACTTCTCAGAAGTGACTCAGAACGAAGCACCAGAGAGAAACCACACTTAGAGCTATGGAGAGAGATAAGTAAACACTACAGATATATGTGCTTTGCTCAAATTCCATTACACAGGTTTACAGCCACTTTAAAGCTTACATTCAGGCAGATATAAAATATTACTATTTGATCCAGTCATTCATGCTTGAAAAACAAGTAAATGAATTTTAAATATCCCATAGCTAGTATAAGTATATGAACCTGTCTTTATTTTGAATCCTTATAATGTCTTTACAGCAGAAATTGGAGAGGGTGCCAGTAATGTGGGCTTTTCAGGTTCCACTGCGTAAAAGTAATGTCAGTCTGAGGCTTGAAGCCAATAGTAGAACTGGGTGTCTTCAATTACAATGAGCAAAACATTCTTAATTCTCTCTGTTTTCACTAAATTTAGCCCTGCAATTTTCTTTGCAGGCACAGATATTTCTTGGCGGTGAAGTGAAGAGGTGCATTGGTCCTGTTTATTTTTATAACTGGAGAGTCCCTGCTTCATACTAGAGTGCGGATTCACTAATCCAGTGAGTAAACCAATGCAATTTTTAAGATGACATGATGCATAGCTTTATGTGTGCAACACATCGTCATTTAGGTAATTAGCTATGTTTGAACCTATATTAATTAACTCTCGTAAAGCCTCTTTTTTTTTTAATAAAAGTAACAAACATGCCTATACTTACCTGCTCTGTACAATCGTTTTGCACAGAGCAGCCCCAGCCTCTTCTTCTGGGCCCCCCCCACAGGCACTCCAGGCCCCTCCTCTTTAATGGGTGCCCCCACAAAAAGCCATTTTTCCTAAGGGCACCCCATGCGGACTTGCTCCTGAGTATGGCTGCTGAGTCCATTGACACAGACAAGGGGACTCTGCCCCACCTCCAATTTCTGTGTAACTGGATTTGATTGGCAGCAGCAGGAGCCAATGGCAACTGCTGCTATCAATCTTTTCAATGAGGAGAGAGACAGCGGCTGGAGCCACTACACTTGTGCACTTTGCTGGGTCGGTTTGAGCTCAGGTATTGAAAAGGGGGGTGCTTAAAAGCATTCAATACGTCCCATGTGAAAAAACATGCTCAATGGTGGAAGTCCATACATAATAATAATCTTAAAGAGGAGTTCCACCCAGGGGGGCCATAAAAAAAAAAAAATTAAAAGTCAGCAGCTACAAATACTGCAGCTGCTGACTTTTAATTGGACACTTACCTGTCCCTGGGTCCAGCGATGCGGGGGATCGAAGCCCCGCTCATCCCCCCCCTCCGCTCGTCGGCGCCGGCATTTCAACTGTGGGCGCCGGGCTGTGGCTTCACAGCCTGGCACCCACTGCGCATGCGCGAGCGGCGCCGCGCGCCGTGATTGGCCGCTCAATCACCTGGGACCTGTAATGGGTCCCAGATGATTGACAGGAGGGAGGGAGAAGAGCCGAGCCCTTCCTGTGCCAGGGGTAAGTGATGTCACCAGCCCAGGCAGAGGAAGGGGCAGACTACGAGGGACCACCTAGCAACAGGCATTTAGAGGTAAGTAAAAAAAAAAAAAAATATCCAAATGTTTTTTTGTTTTTTTTTTTAGAATTTTTTAGATAGGTTTGTTTTTTTGGGTGGAACCCCACTTTAATAAGAATTCCATATAGTAATGAACTAAAACAAGTCCTTGTAAAAAGTGCTCCAAACTGGATAATAGATGTCACCACTCTCGTGCTCCCCCCTTTGTGGTTATCCTCACCTCAGGGCGTGTGACCACACAATTAATTTTGGTCTATACACGCAGTTGAACCACCCCTGGGCTCTGTGTTAATGAGGCTGTTCAGATGTCCTGGATCTTTTAGAGCTATATTCTGTGGTCTTCTTGCACTGTGGACTTTGCCACTTGTCCTGTCATAGAACGTGGCATGTCCTGTACCTCCTCCATGAGCAGTCTTCAGCGTGAGCGATTGATAGCGGTTTCCTTACAGACTCAAGAAGAAGAAAAATTTGCCCTGCAAGCATAGGGACAATCAACAGGATCCAGGACATCTGAACAGCCTCATTAACACAGAGCCCAGGGGTGGTTAAACTGCGTGGACTTGTTTTAATTCAATCCTATCTGGAATTCCTATTAAGATTATTATTATGTATGGATTTAGTATGCACAGTAAGGGTCATACTGAATGGTTTTAAGCACATCAGCACTTTATAGCATTTACGCTACATAAGTAATATTTCTATAATGGTTATTGGAATAGTTACGAATTGTATGTCAGCACTTAAGCATTTTTATAAAAATATCACTTTTAAGATTCAATATTTGAGTGGACAGTCAGGATATTTGGTTTTAATAGCACTTGCATTTAGCGCGGCACTCTATATTTACTTTTTTTTAGCACATTATGGCACTCTGAACGGTGTCAGCAGCTGATCATTATATATGTGAGTGTACACACACACATATTTATATATTATTGTTTCAGGCGCAATACTGTGATTGGTTCTGATAGCTCGCAAGATTCTTTATTTATTAAGGGAAACGGGGGAGGGGGAGTTTGTGAAAAGCTGCAGCACAGAAGGTTTTTTACCTTAATGCATAAAATGCATTAAGGTGAAAAACCTTGAGGCTTTACAACCACTTTAATTCCTAATTGAACAGTCATGCAAGTCCAAATATAGATAATTCTTGCACTAATAATATGGAGTAACCATTAGGTTGTGCATTTAAAGTGGTTCTAAAGGCTCAAGGGTTTTTACCTTCATGCATTCTATGCATGACGGTAAAAAGCCTTCTCTATGCAGCACTTCTCCAGCCCCCCTAATACTTGAGCCCCATCTAAATCCAGTGATGTACACGAGAGCCTCGGCTCTCCAGGGACTTTGTCTCCCGCTGCTGTCAATTACAGTCAGTGAGCCAATGAGGAGAAAGAGGGGTTAGGGCCGAGCCATGCTCTGTGTGTGATTGAACACACAGGGCCGTGGCTCAGGAACAAGCCAGTTTGGGTACCCCCATTGCAAGCTGCTTGCTCTGAGGGCACTTGGCAGGAGGGAGGGGCCAAGAGCACCAGCGAGGAAATCGAAAAGAGGAGGATCAGGCTGCTCTGTGCAAAACCACTGCACAGAGCAGGTGAGTATGATATGTTGGTTTAAAAAAGAAAAAAAGAGCGCCCTTAATATCACTTTAACAGTCCATCTAGGTAAATTTTCTCAGAGCCAAGAAAGGGACGGGAAGACTCCCAAAATAATGATATCAATCAACATTTAACTAAACACAAAGAAAGTCCCAAATACCCTTTATTCAGTTCAGCTATGAGCAAACCATGTGGATGGGCATTTGCACTAGAACTCTGGTACAAACTGACTCCAAGTGTGCAATTATGTCTTAATGGCAATTTGGCATAATCTGTACCAATAAATGATTCAAATATAAAAAATTATTGCATTGATGAGGTTATAAAATGTATTGAGTTTCAGCGAACAAGCACTCACTAAATGATTCTTTCCAATGATTGCAAAAAACAGAATTTATTGTACAGTAGACGTCATTTAACAAAAACAAATATTTAGAAGCCTTCTGCTCTTCTCTATTGCAGGCTTTCATACTTTCATATATCCTCAGGTTTGTGCAGCAGCTGACAGATCTACAGATCTCAGAGGCTTTAAATTTTAGTGTTGTGGAGTTCATCTGTCGGTTTCAATTATCATGAGGTAGACTGCGTACGAGCACACATGCCTCCGCTAAGATCTCTGCTGTTTTACCAAAGACAATTAGGCCAAACAGATACAGGAGTAAGTGTGCAATGGGGCTAATCTATAGGGTAGCCTACAGCAACCAATCAGACACTTTGTTTTGGCTGCACTAGTGACAGCCGGAATAGAATTGTTAAGGGCAACGCCTTCTAAGAATTAAATCTTTCTTCTAGGTATTACTAGCTATTTTGCAAAAGAGAAAACAAAAATATAAATACATAAAAATGATATTGTGTTCAAGCTAGATGTACTGAAATAGTAAATAGTTCAATCACAAACAATTCAGTGCATTTTTTTTTTCAGGATATTTTTACCAATTCTACCCGCCATGATTGTCAGTTATCCAAATATAAGTTTTCATATTTCACTATATACTTGTCACTTGAGATAAGCAACCCTCTGAAAATTCAATCCATTTTGGCCAAACTTTTTAAATTTTATTTAAATCCACAAGGCATATACAACATAATTTTGTTAGTTGAAACAGTAAACTGACAATAAAAATAACAGCTTACAACATATCAGAGAGGCAGTCAATACTGATATGGAGGTAATCATTTAATAATAATGAGAAGACATTGCTATGTTAAGTAAAGGAAGGCAATGAAAGTTCCTCTTCAGGTGGCCGAAAAAATGACACAAGTCTCTGATAGTCGGAAAGTAAACATCAAACCAGGCCCAAGAAAAGTGTGTAATACAGAGCAGCAAATGATGCAAAACTATGCAGAAGGATTTGAGTCTTTCTTTCCTCTTTTGCTTTTGGTCCAGTAACTTTTTAAAAGCTTCCAGTCCTACAAAATTCAGAAGTCCAATTTGATGTGAGTATACACCATCCTCCAAAAAGTCTATACTACAGAGCTTTGAAATGATGGGTTTCAAAAAGCCTGAGCCACAAAAATTCTAAGGCAGAACCAGCCACTGAAGCGGCCTTTGGTCTCTTTCTCCTAGATGCCCTTAGAAATCTGATCCATTAAAAAGTAGACTAAAATTTGGAACTGGGATTTTGCATTTGAATCCGTAAAAGTTGACAGCATCCAAAATATAGGATCAAGTCTGTTAGTGACCCTCATTTCATCATGGCTCCCAAGCAACTGTAATCTCATAGTGTTCACTCTTTGTGAGAGAAGTGGTGAGTCTGAAGATGGCTCAGGCGGGCCATTAAAGCGGGTGTCAGCGGGGGGATCTCGCCCCCCTCCCTCCCTCTGCAGTGCTCGGAGTGGTGGAAGACCGCTCAGGCAGGCTATGGAAGAAGGTGTTTGCACTGTTGCATTGCAGAAATGCACACCTTTGCATTATGTGATTTTGTGATAGAGAGTATTCTGTCATTTTGCAAATACTGGGAAGATAGCACATTGCATGGCAAGCCCTACCCCCCAAAAATAAGCCCTAGTGTGTTTGTGGCTGACAAAATTAAACAAAGACTCAGGCTTATTTTCGGGGAAACATGGCAGCTTTATATAGATTCATATACCCTGTTTCCCTGAAAATAGGACCTAGCGTGATTGTCGGTGATGGCTGCAATATAAGCCCTACCCCCCAAATAAGCCCTAGTTAAAGTCCTTGTAGGTCTTATTTTCAGGGTAGGGCTTATTTTTGGGGAAACAGGGTAGGGCTTATTTGGGGGTAGGGCTAATATTTTTGCCATCACCGACAATCACGCTAGGTCTTACTTACGGGGAAACAGGGTAGCGCCAACAGTTTACGCAGCGATTTACAATATAAAAGGGAGTCAATACAGTTACAGTACAATAAAATAGAAGCGGGTTAAGAGGGCCCTGCTCAGAAGAGCCTACAATCTAATAGGGTGGAGCAGGTGGTACAAAAGGTACCTGTGGGGAATAAGCTGTGGGGAATAAGCTGATGGAAGTGGTAAAAGATTAGTTGGAGGCGTGATAGGCTTCCCTGAAGAGAAAGGTTTTCCAGGATCACCTGAAGGCAGCAGGAGTAGGAGATAGCCAGCCATACTGAGGGACTTTAAGAGGATGGAAGGGGCTCTGGAGAAGTCCTGGAGACGAGGAGGAGGAGACAAGGGAGTTTATATCATGTTATTAGTGCTCTGGCTTCGTCCTAATTTTGCTTGGGGGGTGTAAAGCATTCTCTTCGTCCATCCAGGTTTGGACAGAAACTCGTGGTCCCCTGTCAAGATCCACCTCCACTAAAATCTAAGCATCAGAAGCAACCAGTTCTTCTTTTGAGATATAAAAAGGACATTACACCCAAAATTAGCATTTCAATGTTAACAGGATTTGTGTAGTTTAATTATTTAAATAGATGGAAGAAAGGAGACCCACATACAAAAATCTAGTGGCTGGTATGCACAGGTACCCAGCTATTTCTGAAATATACATTTTTAGAGAACCCCTTAAAACCCCTTCTACATTACCCCCCCCCCCCTTATATAAAGATATTAGACCTTTTGTAATGTATAAACCTTCACCTTGTATTTACTAAGTGTTACAACTTGCTATAATTTAGGATCAAAGCATTTACAAAAAAGAATTTGTCTTTATCTGTTTCCTCAAAACCCATTACTAACCTTCTTAAATGCAAATGCAGAATATTTATGCTTTGTTTTCAATTGTTACAGTAAATGTGCATACATAATTTAATGTATTAATTAGTGGTTAAATGTATGTAAGCTGTCTTTTTTTTTTCTTTGTGAAATGAACTGTTTAGCGGCTTTGCATGCGCGTACATAATTATAAATAGCATTATATTTTGGTCTAGATGAATAGTGATTATGCAAATGTTATACATATTTGAGGGACTGTAATTGGAGGGTTAAGTGATTATTTAGTGTTAAATTACTGTTTTCATAGTATTTTGATTTTTAATATGCAAGGGGATTTTCTTTTTAATTTTTGTTAGCCAGCTATTCTTCCCTTCACTGTCCCATGCAAGGGTGGACAATACTGTCTGTGGACAATACTGTCTGTCCTGGTGCATAGGGGCCCCCTACCTATGGTCTGAATGTAGGGCGACATTGGCCGGTTTAATAGAAACCATCCGACATTCAACCTGTATGTACTGCAGCCGGTCTGACATAAACCGGCTGTTCGGCCAGTTTCTGTCAAAGGGGCATGACTGATCAGCGCTCTCAGCCAATAGCTGAGCACGCTGACTGGAGTGTTCTGGCAGAGGGCTGTTCCCCTGTCAGAATACAATAGAACAGCAGTAGAGATTACTGAACTAACATTGGATTGTTAGTACAGTGGCTCTAAACTGAGCTGTCTGTTTTTTTCGTTCAGACCGCTGTATTAAATGAAAAAAAAAACTAGCAGTGTGTACTAGGCTTAGGAGGCATGGAAAAGGAATGGCATCAAGGAGTTTCGGGAGAATGTAAGAAGTAGAAGTTGAAATTCAGCCTTGCCTTCAGTCTTATACAGTTGTACAGGCTCCTCCCCTGTACTGAATTTGCTATTTCTGATTTCAGTGCACACTGTGAGCTTCATGTGCATTAAAAGTTGCAGCAAGAATGATAGAGCCTGCCTTATTTCTTAGCAGGAGGACAGCCACCATCATCTAGTTCTTTGTTCTCCAGCTTTAATGTTCCTGGCCAACTCCTTTTATTCACTGGATTTCAGTTATTGGGTATTACTTAGGGCCGTCTGCACACAAATTCAATGTACCCAGGAACACCCACTCTTCCAGGCTGACATCCACCCATCTAGACATTTTGAAATTTGCAAAGTTCCAGCCCACTTCTTGCATCTAAGGACTCTTGTGAGGAGTAACAATGCACATTTTCAGGAAGCTATATAGAGGACCCCGCCAGCCTATCCCACCAGCCATGGTCTACCTATATTTTTGCATCCTATAGAGGAAGTATGTGATGCAAATGGAAAGGTTTTATTTTAAAATTAATTAGCATGTTAATGAGGGAGGAAAAGAGGAACCAAGGAAAGCAAACTATAGACCGATTTAGCTTTAGCTCTATTGTAGCTAGAGTTACACGTTATTTGATGAAATTGAAAAGGTTTCTATAGTTTTTATATAGAATGTCTGAACCCCTTCAGATCCGTGCTATAGCCGAATGACGGGAGGCCATCAATAGAGGTCCTCTCCTTTGCACGCTCCCCGCGCGCTCCCTGGAGGGTGCGTGCAGTGTGCGCTGTAATCACAGATCGGATTAGGGGGTTGATCCCAGCCCCTTACCACGTGATCAGCTGTCAGCTAATGACAGCTGATCACATGATGTAAACAGAAGATCGGTAATTGTTTTGTTTTTTTTCTTCTCACGCTGACAGTGTGAGAAAAAAAAGCCGATCACCGGCTTCTGTTGAAGGGACATCGGTCCCGAAGAGGAAGAGGTGAAGCCGCCTCATCTGTGCCCACCAGTACCACCTGCCAGTGCCCACAGTGCCATGAATCCGTGCCCACAGTGCCACAAATCAGTGCCCACCAATGCATAAAAGTGCCAGCAATCAGTGCCACCTATCAATGCCCACAAGTGCTGCCTATCAATGCCCACCAGTGGTACCAATCAGTGCCTCATCGGTGCCACCTAGCAGTGCTGCTTGTCAGTGTAACCTACCAGTGCCAATCAGTGCCCATCACCGCCACCCATCAGTGGCCATCACTGCCAACCATCAGTGCCACCTATTAGTGCCCTTCAGTGCCACATATCAATGCCCTTCAGTGCCGCCCATCAGTGCCACCCATTAGTGCCCACCAATGCCACCTATCAGTGCCCACCAATGCCACCTATTGGTGCCCACCAGTGCCACCTTATCAGTGCCCACCAGTGCCGCCTTATCAGTGCCTATCAGTGCAGCCTATCAGTGCCTATCAGTGTAGCCTCATCAGCGTACATCAATGAAGGAAAAAAATTACTTGTTTGCAAAATTTATTAACAAAATATAAAATGGTTTTGTTTTGTTTTTTCAAAGTTTGGCCTTTTTTAATTTTTTTAACAAAAAATAAAAAACCCAGAAGCTATCAAATACCACCAAAAAAGCTCTATTTGTGGGGAAAAAATTATAAAAATTTAATTTGGGTACAGTGTTGTATGACCACGCAATTGTCATTCTAAGGTGACCGCGCTAAAAGCTGGGGTTTAGGTGCCCAGTAAGCAAGTGGTTAAAGTCCTCTCCTAAAAATCCTGGTAAAAAAACAAAAACTAACACAGACTCCATATGCAGATGAGACTTGCACTGCCTTAGCTTGTGCAACTCTGGATTTTCTTTTCTTTAACCGCATTGGAGCTTGACAACCCCAACTGTAGTGTGTATCATAGTGATGCTTCGACTACTGAAACTTCCTCCTCGTTGGCCTACGTTTACGCAGACAGTTTCCCCTTTCATTCTATCATTAGTGCTGTTTCCAGACTCATTCACCTTACCAAATATTCAGTATCCATTACCTCTCTCTGCCAATCCCTCCACTGTCTTCCTTTTTCCAAATTAATAATATTCAGAATTCTAATGGCGCATACACACAAGCAGACTTACGAACGGGCTAAACTCCATCGGAAATGTTCTATATGTTCTAATGTTCTATATCTGAGTCCATCGCAAATGCAGACAGAAAAAGTCCGATGGGGCATATACACGGTCGGAATGTCCGACTAAAAGCTCCCATCGGACTTTTTCTGTCAAAGTCCAGCCGTGTGTACGCGGCATAAAGGTAACTTTCAGTCATCTACAACTCCATAGCCACAAAATATTACCAAAATCATTATCTTTGTTTTACACAAGACCTCCTGCTCTCTAGCTCCCTTATCACCTCCTCTCAAGCTTGGCTTCAAGACTTCTCCAGAGCCCTTGACTATCTCCTGCTCTTCCCAATTTTAGGTGACCCCTAAAAACTCATCTCTTCAGGGAAGCCTATTTTGCCTCTACCTAAAAACTTTTACTTTCTCTACCAACCCTTACCCTAACAGCTATTTCCTTTTGTATCACTTGCTGTGCAAACTGTTGGCTCTATATTAATTCTGTACCTGTATAATAATAATAATAATAATAATACATGGGAGACCTATTCTACTGTTTAGTAGGTAGGCAAATCATCCATTCACCTCTGGGGATCAGGTTTAAAATTACACACCTTTTAAATTTTTACATGCTTTTTATATAACACTACAACAACCCTTTAAATAGTGCACTTTTGTTACATAATCTCTGTAATCAAGCTGCAGTTGGCACATGCTTCTGGTTTACCGTATTGTCCTTGGGTCAGTTCGAACACTAATTAGAATTTGGTTCACCTATGCATTACAAGCTCCATACTGCGTACATTGTAGAAGTATACTATATATGTGAAGTTGATAATGCTGCTGGCTATTATTTGCTGCATTATTCTGATACTTGCTGTGTCACTGATTGCTCCTGAATTCTGTGAATAATAATGAACAACCGAAAAGCCAGTCCATTCAACAGAAGACAAATGTGACTTAAAGGAATAATGGTTAATTTTTGGTAGGTGCATCTATGGGATATGTGTGGCATATTTATATTTACTATAGGCAAGTAGGACTGTAGGCAAGACACACTTGTCTTTGTACTTATCACCTGGATGCGGCCACACACGCTTGACACCATCGGAACCAAGTACATTTATCTTGGTCATCAGACCACAGGACATGGTTCCAGTAATCCATGTCCTTAGTCTGCTTGTCTTCAGCAAGCTGTTTGTGGGTTTTTTGTGCATCATCTTTAGAAGAGGCTTCCTTCTGGGATGACAGCCATGCAGACCAATTTGATGCAGTGTGCGGCGTATGGTCTGAGCACTGACAGGCTGACCCCCCACTTCTTCAACCTCTGCAGCAAGGCTGGCAGCACGCATATGTCTATTGCCCAAAGACAACCTCTGGATATGACGCTGAGCATGTGCACTCAACTTCTTTGGTCAACCATGGTGAGACCTGTTCTGAGTGGAACCTGCCCCTTAAACCACTGTATGGTCTTGGCCACCGTGCTGCAGCTCAGTTTCAGGGTCTTGGCAATCTTCTTATAGCCTAGGCCGTCTTTATGTAGAACAACAATTCTTTTTTTCAAATCCTCAGAGAGTTCTTCGCCATGAGGTGCCATGTTAAACTTCCAGTGACCAGTATGAGAGAGTAAGAGCGATAGCACCAAATTTAACACACCTGCTCCCCATTCACATTTAAGACCTTGTAACACTAACAAGTCACATGACACCGGGGAGGGAAAATGGCTAATTGGGCCCAATTTGGACATTTTCATTTAGGGGTGTACTCACTTTTGTTACCAGCGGTTTAAACATTAATGGCCGTGTGTTGAGTTATTTTGAGGGGACAGCAAATTTACACTGTTATACAAGCTGTACACTCACTACTTTACATTGTAGCAAAGTGTTTTTTCTTCAGTGTTGTCACATGAAAAGATATCAAATATTTACACAAATGTGAGGGGTGATCTATCTATCTCTTAGATGGGTGGTAAAACATACAGCACTGGTAAAGGTGGCATATCTATCTATCTATCTATCTATCTATCTATCTATCTATCTATCTATCTATCTATCTATCTATCTATCTATCTATCTATCTATCTATCTATCTATCTATCTAGTGTGTGTTGTACAGGAGGTTTTTCAGGAATTATCTGCTTTCCCTTATATCAGTGATATGCACCATGTAGTTAAATTACTTTCGCTGGTTCACTGTCCATGGTGCTGTCTCCATCTAGCATAATGGATATTTAAATAAATTGCAATTGAGGTTACAAAAGCATAATGCATGTTCTAAAAGTCAAAGGGAAAGGGGTCTGTGGCTCTACATCATCTTGATAAAAATAGATATATTCATTAATTCATTTATTTCTGTGTCCTTTGCTTGACATCAACCTCTACTGTTTCCTCTACACAATTATCATTTCAGACATATAATCAGACTGATGCATAGAAAAAAGGGTTTAAAGATAAATACATATATATATTAAAATGAACTGACTGGCTTTAACATTGTTTTAGATGTTAAAGCAGCTGTTCCAAATTTTGCCCAGTTGTATGCTATAATCATGACAAGCTTTCCCATATGCATCCAGATGTTTACAGTATAGAGTAAAATCACATATCCTGTCAGCCTAGGACTCCAGCTTGCATTTACCCCCGCTATGCTAACTTTCCTCTCAGAAATGTTAATTATTTTGGATATTGTACTCTTTAAAATGGCTATCTATAGACACATATTTTGCAGATTCAGTCACTGTGTTTCTCTGGTGCATGATAGCTGTCATTAAAGTAAACACATTCTGCTTATTCTAGTAACACATTTCATTTTTTGACAGCCTTTGCTTCACAACAGGATGTTGAAGTGATGCTGGGGACATGGAACATTCCTGTTGAATTCTGAGGGGCTTCCTATGTTTGATATACCTTCCAGGTATATCAAACATGGGAAGGGTTGTAGGGTGGCTTGAGGTCCTGCATTTGGGGACAATTGACTTCACATATATGTTCCTCCACATTTCCTGAAGAAGCTCCATATGTAATGTGTGAAACGTGTTGAATCTCTTCCCTACCTGGTTGGATGATTCAGCCATCCTGAAACAGAAAAAAGGGTCACTTCTGAATACATACGTAATTGTAAGTAGCTGACCAGTGGGGTATGAGAGGTCAGGTATTCATGTGGAAGGAAAAATGTCCAGGATTTAATCCTGAAAAAACACATGCAATGTTTTAGGATTTTTTAATGGTCTTTTCTGCATACAGTATGAAACAAAAAGATGGTCAATACCATTTTAAAGAAAAAAATGATGTGTGCCTCTAATTGAAAGGGAAACTGAAAAGTCCCAGCACTCAGAGTTGTTGTAAAAGGGATGTGGTGCAAGCATGATGGTCAGTCCATGGCTAATAGCTATGTAATGTAAAGACAAGTTTACGGGCTCTCATCATGCTATCCTTATGTTATCCCAATTCCTTTCCCAGTTGCATTCTTGGGAAAACCAGCCCATATTTTTGGTGTGCCATTGTTTCATTTGAGGCCCCTATTTTTTCAACACGAATAAAAATAATAAAATAAAAGATTTAAAGAATATTAGAAAGTTATGCATCTTTTGCCAATGCCTTTTTTTTTTTGCTAATATCTTGAAACCTGCCCTGGGACCCATAACTGGGGTCCTACACCTGATAAACAGTCGCAAATCTTTCTTGGACTGATTAGTGTTATAGTGACAGATCTGATGTGGACTGAGATCATCACCTGCCTTGTCATTGGTACCAGTTACTAAGACAGGATATACTGTTAGAGCCCATTCACACAGGGGCAACACGACTTGCGGGACGCCTCAGCGAGGCGACCTGCAAACGACTTCTGCGGTGACTTGCAAAACGACTTCTGTATAGAAGTCTATGCAAGTGGCCCCAAGTCGCCCCAAAGTCGTACAGGAACCTTTTTCTAACGGTTTCATTGTACAGAACGGGAGGCGACTTGTCAGGCGACAAGTCGTCCCTGTGTGAATGGGCTCTTTTTATTCTGGTCATACTGGGACCCAGTCTTCTGCGGTGTGTATCCTAGTTTGCCTTTTGAATATGATGAAGTGTTTAATAATTGCAATACATTTCACATTATAATACAGTGGCCTTAGGAATTTTGGGGCAGTCATGTAAAGGAGAGGACTGACTCGCAGTCCTCTCAGTATTAGTAGAGATGTATTTGGGGCCCAGAATTTTGGAGGTTCTAAATGACATTCTGATGGGAAAAGAACCTCCATTCCTGACTACGGGCACCCCAGTCCCTTCGAGGTTAGACAGCCTCCAGGAAGCAGCACATAAAATAGGAATTAGGAGGTATTAGGTGTAGTGGTATGTGTAGGAGTGGAGAGGAGACCTGGCTCTGTGTTGCATGTGTGCTACAAAACATCTGAAGTTGGACACGGCTAACCCTGGGGTAAAACCTTCCTGGACTTTTGCTTATTTTATAGTTTGATGATTATAGTTTGCTGAAGATAAGCAGACTTTTTTGTGTTGCATTTTCTGAAGTTTGTTTTGCTGCTGAAAGCTCCTTTGTGTTTGTGTAAAGAAAAGAAAAAACTTTTTATGTTTAAGATAACAGGCTTGTTGCACGTGGTCCTGAAGTGCTACATCCCCTGAATATTACAATACATTTTTACTTATTGATTTAAACATTTAGAATTCACTGCCCTGGTGAATCAATGTGAAAATTTATCAGACCAAATTCTTTGTAACAATTGCCTCATCTTTGAACCTAGCTCAGAAGCTTAGCTTAGAAAGACCAATAAGGGGGCTTTCAGATAAGTGAGCCCTCTCACTATAAAGGTCCCAGCAGCCATACTGACAATAAGCTTTATCTGTGATAGAGAAAGCATAGGGAGTACTGCTGACTGTATTGTGGAGACTAGTGGAGGGCTTGTAGCAACTGGTGGGTCTGTTAACCGCTTAAGGACCGCCCCACGTACATTTACTGCGGCAGGGCGGCACTTTAGCGCAAAATCACGTACCTGTACGTGATTATCGTCTTCGGCTCTTGGGAACACGGCGATCGTTCGTAGAGAGGCAGAACGGTGGTCTGCCAGAAAGGAACATGGAGTTCTCATGTTCCTGATCTCATGTTCCTTTAGTCAAAGCACCCCCCTACAGTTAGAAAGCACACATAGGGCACACATTTAACCCTTTGATTGCCCCCGATAGTAACCCTTTCCCTGCCAGTGTCATTTATACGGTGTCAGTTAATTTTTTATAGCACTGATCACTTTATTGGTGTCACTGGTCCCCAAAAAGTGTCACTTAGTGTCCAATTTTTTTGCCGCAATGTTGCAGTCCCATTAAAAATACCTGATCGCTGCCATTACTAGTAAAAAAAAATCTATCACATAGTTTGTAGACACGATAACTTTTGCGCAAACCAATCATTGTACGCTCATTGGGGGTTTTTTTACCAAAAATATGTAGCAATTATATTGTATACATATTGGCCTACATTTATGAAGAAATTAGATGTTTTACATTTTTTTATTGGAAATGTTTTATAGTAAAAATTAAAGAATTTTTTTTTTTTTTCAAAATTGTCTGTCTTTTTTTGTTTATAGTGCAAAAAAATAGAAAACCGTAGAGGTGATCAAATACCACCAAAAGAAAGCTCTATTTGTGGGAAAATAAATTTTATATGGGTACAGTGTTGCACAACCGCGCAATTGCCAGTTAAAATAACGCAGTGCCATATTGCAAAAAAAGGGCCTAGTCAGGAAGGGGGTAAAACCTTCCAGAGCTGATGTGCTTAAAGCAGACGTATACCATAACAAAATGTCATGTAAGAGGCAAAATACTGTATATCTTATCACTACAGTGCACTAAGGTAATACATTTTTTTTTTTCCACAGGACTTAAGCCTAGTACACACAGAAAAAACACATACAAAAAATACCACTTTTCGAAGCAATCGTATGACAATCTGATCGTTAGTACACAGCTTTCGTCTGAAATTATCCAAAGGGACAAACATGAAAATGTTTCTCATATGATACCAGAATGAATGTGCCTGGACAATGTGTGTCAGCACAGCAACCTACAGTTTCCTTTTGAAGTGCATGTGGCATGCTGATTTACAGGCAGGTGATTGTGGGAGAAAGGGGCGTATCGCGGCAATCGTTGTTGTGTTGTTTCAGTCTGGCACACCGCAACAACGATCTAAGTAAGGAGTCTCTGACGGAGACGCTTTACCACGTGATCAGCCGTGTCCAATCACAGCTGATCACAGTGTAAACAGGAAGAGCCATTGATCGGCTTTTCCTCACTCGCGTCTGTCAGACGCGAGTAGAGGAGAGCCGATCGGCTGCTCCTCTGACAGGGGGGTCAATCAGTCAGCAGGAAGAGCCATTGATCGGCTTTTCCTCACTCATGTCTGTCAGACGCGAGTAGAGGAGAGCCAATCAGCTGCTCCTCTGACAGGGGGGTCAATCAGCGCAGCCCCCCCAAGGATGCCCACACTGAACCACCAGGGACGCCACCAGGACCACCAGGGATATCACTACCAGGTATGCCACACTAGACCACCAGGGATGCCAATCAGTGCCCACAATGGATGCCAATTAATGCCCACAATGGGCATCACTGATTGGCAGGCATTATTGTTTGGCACTGATTGGCATCCATCATTACCATCTATTAGTGTACATCAGTGCCACCTATCAGTGCCCATCCATGCCCGTCCGTGCCACCTATCAGTGCCCATCTGTGCCGCCAATCAGTGCCCATCTGTGCCACTTATAAGTGCCCATCCGCCTTTCAGTGCCCATCAGTGCCACCTATGTGTACATATCAGTGCCACCTATCAGTGCCCATCAGTGCCGCATATTAGTGCCCATCAGTGCCACCTCATTGGTGCCCATCAGTGCCACCTATCAGTGCCCATCCATGCCCGTCCGTGCCACCTATCAGTGCCCATCTGTGCCGCCGATCAGTGCCCATCTGTGCCACTTATAAGTGCCCATCTGCCTTTCAGTGCCCATCAGTGCCACCTATGTGTACATATCAGTGCCACCTATCAGTGCCCATCAGTGCCGCATATTAGTGCCCATCAGTGCCACCTCATTGGTGCCCATCAGTGCCACCTTATCAGTGCCCGTCAGTGAAACCCCATCAGTGAAGGAGAAAACTTACTTATTTACAAAGTTTTGTAACAAACAAAAAAAACTTTTTTTTCCCCAAATTTCTTTTTTTATTTGTTTAGCAGAAAATAAAAATCTCAGAGGTGATCAAATACTACCCAAAGAAAGCTCTATTTGTGGTAACAAAATGAAAAAAAAATTTAGTTTGAGTACAGTGTAGCATGACCACGCAATTGTCATTCAAAGTGAGACAGTGCTGAAAGCTGAAAATTGGTCTGGGCAGGAAGGTGTATAAGTGCCCTGTATTGAAGTGGTTAACAAACAATGCTTGAGCTCATTGAATAGCAGTACTGGGGTACATGTTTTTTGTACCCTGCCTGTGTGAACTGATCTGTGCACCCAAAAATATTTTTAAGGACCAATATTTGTCCCCACTAATTGGCATTTATTTTTATTTGTTTACTTTATCATACATTTTAGCATAAAGTGATTAGAGAGCATCAGGCAGTTGCTGTTGACAGTCCATTTAGGAGCTGCCTTTTTTGCAACACCTCAGTGCATAGATTGGAAAAAATATGTTGCACCAATTGCATAAAAAGGGGGAGGGGAATTGTGGGACTTTAAATGAGGCGATGAATGTATAGGTTCATCTGCCTCCATCCCTAATACTGTATATAATAAAGCAAAGTGGGACTTTAATTGAAGCATAAATGCAAAGTAAATATGCAAGGACATGTCTGATAATTCTTGGTCTACATAGAAGATTGGGAGTAGAAAATGTAGCAATATAAAAATTTTCTTTCTCCCTCTTCCCCTCCTTGCCTCTGTGCTATTTTGGCTGACCCCCTTGTCTTCATTTGTCCTCCTATAGATATTTTAACTTTGGAACTCCTCCTGATGAGTGGATATAATTCCACGAAACGCGTAGAGCATCTACATGCTACCATTTGCAAGCATATGTCTGAATTCTCCCTGGATTTTGTATCCTATCTACAACGTTTTTATTTCTTAAACATTTTAAGATCTATGGTATTTTCTTAATATGTGTACCTCATGTCAATATGCCTATTACCCATAGACTATGTTGTAAATGTGTGTATATATATATGAAATACAAGTTATTTAAACATTAATGCTACTGTGTACCTCATGTCAATATATCCATTACCCATGGACTATGTTGTAACATATGTGTGTATATATGAAATACAATTTATTTACCTACTATTGTTATTTTTTATATTGCTACATTTTCTACTCCCAATCTTCTATGTAGACCAAGAATTATCAGACATGTCCTTGCATATTTACTTTGCAGTTATGCTTCAATTAAAGTCCCACTTTGCTTTATTATATATATGTTGCCCCAATTGCACCCAAAACTCCGCTCACCCTCACACCAGGTGCACAGCATCCCCCTGCCTTATCTCCATGTACCCAAATTTTCAAAAATATCGGAACTATAGCCCTTAGGCATGGTTTAGTAAAAATTGTCCAGCACCGGAACAGGTTTGCTTCACAAGAAATTCAAGTGTGTAATGTCAGAGAGAGTTAAAGTGATTGTAAACAATCACCTTGTAAAACAAGCCATTCAGTGTTAAATAGAAGTGAAAGGCAATAATCTTGCTTTTAGATATTAAAATAATTGTAAATACCTTTTTTGCCTTTTTTTAAATTATCACATTTCCTTTGTTCTCTGCTGCATGTGAGCTGGGGAAGGAGAGACATCAGTACACTGAGCCTCCAAGTGAAAGGCCTGTACAGGGGGTGTCAGGACAAGTCTGGTCATTGGAGGAGAGCACAGCTAGAGAACTGACCATGGTGTGTTCTTCTGCTTAATGTGGTCAGCTTTATTAGGAAAGCAGGGAGACTGGCAGGAGCACCAGAGATTTCACACAAAGGAAGCAATACAAATAGAACTGTGTACCTTTTCATACAAGTACCTGGGACAGCAGGCACATATCAGGAATATTAAATGTTGAGTTTACATATTCTTCAAGATAGAATTGGCCAGCAACAATGCAGTTTGGTGAGAAGAATGATGTAGGAAAAGGCCTAGAGACAAGGCAGATGTTATGGCAAAGCCGTATGTTACCACAGAAAATTCAGAAAAGATTGACCAGTAGCGTTTGGTAGCAGCAGGTGGTAGTTTAATGTATTGAGGAATAATAGTCCAACTTGTGATGTCACAAAAAAGACAATTGTGTTTTTTACAATAAAAATTCAGTGTAGTATATCAGATACACTTAAACAGAGGGAGGAAAACAGTACGCAAACAGCCAGAATGGGCCAAAGTCACTAGCCAATGTCTACCAAACACATACCTGAAATTTTCATTTAAGCGTCTTGGAAATAGACGTGTCCATGATGAAATTTTTTTTTTGTTTTTGATTCATTAATCTAGTTATTTTGTTTAGTTCAATTTGGTTAATTCGTTCAGTTAGTATTCGGAATTCGTATTCGGGATTTGTATTTGGAATTTTCGAATTTCCTTTGAATTTCAAAAGGTTCAAACCGATAAATTTTCAAATCGGTTGAAACGAAAATGTTATATTGTTTTCAATTTGAATGCAACAAATTGAACAAACAAAAGAAACATCTTCATCAAATGATTACAATGACTCTTTAAATCACCTTAGGCTTAACAAAAACAGCATTATTTCAAAATGGTAGTCTAATAACACACACACACACTTTTTGATTTCAGCATTATGTGTATTTAGAATTTGACTGGAGTTCAATGTAAAATTCAAATCAAATTTCAGTCCGAATTTCGTTACGTTATTCGGAGCATTCAGTAAAATTTGTTTATGTTGAAATTAGGGTATTCGGATATATCCGAAATCTCTGAATAAATGAACTGCACATGTCTACTTGGAAATAATTGGGGATAGGTGGAAAGGAGAGGGTTTGAGGAATGATAGAAAAAATCAAGTGTCACAGGCAAATTTATGTAAAAGCCTCTTTATTTAAGTTAAATACATCAGATTTGTTTGCTGCTGCTATATTTCAGCCAAGATAAATGTATAAGTAAAAAAAAAAAAAATTTCACATCCAATATATATGATGCTTGAATATGGTGTCGTTGACACTGGCTGTGAAAATCGTACCATTCTGTAAGTACAGCTCAAAGGACTGGTATTTTTTTTTTTCATGTTATCCTCAAAGTTGCATTCAAAGAACTCTCTCTCTGCTGTAGAGCTAAAGTCTTGTATTAAAAATGAAGAGGTTACTCAACTTACAAAAATTGTCGTTCGACAGAATATAACTTTGGAAGTGATGTAATATGTTGTATTGTATTGTAATGTATTCTTTCGTTTCCGAGCATGCGTAGTCTTGCTCATCTGATTTTTTTCGGACAAAAATTGTACTAATTAAATGCAAATTGTACATTGTGTTCACGTACGATAACAATTTTCTAGCCTGAATTGGATGTCTAAAGCACTATACTAATGATCAGACAGTTGGCCGATCATTCGTTGTACGGACATTTTCTTATCTTGCGTATGGGTCTTTAATCTGGGTTTCAAGAATTTCCAATTGAGGAGTTTTGGGGTTTTCTTCCATTTGCTTTACATTTAATAGTCTTTTCATTTTGGAGCCAAATATCATCTTCTGTAATTCTACAGCCTTAAGTCTGTTGTACTGAGAACCATTTGATAACCTCAGTTCTCTGCGCCTGACTCTATGCGTAACCTTTAATTTGTAAGCTTCTGAAATTGTTCTGACATGAAACTCCCTATAGCACAGACTGTGAAGGCTTCCGACCCTGTGGCCTAACTGTTAGGGTTCTGTGTTGTCACAAACACTAATGATACACTTTTCAGGCCTCCTGGTTCAAATGTTAACATCTGCAGCTGAAGAAATGTTTCCTCTATGGCAGAACTAGGACACATTTGTTTGGTTATGTTTTTGTATAATTACAAATTCATGAGCTGTATGATTCAGCACATTTTGCCAACTAGCCAACAGATAAACTCAGCATTCCAATTAATGACCTTAAATTGCCCATTGCATAGCCATTGTGGTTTGCTCAGTCACAAAACTCAAATGTTTAATGGAGATCAGTTCATAATACAGCAACAAGAGACGTGTTGTGTTTTTTTAATGTATTGTTTAGGATATCTCAGCATAGTGAGGATCATTTATGTAACAAAAGCAAAACTGGAACTCTTACATTTTTAACCAATGAAAGTTCGATCTGTCAGAAGAAACAAAATTCCATTTTCATCACATGGGCACCAGCTTTACTTTTTATCCATTTTTAACTTCTTTTAAAGTGGTTGTAAACTCTCCCCCGCAACGTTATCACATTTCAATCTGCTTTAAAAACCCTAATGGTTGCTGCTTGTAGATGTCTCTTTACTTGCTTACTTTTCTTGTAATCTGTCCCGTTCTGTGTAGTGACATCACCGGCGCATGCGCATCTCTCCCATTTTTCACGGCTCTGAGTGCCGTTACACAATCTATCCATTGACAGGATGCGTGGAAGTGATTTCCTCTTCCAGCAGCACTGCAATCAAAATCCGCAACTTCAGATTCTTTCTGAACTTCCTGCTACACTCCATGGGACCGCGTGACATCACATGGAGTGTATACCTTGCCATCGGACTACATACCATAGCAGTGTTTAGCCACAGCATACAGCAACCTGTCAGCATGGTCGCCATAGCGACATCAGATCGAAACAGACGCGATCACACATGCGCGAGAATACAGCAAGACATACATGGAAGGGCGGAAGTAAATTGCAGTGCAGACTTGGGAAACAATACCTACAATGGCGCAAGCCTAATCCCTGGAGATATCATTTATAAAAGTTTTAATAAAATGTAAGTAATATGCGATTGAGGCTTATTTACAATGGGTAATGTTTGCTTATAATTTCATATAATGGTCTACATGAAAAGTGGCAACGGAGTAGGAGAGTTTAATTCCTCTTTAATGACCCTCATTGTTAAAGTAAACCTTAAAGTGACACAGTCAGCTTGATTTCCTCATCACCTGTAAGAGATGGAAATTAGCCACATTAGATGAGGAAATAGTTAAATTGAGGGAGAAATTAGATCCCCTTAAAGAACAGGAGGATTACAAGAAAAAAAACTGATAATATTAGGAAACATTTAGAGAAAGAAGAAACTGAACAAAAAAACGAAAAAAAAGAAAGAAATACATTTGAGATATAGAGGATTATAGGAGTAATAAAGTTTTTAAATGTCAATGTAAGAAATAATCTAATATGGCTTGTATTTCAGAGACTAACCAACAGAAACCCAATGGGGTGCCCTGCCCACCACAAGGGACGCCAAGGTCTTTTCAGCTACCTGTCCATCAGATGAGAAATGTTAACTCACGCAGGTTCAATAATGGACAACCATTTAAAAACAACCATTCACGTGGCAGGGGAGGCCCCGAAACGGGTAGGAGGACAGGTGGACTTTTTTTATCATGAGCCTGTGGTTTCCCGTAATAGGTTTGAAACCCTTTTAGGGAAGATTATTATTATTATTATTATTATTATTATTATTATTATTATTATACAGGATTTGTATAGCGTCAACAGTTTAAGGATAGGAATGGCTATATAGGGACCGATAGCTGCCACCATAGGTCTTGGCCTAAATCGGTCTCTGAGTCAGTTCCTTAGATTAAAGAGGAACTGCTCCCTTCAGGATGATTACCTGAGAGGGGCAGAATTCCTTAAAACACGTTTCCTTCAGAAAGGATATAAAGCTAATGACCTCTATTTGGTCATAGCTGAGGTGGGTTTGAGAAATAGAGAGGATTTGTTAAAACCAGGGTTAGAGATAATGTTGATTTCTCTTATAAATTTTCTTTTTTCACCACCAGCATTTCTTTATTCCAACCAGCATTTCTCCATAAAAAAAGATCCTTAAAAAACACTGGGGTATTTTAAGGAATGACAAAATACTAGGTCCCTTACTCCCTGAGATTCCTAGGGTCACCTATAGGGGTGCCCCCTCCCCACTCAGACTTAAGATGGCCCCTAATACAGTTAAGCCTCCGGGTAAACATCGTTTTTTGGGGGGAACCTAAAGGTTTCTATTTATGCAGGAGATGTGAGGTTTTAAAAAATAATTGCCTTATGGAGAGGAAATATCTCTCAGTTCTAACATTACAGGCAAGTCATACGATACTAATTGTTTTATCACGTGTTTGACTAAGAACATGTTCTATTTGATCACATTCCCTTGCAGGCTCCACTATGTACGCTGTACTGTACGAAAATTAAAGGTAAATTGAGAACATCTGGCCAATATACACAACGTTTTTTTGAACCAAAGCCTGTCTAAGCACTATGTGTTGTGCCATGATTGAAGCCTTAGGAGCACTTCATTTATGGATATTGATAGGTTAAATTCCCATTGAAGAGGAAATCACACTAGGATAGAAATTTCCAAGATGGAAACCTGGTGGATTTTCTCCTTAAAGACTTGTAGACCTCATGGAAAGAGATACCACCGCTCTAGGCAGGTCAATTTGGAATGATCCTCTCCTCTAGTTTGGAAGCCACAGGTGCTGGCAATGCATATAGCAATGAACTTGAGAAAAATCCTGGACACCCGCACTCCAAAAAATAGCCTTTATTAGTCAAAAGGAATGAAAAAAATGCCACAGCAGAACAGACAGAAGAGCTGACGCGTTTCACACTATCAAACAGTGCTTAGTCATAGCTTGAGCTATGGTTAAGCACTGTTTGATAGTGTGAAATGTGTCAGTTCTTCTGTCTGTTCTGCTGTGGCATGTATTTTTGATTCCTTTTGACTAATAAAGGCTATTTTTTGGAGTGCGGCTGTCCATGATTTTTCTCAAGCTCATTACTTGTAGCCCTCACGGTTTGAACATTGAATGGGATGTGAACGGTTTCATCAATAATAGCTGAATTCTATGTTCTATGTTCTATTGGAATGTTGTTAAAATTGTTATAATTGTTATACTTGTTTTCAAACACAAGATGGCAGCACTAGCCCCCTTTCTTTCTTAGGGTATTGATTATATCTGATTGCCTATTTACAGGCATTTTTAATGTTTTTAGTTTTAATTTTTTTGTGTCTATTTGGCCCAGTCTTATAGTTTAGCCTAGTTCCAGAAACCTATGCAGTGAGATTTTTATCTCTGCTTTTGGTCTCCATTAATATGGCTGCCGCTATTCAGTTTAGCCATATGTGTTCTAGCTGTGATGTTTTCACTCAAATATGACATCATTTCCGCTTCTGACGGTCAGAACTGAAGCATGGAACACAATAGAGAGTAGGCGGTTTTAGTCTACCCCCTTATTGGACGAAATGCGCAGGGTGGAGCATGGGATCTGGTGTCATGTCACTACACGCACGGATCCCGGCCATCTTTTGGGTTGGAAACATCTGCTCTCTTTTACCATATGACCCGCTTGTTTTAATTGTTTGCTCTTATTTTGGTGCATGATACCTATCGACTTACCCTCCATGAGGGATATACATGTTGCCTTAGAGGAGCTGAGATCAGCCTGTGGATAAACACTATGCTTGTTTGACCACCTATAAGCTAGTGGTCCATACTTTGGGATAAGAGGCCCGGCATGTTTATGTTCGGTGGAGGATATAACTACTCACTTCAGTCTGTTTGAATATACACCTTGGATGACTCCTAAAGAGATATGGACTTTTGTGCTAGTGTCCATTGGCACTTTTGTACTTTTACATTTATCTATTTTTAGAGCTGCATACACCTATTCCTCTATGTTCATATTGTTACCAACAATTTATGCCAGCTGCTCCTTAAAACCCCAGCGCAGTGATTATTCCCTATCTCTAAAGTGATATTGTCTCTACAAAGTACACCCCCCCCAGTTACTCACCTTGCCAAAGCCCCCCTGCTGCTACTTTGCCCTTCACAACTGGCAAAACTGCTAGCTTCCTCTGGGTATGGGGGAATATGCCAAGTGGTAATGCTTGAGCCTAGCAGCCAATTGCATTGACAGAGCGAGTGACATTATCACTTTCCCTGGTCACCCCACTATTTGTAGATCTATGACTACTGCTCTACTTCACGCAACCACTTCTGTCACCTGCTAAGTCCCCCCTCTGAGTAATCTCAGTTATTTGGTGTATTTCACAATTTGAGAAATAGAATACACTATTTACTCTAACCACACTTCTACTGCTGCTGTCTAGGTACGCCAAGCTGCCATCTCCCAAAACACCGTGGATTTTTTTTTTTATCCAGAAAGGATTGACTTCATTGGAACTCCCATTTTGGTAATTCTACATTTCAGAGCCTCGCAAGTTTTTTTCTCAGCTATGTGTAACGTTACCCCCAGGGCCAATGGTTGATAATGATCAAAAGCACAGTCACTACACTCCTCTTGATAGCAACAGCACTGATATTGATGATGACCATGGATGCTAGCACGCATGGAGCACAGTTCAGGCACACTGATACAGAAAGCAGTCTAGGGGATGTAATTCTGTGATATTAATGATAAATAATGTGGAGGGGCTCCAGGGTAGTATGGGATACTGCAAAAACACTAACAGTAACAGGAGGACACACTTCTGTTACAAACTTCAGGAACAGATCTTCTGCTATGTTCAGGGTGCAATCCTCCCATGAGTTTAGGGTGCAATCCTCCCATGAGAAATTTTGGGGGCCAGAGGTATGAACCCCTCAGGAGAGGAACTACTTGGCCAAGCTCCAGTCACCAGGATCTTGTAGTAAAATAGTACTCATGAGGCAAGGGGAGCAGCTGTGCCCATTCAGGTTTCTCCAAGTGCTTTCCAGTGAGACTGTGTGGACTGGATCCTTAGGTGAAGTCTTGGGGAATTAGGGAAACTTTCAGGTGTAGGCCCTTCAGGTCTACCACAGCCAGGACCTCGATGAACAACATCTTGAATCAGTAGTACGGCTTTGGGGGAAAGGGGGTAGCCACCCCCACCTAACAAGTGGAACCCCTTCCACAGGAAGACACTGCTTTTGTAAAGCAGACTATTTATGTGCTTCTCAACCATCTTCTGGGCCCAACTCCCCAGGGATTGGCTGCAGCACCATAAATATTTATGCTACCTATTTGCCATGCTCCACTCCCTATGTTATAGAATTTTCTAGAAAACAGACAAGAGTAATCAAACTTGCAGCCTATGAAATCCAGAACAGCCAAAATAAATCAACAACTGCTCCGCTGATTACAGAGGAGCTAAAATGAACTAAATGTAGCTAACATCCTAGCAACCTAACTAGGAGGGTGCCACATATAGATACAGAGGCTTGACAAAACATTCACAAAAAAATGAGTGCCAATTGCTAAGCATAAACTCTGTCATGTGGGTAGAAATATGCTCCCCAATACCTGGAAATACTGACTATAAGCCTTTGCCCCTGCAGCAAACCGAGTAGAAAGGGAACAAAGGTATATACTGCTTCGAAGGCTGTCATTATAGTTAACCTGTTGCTTCTTTCTGCATCGGCAACTTAATGCACTTAACTTTAATGCACTAGATGCTAGATGCAACATCCAACCATCTTTCATTTAGAATAAAGTGAATGCTTCACTGAATTTCAGCCTTTTAGTTCAAAACAAAGAGCACCAGGGAGTGATCCTTTGATACTCATATGACTTTTTGTTTTATTACAAAATTCTCTATTTTCATCATCAATAGAAATCCATCCTTGCTTGACAATTGAATTTGGTTTTGTGACAGAATTCAAGAGAGACAAGCAAGTCATTATTGTGTCCTCAATATTTTCAAACAGCTTTTTTTTGTTTATTTACCAAGAGATAATAAAAAATGGTATTGTGTATATGAAATGAATCATGCAAGAAAACAGACAGTATTAAACCTACATATGTTCCTTGGAGGGAAGTATTACATAATAATAGTTTGTCCCTTTATTTCCAAACAAAGGGATAATGAATGGTGCAGCAAGAGGTAGTTAAATGTTTTTGTTTCGTTGCAGTTGCTTCCAATTAACTTTTAACTCGTAGGCCATCCAAAGTCTCAACGTTTGCCCAAAACAAAGAGAATATCATTGTGGGAGATAACCTACATTTTTAAGCTTACATTGCTTTGCCTGTAATCAGTGAATACCTGCAGTTTTCACTACAGCTTGTCGGAATTTTATAATTGAGTAGACTGTATGCCCATTCCTTAGTTGAGATACAAAAATAAATCTTGAAACAAAACATAATCTGTGAAAAATATACAGTGTGTGTTAATATACAGTGTATATCAGTTGCGGCCCGTCCATACAGGGTGCACGGGCACCGCCCCTCCCCTACGCAGTCACAAAAACATACATTTTTTTTAAAAATGGCCCTTTAAAAAAAAATAGAAAAAAAGGTCCTTCAAGTGCACTGTGTTCGGGCGCCGAACACAGTGCACTATGGGAAGCGCGATGTCTATGTGTTCACGAGATTGCAGACGAGACGCTTCATTTGCAGGCTTTTGTGGCGCAATCGATTGCGCTATAATACTTCCACCCAGCGTCCATAGTATCACTACCGCCGGGTGCTTTGATCGAGATTGGCACCGCCCTAGGACATGGGCAGTGCTTTCCCTCCAAATGTGCCAGTGATAAACCGGAAGTGACGTCAGCAGCTCTGTGGAACGCACGGCCTGAGCGGCGTTAAGTAAGTAAGCTCCACCGAATGTAGCTTTGGAGGCTCATTACTCTGATTGTCCCTAACAACCTCTAGCAGTACATGAGTGGTCCCATAATTTTAAACAGGATGCACAGAATGCGATTACAGATTATCATTCCCATGGCACTCTTACTGGAGGCTCTGACATGAGTATGTCATAAACCGGGGAAAATAACATTAAATATAACCACATAATGAAGACTGTATACTAAGTTATTGGCAGATAATATAAACAAGGAAAAGTGGGGTTTAAGTTGATATCCTATAGCAATATCTATACTGTATATAATGACATGCAAAAAATGTATCACATATGCTAGTCAGTACAGAGTTTGCTTTTTTCACATAGAACTGAAATATATGCTACTCTGGAATTGTATGAGTCAATTGATCTTCCCAGCTGCAAATTACAAATCAGTGCTAACAGGGTAATTTTTCCGTTTATTTGCGCCAACCAGGGAGGCTGTGCTATATACCATGATCTGTGAGGCTGTGCTATATACCATGATCTGTGAGGCTGCGCTATATACTATGATCTGTGAGGCTGTGCTATATACCATGATCTGTGAGGCTGTGCTATATACCATGATCTGTGAGGCTGCGCTATATACCATGATCTGTGAGGCTGTTCTATATAGCATGACCTGTGAGGCTGTGCTATATACCATGATCTGTGATGCTGAGCTATTTACTCTGTCCTGTGATGCTGAGCTATATACTCTGTCCTGTGATGCTGGTGTTGTGTACTCTGTCCTGTGATGCTGGAGTGGGTGGATTATATAAGGGGTGCAGCTTATGAGAAGTGGGAGGGGTCAAAAAAAGGGCAGGGTCTGGCACCCCCCATCCTAAAACTTCACCAGCCGCCACTGTACTATATATATGTATGTATGTATATATATATATATATATATATATATATATATATATATATATATATATATATATATATATATATATATATGTATATAGCCCAGGATTGCTGCACTTAAAATATATTGCAAAAAAAATAAATAAAATCTACTAAGCGAGTTCCAGATGGAACTCACTTTATGAATTGACGGATTTTGTTTATTTACAATAGATTTTAAGTACAGCAATCCTGGACCTGATTTTTTTTATATATGGCTGTTGGGATGGCCTGATTGCAATGCACTGGAAGATTTACCGATGCTGTCCACCTCACCTGTTGATGTATATAGATATATATATATATATATATATATATATATATATATATATATATATATATATATATATATATATATACACACACACACACAGATACAGTCAGGTCCAGATGTATTTTGACACAGGCACAGTTTTCATACTTTTGGCTTTGTATGCCACCAGAATAAAAAAGGAAACAATCCAAATGAATTATAAGTGCAGACTTTCAGCTTTAATTCAAGTGGTTGAACATAAATATCAAGTACACATTTTAGGAACTGCAACAATTTTTATGCACAGTCCTCCCATTTTCAGGGGCTCAAATGAAATTGGACAAATGAGTATCATTATACATAAAATGTTAATTTTTTATATTTTGTTGAGAATCCTTTACTGACAATGACTGCCGGAAGTCTGGAACCCATGGACATTACCAAAGACTGGGTTTGCTCTTTTCTGATGCTTTGCTGGGCTTTAACTGCAGCTGTCTTCAGTTGTTATTTGTTTGTGGGTCTTTCTGCCTTTAGTTTTTCCTTCAGCAAGTGAAATGCGTACTCAATTGGGTTGAGATCAGGTGAATGACTCAGCCATTGCAGAATATTCCACTTTTCATTCAAAAGCTCCTGGGTTGCTTTTGTAGTGTGTTTTGGATCATTGTCCATCTGTACTGTGAAGCGCCGTCCAATCAACGTTGCTGCATTGAGCTGAATCTGTGAATTTGGGCTGACAGTATATCTCTAAACACTGCAGAATTCATCCAGCTGCTTCTGTCTTTTGTCACATCATCAATAAACACCAATGACCACACTAGAAGCCATGCATGCCCATGCCATCACACTTCCTCCACCAGGTTTTACAGGTGACATTTTGTGCTTTGGATCATGAGCTGTTCCAAGCCTTCTCGACACTTTTTTCTTCCCATCATTCTGGTACAGATTTAATCTTATGCCCTGTACACATGGTCAAATTTTCCGACAGAAAAAGTGCGATCGGATTGTGTTGTCGAAAATTCTGATCGTGTATGGGCTCCATCGGACTTTTTCCGTCGGAAATTCCGACACACAAAGTTTGAGAGCAGGATATAAAATTTTATGACAACAAAATCCAATCGTTTACATTCCGATCGTGTGTACACAAATTCGACACACAAAGTGCCATGCATGCTCAGAATAAATGAAGAGATGAAAGCTATTGACTACTGCCCCATTTATAGTCCCGACATACGTGTTTTACGTCACTGTGTTCAGAACGATCAGATTTTCCGACAACTTAGTGCGACCGTGTGTATGCAAGATAAGTTTGAGCCAACATCTGTCTGATAAAATCCATGGATTTTGTTGTTGGAATGTCCGATCAATGTCCGAGCATGTGTACAGGGAATTAGTTTCATCCGTCCAAAGAATGCTTTTCCAGAACTGGTCTGGCTTTTTTAGATGTTTTTTGGCAAAGTCTAATCTAGCTTTTCTATTCTTCGGTGTTTGGAATGGTTTACACCTTGTGGTGAACCCTTTGCATTTGCTCTTGTGAAGTCTTTTATTGATTGTAGACTTTGACAATGATACGCCCTTCTCCTGGAGAGTGTCCTTCACTTGTCTGGATGTTGTGAATGGGTTTTTACTTTACCATAGAGAGGATCCTGCTTTCATCCACCACTGTTGTCTTCCATGGATGTCCAGGCTTTTTTGTGTTGTTGAGCTCACCAGTCTTTCCTCAGAATGTACCAAACTGTTGATTTGACCACTCCTGATGTTGCTGCTATCTCTCTGATGAATTTGTTTTGCTTTGGAAGCCTGTTTCACTTGCATGGACAGCTCCTTTGAATGCATAATGTAGGTTCACAGCAATAGATTCCAAATGCAAATGTCACACTTAGAATCGACTCCAGACCTTTTACCTGCTTAATTGATGAAGAAATAACAAAGGAGTAGCCCATATCCATTATATAACTATAGCTTGAATATGTTTTGGTAAATACCTGAGAAGAACTAAAATTGTGCCTGTGTCCAAATATACTATATATATATATATATATATATATATATATATATATATATATATATATATATATATACCATACCAAAAGTATTGGGTCACCTGCCTTTACACGCACATGAACTTTAATGGCATCCCAGTCTTATAGGGCGTACACACGGTCGGACTTTGTTCGGACATTCCGACAACAAAATCCTAGGATTTTTTCCGACGGATGTTGGCACAAACTTGTTTTGTCTACACACGGTCGCACAAAGTTGTTGGAAAATCCAATCGTTCTAAACGCGGTGACGTAAAACACGTACATCAGGACTATAAACGGGGCAGTGGCCAATAGCTTTCATCTCTTTATTTGTTCTGAGCATGCGTGGCACTTTGTCCGTCGGATTTGTGTACACACGATCGGAATTTCCGACAACGGATTTTGTTGTCGGAAAATTTTATCTCCTGCTCTCCAACTTTGTGTGTCGGAAAATCCGATGGAAAATGTTCGATGGAGCCCACACACGGTCGGAATTTCCGACAACACGCTTCGATCGGACATTTTCCATCGGAAAATCCGACCGTGTGTACAGGGCATTAGTCCGTAGGGTTCAATATTGAGTTGGCCCACACTTTTCAGCTACAACAGACTCAACTCTCCCGGGAAGGCTGTCCACAAGGTTTAGGAGTATGTCTATGGAAATGAGAAGGCCTGGCTCGCAGTCTCTGCTCTAATTCATCCTAAAGGTATTCTATTGGGTTCAGGTCAGGACTCTGTACAGGCCAGTTGAGTTCCTCCACCCCAAACTTGCTCATCCATGTCTTTATGGACTTTTCTTTTGTGCACTAGTCCAAATCATTTGGTGGAGGGGGGATTATGGAGTGGAGTTGTTTTTCAGAGGTTGGGCTTGGCCTCTTAGGTCCAGTAAAGGAAACTTTTAAGGCGTCAGCATATCAATACATTTTGGATAATTTCATGCTCCCAACTTTGCGGAAACAGTTTGGGGATGGCCCCTTCCTGTTCCAACATGACTTTGCACCTGTGCACCAAGCAAGGTCCATAAAAACATAGATGAGCGAGTTTGAGGTGGAGGAACTTGACTGGCCTTAACCCGATAGAACATCTGGGATGAATTAAGGCCTTCTCGTCCACAAACTTTTGCTGGCTATTAAGGATGAATTGAACTGCTCTGGATTTTAATAGGCAAAGGGTTATTTAAAAAATTGCATGGGGTGTGGACACTACCCTGGGGAAAAACATTTTTTTATTCCATTTGACTGGGAGCAGTGATTTTTGTATTTTAAAGCACTGACATTTACAAAAAAAATTTAAAAATACTACATGCGACTGGTAGCGATTGCTACTATTGCAGCCCCTTTACAAATCAATGTTTCTTGAATACTGGGTATTGAGGACCACACAAGTGTCAAAGGGCTGCATGCATCAGGGCTCTGGAGTGTACTTATGCACACCCCTTGTATGCAGGCTACAGGAAGTGTGCGTATGTGTATGTGCGTCTGTGCACGCACACTGACAGTCTCTGGAGTAGCCTTTAAAATGTCACAGCTTGTAGCTTTTAATTATTTTTAGTTTTGCTATTTATATATTTTTGTTGACTTCAAGATGTAAGTACATTTTGTATAAACAGGTCCATTATTAACATTACAAACTGCTTGTGTTAGTTGTTTTGGTGAATCTGCCAACTTACATCGCGGTTAATAGGTCAATAGAAAATACATTAAGTTCACTTCTGGGCTTCCAGCTTTTGTGTTATAATTTTTTAATAATCAGTTATTGCATGCCACTTTAAATGAAAAATTGTCATTTTGTTGGAATCCTGAGTGTTGATCATTTGTGTTATTATGTAGATATGTTGGATTGTGGTAAGAAATGTTATGGTTATTTGTGGTGGTTTATGGGTATACGTCAAAGTTATTTTATCTATCCAATTACTTTAATTGATTTCAATCAAATTCAGAACATTATGGAGGATATAAAGGTTCCATCAACAGATTAAAAAAGTTGTCCTAAGTTACAGTAATAAAGTAATGAAGCTCAGGACTACTTCCAGCTTCTAGTTTTACCGATTTTGTTTCTCATCTGTAAACTATAGAATCTTTTATCCCATACATTTTAATATTTCATTAATACTGAATTAATTGTGCAGATAGAACATGGAAAATCATCAATCAGTTCATGTAAACTTATATCTTGCAGTACCTTTAGGCTCCATGCACACTGGGCTGAAACGCCAGCTCCCATGGCAAAAAAAAAAAAACAATCATATAGAGCGTTTTTGTACAGAGTTTAGGCGAGTTAAGGAGAGTTTAGCATTTTTCTGCCAGAAAGCTCCAATCAGAAATGCAAACCAGAAGGGTTTTTTTCCTGCCTCTAAATGCTGAGCTCAAAATATGCCTGTAATCATCCTATGTGCATGGACACATATGATAACATTGAACTGCTTCTAGAGGCAGAACACAAAACTTCTGTAAAACCAGCAATTTTTAAACCAGTGTACAAGTAGCCTTCTTGTTAACTGAGGCAGGTCGGCTCTATTGCATGAAACGACATACCTGTACGTCGTTTCAAGCAATAGATACTGTGGGTGTACCCGACGGCCGCCCGCGATCGTTGCACAGAGAGGCAGAACGAGGATCTGCCTATGTAAACAAGGCAGGTCCCTGTTCTGACGGGGGAAAAAATGAAGATCTGCTGTTCATATTGATCAGGAACAGCGATCTCTGTGTTGTCCCAGTGAGTCCAGCCCCCACAAAGTTAGAACACACCCAGGGGACACAGTTAACCATTTGATCGTCCCCTCTTGTTAACCCCTTCCCTGCAAGTGTCATTTATACATTGATCAGTGCATTTTTTTTAGCACTGGTCGCTAATAATGTCACTGGTCCCCAAAAAATGTCACTTGGAGTCAGATTTGTCCGCCACAATGTTGCAGCCCCACTAAAAATTGCAGATCGCCGCTATTACCAGCAAAAACATTAAAAAAAATAAAAGTCCAAAAATCTATCCCCTATTTTGTAGACGCTATAACTTTTGCCCAAATCAATCAATATATGCTTATTGTGGGGGTTTTTTTTTAACAAAAATATGTAGCAGAATACATACTGGCCTAAACTGATGAATAAATTTGTTTTTTTATTTATTTTTTTGGATATGTATTATAGAACAAAGTAAAAAATATATATATTTTTTTCAAAATTGTCAGTCTATTTTTGTTTATAGCGCAAAAAATAAAAACAGCAGAGGTGATCAAATGGCAAAAGAAAGCTCTATTTGTGGGAAAAAAAAGGACATTGATTTTGTTTGGGTACAGCGTCGCACGACCGCGCAATTGTCAGTTAAAGTAACAGTGGTACTGTATTACAAAAAATGACCTGGTCATTAGGGGGGTAAATCCTTCCGGGGCTGAAGTGGTTAAAGTATACCTGTCAATCCTATAATGTTTGTAAAGTATCTATAAAATGTTCTAATGAATGTCACAGGAGCCTTAAAATCCACGTGTGGTCTAATTCAAACAGGCCCTGAAGAATTTGAGTAATAGCCTATACTGTGCCTTTGTATTGGACAGGTAGACAGGCTGCCCCTTACAGTGGTGGCCCAATAGAGAGCCATGAAAGGTAGGAATTAGTTGGTCAGCCTCCAACCTTCTGGTAAAAGTTTAGACTTGCACATTAATGCACCTGGGATTAAAGGGCTCATTAAGGACATTTGACGATTTGTTCAGGAATTTGTCTGTACAAATTTATATTATCATAACCAACAACCTGGAAATCTACTAGTCTTGCTATAATCTGGGGTATAGAATTTTAAATTGACACTTTAGTGATATTTAAATTTTGTGACATGGAATAAGTTTAATGCCCTGTACACACGATAGGATTTTCCGACAACAAAACCCATGAGATTTTTTCCCGACGGATGTTGGCTCAAACTTGTCTTGCATACACATGGTCACACGAAGTTGGTCGGAAATTCTGATCGTCAAAAACGCAGTGACGTACAACGCGTACGACGAGCCGAGAAAAATGAAATTCAATAGCCAGTGCTGCTCTTCTGCTTGATTCCGAGCATGTGTGGCACTTTGTGCGACAGGATTGTGTACACACGATCGGAATTTCCGACAACAAAATTTTATAGCCAGCTCTCAAACTTTGTGTGTCGGAAATTCCTATGGAAAATGTGTGATGGAGCCTACACACGGTCGGAATTTCCGACAACAAGGTCCTATCGTGTGTACAGGGCATAACTCATCCAGATGCAAGGTGCCATTATAGGAACATCGTAAGTGACCATATTCTGAACGATAGACCTTTAACCACTTGCCGACCGCCTCACGCCTATATACGTGAGCAGAATGGCACGGGCAAGCAAAATCACGTACCTGGTACGTGATTGCCTTCCCGCGGGCGGGGGGTCCTATCGGACCCCCCCGGTGCCAGCGGCAGTCGGCATTTGCCTGGGAGCGTTGAAAGGCGAGGGGGAGGCCATCCGATCGTGGCCCCCCCTCGCGATCGATCCCAGCCAATGAGAGACATCCCCTGCCTCTGTAAAATACACAGAGGCAGAGGATGTGATGTCATCTCTCCTCGGCTCGGCAGTTTCCATTCTGGCGCCAAGGAGAGAAGACATCTGAGTAAGTGTAAAACACAACACAGTAGAACAGGGCAGGCATACATTACACCCCCGATCGCCCCCCGACCCCCCCCCAATCACCCCTCCCTGTCAGGCACACCAAGCAGGTTTTTTTTTTTCCTGATTACTGCATGGTGTCAGTTTGTGACAGTTAGAAGTGGTAGGGCAGATAGTGTTAGCCCCCTTTAGGTCTAGGGTACCCCCCTAACCCCCCCTAATAAAGTTTTAACCCCTTGATCACCCCCCGTCACCAGTGTCGCTAAGCGATCATTTTTCTGATCGCTGTATTAGTGTCACCGGTGACGCTAGTTAGGAACGTAAATATTTAGGTTTGCCGTCAGCGTTTTATAGCGTCAGGGACCCCCATATACTATCTAATAAATGTTTTAACCCCTTGATTGCCCCCTAGTTAACCCTTTCACCACTGATCACCGTATAACTGTTACGGGTGACGCTGGTTAGTTCGTTTATTTTTTATAGTGTCAGGGCACCCGCCGTTTATTACCAAATAAAGGTTTAGCCCCCTGATCACCCAGCGGTGATATGCGTCGCCCCAGGCAGCGTCAGATTAGCGCCAGTATCGCTAACACCCACGCACGCAGCATACGCCTCCCTTAGTGGTATAGTATCTGAACGCATTAATATCTGATCCGATCAGATCTATACTAGCGTCCCCAACAGTTTAGGGTTCCCAAAAATGCAGTGTTAGCTGGATCAGCCCAGATACCTGCTAACACCTGCGTTTTGCCCCTCCGCCCGGCCCAGCCCAGCCTACCCAAGTGCAGTATCGATCGATCACTGTCACTTACAAAACACTAAACGCATAACTGCAGTGTTCGTAGAGTCAGGCCTGATCCCTGTGATCGCTAACAGTTTTTTTGGTAGCGTTTTGGTGAACTGGCAAGCACCAGCGGCCTAGTACACCCCAGTCGTAGTCAAACCAGCACTGCAGTAACACTTGGTGACGTGGCGAGTCCCATAAGTGCAGTTCAAGCTGGTGAGGTGGCAAGCACAAGTAGTGTCCCGCTGCCACCAAGAAGACAAACACAGGCCCGTCGTGCCCATAGTGCCCTTCCTGCTGCATTCGCCAATCCTAATTGGGAACCCACCGCTTCTGCAGCGCCCGTAATTCCTCCATTCACATCCCCAACCAAATGCAGTCGGCTGCATGAGAGGCATTTTTATGTCCTCCCGAGTACCCCTACCCAACGAACCCCCCCCAAAAAGATGTCGTGTCTGCAGCAAGCGCGGATATAGGCGTGACACCCGCTATTATTGTCCCTCCTTTCCTGACAATCCTGGTCTTTGCATTGGTGAATGTTTTGAACGCTACCATTCACTAGTTGAGTATTAGCGTAGGGTACAGCATTGCACAGACTAGACGCACTTTCACAGGGTCTCACAAGATACAAAATCGCATTTTGAGAGACCTGAACCTGGAACCGGTTACCGTTATAAAAGTTACAGTTACAAAAAAAAGTGTAAAAAAAAAAAAATACACAAACAAAAATATAAAATAAAAAAAAATAGTTGTCGTTTTATTGTTCTCTCTCTCTCTATTCTCTCTATTGTTCTGCTCTTTTTTACTGTATTCTATTCTGCAATGTTTTATTGTTATTATGTTTTATCATGTTTGCTTTTCAGGTATGCAATTTTTTATACTTTACCGTTTACTGTGCTTTATTGTTAACCATTTCAATTCACTCTCCCCTCATGCACTGAATGAGGGCTTCACATACTTACCTTTTGTGTGCGATTTGAGTGGCTCCTCAGCATTGGGTCTGTTGACTCAATCATGAGTATTTGCATACAGATTGTGGTTAAATGGCAACACAGAGATTTGGTGGTGTCAATATATTGATATACTGATTTGTATAATATTGCAAGAATATATTATTATTGATCATTGTAGCCAGCCAAGTATATATAATATTACTGCATGGGGCCTAAAGGGAATGCCATTTATTAAATTATATATCCAGGCCTCAGCAACAATTACTCCATTTTGTTTAAAATAATTAGAACTGGAAGGTGTGTGTTGATCACCACTCATTCACACAGGCTGTCAGGAAAGGGTCCATCCGCTGGTAAGATATATCGTTTGGCATGCAGTACTGGGGTCCACCAGCAGGTGTCTCCTGGCAGTGTTGAACTGTCAGGAGAATATTTCCCTGCTGGTGTCATTTCATCTTTTGGCCGCAGTACTGATGTCCACCAGCGGATGGATCCTGGCAGTATGGAGCAGACAACACTCCCTGCGCTCAGGTGTGACTTGAAGCCAATTATAGTCAGCCCTATAAATACCCGGCAAGCCCTCACATGCTCGCCTTGGTATCTTTCTTCCTTGCGCCCTGAACCTGTATCCTGAACCTGTTATCCTGTAAACCTGTATCGGACCCTGAACCTCTTCCTGAGCCTGTATCCTATCCCATCCATTATCTCCCTTTCCCAATCTGCCCTTGTTCAGCTGCTGATCTCTCGTGTATGACCCTGGCTTGGCTAACGTTTATGTTTCTGGTATATCCCTTGTTCCTGCTTACCTGCTGTGTATGACCCTGGCCTGGCTGACATCTGTGATTCCGGTATTGCCCCTTGCTGTATATATTATTGTTTGCTGTGGGTTTTTTGCACTATCTGTATTTTCTGAGTTATCACTTATTTTAATAAATATTATTTATTCATTTACATGCGTTTGGGTTATCTCTGTGCAGTCCACACAGTCTGGTCTACTAGTCTCTTGACAGGCTGACTTACATGTGACTAATGAGTGATAACATAAGGATTCAATCAAATTGGCCTTTATTACTTTAGCAGCAACATGCCGTTTTGTATTCCTCCTCTAGATGGTGGCAACCAAAAATGCTCATTAAGCATGCGCATGCAGCATAGTACCATGATGCTGCACACACAATGACATCAACATGCAGCGTGTGTGATGATGTCATCACTCAGGAGATGTGGTGGCCATCTTTGAATCAGTATTATAAATAGGAGACCAACAAAGTCACAATTTTCTTTTATGCCATGTGGGTTTAGGGCAGCACATTTCACTTTATTTGGTTGCTTTTTATTTTATTTGATATGCACCCCTGATGAAGACTTCAGGAGTGAAACATGTTGGGTTTTGTTTTTGGGAGCACTTTTGATTTTTGGCACACATTGTTATTGGAGAGGGAAACTGTGGACTAGGGATGAGCCGAACACCCCCCGGTTCGGTTCGCACCAGAACCCGCGAACTTACCGAAAGTTCGCACGAACGTTAGAACCCCATTGACGTCTATGGGACTCGAACGTTCGAAATCAAAATTGCTCATTTTAAAGGCTAATTTGCATGGTATTGTCCTAAAAAGGGTTTGGGGACCCGGGTCCTACCCCAGGGGACATGTGTCAATGCAAAAAAAACTTTTAAAAACGGCCGTTTTTTCGGGAGCAGTGATTTTAATGATGCTTAAAGTAAAAAAAAAAAAGTGAAATATTCCTTTAAATATCGTACCTGGGGGGTGTCTATAGTATGCCTGTAAAGTGACGCGTGTTTCCCATGTTTAGAACAGTCCCTGCACCAAATGTCATTTTTAAAGGAAAAAATCTCATTTAAAACTGCTTGCGGGTTTAATGTCATGTCGGGTCATGGCAATATGGATGAAAATCAATGAGACAAACGGCATGGGTACCCCCCCAGTCCATTACCAGGCCCTTTGGGTCTTGTATGGATATTAAGGGGAACCCCGCACCCAAATTAAAATAAGGAAAGGTGTGGGGCCACCAGGCCCTATATACTCTGAACAGCAGTATACAGGCGGTGCAAACAAGACAGGGACTGTAGGTTTGTTGTTAAGTAGAATCTGTTTGTAATTTTGAACGGGTACATTTTTAACGTGTTTAGCTCCAGCCAAAAAATCTTTTTTAAGCTTTTTGGAAAACATAGGGAAGGGTTATCACCCCTGTGACATTTGTTTTGCTGTCTTTCCTCCTCTTCAGAAGATTTCACCTCACTTTTTTGTCCCAATGAAAAATGTTTTTTGAAAATTTGGGTTTTTTTGTGGAACAAGGATTGGAAAGCATCAGTGGAAAGGAGAAATTGTTTTCCCATATTAACTCTTACAGGAGAGAATTTCCCTTCCTAGGGGTAGATTTCATCTCACTTCCTGTTGTCTCCTTCCGTTTGCAAGTAGGAGTCATTTGTAAGTTAGATGTTTGAAAGTAGGGTCCTGCCCTATATACTCAGCAGAAATTTGGGCCTTAGGTGTTGCTGTGGCCACAACACTGTAAGCCCTCACAGGGCCCTGCTGTGAAATATTAGATCAAGAATTGTAATTACATGCCCCTGTTGAACAGGAGCTGAAAAATTAGGCTTTAGGCACTGGTGCTGGTGCCACAACACTGCAACCCCTCACAGACACTCTAGTTGGAACGCAGGAACGAGCCCTGCTGCAAAGTATTGCTTCAAAAATTGTAATTACACGCCCCTGTTAGACAGGGGCAGAAAAATTGGGCCTTAGGCACTGGTGCTGGTGCCACAACACTGCAACCCCTCACAGACACTCTAGTTGGAATGCAGGAACGAGCCCTGCTGCAAAGTATTACATCAAAAATTGTAATTACACGCCCCTGTTAAACAGGGGCTGAAAAATTGTGCCTTAGGCACTGGTGGTGGCGCCCAGAACCAAAAATGTTCTTACAAGCTATCAGCGTGATGATTGAGGAGGAAGAGGATAATTACTCAGGGATAGTCACTCAGCATCAGCATAGGCAGTCTTTGAAGGGATCTGAGATTTCAAAAAAAATTATTCGGTTACATCAGCATCAGGTGCTTGGTAGCTGGTGGTGATCCAAGACTGATTCATTTTTATGAAGGTCAGCCGATCGACCGAGTCGGTGGACAGACGCACCCTGTTACCACGCCTCCAGCAGCACTGAATGTGCGTTCCGAAAGAACGCTGGATGCAGGACAGGCCAGTAGCTCAATTGCATACTGTGCAAGCTCTGGCCAGTGATCCATCCTCAAGACCCAGTAACCCAGAGGATTTTCGGTGGGAAAGGTGTCCAAGTCTGATCTTGCCCCTAGGTATTCCTGCACCATGTAAAACAGACGCTGGCGATGGTTGCTGGAACCGATCATACCTTGGGGCTGCGGACCAAAAAATTGTCTGAACGCATCGGTCAGACGGCCACCTTCTCCACCGCTCGTTCTTTGACTGACCGAAGCCTCAGCAACACGTTGTCCAGAAACAGGAGTTTGTAACCTCCCAGTCTCTGGGAACGCGTTGCACAGACCTTTCTGCAAGGCCTCCCGAAGATGTTTCATCCTCTGCTCCCTCTGCGATGGCAAGATAAGGTCCGCAACCTTACCCTTGTAACGTGGATCAAGGAGGGTTGCCAGCCAGTATTGGTCCTTCTCCTTGATACCACGAATACGAGGATCCTTACGCAGGCTTTGCAGGATCAGGGAGGCCATGCAGCGTAGGTTTGCTGAGGCATTCGGTCCGGAGTCCTCTGGGTCACTAAGGACAACAACGTCCGCAGCCACCTCCTCCCAGCCACGTACAAGTCCATGTGTTCCTTGGGACTGATCCCTTAAAGACTGCTGCTGATGCTGAGTGCCAGGCTCCACCTCCATACTGACACAATCTTCCTCCTCCTCCTCCTCCTCCTCGTCCTCTTCCTGTGTGATCGGCGGGCACGCAGGAACACTGTCTGGATAAAGGGGGCCTTGAGAGCTAAGGAATTCCTCCTCTTCCTGCCTCTGTTCTGCCTCAAGTGCCCTGTCCATTATTCCATGCAGCGTGTGCTCCAACAGGTGGACAAGGGGGACAGTGTCACTGATGCATGCACTGTCAGTGCTCACCATCCTCGTGGCCTCCTCGAATGGTGACAGGACAGTGCATGCATCCCTGATCATGGCCCACTGGCGTGGGGAAAAAAACCAAGCTCCCCTGACCCTGTCCTGGTGCCATAGTCGCACAGGTACTCATTGATGGCCCTCTGCTGCGTGTGCAGCCGCTGCAGCATGGCCAACATTGAGTTCCACCTGGTGGGCATGTCACAGATTAGGCGGTTCTTGGGCAGGTTAAACTCCTTTTGGAGGTCCGTCAGCCGAGCACTGGCATTATATGACCGGCGGAAATGCACACAGACTTTCCTGGCCTTCCTCAGGACATCCTGTAAGCCCGGGTACCTGCCCAAGAACCGCTGCACCACCAAGTTAAGGACGTGAGCCAAACAGGGCACATGGGTCATTTGTCCCTGTCGGAGGGCAGAGAGGAGGTTGGTGCCATTGTCGCAAACCACCATTCCTGCCTTAAGTTGGCGTGGCGTCAACCACCTCTGAACCTGCCCCTGCAGAGCTGACAGAACCTCTGCCCCAGTGTGGCTCCTGTCCCCCAAGCACACCAGCTCAAGCACCGCGTGGCATCTTTTGGCCTGCGTACTTGCGTAGCCCCTTGAACGCCTACGGAGCACCGCTGGTTCCGAGGAAGAGGCCATGGAGGAAGAAGAAGAGGAGGGGGTGGAGGAGAGACACACCTAATTCTACACCTTCATTCCTCTCACTGCAGGTCTCAGAGAGGACTGAAGGTCTAGTGGGGTTTGAAATCTCAGCTGATGAGGAGCAAGGAGAGATCCTCTTTGTTCTTTGGTGTGGGTCTTTTAGATACGCTTGCCAACGAACTGCATGGCAGGTCAACATATGTCTGGTCAAGCATGTGGTACCCAAGCGGGAGATGTTTTGGCCACGCGAGATACGCTTGAGACATATGTTGCAAATAGCAGCGGTGCGATCTGATGCACTCGTCTCAAAAAAGGCCCACACCAAAGAACTTTTTGAATAACGTGCAGAGACTGCAGCGCCCTGCACATGTGGAGCTTTGGGTGTGATGCAGTCAATGTGCTGCCCTTAGGCTGGCCCCTGGAGGGCATCCTGCCTCGTTGGTGATGTGCCGCCTCCTCCTCCTCCTCCTCCTCTCTCCTATCAGGCACCCACATTGAGTCAGTGACCTCATCATCCCCTCCCTCCTCATCACTGGAGCAAACCTGGCAGTATGCTGCAGCAGGGGGAGCATGACTGCCAGATTGCTGTCCTTCTTGGGCACCCCCTCTGTCCGTGCTCATGTTACTGCCTTCATCGAGCTCAGTATCATCATCAGAGCCTTCCAAACGCTGGGCATCCTCCTGGAGCATGTACCCAACACTGTGGTCAAACAGTTCGAGGGACTCCTCATGAGGACATGGTGGAGCTAGGGAAGGAGTCACTGATGACATTGAGCTGAGGGAAGAGGCCGCTGCTTTGCCAGACAAAGCACCCTGGGCATGGGTGAGAGAGGATGAGGAGGATGAGGACGGCTTGGTCATCCACTCGACCAAGTCTTCCGCATGTTGCGGCTCAACACGGCCAGCTGCCGAAAAAAAGGCCAAGCGTGTCCCATGGCCACGTGCTGATGAGGATGCACCATCTCCATGACCAGCACTAGACACAGAGCCTGCTTGCCCTCTCTTATTGGCTTGTGACTGTCTGCCTCTCCTTCTTGGCCTTCCAGACATACTAATGGCCTGTAGCTGCACTAAGCTGGGATAGAACACCTGTAATTTTCTTCAGGTAGCTTTATATACTGTAACCAGACAAGCCTGCCTGTCAGTAGGAAGATAACAGGAACGGATCTAGCTGAACACTGTAAGCAGAACGCACTGTACTAAATGTAAATAGTCTAGCTGCCTGACCGTGGTACTAATAGGATCAAATAGAACACCTGTAATTTTCTTCAGGTAGCTTTATATACTGTAACCAGACAAGCCTGCCTGTCAGTAGGAAGATAACAGGAACGGATCTAGCTGAACACTGTGAGCAGGACGCACTGCACTAAATGTAAATAGTCTAGCTGCCTGACCATGGTACTAATAGGATCAAATAGAACACCTGTAATTTTCTTCAGGTAGCTTTATATACTGTAACCAGACAAGCCTGCCTGTCAGTAGGAAGATAACAGGAACGGATCTAGCTGAACACTGTGAGCAGGACGCACTGCACTAAATGTAAATAGTCTAGAAGATAACAGGAACAGATCTAGCTGAACACTGTGAGCAGGACGCACTGCACTAAATGTAAATAGTCTAGAAGATAACAGGAACGGATCTAGCTGAACACTGTGAGCAGGACGCACTGCACTAAATGTAAATAGTCTAGAAGATAACAGGAACGGATCTAGCTGAACACTGTGAGCAGGACGCACTGCACTAAATGTAAATAGCAGGAACGGATCTAGCTGAACACTGTGAGCAGGACGCACTGCACTAAATGTAAATAGCAGGAACGGATCTAGCTGAACACTGTGAGCAGGACGCACTGCACTAAATGTAAATAGAAGGAACGGATCTAGCTGAACACTGTGAGCAGGACGCACTGCACTAAATGTAAATAGTCTAGAAGATAACAGGAACGGATCTAGCTGAACACTGTGAGCAGGACGCACTGCACTAAATGTAAATAGTCTAGAAGATAACAGGAACGGATCTAGCTGAACACTGTGAGCAGGACGCACTGCACTAAATGTAAATAGCAGGAACGGATCTAGCTGAACACTGTGAGCAGGACGCACTGCACTAAATGTAAATAGCAGGAACGGATCTAGCTGAACACTGTGAGCAGGACGCACTGCACTAAATGTAAATAGCAGGAACGGATCTAGCTGAACACTGTGAGCAGGACGCACTGCACTAAATGTAAATAGTCTAGAAGATAACAGGAACGGATCTAGCTGAACACTGTGAGCAGGACGCACTGCACTAAATGTAAATAGCAGGAACGGATCTAGCTGAACACTGTGAGCTGGACGCACTGCACTAAATGTAAATAGCAGGAACAGATCTAGCTGAACACTGTGAGCAGGACGCACTGCACTAAATGTAAATAGCAGGAACGGATCTAGCTGAACACTGTGAGCAGGACGCACTGCACTAAATGTAAATAGCAGGAACGGATCTAGCTGAACACTGTGAGCAGGACGCACTGCACTAAATGTAAATAGTCTAGAAGATAACAGGAACGGATCTAGCTGAACACTGTGAGCAGGACGCACTGCACTAAATGTAAATAGTCTAGAAGATAACAGGAACGGATCTAGCTGAACACTGTGAGCAGGGCGCACTGCACTAAATGTAAATAGCAGGAACGGATCTAGCTGAACACTGTGAGCAGGACGCACTGCACTAAATGTAAATAACAGGAACGGATCTAGCTGAACACTGTGAGCAGGACGCACTGCACTAAATGTAAATAGTCTAGAAGATAACAGGAACGGATCTAGCTGAACACTGTGAGCAGGACGCACTGCACTAAATGTAAATAGCAGGAACGGATCTAGCTGAACACTGTGAGCTGGACGCACTGCACTAAATGTAAATAGCAGGAACGGATCTAGCTGAACACTGTGAGCAGGACGCACTGCACTAAATGTAAATAGCAGGAACGGATCTAGCTGAACACTGTGAGCAGGACGCACTGCACTAAATGTAAATAGCAGGAATGGATCTAGCTGAACACTGTGAGCAGGATGCACTGCACTAAATGTAAATAGTCTAGAAGATAACAGGAACGGATCTAGCTGAACACTGTGAGCAGGACGCACTGCACTAAATGTAAATAGCAGGAATGGATCTAGCTGAACACTGTGAGCTGGACGCACTGCACTAAATGTAAATAGCAGGAACGGATCTAGCTGAACACTGTGAGCAGGACGCACTGCACTAAATGTAAATAGCAGGAACGGATCTAGCTGAACACTGTGAGCAGGACGCACTGCACTAAATGTAAATAGCAGGAACGGATCTAGCTGAACACTGTGAGCAGGACGCACTGCACTAAATGTAAATAACAGGAACGGATCTAGCTGAACACTGTGAGCAGGACGCACTGCACTAAATGTAAATAGTCTAGAAGATAACAGGAACGGATCTAGCTGAACACTGTGAGCAGGACGCACTGCACTAAATGTAAATAGTCTAGATAGAAGATAACAGGAATGGATCTAGCTAAACTGAATACAGTGTATATATATATATGCAACACCTGGGATGCATATATATACACAATACACTGTAAGTGCAGCTAACTGACTGACTGTTCTGCCTAATCTATCTAACTCAAATCAAATGACACTGTCTCTCTCTCTCTATCTCTCAGCACACCGGAACACACACTACACAGGGCCGCCGTGCAGGCGGCCTTATATAGTGTGGGGTGTGTACTAAATCCCCTGAGCCATAATTGGCCAAAGCCACCCTGGCTTTGGCCAATTACAGCTCTCTCTACTGACGGCGCTGTGATTGGCCAAGCATGCGGGTCATAGTGCATGCTTGGCCAATCATCAGCCAGCAATGCACTGCGATGCCGCAGTGAATTATGGGCCGTGACGCGCCACACGAATTTGGCGCGAACGGCCCATATCGTTCGCAATTCGGCGAACGACCGAACAGTCGATGTTCGAGTCGAACATGGGTTCGACTCGAACACGAAGCTCATCCCTACTGTGGACTCCTTTATCAGTTTGGTCTTTTTATTAGTATTGTCAGTGAAACCTGATGAAGGGGAGTTCCGGGGGAATCAATATGCCCCTGTGATCACTGTGGTGAAGATCTTGCAATTATAAATAATAATTGTTTTGGATGAAGTACTTTGTTTCTGCTGGAATACTATTGTTATGTTAAGGTGGTTGAGGTTTCCTGCAAAGGCCCCTCCCCCTCTTCATTTCCTGTAGAATATGGAGGTATTATGTATCTCCACCCTTTGCCTTAAAGTAGAACTATAGGCAAAACTTTTTCTTCATTTTCGAATAGAGCAAGGGAAGCTTATAACCCCTGTCAGATTCTTTTTTGCCATCTGTGTCCCATTGCGGAGATTTCCTTTCACTTCCTGTCCCATAGATAAACAGGAAGTGTAAGGATATCCCTGCAATTTATGGGAATTCCTTGGGGATCCCTAGGTCACCAGAACTATTGTCCCCATTAGTAGATTTCCCCTCTATTACTTTTCTGGGGACAAGCCAAAATGTGGGATTTTCTTTACTTTCACTTTTAATGGTAATGATGAACAGGACAAATAGAGTGGGTGGGTGCATCCCCCTAACGGGGTCATAGACAGCAATAAAAACTGACATGTGTTCTAAGCCCTCTGCACTCTAAAACAAGCAAAAAAAAGTTTTGCCTTTAGTTATACTTTAACATATCTTTCTTCTGCAGTAGAAAATAAAGACCTAACTGCAGATGGAGATTGTTATCATCTGCACAGTCAAATATTGATTATGCCGCACATACCACCAATATAGGCATATTTTTTGGAAGTGGGAGTCATTTTCAGCTCCTCCATATAAGTAAAAACATATACACAGAGTTTCATTATATATTATAAAAAAATCAAAATAAAGGTTATATTTTACTTCAGTGGTTAACGCACCCTTGTGGTGTTGAAACAATTGTTTGCCACAATAGAGGAAGTGTGTATCATATAGCTAAGGCTTTAGTTTGTTTTCCCATGTGCCAAATTAGGTCAATGAAGTCACGAGCATCCCATCCCCTTTGGGTACATGAAGCTGCAATGTGATAAATGCCCCTGATTGGGCCAGCACTAACAGCTTCCTACTGGGTTCATCAAACCTGGGCTTGGGGCAAACCTAAGCTCAATGAAATGCCTTGAACATTACAGAGCAAGTCCTTTTGAATATGACTAATTTTGTTAGTTGCTTCAGGAGTTAAACTCCTTTTTTTATGCAATGTTTATGTTGTTTTGTATGTGGTGTGTGTAAAACTAGATTTAAAAAACATTCTTTTCTTCTGTTCTTTGTAGAATAGAATCCTTTTCATCTTTGCACAGGTTTACACTGCACTGTACATTGCTCGGGCTGCAATCCAATTAGACACTTTCAAAAGAAATGATTTCAAATGCAGATTTCAAAGAATCGTTTGTTATTGGGAGATAATGAAATAACTTATGCAGCTGAAACATTTAAAAAGACTTTTAAGTGAGCGTAGATAAATGCCTAACATCACACTTATTTATACATTTGGTAAAAATGTGCTTTTGTCTCTTTGATTGTGGAGGAAAATCTTTACAAATAAATTTAAGTTAACTCATTTCAAATGGTAAAGATCACAGCATTCAACCAAGCAAATCTATCATTAAGTAGGCTTTGTAGATGATGATTTGATAACTCAATTTTTCAACTGAGTGGTGACATGAATGGCTCAGCAACTGGTTTGTATGCTGGGTCGTTCTTCCATCACTCTGCAATTCCAGCTGAAATTATGCCAATTAATTATCACAGCTGGTAAAACTTCATTTGCACTGGCTCAGCCTTATCACAATGTACCTTGACACTTACTTATCTGTAACAATTCAACCAAATCCTTCACAGAGGCTGCAGGCAACTCATTCAATGCAAAACAGTTTTTTTTTTTACTTTTTCTCAGTTAAAATCGCCCATAACGTACTACGATCTTCCTTGCACCCTTAACATTCCAGCCAGGTCGGGCAACGGTTGGTATGTTTATAGACGTGTCATCAAAATTGGTGTCATAATTTGGCAGTTGCTCTTGGGCCATGGCAGATTGGCCAGATTTTATTTTCTGGTTCATTGCTGTGATTTCCCTAAGGCCATCACCAGGATTCCCTTGACAATTCCTACTCCGTGGATAAAAAAACCAAACAAGCATTTCAAGAACATGTGTTTCTATGCATATTGTATGTTAAGAATGAGCAAATCTGCCAGGGCTCTCTTTTTGAACAGTTTTGTAAATCTTGTTCAATATTTGCAAACCCTACTGTCTAGGTGGGAAAGGGGCAAATTTTGGTATTTAACTCTGGCCCTATGCAGGGCAGACAAGCAAGCTATTGTCAAAAAAGGCATAGGAAGCTGGTAACTGTCTTGGGGGATATGTATCAGTACTAAAATTAAACAAAAAAACGCTGATTCAAACGCCTTCAGGATATTGGCTCCTGTGACGCAAAGCCTGTTTGGTTTGTTATGGTTGGATCTTTATTTCTAGCAGCAAACGTGAAAAGTTTTCAGCCAAAAGTTTGCGATTCACAAACCCTGGGGATGTACCACGAACCCACAGTGGAGGTGAATCCGAACCGTTGTCCTGAGTTCAACAGTCTTCATATGCAACATCATCTTATGACTATGGCTAGCCCAAAGAGGGCCATACACAGAAAGGGATTTTTATATGAGATTGATGAAAAGGGGATATCCGAAAAGAACTACTTAAACAAAGGTGTGCCACATCCCAAAGAATATGGAAATGGAGGGACCCCCTAGGGGTATGACTTTTTAGGCACTACCACAACAGTATATATATAAAAAATGTATAAAGTTTATTGTACACATGAAAAACCAGGGGCCAGGGGCAGGACGTTCTTTGGAGGTGTCTGTGATTGGAACTATAGCTATCTGGCATTCCCATCAGACAGTGGTTCCCTCAGCTTTTGATTCCCCAGACCTCCCAGCTGTCTTCCCCCATTTTCCACCGGTCTGTGAGTGTTACCATCTTCTAACCTAGACTCTTCATCCTTTTTGGGCCCCAGTGCATATGCCAGCCCACTGTTGGTCTGATCACTCGGAACCCAGTGGGGCTGTCGGGTGTAAGGAAGGGGACATTTATCCCCCTCCATTTCACGGCCTTCTCTCTTTTTCCTATTGATCATCATTTGGTGGACGGGATCTGCGGGAAGCTCCATGCCTTGGTATTCCTCACTTTTTAAGATTTTTTTGGATGCGTAAATGTACTTTTTTAGCAACTATGATGCACTGTACTTCCTGTGAAAACCCCTGATGAAGGAGACTACAGTTCATCTCTGAAACATTGTTGGGTTCAGGATTGTGTACCATGTCATTTTGCTAAACATTTGTACCATAATATGCATCCTTCATATGTGTTTATTATGTGTTTTTCATGTGTTTTTCATGTGTACAATAAACTTTATACATTTTTTATATATATATACTGTTGTGGTAGTGCCTAAAAAGCCCCACCCCATCCCATTTATTTATATGAGATTGATGGCATTTGTGTCCAACCATTGTGATATTTGTAAGACACAAATAATTGTGCCAAATATCCTTTGCTACTCATTATTAATTTTGTCTACGAAATTAACACTCTTTTAGTTGACTAAAATACGACAAAACAATTCAGATGACTAAAATACAACTAAAGCTAAAATGGCATTTTCTTCAAAAGACTAAAATACGACTAAAACTAAAATTACATTTTAGTCAAAAGATTATGACTAAAACTAAATCAAAATTTGACATCAAAATGAACACTGCACTACCACATAACAATAAGTAGGGGGCATCTTGTAAGCTGTTGAAAGAAAAAAATTAGAAAAAGGTTGCGACTAAAACTAAATCAATTTAGATGACCCAAATATGACTAAAACTAAAATGGCATTTTAGTTAGAAGACTTTGCCTAAAATGAAATCTAAATACGACGCCAAAATTAATACTGCTGCTACCGACAACTGGACTAAACTTTTTTTGGGAAAGGTATATGCTTAGAAAGTGAATAGAATATATGAATTAAAAGGTTCAGTATGCCATAGTACTCGCAATATATTTATTCAAGGACATACAGTATAAGGCTTTCATATGGTACACAGTTTTATTAAAAACCTTGCTATTTGCGTTATAGGCTGCCAAGTGGCAAAAATGTAATATATGATACAAATAAAAATTTGTAATCAATTTGATACACACACACACAACTATAATTGTATTAGACAATTACAGTAATAAACATATTAAACAGGGACACGCTGTTATGTGCAGAATGCAGTGAACACTGCAAGCTGAAAAAAATATTTTCTGAATGAAGACCTTACATATGATCACTATGTCATAACTATAGTAACAGTGAACAAAAAAACACAAAAAAAAAAAAATTTCTAGATACTGTGTATATTAAAGAAAGCTGTTTTTTTGTTTTGTTTTTTTGAATAGAGTTTCTGGAGATGTTCCTCAAGTTTGTTGTACAGTCTTCAAAGTATACATACAGTCAAGCTAAGTGGCAAGTCTGACAAGCATACACTATTTTTTAAATTAGGTTATTGTGTTATTGCGTGATCAGGTCTCGAACACATAGAACATGCCTGGGAAATGCTGTAACTATATTAGACAATCATTATATAATAACTTTTATTTCAACAAGCTTTTGCTCTACTATTTAACTTTAGCATAACAGTCACACAACCTCACTCTGTTTCACACAACTAGAGAATGTGATTTCCATTAAAGGGGTTTTAAAGTCAGAAGGTTTTTTTATCTTAAGATAAAAAGCCTTCTGTGTACCTCAGCCCCCCTAATACTTACTTGAGCCCCATCTCTGTCCAGTGATGTCCACAAGTTTCTTGGCCGTCCGAGACTCTCCCTTCTGATTGTCTTAGACACAGCAGCGGTGCCATTAGCTTCCGCTGCTGTCAATCAAAGTTGGCTAGCCAATTAGTAGAGAGTGGGAATGGAGCCGGGCCGCCGTGGCTCTGTGTCTGAATGGACACAGGGAGCTGTGGCTCAGCTCGGATTCCCCCATAGCAAACTGCTTGCTGTGGGGGCACTCAACAGGAGGGAGGGGCCAGGGGGACAGAAGAAGCACCTGAGAAGAGGAGGACTGGGGCTGCTCTGTGCAAATCCACTGCACAGAGCAGGTAAGTAGAACATGTTTATTTTTATAGAAAAAAATTAGACTTTACAATAACTTTAACTGCTCTACAGGTTAACCTAGAAAATGAGAATACCATAAACTGCCATAAAGAAAATTCCTGAGAATAAGAGCTCTATAAACTGCTCTACAGACTAATCTAGAGAATGAGAGTCTTGTAAACTGCTTTACACACTTCAGAATGATACTCCTCTACAACTACTCTACAACTGGCCTAAGACAGGGCTCAAAATTTCAAGTCCTGAGCTACTAGCTAGGCCTAAGGGTTACTCGACACCAGTTGCCCCACCCAAACCCTACCCTGATCTGCCCCTAAACACACCCTCATAAATTATCTCGCAAAATGACACTTTAATATTTTGTGCAGAATTAAGTTATAAAAAGAAATATTAACTTTTTCCGTGCTCATCAATGCAGCCTGCCTGTGTCCACCAATGCAGCCTGCTCGTGTCCACCAATGCAGCCTGCCCATGTCCACCATGCAGCCTGCCCTGGATTGGATGGGTGATCTGTCTATCAAAGTCCCGGGACCAGGGGGCGGGGCTGTGTGTGACAGCAAGTTCGGGGGAACACTCTGCTATTCAAATTAAAGCTGCTAGTGATGTTCCTCGCACTCTAATGATCCGGCCGCCTGCTCTCCTCTTCTCCCCTCCACGAGCGCTGGGAGAAGGACTCACATAAACCCACCTGCCGGCGGTGCTCGCCCTCCCCGCTCCCAGGCTGCCCTTCCTCACCAGCCCTCAAATCCCACTCGCAAAATGCGAGCTGGCGAGTGGAATTTTTGAGGGCTGGCCTAGGAAATGAGAGTCTCATCTGCTGCGCATGCTCAAGGCCCTGCTCCTCTCTCCTACTGGCCCAGCCATAGGGAGAGGAGGAGAAAGGAGGAGGGAGCCCCAAGGTGATGTCACAGGCTGCGGCCCGGGCTCCTGGAAGTGGGTACAGGATACCTGTAGAAGACAGGTATCCCCCCCCCCCAAAAGGTGCCAATTGTGGCACCGGAGGGGTAAAGGAGACAAATGATTGGAAGTTCCACTTTTGTGTGGAACTCCGCTTTAAAATAGACAGAGGATCATGAAGGACCTGAGGAACCCTGGGATGGAGTCAAAAAATAAGTACCATAGCACATGTAGCACATAGTGGCAAAGATGGTCATGGTCAAGTTGCACCTAATAGTGGGAGCGGCTTAAAGAGCGATGATTAAACAGAATTTGTGCCCAGTTGCTATATGCAGTGCAGCATTGCTTGAACAAATGATCATCAGAAGAAAATCTTATTTTAAATGTCAGAAATATGAAACATAACACTTAGGTACATGGAAGGCAGGAAGAATCACTATAATGGAGGGAAGGATCACTCACTATGTTATATTGAAGAAAGGGAGAGTTCAGTCAACGACTGTGTTCACTCACCCAAGGCTGGTTGGTCTCCAGAGGCTTGAAGCAGCAATATCATGTGCACTGCTTCAAAATTTCCTGCCCACTCAACCCCTTCACAGGCACCGCACTGGCTGCACGCCAGGAGTTGGAGTGTGGGCAGAACCAGGGGGACATGGGGGGGGGGGTGGAGCAGACCTAACCTCCCTCCTCTTCCATTTGTGCAGGCTGTAGAGCTAGCAGGTGGGTGAGGGGGGTGGGGTTAGACTGTGTTGGCAGGGAACCGAGCATGTCATTGAGCCAGAGCCTCAACAGCTGCAGTGCTGTGTACATCAGCCAGGTGGATTAGTGCAGTCAAGTGCTGGAAATTGTTCCAGCACTGGGCTCCGCTGTGAATTTCAGCCCAGGACACCAGGATTTACCTAAAATCTCAGACGGTCCCAGCGAATTTGGGATGGTTGGGAGGTATACGCACTAAACTATAGAATCACAGTGCAGCTAAATGCTTGGACATATTGATCGCTACACTGGTGCCAGTGAAGTCTAGCTCTGCTAAAGAGGAAATCAGTTTCACCTCTAAATCTCACAGGTATACTGAAATTTCATAACTGAACACTAAACTGCATATTAAGATTATAAAGGAGAAGTTTCATTCATCCAAACAAAAACAAAGTACATAATCACTCCAGCATCCATCTATTCCTGGAAAACTTTATAACTATGTCTAAAAAACACAAATGTTTCTAGATTTTCCCATTTTTTTTTTATAATGATGCCCCTAGTCAATTGATTTTCAGCCCATAGGTGCCCACTAAAATATCACCTTTTAGTTTCATGTGAGCTGATCCTTTAAAAGCTATTTTTGTAAGGTAATGGCATTTCTAATTAGTGGTTATCAAACTTCTGGGTTAAAGTAATAGACTTAGAGCTATACAGTTTATTCTGGTGCATCTTTATAACTTTATTATTTTGAATAAACCATTTGTTGTTAGTGCGGATTTGAAAACATGTCTAGTCTTGTTACATAAAATTGATTGAGGTGATGTCACTGATACATGTCTTGATATAACAAAGCATTATATTTTCTTCAAATAATTTCTGTACAAATTTGGACATGCACAGACTTGATAACCCCATCTATTTAAGGCTGTCTTGCTCATGAAACAGGAGAACAAAATAATTTTCTTTTGGAGCACATCCAATGAAAGAGTCAAGGAAGATTTTCAGAAGTCTGGTCCAGTTAAAAAATAAAAAGGATATTCCAAAATGAAGCACCATTAGGCTAATTAATAGAAAATAAAGTGGATCTACCATGTGCTGAGAGCCTCTTCAATATATACAGTTCAAAGTAGATATAAACCCTAATTGAATTACTTTAAGTTTGCACTAGAGATGGGTCGAATGACCCCCCGTTCGGTTTGCGGCAGAACTTTCGAACATTGCAGAAGTTTAGAACCGAATAACGAATCCCTTTGAAGTCTATGAGACCCAAACTGGTAAAATCAAAAGTGCCATTTTTTAAGGCTTATATGCAAATAATTGGGCATACAATGGTTTTTGGGGTCTGGGTACTGCTCTGGGAGATATGTTGATATAGATTTTGATTCCGAAAGTGGGAAAAACACCCTCATGTAAAGGCACCACATCCCTGAGTAAAGATATATGTAAACATGGAAAGGAGCTAAAGGGATTTTAACGGTGCAATTTTTCTTTCTTAAAAAACAGTTTATTGTTTACAATCAATTAAAAGGAGCATGATATGTGTATAACAACAGACAAAAATCTTTTTTTCTTTCTCAAACAGTATAAAATACAATACACAATATGGTCAGGTGAGGGGAAAAAAGGATTTATACTACGAGTTCACAGATGGTAGTTGTTGCATATTAACCCGACACGTTTCGCATTGTCGCTTTTTCAAGGGATATGCAACTGTTAAGTGAGTCATCCAACACTTTTAGCAATTCCCCAAAGTGACCCAGTAAAACCTTAACAGCACCAGCATGACCAGACCCAACCACGACGGGACAGCAAGAGGGCCAAATTGCAACCACAGGGAGCAAAAAGATGGAGATCGATGAATAAAGAAACTGCAAACATAAATGCAGATATGCATCAGTATCAGTGAAATGGTGATTGTGAGGACTATTGGGATGGTTTATGAGTCAAGCAGTCACTCACTCTGCTGGAATTTGGCTTCCATCTACCGGCGTCTGGTCATGCTGGTGCTGTTAAGGTTTTACTGGGTCACTTTGGGGAATTGCTAAAAGTGTTGGATGACTCACTTAACAGTTGCATATCCCTTGAAAAAGCGACAATGCGAAACATGTCGGGTTAATATGCAACAACTACCATCTGTGAACTCGTAGCATAAATCCTTTTTTCCCCTCACCTGACCATATTGTGTATTGTATTTTATACTGTTTGAGAAAGAAAAAAGATTTTTGTCTGTTGTTATACACATATCATGCTCCTTTTAATTGATTGTAAACAATAAACTGTTTTTTAAGAAAGAAAAATTGCACCGTTAAAATCCCTTTAGCTCCTTTCCATGTTTACATATAGCTCTGGGAGATATGTATCAATGGAAAAAAAAAATTGTAAATAACATCATTTTTAACCACTTGCCGACCGCCCTAGCCAAATAAGGGCTGCAGGGCGGTCGGATCACTCTGGGAGGGCGTACTATAACCTCCCAGAATCGTGCTCCTGCGCGCCCCCCGGGGCGCACACCCAGAAATATCCGTGACCCTGAATCACAAATTTGAATCATGGTATAAGGCTGATGGCAGCGGCCCTTTACCATGTGATCACTCCGTCAAATGACGGAGCAATCACTTGTAAACAACCTGGTGCATGCCCGGTTCATCTCTCCCTCTCCTTACCAATTGGTACAGAGTGAGAGGAGAGGGGGAGAGATGGTTGCAGCGGCGCTGTGGGCTGGATCTGTAGTGCCCACAGTGCTGCTCTGTGCCAATTCCTGCCTCATCCATCCATACTCACAGCCATCCATACTCGCAGCCATCCATGCTCAGCCATGCCATCCATGCTCAGCCTTCCATCCATGCTCAGCCATTATCCATAATCATCCATCCATGCTCAACCATGCCATCCATACTCATCCATCCATCCATTCTCAGCCATGCCATCTATACTCATCCATCCATTCATACTCAGCCATCCCTCCATACTCAGCCATCCCTCCATACTCAGCCATCCATCCATGCTCAGCCATCCCATCCACACGCAGCCATTGCTCCATACTCAGCCATCCATCCATGCTCAGCCATCCCATCCTTACTCAGCAATGCCATTCACACTCAGCCATCCCTCCATACTCAGCCATCCCATCCATGTTCAGTCATCCCATCCATGCTCAGCCATCCCATCCATGCTCAGTCATCCCATCCATGCTCAGCCATCCCATCCATACTAAGCCATCCCTCCATGCTCAGCCATCCCATCCATATTGATCCATCCATCCATGCTTAGCCATGCCATCCATACTCAGCCATCCCATCCATACTCATCAATGCCATCCATGCTCAACCATCCCATCCATGCTCAGCCATGCCATCCATACTCAGCCATGCCATCCATACTTATCCATCCATCCATACTCAGCCATAATATCCATACTCAGCCATACCATCCATACTCCGCCATGCCATCCATACTCATCCATCCATGCTCAGCCATCCCATCCATACTCAGCCATGCTATTCATACTCAGCCGACCCATCCATGCTCAGCCATCCCCATCCATGGCTCATCCATCCCCATCCACAGTTCATCCATCTCCATCCATAGCTCATCCATCCAAATTCATGCCTTAGCCATCCCCATCCATGGCTCATCCATCCCCACCCACAGCTCATACATGCCTCATTCATGTTACATCAGTTGTCATCTGTGCCACATCCATGCCACTACAATGCCACTACAGGGCCTCACAAAAGTGTAATAGGTAGTCAAATTAGATTTGAAATGTATGCCCTTAGAAAACCTGATGGTGCTCCCTGCATGTTGGGCCTCTGTATGTGGCCAGGCTGTATAAAAGTCTCACACATGTGGTATCGTTATATTCGGGAGGAGTAGCAGAATATATTTTGGGGTGTAATTTTGGCTATGTACATGCTATGTATTAGAAATATTGTATAAATGGACAACTTTGTATATAAAAAAATGTGTTTTCATTTTCTTTCCATAATAAAAAATTGGGGAAAATAATGACTTGTTCAAAAGACTCATTATACCTCATAGAATATACATTGGGTTTGGAGTGACAATTTTGTGAAAAAAAGAAAAAAAATCTTCATTTTGCAAAGAATTGTGGGAAAATTATACAACTTAAAAAAACTCACTATGCCTCTTACCAAATACTTTGAAATGTCTAATTTCCAAAAAAAGGGTTATTTGGGGGGGTATTTGTACTTTCCTGGCTTGTTAGGGTCTCAAGAAATGAGATCAGTTGTGATCAATTTTCAATGATTGGCATCATAGATTGTAGACTCTATAACTTTCACAAAGACCAAATAATATACACAGATTTTTGGTTATTTTTACCAAAGATATGGTAAAAATTTTGGTCAAAATGTATGAAGAAAAATTACTAATTTGCAAAATTTTGTAACAGAAATAAAGAAAATGCATTTTCTTTACAAAATGTTTGGTTTTTTTGATTTATAGCACAAAAAATACAAAACCTAGAGGTGATCAAATATTGCCAAAAGAAAGCTCTATTTGTGTGAAAAGAAGGACAAAAATTTCATATGGGTACAGTGTTGCATGTTTGAGTAATTTTATTCAAAATGTGAGAGCAACGAAAGCTGAAAATTGGTCTGGTTAGGAAGGGGGTTTAAGTGCTCAGTGGGCAAGTGATTTTCTGAAGCTTAAAATTAAACCATAAAAATGAGAAATAACAATAAAAAAGAAAAATTCCTTTACATATACTTCCTGCAGGGATCCCTTAGTCCGCCTGTAAAGTGGCACATCTGTACCGTAGAACCTTCTGCAGAAATAATGACATTTATAAAGCCAAAAGAAAAATTTCCCTGCAAGCTTTCTTTGTTTTGTAAAAAAACAACTTGGTGAGCCAGTTTGTATGATGCGGCCACAATTTAGTGCATTGGGAACAAGATTAGAGATTTTTTGGATAAAATATGGTGTCTCATTCACAGACTTTGGATAGAAGTAACAGATGCGGAAAAACTGGGCTTTGGGTGCTGGTGGTGCCTTCACACTGTAACCCTATGGAGGTACTCTTGATGAAAGCAAGAATTAGCCTTGCTCTAAAAAATTGAAATTATATCACCTGTCAAACAGGTGCAGAAAAATTGGTCTTTGGATGTCAGTGATACCTTTCTATAGTAACCCTATGAGGAAAGCAAGAATTGGCCTTGCTGGCAAAAATGTAAATGATATGCACCTGTCAAACAGGTGCAGAAAAATTGGTCCTTGGGTGTTAATTGTGCCCATGAAATCTACACTAAAAAATGTCTACCAGATGAAATCAACAACCACAATGCTAGGAAAACTAGACAGTCTTTTACAGATTTGAGATCCAGAAAGCACTTAACTTAATCAGCGACATCTGCATCAGAGGCTTGATAGCTGCTGCTAATCCAGGACTGAGTCATTTTGATAAATGTCAGCTGGTCCACGGAGTCTGTGGACAGACGTGCTCTCTGATCTGTCACAAAACCTCCGGCAGCACTGAATGCCCACTCTAAAAGCACACTGAATGCAGGACAGTCCAGCAGCTCAGTAGCATACTGGGCAAGTTCTGGCCAGTGGTCTATTCTCATGACCCAGTAACCCAGTGGATCGTCAACTGGAAAGCTCTCTGTCTGTTTTCGCCCCTAGATAATCTCCCACCATATGATGCAGATGCTGCTGATGGGATGTGGAAGCTGACAGCCCTGGGCTCTGAGGACTAAAAAAATGTTGAAAGGCATCACTGAGGCGGCCCCCTTCTACCCCGCTTCTCTCTTGACCAACAGAAGACTTTCCCCTTGTAACGGGGAAGAATGAGGGAGCCCATGCACCACAAGTTTGCGGAGGCATGGGAAGCTGACTCCTCAAGGTCACTGAGGATTACAGTATCTAGAACTGTCTCCTCCCAGCCACGTACTACTCCCAAGGGTTCTGGGAATGGAAAATCATCTCTTAAGGTTTGACGTATGTCTTGCTCTGCTTCAATGTCTCCAAAACTGCCAGAATCCTCCTCCTCCCTCTCATCTTGTGTGTTCTGTGGTGTGGCAAGAATGGTGTCTGCATAAAGCGGGCCTTGAGAGGAAAGGATGTCCTCCTCTTCCTCCCACTGCTCTGCCTTGAGGGCTCTGTCCATAATGCCATGCAGAGTCTGCTCCAGCAGGAACACAACAGGGATTGACTAAGACTAGAGGGACAGCGTCACTGGTGCATGCATTGTCACAGCTCACAATCCTTGTGGCCTCCTCTAATGGTGACAGTACAGTGCATGCATCCTTTATCAGCAGTCATTGGCATGGGGAAAAATGAGCCTTTCGTTGTGCCATACTCACACAGGTACTTGTTGACAGCCTTCTGCTGCATGTGCAGCCACTGCAGCATTGCCAAAGTCCAGTTCCACCTGGTGGGATGTCAGAAATAAAGCAGTTTACCGGCAGGTGGAATTCCCGCTGAATTTCACCCAACCGAGCACTGGCTGGGTATGAACTCCTGAAATGGCTACAGACTCTTCTGGCCTACTTTAGCAGATCTTCCAATTCTGGGTACCTACTTAAGAAATGCTGCACTACCAAATTGAGGACATGTGCCAGGCATGGCACATGTGTCAACTTTCCCTCTCTAAGGGTGGACAGGAGGTTTGTGCCATTATCACACACCACCATTCCTGGCTCCAGCTGGTGTGGTGTGAACCGCCTCTGGGCCTGCCCGTGCATAGCTGCAAGAATCTCTGCTCTGGTATGGCTTCTGTCCCCTAGAAAGACCATCTGAAGCACTGCATTGCACCTTTTAGCCTGACTCATTGAATAGCCCCTTGAACGCTTAGGGGGTACTTGTGGTTCATAGGACAATTCAGCAGAGGAGAGTATGGAGGAAGAGGAGGAGGGGGTAGAGCTGACAAGTCTTGCATCATCACTAGCTGTATGGGGACGTGGCTGCACAACAAGCTGCAGCACCAAACCCTGTCCTGCATCCTTTCCGAGTTGCAAGCAGAGTTACCCAGTATACTGTGAACAAAATATATAGTCTCTGACCATGCTTGCTGGACTACGTGTCAGCAGTAACATGGACCTTGCGGCTGACTGCCTAGCCCAACGATGCCACAACTTTGCCTTCCACGTCATGGTAGAGAGCTGGAATGGCCTTACGTGAAAAGAAATAGCGACTGGGAACCTGCCATTGCGGTACAGCACATTCTGACAAATCACAGGAGGGGGCAGAATCCACCAGGCAGAAAGACAGGAGTTGTAAAGCCAGCAGCTTTGACAAGCTTGAATTTAAATGCTGGGCATGTGGGTGGCAGTGACTATTTTTTTCGGCAGCAGATGGGGTAGATAAATTTGCCAGCTGTAGTCTATAGCCGGTGGTGTTCTACTGGCAGGCATGCTGCAAGGACCTGGGACACCCTGCACTATACCATCATCCCTGTCGGTGGAGGCTGCTGAGAGGTCATAAGGTATAGTGGGGGTAGACTGGAAAGGTGAGGAGTGAGGAGGAGCAGAATTGCGTCCCTTTTGTGTGGCTTTCAGGTGCTCTTGCCAATGGGCTGAGTAGTGCGAGGTTACATGCCTTGTCAAAAATGTGATACTCAAATGGCTGGTGTTTTTTGCCATGCTTGATGTGCTTGAGGCAAAGTTTGCAAATTGCAACAGTGCTGCACGTTATAAAAAAGCCCATACAAATAAGCTGTGTGAAGTGGGCCAGGAGATAACACCTACCTACCTACCTTCCTCAACCTACGAACCAAGATCTGAATCAAGTAATGGCTGTGCATTGTCAAGGCGCAAGTGGCTGACACTGTGTTCAAATAACTCAACTGACTCCTCTGTACCTGATGCTGGGGCTATGACCAGAGTAGCTGTGGACAAGGAGGCAGAATAAGCTACTCTGGCAGCTGCAGTGGACTGAACACTAGTCTCTGCCTTGGTGACGGAGGATGAGGCTTCGATATACTGTGATAATGAATCAAAGAAAAGGCTGGATGGCTGCACTCTGTTAATTGAAGACAGTTTAAAAATTCTTCTGGTACAAAGACATCAGAGGCACAGGATCAATGAAAGTCAAATATACTGCATTAAACGTGCGGCTAATGCACAGAAATATACTGCGTTCAACGTGTAGTAACACACTGAAAAATACTGAGTTAAACTTGCAATAATGCACTGAAATTTACTGCGTTACATGTGCAGTTAACGCACTCAATATATACTGCGTTAAATGTGCAGAAACGCACTGAAATATACTGCGTTAAACATGCAGTAATGCACTAAAATATACTGCAAGAAATCTACCCTGACAAAATAAACTGACGCTAAAGTAAAAATGAGTGGTCAAACTACACTCACGCTGCACTATCACTAGATTCACACTAAAGTAAAAATGAATGGTCGCACTACACTCACACTGCTCTATCACTAGATTAAAACTAAACTGATATTCTACACTGGCCATAGAATCACTTTAGTACACTATAGCACACTAACTCTCTAGTAGCACTGAGCAGAGCCCTGTTCTTTCTCTATGCCAATATAACACTGCAAATGGCCGCTATGGGGAGAATATTTTTATAGAGTGGGGCCAGGCTAAGACCAATGAGCCATGATTGGGTAGAGTCTTCATTGCTTTCTCATCATGGCTTTGACAGTGCTCTGTGCCCTGATTGGGCAAAGCTTTTATTGCTGCAGCCAATCAGGGCTTCTAATGCACCGTGCAGCAGCGCAGTGCATTGTGGTTGTTCGGCAGGCCAAACAAATGGTCAAACGCCCCTGATAATTCGAGTGTTGGTCGAACAGGTGAACAGCCAACTCATGCTTGGGCCCAACCATTCGCCCAATTCTAGTTTGCACCACAAACGTTTTAATAATTGCCATTTTTAAATAAGATGCTTATGACTTTTTTCCAATGCTTGTTGCATCTGAGAGCTAATCTCGGCATTGTCATTGCTTCCACTTCATATCTACATGCACTCCAGCAATAAATTCATGGCATTTCTCAGGGTGGCTTTCCAAATGGTGACTACAATGGATGACAGTTGTAATACAGGGACAGAGTGTTGTAACCCTATAACAGGATGTGCCTGAACAAGGGTGGGGGAGACCTTCATGGGAGCTCACCAGTTATGATGAAAGCTGCAGGTTAAAAAATATTAAAAATGGTTCTTAAAATGTTAAAGAACAGGAAACTGTAAAATTATCCCCTGCATTGCAGGGGTAAACTGCTTGTTTTGTCTAAGGGAAAGGAAAAGTACTTTTTCCTTACCCGATCAAGCAGATGACGCGCTCCAGTGGTTTGACTTTCCCTTTCAGGACTATGGACCCTGCATTAGTCTTGATGACATCAGGACCTTAGTTTGCTGTAGCATACAAAGTGTGGGTTTCTTGCGAGCCACAGATGGACTAATGCCTCTAAGGAGTGAACTAATAATCTTTAAGCAGCAAACACTAAACCACGTTTCATTCCGTGTAGTATAATACATAAAATAATTGTGCCTGCGCTAAACAATATATGAAAAAATATAAAATATATTCATATATTAAAAGAAATAACGTGCATAAATATTTGAATTAGACCATAATAAATATGCTAGTAAAACCATACATGTGTAAATATAATGTGCGATCCTTTATGATAAATCTCAAAGTGCATATGAGAAATGTGCAATCGTGGTATAAACCGTTGAAAGTGCACCGTGCATAAATAAAACATAAATGCCAAGCGCTATCCTGTGACATTCAAGTGTCCAACATAATCAGCAAATTCAAACTAAAGAAAACAAGTGTGAATAAATAGTGTCCATGAAATAAGTGTTCATCATGCTTCTCCTGAAGGGTGTCCAAATCACAAGAAGCAAGATGTGCTCTCCCATGACACCCCACATGTGCTTGCGCTCACCTTTTGATCATGTGACACAGTAATTAAACGGTGTCAGAATAGGCAATGGGGCCACTCCTGGGCTCACTCAGGATACAATGATGTAAATACAATCCTCATAGGCAAAGCCAAAATCCACATTCATAGAAGAAAAAAAAGAGAGAACTCCATGGTATAATATAGCAAGGACATTTATTAAATAAAAGAAATTCCTCCAGGAGGGTACTCGCATTGAGTGGGTGCTGCAGTGCACCAAACTATACTGGTATAAAAAAGCAAGTAGCGATTCGTGTGGCGTGCGGTGTGGTGTGTAATGACCTCCTCCACTGCTGACAGCTCCGTCCTACCCCTCCCCGACGCGTATTCGGCACAGGGATCACGTGCCTTCCTCTGGGGGATATGTGAGTGTTGTAACCCTATAACAGGATGTGCCTGAACAAGGGTGGGGGAGACCTTCATGGGAGCTCACCAGTTATGATGAAAGCTGCAGGTTAAAAATTTTAAAAATGGTTCTTAAAATGTTAAAGAACAGGAAACGGTAAAATTATCCCCTGCATTGCAGGGGTAAACTGCTTGTTTTGTCTAAGGGAAAGGAAAAGCACTTTTTCCTTACCCGATCAAGCAGATGACGCGCTCCAGTGGTTTGACTTTCCCTTTCAGGACTATGGACCCTGCATTAGTCTTGATGACATCAGGACCTTAGTTTGCTGTAGCATGCAGTAGAAGACTCTGTGAGGAGAGGTCTCGCAGTGCGGAGGAGCAGCGCATCGGTTAAGTAGATTTTCTGTGTGCCCTAGACCTAACTGAACAGTTAACTCCACTGCAAGGGAAAATTTTAAAGTTTCCCAGATTTGGGCTTTAAAATTTGAGAGATTTTAGTAACTGGGTTTGCGTCTATTTTAGGACCTCTAATGTAAATAATATACGTATAAGGAGACAACTAAGGCTGATTACAAGCACCCTGCCATCTCAGCCAGGTAAAGTGAATATCATAGCCACAGTGGGGTCAGTGGCAGCATAGTTTATAGGTGCTTAGCATTTTTACCTGGCAACTCTGGCATCTGGGGTTAAATTCGACTAAGGACTATCTGGATGGAGTCTGAATTTTTTCTCTATGCTGGCATGGTTTTCCGATACATTCTGGAAGTTTAATGGTCTTCCCCTTGAAATTTGTACTCCCTCTTGACTCTTTAGGGTAGTGTTTCTCAACTCCAGTCCTCAAGATGCCCCAACAGGTCATATTTTCAGGATTTCCATTATTTTGCACAGGTGATTTGATCAGTTTCACCACCTTAGGCTGGATTCACACCTATGCATTTTTAGTGCATTTTGCAGATTTGCACTACAGAACATGTTCCATAGGAAACCATGTTAAATGGACTGTAGTGCAAATCTGCAAAATGCAAAAAGCACTAAAATGCATAGGTGTGAATCCAGCCTTAGTAATAACCACAGCCGTTTCATCTAAAGGGAAATCCTAAAAACGTGACCTTTTGGGGCGCCTTGAGGACTGGAATTGAGAAACACTGCTTTAGGGATGTGGACTGGTGTGATTGGCTCTATGTATGTTGTCAAGGGCTAGTACAACCCCGATTTCAAAAAATTTGGGTCACTATGTAAAAACAGAATGCAATTATTTGCACATCTCATAAACCCACATTTTATTCACAATAAAAAATAGAAAACGTATCAAATGTTTAAATTGAGAAAATGTACCATTTTAAGAAAAAAATGAGGTAGTTTTGAAATTTATGGAAGAAACACGTCTCAAAAAAGTTGTGACAGGGCCATGTTTACCACGGTTTAGTATCCCCTCTTCCTTTTACAACACTCTGTAAATGTCTGGGAATTGAGACCATTTGCTGGAGTTTTGGGAGAGGAATGTTGTCCTATTCTTACCTGATATGGGATTGTAATTGCTCAACATTCCTGGGTCTCCTTTGTTGTATTTTTCATTTCAAGCTGAGCCAAACATGGTCAGTTGGTGAAAGGTCTGGATTGCAGTCAAGCCAGTTGAGCACTCAAACTCTTCTACTACCAAGCCATGCTGTTGTCATAGATGCTGTATCTGGTTTTGTATTGTCCTGCTGAAATATGCAAGGCCTTTCCTGAAAAAAAATGTTGTCTGGATGGGAGCATATACTGCTCTAAAACCTGGATATACTGTATCTGTCAGCACTGATGGTGGCTTTCCAGATGTGCAAACTGCCCATTTCATACTCCGATACCGATATCCTCAGAGATGCAGGCTTTTGAAGTGAGCAGTGATAATAAGCTGCAAGGTCCCTCTTCTCTTTAGTCCAGAGGATGTGGAACTCCTAGTTGCCAAAGAGAATGTCAAAGTTGTATTCATCTGACCACAGAACGGTTTTCCACTTTGTAACAGACTATTTTAAATGCACTTTGACCCAAAGAAGATGACGGCATTGCTGGATTATGTTCAGACATGTCTTCTTCATTGCATAATAGAGATTTTCCTTGCATTTATGGATAGCATGGCAAGTTGTGTTTATTAAAAGTGATTTCTGGAAGTATTCCAGTGATTTCCATCACAGAATCATGCCTGCTTTTAATGCAGCGCTATCTGATCGCTTGTAGATCACGGATATCTAATATTGTATTTCTGCCTTGTCCCTGTTGCACATTCTTGGAATATATTGATGAGATTACTGTATGTACTCCGGCCGCACCTAGAGTATGCTGTACAGTTCTGGGCACCAGTCCTCAGGAAGGATGTACTGGAAATGGAGCGAGTACAAAGAAGGGCAAAAAAGCTAATAAAGGGTCTGGAGGATCTTAGTTATGTGGAAAGGTTGCGAGCACTGAACTTATTTTCTCTGGAGAAGAGATGCTTGAGATACCATACTGGTGACCCCACAATAGGGATAAAACTTTTTCGCAGAGGGGAGTTTAACAAGACTCGTGGCCACTCATTAAAATTAGAAGAAAAGAGGTTTACCCTTAAACTACATAGAGGGTTCTTTACTGTAAAGTGGCAAGGATATGGAATTCCCTTCCACAGGCGATGGTCTCAGTGGGGGGCATTGATAGTTTCGCAGAGGGGAGTTTAACAAGACCCGTGGCCACTCATTAAAATTGGAAGAAAAGAGGTTTACCCTTAAACTACATAGAGGGTTCTTTACTGTGAGAGCGGCAAGGATATGGAATTCCCTTCCACAGGCGATGGTCTCAGTGGGGGGCATTGATAGTTTCAAGAAACTATTAGATAAGCACCCGAACGACCACAATATACAGGGATGTACAATGTAATACTGACATATAATCACACACATAGGTTGGACTTAATGGACTTAATGGTCTTTTTTCAACCTCACCTACTATGTAACTATGATATATTTAAAGTCTTTGCAACTTTACGTTCTCCTGAAATTCTTTGACAATTTTTAGGCACAGTTTTGGTGAACCTCTGCCCACCTTTACTTTTGAGATACTTTGACGCTAAAATGCTCTTTTTAACCACTTCAGCCCTGGAAGAATTTACCCCCTTCCTGACCAGAGCACTTTTTGCGATACTGCACTGCGTCGCTTTAACTGACAATTGTGCGGTTGTGCAACGTTGCAACCAAACAAAATTGTCCTTTTTTTCCCACAAATAGAGATTTCTTTTGGTAGTATTTGATCACCTCTGTGGTTTTTATTTTTTGCGCTATAAACAAAAAAAGAGCGACAAAGCAATATTTTTTACTTTTTGCTATAATAAATATCCCCCCAAAAAATATATAAAAAAAACTAATTTCTTTCTCAGTTTAGGCCAATATGTATTCTTCTACATATTTTTGGTAAAAAAAAATCGCAATAAGCGTATATTGATTATATTGATTGGTTTTGCGCAAAAGTTTATAACGTCTACAAAATAGGGGATAGATTTATGGCATTTTTATTATTAATTTGTTTTTTTATTAGTAATGACAGCGATCTGCGATTTTTATCATAACTGCGACATTATGGCGGACACATCGGACACTTTTGACACTATTTTGGGACCATTGTCATTTATACAGCAACCAGTGCTATAAAAATGCGCTGATTACGGTATAAATGACACTGGCAGGGAAGGGGTTAAACACTAGGGGGTGATCGAGGGGTTACGTTTGTTCTAGGGAGTGATTTTAATTGTGGGGGGATGGACTACCACTGACATGACAGCGATCACTGCTCCCGATGACAGGGAGCAGTAGGAGCATTAGATCTGTCATGTCACCTTGTTTACATAGGTATCTCCCCGTTCTGCTGCTCCATGACTCGATCCCGGGACACCGGCAGACATTGAGTCTGCGGGACCTGCGGGCCCGGTCACAGAGTACAGGAGCTGCGCAGCCGTGCTATTGTGCCGACGTATATCATCGTGCACTGGTTGGCAAGCGGTTAAACAAAATCATGTTACCGACCTGTTGCCAACTACTTACATTCATTGCAAAATATTCTTCCAGCTCTTCCTTGTTAGTACCATTTACTTTACCAGATTTCTTTTGCCCTGTGTCAACTTTTTTGAGACATGTTGCTTCCATCAATTTCAAAATGACCTTATTTTTTTTCTAAAATGGTAGATTTTTTCAGTTTAAACATTTTGTTTTCTATTGTGAATAAAATATAGGTTTATGAGATTTGCAAACCATTGCATTCTGTGTTTATGTTGATTTTACACAGCATCCCAATTTTTTGGGGAATTGAGGTTGTAAAATTTAACTATTTAAACAGTGGAAACCGTAACCCTTCCCTAGAACACCCAGATGAGAATCTTCATATTCTTTCTGTGGTTGTGTGCATTTTCTCCAGTCTCCTCCCACACTTCAAAGATATGCTGGTAGTTTAATTGGTGTCTGGCTTAATGTACACACAATTTATTGTATTTATTACAGGTATTTATATAGACTACCCATTTATGCAGCGCTTTACATACATATATAGTGCATTCACATCATATGTAAAGTGTTGTGTTTATTGTCAGAGCTATATACATACCTATGATGAATGAATGAATGAATGAATGACCCTTACAGTTGCTGTTTAACCCCTAGATGATTGCAGTCTGTAGCTAAACATTCTCACATGCAGAACCAATCCTGTGTGAATGTTAACATTCCATCCAGGAACTAGCAGCATGATCCTGTGTTCGCTGCTAGTTCTGTGACAGTCCTGCTAATGACAACTGCCAGTCTTAGACTAATAATGTGGAACTAATCAGTGTTGTTCTTGAGCATGTGATTACCATTTGAGCATAGAGATTACTGGCCCTTTGTTTACAAGTTATAATGCAAACACACCTTTCTGCCAGGGATTGTCCTTGTACATGCTGTAGCAAGGAGAGAATGGCATAGTGTTCACAAAAAATGTGTTAAAGGAGAGGTATGGTGTTATAAAAAAAAAAAAAAACTTACATACACACCTCTATGTTGCAGCATCGGTCACGTGATGCTGAACAGTTAGTTCCCAATCTGTGGCAGAGAGCAGTGATTGTCAGTCACCGCTCCTTGCTTTGCTCCACCAGCAACACATAAGAGACATATTATTTAGCATTAATTATATATCCTCATAGTATAATTAATTAACTTTTACTTTTTAATTTATTTACTTACTTGAAACCAAAATATGTGTTAGCACTTATTCATAAAAAGCATGACATATTCTCTTGAACAATTGGTATAATTAACCTGAATTAATTTTTTTTTTCTTTTGTGTGCTACAATCATTGTATGCAGACCATGGTATCCTCACTTAACCATACACAATTGTCTTGTGGAGTAAACACGAGAAAAGTTTCAAGGTCTCTGAAGGCAAGATAAATGTGATAACACATTATGGGCAGTATGGCTAGATCAAGTTTCTGACCCCAGGTTAGTTTCCTCTAGTTTGGACGCTGTTGGAACTGGCAAAACCCTCCCTTATGCTCTGTACACACGACCGGTTTTGCCGTCCGAATAAACTCCGAAGGTTTCCCTGACGGAACTCCGACGGAATTCCATTCAAGCGGTCTTGCCTACACACGGTCAAACCAAAGTCCGACCAAAGTCTAGATCGAGGTGAAGTATAGCACGTACGACGGGACTAGAAAAAGGAAGTTCAATAGCCAGTAGCCAATAGCTTCCGTCTCGTACTTGCTTCAGAGCATGCGTCATTTTTGGTCCATCGGAACAGCATACAGACGAGAGGTTTTCCCGATAGGAATTGGTTCCGTCGGAAATATTTAGAACATGTTCCATTACTAAGTCTGTCAGAATTTTAAAAAAAAAGTCAGATGAGGCATACACACGATTGGAATAGACAATGAAAAGCTTCCGTCTGACTTTTTCTGTTGGACATTCCACTCGTGTGTATGCGACTTAAGACAGCGAATGTGTTCTCAGCAGCAGTGGGCCAGAGTTTCTTCTTGGTGTAGGAATAGCCATCCCCTATTTCCCTTTGCCACCTGCTTTACAGCGCATCGGCGGTCATTGGTGTGAACGACTGGGTTAACAGCGAAAATTTAGGTACATGCCTGATTCTCTTTTCCTTTTTTTATTATTTGGATGTTCAGAAAGTGTTTCTTTCTTTTAAATGTTTGGTTTTTAAAGTGCATTAGAGTGACATACTGACCTAATGTTTCGCCACTGTAGGTGAGGTCACTTCTCATGAGGATGATCATATTCTCTTTCTCAGCACCTAAATATACCTGTGTGTGTGGTCCTTGTGGTGGTGGCCTATTGGGGGAGGTCTGATGGAGGCTACATTGCCCCCCCCCCAAGGTCTGGGCCAAGAAGGGCCACATCAACTTCGCACTCTTATGCCGTGTACACACGATCGCAAAAGACCGATGAGAGTTTTTCGCCGGAAAATGCAACCGCGTGTATGCTCCATCAGTCTTTTGCTGGCGGAATTCAAGCCAGCAAAAGATTGAGAGTATGCTCTCAATTTTTCGGTCGGGAAAAATTCCTATCCGAAAATGTGATCGTCTGTGGCAATTCCGACGCGCAAAATCCCTACGCATGCTCGGAAACAATTCGACGCATGCTCGGAAGCATTGAACTACGTCACCGCGTTCTTGACGGTCGTAATATCAGTGAACTTTTGCGTGACTGTGTGCATGCAAGGCAAACTTGAGCGGAATCTCATCGGAAAAGCCGTCATATCTTTTTCCGATGAGAAATCCACTCGTGTGTACGTGGCATAACTGTCTGAGACAGTCTAAGATTGAATCTAGACCCTATCTGTTAAGTTTTTTTTTTTTTTTTTTCATGTTTTATGTCTGTGTATATGCTCTTAAGGTTGCTGCTAACTCCTGACAGAGTGTGCTTTAATATTACGTTGTTATTTTTTGTGCACTTATACCTATTATACATGTTCTTTGGATCTTCTATTTTTGCACTTGTGGAAATGCCTAATGTGACATGTTATTTTGTTTTACATAAAGATTGTATAAAAAAAAATGTAATAATAAATTCTGTTGCAAATGGATGCAGTAGTACAAACTGTTTAGCTACTGTTATGTGTAAAACAACCAAAAAATTATTTTTATCTTTTTGTAAGTTTGTGGTAAATAAAAACACAAACAGCATATCCATTAAATCAGTATACTAAATAAGAGCCTTATATATCCTGAAGAATGATATAAAACTATTTAGGTAGACAATTTAGACATCGTCAAATAAACAGCTGCATACTGAAGCTGCTAAACGTGACCTGGCGATCTAAGCGTCAATGACTTCTGGCCATGAAGGGGTTAATTATATTGAAACTTTCAATGATCAATTGGCAGGTGCAGTAACCAGTTTAATATGCATGTAAAAGCCCTTCTTCCTACACTACAGCAGTGGTGCTGTCACCAGATAAGTATTATAGCAATGTTCAGAGAGAGACTGCCAACGAAAACAGGGACTTTTGCATCTGTCACTTGAAAAAAGCCTGCCCTGCAGTAGCCCTGCAGCCATAGTATGGGCACCAGGAGTCAAGGCTGTCATTATGAAGTAATGCTGAAACCTTTATATTTCCACACGCATGCGTTCTTCACCTCACTTTGGTGTTGACAATATTACTTCCATGTCTGCTATTTTGTTGCTGGGACATTGGACAGGGTTTATGTTTATGTGATTGGCTGTTAATAACAGGGCATCACATTTACTTTGACAGATTAAAAAATGTGCTGTGATTACAATTCCAAGTCGGTGCACCCAATACTGTGTACAGCCCTTTATTTAATCAGATAAATCTGAAAAGTATGTGGCAACCATGATATAAAGAGTCTATGTATCCTCCGTAAAGCAATGCTTGAGCTAAACTCTATTATACTACAACTCATTATTGTTAGAGAGTCTGTAACCTTAAAGATTTTCTTTGCCTAATAATGCCTAGCACAGGAGAATGTTAGATTAGTCTCGGGATTTCACAGATTTGCACACCCAAGTTGAAAAGGCAGCAGATCTGCCCATTGTGACCTCAACCCCTGATTATTGATGATTGTTGTTCAATAAAGCACTGAAAGTCTTTATCGAATTCCACTGTTGCTCAGCAAATATGCCAAGTAGGAGCTGTGTTTGTTTAGCATTGTGGCATTAGAGATCACTCGATTTGGCAATGTTCCTGATTTGCTTCTGTGATCCGGTCAAGTTGTTTGTATTTTCCAATCCACTGATGCTTAAAGTATATGCTAAGATAATGTTGTTGTTTTTTTCTTTTCTTTTAGTTTTGGATAAAGTGGGAAAGAGTTTACTCATTAGGATTTAAGCCTGGCACATACACTGAGTTTTTTTGGGTCAAACAAAAAAAAACTGTCATCTCCGGTTGGAGCCGCAGTACTAACTATGCAAAGTTAGTATAGAGATCTCCCCCGCTGAGCTGTTTTGTTCTGACAGGGGGACGCCCTACACGCCCCACCCCGCCAGAACACTCTGATCAGCGCTCTCCACCATTGGCGGAGAGCGCTGATCAGGAGTCGGTCGGCTGCTGGCTTTCCAGCATGCTCGTCCGACAGAGGCCAGCCGACTTCTGTCAGACAGGGTGGCATACACACGGGCCGAATGTCAGCTCACTGAAATGCCCTCAATACCCTTACTACCTTGCACATCACAGTACTTTCATGCAGTAGGGTAGCTGCTGCATCTCTCTATACTAAACCTGCAGTGTCATTTCTGTGTGGTGACTGTGGCACAGCTCTTTATTGCACATGATATATTGACAAAAACCCTTTGCCCTGCTTTTCCCCAAAAAATTAAACCATGTAAACCAATAAACCTCAGCTGCCAACACCCTGTGACACTTCTCAAACATGATTATAAACCAAAAAGGTTCAGCACTAATAATCCCTTATCTCTATAGCATATTATTTCCCTACAAACATAAAAAAATATTTTTATATATAAATAAAATTGTCCATATACACCACAGTCTTTTGTGTGCTTTCTTAAATCATTTTTGATTGTGCATTCAAACTTGTGTTCACTCCACTGCTCCACCTCTTGAAAAATATCACCACCAGTTGTACTCTCGCCTTATGATTGTGACCCCTGAGGAAATCATGTGTCCTGGTGACGAAACATGCTGGAACTGAGTCTTTGGATGACATCTGCATGGTTTATGCAGATCCAAGAGGTGTGGCATCTGAATAGCCGGTTGAAATACCAGCATTGCTAGCATCCATGCTGTTCTATGTTAGTGAACCTATGCACTTTAAAGTGTGAGTTTAATTTATAAACAGTGGCTTTAAATAAATGTGGTTTTATGCGGTAAAGTACAATGGAGCGTTTGTCTTCTTTTTGACATCATATCCTGGAGGAACGGAGGATAAAGTGAGCTTGCTGGTGGCAGATGATTTGATTTAAAGGGGCCAGATGCCTCTTTGGAACCGTGAAGGATGAAAAGTGCTGGAGCATAGAGGATCCCATTTAAAGGGGACATGGTCTGTTTATGACTTTGGGGGTCATAAACATAAGGTGAGAGCACAACTGGTGTCAGTATTTCACAAGAGGTGGAGCAGTGGAGTAAACACGAGTTAGTATGCACAGTCATCATTGCACATAAAACATTCCTGTCACAAAAGGCACACTAATAGGCGTGTCTGCTTGATGTTGTCCAGACCACCATTGGAGTTCCAAAACATACCTGCTTATCAATGAGGTTCACACAACCTGCTTGGCCATGAACACTGTTGACATTCTACAGCCAGGATCTTTTGAACATCATCTGGAGCAACACAACCCCACTTTAGAACTCCAGGTACTGATTCCCTACCCTGACTGAGCTAACATGTTTAGTTTGGCAGACATTTGCCTTGTGACATTTATAGACCCAACCTGCTTACTTTCTTACTCATGTCAACCTTTCCAGACTTAAATTCCACACACCAGCTTGCTTGCTTCCTCATTCTTGCACCAACTTGATAGGGCGGGTAAGGTTTAGGCTCTTGTTCTCTGAGTGATTTGAAGCACCTTTCCAGAAGATCGACACGAGGATTCCCATTGTATCCTGTGGTGCCCTTTCACACTTGAGTGTCATGTCGTTTGGCACTTGCTGCTCAAAGCTCCAAAAAAGGTTTTTTGGGGCAGTCATGAGTTTTTGGTTCCTATAGGCATCAGTAGGATCACCTCAAAAAGCATATAATGTGCATTTTTCATGCTGTCTCTTGCCTCTCCTCCTAGTAACTAGCCTTTCATTGGCTAAACCAAAAACACCAGATCCTCCTCTTCTCGGGTCCCTCGCCAGCACTCCTGACCCTTCCCTCCTGCAGAGTGCCCCCACAGCAAGCAGTTTGCTATTGGGCACCCGAGCCTGCTATGTATGTTCATTCACCAACCCCCTCTCTCTTCTCATTGGCTCACTGACTTTGATTGAGGAGCCAATGGCACCCCTGCTGCTCTCTCAGCTAATGAGGAGGGAGAGTCCCGGGCAGCCAAGACTCTTGTGCAACATCGCTGGATGGAGATGAGGCTTAGGTAGGCATTAGGGGAGGCTGAAGGGGGAGCTACACATAGAAGGATTTTTATCATATTGCATAGAATGCATTAAGATAAAAAGAACCTTCTGACTTTAGAACCACTTTAAAGGATAAGTTCACTCTAAGGAAAATAAATAAATATATGCATATTTTTTGGCAGGAAAAAAAATGTGCATTTATTTATTTATTTTTTGGAGCCTGTAAAGCATTGAACCAACGATCAGCAGATTGCTGGTGCCATATAGGTCTGGCACCTGCAGACCTTTCAATGTATCTGTGCGCCTGTACATCCCATATGGGTAAGCAGATACACTGACAGGAAGAAACAATGAACTACCATGGCACTCCACAGCCCTGTGGTAGTTCAATAAAAACTACAAGCCGACATCTGCAAAGGATGTCGGTATTTGTAGTTTATTCATTCACAGAACTCAGTGAATGAATTACGTGGGCATGTGGGCAGAGCCCCGCGCTGTAGCACTGATTATAAAAACTGACAGCTTGTACGGGGAACTTCTCCCTCTACTGCTGCCACAGGGAGTGCATGGATCAGACAGCGGCTGCAGCTTTGAGAACACGTTACATGATCTACCCTAAAAACAGAAGGAAATCTTCACATGACAACAACTAGACAGCAATTAAAACCTGACAGAGTTTCTTATCCCCCTACTATAAAAAAAGGATTTTTCTTTGCTGTTTGTCTTTGTCTGTGTGTGTTTTTGGGGCGATCTATCCAAGCTTTCTTTCTTGATGGCACAACATAAAGTGAGATAAATTCTACCCTACAGAGACACACACAGCCATACAAAATACAGTGAGAAGTTCTTTCTGCACTCTGTTCGAAATAATAAAAGTTATTCAACTTTGTGATGTGAACATATTATTGGCTATTATAAGTGAATTCATTTTGCCCATCATTTGTAGTCTTTGTTCTGTATTCCTGAATAAGTCTGATAGTTTTATGCTAAATTCTTTGACTATACCCAGAGTATCTGCTTTAACTACATTTTCTGACTCCATTTATCTTCTGGTGTTCCTATACCCTATTTCTTTTGAATCTGAAGGCAACCAATTGTTCATTTCTCTATAAAACAATGATGATTAATACTCTAGTACAATCAAGACCTTTGCTAATACTGCTTCATTTTTTTTCCACACAATTCTTTTAGAAAATAAATCTGGTATTATGCAATGTCTGGTGGAATACAGATGGGTAGACTTTAGAGCTCAAAATAATACATTTCATGAAATATTGTTGCATTGAAACTGAGATTTAATTATGTCAAGACAAAGATCTACTCCTTGTGCAGACCTAAAAAGAAAAAGAAAATGAGAAATTGCATAGAAAGAAGGAAATTTTGCAGTAAGAATTTATGCTGGGACAATCTAGTTGTATTGATCCAGTAATGTCCCTTGAGATTTGACAGTGATTTACAACCCTGCAATTAACATGATTGCAACTATAGCATATTAAACAATATACAGCAAACCTAGAGACCTTTTTTCATAAACAGATGAGAAGCTAATAAATCATTCAGACATATAGACGCTCAACACAATAGTTGAACTAAAGGACTGTACAACTTTATGTGAGATTATGACAAGCCTGCAAGCCAATCACCACCATTCCTGGCATTGCAACAGGCCAACTAGATGCTTAATGTTAAATTCTGGGGAAAAAAAAAAGATTTTTATTTTTCAATGGGTTCCCTCTATCCACTGTAATGCCGCGTACACACGATCGCACATTCCGACAACAAAATCCATGTTTTTTTTCCGACGGCTGTTGGCTCAAACTTGTTTTGCATACACACGGTCACACAAAGTGTGAACGTCTAGAAAGCGGTGACGTACAACACGTATGACGGCACTATAAAAGGGAATTTTCAAATCAAGTACGCCACCCTTTGGGCTCCTTCTGCTAATCTTGTTTTTATCTCGTGTTAGTAGATGTTTGGTGAGAGACGATTCGCGCTTTTCAGCCTCGTGCTTTTCAGATCGTTACTGCTCTTCAGTTTGTGCTTGTGGGTTCGTATCTGTTCTTCAGTGCATGTAGTCAGTTCACATTTGTTTGTCAGTGCGTATTACTATTATTATTATAGTATGTATTTGACCTTCAGTGCATTCTTGTCCACTCGTTTCTGATTTTTAGCTCGCTCTTCTCAGGCCTTTATGATTTTCAGTGCTTTCTGTTAGTTCGTTCTGACCAGCCGACCGTTTTGAAGCCATGTTGCGGTTACGTACTCGTGCTGTGCGGGGGCTTGGTGTTGGGGTTCTTGCTTTGACCCAAGCCCAGTCCATGAACAGGGTGGGGAGGAGTTCATGGACGAAGAATTGGTTGCTCCAGCGTGACTAATTCTCTCATATATGCTTTTGTTGCGGGAGATCCATGACAATAATCCTGACGATTTCAGGAATTATCTCCGGATGACGGACCCAGTTTTTCACGTTTGTTGGCTTTGCTGTCCCCTTATATTAGCAGGCAGGACACCTGCATGCGGCAAGCCATCACTCCGGAACAAACGCAAGTCACCACGTTGTGGTACTTGGCGACGGGGAGAAGTCCACAGGACTTCAACAAGCATCTCCCCCCAGGCTCTGGGGATCATTATTCCAGAGACCTGTTCTGCCATCATTCAGGTCCTGCAGAAGGACTAAATAAGGTAAGATTTCTCCTTTAACATCACATTACATGTATTTAATGTTTGCCAATGTATTGTATTTATTTCATCTTTTTAATGGTACTGTTTAAAGTTTTGTTCTCCTATTATCTTGATAGGTAATTGCAGAATGTAAAAAAGTGCTTCAATTTGTACAGTGTGTATTCATATTTTTGTATTATGACACTTCTTACCTGTCCAGTGGGCTGCCAATAGTGTAAGTAAGGAGGGGCTGGCCAAAGTAACACAAATTATGTATGCATTCAGCTCTCAATAAAGTGGAGAGGGTTACCTGTCCAAAACATCTCCCCATCTAAAATTTTTACAATGGACCATCAGAGGGGGTGAGGAATCTGATAAGTGGACCTTATATTTTTGTCTTTAAATACTGCTTCAAATAAATGTTATACTGATGTTGGCCAAGAATGTTTGTGTCTAATCTGCTTGCAATGTTATGTGCAAAAGTACAAATTTTTTTTTCTTGTTTCACTCCACAGTTTCCTTCAACACCACAGGAAAGGCAACTGTGGCTTCCCAGTTTGCCCAGCGGTGGGACTTTCCCAACTGTGGAGGGGCAATCGATGGGAAGCACGTCCACATCGTCCCACCCCCACTCGGTGTCATACTATTATAACTAAAAGGGGTATAATAGTATTGTGATGTTGGCGGTGGTGTCAGCGACATATGAGTTCCTGTATGTGGGCGTGGGGAAGAATGGTCGGATGGTGGAGTCATCGCCCAGACGTTTCCAGAATTGGGATTGCCACCTGCTGAAGAGAACGTGGAAGGACTCCCGTTCATCTTTGTCGCTGATGAAGCATTTGGTCTGGGTGAGCACCTAATGCGGCCATTCCCGATGAGGACCCTCACCCCGGAGCAGAGGTTTTTTAACTACCGGCTGGCCAGAGCCAGAAGAGTGGTGGAAAATGCCTTTGGAATAATGGCCAGCTAGTTCCACCTATTCCTCACTGCAATAAACATGGCGGAATATAAAATCAATCATATCGTTATGGCATGCTGCATATTGCATAACTTTTTAAGACAAAATGCATCAAACTACATGGCCTCAGTTGGGAGTACTTTGCGGGGTGGGGGGCCATTGATATGCCGCAAAATGTTTAACAAACGTGAAAAATACATTTTTTATTTAAACGGAAATAATATTTACTTTGATTTACTGCTTGTGTTTCTTTTACCTTGCTCATTGGTTAGCCAATGGGCTTTTCTTTTTTCCCTTTTTGTTCAATATTGCAAACGTAATTTATTTGATACATGAGGTGACAATCTCTTCTTCAGCGAACTATTATGTTGTGGGTCTGCTACACACACACACCTTGTTTTTGTTGTTAATGTATGTAATGCATTACTGATAAAAATATTCATCATTTTCAGCACCATGACTGAAATTTGTGGAGTAACGAAAATTGATTGTGGCAAATTATAAAGCACTGTGGGAGTTATTTACTAAAGGAAATTCCACTTTGCACTACAAGTGCACTGCAAAAGTGCACTTGAAACTGCACTGAAAGTACACTTGTAGTGCAAAGTTGATTTGTGTTTAGTAAATAACCCCCATTGTCACTGTAAACACCAACTTACTACAAAAACTGCTTTTGAGCATTGAAATAAGAAGCCACACGTTGTTTAGTATAAAACATTTTACTCTGTGCACATTCACATGTGCATTAGAAAAGGGTTTTTGAACAAACTAACATCTTTCAAAACATAACATACACAACTCAAGAACTTACAAAGTTCAACTTTGATAAAGTGAAGGCAATATCAGACATTAGTATGTCCAAACTGTGTTGATCTTGCCTTCATCAGATAGGGTGATGTCACCCCTGTGAAAGCCATATTTTGAAGATGCACACAAATTGGGATTCAAAATGTAGCTTTCCCTCCTGATCCCATGCCTAATGTCAACATGTGCTAGCTCCCATCATGGGGGATCAATGGACATGTTTTTGGGGTGCAACCCCTTCCTCTCACCTACTTGAGTTACGAGGAAGGGGTTGCACCCACAAAACACATACCTTGATATCCCGTGATGGCAGATAGCACATCACACCGTGTGCAACTTAAAAATTTGGCATTTAAAATACTTTAAAACTTGTTTTTAAAGCAAAAATACACAATAAAATGGTACAATTTTTGTGTGTTTTATATTCTGCCTAAAACATCTATGATGTTCTTAATTTTTTGTTGAAAATCATTGATGTTTTCCTTTATATTTTCTAAATCATGATTGCACCCCATTATTTCCCCAATGAGGATCTGGGCATTTTCACTTGTGAAATTAGATTTTTCTTCCACAACATCCACATCACCTGAAAATTAATTAAAAAACACACCATGTATTATAAATGTGCAGGCATCCATCTATTACCTGAAGCTGTGGTCTCAGACACTCACCTGTTGTGGTGACTATTTCGCCCACTTCACAAACATCTCCCACTTCATTCTCTGCTTGTGGTTTTGGGATTTCCCCTTCTTTAGGAGGTGGGGGGTCCCTGGTGTCCTCAGATGTCCCGAGTCTTTTCTCCTCTATGTGAATAAAAAAAGGTTTACTTAGCACACAGATATTTGATAGCAGAAATAGGAATATGAAACATTGCTTGGAGTTCCAAGCTGAAGAAATTTTTAGTTCCTTTCTAAAGCTGGAATACTTCACTTTTTTGGTAAAGTTTCACACATGGAGACACCCCTTAGTATCCACTGGAGCACCTGTGTGGGACACCCTAAAAAGTTTGTTCTGGTGTTCCACACTAGTGCTCCTGCGTCCTATGTGTAAACAGCTGCTGAGTGTCCTCTCCTTACACTGAATCAATTTTCCATTTCATTCTAGTTACAAACCCATCTTGACAACAAACTTCTTTTAATACAAGTAGGCCTGAACAAATGTAGTTAACCTGCATCTTCTCAAAACATCACATAAGTGGGCGAACAAACAATGTTTTCTACGACCGATTACTGTGCCCATGAACATGAAAGTTGCCATTTTAAACTGTACAACAGTAAAGAAAAGCACATGGAGCAGCATGCAAGTAATAATAATAGGAACACACGACATATACTTACTTTTTCAAAGCAGTTTCCTGATCTTTCTGTACTGATCATGCTCCCTCAATTTCAAGTCTGACCATTGTTTCCTCAGTTGATCCTTGGATCGTCGTACCCCAAAATTCATGTGCAAACTTTTCCCAACTTTAGTCATGATCTTGGCCTTTCTGACATTTGGGTTTAGATAAGGTCCATACTTCCCATCATAGTCGGCCCTCTTCAAGATGTCAACCATCTCCACCATCTCTACAAAGGACATATTTGAGGCCTTAAATCTCCTCCGGGATCAGGACGTTCATGGCTCCGGGCTTTTGTCATTGCTGCTCTCCTCTGCATGCACCCACTGCACTGAAAGAGAAGGGGCGGGGAATATACTAGAAAGAACATCAGGGGTGGGCGGAGTTTCACGCATGCACAGTGTTTATAAAGTGTAACACGCGTGCGTTGTGCGTACGATCTGTGAGCGGAGGATGGAGTAGCGGAAGCGACGATCGTTATAACAAAGGTACAATTTTAAGTTGGTGCATCAGTGGCCTATACTGCTTATAGATTGAGGCTTATATTGGGTCAAGATTAGGAGAGTTTCGCCTGACACTAGGGTTTGTCTTGTGTTGTGTCTTGCAGAGAAAACGGATGGGTTCAAAGACCACAGTTTCCTCCCAATATTCATTGATAAATAAAAGGAGCTGCCCTGTCTGTGGCAGGTGAATAATCCGCATTATAATAACAAAATAAAGAGGCAGGCAGCAAAGGAGAAACTGCTGGAGTTGATGAAGCCACAGGTCCCCACGGCAGACATCCCCTATTTAAAAAAAAAAAAATTAGTGGCCTGAGGAGCACATATAATCGTGAGCGTGCTAAGGTCCAGAAAGCAGCAGATGACATTTAAGTCCCCAGGGTGTGGTACTATGAGAGACTTCATTTTCTGGCAGACCAGACTGAAGTCATGGAATCCCTCTCAACCCTACCTTCCACCCCAGCTGAGGCTTCCGATGCCAACTCTGGGCCTTCCAGCCAGGAAGAAGTGAAGGAATCCCGCTTGAGCCAGGTATAGCATTGTTCAACATATTTCTTGTCATAAATTAAATGATGTGAAATAGATGTTATTATTGATCACTAATTGCTGATTTAATAAAGTATTTTATATATCAATAAACAGTAGTGGCCAAAAATGTTTGGGATAGTCTTTTCTATTTATTAACAATCAATTTGCAACAGTCGTAAGCTGAAAATTGTGTGTGATTGATGAACAATAAACTAAAACTATGTCCCTTTTTCAGACACAGGAAAGCCTTAGCCAGAAGGAGGCTGTGGAATGTGGCAGCCAGGAGAAGGCTGGGGAATGTGGCAGCCAGGAGGTGGAGGGGGTAAGTGGCAACCAGGAGGTGGCCGGGCCCAGTAGGAGCCTCATAGAATCGCAGGTCACTCCCCTCACCTTCCAACCAAAAGGGCCAGGAAGGGGAGTAACGTGGAGGAGGCAGCGCTCAGGCTGATTAGGGAGGCTAATGAGACCCTCAAAGCCAACACCATTCTCCAAGAGGCCTTTGCATACAAAATGCAGCAAATGAAGGAGGGCCAATGCCTCTTGTGTGAGGAACTTATGGTGATCACCCAAAATAAGGGGTTGAGGGGCCAAGTCACAACAAAAACCCACCTGTGTGAGTTGGACCATCCTCCTCCTCCTCCACCTCCTGCCGCACCTCCAACACCACAGCCACAGCCTGGAAGAAAGCATGTAAGGAAGACAAAAAAGTGATGGCCTGGGTTCAGTCTGGTCTGGCAAAAGATGCAGGTTGTATGATCACAGCCTGGGGACATAGATGTCATCTGCTGCTGTTCCTTATTTCTTGGAGTCCTGGAACAGATTGTGCTCACTATTATATGGACTCCTCAGGCCACCAATTTTGGCTGGCAAATAGTTAATGTGTGCCCTGCGGTACAAAGGCTTCGCCAATTTCAGCAGTTTCTCCAGCGTTGCCTTCCTCTTTATTTTGTTATGACACAGAATAAATGGCTATCTTATTTTCACAAATACTTGCCTATGTGTTTTACTTCAAAAAGGACAGTTTGTTTGTGAGTAGGCAGGTATATTTCCAAAATACAATGTCAAATTAACAAGGGACACCAACACCAACCTCCTTGAGATTAAAAAATACAAGATAATAATGGTGTTGTGGTAACTTGACACACAAAACAAAAAAAAAATTTTATGGAGATCACTATAAAAAAAATATAAACAAAAATTCTAAACATTATTATGGAGATCTGACGAAAAAAATGAATAATATTATTCAGGAGATCACGAGAAATAATAAAAAATCAGTTTGTCAGAACTCTGTGTGAATATGAGCAGCAAAACAACTTCATTGTTCTAGCATCATATAGAGGAAGAGAATGCGCTGCATTAAACTATTTTAAAAATTGCAGCGTGACGATTGTGCTATCTTCATTACGAACGCTAGTTTTACCAGACCGAGCACTTCCGTCTCGTAATTTATTCTGAGCATGCGTGGCACTTTGTGCATCGGAATTGTCTATACACGATCAGAATTTACGAGAACGGATTTTGTTGTTGGAAAATTTGAGATGCAGATCTTAAATTTTGTGTGTCAGAAATTCCGATGGAAAAAGTCAGATGGAGCCTACACACGGTCGGAATTTCCGACAACAAGCTCCGATTGCACATTGGCCGCCGGCAAGTCCGACCCTGTGTATGGGGCATAAGGGTTAACTGCTTGTTTTGTCTAGGGGAAAAATAGTATGTTGATATACTTGCTTTAGACCTTGCTCCTGCTCTTCTGCACTTGACTGGTCCCCTAACCTCTTTCTTTGCTACCCAGCACATCCAGTCATATCTTGTCCTGCCTTGTATAGGAGAACGCCAAAGACCAGCCCATATTCCGGATTGTTGTAAAGAAGAGGAGTGCACTGGTTGCTGAGCCAGAGAGGGATAAGGTAAGTATTTCACCTTATTCATCATTCCCTAAACAAAACAAGTAATTAACACATTCACTGGGAAGGACAAACCTTTTTTTCAGATGGTGTATCTAAATACAAACACAAACAATGTAATATTGCAGCTTACCAGTCCATAGATGTGGTTTCTGCATTCGTTTCCTAATTTAAAGTTTTTTTTTAATGTATTTTCACCTGGACATCCTGCCATTAACACACTTCCTGTCCTGAGGTGACAATGCTCATTTGCTCATTTTTCAGTTCTTCAAAAAAGAAAACTAAAGCCACCACCACATTTAGGAAGGGGTATTTGCAATGTGTAAAAGTTTTGTTTTTGTGTTTAGATATACTTTAAAGAGAAACTTCTGACAAGAAATCAAATCAGTCAATGATTTGCAAATAGTATTTAGTAAAATCAGTTTACCTTCATCTGAGTTTATGTAGCCTGTATCCTAGAACAGTGGTTCTTACCACCGGGCTGTGGCCTCCATCCAGCTGCAGCTGCAGACCCCTTAGTCTCCCAAAGTGCCTCTCAGCTCCCATAGTGCCTCCCAACCTCTTATAGTGTCCCACAATGCCCCCAGGCCCTCTGAGACCCTTCAGCTTCCACAGTGCACCCTTCTTCTTCCAGAAAACCCCATCCGCTACAGGGCCATCAAGTCTGATGCAGAGTCCCCCAACCCACTCCAGAACCCCAATTCTCATTGCAGTGACACCCATCCCCATCCCAAAGTGCCTCTCAGCTCCCATAGTGCCTTCCAACCTTCCATAGTGATCCACAATGCCCCCAGGCCCTCTGAGACCCTTCAGCTTCAGCAGTGCCCTCCAGCTCTCCATAGTGCTCTCATCCCCCAACTCAGTGCACCCAGCTTCTTCCAGAAAACCTCATCCCCTACAGGGCCATCAAGTCTGATGCAGAGTCCCCTGAAAAGTCCCAATACATAGATTGACTGTCGACATGGCAAAAATCACAAGGAATCAAGTGGGGTTAAATCTACTTTACCACAGATGTCTGGAATTAACACCCAAACCAATTTAATACCTTAGCCTTGCACTGTTTTCCTGGTGATAGAATGCAACCCAGGGCAATAACTATGTTTATAAACCAACCTCCTCGGAAACTGGAACTCTAAGCCTATCCATCAATGGGCAGAAGTCACAATTAAAATATAGGATGTTGAGATATTTAATCCTTGATGTGTGAACGTAGCACACAGTGATATAATGCTTATTCCTTTTTCTGCAAAGAAACATAGCCAAAACAGAGAAAATCTCTGTGTTTCATAAGAAGCACTTCTAAAGCTTAAGAGTACTTTGGAAACACTTATAATAAATCCCTTAGAAACCCCATCACAGTCTGAGTCTCACTTAATTGTTCCAAGTAATTCTCCAATTGGGTGCATCACTTTCAAAGATCAGACAGTGTATGCGCACCCTAAACCAATCCAATACTGGGCAATCACTCATCAGGCAAGTTACAATAAATTCAAATTTTATAGATACTGTATAGATATATATATCTTTATACATAAAATATATAAAGTATCTCCCAGATTTATTCCCTAATTTATATCCAATTTAGTTAGCTCACTATCCCTATTTTTTAGGGCTTAGGGAAACCCCGTTGATTCACAATATTTCAGAATGAACTGCGATCCCCAGGAGGAGTATAGATAAAATAGCTACAGTATCTCACGAAAGCGAGTACACCCCTCACATTTTTGTAAATATTTTATTATATCTTTTCATGTGACAACACTGAAGAAATGACACTTTGCTACAATGTAAAGTAGTGAGTGTACTGCTTGTATAACAGTGTAAATTTGCTATTGCCTCAAAATAACTCAACACACAGCCTTTAATGTCTAAACCGCTGGCAAGGATGCAGGACAGGGTTCAGTGTTGGAGCTTGTTCCACCACCATGCCTCCAAAAAGCTAGTGGTGATTCTGCCACAACATCTGTATGCTCCCCTCCCTCCTCTTCGTCTTCCTCTATGGCCTCTTCTGCAGAATTGTCCTCTGAACCAGCAGTGCTCCCTAAGCGCTCAAGGGGCTACGGAAGCAGTCAGGCAAAAAGATGCCATGCGATGCTTGAGTTGGTCTGCCTAGGGGACAGGAGCCACACTGTGGCAGAGATTGTCAGTTTTGCAGGGGCAGGATCAGAGGTGTTTGATGCCACACCAGCTTCAGCCAGGAATGGTTGTATGTGACAATGGCACCAACCTTCTCTCCGCCCTCCGACAGGGACACTTGACCCATGTTCCATGTTTGGCACACGTCCTCAATTTGGTGGTGCAGCGTTTCTTGACCAGGTACCCAGGCTTACAAGATCTCCTGAGGCAGGCCAGAAAAGTCTGTGGTCATTTCCGCCAGTCATACAATGCCAGTGCTCGGCTGGCTGACATTCAAAGGGAATGCAACCTGCCCACCAACCGCCTCATTTGTGACATGCCCACCAGGTGGATCTCAATGTTATCATTGCTGCAGCAGGTGCACACACAGCAGAGGGCCATCAATGAGTACCTGTGTGAGTATAACACCAGGACAGGGTCAGGGGAGTTTGGCTTCTTTTCGCCACACCAGTGGCTACTGATTAAGGATGCATACACTGTCCTGTCACCATTTGAGGAGGCCACCAGGATGGTGAGCAGTGACAATGCATGCACCAGTGACGCTGTCCCTCTAGTCTTCCTGATGGAGCACATGCTTTGTGGTATCATGGGCAGGACACTTGAGGCAGAACAGCGGGAGGAAGAGGAGGACTTTCTTTCCTCTCAAGGCCCCTTTTATCCAGATAGCATACCTGCGGGTCTGCCAAACACACAGGAAGAAGAGGAGGAGGATTGTGTCAGCATGGATGTAGAGGATAACACTCAGCAGCAGTCTTCAAGGGATGGTTCTCAGTCCCCAGAAACCAAAGTAGTTTACGTGACTGGGAAGGGGTAGTTATGGATAATGTGATCCTTAGTGACCCAGAGGACTCAGAATTGAATGCCACTGCAAACGTATGCTGCATGGTCTCCCTGATTCTGCAAAGCCTGCAAAAGGACCCTAGGATTCGTGGTATCAAGGAGAGGGATCATTACTGGCTGGCAGCCCTTCTTGATTCATGTTACAAGGGTAAGGTTGCAGAACTCACCCTGCCTTCACAGAGGGAGCAGAGGATGAAACATCTTCAGGAGGCCTTGAAGAAAAGTTTGTGTAACCCATTTCCAGACCCTGGGTGGTTACGATTTCCTGGTGCTGGACAACATGTTTCTGAGGCTTCGTTCGGTCAGAGGAAGAGTGGTGGAGAAGGTGGTCGGCTGACCGATGCCTTTAAACTATTTTTCAGTCCTCAGCGCTAAGGTCTGATAGGTTCCAGCAACCATCGCCAGCGTCTGCATTATATGGTGCAGGAATATCTAGGGGCAAAAGCAGACCTGGAGACCTTTCCAACAGACCACCCACTGGGTTACTGGGTCTTGAGGATGGACCACTGGACAGAACTTGCTCAATATGCAATTGAGCTACTGGCCTGCATCCAGCATTCTTTCTGAACGCACATTCAGTGCTGCTGGAGGGTTTGTAATGGATCAAAGAGTGCGCCTGTCCACAGACTACGTTGATAGGCTCACATTTATAAGAATGAATCAGTCCTGGATCAGCAGCTATCAAGCACCTGATGCTGATGTAACTGATTGAATTTGCTATGGATCTTGGATTCCTTGAAGACTATGCTGCCTATCCTATTCCTCCTCAATCATGATGATGCTAGCTTCCAACAATATTTTTGGTTTAGGGCACCACCACCACCCAAGGCCCAATGTTTCTGCATATAATTACAATTTTTGAAATAATATTTAACAGCAGGGCTCATTTCTGCGCCCAACAATTGTGGGGGGTTACTGTGTTCTGGCACCAACACCTAAGACCCAATTGTTCTGCAGAGTATATAGTGCAGTCCTTATAGTATATATACTGCAGTTCGGAGTATATAGTGCAGTCAGTGTAGTATATATAAATACAGTGCAGGTTATATAGTGCAGTATACAATATATAATATAGTGTATTTAAGTGGTTAAGGGGAGCCCTATGACAGCATTAAGAAAAAAACGCCATGGGTCCCCCCGTCAATACCAGGCCCTTTGGGTCTGGTATAGATTTAAAGGGGAACTCCACGCCAAACTTTTTTTAAAAAATGGCGTGGGGGTCCCACCCAAAATTCATACCAGGCCCTTCAGGTCTTGTATGGATCTTAAGGGGAACCCCACGCCAAAATGTAAAAAAAAATTGGCGTGGGGGTCCCCCTCAAAATCCATATCAGACCCTTATCCAAGCATGCAACGTGGCAGGCCGCAGGCAAAGGGGGGGACGAGAGTGCCCCCCTCCTTAACCGTACCAGGAGACATGCCCTCAACATGGGGTGGGTGCTTATCGGAATATGGAAGCCCCACAACAAGGGCCCCATCCCCACAACCCTTGCCTGGTGGTTGTGGGGGTCTGTGGGTGGGAGGCTTATCAGAATCTGGAAGGGGGGTCCCCAGATCCCGCCCCCCATGTGAATGGGTATGGGGTACATGGTATGGATTTTGGGGGGACCCCCACGCCATTTTTTAAAAATTTTGGCGTGGAGCTCCCCTTAATATCATTCCCGAAGGGCCTGGTAATGGACTGGGGGGGAACCCACGACATTTTTTAAATGATTTTTTATGTATATTGCCAGGGTCCGGCAATACATTACAGCCACAAGCAATTTTAAATGACATTTTTTTTCCTTTAGAAATGCCATTTTGCTGCTGTACTGTTATAAACATGGGTAAAATGTGATACTTTACAGACAGACTAAGGGGACCCCCCAGGCACGATATTTAAATGAATATTTCATTTTTATTGTTTCACTTTAAGCATTCTTAAAATCACTGCTCCTGAAAAAATGTCAGTTTTAAACCTTTTTTTTGTATTGATACATGTCCCCTGGGCCAGTACCCGGGTCCCCAAACACTTTTTATAGCAATAACTTGCATATAAGCCTTTAGAATTAGCACTTTTGATTTTTCACGTTCGTGTCCCATAGACTTTAATGGTGTTCGCATGTTTGCACCAATTTTTTGTTTGTTCGCATGTTCTGGTGCGAACCGGGGGTGTTCGGCTCATCCCTAATGCTCAGACATCAGCATTTCTAGAGAATGAGGTAGGTGCATAAAATGTTTGGCTGTGATGTCTTAAACCAGATTCCGCTAAAAAGCACAGGTGCAAGAAGCTTGCTTTACTTGTGTACGTGATGTAGCCTGGGCCTCACAAGTGACTCTCTGAGAAGGATACATCACCACTGCTTTCCAGTGATGTCTTGTGGAATCTTCTTCCAAGGATGTTATGATTGGTGTACTGGCTAACACAATAACAAGAGCAGGTGCAGATGTCATCAGTGGGTTAGCAGAAAGTAAGGGCTAGTTTAACACTTGCTTCATAACAAGGCTTTGGACAGGCTTTGTTAAAGCTCTCTGAACTCCAGTCAAAGCTCCTGTCACTAAATAAAATGGTTAGCTTACAGTCCTGTTTACACCTGCTTTTGCTTGGTGCTTCAATGAGGCTTTGGTGGAGCTTCGGTGGGGCTTCAAGCGAGCTTTGCCATAGACTTCTATGGAGGCTTTGAAGCACCACTGAAGCTACATGGGGTATAATTTTTAAAGCAAAGCAAAAGCAGGTGTAAACAGGACTGTAAGCTAACCATTTTATTTAGCGACAGGAGCTTTGACTAGTATTCAGAGAGCTTTAACAAAGGCTGCCTTAACCACTTCAGCCCCGGAAGGATTTACCCCCTTCCTGACCAGAGCACTTTTTACAATTTGGCACTGCGTCGCGCGGTCATGCAATGCTCTACCCAAACGAAATTTGCGTCCTTTTCTTCCCACAAATAGAGCTTTCTTTTGATGATATTTGATCACCTCTGCCGTTTTTATTTTTTGCGCTATAAACGGAAAAAGACTGAAAATTTTGAAAAAAAATGATATTTTCTACTTTTTGTTATAAAAAAAATCCAATAAACTAAATTTTAGTCATACATTTAGGCCAAAATGTATTTGGCCACATGTCTTTGGTAAAAAAAATGTCAATAAGCGTATATTTATTGGTTTGCGCAAAAGTTATAGCGTCTACAAACTAGGGTACATTTTCTGGAATTTACACAGCTTTTAGTTTCTGACTGCCTATGTCATTTCTTGAGGTGCTAAAATTGCAGGGCAGTACAAACCCCCCCCAAATGACCCCATTTTGGAAAGTAGACACCCCAAGGAAATTGCTGAGAGGCATGTTGAGCCCATTGAATATTTATTTTTTTTGTCCCAAGTGATTGAATAATGACAAAAAAAAGAAAAAAAAAAAATTACAAAAAGTTGTCACTAAATGATATATTGCTCACACAGGCCATGGGCATATGTGGAATTGCACCCCAAAATACATTCAGCTGCTTCTCCTGAGTACGGGGATACCACATGTGTGGCACTTTTTGGGAGCCTAGCCGCGTACGGGGCCCCGAAAACCCAGCACCACCTTCAGGATTTCTAAGGGCATACATTTTTGATTTTACTCCTCACTACCTATAACAGTTTTGAAGACCATAAAATGCCCAGGTGGCACAAACCCCCCTCAAATGACCCCATTTTGGAAAGTAGACACCCCAAGCTATTTGCTGAGAGGCATGGTGAGTATTTTGCAGCTCTCATTTGTTTTTGAAAATGAAGAAAGACCAGAAAAAATTTTTTTTTTTTCTTTTTTCAATTTTCAAAACTTTGTGACAAAAAGTGAGGTCTGCAAAATACTCACTATACCTCTCAGCAAATAGCTTGGGGTGTCTACTTTCCAAAATGGGGTAATTTGGGGGGGGGGTTTGTGCCACCTGGGCATTCCATGGCCTCCGAAACTGTGATAGGTAGTGAGGAGTGAAATCAAAAATTTACGGCCTTAGAAAGCCTGAAGGCGGTGCTTGGTTTTCGGGGTCCCGTGCGCGGCTAGGCTCCCAAAAAGTCCCACACATGTGGTATCCCCGTACTCAGGAGAAGCAACAGAATTTATTTTGGGGTGTAATTTCACATATTCCCATGGCATGTTTGAGCAATATAACATTTAGTGACAACTTTGTGCAAAAAAAAAAAAAAAAATTGTCTCTTTCCCGCAACTTGTGTCACAATATAAAATATTCCATGGACTCGACATGCCTCTCAGCAAATAGCTTGGGGTGTCTACTTTCCAAAATGGGGTCATTTGGGGGGGGTTTGAACTGTCCTGGCATTTTATGCACAACATTTAGAAGCTTATGTCACACATCACCCACTCTTCTAACCACTTGAAGACAAAGCCCTTTCTGACACTTTTTGATTACATGAAAAAATTATTTTTTTTTGCAAGAAAATTACTTTGAACCCCCAAACATTATATATTATTTTAAAGCAATTGCCCTACAGATTAAAATGGTGGGTGTTTCATTTTTTTTTTTTCACACAGTATTTGCGCAGCGATTTTCAAACGCATTTTTTGGGGAAAAAACACACTTTTTTAAATTTTAATGCACTAAAACACACTATATTGCCCAAATGTTTGATGAAATAAAAAAGATGATCTTAGGCCGAGTACATGGATACCAAACATGACATGCTTTAAAATTGCGCACAAACGTGCAGTGGCAACAAAATTAATACATTTTTAAAAGCCTTTAAAAGCCTTTACAGGTTACCACTTTAGATTTACAGAGGAGGTCTACTGCTAAAATTACTGCCCTCGATCTGACCTTCGCGGTGATACCTCACATGCATGGTGCAATTGCTGTTTACGTTTGACGCCAGACCGCCGCTTGCGTTCGCCTTAGCGCGAGAGCAGGGGGGACAGGGGTGCTTTTTATTTTTTTATTTTTTTTCTTTATTTTTTTTTTGCTTTTTTATCTTATTTTTAAACTGTTCCTTTCATTTTTTTTTTTTAATCATTTTTATTGTTATCTCAGGGAATGTAAATATCCCCTATGATAGCAATAGGTAGTGACAGGTACTCTTTTTTGAAAAAATTGGGGTCTATTAGACCCTAGATCTCTCCTCTGCCCTCAAAGCATCTGACCACACCAAGATCGGTGTGATAAAATGCTTCCCCAATTTCCCAATGGCGCTATTTACATCCGGCGAAATCTAAGTCATAAAATGCTCGTAGCTTCCGGTTTCTTAGGCCATAGAGATGTTTGGAGCCACTCTGGTCTCTGATCAGCTCTATGGTCAGCTGGCTGAATCACCGGCTGCATTCTCAGGTTCCCTGTTGAGACAGGAGAGCCAGAGAAAAACACGGAAGACGGTGGGGGGGGGGCATTCCCTCCCACTGCTTGTAAAAGCAGTCTAGAGGCTAATTAGCCGCTAGGATTGCTTTTACATGAAAGCTGACCGCTGGCTAAAAAGAATGATACCAAGATGATACCTAAACCTGCAGGCATCATTCTGGTATAACCACTCAAAGTCGTGAATGGCGTACCTGAAGACAAAAAAATGGTTAACAATAAAGCACAGTAAACGGTAAAGTATAAATAATTACATACCTGAAAAGCAAACATGATAAAACATAATAACAATAAAACATTGCAGAATAGAATAATACAGTAAAAAAGAGCAGAACAATAGAGAGAGAATAGAGAGAGAGAGAGAACAATAAAACGACAACTATTTTTTTTTATTTTTGTTTGTGTTTTTTTTTTTTTACACTTTTTTTTTGTAACTGTAACTTTTATAACTGTAACCGGTTCCAGGTTCGGGTCTCTCAAAATGCGATGGCATCTTGGGAGACCCTGTGAAAGTGCGCCTAGTATGTGCAATGCTGTACCCTACGCTAATACTCAACTAGTGCATGGTAGCGTTCAAAACATTCACCAAGTGTTACTGCAGTGCTGGTTTGACTACGACCGGGGTGTACTACGCCGCTGGTGCTTGCCAGTTCACCAAAACGCTACAAAAAAAAGTGTCAGTGATCGATCGATACTGCACTTGGGTGGGCTGGACTGGGCTGGGCCGGGCGGAGGGGCAAAACGCAGGTGCTAGCAGGTATCTGGGCTGATCCCGCTAACACTGCGTTTTTGGGAACCCTAAACTGCTGGGGACGCTAGTATAGATCTGATCGGATCAGATATTGATGCGTTCAGATACTATACCACTAAGGGAGGTGTATGGTGCGTGCGTGGGTGTTCGCGGTACTGGCGCTAATCTGACGCTGCCTAGGGCGACGCATATCACCGCCGGGCGATCAGGGGGCTAAACCTTTATTCGGTAATAAACGGCGGGTGCCCTGACACTATAAAAAATAAACGAACTAACCAGCGTCACCCGTAACGGTTATACGGTGATCAGTGGTGAAAGGGTTAACTAGGGGGCCATCAAGGGGTTAAAACATTTATTAGATAGTATATGGGGGTCCCTGTCGCTATAAAACACTGACGGCGAACCTAAATATTTACGTCCCTAACTAGCGTCACCAGCGACACTAATACAGCGATCAGAAAAATGATCGCTTAGCGACACTGGCGACAGGGGGTGATCAAGGGGTTAAAACTTTATTAGGGGGGTAAGGGGGGTACCCTAGACCTACAGGGGGCTAAACCTTTATTCGGTAATAAACGGCGGGTGCCCTGACACTATAAAAAATAAACGAACTAACCAGCGTCACCCGTAACGGTTATACGGTGATCAGTGGTGAAAGGGTTAACTAGGGGGCCCATCAAGGGGTTAAAACATTTATTAGATAGTATATGGGGGTCCCTGTCGCTATAAAACACTGACGGCGAACCTAAATATTTACGTCCCTAACTACCGTCACCAGCGACACTAATACAGCGATCAGAAAAATGATCGCTTAGCGACACTGGTGAGGGGGGGTGATCAAGGGGTTAAAACTTTATTAGGGGGGGTAAGGGGGGTACCCTAGACCTACAGGGGGGTAATACTAACTGTCCCACCACTGCTAACTGTCACAAACTGACACTATGCAGTAATCAGGAAAAAAAAAAAAAAAAACCTGCTTGCTGTCAGTTTGTGACAGGGGGGGGGGGTGATTGGGGGGGGATCGGGGGGCGATCGGGGGGGGATCGGGGTGTAATGTATGCCTGGCATGTTCTACTGTGTGTGTGTGTGTGTTTGGTGCACTTACATGTCATCTCTCCTCGGCGCTGGAACGGAAACTGCCAGACCGAGGAGAGATGACATCACATCCTCTGCCTCTGTGTACTATACAGAGGCAGGGGATGTCTCTCATTGGCTGGGAGCGATCGCGAGGGGGGGGGGGCCACGATCGGATGGCCTCCCCCTCGTCTGTCATCGCTCCCAACCAAATGCCGACCGCAGCTGGCACCGGGGGGGTCCGATCGGACCCCCCACCCGCGGGAAGGCAATCACGTACTAGGTACGTGATTTTGCCTGCCCGTGCCGCTCTGCTCACGTATATAGGCGTGAGGCGGTCGGCAAGTGGTTAAGCCTTGTTGAAGCCGAAGCAAGTGTAAATGAGCCCTTAGGAAGAAGAGTCAGGATGTATCAGTTAGATACCTTTTGCATACACACCTGAAAGATCCTGACTTTATGGGACAGCTACATGAGGCAAAAAGGAAGTTCTGGACAGCCGCACTCCTGAATATAGCCTTTATTAGTAAAAAGTCCTACAAATACAAGCCACAGCAAAAAATGGGACAAACGAGCTGACGTGTTTCACACTTAACAGTGCTTAGTCGAAGCTATGGCTAAGCACTGTTAAGTGTGAAACACGTCAGCGCGTTTGTCCCATTTTTTGCTGTGGCTTGTATTTGTTGGACTTTTTACTAATTAAGGCTATATTCCGGAGTGCGGCTGTCCAGAACTTCCTTTTTGCCTCATGTTGCTATATGCTTAGCCGGCACCTGGTGTTCCGGTTCCGAGGAGAGTTCTATATCCACATTTCCATCTGGAGCGGTGATCCCTTTCCCTTCCCCTATTGTTCCTGGTTTATGGGACAGCTAGACAGTTGTAAAAACCATAGACTTTGACAGGGACAATTTTCAGGACCAGATCTTCAAAACCTAGGCTAGGACTATCCCTCAATGGCAACTATATGGGTCATATATGACCTGTTGTTTCTTTTTTCATTTAGACAGAAATGACAGCTTACACACTTCCTCCCTTATGTAAGGAGGAAGTGAAGCTGCATTGGATAATGAAATGGGGCTTTCTGGGAAAGAGGCAGAGTTTCAAGGCAACAGGCTTTCTGCATATTGATTAAACTTTGAATGACATTCCATTAGTGCTGGGCAGACAAGCAAAGCTATGACAGCCAGTTGCTGGATTTAGACCGGCATTGACAAGAATGAGGTTTGCGTAGGCACTACATTCGTGTGTCTGCACCTACAGTAACCAGTTATTTTTAATGTCAAGACCCACCACTCCATCAGGCTGATTGTGCATAGACTGCTAAATAATTACATATTATTATGTCCAATGATCAAGTCATTTAAAGCAAAGTATTGTAGATGTGCCGTACATTTTTATCTATATAAAGAATATAACGGACAGCTGAGGGGTCAGGACATATGGATTGATGCTGTGCATCTAGATTGTAACTATGGTATTTTATTTTAAACTGTATCATTGTAATGTCAAAAAGGGTGAATGTGGCCCCTTCATTACACCTGCATGCCATCTTACAAAACTGTAAATTGTAGTCTAATCGTTAACATTGTCTACTATCTTGATGTATTATATACAATAGTAGTTTATAAATAGTAGATTTTTTGTTCTTAAAAATGTTATCATCTTATTTTCCAGAATAGTTACATGAAAGTTATAAGCCACGTTGGATACATTATAAATAGTACATTTCTTGTATGCACAAAGTGCTGCAAAATATTAGTGACAAATGTTAAATGTATTCTTGATCATTTAAAAATCTCATCATCCTGTAAAACTTATTTTTTCAATTGATATGCACGGAGAAATTGACAGATAAATAAATTCTTATTTCAATGAATCAATTTTTCATATAGTCCGGGCTCACTGTGAACAAGGACAATATGTGTTCTAGTTTCTAAAAAACAAAAATTTTAAGAAGCAAATAATGGAGACTGCAGCGACCATTGTTAAATAGGTGCATTAGGGAAAGAAATTAAAGATTACATTTTTAATACATGCTGCATAGATGTTAACAACATGGCTGTCTGGGGAATTTATTGATTGAGCCATTTGTTACAAAAATGAGCTTATAATTGCCTTGGAGAGGGTTAGTATCACATGCTATTTTCATTAGGTTCTTCTAATAATGTCCACGATTAATGGCGAAATAAAACAAGAGAACTGTCCTTATCAGTTAATGCAAAATGTATACAGGCAATATACTTAAGATGAAAGCTGAAGTTGTAATGGATCTTATAATATCTGCCTATAAGTGCAGCCAGGATCTCCTGTTTAGAAAGATAGTCCTAAAGCAAATATTGGAAGCATAGCTAGAAAGTCTGCCTGCATAGGTTTGTAGTGCTGTGGATTGGATGGAATGTGTAAAGGCTGTGGTGTGAAATACATGTTGAGCCACGTACACACGATCAGATTTTCCAACGGAAAATGTGGGATGGCAGGCTGTTGGTGGAAAATCCGACCGTATGTATCGGACAATTGTTGTCGAATTTTCCACGAACAAATGTCGGATAGCAGGTTTTAAAATTTTCCGCAGACAAATATCTGTTGTCGGATTTTCCGATCGTGTGTACACAAGTCCGTCAGACAAAAGTCCAAAGTACAAACACACATGCTCGGAAGCAAGGACGAGCCAGAAGCGGTCGGTCTTGTAAACTAGCGTTTGTAATGGAAAATTAACATTCGTGACGTGGCAAATTATGAAATCTAGAAATGCAGCGCACATTCTCTTCTTCTTTAATGGGATAATAATGAAGCTGCATTGCTGGTGATATTGATGGAGTTATTGCAAACACATTTTCAAAGGCTTTTTTTTCTAGTGATATCAAGAATAATATTATTATGCTTTTTTTTTTTTTTGGGCAAGTTACCACAACACCATTCTCCCGTAGATTTTAAGATCAAAGATACAACTATGTTGGTGTCCCTTGTCAGTTTTACATTGTATTTTTTTAAACGTAACTGCCTACTTCCAAAATGTCATTTGAAGTAAAAAACATAGCCAAATATTATTCTACATAATTTTTTTATTGTGCATTAAAAAAAGAAAACAAATAAAATTAGACATGCTATCTGCCAATAGAACTTAACCAAGTGCATTCTATGCATCCAAAAATATACAAAATATAACAAATCAAATCATTATTATTCAACCAAAAAAATTAAATAAAGTCCTCATGCATGTGTCCTGCTTCTTAATATAGGGGATCAACAATGCCAAGAGTTGGTGAAAGCAGGGGTCCGTCATCCGGAGATAATTCCGAAAATCATCTGGATTATTCTCCTGGAGCTCCCGCAGCAAAGGCATATGACATAATTGGCCACGATTAATAAAGCAACCAATTTTTGGTTCAAGAACTCCTCCTTCTCCTGTTCCTGGACTGGACTTGGGTCAAAGCAATAACTCCAACGCCAATAATAAATAACACGTTATCTCCTCCGATTCCGTAACATGTCTGGTTGACGAACGGCCGTTCAGAAACTAACTGAAAAGCACAAATGAAAAGCACGAACTGAAGAGCACTAAATGAAAAGTGTGAAATGAAAAGTGTGAATCAACACTCACCAAACTTCTACTAACACAAAATTAGCAGAAGGAGCCCAAAGGGTGGCGTTAAAGAGCTGAAAAACGACATAGTACATCACTACGTCCGTGTTTGTTGGCCGTCAATTCCTTGCTGTTTGTACGCAAGACAAAATCCAGGCACACACCTTCGGACAAAAGTCTGACGTTTTGTCTGCGGAAAATCCGATCGTGTGTACGAGGCTTAATTTTACAACAGGAAGGTGATTGCAGATCAGACAGGAGTCTGTGGATCAAGGTTAAAAACCATGATTCTGGTTATTCAGCATCAGACAAACATCCACATGCAGTCAAATTTCCTTAAAGGAAACATGCTTTAAAAATTGCTTCCCCAGCAAATAAATATCTTACTTTCCACCCCTGGTATTCTGACCAGAGTCAAAAGCAGAAGAAAATACATGATATGTCCATTAATATAGGAGCATGGGACTCACTCCTTGTGACAGTGCTGGGCGAATTCGTACAATCACAGCCACTTTATTAGGTGCACCTGTTCAATTGCTTGATAACACAAATTGCTAATCAGCCAATCACATGGCAGCAACACATAGTGAAGAGGACTTGCTGAAGTTCAAACTGAGCATCAGAATGTGGAAGAAGGGGATTTAAGTGACTTTGAATGTGGCATGGGTGTTGGTGCCAGATGGGCTGGTCTGAGTATTTCAAAAACTGCTGATCTTCTGGGATTTTCACGCACAACCATCTCTAGGGTTTACAGAGAATGGTCAAAAAAAGAGAAAATATACAGTAAGCAGCAGTTGTGTGGGTGAAAATGCCTTGTTGATGTCAGAGGATAATGTGCAGACTGTTTCAAGATGATAGAAAGGCAACAGTAACTCAAATAACCACTCATTACAACCATGGCATGCAGAATACCATTTCTGAATTCACAACACATTGAAGCAGATGGGCTACAGCAGCAGAAGACCACACTGGGTGCCACTCCTGTGAGGAAAGAACAGGAAACTGAGGCTACAATTCTCACAGGCTCACCAAAATTGACTAATCGAAGATTTGAAAAATGTTGCCTTGTCTGAGGAGTCTCGATTTCAGCTGCAACATTCAGATGGTAGGGTTGGAATTTGGTGTAAACAACATTAAAGCATAGATCCATCCTGCCTTGTATCCACGGTTCAGGATGGTGGTGGTGGTGTAATGGTGTGGGGGATATTTTCTTGGCACACTTTGGGCCCCTTAGTACCAATTGAGCATCATCTTCTGATGGCTCCTTCCAGCAGGATAATGCACCATGTCACAAAACTCAAATCATCTCACCACTGGTTTCTTGAACATGATAATGAGGTCACTGTACTCCAATGGCCTCCACAGTCACCAGATCTGCTGCTAACAAAGCAAACAGAATATTGGCATGCATCAAAAGGAGGGATTAATTCCAGAGATAAAACGATAATTCTCCTGATCTACAAGACTCTGGTCCGGCCGCACCTAGAGTATGCTGTCCAGTTTTGGGCACCAGTCCTCAGGAAGGATGTACTGGAAATGGAGCGAGTACAAAGAAGGGCAACAAAGCTAATAAAGGGTCTGGAGGATCTTAGTTATGAGGAAAGGTTGCAAGCACTGAACTTATTCTCTCTGGAGAAGAGAAGCTTTAGAGGGGATATGATTTCAATTTACAAATACCGTACTGGTGACCCCACAATAGGGATAAAACTTTTTTGCAGAAGAGAGTTCAACAAGACTCGCGGCCACTCATTACAATTAGAAGAAAAGAGGTTTAACCTTAAACTACGTAGAGGGTTCTTTACTGTAAGAGCGGCAAGGATGTGGAATTCCCTTCCACAGGCGGTGGTCTCAGCGGGGAGCATTGATAGCTTCAAGAAACTATTAGATAAGCATCTGAATGACCACAACATACAGGGATATACAATGCAATACTGACACATAATCACACACATAGGTTGGACTTGATGGACTTGTGTCTTTTTTCAACCTCACCTACTATGTAACTATATCTCAATCCAATAGAGCACATTTGGGATATGGTGAAACTGGAGATTCGCATCATGGATGTTCAGCCGATAAATCAGCAACAACTGTGTGATGTTATCATGTCAATTTGGACTAAAATCTCTAAGGAATGTATCTAACACCTTGTTGAATCTATGTCGCAAAGGATTAAAGCAGTTCTGAAGGCAAAGAGAGGTCCAACCCGGTACTAGCAAGGTGTACCTAATAAAGTGGCTGGTCAGTGTAAAGAATCTATAGCCCTGTGCAAACTTTAAATCCGGTGATTTATAGCTTACACAGGACTTTACTTTTCTTCTTGAGGGGTTAAATGGAGTGGCAGAGGAGCAAAAAAAAGTTAATGATATGATGCTGGGGTTAAAGTGAACTTTTTGTTTTGTCCATTTTAAATTTCTAGAGTGTGGGTTAGGGATGGTTGTTAATTTGTTATTATGCCTGTCTAAGCACAGCTACAGTGTCTTTGAAGAGGATTCTCCTGATCAGAGTGTAATGGGGTTAGGAACCTTTCTCAGTTATGGTGTCCTTTCTTCACATGGTGTCACTCAGGTAATTATGTACATCTGGTGTTGTATTCTGTATTTGCAGCTGTTTTTCTTGGAAGAACATCAATAAGACAGAATAGTGCATCAGGGGGCCACTTACAGTTTTGTTTTAAAATACCCATTCAACAACTCTATCTCCATTTAGAGCTTTTGCTTGTGTTACGGTTACATTTCTGTTTATTGGTATACCCTGATTGTGTTATAAAAAAGGCTACAATGACCACTAACATTTACCCATGAGGTGTCATCGCTTTCTTTAACCACTTCAGCCCAGGAAGGATTTACCACTCCTTCCTGACCAGAGCATTTTTTTGCGTCGCTTTAGCTGACAATTGCGCGGTCGTGCAACGTTGTACCCAAACACAATTAACGTTCTTTTTTTTCCCCACAAATAGAGCTTTCTTTCTGGTGGTATTTGATCACCTCTGCGGTTTTTATCTTTTGCGATATATACAAAAAAAGACCGACAATTTTGAAAAAAAAGCAATATTTTTTTACTTTTTGCTATAAAAAATATCCCCAAGAAATATATAAAAAACAAAAAACAAATTTCTTCCACAGTTTAGGCCGATATGTATTCTTCTACATATTTTTGGTAAAAAAAATCGCAATAAGTGTATATTGATTAGCTTGAGCAAAAGTTATAGCGTCTACAAAATAGGGAATAGATTTATGGCATTTTTATTATAATTTTTTTTTTTTTTTACTAGTAATGACGGCGATCTGTGATTTTTATCAGGACTGCGACATTATGGTGGACAGACACTTTTGACACTATTTTGGGACCATTGTCATTTATACAGCGATCAGAGCTACAAATAGCCACTGATTACTGTATAAATGACACTGGCGGGGAAGGGGTTAAACACTAGGGGGCGATCAAGGGGTTAAGTGTGTTCTAACTGTAGGGGGGATGGGCTCACTACAACATGACAGAGATCACTGCTCCCGATGACTGGAAGCAGTAGATCCCTGTCATGTTGCTAGGCAGAACAGGGAAATGCCTTGTTTACAAAGGCATCTCCCCATTCTGCCTCTCTTCACTGCAATCGCGGGCCGCGGGCGAACATCAAGTTTGCGGGACCTGTGGGCATGCTCCCGTGGCGGGCGCACACCAGCTAGGTGACTAATTCAAAGGGACGTACAGGTACGCCCTTTTGCCTGCCCATGACATTCTGCCAACGTAAATCGGCGTGCGGCAGTCGTCAAGTGGTTAAGAATGTTGTGGTTGTCTCATTTTAGAGTATTTGGGAGCACATCACATCTAAATTACTATAGTGAAGAAACCATAGTGTTTTATTTCTCTAAAGTGTAGAAAAATGTTTCATTTCTGACATACGTTGTCTATTGAAATAAATTCTTGTCATCCCTTGTCAATCATTTCATAGTGATATGATCAAAACTTTGCTTATTCTGATTGCTTATCCTCATTGACTTGGCTAAAAAGCATTAGGATAGCTACAGAGAACATTGGCAACAATTATAGTCTAGAAGTAGAAAAAATGTGTGGGATGCTGGATCTCTTAAAGCAGTAGGTTTTCTTTATTAGGTCTTAAGCAATATAGAGGGAAGGATTATCCTAAACAGTTCCTAGTGGTGGGGGAAGATCAGCTCTTTGCTTGAGTAGGGTCTGGAAAATGCCAAAGCAGATCAAATAAAGTCCATATTGAATTTAATTTTTACTCTAATTCTTGTCCAAGGGTTCAAAGGGTCTCCTTCATTAGGGTTTTGGTATAGTTACAAAGCATCTACTAGACTGATAACATTGGAGGGATCCTAGGAGGTAATTAGTAGGATCGCTGCAGATGGTGGTTAAGCATTTGGCACTTATCTACTTGTTCGTTCAGTGCCTACTAAGGCAAAGAGTAACGCTCTGGCTATTGCACCATAAACACGTATACCAGAGGTGCACTTGTCTGAAAAGGCAATTAATCTGAAAGCACTATGTTTAAAGTGGGCCTTAAAGTGATTGTAAAGTCTTGTTTTTTTTTTCTTCCTAAAAATAAAAAACATGTTGTACTTACCTGCCCTTCGTAATGATTTTGCACAGGGCAGCCCAGATCCTTCTATTCTTGGGTCCCTTTTCGGCTCTCCTGGCCCCTCCCTTCTGTCGAGTGCCCCCACAGCAAGCAGCTTGCTATGGGGGCACCGAGCCGAGTCACAGCTCCCTGTGTCCATTTAGACACAGAGGCTCTGTTTGGCCCCGCGCATTCTCTTTCCTGTTTGGCTAACTGACTTTAACAGCAGCCAGAGCCAATGGCGCCGCTGCTATGTCTTAGCCAATCAGGAGGAGATCCCGGACGGCTGAGGCACTCGTGGACATTGCTGGAGAGAGATGGGGCTCAGGTAAGTATTAGGGGTGCTGGGGCGGCTGCTCCACAAAGGTTTTTTTATCTTAATGCATAGAATGTATTAAGATAAAAAAACCTTCTGACTTTACAACCACTTTAACTGTATCTGAGCATCACAACCTGAAAACACTATTTAATCCATATTCAAAACAAACTTACTAATCCATCCATGTCTCTATGCTTTATTGTGTTAATAACTTCACTTCGTAAAAACAAAACCCTAGCATTTCTATCTGTAGTTATCTTGAGAAAGGGAAAATAATTTATCTAGCATTTACCTCCTATAATCAATCTGCCCATAGCTTAGGCATACAGGCAGGAGGATGTGCTTGGCAAAGAAAGCCCCTCCTCCCCTCCTTCAGATAAAAGAAAAAAAATGCCCATGAAGACTCCTGAGATGTATGACATCATTTTGGCTTGGGTCAGAAACCAGGAAGTAACTGAAATAAAATAAGTAAATCTACATTCTGCAATTTACTAAAGCTAGTAGCATGAGGATTACAAAGAGAGAGTAAAGGTCTTCTTTAAGCCTTTAAAAGAAATGTATAGTCCAATTTTTTTTTTTTTTTTTTAGATATTCATTTGAAAACATGCATCTTGATGTAAAACTGAGCAATGTGTGGCAGTTTTCAAAATTGATAATTTTTTTGAAAATTTTCCATTGAATATGTCTGCATTACATAGGCAGTCACTGCTTCTTGCGTTGTCTTGCCATACAGTGATGGTGAATTACTGTTTCTTTTCACAAAGTAGTTATTACAGTGACTAATCTAATCTGCTTGTACAGACTAATCCACAAATTTCTGCATTTAAGGCAACAAAGATAATAGGGAAAAACAAACATGTAAGGATGTGAAAATCACATCAAACAATTCCTTAAAATTGCAGTAATAAACCAAAAAACATGATTAATACATTCCAGGCAAAAAGAAAATAAACAATTTTTAAAATGTCTTGAGAATTATTCGTTTTATAAATTCTTTGAGGAATTGATACTTTCTCAGTTATCATTGTAAACTGTGGTCTTCCACATTTTAGAATTTAAACAACTGCTTTTAACTTGAGACAGAATGGAAACCTGCCAGAATCCTACATCGTACGCATTAAAAAGAATCTCTTTATGATTCATTAAAACTGTGGCTGAAGGAAAACTTTAATTTAGAAGAGTTTTTTTTGCATGGAAAGGAGATCTGCTATGGTGCAATGAGAGGTTATAATTCCCTTAAATACAGCCTGCCAGCGGCAGGGGGATCTACACATCTGTACAGAAATCATCCTCGAGAAAATACCAAACTGCAAGTAAAATATGAAGGTCACATGTTTTAGGTAAACAAAAGCAATTCAAAATACTACTGAAAATACACTGTGGCCACCCACTAAATCAGGTTATGCATAATCCACACTCAAAAAGATCTGACTACTGGATCTAAGAAGGCTTCTTCTATTCCATGACCATTGACTTTACTAATAGGGGAGTCAGGGGTAAGTCTTATGGATGTTCTGGATCTCTCAAGTTGGATGAGGTTTCATGTAGCCTAAAAAGATCATTGTCTACCCTACTTTGTAGAAGGAATATTCAGATATAGAAGGAAACACAGCTGTTGGAAAAGGGGCTGACTGGTGGAGATGAAGGCAGGCCATAGATGGTGCAAATTTCTTTCCTGCAACCACGAGTTGCAGGAAAGTAATTCACATACTTCCGCCATCAACACAGACGGTGCTGACAGGGAAACCCCTCTAGCCGAGACATTCTCGTCTCCCAGTGGAGGGGCAGGCAGGGGAAGCTGTCTCTGTCAGGAGATGACAGCGATTATTGCTAGTGGCTATAGGAGCTGCTAGTGATCATCGCAAGTGAATCCTGCAGGCTGGTTGTACCCAAGTTGATCAATCAATCATCCTTGTACATTCAGCCTGCTCACACACAGTTCGAAAGAGAATTACTTTATACAGTATTTTTTATGTAAGAAGCCATTCTGTTACATACTGGAAGACTCATGCAATGGTTGAGTGGGTTGCAAAGATTCTTAGAATAGAGGGTAGAATGCTGTAGGTGGAAAAACTGAGTGCTGCGATTGCTCAGCACTGTTGGCGTGTCTAGAGAAACCAGAGGAACCTGTAAGTAGTAGCAATGCATGGAAGTGAAGGTTGCTTTGATCTTGATAACTTTTCAATAAATCTCAGGACTTGTTACCTTCACAATGACTGCTACCAATTTGGGATGTGAGGACAACATCTTAAGCGAAAGCAATTGTCAACCTGACCCTGGATATGCCCTGCTTGTTCTTGCATAGGGAAGTTACCTGCCTGTTGTTTAGAGAAACTTCGCCATACCTGCCTGTTGTTTAGAGAAACTCCGCCATATTGTGCCATATATTAGTCGGAATAAACAGATGTCCAGACAATTTGCACTCTCACTGCTTTACTGCACAAACGTCACTCCGGCACAATCCTTAGATTTCAGGCACATTACAGCACATTAACAGTTCAGACTCACTAATAACAGTTCACAGAACAGTTTACTCTCCCCTTTCTCATAACTTGCTATGCAGTGATCACACCAGGGCAGAAAACTTCAAAGCCTCCCATCAGATGTTATAGTCACCTTAGTATCAGTGTTACTCACCCAGGATGTCCTTCCTCACACACAAAGGAGATCCTCCATAGCCCCAGTGGCCAATCTAAACCAAGGAACAGACTGTTGAAGGTCAGGGGTGGCAAGGTCTCTCTGTCTGCTGCCAAGTGTCCTCTCTTCCTTACCCTGGCAGTTCAGCCCTGCAAAGGGCTCCTTAGCTCAGCTACAGTGCACTACATCTTGCTTAATCAGGGATATCCTGCTTCTATACCCCAGATGCACCTCCCCTACAGCTGGCATATATAGAGACACTATCTCCACTGATTACATTACTACAGGAGGGGCAATAACACCTGCCTTTTGTTAAATGTGTTGCCAGAAAAGCCTTAATACCTTATTATCTTTTTTAAAGGGCATGTTGATTGATTTGATTTTTTTATCTGTTAAATATACAGTAAAGCATTTTTTTTATACCTGCCTAAAAACCTCACCCTTTTGGGGGACCCTCCCATATTGCATTTTTTTATACCTTTAAATTTTGGCAGCTTATAACTTCCCAGTGGTTCCTGCCAGTGTTGCATGCAGCGTTGTTCTCAGCTATCTTGGAGAAATACAGAACTCTTCTCCCTGGTATAGAAAAGAGAATGGGCACAGTTTTGTAGACCTGGCGACAACACTTCTTCTCTATAGAGGCAGTATAGAGAGTGCATGTTGTCACCCTAGGGAAGGAAGTTTGTTACTGTCAGGATCACCAGATAGAAATAGAGGAAAAGCAACAAAAAAAAATTTAAAAAATAATGTAGTTACCACATCTAAGGATTGGCAAGCTGCAATATATTACATTTTTATTATTGGGTTTAGAAATCCATGAAAGCTTACAGTAAAACCGTCAATTAATACAAATTATTATCCATTTCTGCGCATTTTCACAACTCCCCAATACTGTATTACCACAGTTCTGAAGACTTTATTCAGGGTGATTCAGAGTTATTAAGGGCAAGTATATAATCTCAACTTAAAAAGTGAAAGTAAACACTTAATATACTCCCTGCTGGTGCAAAATTTCTTTAGCGTCACTTCATGTTCAGCGTTAGCGTCTGACGTACATCCTTTTGCTGCACAGTCACGCTCTGATGCATTTTGTCACTTCAGACTTCATACAAGGTCGGAAGTGGTGGAACACGTCAGAGTGTGACTGTGCAGTGACCAGATTTGACATCAGATGCTAACGCTGGAACGGAAGTGATGCTATAGGGCATGTTATGCAACAGGCGAGCGTGGTGAACTAAGCTGAACTGGCTTTGTACAGTGTTGGAATGTCTGGCGGTACTATAGCTGCAGATGGACACATATTTCAATCATGCTTATGAGTGTTTATGCTTAATTTTAATAAATTGATTTTATTAAAAACAGGATTATGCTATGTGGGCTGCTTTCTTCTTTGAGCCTTAGCTTATATTTCAAAACAATAGAACACTGATGTAATGATATAGAAGGAGCCATTACTGAAAAATGGAGTTTCCTGTCAAAGTCTTGATTGCCAATCAGTAAAATGAGAGGCAAAATCCTTTGGTGAATGTGGTGTGATAAGGGGAGAGGTGCGCAAGTAGTGTAGTGCTGACTGTTTTTTCTATATTTTGTATTTTTTTTTTAATTAAAGATATCATGAATGGGTGTATGAACTTTATATCACTTTCACTGGTATTTTGTAAGAGTAATGTTTGTGTTAAAAGCACTTACGTAGTTGTGAAAAAATATTTCTTTTTGGCGCTACCAGGGGGGTATATTATGTGTTTACTCTCTCTTTTTAAATTGTATTTTGGAATATATGGGGGCAGCATTTGTAAATTTAATATACAGTGTTAGTACCCTTAAAGCGGGTGGTAGGAGGTTGAAATTTTCAAATACTAGAGTTATATCTAGGGCCACTGATAAGCCAGTACAACCGGCCCTGTTGTACCGGGCCCAGCATCCTCAGCTCAGCAGGGGGGGCCTGGGCAGCCTTACAGACAGCGCAGAATAAACAAAAAACTGGCTTTCTAATTTGCATCCCCAACTCAGCCACTCCTACAACCTTAGGGGTGTGTATTATTGATATTTTCTGGGCCCCTCCTCTCTGATGATGTGCTTGTGGGAGTGGAGGGACTTTTTTCCTGGAGTCCCAGCTGCCAGCCTGCCCATATCCTCACCTGGCGGAGTGATCTTCCTCCGTTTAGCTCCCCACTCAGTAGTCAGCCCGAGAGAGACAGAGAGTGAGAGGCTGTAAGGGGGGCAGTGGTGGAAGACAGCAGAGGGGAAGCCAAAATTTGTGGCTGCTGTAGCACAGGGATGTTTGGGGGTGGGTGAATATAAAAATATACTGCAGTGCACTGGACATTACTATAATTTGACCATTCATATCACCATCTATAACACACAGGCAGCAGTCAGCAGGGTCTCTGTCACAGTGTGTCACATGACATGGCTGTTGGGTACTGATTTTGTTAACTTATTGGTCATAAGTTAACAAGATCAGCACCCAACAGCCATGTCATGTGACACACTGACAGTGCCAGCCACGAAAGAGCACCTGCTGACTGCTGCCAGTGTGTTATCATAATGCTGATGATCTTAACCTGCCTGTGTTTCTGTTTGTTATCAAGGCTTTTACATGGAGTGGAATCCCCTTGATCAGCGGGGGATCTGTCCACTGATCCCCCGCTGAGTGGAGTGGGTAGATGAGAGGTCCTCAGCATATGAGGAGCAGACATAGACACATCCCGCTCTGCTCTAAGGGTGGCTGGTGTAAACAAACCAGCAGTCCAAATTTTACATCCGAATGTGCTCCAATCCAATCCGCTAGATGGAGAGGACTGAATACCTTTCAGTTTACCTCAGATTGGAGGTAGGCGGGTGTATATGAACACAAGTCAGTTTAAATCCATCGCTCCATAGTAGTGAATGGAGGGTCAGGTCAGGTCCGCCTGAAAAATGGACAGGCGGACCAGATCAGACCTGTCGTGTCAACCCATCCCCAACCTTTTCCCTTTAACTGCTTGCCGCCCACCCTCAGTACAGGCCCTGCGGCAGGGTGGCATGGGCAGGCTGGATCACATACATGTACATCATCCAGCCTGTTTCTGCACTGTGTTTCAAGACAGGGTCTGGGGAGGGGCCAGAGGTGGGGTTGAGGGTGGGGCTGAAGGGGGGCCCCGTCAGGTAGGCTGTACGGGCCCCATGATTTCTATCAGTGGCCCTGGGTATATTGTCTCAACTGTTGCTGATTGGTCTGCTGACGTATCAGACCACTGTATGAACAGTATCAATACATCCATGTTTGTATGCAATGATACTGTTGCAAGCTTCTGCTCTATCTATAGGTTGGCTTCAATTGGGCATTAAAGGAGGGATGGCTCCAGTTACAAAATAGTAAAATTGACCTTCCAGTTCCCTTTGTATAATAAATGATTGACTCTACAGTCAATTCCAGTTGTTGGCGTTGCTTTCTACGAACTATTGGACAAGATGGATTTGATTTTGTTCTATTCTCCATTTCACATTACCTGTCGGTCTCAGTAATTAATGTTTCCACCGGGCTCTCTGATTACCCCGGTCCTCTAATTGATTCTGTTTACGGCATCATACTTCACAATAATTTCTGTTTACGTTTGCTGTGCTTTATCTGCTGGCGAGTGTTTTCTATAATTAAAGTGAGTTTGGAACAGTGAGGTTGAAAACTACAATACAAATGGTCAGGCGCGACCATCAGTATTGATTGGCTTTTGTGCTCAGAGCAAACAACAATGTGCAGTTACTGGAAATGCCTAACATCTTCACTTCTTAAAACAGTATAATAGTAACATTTTGAAAGTGGGCCGCTTAACCAGAATGTGTAATTAAAATACTATTTCACCTGAATGCGTGTTCAGACAGGTACTAGAATATGAAATTATACCTGGAAAGAGCTCTTATTTAATGTGCAAGGTGAAATGTATCAGTTTTACAAACAAAGTATTTCAAACAAAAAATTGTGCATATATGCCGAAGGCTTAAAGCCTAAGTCCTAAGAATCCCTGGCCAATCGGGTTTCAGGACTCACTTCCTGATTGGCCTGGAGGAGAATCAGGAAGACAATATCGAATATTCGCTATTGTCACACAACTGGGTGGGCTCAGGGCGCAGTGCTCTCAGTTGCATGAACAAACACCTCCTGTACCCCCCATCCAACAAAAAAAAGTTACTTTAAAGTATACCTTTTACTCATTTGCACTTTTTAACTTTTGTTTGTTTCCCCCCTCACACAATCTTACTTATTTACTTTTTCTATGTACAGTAAATAATTTATTTGCTGGTATGCCTTTTTACTTCCTTATTTCTTGTCTAAGCTGGGATGCTGCAGCCCTTGGCTGCTGCTGCGCATGATCTGTAGACTATTCTGAAGTCTGATGGATGTGTGAGTTGTATACCCGAAGAGACTTCAGAACATTCTACAGATCTTGGGCATGCACAGTGGTACACCAACAGGGGGCAGCTGTGAAAATCAGTAAGTGACAACAGGTTCCCAAATCCAAGATGGCAGTGCAAAAGAAAAGAAAGACAGAGAAAACTTTGCGAAGAAACCAGCACTGAGGTCCATGGACTAATAAGTGTTTGTTTTTGATATCCTACTGTAAATGGTATTTGGAAAGACTGATTTTAGTTTTTAATAGGCAAGTGAAAGGTCCTCTTTAAGGTACCCTAATGTTTCATTATATACATTTACTACAATAAAACAGCGACACTGTAAAAAATGCAAATACGTTTAACTTTTTTAAACATTGAGCCAAATTGATCCAGAGGCTAGCTGACTGTATGTGATTTGAAATGGAGAATATGTAAAGCAACTTGTACAACAGCAAAGATGTCTGCTCAGTTCCTCATCAATTAATGTAGGAATATCATCTTCTTTGAGGTTTTTGAGATTTTAAGTCATTACCAATGGCGTCCCTAGGGGGGCCAGAGGGGACCCTGACCCCCCCAACATTATGCTGTGCCCCACAATGTGCCCCCCCAATAAATTTTTTTTTTTTGTTTTACAAAAAATCAATGTCTAAGAGGGAGAGAGTCCCCAGTTAGCTCCTGCGGGTGATTCCACCCCCCTCCCTCTGCTTGCTGACACTGCATAATGCAAGCGCTCACACAACCACGGCCACCCGATCTGCTCCTTCCCCTGCATCCTCCTTGGCAGGGAGAAGGGCGAGTTGCATGAAGGGCTCCACCAGGACTCTCAATTACTGAAAAAACAGACTGATTTCTCCCATCCTTAGGACAGGAGAACCAGCCTGTAAATTCCAAGAGATGACAGACCAGCGCAGTCAATAGAAGGGGCAGGACAGCAAGAGGAGGCTGGGAAACCCCACAGTGGCAGAACACCAGGGCCCGGAGGCAAGACAACCTTTGCAACCCTGATAGTTCTCCCACTCCTTTGGATCCTTATATTTTCTTGGTATGCTGGTGACATATATCTCTTGTTTTCTGCCACCCCGGGGGACCCCAATACAGTAGGAAGGGAGCTCACTGCAGAACATGTGAAAGGGCCATTGTGGGGTCGTAGTAAAGGGCCCCAGGATATATATATATATGTATATGTATATATATATATATATATATATATATATATATATAAAATTGCATTTTATAGTTGCCCCCCTTTTTTTGTCCCTGTCCCCCCATGTGCCCCCCTTAAATATGAAAGCTGGAGACGCCACTGGTCATTACACAAAGATTTTTCCAAGGACATGCAGAGATTTAAAAAAAAATGTTGTGTTTTTTATTTTACTGAATTTATATGAGTGCTTTGTATGGATCACATAGATATGCAAGTTCACCTAATTTATCAAACAGACTGCAAAAATTGTGTATGTGGCCCCACAGCAACCAAACTGATTACGACTAGCACAGGAAAGTGACTCGGTGTGAGAAAGAGAATCTGATTGAGGAGTGCTCACCTTAGGTCATGAGTGAGTATAGCTATGAGTGCGTGCAGAATATTTGATATCCAGTTCAAATTAAGTAGAAAGTCAACAGCACTGCATAATCCCCAATCCAAAACTTGAATGCATAATTAGGACAGTCACAGATAAAGTATGAAACCAAGCTGATGTTTCCTGGTCAGGCAGGGTTCCTTCTTCAACAGAAACAGTATCATGTGGGTATAACAGTTTACCTTGCATTCCAGTGTCACCAATGGATGTGTTCCAGGATCATAAAATTACAGACAAAAGGAAGCAGGACAGAATGGTACTGTACAGAGAGGTTTGAATGAAAACGAAGGTACTCAGTAAGAAGACCAGTATGCATTGTGGACATCTGCAGATTAGAATTTTAGTTTACACAGGAGTCATCTTTACACGTGCTGTAAAGTCTGTACGTATTTTCTATTTAATCTCACAACCTCACACTATCTTCTTATTCTAAACTGAATATTGAAGTTTTAGATTTTACTCCCTGCCCTAAACTGAACACTCTCATGCTATGTAAAGACTAACTATACACATCTACACTTCATCAAATATGTAGGAGCTACTCAAAGTGACACTTGACAACTGAAAAAAAAATTATTATAAATTCTTCTCATTTTTATTTAAATAATTATTTTAAGGCAAGGGTGTCCAACCCATAGCCCGCCATGGGCTTAATAGAGTTAAGAATGCGGCCAGAGCACAGCTGAAGGGATGCCAGGGATGCCGTGCACAGCATAGCAGCCTCAGGGGAGGCCAGCATGTCCAAGCCAGGTCCATCTGGAGGGATGCCAGGAATGCAATTTTTTCCCCCAGGCATATAAGTGCCTGATCTAGGGGGTTTTATTTACCTTACTAAAGGTTCTTTGTGTGGGGGGGCAGGGCGCAGTATGCTTGCTAGAACTGGCAAAAGTGTGCCAGTTCCAGAAAAGGCTACGCTCAAGGTGGACAGTATGTGCAGCAGAGGAGTGCAGAGAGCATGACAGCAAGCAGTATGTTCAGGGCCAGGGGACCTGTTGATGATACCACGTTTAGAGCAAGTTTTTTTTCTTTTTTAAATAAGAGCTTATGCTTGCTACTCTGTGTCAATCAGTATTGGTTCAATCAAATACTAAAGTTCTGGGCAGCGTGTAAGCACCTACAAAATAGGCAATATTAATATTATAATGACATAATTAATTAGGGTTTGGTAACTAACTAGGTTTGTCATGCTCAAACTCTGAAAAACTCAGAGGACAGCGGTTGCTCAGTGTAGCATTTATGACTGTGGATATGACTACTTAATTAGAAACCTAAGAAAATGGCAGGACTTTTGAGGCAATGTACAAAATTACATTTATATATAAATACCATCTTTTTATTCATACATTTCTTATATATATAAAAAAAAAAAAAAACTTTGTATCCTCCACAGGTCCCCCCTTTTTTTAAATATAGGAAATGTATAAATAATAAAAAGATATATTTATATATAACTAACATTTTGTACATGTGCCTCAAAAGTCTTTTTCTTAGATTTCTAATTAAGTAGTTGTATCCACAGTCATGAATGCGACACTGGGTCACCGCTGTCTTCTGTAAGCAGAGCTGCTGGAGTTTTTCAGAGTTTGAGTTTGACAAACCTAGTTAGCTACCAAAACCTAAATAACTATGTCATTATAATATTATTATTGCCTATTTTGTATTTCTCAAGTGGAAGGTGCTTACACACTGCACAGAACTTTAGTATGAACCAATGCTGATTGACACAGAGTACAGGTAGTTTACATGAACTCTTACCAGTTCTCAAATGCTCTTAACACACGTGGCCAAATGACAAACATGCCAGCCTTCTGGTTTTGACCGTTGGAGATGGAAAATAAAAAAATATCCCAATTTAGAAAACAAAGTTGCTTACACACTGCACTGAACTTGAACCAAGGTTGGTTGAGACGGAGTAGCTCACATAGGGTCTTAGTAGTCCACTAATGTTCTTGACACAGACAGACACCATACAAACATGCCAGGCTGCAAGTTTTATTCTGACCACTGAAAATGGGAGATAAAAAAATATCATAATTGAGGAAATACACTGCACAGAACTTTAGAATTTTTTGAATCAAGGCTCGTTAAGACAGAGTAGCTCACAAGTTCTTACCCGTCCTCTAGTACTCTTAGACGCAGGCATACCAACCTGCAAGTTTTGCTTGCATGGAAATGGGAAATAAAAAATATCCCAACTGAGAAAATGGAAAATACACTATAAATATATTACAAGAACTGATGAAAAATGTTTCTTGGGCTATAAATATTTCATCCCTGTAATAATGTTTGTTGAATAAAAAAGCTAGTTCATCTTGGGACTTAAAGTAAACAGAGATAAATGAATATTAAAAAAAACACTGGCATTTCAACTAATCCACTCCAACAATTGTGTGTGCTGGGTCAGATTCTAACAAGAATAGCTGAAAATATTTCTTTTCAATGAATTAACAAACTATTCTATCTGAAAATGAAAAAACATAATTCATCACTATTTATGTACAATAGTAATTCTGTATTAGAGTAAATGTAGGGAACTTTTCTTCTGCTAATTTAACTTCAGACTATTTTTTAATAAAGGAAGACCTGACATTAGACAGTGAAATAAATTGATGAAGAAAAAAAGTTTTTTTTAACCATCTATTTTTCTTCTAGAGGGAAATCAGTTCATTTGTACAAAAAAATGTAGAGTCATGATGGTTAATCATTACATCAACATGCTTAATTTGTATGTATAGGCACAACTTTGATTTCAGTTTTGAATTGAATAGGTAAGGGTAAGAACCCATGTAGGGCCTTTATTGCAAGTTAGTTGCGGTCATGTGCACTGTTCTATGCACACTACAAATTCCATAGCCCCTAGTCCATATTGGGAGTGAGCAAGGGAGGGTGACTATGTTCCTGCATAAAGTCAGACCAAGGTGAATGAATGTAGCCACCCTCTAAGATGACATAGGTTCACAGGAGCAAATAAAGAAATTTGGAGGTTTGGGGGAGGCTCTTTATTTATTATAGTGAATTTTAGAGTCGTCACTAGAACAGAAGGTGGAGGGTAATCTTCAAATGGGAACACTTGTTCCAGTAACACCTGTCCCTCTCTTTAGAGAATTTTTTGTCAGGGAAATGGTCAAAGAACTGACAATCTTGCCAATGGCCATCATGGCCGCATCAGGCACACTCCCAGGCACATTGGCACACACAGATGCGCGATGACGCGAACGGGCACACGCAGATGCACAACGGCATGAACGGGAGCAGACAGGTGCAATGGCGCGTGCACAACATGATCTTGCCTATATAAACCTGCTGCTGAGACCTGTGCATTGCTGGGTTATCGTCAGCTCCCCTATGTTCCTCCTGTGTTCCTGACTCTTCATTCCCCATTACCGACTGGGCTTGCTCTGACCTGTGATCCTGATCTCCCAGTTTGACCTTGGCTTGTACTACTGACTTTGCTCCTGCCTGCCCCCTGTATTTGATCTTGGCTTGGCTTGCCGACTCTGCTGCAAATCTGTCTCACCGTGTATGACCCCAGCTTGTTCCAGTCCTGCTACCTGAACTGATCTTACTGTGTTTGACCCCTGGCATGGCTCCCGGTTCTCTCTCTGGTTTGCTCCAAGTTCATCTGGTACCTCTCAAGCATGCCTGCTCTACTATATCTCCCTGTCCCACTTCCAGGGAAGCACTGCACTTAGCCACAAGGGGAGCCCTCTCTGCCTCTCGGCCTGGCACCTGGAGCGTGACAAATTTCTTCTCACTTTCTGTTGTGTCAGGATAGGAATGGGGTGTAACCCATCTCTACGGTATTCAAACTAAAATAATTTTTCTGGCTACCCATTCACTTCTATGCCATTCTCCAGTGTTTATTAAACTATGGTCTATAAAACACTGATGGTGCATGGATGGGTTTACGGGCATTGGTGTCTTCCATTACTCTGTTGTAGGATTTGGTGGCAAGAGAAGGGTCGTCTGCTCTATCTCCATGCAGGTTTGTAAATGGCTTCTCCTCAGCATGTTGCTCCACTATCAGTAGCCATGGAACCATGATATTCATTAACTAAGCTCTTTGTTAACACTGGGGGATACCCAGAGTGGACACAGTGCTCCCAGGAGTGTATATTCTGAACATGGTCAATTGGAACAAAGGTCAACGACAAGGATAGAAGGCGCCAACAGGTAACCCGACCCTGTGTGAGGGGGGCAGTCTCTGTATAAATTGTTCATAAGAAGTCCATATAAGTACGAAGTTCATAGAACAGGAGGAAGTGATCTAACAGAGGGAAGAGAGAGGGAAGAAAAAAGCGCCTCTAAGTGCAGACAGTTTACAGGTTTATTAGGTGCAATAAAATACAAGGGGCAACCCACATGGAGTGAAGTAAAACAAGCTCATCAGGAAGGGGAGTCTTGGATGTCAGCACTTGATGTCCATGATGTGGACCACCAGGGTCCGCTGCTGCGTGAGGGAGGCCAGGCGGAAGTCCTCAGGTGGAAAGCCGAGCAGAGGGGATGAAACTGGACTGAAGCATGGATCACAGCACGTGTAGATGACGTCACTGGGGAGGGGGGTCACAACGCTTTCCGAGTCTGCGTGATCCCGGTCCTGGGCATGCACCCTCCTTCGTCAGGCAGGCGAAGGAGGGTCAGTTCAAGTAGAGGATCTAGGGTAATTCAGCATTTTTACATTTTATCATAGAGACCAGGTAATCTTTGAAAGCGCTCCTTATTCGATTTAGCCCTAATTTATCTTTTCCTGGTTGTGACAGGCAAGTCGCGTGTAAATCACCCAGTCTCATGACCTGTTCTCCTGACCGGTGGACATACAGTCAGGCCCCATGTCATGGGCATACAGGTTGGTATTAGTAAAGCAGGGGCCAAAAGTTTTTTAATAAAGGAAAAAAAGTGCAGTTGATAATAATGAATCAACCCAATCTGGTTCGGATTTTGATGCATGCTGATCCATTTGCTCATCTCTACAAGAAGATTTGATGGCCTAAATCTTTGTTAGAAATGGACTGCACAAATTTAAACGGATGCTGTATGGCGAGACAGCTAGTTGTCATGGAAACTGTAGTGCAGTTTTTAATTCCACTTGGTGAGTAATGTTAACACAACAATGACGCCGTACTCCTGCAAGTCTCTTATACTCTGCATGTCACGCTGCAAAAAGCAAATGTATGCCACAAATATCCCATCCTGTAATTTCTCATTATTATAGAATGCATTAACAGACCTGTGACAAATAGGACGTTGTTAATATTCCCTTATTTTTCAACTCCTTCAGTGTTGGCAGACAGTGAGGATTTATTACAGACTGATGTATTATCCTTGTTGACTTTGTTATACAGCATGAAGGCTTTGTGGTTAGCAGAGGGGTTTTGCAACATTAAGGCCATATATTGTGTTTTAATGGTAGTTTGCTCTTCTGGTTCAGAAACCTAAAGGGAAATTTTAAACATTTTCTCTAATAGTACATCACAAGCCATGCCATCCACTATAGTCAGATTCCTTTGTGACAGTCAATTGTGCGTATTCATTGACAGTTTAATTCATTAATTAATGATGAGCTATGGTACAGGAGAGGGCTAGGCTGGCCCTTCTCTTACCACAGACGAAACACAAACTTACTTTGCACTAGGTAACGTGAACTGCTGTGGCCTATAACAGGGCCGCTGATGTGGGAGTATAAGCCGCCCTCCTGTGTTGGGCCCAGGTCCCATTGGGTCAGTAGGAGACCCAGCAGGCTGCGTTGGGGATTTTCTTCATTAGATTTTCTCCCTCTGACCCCTCTTCCCCATGATTCACTCAATCACCCTGCAGTGATTGGCTGAGGTGCTCTGGGCTGTATGTTCTGTTTATTACCCCTGTACACTCTTCACTGTACTTTGTAAATAAAAATATAGTCCCCCCTCATTACAGACCCCCCTCCGCTAACTACAGATCCCGCAGTATAGATCCCCCTCCCTCAATATAGATTACCCTCACTAAAAACAGACCTCCACCCTCAGTGCAGACCCCCCCATCAGTACAGACACCCCCCATCAGTATAACCTCCAACCTCAGTTCAGACCCCCATCAGTATAGATTCCCCCCTATAGTGCAGACCCCCACAGTTTAGACACCCCCCTTTAGTGCCGACCCCCCATCAGTACAGAATCACCCCCTTAGTGCAGACCCCCCATCAGTATAGAACCCCCCTTAGTGCAGACCCCCCATCAGTATGGAATCCCCCTTAGTGCAGACCCCCATCAGTGTAGAATCCCCCCTTAGTGCGGACCCCCTTCAGCATTGAATCCCCTTCCTAGTGCAGACCACCCATCAGTATATAACCTCCCCTTAGTGCATACCCCCATCAGTATATAACCTCCCCTTAGTGCAGACCCCCCATCAGTATATAACCTCCCCTTAGTGCAGACCCCCCATCAGTATAGAATACCCCCTTAGTGCAGACCCCCCATCAGTATAGAATACCCCCTTAGTGCAGACCCCCCATCAGTATAGAATACCCCCTTAGTGCAGACCCCCCATCAATTTAGACACCCCTCTTAGTGCAGACCTCCCATCAGTATAGAATCCCCCCTTAGTGCAGACCCCCAACAGTATAGAATCTCCCCCTTAGTGCAGTCCCCCATCAGTATAGAATTCCCCTTAGTGCAGGCCCCCCATTAGTATAGAACCCCCCGCCTTAGTGCAGACCCCCCATCAGTATAGAATCCCCCTTTAGTGCAGGCCCCCAGTAGTATAGAATTCCCCTTAGTGCAGACCCCTCATCATTATAGAATCCCCCTCTTAGTGCAGACCCCCATCAGTATAGAATCCCCCCTTAGTGCAGACCACCATCAGTATGGAATTCCCCTTAGTGCAGGCCCCCCATCAGTATAAGCACCCCTCTCCCCTCCCATAGTTCCCCCCTGCACATGTCCATCTACTAATCTACTTATAGAGTGTACAGACCTCAAAACAGCGTGGCCGCGGATGTATACACACAGAGGTATGTGTCACTCGGGCTCCCCTTCCTCACTGGATGTAAACAGAGGAGGAGGCAGCTTCAGTCTGCTCCACGGGGGACACAGAGTGAGTGAGAGGCACAGGGCAGTGGGCGGTGTCAGCAGTTCTGCTATCCACGGGTGTCACACCTCTGGCGGGTGTCACCCGGGTGTGGCCCGCACCCCCCCGCCCCCACCTTGCAATGCCACTGTTATTAATAGTTATAATGCCCCAGCCAATCCATCAAAGGAGGTTTCCAGAAGATGTCTGGGGGTGATAAATGTTTTTGAGGCTTTTTGAGAGTGTTCTTTCCATTCCAGGGAGGTTTCCAGATCTCCTGGGACTGCTGCACCTGGGAGATAGCCAGTGAGACAAGAAATTGCTGTCTGGGCCTCAGCGGGTGCTGGGCTGAGGGCCTGAAGAAGATTGCTAAAGGATTATGTTGACTGTTTTGTTAGATGCAGGGGACTGTCCTTAAGCCCTGGTCTGGAGAAAGATCTTTTGTCTCCCTCACTTAGGAACTACCTGTGGATGCTGGGTGACAGACAGCCCCTGGAACATTGTGACTAAAGACCTTGCTGTGGACTCTTGGGTGTGCAAGAGCTAAAAGTGAACGAAGTGCCAGAAGATCAATGTAAATTGATGCAAATGGGTATCATAAGTACCACATCCCAAACGATTCATAATCAGAAAGTAAAGGAGGAAATACGGGACTTTACAGGTGCTGACAGCCTTATGAGTAAAATGCAATCAATCAGATTAAAACTTCATATCTTTTATTTCACACAGCATATTTTATAATAATTTAAGATCAATATAGCTCCAAATCGTTCACATAAATCGGTGCACCAGTCATTATAAAATCACCTTGAGTATCCTGCTCACCATACAAATATTCCGATATCATATGGCTGATTATAATGTACAAAAAATATAACTTGATGTTAAAGATAGTGGTGCAGGAGGTAATGAGTCTAAAAGCATAGCACAGGTTTCGTTTCTTTGACACATCATCATGGTGAAGTAGTTAATATACATGAAGATAGGTGGTTCTGCAAAGGACAGAGAAGGGACATAAGCTCACACACAGACTGCTGGTCAAAGCATAGATTGGGTTGGATTTGTGGACCAGCTGGAGAACTGTATTAACACCACTAGGAATTGTTAGCTTTGTTCCTCAGCTACCTTCAAGAAAGAATAGAAGAGCAATAGAAAGAAGGAGATTGTTAATATGATATGAACACAGCAAGCACACAGCCTCCTTCAATCCATGTGTAACCAGGGGTCCACCAGCTCTCTGTGTGTGTCCACTGCCTACTCACCTTCTTCCCTCGTGTTGCCATTCGAGATCAGCTCTAGGCTATGTGTGCTTTAGCCAGCTTCTGTCCTCCTGCCACTGCATAAGGAAACAGAGCGGCTCTGTGTGAAGATTCCCCGTTCCCCCTACATTCTGGCAATGGTGGATTTAATCCAATCAGGGGCAAGTGTGGAACAGCTGCTAAGGATCATGGGATATGTAGTCCTTAATGGGGTGTTGCTAAATATACGTGAATGGAGGCTAATGGCTGCAGAACTACATGCCCACTATTCCCTGTACACTGATTTAGAGAGATGCAGCCTTTTCCCAGGCAAATTACCAGAGCTCAGGGAGAACAGTGTGGGGAGCCAACAAGTGCAGACCTGTTGCTGAGGTCTGCACAGGACACCAGGCAAACAGTGTGGGAAAACTAGTGGGAGCGGTGCTGTGCTTGCCTATACTAAGGACAGAGCCTGAGAGGACTTGAGCGAGAGACTGAGCCTCAGAGAAAAATATTGCATCTTGGAACCCGAGTTCAGGAGACCGGTTGCTTTGTATGCTCACCTCTGGGAGGACCTGATCAAAAGTATCTGATCGTGGGGAGCCAATCGTGAGGACTGAGATTGCTGGGCTGATTGACCAGACTGGCTGCATGCCAGAATTGGTGAGCACAGCTATAGCGTATATTCCCTTACCACCCACAGTTAATGCAATCTAGACAGATGCTTACCTTACAGCCCATTATACATCTCTTGTGAACAGCATTACTGAGGCAGTGTCAGGAACCATAAATCAGACTGAGACAGAAGTGCAGTAAAAATCACACTATTAAGTAAAATGGTATAAACAGAGCAAACGTAGCCAAAACATAGCCAGAGTTCAGTAACCAGGACGGGTAGTCAGGACAAGCCAGAGAAACGGGTCCAGAGATCAGTGTAGTCGGGTGCAGCAAACGGGATCAGGAACCAGGAGGGAAGTCAGCCAGGCAAAAGTTTATCACAGGAAAACACAGCAGAGAGAGTTCAGATATGTTGACCAAGGCAAAGGCACAGACAATCTGATCCAGGGAGTTTAAATAACCAGCAGCTCTAGCTGACGAGCAGGAAAAGAAGCCTGGGGCAGGGTTAAGAAGGGGTCAATCGAAGAGGGCAGGTACTTCCCCTTCAGACCTGCTTATTGTCAGCTGGGCTGAAAGTGTCAGAGGAGAGCTATTTGAGTAGGAGAGAGAGACACAGCAGCACACTGTGTGGAAAGGTTCCATTGCTGGATTGTGTACCTGCTGGGTGAACTTAACCACATAAAAGACTGTAGCTCTGATTAGAGCCATGAACTATTGCTTGTCAGCCTGTATGCTCCGGAACTGTAAGATTTACCTGTGTGCACAACTGTGTGACAAGACAGCCTGTTGTGTTTTTTGTTTGTTTTTGCCAGTTTGCTGAAAAAAAAACAGTTTTATTTTTACTGGACTGTCTCTGAGCCGACTGTTCACCCCTCTGATCCCCTACAGTGGTCAGAAATGTAGCAAAGTAAAAACTGTTCCAAGGACTGGTTGGCTTGTTCTGCGGCCCCATTGGACTGCGGGTGGTACGCAGAGGAGAAGGAAAGCTGAATTCCCAACTGTGCAAAAAAGGATCGCCAGAACCTGGACACAAACTGGCTACCCCTGTTTAAGACGATCACCTCGGGTATCCCTTGTAAGCGAAAGATCTCCTGAGCAACAATGGAAGACAGTTCTTTAGATGTGGGCAACTTCTTAAGTGGAATACAATGAGACATTTTCAAGAACCGGTCAACCACTATAAGGATAACTGTGTTGCCCTGAGAGTCTGGTAACCCCACAATGAAATCCAAAGACAGGTGGGTCAAAGGCCTCTCTCCATTGGGTATGGGTTGTAGGAGGCCCACTGGAAGGTGTCATAGTGTCTTACTCTGAGCACGTACGGAACAAGCAGCTATGAAGGCGGCTTCATCAGCACGTAGACTATGCCACCAGAATTGTTGGGAAATGGCCCAAAGAGTTGGTTATTCCCTGGGTGACCGGCAGCCTTATAAAAATGGTAAGTCTGGAGCACGGCAGTCTCAGGGACAAAGCAGCAGTCACAAGGTTTCTCAGGAGGAGAATGGATCTGAGAGGCAAGAATGTTGTCCCCCAAAGGAGAAGTGAGACTGGTGCGAACCGTAGCCAGAATATGATCAGGAGGAATCACAGGAACAGAAACCGACTCCATCTTGGAAGTGGAAAAAAACTGTCGCGACAATGCATCAGCCCTTATATCCTTAGTACTGGGTAAGAATGAGACTATGTAACTGAAACTTGGCAAGAAAAGAGCCCATCGCGCCCTTCTGGGAGAGAGGCGTTTAGCCTAAGACAAGAATGTGAGATTCTTATTGTCAGTCAGAATAAGAACCTGCACAGTAATACCTTTGAGGAGATGCCTCCATTCTTTAAGGGCTAAAATGATCGCTAACAACTCTCTTTCCCCAATGTCATAATTGTAATTCCGCAGGAGATAATTTCTTGGAAAAGTAGCCACAAGGATGCATAGCGCTCTTTGGAGGTAGGATGTTGAGACAGCAGGGCACCAACTCCAGTCTCAGATGCATCAACTTCAAGGATGAAAGGTACCGTAGGATCAGGATCTACCAACACAGGAGCTGAAGCAAAGGCAGCCTTGAGGCTCTCAAAGGCATTAATGGAACCTGGAGTCCAATTTTGTGGGTTACCGTTCTTTCTGGTCATATCAGTCAGGAGTTTAACCAGAGACGAGAAGTTACGAATAAACTTACGATAATAATTGGCAAAGCCAAGAAAACGCTGCAATTGTCGTAAACCCATGGGTCAGGGCCACTGTAGTACTGCCGGAACTTTCTCTTGGTACATCAAAAAACCAGCAGTGGAAATGACATAACCCAGGAATTTAACCTGTTCACAATTAAACTCGCACTTCTCCAATTTGCAATACAGGTTATTATCTCTCAACCTCTGCAGCACATGGCAGACAACTGTGTGATGGCTCTCTAGGGACTTGGAAAATATAAGAATATAGTAGAGATACACCACCACACATAGCTGCAACAAATCTCAGAGGACATTGTTGATAAATTCCTGAAAAACTGCCGGAGCGTTGCAAAGACCAAACTGCATTATTGGGTATTCATAATGGCCTGTTCTGGTATTAAACGCAGTTCTTTGATCCTCACAATATTGTATGCCCCTCGCAAATCAAGCTTTGTAGAAACTGTTGCTCCCTTGAGGCGGTCAAATAACTCTGTAATCAAAGGAATCAGGTATGCGTTCTTAATTGTGAAGCGATTGAGTCCCTTATAATCAATACAAGGTCTCAGTTCACCACTCTTCTTTTTCACAAAGGAAAAACCAGCACCAGCAAGAGATGAGGATTTACAGATGAATCCTCGAGAAAGTGCGTCGGTCACATACTCCTCCATGGCTTTGTCCTCCAAGACAGACAAAGGGTAGACCTGACCATGAGGTGTTATGACACCAGGTTGAAGGTCAATTGCGCAATCAAACGACCAGTGGGGAGGCAAACCACTGGCTTGACCTTTGCCAAAGACATCGCAAAATTTGCGGTACTTCTCTGGCAGAGCGGAGAGTGAAGGGGTGAACAAGACCTTAACCACTTTCAGAAAACATGTCTCCCTGCATTCTGGCGACCAGGAAAGAACCTCAGCACGAAGCCAATCAAAAGAGGGGTTGTGCCTTTGTAACCAAGGATAACCGATAACCACTGGAAAATGAGGTGAGGAAATGACTTGGAATTGGATTATCTCCTAGTGAAGAGCCCCTTTGGCCATGGTCAACAGAACAGTCTCATGAGTCACATGGGCAGGCTGTAGAGGTCTCCCATCAATAGCCTCAAATGGCAAGTGGAGTGGCATGAAGCTGCAGCGGAATCGAGTGCTTAGACACAAAGGCACCATCTATGAACAGGCCTGCAGCCCCAGAGTCGACTACAGCCTGTATCTCGATGGATGACTCAGACCAAGAAAGGGTAACCGGAACCAGGGGCTTATCCTTCCCGATAACTGGGGACGTAACAACTCCACCTAAGGTCTGTCCCCTACAGGACCTCCGGTGCAAGCGTTTCCCGGACGGGTAGGAAAAAACTTCAAAAAGTGACCTGCCTGGCCACAATAAAGGCAGAATCCCTCCCTCCTCCTATAAAGGCCCTCTCATCCACAGAGAGACATGTTAAGCCCAACTGCATGGGTTCTACCTCACTGGCAGACTCAGTACCAGAACTACAAAGCTCAGAGCCAAACGTACAAGAGGCTTCCGCAAGTGCTCCTTAAAGGAAGGTCTCTCTTGGAGTCTGGAGTCAATAGGAATGGCAAACGTGATCAACTTCTCCAGCTCAGTGGGTATGTCTTGGGCTGCTATCTTACTTTGATATCATTGGAGCGACCATGAGAAAAAGCAGCCACAAGGGCCTTATCGTTCCAAGCCACCTCTGCTGCCAGAGTACGGAAGTCAATGTCGTATATGGCAACAGATCTCATAACCTGTTTGATGGAAATGAGGGTTTTGGCAGAAGAAGTGGAGCGTGCGGGAAAGTCAAATACCCTTTTAAAGGAAGCCACAAACTCTGGGTATCTCAGGATAGGTTTTTGCGTCTCCCATAGACCGTTTGCCCAGGCCAAGGCTCTCTCAGAAAGCAAAGATATCACAAAGCTTACTTTGCTTCTGTCCATGGGAAACGTCTGGGGCAGCATCTGAAAGTATATCTCAACCTGGTTGAGAAACCCTCTGCATTGAACTGGATCACCCCCAAATCATTGAAGAAGCGGAGCGGAACCAGACTTACCTCTTATAGAGGTAATACTCAAGGCGGGTGCCTGCACAAAGACTAGAGCAGCAGCAGGGACGGTCTGCAAAGCAGGTTTTACCCTAGCAGCCACAGTGGGAGATTACAGGTGAGCAGTGTGATTCAGGAGTGTCTGTAACACTAAGGCAAACTGATCCATGCAGTGATCCTGCTCATCCAATCTGGAAAAAATATTACCAACAAGTGGATTGCCTGCAACTTCTGAATTCATGGCCTTTGCCTATCAGGAACCATGAATCAGACTGAGACAGAAGTGCAGTAAAAATTACACTATTTAATAAAATGTTCAAATGATATAAACGGAGAAAACGTAGTTAAAACATAGCCAGAGTTCAGTAACCAGGACGGGTAGTCAGAGCAAGCCAGAGAAACAGGGGTCCAGAGATCAGCGTAGTTTGGTGCAGCAAACAGGATCAGAAACCAGGAGAGAAGTCAGCCAGGAAAAAGTCTATCACAGGAAACCACAGCAGAGAGAGTCTGGATATGTTGACCAAGGCAAAGGCACAGATGATCTGATCCAGGGAGTTTATATAACTACCCGCTCTAGCTGAAAAGCAGGAAACGAAGACCAGGTGAGTCAATGTGGAATGAAGAGTCTTTGGTAATTAACCGACAGCTGAGCACAGCGCTCTGAGAAGGAAGGGCTGAGCCCAGCCCTGACAGATAGCTACATGTGCACCACCTTACTGAAGGGAAAAACAAGAGGTTGACCACACTCCAGTGAATAGGGAAATCCACCGAGATTTAGTGCATCTCCAAACAGGAAACAGCAGTTAACACGTTTCACACGTTTAACGCAATCTGCACTTAACCAATCATTGGTTATTATTAAGCGCAGATTGCATAAAATGTGCTTGCTGCTGTTCCCTATCTATTTGTGTTATGGAATATGTACAATAAATCTTGTTAGATTTCTCCTATTCATTGAAGTGCGGTCAACCACTTTGTTCTTCCTGGATCACTGGTGGTTGTAGACTGGACCTGCACCCTACCAAATAGTGGAGGGGCTGACACATAGCGGGCCAGCCGGGAGCGGTGTGTGTACTTTATCTTACAGAAGGGCCCCAAGGACAGCTGCCTAACCTTGACAAGTATGCGCCAAGTACTTTAGACACCAGCAGGGGTTCCCTTTGCCGATAACGCATGCACCCATTGGGGCTGTATGTGCAGAGCTCACCCAGGAACATTGTTTGGGTACATATTGCTAAGAATTACAGTGAAGTTTCCCTTACCCCATTAGCGCTATTCTTATCGATACTGTGTGAACTACTCTAATAGGGCTTAGCCTAATTGCAGTATAAGTTAATGGCCATAGGTGAGGCTAACTCACCCCTCAGGTAATCTAACATAATATGTTGTCATGTTTATTTGCTTTATGTATCACATTTGCTTACCCTTCAATCATACATTTATCTTATTAATTCTCAAGTTGCTTGTGGTCTATTTTCTGTGTACTATCATAGAGCCATGGAATATTAATGCTTAAGCTTCACAGGTATGAGTAACCTATAACCAGAAGGGTTGGTGGAGCCTGAGTGCCTTCAGGAGTCAAGGCAGAGAACAAAAGACCCAACAAACCAAGTGGCCCCTGTGGGGGAGGGCCTATGTATGAACAACCTTAAGGCAGGCTTTTGGAAAGCTGGCTAAATTAACATTAGGTGAAAGGATGAGAGGATCCTGTAGCACACAGAGTTTGTTAAATCAGTCATATTCTTACTTTAATTTCCTAACCTGCAATGAGAAAGTCAACAAGAATCTCCTGTTTTCTCTGCTTCGTTTTTGATGAGCTAAAATGCAGTGGCAGCCCAATTTAATGAACCAGTGATGTGATTAATGGAAATGAGGCTGCTATCACGCTATCATCGGCTTCAAAAAACACTGTGGGGAAGGCGGGAACGAACACCAGGAAAGCTGTAAGAGAAAGTTTAAGTGACTTGACTGATGAACACCTGGGTTCACAGTTTTATTCTTGGATTTCCAGGGTCCTTGAAATCTGCTCAGTGTAGGCCAGATATGAGCTTAAACAAATCGATCCACTTAACTCTAATTGACACCTACAACCCCACATGTTTGGTTAATTTTCTTTTTAAATTGTCGGCTTGATCTTGTTCAAATTACACCTGAAACATCTTTTTGTTTTCCTGTCTGTTTCAAGTGCCTATATCCCGGCCAGCCTTGTGGAAGGTAAAAACAATTACAGTAGGTATAGTTTAATTTTTCAGCTGACCTGCTGAGCTGAGTATACTAACTGCCTACAGAGAGCGAAATTTCTAAGCCATGAATTGAATTTGAGCAGGAGTCAACAGTTAATAACTTAACGGTCCAATTAAATTCTTCTTGGACAATTAATTAAACATCAACTATTGTTTCAACATGGGAACTAAAGCAATTCTGATGGTTCGCCTTGCTTGGACTAATAGAATATGTTTACAGTTCTCTTCAAATGTTTTCTGCTTTTTCATGTTCTCCCTTTTCTGTCTATTCCCACAATAATGCAGAGAAAATGAAAGTTTTCAAAGGTGACAGTATTTACACAAATATTGTATTAAATATTATATGTACTGCTCACCCCTTAAGGGGCAGCTGATGTATGGGTCCCCTGACTCCAGATGACAATAACCCTCTAGGCAATGTCCAGGAGGATTTATTTGGGATATAAACCCAACAAGTTAGGACACAAAAATAGCAGCAGCAATACACAATAACATTTTGACAAATTTGTACAATACAATTAACAATGAGAAGACCAAGTATTTCTGTACCTGAACCCTAAATCTAAGGGGATTTTAACTAAAGGGCAGTGCTAGAAACTAAAAGGTCCTTGAGTCTCTCTAAACCATCTCACTGGCCAGTATAGTATAAAACATTGAGGCCCAGAGTCCTACGTTGGAGCTATGTGTATCCCACAGTACAGAAAAAAAAGAAAAAAAAAAAAGAAGGGGGGGGAGGGAAGGGAACCAGGGGGAAGAAGAGAGGGAAAAGAAGGATGTGGTACTGTTCTAAACACAGGAAAACTGCACCACTTTACAGGCCTACTATAGACACCCCACAGCACGATATTTAAAGGAATATAGGAATATTTCATTTTTATTGTTTCTCTTTAAACATTATTAAAATCACTGCTCCTGAAAAAACATCAGTTTTTAAAACTTTTTTTTGCATAGATACATTTCCTCTGGGGCAGGACCCAGGTCGCCAAACACTTTTTATGGCAATAATTTGCATATAAGCCTTTAGAATGAGCACTTTTGTTTTTTTATGTTAACGTCCCATAGACTTTAGCGGTGTTCTGCGGCTTTTGAATTTGCCGTCTCCCTCACTCCAGCTTCTGTTCCATTGCACCCGGGTGGCCTAAATTACCTATAAATGATCTACACTTCCATTAGCTAATATATTCTCCATTTTCTCCACACATTAGTGTACCCTGCCGTAACAAACCCCCCATGCTCGCCCCGGGGGAACGCCCGCATCTTAGGGCGTCTCACAGTACCGCCTTAGCCCAGGTTGGGCAGTGGTTGGTGAGTGTATTTATACCTAAATAAAATGAATCACCACTCCAATGCTATGTTATTGTTAATAATTGTACTGCTGGTTATTGTCCATGTAACTGTGGTTATTTGATTCTTAGAGATTACACTTGGGTGCCTCCTGAAGAAGCGGTCAATCCGCGAAACTGTTGAGGATACGTTTTCAAGTACTCTAAATAACAGCCTTCAACCAACTTTGTGGGCACTTTTAAATGTCATTGTAATTGATGTACTGTAAATAACAGCGATGTGCGAGATCTATATTGTGATTATATAGAGGTTTTAAATCAATGTCTTTTGAATAAACTTAATTTTACTTATAATTGTATTTTTGTATGAGGTACCACAATAGTCCAATTGGTTATTTTGGGGTGGCATGGTGGGACTCAATTGGAGTAGTCCCCAGGGTTTTCCTTCCTTCCTTCCCCCCCATCTTTCCCTATAACAAATGTTTATTGTCGAACTTTCGCTCGTGTGTACACAAGTCCGTCGAACAAAAGTCCACGCATGCTTGGAATCAAGTATGAGCCGGAGATATAACTAGCGTTCGTAATGGAGATATCACATACGTCTTGTACGTCACTACGTTCGTAATCGTTGGCCAACATTTGTGTGACCGTGTGTATGCAAGACAAGTTGGAGCCAACATCCTTCGAACAAAAATCCACGGTTTTGTTGTCCGAAAGTCCGATCGTGTGTATGGGGCATTATTGTTTACCATATAATTTGGGTGTTCAGTGTCCACACAAAACTTCTATAACTATTTTTTGGGTATTTCAGCAGTTTTCCATATTTGTTATACAGTAGACTTGAATTGACTGATTTGCCCCTGTATTAGGCTCAATATTTATTTAACACCTTAGGCTGCACACTCTTCTACCTAACCACCTTTTGTAACTGTATCAGACTACCAATGAATGAAAGCTTCTCTAGTAGATGTGTATATCTTATGATTTGTATGTGAATTTCTGAATATCTTTCAGAGAAAATCTGTTTAACATGATGACAATTATGATGTTTCTGGAAAAATGGTAAATTGGACAATTTCCTTCAAGCTCTTTGGTCTGCCGTTTTTACGATTCACGTCAGATGCTAGACATATGTTTTCCTGTATGGGTCAGAAATCAAATCAAATTCAGGGTTATTTCACATATATTTGAGCATCACCCATATATCAATAAAGTGTAAATTCCTTTCAAAATAATATGTTTGTTGAGATGAGCTTTATAGGATTGTTATGTCTACATAGAATTTTGGAGTTTTTGATTCAGCTCAAGGTGTATTTTATGGCATTATTTTGAAACTAATGTCTCAAAAGATGTATATTTTTTTCTTTTTATCTTTGCAAATGATAAACATAGTTTTCCATTACTTTTTAATATTTTACAATCTATACTAATTTACAGAAATAACTTTAGTGATGTGACAATGCTTCATATGTAAGGATGATAAGGAACAGTAATTAGAATAGGTACCATTTGTTTATGGGTTTGAAATCAGTTATACTAGTATTAGAGTATTGAACCGAATTTACCGTTGATTAATGCAGGCTTTATACAATTGTATAAAGCCTGAAGATGGAATCTAAGTTATCCCAATAATTTAAATTAGCCAATAAAGGTTTCACTTTAACTCCACATTTTCTTTAGCAGTTTTTCTGAAAGAGTAAGTGACTATGTTTATTGTATTGATCCTGAATTGCTTAGGCAATTCTGGGAAAGAGGTGAAGACTTCCAGTGTACTGTGAGATTTTGGGTCAAAGGGCCAGATAAGGGTCCCATAGATATAGCATTTACCCTGATAGGTATTTGCAAAAAAATGTTAAGTCTGGATTTTAGAATGTTTGAGATATTTTCTGTATTATTCTGTATATTTATCAAATTTTATGTAAAAATGTAATTTCCTTAAAGAGGAAGTAAAGCCTGATGGGTTTTACTTCCTCTTTTTTCCCCTGCTTTCCCGTGCAAAGTAAAAGCATAATGGGCTAGTATGCATCGCATACAAGGCCATTATGTGGCACTTACCTGCAAACTAAGCCCACGTTGTCCCCGCTGGTGGCTGCATCCATCTTCGCCCCTCTTCCTTTCGGGGCAGCAGACTCCGGCTTTGTGACTGGCTAAAGTCACGTGACGTAATTCCCGCACATGCGCGTGGGAGCCATCAGTCACAGCACTTGCTAGTACAGAAACGGCACGGGGGGGCGTTTCTTCACAGCCCATGCTCTGAAGACGTCGACCCAAGTGTATTCGATAAATATCTTCTAAACCGTGCTTACCTGTAGGCATACCTGCAGGTACAAGTGGTGTAACTAGGTTTACAAACACTTTAATATAGGGGTATTTACACATTTTAGGTATGGGGATGGATAGAGGAGGCCATACCTTTATTTCTATTCTCCTATTTGTAGCGTTTGTCTAATGGAAAACAACAAACATTTTGACCTTCCTTACCCAATTGAAAATTCAGTTTTTAAATTTACTCTGTCATGAGTAAATTATGGGGGCTGCAATTGCTTACCTCTTTTTTTAGTATGTTAATTCACTGGATGTCATTCTTTTTCTTTAGTTTCAATACTTTCTGAGTCTGTAGCCTAGAACAAATACAGATGTAGTACTAACCCTGTAGAAGCTTCTGGTATTGATGGGTTCGCATAACACCTCCAATGGTGTCCTGCCCTCTAACTGGACTTAACAATACACTGATACACCAATGGTGACAAATCGGCTTCATTAAAAGGTCAATAAGCCCTGAAGAAAGGAGGTAGTTAGCAGGGTTGACAATATAACTGCAGCAGTTCAATAACAGCTATGCATTTCAATAACAAAGCAAATTAAATAGTCTGGTGTTCATTCTATTACCACCAGTAAAAGGCTTTGCCTGAAATACACTGAACAAGTGGAGAATGATGCTGCAAGCAGGAAATAACAATCAATGCAGCAAATTTTCACTTTGTGCCTACGGACTTCGGTTCACTTTCCTAGACTGTGGATCGTGCTCAAAGCACACCCCTTGCCTGCTGTCAACCTGCTCCCCCCTCCCCTCCCAGGCACCATACTCCTCTTTTCCCTTGGGAGCAGGGCTAAAGTTCTCAGCCATTGATATTGCCAATCAAAGTCTTCCTTTCCTCCTGTTCCCACTATTCGCCCTCCAGCCTGTTCATCAAATGACCAGGTATCAGTTACCTGGTAGCCTGCTATGACCCCTGGTAGTGTAAGCAGGAGGCACAGAAGTGGCACGTGTGCCGGTAAGTCTTGCTAGCAGCGGGGTAGGTGAAGTTGTCAGAAGGCTCCAGTAAGCAGGCAAGCTGGTAGTCAGCTGGTAGGCAGCAGACTAAGGCAGGCTGGTACTGGCAACAGTGGGTAGCTGAGACGGTTGCTGGTAGCAGAATATAGGTCAGCCAGAACAGGTTGGTAGGAAGGTACCAGTGACAGCAGGCAGAGGGCAGAGTAACAGAATCAGACAGGCTGGGTCATACACAGACAGGATGGATCAGGTACATGGCACAAACAGAAGCATGGTCAGGAAACCAGCCAGGTCTGGAACCAATCATTGAAGCAGTAGCAAATGGAGCAGACAGAAGGCGGTCAGGGGACAAGTCGAGGTCAGCGACTGGAATCAGGATACACAGGATACACAGGAGGCTGAAAACAAAGCAGCACTGATCCTGAGCACTGGCTCATTTTAAATAGCCCATTTGGCGCCAACATCTGTCACAAGTGCACATGAGCGTCATCGTGAACGGGTGCGTGCATGGGTATGCTATGCACATTAGCCTGTGCCCAATTCCTGTGAGCACAAGAGGGAACATGTATTAGCCCGTGCACAGAAATCCATCCAGAGGAGCCATCTCGTCTATTGGCATGCCTTCCTTACATTTCTTTACATACTGTTTGTATAAGTTACTGTTCCTTTGTCTGCCATGCATTTTCTATAGCTTGGATACCTAAAAAAGACCATCATGACAGCCAGGGAACTAATTAATGAAGAATAGAAAATAACAATCACTCCACTCAAGAGGCGCAAAGAGTGTATCCAACACCAACTCAAAATGGCCACTACTCTTTGAAAACCACAAAAAAATGTATTTACTGGGAAACAACACAATTTGTTGATCTGCTTCCCTTATTTAGCTAACATGTTATGTGAACATTTAGAACAGTGGGGTACAGAACAATTAACACAATTTAGCAAATAAATAGCTATAGTATAGATATTATATACATTTAAGAACACAAAATACTTTCATATAAAATAATGTCATGTATATATTTTACTAGGCTACATTTTTTAAAATATAAAATCATAAATTGTACATTTCAAGTAGATTGTACAAAGAATGAAGTCCACTATGTACATTATAGGGAACTAATAATGGCAATGTCCATATATCTTATGACAATTTTACATTTCTGACGTACTCAGGTAGAAATGACATAGAGTAGGTACAGGAAGTTAGGACTTCCAGGTCAAAGAGTTTAATGACAAAGCGTTTTATACACAAAACTGGACAAGTCAGATACACACTTTAGGCAGACTTTAATGAAGATTTCTATACGCATTGATTCTGAAGTACTTATAGGTTTGTTCCACTTAAAGTAGAACTAAAGGCAAAGCTTATCATTTCATTTTGGATAAAGTACAGGAGGATTATAACACCTGTCAGCTTTTTTTTGCCACCTGTATTCCAGAGTTCTCCTCACTTCCTGGCCAAAACAGGAAGTGAAAGGAAATCCCTCCAAAGTTTTGTCAACAGGGTCACCAGAACTAGTGTGCCTATTCAAAGATTTCCCCTCTATTACTATTCTAGTGACAAACCCTTTTTTCTTCAACTTTCAGTAATAATGGTAAATGTGAAAAATAGATAGGGCGAATCTCCCTAACAGGGGCACAGACAGCAAGGAAAAAAAAAACAAAAAAAACAGGGGATCTAATTCCTCCCTACTCTGTCCAAAAGCCAAAAAAGTTTATATTTTAATATTCTGGCCTCCTGCAAGCTTTTCATGTTAGCAAAGCATTCATTTCTAGCTGACAAGCTACACTCGCCAACTAGTCCCTGACCATCAGTGCTAGAGTGAGCATTACAGCTTGTCAGTATCTTTCTTACTGAGCTTTGTGTTCTAGCTCTGTATGGTTTTAGTTAGCCACAGAGTGTTCTCTCCATATTCAGAGCACTAGCACAGAGCAGCTTGAAAGCCCTGAACACTACCCTCAGCAATAATATATGGGGGTTGCTTGGTCTGTGACCTCCCTCACTGACCTCTGTATTCTAGCATTTTCCAGGCTATAAGGAACTGCTCCCTAGTACAACACTGTATCCTGGCCTAGGCCGACAAGGCCCAGGCCTAGGGCAGCACTTTGCAGAGGGGCAGCATGGAAAGAGTCCCGCCAGCTTGCGCTACACTGCTAGTGTAGCACCAGTCTTATGGGGCGGACAGGGCTAAGAGATAAATTAGTCTAGCGCCCCCATAAAGTGACCGCACTGCTTCTGGTATGCGGGCGGCTGGCATTCTGCAACTGTGGGGGGGGGGGAGGGGGGCGCCGCTTCTAATATCATCCTGGACCACAAACCTTCCTCACTGTGCTATATGTATTCTGCTGCACCATTGGCATGGTTATATCTTCTTAGTCCTCTCCATAAAATTATCAGAAATTTGTGCTTAAAGTAGAACTATAGGCAACACTTTTTTTTTCAATTTGGATAGAGTAAGGGAGGGTTATAGCCCCTGTCAGTTTATTTTTTACCATCCCTGTCCCATTGCAGAGATTTCCCTTCACTTCCTGCCCCATAGCCAAACAGGAAGTGAGAGGAAATCTATGCAACTTAAGGGAATCCATTGCTCCCCCCCAGGCCCTCAGAACTAGTGTCCCCACTCGAAAATTTTAGGGCGGGTCTTAAACAGCAAAGGGTGTGGCCTTAACAGGAAGAGGTGGGTCATATTTAAATTAGGGGGTGCATGAGTTTAGTCAGGCTTAAGGCAGCACAAAACCTAAATACACTACTGCCCTAGTAACAGACCCTCTTCTCTAAATACAGAGCTGTGCCATGATCACTAGCATGTCTTTATTCTGACTTTGTAGGAAGACTTTTTCAGGCTGACTCATTTTTTTTGCCCCTCGACCGTGTTTTGGAATTTTTGCCCACTCACCACTGTCCAAAGTTTTTTCTTCACAGTTTTCATTCCCCCCCCCCCCCCCTTTTTTGTGCCGTTATTGCCTTCGTGGGCTGGTGGTTAAGGCTGAGGAATCTGAGTGCTGACGTCATTCACTGGATGGGTCTAACACACACAAACACATTCATCACTTTTGCCTTTCACCTTTCTCAGCCTGCAAGAAGCACTGTCTCCCTATTTACAAGAATTCTACTGCATGCCTATAATGATCTTAAGCTTTACCCTATACTGCAGAGTTTGCTTGAATTGATGTGCCACCATTGATGAGTCACCATCCCATGTCATTTATGGTTAACTTTGAGACGTTTCTCTATAGGACCCCCTACAACATTGTTTTTACCTTATGACATTGTTTCCACTAGTGAAATTTTTTTTCACCCTACTCCCCTTTTTTTTCTAGGCTTGTGGATTGTGGTCTTTATTTTGTCTATTCAGCTAACTTTTATTTCTATATCTATTCTTTGAGACATGCCCTCACCAAGAACACCCTTCATCTTGTTGATTTCCTTGCCTTTTAATTAAGGAGTTACAATACTTGATTTGATCTTCAATTTTGTTCAATTGCATTCTAGTTTATAGACATATTTCGTCCCATGTCTCCTCATTTTTTCCTATTGTCCAAGATTTTGTATTTCAGGCTTGGGCCTTCCTTTTAGGTATTTTCTTTGACAGACTAGTATCTGTTGGTCTAAGTTATGTCATTTTCTGTTTCTTATAGTACCACTTGTATTTTTCTTAGGATGGAGACTTAAAGTGTTACTAAACCCAGGAGGACCCTACATTCACTATATCTGGTCTCACACAGTACACAGAACACGGACATGCAATTGTTTTAGTAAATATAAACGGCTAGATACCTTTTATCATCAGAAGTATATAGCAGTCTTGTGACTTCTATCAGTGTCTGGCCGAGCACTAGTTAAAGCTTGAATGAGGAGGTTTTATTCTCTTCTGACTGCCCTATGAGGCTGCAGGACCCCTGACCCTCTATCTGGACAGTGCTGATTGGCCCTGTGCTGATCACATGCACCCTCCTAAAAAAAAAAAACTCTCTAGCAATACACACCAAACTGAGCATGTGCAGAGTGCCCCCAAGGCTCTGTACTATCAGAAGATGGATTGGGGACAGTAAAGGGGAGGATCAGAGAACACAGGATCAAACGGCCTTTTTACACAATGCAGAGTATTAACCCCTTAGGTTCCATAGCAAGTATACCAAGCATGCTTTACTGCATATACAGACTGATTTTACTGTTGTGGGTTTAGTTACACTTTTATGGATGGCTTCTTCTGGAATAGCTATTTTGGAGTGTGTTGGTCCTGCTCTGCAACACCAGATTGATCTACACATCCTTCCTCGAAGCTGTCTCTTTCCCTTTTGGAAAAGTATGTTCTAGCAAGCCTTTGCCAAGGCATTGCTTTTTGTGACACTGCACTAATATTGGCTTTTAGCCCAACATGTTATAGACCATTCTACATTCCTCTGTCCCTCAATGCATTAAAAATAGAATAAAATGTTTCTACTTAGCATAAAATCTTTAAGTTTCAGTCAGTTTTTATTATCAAGGAAGAAAAATAAAAGTAAGACATGTGGTGGATGTTAGAGACCTTGCGCTCCTCCAAATTCCGTTTGAGGATGCCCCACAGATGCTCAATAGGGTTTAGGTCTGGAGACATGCTTGGCCAGTCCATCACCTTTACCCTCAGCTTCTTTAGCAAGGCAGTGGTCGTCTTGGAGGTGTGTTGGGGTCGTTATCATCTTGGAATACTGCCCTGCGGCCCAGTCTCTGAAGGGAGGGAGTCATGTTCTGCTTCAGTATGTCACAGTACATGCTGGCATTCATGGTTCCCTCAATGAACTGTAGCTCCCCAGTGCCGACAGCACTCATGCAGCCACAGACCATGACACTCCCACCACCATGCTTGACTGTAGGCAAGACACATTTGTCTTTGTACTCCCCACCTGGTTGCCGCCACACATGCTTGACACCATCCGAACCAAATACATTTATATTGGTCTCATTAGACCACAGGACATGGTTTCAGTAATCCACGTCTTTAGTTTGCTTGTCTTCAGCAAACCATTGGCGGGCTTTCCTATGCATCGTCTTTAGAAGAGGCTTCCTTCTGGGACGGCAGCCATGCAGATCAATTTGATGCAGTGCGCGGCGTATGGTCTGAGCACTGACAGGCTGACACCCCACCTCTTCAACCTCTGCAGCAATGCTGGCAGCACTCATACTTCTATTTGCCAAAAACAACCTCTGGATATGACACTGAGCACGTGCACTCAACTTCTTTGGTCAACCATGGCGAGGCCTGTTTTTAATGGAACCTATCATGTTAAACCACTGTATGGTCTTGGCCACCGTGCTGCAACTCAGTTTCAGTCTTCTTATAGCCTAGGCCATCTCTTTGTAGAGCAACAATTCTTTTTTTCAGATCCTCTGAGATTTCTTTGCCATGAGGTGCCATGTTAAACTTCCAGTGACCAGTATGAGAGAGTGAGAGCAATAACACCAAATTTAACACACCTGTTCCCATTCACACCTGAGACCTAATGAGTCACATGACACCGGGAGGGAGAATGGCTAATCGGGCCCAATTTGGACATTTTCACTCAGGGGTGTACTCATTTTTGTTGCCAGTGGTTTAGACATTAATGGTTGTGTGTTGAGTTATTTTGGGTGGACAGCAAATTTACACTGTTTTACAAGCTGTACACCCACTACTTTAAATTGTAGCAAAATGTCATTTCTTCAGTGTTGTCACATGAAAAGATATAATAAAATATTTACAAAAATGTGAGGGGTGTACTCACTTTTGTGAGATACTGTATGTGCATATAATTCGCCAAAGGTGTCTAGGTGTGTGCTAACCATCTTCTCATGCGCCATAATCCAGGAAATCTCCCTTTTTGCCATGTCATTAATTTTGCCCCAATAAGGATAAACAGGACAAGGTGCTGCACCCTCCTAGAAGCAGAGTCAATTGGAAAATTAAATAAAGCAATGTGAGACTTGGGAATGGCTAGTCATTTTACAGAGCATGCAGAAGATTTTATTCCATAATCCCCTGATTTTAGGGCATTCCCTCCTACTGTGAGCATAAAATCTTTTTTATTTCAAGTCCATTGAGGGACACAGGTCTCTCCCCTCAGTATTGTTGGCCTCATTTACTGCTTTCTGACAAAACTTAGACATGACATTTGAAGGTGGGGCGATACAGGGCTGGCCTAATGTTTTTTATTTTCCAGTTTCCAACCCTCCAATAGGCAGCAGTACAACCCATGTGTCAGATTATTCTACATTCCTGTGTCTTACAATGAACTTGAATAAAAGGATTTTACAATACGTACAAAAATCTTATTTCTTTTTAGTAGAGAGGCAGGGGCATAGTTTTATTTTTTTTTTTTTGCTGTTTCAAATTCCGAGAGGTTCCTAGTCATATGGCTGTTTCCTTAAAGGCTGAACTGCTGAAAGGTGGACCTGGCTACAGCAAATCAGCAGGAATAATGTGTGGAAGTCTCCAATTTGCATAGGGAAAGGTACCATTTGCTCCCCTGATGTTATCACCCATTCTAAAACCTGTGCATAGCAATCGGTTGTGGTTCATTAGCACTATCAATGCTAACACAAAAAACATATTACAAAGTTAGATTAATCCTCAACTACACATTTTCACACATGCAGAATGATATTAGAACAATAATTGGAATCTTTTATCAGTACCGAAGCATGATACACTGCAACAAAATGTAAATTATCACACAGAGTTTTCTAGAATATGTGTGAAGCTGTTACATGTAGAGGTGTTAAAGAACAGATGTGCTTGCCTTGGAATATCTCCAACAGACACAAACAAAATATTTCATTTTCATCTTTTCTAAGAGATATCATTGTCTGAAATCAGAATATAATTACTTCTATAGCCAAGGTTATTAGAATAATATTTTTCTTTCTTTTTATTGTTGTCACAGAATACAAACAAAACATAGGTTCATGTCTGATAGATTTAGAAGTAGAATACAATGTAATCTACTTCCTTATCTTTGTTTGGTACTAAAAGAAAATGTTGTAGTAAAAATGTAAAACATACGCAAGCAAAAGCAAAAAGAATTCCAAACAAACATGACAAATGGGAGCTGCTCATGATAGAGCGTGAGAATTACAAAGCCTGCTTCAAGAGCTATGATGCACAAATCTGGAAGGTTAAAGGTCGGGATGAGTAAAACAGGGTAGGTCTGAAAACCCCAAACATAGCGCTGCACCCCATTAAAGCCTAATGGAGATGATTCTTGATATATTTTTGGGCTCCTTTCAAGGGTAATTTGCAAGTTATTCTTAAAAAAGGGTATAGGTAGCTGGGCACTGCCATGGGGACATGTACCAATGCAAACATTTATTTTTTAAAATACTGTTCAGTGGGGAGAGAGTTTTTTCATGCCACGTAACCACTTACTATGCTATAACCGAAAGACGGCTACAGCGCAGCTCTGTTTCAGGAGGGTGTCCATGGACGACCTCCCAGAACCCCGCCCCCCTGTGACCCCTATGATGAATAAATGGCATGCTCTGTGCTTGCTGTGTCCTTCAGACACAGCTGATCACAGATCAGGGTGAAAGGCCCATCACAACAGCCCTTTACCATGTGATCAGCTGTGTTCAATCACAGCTTTAACAATGTAAACAGACTTGCCGGTTATCGTCAGTACTTCACATGCCGTCGTAGCCAGTAACCAGTCAGTGTCTCAGGGGACATGTACACAGATAATCAGGACACTGATCATCAGTGACTTAGTTATCAGTGCCAATAAGTGCCCATCAGTGCTGCCCATCAGTGCTGCCTATCAGTGCCCATTAGTGCTGCCCATCAATGCCACATATCAGTGCAGCTTCATGCGTGCCACCTCATCAGTGCCCATAAGTTCCACCTCATCAGTGCTACCTCATCAGTGCCCATCAGTGCAGCCTCATCAGTGCACATGAGTGAAGGGGAAAAATTACTTATTTGCAACATTTTATAACAAAAAATAAAAAAAGTTGTTTTTTTTTCAAAATTCCTGGTCTTTTTTCATTTGTTTAGCTAAACATAAAAAACCCAGTGGTCATTAAATAAAAGAAAGCCCTATTTGTGTGAACAAAATGATCAAAACTTATTTTGCGTACAGTGTTGTATGACCATGCAGTTGTCATTCAAAATGCAATAGCGCTGAAAGCTGAAAATTGGCCTGGGCAGGAAGGGGGTGAAAGTGCCCGGTAGGCAAGTGGTTAAAGAGCAACAATGATAATCCACAAAACATTTAAAGCGTTTGTAAAGGCAGAAGGTTTTTTTTATCCTAATGCATTCTATGCATTAAGATAAAAAGCCTTCTGTGTGTGGCAGTCCCCCTAATACTTAACTGAAGTCCACTCTCTTCACCGATGTCCACAAGTGTCTCAGCCATCCGAGATTCTCCCTTCAGATTGGCTGAGACACAGCAGCGGCACTATTGTCACTGCTGTCAATCAAAGTCAGGCAATCAGGGGAGATAGGGGGCGGGGGTCCAGGTCTGAATGGAGCCAGGGCGCTGTGACTCGACTAGGGTGCCCCCATGGCAAGCTGCTTGCTGTGGGGACACTGGACAGGAGGGAGGGGCCAGGAGAGCCAAAGAGAGACCTGAGAAGAGGAGAATCAGGGCTGCTCTGTGCAAATTCACTACAACAGAGTAGGTAAGTATAACATGTTTTTTATTTTTATGAGAAAAAAAAACGAGACTTTACAATCACTTTAACAATCCCTTTAACCACTTGCAGCTGTCCGCTTTAGAATAAAAGTGGTCTCTGCGGTGGATTCCCCGCAAGATCACTTTTATCGGCAGCGGAAGAGGGCCCTCCTGCCGCACTCCAGCGATCGCGTCCTGTCTCCTATGTGATATGGAGATGAGTGAGGGGAAGATGGCCCCCACCCATCTCCATATCATTGCAGGGCGGAAGTGACGTCAAAACGTCACTTCTGTTCATAGCTCTTAAATGGACATTTTTTTTTTCAAATGACATTTAATTATTTTATTTTTTTATTGCATTTTAGTGTAAATATGAGATTTGAGGTCTCTTTGAAGCGTGACATGTTTGGTATCAATTTACTCGGCGTAACATTATCTTTCACAATATAAAGAAAATTGGGCTAACTTTACTGTTGTCTTATTTTTTAAATCAAATAAAGTGTATTTTTTTCCAAAAAAAGTGTGCTTCTAAGACTGCTGCGCAAATACGGTGTGACAGAAAGTATTGCAACAACTGCCATTTTATTCTCTAGGGTGTTCGAAAAAATATATATAATGTTTGGGGTTCTAAGCAATTTTCTATAAAAAAAAACAGTTTTTAACTTGTAAACACCAAATCTCAGAAAGAGGCTCGGTCCTTAAGTGGTTAAATAACATGCTTTGAGCATTAAAGCTGCATTTGAAGTTACAGAACAGTATAATGTATTCCCTTAAGAGTGAAAAACAAAAATGGAAAAATCTGCATCCTTACAATTCCTGTTTAGACCTTATCCAACTTGTTTCTTGGATGGTTAGGAAAAGGGGCTCAACCCCCTACAAGGTCCATACTGGTAAATATTTGAGAAGGTAGCTTGCAAGTGGGAGATGGGAATGAAAAATCCCCCCTCCCCTTTTGCAAGACACATATGCCCATGTTGAGGGGACAAGGGCCTTTCCCCCACATTTTTTCCAAAAGAAGATGGGGGTTTGTTGGAGGCAATAGCTTCCCTAGGGGGGGCCAGAGGGGGCCCTGACCCCCCAACATTATGCTGTGCCCCACCATGTGCCCCCCCAATTAAAAAAAGTTTTATTTATTTTTTTACAAAAAGGCAATGTCTTTTTGTTTGCATTTGTAGCGGATGCACCACATCTTACTCGGGCCACCGCTGGAGTAACACAGTCTCTATTGAGAGGGGGAGCCTCCCCAGTCAGCTCCTGCAGGTGATTCCTCCCCCCTCCCTCTGCTTGCTGACACTGTATAATGCGAGCACTCACACAACCACGGCTGCCCGATCTGCTCCTTCCCCTGCATCCTCATTGGCAGGGAGAAGAGCGAGTTGCAGGAAGGACTCCACCAGGACTCTCAGTTACTGAAAAAACAGACTGATTTCTCCCGTCCTTAGGACAGGAGAACCAGCCTGTAAATTCCAAGGGATGCCAGACCAGCACTGTCAATAGCAGAGGCAGGACAGCAAGAGGAGGCTGGGGAACCACACAGTGGCAGAACACCAGGGCCCGGTGGCAAGACAACCTTTGCAACCCTGAAAGTTCTCCCACTGCTTTGGACCCTTATATTTTCTTGGTATGCTGGTGACATATATCTCTTGTTTTCTGCCACCCTGGGGGGCCCCAATACAGTAGGAAGGGAGCTTACTGCATGTACAACATGTGAAAGGGCCCTAGGATATATATATATATATATATATATATATATATATATATATATATATATATATATATATATAAATAAATAATTGAATTTTATATGCCCCCTACTTTTTTCCCTGTCCCCCCTTGTGCCCTAAATATGAAAGCTGGAGACGCCACTGGTTGCAGGGCCTAGGCTATTTCTTATAACTGGAACTATATTCCCATAACTATAAATTATTCCTATATCTCCCTATAAATTATTCCTATATAACTTAAGGGGACTGCCAGATGTCCCCCCCTCCCAGGGGAATGCGTTTAGGGTACTGTAGAGTGTCAGCCTGGGGTAGAGTTAAGAGAGGGTTAACTGAAGAGGACATATACTTTCTGTACTTTCCCTTCAGACCTTGTTATTAGTCAGCTGGTCTGAGAGTTTGTGTGGAGCTGTTTGCTAGCATGCTGTCTGGAAGACTCCACAAGTGGACTGTGACCTGTTGGGTGAGCTGGCCTTTAACTGGGACTGGTAATGTTTGTTTGGCTGGGATGCTAACATGATTTAAAGGACTGTGTTATAACTGATGAGCAGAGCACCTTATGTTGTTTTGAACTGCCCATGAAGACAAAGTCTGTCATTTTTGTGTTGCTTTTGCTGAATAAAGCCTTTTTAAGTTGACTGAACTGTCTCACAGCTGCCTGTTAACCCCTCGGATCCTGACAATTGGTGAAGGATTCACTGGGCAGTTTGAGGGGTGCAGGCCAAACCCATGTTTTGGGTTAAATCTGTACAGGCTAGAAAAGCATCAGATAAAGCAATGGGGAACTGATACAACAATTAGCAGCTGCTAATGCAGAGGCAGTTGCTGCTCAGAAAGAGACAAATTAGGGCTCTAGCCCCAGATCTTTTGTAGACCTAGCAAAGCCCCTGCTCAGGTGGCTGCATATTATGCCCATATAGCCTAGAGAATGTACATCTTTTTACATTGAAATACATCTGTTGTGGCCATATTTTGATCTTGATGAAAACAGCCTATACAGTGACAGTATGAAGATCAAAATATGGCCACAACGCACACAGTCACCTGAGTAACTTCCACTACAAAGTGAAGATAAATTATCTCTTATATAACACACATATATCTTTCTAGTGGAAAGATTTTCATTAGATTCTCAAAAAGGGGCAGCGCATGGGTGGCCTTAAAATAATGCCCCCCCCTGGAAAAAGTTCTGCGGACGCCTATGGGCATAGACCTGGGAGCGTGCATTGGAGTAAGGATACCCTTTCCCAGGCCTATGGCTATTTGGTGTATAGTGTCCAGACCCCTGGCCTGGAACGGGGGGGGGGGGGGATGATATGTGGAGAGTTAGCCTGGACAGAATTACGAGAGGGTTAGCTGAAGAGGGCAGGTACTTTCCCTTCAGATCTGGTTATTAGTCAGCTGGTCTGAGAGTTTGTGTGAAGCTATTTGCTAGCAGTGGGAGAGAGAGGTGCATGCTGCAGACTCCACAAGTGGACTGTGACCTGTTGGGTCAGTTGGCCTATAACTGGGACTTTGCAATGTTTGTTTGACTGGGATGCTAACATGATTTAAAGAAAGTAGAGAAGAAGGCGCTTCTAAGTGCAGTAATAAAAAACTTTAAATGACAAGGAAGGGTTAAAAACACTTACAAGATGGAAGTGAAAACAGCACCATGAAGGCCAAGGAACACACCAGGCAGGCAAGGGATAAAGTTGTGGAGAAGTTGAAAGCAGGTTTTAAGCTTTGAACATCTCACGGATCACTGTTCAGTCCATCATCCGAAAATGGAAAGAGTATGGCACAACTGCAAACCTACCAAGACTTGCCGCCTACCTAAACTGACAGGCAAGGCAAGGAGAGTATTAATCAGAGAAGCAGCCAAAAGTTCCATGGCAACTCTGGAGGAGCTGCAGAGATCCACAGCTCAGGTGGGGGAATCTGTCCACAGGACAAAAATTAGTTGTGCACGCCACACATCTGGCCTTTATGGAAGAGTGGCAAGAAGAAAGCCATTGTTGAAAGTAAGCAATAAGAAGTCCCGTTTGCAAGTTTACCATGTGGGGGACACAGCAAATGTGGAAGGTGCTCTTGTCAGATGAGACCAAAATTTTATTTTTTGGCCTAAAAGCAAAACGCTGTGTGTCAGAAAACTAACACTATATAAACCAAGTGGACTGCGCTAGCAACTAATTGTGTAAAGATGTATAAGCAAAAAAACCCAAAAACACCAAAAGGTGTTGGTGAAGTGACAAGTGAGTAAAATTATGGATGTGTCAGAGGACTGGACCTGCAGCTCATGCACCCGAGTCAGCACTCAGTGTGCATGCACTACGCCGCAGCACCAGAGCTCCAAGACCCTCCACACAAACAAAATCAATTGGTGTAGAAGTGACAGGAACATGGGACGATGCACTATTAGAACAGATGCATCTATCAAATCTCAGAAATTGGCATACAATAATATAAACAAAAATAGATATATATGCAAATAAAACTTGACAATTGTGCAGAAAGTAGAATCACTCAGCACATTTCAGATAGCACAGAGAGACCATAAAATGTCATCTATAATATAGATGCTCCTTCATGAGGCAAACATTCACATGATGAACGGGCTTCACACTTTTTAATCTTGGGCCAATGGTGTGGTGATATAAAAAGGATTGCTCATACAGCCAAGGAAGCACACGTTCCACCGAAGGAGAGAAGAGAAGTATATGGCATAAAATCTTTTAAAACCAGAGGTCACCTGCGCATAAATGCGCTACTCACGGGACCAATAAGGAAAAGCAGGCATTCAGATATGTCGGTCGGTTCGCCGCTCATGGCGTGCGCTCCACCGCCAGGAAGTGATGTCACTGGTACAGGTCGAAAAAACGTGGACAGGATGTTGCGTCGACGCGTTTCGCCCCTCCCCCAGGGCGTTATCAAAGTCTTTGATAACGCCCTGGGGGAGGGGCGAAACGCGTCGACGCAACATCCTGTCCACGTTTTTTCGACCTGTACCAGTGACATCACTTCCTGGCGGTGGAGCGCACGCCATGAGCGGCGAACCGACCGACATATCTGAATGCCTGCTTTTCCTTATTGGTCCCGTGAGTAGCGCATTTATGCGCAGGTGACCTCTGGTTTTAAAAGATTTTATGCCATATACTTCTCTTCTCTCCTTCGGTGGAACGTGTGCTTCCTTGGCTGTATGAGCAATCCTTTTTATATCACCACACCATTGGCCCAAGATTAAAAAGTGTGAAGCCCGTTCATCATGTGAATGTTTGCCTCATGAAGGAGCATCTATATTATAGATGACATTTTATGGTCTCTCTGTGCTATCTGAAATGTGCTGAGTGATTCTACTTTCTGCACAATTGTCAAGTTTTATTTGCATATATATCTATTTTTGTTTATATTATTGTATGCCAATTTCTGAGATTTGATAGATGCATCTGTTCTAATAGTGCATCGTCCCATGTTCCTGTCACTTCTACACCAATTGATTTTGTTTGTGTGGAGGGTCTTGGAGCTCTGGTGCTGCGGCGTAGTGCATGCACACTGAGTGCTGACTCGGGTGCATGAGCTGCAGGTCCAGTCCTCTGACACATCCATAATTTTACTCACTTGTCACTTCACCAACACCTTTGGTGTTTTTGGGTTTTTTTGCTTATACATCTTTACACAATTAGTTGCTAGCGCAGTCCACTTGGTTTATATATCTTCAAAGTACAGTACTTTCACCCTGCTGCTGCAACAAAGTTCCATTTCTTTTCTTTCTTTTTTGGTTTCACAAAAGTTTTTGTTTGATATTATTGATTTGCAAGCGCTGTATTGTATGATTTCAGAAAACTAACACTGCACATCACCCTGAACACCCTATCCCCACTGTGAAACATGGTGGTGGCAGCACCATGTTATGGAGATGCTTTTCTTCAGCTGGAAAAGGGAAGCTGGTCAGAGTTGATGGGAAGATGGGTGGAGCCAAATACAGGGCAATCTTAGAAAAAAAACCTGCTAGAGTCTGCAAAAGACTTGAAACTGGGGCGGAGGATGACCTTCCAGCAGGACAACGACCCTAAACATACAACCAGAGCTACAATGGAATGGTTTAGATCAAAGCATATTCATGTGTTAGAATGGCCCAGTCAAAGTCTAGACCTAAATCTAATTGAGAATCTGTGGCAAGACTTGAAAATTGCTGTTCAGACACTCTCCAATCTGACAGAGCTTGAGCTATTTTGCAAAGAAGAATGGGCAAAAATGTCACTCTTTAGATGTGCAAAGCTGGCAGAGACATACCCAAAACAACTTGTAGCTCTAATTGCAGCAAAAGGTGATTCTACAAAGTATTGGCTCGGGGGGGCTGAATACAAATGCATGCCACACTTTTCACATATTTATTTGTAAAACATTTTGAAAACCATTTATCATTTTCCTTCCACTTCACAATTATGTGCCACTTTGTGTTGGTCTATCACATAAAATCCCAATAAAATACATTTACATTTTTGGTTGTAACATGACAAAATGTGGAAAATGTCAAGAGGTATGAATATTTTTCAAGGCACTGTTTTGCTTAGCTGATGTGGTAGCGGGTGCATCTAGACAGCAAACTGCTAAAAGAGGCTGGAAGAGATCAGCAGATCTGAGCTGTAAAAAAGCATGAAAACATAATTTTATGGAAAAAAAAGGATATGGCAACTGTTTGACACACATTGCTGTCTGAGTGATCCATCTCGTCTAAAAGAAACCTACATGAAAAAAATATATAAACTACTTTTGCTACTTCTCTTGCAAATTCTCTTTGCCTGACTGATATGCTAGTCCCCTGGCTTGAATACTTTGGAAAGTACTTTTTGGAAGAATGCAAAATAGGAGTTCTGAAGTCAGTCTGACTTTCTAAATTGCATACTTCACAGTCGGTAAAATATTATTAAAACCAGAGACAGACAAAGCAGGAAGTATTCTTAGAAGGTGGTCAGCCCTATATTTCTCTCTGTGCAGGTTTACTTTAACAGATTGGTCGATCCAAACCTGATGTTCAAGTTGTTTATGGATGCCTGAAATATCCACAGATTTTTTTTATATCTCGAGAGTGGTGCATGATGAGCCCCATCAAAGTCCTTTGCTTTGCATCCAGCCATGAAATTGTGTTCTCCCTGCTGCATTCTCCATGATGTAAAACAAATGGGTAGATCTGGAACTTTGAATGAGGAGATCCAAATATCAGGGTCTTTGGCAGATAGAAGGAGCCAGTTCGTGATTTAGCCCATAGGCTTTTGCGTAAAACTGCAATATCAGTTTTGGATGGATTGACCTTTAAAAAAAAAACAAATAATGGTAATTATATACAGCTTAGCAATAAAGTGCTGTCATCTTCACACAGAATAAATTGCTGTCAGAGCCTTCACAGCTACAAATGACGATCTCAGCTGCATCTGTGGTCTAGCTGACTCCCACCTCATGTGACGGCAGTCATGCAGAAAATACATTTTCATAAGGAATTTTTGCATAAATGGAAAGGTTGCTTCAATATTTATTTGCTGAAAATATCACAATGAAACTAACATCTTAATCTAACTATACTGTTATGTGCTCAACAGACGCTAAGAATGATTTAGAATTTTTATTTTTTCGCTGTATATCTGTTAACGGAATGTATATAATGAATACTCTGACCTGCCCTTTTGTCCCTTCATTCTTTAGTTTAGTTGTGTAGAAATTCTCATGACTAAGCAAATAACATGAAGTACAAAGGCTTTAGATAATGACCTGTTTTGAATGAATTCTACCAAGTGGAGGGAAAATAGTATGTTAATAGAAGGCCAGATCAACTTAGCGGGTCATGGAAATATCTAAAATAACACACTTATTATAATAATTGGCTTTGTTACAGTTTGTCACCCTCAGTGTTAGGATCTCAACATCAGCTTCCAACCGCTTTTCTTTCTTTTCTTTTTTTTCACGGCGGACATATTAAAAGGTGGCTTAGTCAATGTTTTGCTAAAGAGCTAATGGACTGGAAAACTGTGTAAGATTTATTAAAAAAAAATATTTTGGTAACCAAAAAATCAAGTTCCAAAGGACAACTTTAGGCAAATATACAAACATCATCCTTAGATTGATTTCTTTAAAAACAATAAACTGACTTTTTAATTAAGTACGCGTAATTATTTAAATCTGTCCCACTAGTCACACTTTAAGTGAATTTGGCAGTGGAAATGTCTACACTGTAAACTGATGGGTAGCAGAGAGGTTCTTGGGTGGACTTATGGGAGGACACATCTGTGGGTTGGAGGGAGGTTCTTAAGCGTGTTTACTGGAGAGAGATGAGCGTGGGTAGGAAATTCTTGCGTGGGTTTACTGGAGGGAGAGCAGAGCAGTGGTTGGAAGATTCTTGGTTGGGCTTACAGGAGATAGAAAGCTATGAGTGGAAAAGAGTTTATTAGGTGGATTTACTGAAAGGAGAAAGCTGTGGGTGGGAGGGAAGTTCTTGGGTGGGCTTACAGGAGTAGTAGGAGTTGTGGGTGATAGGGAAGTTGTTGGATGGGGTTAATGGAGCTGTGCTTGGTGGGAGCCTCCTGGGTGGGCTTACAGTAGATCAGTGGTTTTCTCTGGTCCTCAGGACCCACTAACAGGCCAGGTTTGCAAGATAACTGAAATACATCACAGGTGATATCATTTGCTACTCAGTGATTGCAGTATTCTTGTCTGCATCTCCCCAAAGTAATACTTAAAATCTGGCCTGTTGGTGGGTCCTGAGGACTGGAGTTGAGGACCACTGCAGTAGATAAAGAGCTGGGAGAGGGATAGAGCTTCTTGGGTTGGCTTACAGGAGGGAGAGAGCTGTGGATGGGAAGGTGCTTCTAGGATAGGCTATCAGGTGGGAGAGAGCTGTGGGTGGGAAGAAAGTTCTTTTGCAGTTTGACCAGAACTAGTGTGCAACTCAGGAGCTCTGACCTCTCATAAATTCACTTGCTGCATGCTTGTTATAGGCTGTTTATTAGTAAGTACTGGACCAACGGGTCGGTTAGAACCTATGTTTAGTTTATTTATTTAGTTATTTATTTTGCTGTCTGCGTCCCATTCATGAGTATTCTCTTCACTTCCTTTTCCAGTAACACAACAGTCATGGAACTTGCCAAAAGTAAGGTCAAAATCCTACTCTTGTATTCCTGTTCTGGTAACAGATGAAAAACGATGCAATTTCCCTCACTTTCTGCCCCAATTACAATGATTCCCAAGAAAAAAAGGGTAAATCTCCCCAGCCAAAACACAAACAGCAACAAAGACCTGGTTTCTAACTTTTCATCATTCTATCTAAAATTGTTTAAAAAAATGCATGTCTAAAAATGCACTTTAAAGTTGTAGATTTTTTTTTCAATTAAATAACAAACATTTTATACTTACCAGCTCTGTGCAATAGTTTTGCACAGAGCAACCCTAAGCTTCCTCCTCTCCTCCCAGATGCTCCTAGCTCCCCCCCTCCCCCCCGCTGAGTGCCCCCCTAGCAAACTGCTTGCTAGGAGGGCACTCATGCATGCTCGATCCCAGGCCCTGCTTTGTGTGTCCATCAGACACACAGAGCAAGGCTCAGCCCCACCCCCAGTCCCTCCATACTGCCTGTGAATGACAGCAGTGGGTGTAATGGCTCCTAATGCTGTCTCTGAGCCAGTGAGGTGGCAGAGAGCTGGGAAAGCCACTGTTGTTGGGCACTTTGCTGGATCAAGTACGGTAAGTAAGGTAAGTAATTAGGGGGGCTGGTGGGAAGAGGGAGCTGCACAGAGAAGTTTTTTACCTTCATGCATAGAATGCATGCAGGTAAAAACACTTCATCCTTTAGCACCACGTTATTATTGTACAAAATAAAATCCATTGGGGGTATATGAGGTCTAGGCTTGAGAATCATGAACCTAGATGATTTGATGTCCTTGTTGAAGGGCACAAAAAAAAGTAGACAATTAAAATTGGTTATAATTCAAACATTTTAGTTATTACTCATCAGTCAAAATGCACTGCTGAATTATTTACCTTCTTTTATATATTAAACTATTGGCCCCAGCTTCAGCAGTAGAGTACAATAGCGTTAGGCATTCATTTCCAAATGAAATTGAGCAAGCTTAATATTCTTATCATGGGATTACTCAAATTGGAACAAACTCCTTTACGACATGAGAAAGGTCAATTACTTTGTCACAACAGTGCCGTTACTGATGTCTAGGTTGGGGAAAAAAAGGAAGTAGTTATTTAACATCATGCTCATGAAATAGTAATAGTATTAAGCTGGCATTGCATTACAGCATAAACTGTATGTGGATTGTGCTTGAGTGTCTCATAAGTATAATTAAGGTGTGCCTTGGAGGGAAAATAATGGCATTTAGAATGTCAATGGTTTTATGTTAACACTGATTTATCTTTTATCTTCGTTCTTCCATATGCTTTTGTTGATTGGAAAATCACTCGGAAATGCATCCATCTAAACAGCTGAAGTGGTTTGTAACAAATTCAGATTTTTGTATAAATTATAGCATCCACCATAAGATAATCTAAGTGAAGATCTCTCATAGTCCCATAGTCAAAACAGGAATTGAGACAAAATCCCTCCAAAGTGAGGGAATCCCTGATTGTCACCAGGGTCCCCAGAACTAGTGTCCTCATTGGAAGATTTTCCCTCTTTCTGTTCTGTTGACAACCCAGAATTTGGGATTTCCTTTCACTTTTGGTAATAATGGTAACATGACAAATAGAGAGGGTGAATCTCCCTAACAGGGGGAACAGATATCAATAAAAACCCGAAAGGTGTTCTACTCCCTCTCTACTGTATCCAAAACTAAAACAGTTTTGCCATGGTTATACTTTAACTCCTAAAGTTCACCTTTCATGCTAAAAGCCCAATTTATAAATATACATACCTCTTTCCCCATTAATCGCTGCTCCTCTTCCGGGCTGAAGTTATTTTATGTAGCATTGATGACCACCAGTAGTGATGAGCCCGATGTTCGAGTTGAACATTAGTTTAACTCGAACATCGGGCGTTCGCCTGTTTGCCGAACAGCAAACATTATGTGGTGTTTGCAGTAAATTTGAAAGCCGCGGAACACCGTTAAAGTTTATGGGACACTAACATGAAAAACCCAAAAGTGCTCATTTTAAAGGCTTATATGCAAGTTATTGTCATAAAAAGTGCTTGGGGACATGTATCAATGCAAAAAAAAGTTTTAAAAACTGACGTTTTTTTCAGGAGCAGTGATTTTAACCCCTTCAGATCCGCACTATAGCCGAATGACAGCTACAGCACGGATCTGCTTTACACGCTCGTCACACCCCCCTGAATGGCATGCGCAGCGCGCGCTGTGATCACCCGAGTGAATGATACTCGGGCGATCACTGATCGGTGTAAGGGGTCGATCCCGGCCCCTTACTACATGATCAGCTGTCAGCCAATGACAGCTGATCACGTGATGTAAACAGAAGATCAATAATCTTTTTATTTTCCTCATGCTGACAGCGTGAGGAGTAGGGATGAGCCGAACACCCCTCAGTTTGGTTCGCAGCACATCATGCGAACAGGCAAAAAATTAGTTTGAACAAGCGAAAATTGTTAAAGTCTATGGGACACGAACATGAATAATCAAAAGTGCTCATTTTAAAGGCTTATATGGAAGTTATTGTCATAAAAAGTGTTTGGGGACCTGGGTCCTGCCCCAGGGGACATGGATCATTGCAAAAAAAGTTTTAAAAATGGCTGTTTTTTCAGGAGCAGTGATTTTAATAATGCTTAAAGTGAAACAATAAAAGTGAAATATTCCTTTAAATTTCGTACCTGGGGGGTGTCTATAGCATGTCTGTAATGTGGCACATGTTTCCCGTGTTTAGAACATTCCAAGAGCAAAATGACATTTCTAAAGGAAAAAAAGTAATTTAAAACTACTGACGGCTATAATGAATTGTTGGTCCTGGCCAAACACATAAAAGTAATTGAAAAAAGCATCATGGGATTCCCCCCCAGTCCATTACCAGGCCCTTTGGGTTTGGTATGAATATTTAGGGGAACTTCGAACCAAATTTTTTTAAAAAAATTGCGTGGGGGTCCCCCCAAATTCCATACCAAGCCCTTCAGGTCTGGTATGGATATTAAGGGGAACCCCGCGCCAAAATTTAAAAAAAAATGACGTGGGGGTCCCCCTCAAAATCCATACCAGACCCTTCAGGACCCTTATCCGAGCACGCAACCTGGCAGGCCACAGGAAAAGAGGGGGGACAAGAGAGCCCCCCTCCTGAACCGTACCAGGCCACATGCCCTCAACATGGGGAGGGTGCTTTGGGGTAGCGGCCCCCCAAAGCACCTTGTCCCCATGTTGATAGGGGACAAGGACCTCATCACCACAACCCTTGCCCAGTGGTTGTGGGGACCCCAGATCCTGGCCTCCCCCCCTGTGTGAAATGGTAACAAGGTACAAATATACCCCTACAATTTCACAAAAAAAGTGTCAGAATGGTAAAAATGACATGACATGGCTTGGGGAAAGAAATGAAACTGTCCCACGAAGTCTTCTTCTTCTTCTCTTCCTCCGCCGATGGACTGAATAAGAATTAAAAAAAAGCCGCACCGACCCGCCTCCATGGGAGGCATTCACCGTATGACAGGTCCTCGCAGGTGACAGTTCTTTTATAATTGAGGGCGGGGCCACGCGGTGATGTCGCCAGGTGACCCCGCCCCACTCTGATGCACGGGGACATCCCTATGGCTCCTCCGTAGCGCCAGAGGGGGGCAGGGCCACCTGATCCACCCCCTTTGATGCTACGGGGAAGCCATAGGGATGTCCCTGCGTGACAGAGGGGGCAGACCGGGTGGCCCCGCCCACCTCTGATGCTACAGGGAAGCCATAGGGATGTTCATGTGCGTCAGAGGGGGGCGGGGTCACCCAGCAACATCACCATGTGGCCCCGCCCTCAGTTATAAAAGAACTGTCACCTGCGAGGGCGCGCCATACGGCGAGTGCCTCCCATGGAGGCGGGTCGGTGTGGCTTTTTTTTTTTTTCTTTTTCGGTCCGTCGGCGGAGCAAGAGAAGAAGAAGACTTCGTGGGCCAGTTTTATTTTTTTATTTTTTAATAAAGGACTTGTCCCAAAGCCGTGTCATGTAATTTTTACCATTTTGACCCTTTTTTTATGAAATGGTAGAGGTACATTTGCACCATTACCATTTCACACGGGGTAGGCCAGGATCTGGGGGCCCCCTTGTTAAAGGGGGTTTACAGATTCCGACAAGCCCCCCGCCCGCAGACCCCCACAACCACCGGGCAAGGGTTGTGGGGATGAGGCCCTTGTCCCCATCAACATGGGGACAAGGTGCTTTGGGGGGCTACCCCAAAGAACCCTCCCCAGGTTGAGGGCATGTGGCCTGGTATGGTTCAGGAGGGGGGGCGCTGTCTCATCCCCCCTCTTTTCCTGTGGCCTGCCAGGGTACATGCTCGGATAAGGGTCTGGTATGGATTTTTGGGGAGACCCCCACGCCATTTTTTTAATTTTGGCGGAAGGGTCTGGTATGGATTTTGAGGGGGACCCCACGCCATTTTTTTTTAAAATTTTGGTTCAGGGTTCCCCTTAATATTCATACCAGACCCAAAGGGCCTGGTAATGGACTGTGGGGGAATCCAATGCCGTTTTTTCCATGACTTTTATCTGTATTGTCGAGACCCGACAATTCATTATAGCTGCAAGTAGTTTTAAATGACTTTTTTCCTTTAGAAATGTCATTTTGTGCAGGGACTGTTCTAAACATGGGAAACATGCACTAATTTACAGGCATACTATAGACACCCCCCAGGTACGAAATTTAAAGGAATATTTCACTTTTATTGTTTCACTTTAAGCATTATTAAAATCACTGCTCCCGAAAAAATGGTCGTTTTTAAAACTTTTTTTTGCATTGATACATGTCCCCTGGGGCAGGACCCAGGTCCCCAAACACTTTTTATGACAATACCATGCATATTAACCTTTAAAATTAGCACTTTTGATTTCTCCAATAGACTTCTAAAGGGTGTTCTGCGACTTTCGAATTTGCCGCGAACACCCCAAATTGTTCGCTATTCGGCGAACGGGCGAACAGCCAATGTTCGAGTGAAGATCATGTTCAACCTGAACATAAAACTCATTCCTAGTGAGGAGAAAAAAAAGCCAATCACTGGCTTCTGTTGAAGAGACATCGGTCCCGAGTCAATGAGATCACAGATCAGAGTAAGGGGTAGATACCAGCCCCTTACCACATGATCAGCTGTCATCCAATGACAGCTGATCATGTGATCTAAACAGAAGATCCGTAATCGTTTTTTTTCTTCTCATGCTGACAGCGTGAGGAGAAAAAAAAGCCGATCACTGGCTTCTGTTGAAGGTACTTCGGTCCTGAAGAGGAAGAGGTGAAGCCACCTCATATGTGCCCACCAGTACCGCCTGCCAGTGCCACGAATCAGTGCCCACAGTGCCCACCAATCAGTGCCCACCAGTACATAAGTGCCAGCAATGAAAGCTGAAAATTGGTCTAGGCAGGAGGGGGTGGGGGGTTTAGGTGCCTAGTAAGCAAGTGGTTGATAATGCTTAAAGTGAAACAATAAAAATGAAATATTCCTTTAAATATTGTGCCTGGGGGGTGTCCTTAGTATGTCTGTAAAGTAGCACATCTTTCACTTTTTTAGAACAATACCACAGAAAAATGACATTTCTAAAGGAAAAAAACATTTAAAACTGCTCGTGGCTGTAATGAATTGTCAGATCCAGGCAATATAGAAAAAAATAATTCAAAAAAGGCATGGGTTCCCCCACCCAGTCCATTACCAGGCCCTTCAGGTCTGGTATGGATCTTATGGGGAACCCTGCGCCAAAATAAAAAAAAAATGGACCCTTATCTGAGAATGCAACCTGGCAGACTGCAGGAAAAAGGAGGGAACAAGAGAGCGCCCCTCCTCCTGAACCATACCAGGCCACATGCCCTCAACATGGGGAGGATGCTTTGGGGTCTCCCCAAAACACCTTGTCCCCATGTTGATGGGGGATTTGTCCCAAAATGTCTACTGTCATTTTTACTATTTTTGACACTTTTTTTGGTGAATGTGTAGGGGTACAATGTACTCGATACCCATTCACATGGGGGGGGGCGGGATCTGGGGGTCCCCTTGTTAAAGGGGACTTCCAGATTCTGATAAGCCCCCAGCCTGCAGACCCCCCACAAACAGCTGGCAAGGGTTGTGGGGACGAGGCCCTTGTCCCCATGTTGTCCCCAGCTGGTTGTGGGGGTCTGTGGGTGGGGGGCTCATCAGAATCTGGAAGCCCCCTATATGGGTCCCCCTATATGGGTCTCCCCATATACTTTTTATGGAAATAACTTGCATATAAGCCTTTAAAATTAGCACTTTTGATTTTTCATGTTCGTGTCCCATAGACTTTAACGGTGTTCGCCTGTACGTACAAATGTTTTGCCTGTTCACATGTTCTGGTGCGAACCAAACTGGGGGGTGTTCGGCTCATCCCTAACCACCAGTGGTGTAGAAGGAGGACCCCACTTGTCACATGACTGTCTAGAAAACACCTGGAATTAAAATTCAACTGAATCCAACTTTTGTATAGAAAGGATAGAGATTGGAATTGTTAGTTTGATCTCCAAATAATATTTCTGAGTACCCATTGTAAGCTGTCCTCCAATGCATGTGAGCCCGCTAACCAGAGCTAGTGAGCTCTTTGAATAATTGTCTTTTTTCCTTTAATACTCTGTATTATTAAGTATTGAAGTCCTGATGTCTCTTGGATGTATCCATAGTTCCAAAATCTGGCTAGTCACCTTGACATCTTACTGCTCTGATGGTGGGGAGTCTTTATTATCGTTTATGTTTATTCTCACTTGACAAAGTAAGATCCCCTCCCTTCAGAGACTGGGCCATAGGGCAGTATTCCAACATGATAAGGACCTCAAACACACCTCCAAGATGACCACTGCCTTGCTAAAGAAGCCGAGGGTAAAGGTGATGGACTGGCCAAGCATGTCTGCAGACCTAAACCCTATTGAGCATCTGTGGGGCATCCTCAAATGGAAGGTGGAGGAGCGCAAGGTCTCTAACATCCACCAGCTCCGTGATGTCATCATGGAGGAGTGGAAGAGGACTCCAGTGGCAACCTGTGAAGCTCTGGTGAACTCCATGCCCAAGAGGGTTAAGGCAGTGCTGGAAAATAATGGTGGGCACACAAAATATTGACACTTTGGGCCCAATTTGGACATTTTCACTTAGGGGTGTAAACACTTTTGTTGCCAGTGGTTTAGACATTAATGGCTGAGTGTTGAGTTTTTTTGAGGGGACAGAAAATTTATACAGTTTGACAAGTTGTACACTCACTACTTTATATTGTAGCAAAGTGTCATTTCTTCAGTGTTGTCACATGAAAAGATATAATAAAATATTCACAAACATGCGAGGGGTGTACTGACTTTTGTGAGATACTGTATCTCCGTTGTTAGATTTCTTAGAGAACTGGGAATACATTTGGAAATTGAAATGACTTATTTAAGAGCGAATAATCTTCAATGACAATTTAATATTGTGAAAAGCTCCAGGTCCCATTGTATCTGTGGTGTCTAAAAATGTATGTGTTTACCTCAACGGCTACCAGATTATAGGGAAGAAATTAAATCTGCATGTTGCAAATGAAATAAAAATATTTTCAGGATAAAGCAAAGTGCTTACCTAAAATCTAAACTACTGTCACATTGATTGACCAGATTGGCAGACGCATGCTGAGTGGGTGTACTGCTAATATTTATGTAGAAGCTGGAAAATGTTGTCTGCAGAGGGAAAGCAAAGCCCGGCTGGTGATTAAATGACATCCAGCAACTGTTTAACGATGCATAGACATTGATGCTGTATTTTTTGCTTCAAATACCTTGGCTTTGTCGTACAAACGTGAGGCCGGTCACATATTGACAGCTAAAAATTACAGACTCCTAATTTGTGAGAGTGACTGCAAATGGCGGAGGAAAATCAAGCTGGCCGCAGACTTAACCCACTCCTGATTGTGCTTTTTGTGGCTTTGTAAACATTTTTCTTTGAGATGAATATAATCTTTTATTGTTTATTGCTGTTTGTAAAAAGTGCAGCAGCACAGTGTAGCAGTTTGTCTCTCTGTACTTCCTGAAAATGAAGGACAGAGGGAGACAAATTTTTATTACACAGCGGTGTTTAGAGAACACAACTTTGTCAAATAGTTATCTAGGACCTGACAGGTTGCCGGCTGCATTGCACATGTGTTTGTAGATTCCCAGGTGCACTGCACTGCATGTTCTCAATAAAACATTAGGTAAAAGAAAGTGAGGTATCTGGACAGAGAATAGAGGTATTGGCATACAATAATATAATTATACACTTTAGAACTGATAATATAGTTAAAGAATAAATCTCACCTACCCATGCCAAATATGGAAGTGGGGAGTGAGATAAGGGACTTTAAATGTGCCTTAATTAGATACCAAAAGAAAAACAATTATAAAACATATAAGCTTTATTTTCTAACATTTGTAAGTTATTATGTAAATCTTAAAGTTAAAAATATTGACATAGAGTCTGATATATACAGAACTCAATCAGTTCAAAAAGCTTATTGCAGTTTGTAACACATGATCATCTACTGTTCACAAAAGATGAGCTTGGGGACACTAGTTCTAGTGACCCTGGAGACAACCAGGAATTCTGTCACTTTGAAGCACTTCCTGTTGTGGCTATGGGAAAGGGAGTGAAGGGAAATCTCCACAATGATATACAGATGGCAACAATAAAAAATGCAGGGGTTATAACCCTCCCATACTCCCTTAAAATGGAAAAAAACAAACATTTTGTTTTTAGTTGTGAACCCGATTCATGAAATTTGAGCACATATATCTGCAGTGTTTTCTTATCTCTCTTCAAAGCACCAAGTCCCGTGGCTTTCTCCTGCTCCGTTCTTCTGTTATCAGCATGATAACTTCTGACAAGTTCTCTGACACATGTGATAAAACCAGCCTGAAATTTGTGTCAGGGTGGCTGCTATAAAAAGATTAGCAGAAACCTGCTCTCCTCACAGGACAGCTCTGGAAGTCTCTGCCAATCTGGGGGGGGGGGGGGGGGTGTGCCTTTCCTCCAATCAGCTGTCCCCCAGTGTAATCCAACACTACACTGCTACTGCTGAATGAGGAAGTAAAATACTAACGTGATGTTCACTTTCTAAACTGTATATAAAGCTTAAGACAGCAGATATACATGTAAAACTTATGTAGGGAGATTTGTTTCATCCCAGTGTATCATCTGGGGCTGTTCACTTCACTGGGTATATGTGAGGGTTTACATCTACTTTAAGCCTTTCATGTGGTTCAAGGATGCAAAACCCTAGTAAGATAACAAGTGAGCATTTTGATCCTGGGGTTGATTTAATAAAAGCAAATAGGCTGTTCATTTTAAAAGGGAAGTTAAACTTTGGAAGATAATTCTTCCAAAAGCTTAGCAAATGAGTTGAAACTCTGCTGACATCCATCATCCAAACATGTACAAGCAAAAATGTAGTTTTTTATTTTGCTTGAACGCAATTGGTTAGTCTTTCCAAAGTGTAACTTTGTAACACATTTAATAAGCTCTAGGACAACTTCCCTTGCAAAGTGAACAGCCTACATGCTTTTAGTAAATCAACCCCAGGATCTCAGGGCCAGATATCTCACTAATAGGGTTCCTGGGAGAAGAGAAATTGTCAGGTGGTTTAAAGTGATTGTAAAGCTTTGTTTTTTTTTTGTTTTTTTTAAATAACAAACATGTCATACTTACCTCCACTGTGCAGTTAGCTTTGCACAGAGTGGCCCCGATCCTCGACTTCTGGGGTCCCCCGTCGGCGCTGGTAGCTCCTCCCCGTATCATATAACCCCCTAGGAGAAGCGCTCTCCTGGTGGTTTACCTTACAGGTGCACTCCCAAGTCCAGAATTTGCATCCATAGACGCAGAATGCCGGACTCTGCCCCGCCTCCTGGCACCCGTGTCATTGGATTTGATTGACGGCAGCGGGAGCCAATGGCTGCTCTGCTATCAATCTATCCAATCAAGAGCCGAGACAACGAGCAGAGGGGAAGAGCACATCTCCGACGTGGGAATTACGGGGCTCAGGTGAGTAAAACAGGGGGGCTGGGGGGCCGGTCAGTGACAGAAGTTTTTTCACCATAATGCATAGGATGCATTAAGGTGAAAAAACACGAGGGTTTACAACCCATTTAACTCTCAAAAAAACTGAAAGACAAATTTTGGACAATAAATGGAGCCTTATGGTTTTTGATGATTTTACCCTTGGATATATCTTATGTTATTTTTCAATTTGTCCAATATCCTACTATAATATTACTGTATATTCTAATTTCCAGAGTATATCACAGCCTCTGAACTAGTGGATAACATGCACTGCAGACCTCTGTGAAGTAGTGTTGTAGACAGGCCACTCTCCATGGTGCTGAATGCGTATCTAGAATCTATTCATTTCTCTTCTCGCTGTACACAATGAGCATCAATGAATACATTTTATAACAGGCAGCCCAAACTAAAATGACAGCATTTTAACTGTGCTTTAACTACATCTATTTACAGAGGTGTCCTTTAATTGAATGTTGGTAACCGCCCCAGACACAGCACAGCAGCATTTACAGGACATGGAAGACCTTTGGAATTTCTTGCTGTATATAGATGGCAGTGTCAGGCAGGACATAATGACTCAAACCCAGACTGTCCATGTTTGAGGGAAACTTTTCTCCACTCCTAGATTATAGTGTAGAAGTACAATGAGAAGTATACACGAATACTGAAGGAAGGAGCTGATTGTAAGGAGTTTATGCAGTTTGCACAGGACCATGCTGGTTGCTGAGAAATTCTTTAACCAATTCAATACTGGGCACTTTCACCCCCTCCCTGCCCAGGCCAGTTTTCCGCTTTCAGTGCTGTCGCATTTTGAATGACAATTGTGCGGTCATACAACACTGTACCCAAACAAAATTTTATCAATGTTCCCCACTAATAGAGCTTTTTTTTTGGTGGTATTTGATCACCACTGGGTTTTTATTTTTTGCTAAAGAAAAAAGACTGAAAATGTTGAAGAAAGAATTTTTTTTTTCGTTTGTTATAACATTTTGTAAATAAGTACGTTTTTTCTCCTTCACTGACGGGCACTGATGAAGTGGCACTAATATGCAGCACTGATAGGTGGCACTAATAGGCGGCACTGATAGGTAGCACTGATAGGCAGCACTGATGAGGCACTGACAGTCATTACTGATGGGCACTGATTGGCATCCTTGATGGGCACCATTGGCATCCCTGATGGGCATATGTTGGCATCCCTTGTGGGCATGTGTTGGCATCCCTGGTGGGCACAGGTGGGCTCCAGTGGGCATCCTTGATGGGTCTGCACTGATAATCAAGGCACTGATTATCAGCGCAGACCCCCCTGCCAGAAGAGCTGCTGATCGGCTGTCAGCACGAAAAGAGGAAAAGCCGATAAACGTCACTTCCTGGTTACAATGTGACCAGCTGTGATTGGACACAGCTGATCACATGGTAAAGAGCCTATGTCATATACTCTTTACAAAGATCAGAGATGCAGTGTGTCAGAGCGACACACCGCACTCCCGATCGCCAAGCTGCGTGCCCTCGTGAGCAGGCGCCAGCGGCTTTACTTGCTGGATGTCATACAACGCAACCGCCCCATGGCCATCATTTTGCATATTGCGGGTGGGAAATGGTTAAATCTAAAGATTATTTTTAGACCTACAGCTTTAGTAACCTAACATGTAATGAAGGATGTCCCACATCACAGAGTTCTGCAAAACCCTTCACTGTAGGTATGGCCTAATCTTTACTGTACCTCTCTCTGAATTTCTGGTGCATAGGGGCGGGACATCCGTTATGTCACCTCAGGTAGTTGGAACTCACGTTGGAGAACCAGCGGCGTTTCCTGGTTTATTACTCTTTCATACTAATACATACTAGCGCAACTTGAGTGTAATTTTAGCAAGTTTTTTTTTAATTAATTAAGTGGTGTAACACTGTGGGAGGTTTTTTCCTTTCATTTTAATACTGCCACAAGTGTTAAGAGTGCGTAAATAGAACTAGAGGGGGAAGAGGACCAGTGGAATAATACCAGGTATACCAAGGAAGATATTACCCCAGGTTGTAAAAAATCTGCAGGCATCTTTCCAGATTGGGTCACATTGATTTATCCACAAGCGATTTATGACTTTCTTTTGTAAACAAAGGGTCAAAATCGGTCTGGTGAGTGCGGAAAAATACCCTTTGGTGTTGGCACAGTGGATTGGAACACATTATTGTTATATTGAAGAAGCACTTTGGTGATAAGTTTGCACGGACTCATTTAACACTTTGATGAGACTTTATTTGGACTTGTGTTATTTCTATATTATTCATCAGTTTTGTTTGAATTATTGCAAGCGCTATTTGTTTTTTGTTTTAATTTGTGTCCCGTAGAAAAAGTTACTGATAGGGACCCTTCCTTTCCTCCCCAATTGTCCATTGAGAAAAAAGCTTTCATTGTTTACACAGCCTGTAACGAGTCACAGAAATCTCTCCCCCATTCACAGATCACGTTCTAGGCAGGGAAAGCAATGAAAGAACATTTCTCAATGAAGGAAGAGGTAGGAGAGGGCGGGACCCCATCAGGAATTTTATTCTATTGAATTCAGCTGGAGGACATGAAACCTGCACACCAGAAGTTCATTTCAAAGCAATGACCCCAAGGAAACAAACTATACATACAAGTCTCCTAACATAGTACCAGTGAAACGAGAAAAAAAATAATAAAAAATAACATTAACTGATAACAGATGATAGGTTACAGAAATAGCAGTCTCTGGGCTTGTCTATTCTGCAGCAAGGGCTGACTCACGGATGTTTTGCCTCACAAGTCGCTGAATTTCGTGGGTCATGGTGGAATTTCTCCATTTTCAGTCTTTGTCTCATAGTGTTATATGCAACAACTCAGCAGTAAAATGTCACTTCTAAAATCCAGCAGCAGCTCTATTCCAAACATTTAATATAACACTACAACACTGAGCTAGCTGCTAATTTCATTTCTCTGTAGTAGGCAAGATTGTTTCTCTATGAATTCTATTTTATTGTAATCGAAACATAATAACTTGATATGAAGATAAGATATTCACCCAACATTACAGTATGTAGTGTGTATGACATACATACAGTGGGTATAGAAAAGAATCGCCCCTTTGTTGCTTAGCGGCCTGAAATGAAGAGAGACACATTTTTAGTTTTATCCAGCTGCATGTTCTAGTGCAACTTATAACATTTAAGTGAAAGATATAACACCAACATGTCAGAAAAATTAAAAAAAACTCAAAAACGGAATCACTGAGTTGGAAAAAGAATCCCCCCATATGTGAGTATTTTGTTTGGACCGCCTTTTGCTTTAATTACAGCCTTTAGTCTGTTGAGATACTGTATGTCTCTACTAACTTTAAACATTGAGGCTGTGTTCACACAGCAGCAAGGAGCGGCTCACAGCAGGGGTCCGGTGTGTCCCTGTTTACCATTTTAAGTCCGATTTCAGCCCGAATTTTGGGCTGAATTCAGACTTGAAATGGACCAGAACATGCACAGGGCTCCTGTGCAATTTGCACCGGAGCTGCTCCAGAGATGTGTGACCTGGCTCCATAGAGAGCCGGTCACAATCTCCTGACATGCAAATTTCCAAATTGCAATAGTGTGAACCCGGCCTTAGACTTTGTAATATTTGCCCACTTGCCCACTCTTCTTTACAGAACTGCTCATGTTCAGTTAAATTTGATGGTGACCATTTGTGGACCACAGTCTTCAAGTCATTCCACAGATTTTCAATAGGGTTTAAGTCTGGGCTCTGACTAAGCCATGCAAGGACATTCACCTTTTTCTCCTTCAACCACTGTGTGGTCATTTCTGCTGTGTGCTTTGGGTCATTGTCATGTTGAAAGGTAAACCTTCTTCACAACTTTCTGGTGGAGGGCAGCAGGGTGTCCTTAAGAATTTGACGGTATTTTGCCACTACCATTTTTCTTCTATCCTGACAGGTGCTCGTCCCTGCTCCAGAGAAACACCCCCATAACAGGATATTACCACCTCCATGCTTTACTGTAGGAATGATGTTATTTGGATGGTGAGCTGTATTGAATTTCGGCCAATTGAATCGTTTAATGTTGAGGCCAAATAATTCAATTTTAGTCTCATCTGACCTTAAACGCACCTTAAACCCAAAAGCTAACATTTATTATACTGCAGCTTACTAATTCTTAGGTGTGATGGCTGCATTTGTTTTCTTTTTGAGGCTTTCTTTCTTTGGAAGGTTGCTTACAACAATCAGGTTTAAATATTTACAGTGGGTATGGAAAGTATTCAGACCCCCTTAAATTTTTCACTGTTTGTTATATTGCAGCCATTTGCTAAAATCATTTAAGTTCATTTTTTTACTCATTAATTTACACACAGCACCCCATATTGACAGAAAAACACAGAATTGTTGACATTTTTGCAGATTTATTAAAAAAGAAAAACTGAAATATCACATGGTCCTAAGTATTCAGACCATTTTCTCAGTATTTAGTAGAAGCACCCTTTTGATCTAATACAGCCATGAGTCTTTTTGGGAAAGATGAAACAAGTTTTTCACACCTGGATTTGGGGATTCTCTGCCATTCCTCCTTGCAGATCCTCTCCAGTTCTGTCAGGTTGAATGGTAAACGTTGGTGGGCAGCCATTTTTAGGTCTCTCCAGAGATGTTAAATTGGGTTTAAGTCAGGGCTCTGGCTGGGCCATTCAAGAACAGTCATGGAGTTGTTGTGAAGCCACTCCTTTGTTGTTTTAGCTGTGTGCTTAGGGTCATTGTCTTGTTGGAAGGTAAACCTTCGGCCCAGTCTGAGGTCCTGAGCACTCTGGAGAAGGTTTTCGTCCAGGATATCCCTGTACTTGGCCGCATTCATCTTTCCCTCGATTGCAACCAGTCGTCCTGTCCCTGCAGCTGAAAAACACCCCCACAGCATGATGCTGCCACCACCATGCTTCACTGTTGGGACTGTATTGGACAGGTGATGAGTAGTGCCTGGTTTTCTCCACAAATACCGCTTAGAATTAAGGTCAAAAAGTTCTATCTTGGTCTCATCAGACCAGAGAATCTTATTTCTCAAGATCTTGGAGTCCTTCAGGTGTTTTTTAGCAAACTCCATGCAGGCTTTTATGTGTCTTGCACTGAGGAGAGGCTTCCGTCGGGCCACTCTGCCATAAAGCCCCGACTGGTGGAGGGCTGCAGTGATCACAGTGAATCACTGCTTTTGACCCTGGGTCATCTTCCGGTAATAGCTGGCCTTTGATGTTGCTGTAACTCAGGAAATCAGTGATTTTAATTTGCACCTCCCCAGGAGGTCTTATCTGATGCTCCTCTACCCCCATACATCACATCAGGAGTCCTATGCGAGAACATATTGTTAGCATATGAATTCCCATTTATGACTCTTTGTTACTGACACCCTGCTGGGTAAACTTGCTGTACTGGCATTCCAAGACAACTATTTTCAACATAGGCCAAATGGCTGTATCATCTAGGTAGTAAACGTCCAGAAAAATATGATAATAAACCATGTTGCCTTACAACACCATCTATAATTAGCCATGGAAGTGAAGCAGGACAGTTGTATTAATATCTGATAAAACAAATTCCCTGAAGAAGAGACAGAAATGAGTTTAGTACCTGGATGGCAACACTCACAACGCAACAGTGGCCCTGAAATTTGACTAAAGGCAAAACTTCTTTTTATATTTGGATAGTGTGGTGAGGGGTTAGAACCAATGCTATATCTTTATTCCTGTCTGTGTCCCAGTTAGGGATATTCACTCTCTCAAATTATCACCAATGTCACTGGGAATGACAGTGAGAGTAAATCCAAAATTTTGAGCTGTCACCAGAACAGGAATAGAGGGAAATTTCCAATGGGGACACTTCTTCCCGAGTGGAATTCCTCACATTTGAAAGATATCGCCTCACTTTCTGTTTAGTCTACAGGACAGGAAAGGATAGAAAATCACCCTACTGCCCAGAGCTGCACCAGATTTTGCACCCAAGTTTTAGTTAATCAGCCCCAATATGCTTTAATTTTGAACTCCAGACAGATACAAATTACATATACTGTATTATAGCAGAGTTCCACCCAAATGGGGAGGCTCTACTTGTTTGCTTCCTCCCCCCTCCGCTGCCACAATTGGCACCTATCGGGGGAGGGGGGAGCGGGTGTTTTTGACAGGTACCCATCCCCACTTCTGGGAGACTCCAAGCAAACACAGGTGGTGGGGCCTCCAGCTCAGAACCTGCAATTGACAGCCTCATCTCTGCCAGTTTCTCTGTATGAGCGTGTACTTGGGGGGGGGGGGGGTGTCCATTCCCTCCATCCAGGTCTCAGATTACACTCAGCTCTTCTCTCTGAATTGTGTAGTAGGCAATGTCAGATCCCCACCCTCTGCCTCGCCTTTAGAAGCTCAGAAAGGCTGAGCAAACTCTGGACTTTAAACCACTGTAGAGAAAATAAACTGCAGGTAAACAGGTAGAGCTCATGACGGAAGATTTGTTTTGTCTCTTTGTATCATTTGAGGCCATTCTTCTCACTGGGTATATGGAAGGGTTTACAACACTTGACCTCCGGAAGGTTTTACCCCCTTCATGACCAGAGCATTTTTTGCTATTCAGCACTGCGCTACTTTAATTGGCAATTGCGTGGGAATGCCACACTGTACGCAAGTCAAAGTTTATGTAATTTTTTTTCACACAAATAGTTTTCTTTTCATGGTAATTAATCACTACTGGGTTTATTATTATATGAACAAAAAAGCCTGAAAATTTTGGAAAAAAAAAGATGCTGTCTACTTTCTGTTATAAAACATATCCCATAAAAAAAAATCAAAAAGTCAAATTTCTTCATAAATTTAGGCCAAAGTGTATTCTGCTACATGTCTTTGATAAAAAAAATCCCAATAGGTGTAAATTAATTGGTTTGTGCAAAAGTTATAGCATCTACAAACTATGGTATATGCTGGAATTTACGCAGCCATAGACGATATACTACTAATGGTGGTGATCAGAGACTTCTAGTTGGACTGTGATAGAGTGGCAGGTAATCTGGCGTTAAAATACATGACTGGGAGGGTCACTAACTGACACTGCTAGTTACACTAATACAGTGATCAGTGATAATACTGTACACTGACACTGTACTAATGGGAAGGGGTTAACATCTAGGGGCAATTAAGGGGTTAACTGTGTGTCTAACAATGTGTAATGTGTGTTGCTTTTACTTTCTGATCTGGCTGTTTTTTCCCCCTGCTTTGCAAGGAGAAGATCCAGATCACTTCACAGCACCCCAGTATTATCTACAGTCCTAAATCTAAATTTTGAGAGCCTCCACAGTGGAAGCACATGTATTGTAATGGATAGGCAGAGGGCAGGCGAGCCTGGATGGAGCCCATCCCTCCTTAACCACTTCAGCCCCGGAAGGATTTACCCCCTTAATGACCAGGCCATTTTTTGTGATACGGCACTGCGTCGCTTTAACTGACAATTGCGAGGTCATGCAACGTTGTACCCAAACAAAATTGTTGCCTTTTTTCCCCACAAATAGAGCTTTCTTTTGGAGATATTTGATCACCTTTTTTGCGCTATAAACAAAAAAAGACCGACAATTTTGAAAAAAAAAAACAATATTTTTTTCATTTCTGCTATAATACATATCTAGAAAAAATTTTAAAAAAATGATTTTATTCATCTCTTTAGGCCAATATGTATTCTTCTATGTATTTTGATTGATTTGCACAAAAGTCATCGCGTCTACATAACAGGGGATAGATTTATGGACTATTTTTTTATGTTTTTACTGGCAATGACGGGGATCTGCGATTTTTAGTGGGACTGCAACATTGCGGCGGACAAATCTGACCCTAATGGGGACCGGTTACAATGATCAGTGCTAAAAAAATGCACTGATCAATGTATAAATGACACTGGCAGGGAAGGGGTTAACACTAGGGGGCGATCAAGGGGTTAACTGTGTTCCCTGGGTGTGTTCTAACTGTGTGGGGGCTGGGCTCACTGGGACAACACAGAGATTGCTGTTCCTGATCACTAGGAATGGCAGATCTCCATGTTGTCCCCTGTCAGAATGGGGATTCGCCTTGTTTACATAGGCAGATCCCCGTTCTGGCTCTTTGTGCAGCGATCGTGGGTGGCCTGCAGACATCGAGTCCCCCTATCCCACATGCGTGCTCCTGTGGCGCACATTGGGCACGCGTCCACAGTATCTACACCCAGATAGCCCAACATATAGCACACCCAGTATCTACACCCAGCATATAGCACAACGGCAGCAAAGGTGTCCAGTGCATCCCCTCACCTGTATTCCAACAGTGCAAACAATTGGCCACTGTCCTATAACTGGCTTTTGCAGCAAGAAGCACATGGAAGGGCTGCGCATGTGTATAACAATGTGTAATGTGTGTTGCTTTTACTTTCTGATCTGGCTGTTTTTTCTCCCTGCTTTGCAAGGAGGAGAAACAGCCAGATCACTATTCCTATGCACACAGAGTTCTGTGTTTTTGAAACTCTATCTGTAAATAGACACAAGCAATCATTGGCTTAAATCTGCTGTTGAACTTGTGCTGTGTCCAATCACAGCACGGGTCAGCAGGGAGTATGTGTATGCACGCCCCGAACCCAGAAGACAAGCGGCGACGTACATGTATGTTGTCTGGCCTTGCTCGCAGTAAAACTACTGTGGGTGGGCAGCAAGTAGTTAAGAAGTCTTGGATTGCATTGGTATGGAATACAACGTGAATCTTCTTTTCCAAGTCTTTCTCATAAAGTTCCTTGTTTCTAAAAAATAACTCCTAAGTCTTTTTCCTGTTCCTCTGGGATTGAAAACTGATATCCAATTAAAAAGATCAAGAACAAATGGCTATAATCCTTCTAACAATGCAATATCAAAAGAAAACACAGAGAGGCTTTCAAAGTTACAAGACAACTTTACAAAAAGATCACTATCAGAAAAAAAATATTCAAGGAATACCAAATCTGCTATAGGCACAAGATGGTATTGCTTCCAGCACAGCCACTGAGGTGCAATAGACATCAGCGCTCTCCTGATCTATATTTACAAATGTAACAAGTAGGTAATAGTATGCGCTGTAGCGGATAGAAAACATGGAGGGAGACACAATGGACTGGGGAGAGGATGCAGGGAAGCAGAAACAAGCAGCATCACATAATCATGTATGCATGCATGCTAATGTCTAAACCAACACCTATGGGACATCTCCTTGAAATGGAATCTGTAAACTTGGTAATTATACATAATAGCAGAACACATTGGATAATAAATATTAGAACAGAAAGCTTCCAATGCGCCTTTGCCTTTTTTTTTCTTGGCTTTCTCCTTTCTAAATATCTGTATTCATGAAGACTGAGCATCAATGTGATACTAGGCTCTGACTTGTTTTTAAAGGTCTACCTCTTATGATGTTAGTCTCACAATGCTTCCTCTATGAGGGAATAAGAAGGAATTAACTCCTTCACAGCCACAGAGCCTGCTACACGCTCTGCATGTCTTGATCCCCTAACTGATGTCATTTCCAGAAGACTTAGAAGTATCCGTAGGTTAACCCATGCTGAAACGCCTTTGATTTCTGCTTGTAGACACTTAAGCTTACTCCTGGTGAGACCACGGTGCTAGATCAGTATAATGCACTAATGTGTCATTTTTATAAGAGAGCAGTGCTGCATATCATGAGTCTATTCACACTGCTCCTTGCTCTTTAGATCCTGGTGAAAAATGATTCCTGCCTTCTTTTTAAAAAAGCCTGCTCCATGGTAAGGCTTTAATATAAGTTGTCGGATTGTGTATTAAGTGAAGGAGAAAACCTGGTAGAGATTGTCTCTTTAAATCAGATCTGCAGTGTTGATGGACCCCTCTAGCAGGCATGGTAGGAACCATTCTCACCTCTGCAGCAGGGAGCTTGACCATACAGCCTAACACATGCAGTGGAAATGCTTTCCCTTTTAATATGCACTCTACCAGTCTTATTTCCATGGTTACAGCTCCCGCTTGTATGGTTGCTTCCATTCTGCGGGAAAAAAAAGAGGAAGAGAGCGCATATCCTTAGTGCTGTAGTTTAAAACCTAATGAAAGCAGCCCTGTTGTGACTTGCATTTTCAATTTTTTTTTCTTTTTTTTTTTCTCTCCCTGTTCTCTCTGTCTCTGATGCACAGAACACTGTAGCCGTCGCCTCTATTCATTTACCACAGTCTGTATTTGCACAGTCTCCATCCTTACAATCTGTTGATAACTCCACTTGCAAGCTCCAGTTTATCGTCTTTCGGAATGGGAAACTCTTTCAGATCACTGGGAATACATCATATCTTGCAGATCAGGGCAAACGTCGGGAGGTTGCTACACCAGCTGTGCTTTCTAAAATAGGTAAGTTGCTCATTTTTTTTTTTATTATTCCAATTTCATTTTCTCCGTCACCTAAAGCCCCCTTTACATTATCAGACAACGGTCAGGAGCCTTGCTGAAATGTTGTCTTGAAGTGGTATTAATATTCTAATGGAGCAGGACAGACATTTTAACGTTTGCAATAGCCTGAGCAAGTAATCTTAATCTAAAAAATAAATTAAAACAACTTAACACTGTGTAATCACAGATCACCAGTAAAAAGAGGATAGACAGGAAAGCCATATGCAGTCATTAAAGTGCTTTAATTAGGAAAGTAACTCCAGTTATTGCAGTTAAAGATGAATGGTAGTATCTTGCTTCTTGCATATTAATGGCCATTCATGCAGTTGTACGAGGCACACCAGGATCAGTGGCTGCCTCTTGCTGTATTACTGGAACCAGAGACACTTGTTATATATCTTTGCTATCTATTCGATATTATTATAGACAGTACAAAGCTTTTAAAGACTTTTACAGTGCCAATAAATAAATAAGCATGGCCAGATGTAGATGGACAATAAGCAGAAACACATAAGGATTAAAGAACCGGTGCTGTCAATTAACATGAAACTTTTTAGAATGGAATATTGAATCTTTAGACCAAAGTATTTTCAAGCATCAATCTGCTACTTATTTTAAAATCGCCACAGTCAACACTATAGAATTTTTCTTAGACTATTCTGATCATGACTATTGAATTCTGCACACAAATATATGTGTATATCTATATAATTATATATATATATATTTTTTATTGCAGATGGGTTCAATTTTGGAAACCTCACTGAACCATTGACCATAGCCCTGAGACATATTACAAGGGGTGTAGACCCTATTGCTGCCGTTTGGGATTTTGACCTTCTTGACGGACATGGGGGCTGGTGCGGAGAAGGCTGCCACTTAATTACCTCTGCGGGCAACATCACCACCCTTCAGTGTACTCACTTCGGGAACTTTGCAGTGCTAATGGTGAGTATGTTAACTGAGACAGGCAGAACATAAACCGGACAAATAATCAGATAATTGTGCAGTGAACTATGCGCTAACAGGCAAGTAACTACGCTTTCAATTTGCATTTGATTTCCTGGGAAAAGTTAATAGGTGCTGAATGTTTGAGCCCTAGGGCTGACTTCTTTTTTTATTGTTTAACCCCCTGTATGCTGGCAGGAGCAAATGCACAGCACTGTGCTACATACAGCCAGCTGAGAATGAGTTTATGGACGGCTTCCTATGATCTATGAGCAGGAACGTAGATTGATTAGCATCAGACAGCTCTATATATTGCAAGAGTGCACCCTCGCCTGACTGTATCATTTGATCCTGAGATGGTTGTCTGCTTTGTTCCAGGCTTGCACTGTGTTGATCATACTAATTAGTTGCAGGGATACCGCAACATTAGATCATTTAATAAATGGTGGAAGCTTGCAACGGAAAGCCCCTTTAAAGGCTGAAAGCTGTTGCAGAAGGGACCTGCATTGACTTCTTAGCACCTTATGCACAGATTGTGGGTAGAAAACTACATTTTTATTTAGACGGAAAGCTAAAGGAGCTCAGTCTGTGTTGCTGTTGTTCGACAGATGGATATCATTGCAGTCAATGTCTATCCCTTGACATAAAGTTACCTGAACGGGGTATTGTGTTGTAATATGACTAAATAATGAGCATATTCATATTCTGGGGACGCTGATTTGTAACATGTTCTTTAATGGGGCTAATTGCAAATTTGGATGCATTTCAATGGTGCTTTGGTTTCTTGAAGTCGTCGTACACATGGCGTAGCAGATGTGTCAGACGGCTATTATGCTGATGCTGTTTGCATTAAGTTATGCTGCCTTTTAAGCATTTGGAAAGGACAGTCACAGACGACAGAGCGATTGCGAGGACGACGTGTGCAGAGAATTCCAAGCTGCTGCAGTCAGAGCACAGACGTCAGCCAATCATGAGAGGGGGCTGTGACCAATGCCTGGGACTATATCCATGTGATTATTGCTGTCTACTTTATGAGAAACCAAAGTGATTCTGGGTTTACTGGATGGCCATGAATTAAAAAAAAAATCTGGCTGATATGCAGTTTTTTTCCTGAGTAAAATTTAATAAATCCATTTCCCATTGCTTCATTCTGGTTTATATAATAAGACTGTGCAAGGAGCAGAGATGCCGTATGAAGAGCGCTTTAGTGTACAGAACAATGAAAGTTGAATTACGATTGGATGCTCTATACCAGAGCACTTTGCCTTAGTGGATATGCATTTTGTCATTAATTCTACAAAGGTTTTTATTTTTTATTTTTGTTATATCAGGGCTACTAAAAAAAGCTCAAGTGCCACATTTTGCCAGTCTCTCTTATTACACTGCATTATACCCCGTTTTTGTCTCACTGACATTGGAGTTTATTTATTTTTTTTTTTAGAAAAGAATGTCCAATTAGATGAAGTTGTTCATGTACAGTATATCAAATGACCCACTGCAAGGTCCCACATGGCTACTTTGCATAGTTTTCATTGGACCAGGTAAATTGGGGTTGTTAATTGTTATGCATAAACATAGCATCCAAAATTGGAGAAGCAGATTAAACAATTATAAGGAAAAAAAAATCTAGTTGTTGGTGGGTACAGACTTGATTTCCTGCCCTTCATTACTTTTTATTTTTGGTTTCTGCATTATTTTTCATATAGGTGGATTCTTTTCATTTGCTTTTGACAGACTGTCTCCAAACAGGAGACACTCCATTTACCTCTACTGTAAACAGAGATTGTTTTAAACATTTTACATCACTGTGATGTTAGTTTAAAAACCAAACCTGTTGCAAAGTTTCTTACCTATAGGTCCTGACAATAACAGCACTTCCTGTTGTAGAATGGCAACGCGTAGCCACTGCCTTAACATTTATAGCATCCTGATGTGTGAGCTAATGGCCTGCATATCAGTTCCATCTCATAGACAACCCAGTAGTCAAATGAATGAGCCTGCACAACAAGTTATTTTCAGTCCACAGGCTGAATGAGAGAAAATCAGTAGACCCCTTCATTCAACCTAAACAACAATGTCAGAGGAAATTCCATTGCCAGCTATTTTATTCAGACAGCCACAGCACCAGCAGCTGCCCGGATACCTGAATAGTAACTGCATGTGATAGAATGAGTATACCATGTGTAGTTTGTGTACATCAAGCATATGTTTGCTATGTGTGCATGACAACCTCTGACTGCTGTTAAAGCAGAATGGTTCTAGTGACTGTCAGGCTCAGGGAGCCTAAAGGCAGTTTCCTTTCACCCCATTCAAAGAATATTCACTCAATTGCTAAGCAAAAGCCACCCGAAGGATCTTCACATCAGCACACTTCTTGGTGTGTCAGCTGTTCTTGGTGTGTATTCCCTGCCACATTCTGTGGTTCTCCCAGGCAGTCTTCAATGTACATCCTTGCAAAACACATTAGTGATGAAAGGGACGGGGGTGGGGGGGGGGCTAACCACCAGACATTATTGGGGGACACTGGCATCCAACACACCAAAAAGATTGTACAGTATCTCACAAAAGTGGGTACACCCCTCACATTTTTGTAAATATTTTATTATTTATTTTCATGTGACGACACTGAACAAATGACACTTTGCTACAATGTAAAGTAGTGAGTGTACAGCTTGTATAACAGTGTAAAATTGCTGTCCCATCAAAATAACTCAACACACACCCATTAATGTCTAAACCGTTGGCAACAAAAGTAAGTACACCTCTAAGTGAAAATGTCCAAGTTGGGCCCAAATTGTCAATATTTTGTGCGTCTACCATTATTTTCCAGCACTGCCTTACCATTTGGGGCTAGGAGTTCACCAGAGCTTCACAGGTTGCCACTGGAGTCCTCTTCCACTCCTCCATGATGACATCACGGAGCTGGTGGATGTTAGAGACCTTGCTCTCCTCCACCTTCCGTTTGAGGATGCCCCACAGATGCTCAATAGGGTTTAGGTCTGGAGACATGCTTGGCCAGTCCATCACCTTTACCTTCAGCTTCTTTAGCAAGGCAGTGGTCATCTTGGAGGTGTGTTTGGGGTCGTTATCATGTTGGAATACTGCCCTGCGGCCCAGTCTCAGAAGGGAGGGGATCATGCTCTGCTTCAGTATGTCATAGTACATGTTGGTATTCATGGTGCCCTCAATGAACTGTAGCTCCCTAGTTCCAGCAGCACTCATGCAGCCCCAGACCATCACACTCCCACCACCATGCTTGACTGTAGGCAAGACACACTTGTCTTTGTACTCCTCACCTGGTTGCCGCCACACATGCTTGACATCATCTGAACCAAATATGTTTATTTTGGTCTCATCAGACCACAGGACACGGTACCAGTAATACAAGTCCTTAGTCTGCTTGTCTTCAGCATACTGTTTGGGGGCTTTCTTGTGCATCATCATTAGAAGAGGTTTCCTTCTGGGATGACTGCCATGCAGACCAATTTGATGCAGTGTGCAGCGTATGGTCTGAGCACTGACAGGCTGACCCCCACCCCTTCAACCTCTGCAGCAATACTGGCAGCACTCATACGTCTATTTCCCAGAGAAAACTTCTGGATATGATGCTGAGCATGTGCACTAAACTTTTTTGGTCGACCATGGTGAGGCCTGTTCCTTGTGGAACCTGTCCTGATAAACTGCTGTATGGTCTTGGCCACAGTGCTGCAGCTCAGTTTCAGGGTCTTGGCAATCTTCTTATAGCCTAGGCCATCTTTATGTAGAGCAACATTTCTTTTTTTCAGATTCTCAGAGTTTTTTGCCATGAGGTGCCATGTTGAACGAACTTCCAGTGTTCAGTATGAGAGTGAGAGCGATAACACCAAATTTAACACACCTGCTCCCCATTCACACCTGAGACCTTGTAACACTAACAAGTCACATGACACCAGGGAGGGAAAATGACTAATTGAGCCCAATTTGGACATTTTCACTTAGGGGTGTACTCACTTTTGTTGCCTGCGGTTTAGACATTAATGGCTGTGTGTTGAGTTATTTTGAGGGGGCAGCAAATTTACACTGTTCTACAAGATATATATGCACTACTTTACATTGTAGCAAAGTGTAATTTCTTCAGTGTTGTTAAATGAAAAGATATAATAATTTTTTTACAAAAATGTGAGGGGTGTATTCACTATTGTGAGATACTGTATGTGAAGAACTTTTGGGTGACTTTGCTCAGGAACTAAGCGTAGATTCTACAAATTGTTGCCGGAACTGTTAAGTATGAAATGTCTTATTTTGGAGGAACTTCACTGCCAGGATTGCTTTAAGCATTTAAAGGAAGTTTCTACCATTAAAATGCATATAATATAGTTTGAGGTTTTCCTGAACCTAAAGGTCAGAAGTAATTTGCTGACATTCAAATGATAAGGAAAACGTTACAAATTGTTCTGCTCTAGAGCAGGTGCATGGTGTGAAACAGCTCTTAGTTCCAGGAGATCAGTTGACCCAACTATGACCACTGCTTCCTTGTATTTACTAACTGTAGGATCACCTTACGTTATGTGCAGAATAGAGCAGAATTATGCTTTGTTTGCATCCCTTCTTCTTTTTGGTCATCCAATTGGCCTGCCAGGAGTAAAAGATTACTTTTTACCAAGTTTTGAGAATAAGCTTAGCCATGTAATGCATTAATCAATTAAAAATGAATTTTTTTTGGTTCAGTTACCCAGCAACTGAATTAAGGGGTTGAGACCCATGGTGTGCTGGTGTGCTATTACACATATAAACTTTCTAAAGACCGGTAAACATCAGGGAAACAATAAATTCACCACATCAGTGGAAGCTTTAGGCCCAACTGCAGGCTGGGCCACCCACCACTTTTTTTAATTATTACATTTTTATATACATACATTTTTTTTACTTCTTTGGTCTGGTCATGTAGCATCATGGGTCCTCTTCTCCTTAAAATTCTCCAGAGGTGGGCAGATTCTAAATGCTGCAGGGACCAGCACCATTCCTTTAGCATTCCCAGTGAATCCAGAGAGCTTAATGGTTTTGGTGTGCCATCATCTAATTTCTATTGTTTATTGTTTAAGCTTAGCTTAAAGCAGATCTCCACCCAGAAGGGGAAGCCCAGCTTGTCTGCCTCCTCCCCCCTTCCGCTGCCACATTTGGCACCTTTTGGGGAGGAAGGGAGAGCGGGTACCTGGTTTTGACAGGTACCTGCTCGGAAGTTCCTCCCCCCTCTTCCCCGGCAGTCTTTTGGGACACTTCACAGATCCCAGATAACTGCAGCCCATTCACAAAGCGCACCATGCTTCATGCATGCACAGTGGGAAACCGGCTGTGAAGCCACAAGACTTCACTGCCGGTTTCCCTTAGTCAGGATGGTGGCACCAGCACCCGATAGCCCATTGAAGAATCGGCTGGGGTGAGGACACCCCTGGATGCCTGAACAGGTAAGTGCCCTAATATTAAAAGTCAGCAGCTACAGTATTTGTTTTGGGGGGAGCCTGGAGCACCTCTTCAGGTTCAAAAATAAAAATAACTTTTCTACCCCCAACACAGTGGGTTTGATTTACTAGAACTAGAGATCGAAAAATCTGGTGCAACAATGCATGATAGCCAATCAGATTCTAACTTCAGCTTGTTCAGTTGAGCTTTGACAAAAAAAATGGAAGCTGATTGCTTTCTCTGCAGAGCTGCACCAGATTTTTCACTCTCCAGTTTTAGTAAATCAACCCCAGTGTTCACTGAGTCTGGAGTTACAGATCTACAAGGCTGTTTTTTGTCCTGTGGATCTATGAATACCTGGGCTCATTGAAGACCGTTGCAGTTGCTAACTTCTCCTATCCATCTCCTGCTAAACAATACATTTTAAATGCACTTTACCATGGAGAAACTAAGAAACATGCCCATCTAGGTGGGGTTGGGCTCTAGACTTGTATCCAATTGATGGGAATAAAAAGACTAAAGAAATACTGTTTATACAACAAGCTTCCTTGCTACAATGTTTTAATTTTACCAATGAATGAATTAACCAATTATAATCTTGAAGATTAGTTTCCTCAGTATCAAAGTTATGAATGAGCTTTATATCTCATATTGTAACCCTAGCTGGAGATTTTTACTGAAGATTACCTGGTATAGTATGGGAAACACCAAATATCATATTGCATTGTTAGGAAGTTGGTAAATAATATTTTACTAAGGAACCATACACAACGTGCTGCCTCTGTTGGGCAGAGATAATTTGTACATGAACTCAAAGCATTGTTCTAACCTTTTAGGCATAATGCTGAAAGGTATATAGAATTAGCTTGACAGGGGCCTGCAAACTTGCAGTCATCTTTCTCTGAAAAAAATCATCCATTCCACATGCCCGGGGTGCCATGACATAGTATGTTTTTGGTGTCATGCGTTTGTTACGTTATCAAAAAGAACCAAAAATAAATTGTGACTTTTTGCAGGCATCTGCATATAAGCCTGATCCAGATTTATCCTTGTAATTGGTTTCACCCATCCCTTGTCAAACTGACTTTTGTTCTTTGAGCATAATAAATCTTGGGAAAGGCAAAGAACTTCTATTATTTTTTCTTTTGCTTTGTCAGCACTGGGGAGAGGTCCTATTGCTTTAGACAGGAAGCAATACAAACCTGACAAACTTTCTAAGACTTCTATTAAAAAGGTGTTTCTTATTGTTGCTTGTATCACCGTTGGAAATAATTTCCTTGATTTCTGTCCTCCTCATGGTCAAAAGTCACAGACAGCAATGAACACTTGGCAGACATTTTAACCCTCCAATACGTTATCCCAAACTTTTAGAAAAGTGTATCCTAATGTTTTGGTTGATGAGATGAACTTAGAAAAATAACACATGATTCAAGCTCTGCACTTTGCTGAAAATGTAAATCAGCCTTAGTACACTGCATTCATGTATGGTGATTCTTGCCATTTTATCATTAGATTTTTTTGGAAAAAAATACCATTATATAATTATATTTAGAAAAGATTTATTTAATTAATATTAATGTAGAGTCTTTTTTGGAAACAGTCATTTTGTGTATTAATTTACAGAATTATTGTTTTCACAAATATGATATATTTATTGTGTTTAATGCTGTAAAATGTTTTTTTTTTTAAGTTACTGGAAGTTCCCAGCATAATAAATAATGGATGCAAAAGATTTCAATTGTTTATGCATTAGAGACAATATAGTGGAAAACTGAGAAAAAACAAATTCAAAATTTAAATAAAACGAGAATAATTGTGATAACCTTATTCAACTAATCAATTTTTAGTATAATTTTTTTTTTTTTGATGAGTATATGAAGCATAAAACTTATCCTATCTTGTATAAAGAAGATAAGTTTGATGTACCATTTTCATCTACACAAGATTACTAAGGAATAGGTATAGGCATGGTGGATGTTGTGTTTTTTGACTAATAATAATGTATATGCATTATGTGTATTTCCATAATATTACAGAGCTCATTTTATCTTTCTTCCCATTTGTTCCCTTCTCCATCCACCATTATTCTATATTTGATAATCTGTTATAAGTCAGGAATTTAATATTGTGATGAATTACAGCTGTATTTTGTACATTTATGATATTTTCTGGATAAATAAATAATATTTTAAGAGAAGAAAACAAATGTATGTAATATTTCAACCATGAGGGTTGGAATTAAATATCTGTTTCTAGTTGGTGGTCAATAATTCAGACATTTAATCAAGAAAAAACATTTAATAACAGCAGTTTAAATTTGAAGAAAAGATTAATTTTATATAGTTTCTAATTTCCTCGGTACCTATCATGTCCAGAGCAAGACTTGCTAAAATGTCATCCTTAAATAATTAAGTGTAAGCTCTGTACTATGTAATATGCCTATTAAATAATATAAGAATCTTCATTGTTATCATAAAAAAGTGTGCAACCTCAAATGAAACTTTTTAATGGATCAGTATAGCAATATGTTGGTAGGTCCAGAAGCAAAAAAAAAAAAAAAAGATCAGGATGGCCACTAAGTGGTTGGCACACTTGCACTCATAATCCAAAAGCATAACGGTAGCTTAACTGGTTTTTCCCCAAGTTAACTCTAGTGCACATGAGTATGACTGGTTTAGACAATAAACTTCAAGCTTATTCAGAAAAAGGGGCTGGTAAGAATGTTAAAAGTCGGTAAAACTGCCATGGAAAATGTGTCAGTGATATGCAAAATTTTAAACTAAATTGAAAAAAAAGTTGAAATGGATGGCATTTAAAAGCCTTGGAGAATCCTGAGTATTTTGAGCGCAAAATTAATTTTACTATAGAAGTTTGCCATTTTGTAAAGTAAACCTGCCACGAAGAATCAGACTGGGCCTCATAGATATTTAGGGTCTTTAGTTTTTTTTATTTTTTTATTTTTTTTTACTGGCTGGAGATAAGATGTAAGAAAAAAATAATCCAGTTAAAAAGGGTAATATTTTTTCAGTTTGATTTTGGGGATGTTTGATTGTGAAAGATTTGAAAGCAATGGATTCCTGGGAGGAAAGAGGAATCATTCCAAACATAGTTTTCAATATGGTGATGTTTCCTGCATGAACTGTACTAAGCAACTGAAGAAATCTTGTGTTCTACAAGGTCATGTAGGCTGTATTGTAATTCTCACTTTTGTTACATTTAGCTTAAAGCATATCTATATTGAATAAAGTCAGAAAAGGTTAAAACCCGTCAGGTTTTTTTTTTTTTGGCATATGTGTCTCTTTAAGGTGATTTCCCTTCACTTCCTGTCTTGTAGAATCAACAAGAAGTGAGAGGATATCTTTCCAATATGAGGGATATCCCCTTTTTGACAGCTGCCACAGGGACAAGTGTCCCTATTGCAATATTTCTCCTTTGATCCTGTTCTGGTGGCAAATCAGAATTTTGCAATTACCCTCACTTTCGTTCCCTGAGACATTGGGGATCAGGGCAGTAAGAGGGAGTGAATTTTCCTAACAGACACAGACAACAAAAACCTGACAGTCGTTCCATCTTCTTACCCCTCTATCTAAATATGAAAAAAGCTTGCCTTCGGTTATACTTTATGAAGAACACCTCTATTATAGTATATTAAATGCAGGCATCATGCATGACCTGGGTAGCAGGGAAGAACATTTTGTCTTTGGTTTATTGAATGAGAGATTTTATTATTTTATTACAGTTTATATTTACATTATATAGCGCCAACAATTTACTTAGCACTTACATATTGCACATTCACATCAGTCCCTGTCCTCAAGAAGCATACAGGCTAAAGTCCCTACCTGACACGCATACATACATATACTAAGACACATTTAGACAGGAGCCAATTAACCTACCTGTGTATTGTGTGTCCATGTAGTGTCCCAGATGGGATTAAGTCTGAGGGCTCCAGTTCTGGACGGCAGAAGTGCTAACCAGTAAGTCACAGTTCTGCCCCAGAGATAATTTAGATCTTATCAGATCAATTCTGTTCCCTTACTGTCCAAGCACAGGCAGGGGTGGTCACCAAGCTTTACTAGTTATTCTCAGGTGAGAAGAGTGTGGTCAACAACTAGGTAGGGCTGTGTAAATCTCAGAAATGGCTGGACAAAAATGATTTGGCAGGGGAAGCAGCACCCATATATGTATTTAGCTGTACACTTACCTGAGTTCAACATAGTTAGAGTGCAATTTCCAACAAGACAGAACAGCAAAATTATTTTCTTTCTTTTAAAGTAGCATATTCGAATAACATTTTGGAATCAATTAGTTGCTTTAAGCCTCCAAACTTTGTAGGTTCAGTCCATTTAACAGGGATTGAATAGTTGGTGTGCTGCTACATGAAAGCAAAGAGCTTTTTTTTAACAGTAAATATAGCAAAGAGCTTTAAGATAATTGTTTAAATTAACATTTGATACAGTCTCAAATACTACTGATTCTAAAATCAGTCATCTTTTACTAAGATGTGTGTTAAAACGACTGTCTAACTTTGTATCACTGGCGTTTTTGTTCTTGCACAGATTGATGTCTATTTTTAATCTATTTAGTTATATTGATGATATCCAGAAAAAAAGTAAGTCCACTCGTTCTGGAGCTTAGTTGGCTACAATTCTGGTATGTCTGGGATAATACATCTAAGGAGTCTCTGTGGGGCTGTTTCTTGGCTGCTTTTTATGGTTGCCAGTTGGCATCATTTTGGAAGGCCGTAGACCGTGACCTTAGATATTTATCTCAACAGATTTCAAACTGTCCAAGGAAGGGAAAGGCTAGGCATTCCAGTTCTTTATTTCTTTTTAACTCCATCTTTTCATGACTTGTATTTCTTAACAATGACACATATAATGTGTGTAGAATGTGTTTAATGTCTCATGTAAGTACACACCTTTGCTCCATGAATGTTGCATTTAGGAGGGACACTGCTAAGCTTATGTCTTCTCCATCAGTCCAGCTGCCTCACTTCCAGTGACAGAATGGTGTGCCATTGTGCACTGGCGCAGAATCCATGAGTGCACATAATTAACTCCTTCTCTTTGCCATACCTTACAGCTGGATACATGGGGACTCTGTACCGAGGGGTTCAGTCCCAGTTACTTTTTGGGGGAACTGGCCACTAAGGAGAGAGCCAGAAGGCCGACCACCTCTCTGCTGGAGGACCATTTACCCAAGCCTTGTACTACTCCCGGCTGTCTGGCTGCTATTCGTTCTCACCAATTCATGGTTACCTGTGGCAATTACTCTTCCCTCCTCTCCTGCCAAGTTAACCCGTTGTGGTGGCATTCTTCTTGTACCCTGTGTGTGCCTTTTAGGCCTTGTTCTTCTGATATGCCATGTATCACCATGCACCCCTTTACAGTAACTTCAGACCAGGTTCAGAAATAGTTACTGAAACTTTACTAGTAGGCTTTACAACAGTACAGTCCACAAACATTTATGTCCCTAACTAGCTATTCCTATGCTGCCCAGGCATACCTTTGCAGGTAGAAGTCCAAGTATGTTAAAGTCCTTAGCAGGTAGGTACCCTTAAGGGCAGAAGTGATCATAGGTTACGCCTGGTTACATCTTCTATGTTGGACCTTTTTCTCTTCTCCCATGCAGTACGTCCCAGCTCCTGTCCCCCCCCCCCTTTTATTTTCATTTGTTTTTATTGAATTTTCAAATAGTTAGAAAAAGTATAACAGTGGTTCATGACATATGTACACTAGAAGTAATCAAAGAGACAAAAACAAGGGGGTGAGTGCAAGTCACGCCAAAGTGTGCTCAATAATCCTATAGTACAGAACATACTGTATCAATATGGATAAAACCATAAACACAAAAGTCTAATGTAGTATAGCAAATCAAACTACCAAACGATGTCTTGTAATACCCTGACCCCCCAAAAATAACTGAAGAGGAAACAAGCATATAAAAATTGCAAGAAAGAGACAAATCTGACCAAATTACATTAAGAGTCCTAATGCCCTACCAACACTGTAAAAGCAGAAAAATGCTAATTGGTACACAGCAACAGTATATTATTATGAGCACAAAGACTGTCTATAAAAGTCTTTCCAACAAAATCAAGAATTCACCTAGAGAGGAGGGGGGACAGGAAAAAGGTGAAAGAGGAGCAGGGAAGAAGAAAGGGAGGATGGAGTAGGGAAGAGAAAGCAAGCGAGTAATGCTCGTCCACAAGCTCTTCACCACTTGCCTACGTGTCCGCCATCTGGTACTTGCAAGTAAGAGACCCAGGGGTTCCAAATCTTGTTAAACATTGCCTGTTTGTCATACACTCCCTATTTTTTCATTGCGTATGAACGATGTTAATTTGTGCTTTAAAAAAGCCAAATCAACCACAGGTCTTTTCCAGGCTGTAGTGATTGCGATCTTTGCTACCAAAAACATAAAATAAATCAAGGTTTGTGTATGTCTCGGGACATTCTCCACTGGCTCATTTAAAAGTGCAACTGTGCATCTCTGGTAATATTAAAGTGTTTGTTAACCCCCCAAAAAAACCTAAAATTGTCACTGCCAGCCTCTCTATTAGAGGCTGGCATACCACACTGTGTAAATCCTTTCTAAAAATTAGCATTCTAAATAGCTATTTAGAGCTGTCTTCAGGCCGGTCACATGACTTGCGGCCGCTTTACAGCTCCGAGACAGGGCTTCCGCGGGAGGAGCCGAGTGGCCATGTGATCTCCCCGGCTGACGTCAGAGGGAAATCACAGTCCCTCCTGCAGTAGCCGTGTATCAGAGCTGAAAAGTGTCCGCGAGTCATGTGACTGGCCTGAAGACCACTCTAAATAGCTATTTAGAATGCTCTTTCTTAGAAAGGTTTTACACAGTGTGGTATGCCAGCCTCTAATAGATCGGCTTGCAGTTAGTTAGGCCTTTTTATTAAAAACTCTTTAACAATGGACACTGAATATATTAAAGCATGGACTCTCGTTCAGAAGCTCCTGACCTTGAGGCAGGTACATTAGGTATGTAAGACCTTTCCCACCTGCCAACATCCCCGAAAGCAAGAGGAGGAGTCTGGATACATTTTTGAAAGTCGCTCCAGTACAAAATACCATCTGGAGTAGACTTTATATCCAGCTTCTATCAAAGCCACATTCATCATGACACCTTTATATGTAAGCGTCTTCCAGGCTCGCCAATCCTCTTCCCCAATCTACACATTGAGATCTGTTCCCCAAGCTATCTGATAAGACAATTTGGAGGTAGCAGTCACAAAAAGCCTATACAACACTGAGATGCCACACAATTGGGCTGTATCCGGAAAGCATCTTTTTTTAAATATTGTTTACAATGTAATATAGGAGCTCCCATTTTATAGCACCACAGAACAGAAGGTGGAACGCAAAAGGTGGAACGCAGAAAAACACATGAAACAGGAAGACCCAGAATTAACCCTTACCCACCTGGACGGCCCTGACTCCCTATTTAACAACAAGCACTACACGCAGCGACCCCACGACCAAGTCAATTGGTGAGCAGAGACAAGCGCTGAGCCTCAAAGGAAGATCCAATCTGGTCAATAATGGGTGGAGTGGAATTGGATTTGTTGATTTAACTGAGCTGCAAAATAATAGTTCTGGAAGTCAGGAACTGTCCCTCCCATTTTATAGCACCACAGAACAGAAGATGGAATGCAGAAAAACACGGGAAACAGGAAGACCCAGCATTAACCCTTACCCACCTGGATGGCCCTGACTCCCTATTTAACAACAAGCACCACACGCAGCAACCCCACGAGGGCACCGCTACATATAAAAATCCACATTTTCAATAGTGATATAATCTCAGATTTTTATTGCTTTCCATGCTCCAGATTTTGTCTCTCAATGTTTTATCCTGGTGACCCTTGCCCTTTTCCAATTTATTTATTTTTTGTTTATAAATTCTTTATTTAGAAGGGTAACAGAACATCTTTTTTTAAATATTGTTTACAATGTAATATAGGAGCTCTGTTTTTGAAGAGAGCATAAATAATGTAAAAGTGTGTGGACATAGGTGAAGGGGGCGAATGCTCTTATGATCAAGAAGTGGCTAATACAGTAAAGTGCCTTGTCAGTCCACCACCAAAATGGTTGGTATTGGAGGAATGAAGGGAACGTAGGGTTATTGAAAAGGCGAGCCACAGGGGTATGGGAGGAGCAAAGAGGCTATCTCCTACAGGAAGAGTTCCAAAAATTTAGAGCATTGGAAAGCTTAGGGCTTAAGATTGCTTTGCGAAATGTTGAGGAGACCCACAGGAGGAAGTCAATTGGTAAGCAGAAACAAGCGCTGAGCTTCAAAGGTAGATCCAATCTGGTCAATAATGGGTGGAGTGGAATTGGATTTGTTGATTTAACTGAGTTGCAAAATAATAGTTCTGGAAGTCAGGAACTGTCCCTCCCATTTTCTAGCACCACAGAACAGAAGGTGGAACGCAGAAAAACACGAGAAACAGGGAGACCCAGAATTAACCCTTACCCACCTGGACGGCCCTGACTCCCTATTTAACAACAAGCACCTGCTCACATGATTGTCGTCTGTAAAAAGTATTTGAAGCTGTGTTGAAAAAAAAATGTTTAATTTGCTAATCCAATCTATCTTGGTTCCAATTTTTCATTGCAGTGTTTTATGATTTTTTTTCTGTATTGCTTGATGTGATAAGCTAGCTACAGTAATTAAATGCTAGAGTAAAAGATAACTTTGGCAGTATCCATAGCCATCCAGAGGCATAACATGCATGTGCTTCCAGAGCTCCCCGATGTTATAACCGTTTCCAACATATACAGTGCTGAATTACCAATATAAAAAAGTATTGAAATGGCTTATATTGGATAAAAAAAATATCCCTGTATGGCCGCCTTTATCCTTACAAGAGTCCATCTCTCTGCTTCGTTGAGTGAAAGAACAAACACAATCTCTTTCTGAGATGACATTTATGCCTTTCTGCAGGATATTGTAAAACCGGTCATGGCTGGTGGACGCTGACAAATGAAATAGCAAGTGAATGTTAAAGATCTGGTGTAGCAATCAGAACAATTTCCAGAAATATTTGTCTGCAGTCTTTAAAAAGGTTACGTTGATAAAGCCCTTTGTAAAAAAAATAAAATAATAATAAAAAACATACATAGGAATATTTAGCATGTAGTGTTATAAATCACATATTTTTATTAGCACATAAAGGGTCATTTAGAAAGACCGGGGCAAAGGAAAGTGTCATTGCCCTTAGCAACCTACTAAAATGACATTTGGATTCCCACTGCTTGGTGATGTTAATACCATTACATTAATTAATATTTGCATCTGGCACCCCTGCATCTCTATATACTATTGTTTCCTTGCACAAAGATATGTATTTCCTTTTTTGTATAAACATTTTCCTTATGAATAGTATAGATCAGAGTTTGGCTCTAAAAGTGGATGGAACCCATATAACTTGACTCCCTCTAATGAGCTGGCAGTCAGCACAAAACTTAAAAAAATACAGTCTCTCAGCTGACAGCTAACACTCACCAAAAATAGAGTTGCAATTAAAGCTGAAATGTGAACAAACCACTCAATACACAGTTGACATACATATGTGGGAGGTGTGTTACTTGCCAAAGGATTTTTGTCCAGCCAGCTCTGAGATTTACACAGCCCTGCCAGTTTGGTCACCACATTTTTCTCTTCTAAAGTTAACCAATAGAGCTTTGTCATCAAACTGCCTGTGGCTGGACAGTAAAAAAGCAGTAGCAGTCTGACATGGTCACATCTCTTTTACTGTAAGCATATTTCTTGTTGGCACATGTGCATGTAACCAAGCTTAACATAATGAACCACCAGATAGTAGCAACTGCCCATCACCGATGTCACTAGTAAATGCTCATTCGCAAAAACAAATAAAAAAAAAAAAAGCCTCCCTTCATATCATGTTGCCATGATGCTATTACATCACTAGCTCGCTCCAGGGCAATTAGTAAACAGAGAAGTATATCAGCAGATGCTCTTCATAGGCTTCCTTCAAGGTTCTAATGCTGCTGCTATACAGGAACAGTAGTAGCATTCTTAGATGAAGGAACATCAATAGCAATAATGGGAGTCACAAGATACAATGGTACAAAATACAAGGCATTCTCTAAATGGGGCCTGCGCCAAGTAAAAAACCCACTGTGTTTACAATGCAGCAGAGGCAGCATCTCCCGAGGACCTGGAATAGAGCAGGGATCACTGTAGTTGCATTCGCTACTGCAATGATACACCACTTCCATAGGGATTAGCCAGGTATGGAACAAGTATACTTTGGAACAAGCTGAACCTGTGTAACTATGTAAAAAAAAAAAACCCTACCCAGAAATCAGCTTAAAACATGGCAATGGTAAACAAACCAAGGTCTGAGAAATCCTGATTAAACGTGTAATATTCTCCAATCTGCTTTTACATTACCTGGTCCTATTTAATAACAGCACAAAACATGCAGAACATGCCTTTTAGTCCTGCATGAAGACAGACTGGTGAAAGCTTATCTGATTGGTAGTTGTTACTGAGCACCATTGTTTGCATAGACTCATATATTCTGTACCACACCCTTCTCTTTCTATTCTCAATACATTTGTAATAGATTATAGTTACCTACAACCCCATTCATAGTATGGCTTTGCAAGATCTGCCTGTAATTCGAAGATGACCATAAATTGGCCATGAATGGTTCAGCAGGAACCAGCCAAATTTTGATCCATGTATGGGCTAGCTGGTTGGGTTTTTTCCGAACGATCAGTGCCGCCGGCTATAGCTGGCAACACCAATCATTGTTGTTTGCCAATGGGGAAGGCTAGGAAGGTTGGAATAGTTCAGTGGGAGTGATTCCCCCATCCATCGATGAATGCTGTTCTTTTTTTTTTGTTGTTGTTTAGTTCGCTGGTTGAAAAAAAAAAGAGATATGTATAGCCTGTTAGAAATTAATTTGAAACATTTTGTTTTTGAAATATCTGTTCAATTTTTTTAATTGTTAATGGGAACAAATCAATGTTCGTCTGACTGTATGGCTGAGAAAATTTGAATGTTCAGGATGGCAAACTTTTGTTTTTTCTGAACAAATGAAATTTGAATGGTTATCGTCAGTCAAGAAAATCATATATATTGTATTTGTATACTAATGTAAAGGATCAAAAATCAAACATTACATTTCTATACATCAGTATGGCAATCGAATGAAAATTTATTGCCGTTTACTGAAAATTCTTTGTGTCAATGATAGGGACTTCAGATACTTAGTGTTAGAGTATTAAGGTTCTAGGTAGCTATATTCTATTATGAAAGTACCAAGTAAGGGGAGCAGAGATAGATCAGTTCCCTAAAAGTGCACTCAACGTTTAAAACTGCCTGAAGGGAGGACTGTACCAGGGAATGCATACCTGTCAACAGTGCATACCTGTCAACAGCGTGGTCACCTCTCATCTCCTCTGCATCACAGTAGCTTCTGCTGTGTGTCTCCTGCTCCTAGGCGTCCAATAGGATCGCCTGTCCTTTCAGCCAAACAGGTGACGGGTCTCAGGACCCGCTTCCTGATTGGCCAGGAGGAGAATCAGTGTGACAATAGCGAATATTCATTCGCTATTGTCACAAACGTGGGTGCACTCCAAGCCCACCCTTGTTTGAAGCCTACTAGAGCCTTATAATTAAAATTAAAAATTAAGAATAAAAACCCCATTGCAATCCATGCGTCCAGTGCCCCATATGTAGATTACGGGGCCAGACACATGGATAAGGGGGGCACCCTGCACCCCTTATGGATGGGCTGCCACTGCCTGTCAATCAAACTCAAACCCACACTGGATATAACAGTTCGGTGACTGGAAGTATGGCTGTGAGTTCTCTGAGACCATTTATTTCTCAATTTTATAAATTTCTTGCCCACTTGTCAGTCACAGATTTTGATAATTTCTTTTTATATATCTTTATATGTCTCTACACGTGAAACGGGCAAATTGGGTTGAGTAGTAGTTGTAAGAGCATGAGGGTCACACAAGCTACAGTGTTATGTCAAACTATAGAACACAACTGACAAAATATTTGCAGCTTTACCATACTACTAATCTAGATAAGGGCTAGTAGGCATCTGAGATTGTGCAGTAATTTGGCAAGCAGTGCCATACTGTTGTTGGATTTAGTTAGGATTACAGCTGGTAGTAACAATCTCTGCATCATTTTCCATGTTGACGCTGTTCACTTCCCAAACCATTAGTACCCAGATAGCAAGCATAACTTGCCACACTTTTATGTTTGTGTTGAATTGTAAGTCTGTTAACTTGCTGCACATTTTTACTGGCAAGTTAATAATGCTTAAAATTAAAAAAATAAAAGTGAAATATTCCTTTAAATTTCGTACCTGGGGGGTGTCTATAGTATGCCTGTATAGTGGCACATTTTTCCCGTGTTTAGAATAGTCTCTGCACAAAATGACATTTCTAAAGGAAAAAAGTAATTCAAAAGTAATAGCGGCTATAGTGAATTGTCAGGTCTCAGCAATACAGACAAAAGTCATTGAAAAAAAGGGCATGGGATCCCCCAGTCCATTTCCAGGCCCTTTGGGTCTGGTATGAATATTAAGGAGAACCCCGAACCAAAATTTTTAAAAAAATTGCGTGGGGGTCCCCCCAAATTCCATACCAGGCCCTTCAGGTCTGGTATAAATATTAAGGGGAACCCTGCACCAATTTTTTTTTTAAATGGCGTAGGGGTCCCCCTCAAAATCCATACCAGACCCTTCAGGTCTGGTATGGATTTTAAGGGGAACCCCGCGCCAAAATTTAAAAAAAATGGCGTGGGGCTCCCCTCACAAATCCATACCAGACCCTTATCCGAGCATGCAACCTGGCAGGCCACAGGAAAAGACGAGAGAGTGCCCCCCCCCTCCGGAACCGTACCAGGCCACATGCCCTCAACATGGGGAGGGTGCATTGGGGTAGCCCCTCAAAGCATATAGAAAAATTGGTTGGAGATCAATACTCACTATTAGTAAACACAACACTGGGTGTTCAATATACCTGTGTGATGTCCCAAAATTTGCAGGCTCACCAATAATAATGAGTGTGGTCTCTGTGCCTAAAATACTACAGAGAGAAAAAACATTTTCAGGGGAAGGCTCCCACTGAGAAGAGACACAGGTGGACCATGCTGCTTAATAAGGGATACATTTTATTAGAAAAATATATTTAATACAAAAAGAGCCAAGACCAGGTACCCACCACCAACACCAAGATCATATTAAAATTAGACAACGTTGTCTGTTTAAAAGCAGCTGCATCACGCTTCAATCATGCGTGCACACACCTGTAACAAGGCTATTGTTAATGGGATTAAATAATATTTGTGGATCAGACTAATGGTTTCAGTGACATGCACCATACATGACAAAGTCCGTCCAATCACTGTATTTAAATAGTAATATGTTACAGGTGTGTGTTTCACTTTAAGCATTATTAAAATCACTGCTCCCGAAAAAACAGCCATTTTTAAAACTTTTTTTTGCATTGATACATGTCCACCGGGGCAGGACCCGGGTTGGGTCCCCAAACAATTTTTATGACAATAAATTGCATATTAACCCTTAAAATTAGCACTTTTGATTTCTGCCATAGACAATTTATTATAGCCGCGAGTAGTTTTAAATGACTTTTTTGCCTTTAGAAATGTCATATTGTGCAGGGACTATTCTAAACATGGGAAAAATGCGCCACTTTACATCCATACTATAGACACCCCCCAGGTACGAAATTTAAAGGAATATTTCACTTTTATTGTTTCACTTTAAACATTATTAAAATCACTGCTCCCAAAAAAAGGCAGTTTTTAAAACTTTTTTTTGCATTGATACATGTCCCCCGGGGCAGGACCCGGGTCGGGTCCCCAAACACTTTTTATGACAATAACTTGCATATTAACCCTTAAAATTAGCACTTTTGATTTCTCCCATAGACAATTCATTATAGCCGCGAGTAGTTTTAAATTACTTTTTTTCCTTTAGAAATGTCATATTGTGCAGGGACTATTCTAAACATGGGAAAAATGCGCCACTTTACAGGCATCCTATAGACACCCCCCAGGTACGAAATTTAAAGGAATATTTCACTTTTATTGTTTCACTTTAAGCATTATTAAAAACATTGCTCCCAAAAAATTGGCTGTTTTTAGAACTTTTTTTTGCATTGATACATATTCCCTGGGGCAGGACCTGGGTCCCCAAACACTTTTTATGACAATAACTTGCATATTAACCTTTAAAGTTAACACTTTTGATTTCTCCTATAGACTTTGAAAGGGTGTTCCGCGGCTTTCGAATTTGCTGCGAACACCCCAAATTGTTCGCTATTCGGCGAACAGGCGAACACCCGATGTTCGAGTCGAACTTACGTTCGACTCGAACATCGGGCTGGCTCATCCCTAGTGGCAAGTCTCTAGCAAGAGCAAAGTTGCAGTGGTGAGTCTACAGAAAGAGCTCTGCAAGTCTACAGCTTAAACATTCAGCCACAGTGTGGTGGGATGACTATAGTACAACATAACTGAACCAGAACTTACAGTAGACTTGCAGTTGATCTGGAGTTATGCAATGCGGAATGGCTGCAATTGTGCAACAAACTTTTGAAGCCTGGCAAATCTAGCAATAGCTTAGCAAGTCATTTTTCAAACTTGCAGCATGATTTCTTGCTATTTGTTGTAATTGGTTCTAACAGTATTTCTTTCTTCTTCATAATAGTTGCTTCTCATGGTACCAGCAACGCTGTGGGTAATGACAATAACAGGTTTAGATGAACCAAATCAAAAGGCATGTGCTGAATTGGATATGATTAATCAAGCTGTAGCCCAAAGCACCACATAATGCTGAGAATTAGCCTTAGGGCTCATAGCGACAGGCTTTCTTTTGAAACTCTGCACTTGCTTTGCTTACAGTTAAAACATACCTCAACAGGACATGTCTCCAAAGAAACACAGTGCAAAACAAAGCAGGTTAAAGTGGTTGTAAACCCTTACACCACTTTTACCTACATGTAAGCCTATAACAAGGCTTACCTGTAGCTACCTTGATATCTCCTAAACTTGCACAGTTTAGGAGATATTCAGTATTTGCGCTGCTGCCAATCAGTGCTGTCAGGCACTGATGTGGACAATAAGACCTGGTTCGCAGTCTCCGCTCGAATTCATCCCAAAGGTGTTCTATTGGGTTGAGGTCAGGCCTCTGTGCAGGCCAGTCAAGTTCCTCCACCCCAAACTTGCTCATCCATGTCTTTATGGACCTTGCTTTGTGCACTGGTCCAAATCATTTGGTGGAGGGGGTATTATGCTGTGGGGTTGTTTTTCAGGGGTTGGGCTTGGCCCCTTAGTTCCAGTGAAGGGAACTCTTAAGGTGTCAGCATACTAAGACATGTTGGACAATTTATTGCTCCCAACTTGTGGGAACAGTTTGGGGATGACCCCTTCCTGTTCCAACATGACTGCACACCAGTGCACAAAGCAAGGATGGACATGGCTAATACAGGAGTCTGTTAATCTGAAACATCTCTGGAGCTATTTTTGATAGCAGACAAACTATACATACACATGTTTCAGGACCATTCACACCTTACATGTATACAGTTGGTAAAACCATATAAAAAGATATGTTTAAAGAGAATCCACAATTGTCCAAATTTCCAGGAGGCCCCAAGCAATTTCTCTATGTTCAAACTCACAGTCCTAAAATCATAAAATTCATTAAAAAATCTCAAATAAATTCAACACAACATTATCTATGCTTCTATGATGTTAATCAAAATGACTGTTCCCCAGAAAAGAACAATTAGTGCTTGCTTCATGTTCCAATCCACCATCTCTGGTGCAATCACCGCTTCCAGTGTGACTCTCACTCACCACATATAAATGATTGGCATAAAATGCTTTTAGATTCATTTGTTCCTTCAAAGGTCCTCCTTATGCATTTTCACTCCATTGCAATCCATCCCATGGTCCCTCAAAAGTTAGGCAAAAAGAAGTTCTGATAGCGTATTACCATAAAAACATTTAAAATGTATTCAGCCTCATTAAAAACTATTCACAAAAATGTGTAAAAGTAAGCCCATCAAATCACACATCCATTGACTAACAGTGTGATTTGAATGTCAACAACACCACCCACCAGCGCATGGGTTCCCCGGCGTCTCGCCCAGCTCCTTCACGTCTAAGAAGATAGGATTTTCGTTATCGTAACCATCGACCATTTTCATTCACTGAATCTAGTGGTACTGTCCTCATTCTATTTAAATGTGTTTTGGAGAGGTTAATGGTGACTTTCCTTCTGCTTAAAAAGGATTAAAATAAAAATGTTTTTACTCAGGTCCTAAAACTTGGGGTGCTCTATTAGGTGGATTACGAACCTGCATGTTGATGCAGTGGCCTATCAGTCCTTCCCTTTTCACCTGTAAGGCCACATATCATACTTTATGTCCAGTTGGAAAGTTAGGAGGACCTTTGGAGGAGGGTTAAGAGTTGCCCGCTTTATATTCCTATGGTCAGGTTACAAGCTGTAACCAGTCATTGGGTATATGTTAAAGATATTAATCGTGCCTTTAAATCACCAAAATTTAATTGGATTGGGGTTTTCATGCTATAACTCACCCTACTATGGTTATAACCAGTTCTGTTCATGTAGACACATCATGAATCCAAGTCATTCAGAAACCTGGCTGTCTGCTCCTGATGCTAGGATAAAACTATCTGACTAAAAGCATAGAGGACAATCAGAAAATGAGGGGGACCAAGTTAGGATGCATCCTACCACTCAAAGCCAAATCGTGTTAAATTGGCAAATTGATATTTTAATTTTAAAATGTTCAAGAAGGGTTTGCAGGAATCTGTCAGTAAAATAGAAAGCCAAATAAAAAAATCAACACCAGGCAGCACATCAGTTAATAACCTGCAATTATTTTTCAGTTACAGTTATGTTAAAATCTATAATTGTCTTAGAGCTTCTGGATATGGCTTTATATTAGTAAGTTTAGGTGCCTGCAGTGGATTCAGAAAGATGGTGTTGCTTGAAACCTCAAAATGCACTGGCATTCTGTTTCCTAGGCCATTCTGAATCCAAAGGAATTTAGACAGATGGGCATCCAGTTGTACAACGCAAATGTTAAGTTAAAAAAAAAATGAAAGCCCCCTCAGGAGGTAGGCTGTTTCGCTCAGGTCAGATTCAATGCAAAATCTTCATGTTTCACTGGATTAAACATGACTCCAATAAAATGATGCAAATGTGTAGTGTCTGGTAATGATCCACAAACCACGAGGATCAATTGTTCCATTCTATTGAATTGTATATTTGTCATGTCACTTCTAGCCTTTCACTGTAATTGGATGCCCTTGGTAGTTTCCAGCATAGCAGGCTTTTCTCCCCACCAATTCTTTATGTAAATTGTATCAGTAGCCATCAACATTTTAGTCATCATATGTGTACTGTGGTTTATTTATGTCCATCTCTGGCCTGGTGTACTCATTCCTATTTAGCGAGTGAGCTGATCCTTATCAGGTAATTAGGTATGTAGCAGTTGGGCATTTTTTACCGTAATCGTAAACTCTCTGTAAGCAAATCCATACTTGGCAATTGATTTCTTTTAACGACCAACTCAATTTTACCTACTTGACTTTTTTTTGCTGGAATGAGTAATATTTTTCTCCTATGTGTTTTAATCAAGCTCCGAAATCATAGACCTGCTCATTGGACCCGTTAGGTTTGCTTTCTATTTGCATTTATACACAGAATCAAAGAAAAGATTTTTTTCATCATTATAGAACTAATTATCCCCGCTGTAAGTTTCATCTGTTTTCTTCGCCTGTAAAAAAAAAAAAAACAGAGCTTACTGCTACTCTTGAGAGTAATTTGTTGTATGCATTAATGCTAAATTATAATACATGGTTTTACTGCAATGGCTCTTCAGATTCAGTCCAGTAATAAAAACTGTTTTGTATCACTGTAATTGCTTATTTTGAAAATGGAACTGAATTTATTGTTTATTTAAAGGCTAAGCTCACCTTTTCCATAGACTGGCCCATGCAGACAATGTACTGTACAATTTGTAAAATTAATGTTTAATGCAAATACCATGATGGTAGGCCTATTCCATCAACGATTAAGCCTGGCTGAAATATTCCCAATTTACTTTCCTATTTTCAGAATATGGGCTACAACACAGTGGCCCCCAATGGTTATTCTTCGAGGACAGTTAAAGGTAATATCATAGTTGTAAATAGGTGAAAACCCTGCAACCTGCTAAAACTAATAAATGCAATGAAAAATAAATAATAAAATAAAATAAAATAGACAATAAAATAGGAGCACTTGCACTTTATTGTGGACATTATAAATAACTGAATGTTATGTGCACATTTTTGTATTTGTTTCACAGGATATATTAATTTTTAATTCAATATATTTATTTAATTAATTTATTAGTAGATTTGTGTAATATATATTTTTTTATCGTTCATCACGGGACACAGAGCAGCCATAGTAATTACTATGTGGCTTATACGCCACCTATAGGTGAATGGACACTGGCACACCCAAAGACAGGAAGTCCCCCTCTATATAACCCGTCCCATACAGGAAGTACATCAGTTTTTTTCGCTAATGTCTCAAGGTGATGGTCACGGTGGATTTAATTTCTTGAACAAAATGGCCCTATTGGAGAAATTCTTGCCAGAATCAAGGGGCTATGCAGTCGGATCCATTCAATATGGCAAGAAAGGCCAAAATGGATGGTACCCGAGCCTCGTAGAAGAAGAAACAAGGTTTTTTGCCTGTAATGCACCTCTTTTGAGGGATGGACCCTGGGAAACAGGCCCTTGGATACATGACTAATGCAAAGCATTGTCCTAGTAGGGTGCTGTACAGGTCCAAGGGTGTGGACCCCAATATGTAGGGGGACCCAGTCCTTGAAGGGCTGTTCAAAGACTTGGCCCGCCGTGATGGGTGAAGATTGGGTCTGGCTGTGTTTTTTTCCAGCAAACCCTACGGCGGGAATGGTATGTTTAAAAAGAAAAAAAAAATGAAGAAAAAAGAAAACCTGGGAAAGGAACACATTTGGTTCACTTCAAAGGATTTCTTCTGAGTAGCGAATGCCTTGCCTATTTTTCACCACTGGAGGGTGTATTGTAACATACCTGCTTGTCATGCTTGTTTTCTGTGTGCAGCGCTCCTTTGGAGACAGCACTAACCCTCATCCTGGTTTTCCAGTTCCCTGGGACCACCCGCTTCCTACCCACAGCATGCAGCCCTCCCCCAGTGATTGGTTCTGACGAGGGGAGCGTGGCGGCTGCCATTTCCCCACAATACACAGCCCCCCGAACTATCCTGATAAGACGGGACTGCCTCGTCCACGTGAAGGTCAGCTGGAAAAGGCTGCTGCAGGATGCAGGCTTAGGCCCGGCCGGTGTGCATGTGGGGAGTGAGCGTGCATGTAGTATGGAGCAAGCCATAAAGTTTGTTACCCTGTGATGAGTCTGGTGGCTGACGGAGGGACACAGAGTATACTGGGGCATGTAAGCACAGTATAGGTGTGGATACAAGCATGTAAAGGCACGTATATGGGCCATTAGGCTGAGCAGTGATGGCGGCATTTTTTTGCTGGACTACAGCTCAGCAGTGGATGCATATTGTGAGTACCTCTTCATTTTGTGCTTAGGACTATGTCTTTCCGAAAGAAAGGTGGGGGAATACAGCAGGGAGGAGTGCAAGAGCGCTGCTGTCAGGGTCTGAGGATCTTAGTCATGCTTCCACAGTACTATCCTCCCCTGAAAGGCCAGATGCATCTGGCCAGTCTGAGCCATTGAGACTATCAGGCCTAGTGGCTACATCCAACATTTCAGCCTCTGCATACGTCACCAAAGACGATTTGGCTTTAGCATTAGCTGGGTTGGAGGGAAAAATAGCCAACATGATCGAGTCTGTCTCCCAGAACGTGAAAGGTCCCCTTCTCCTCCTCCTCCTCCTGACCTTCCAATTTTGAAACATGAATGGGCAGATGACATTGAGGTGCCATTGGGTGACCGGGAAGAGGGCAGGCAGATGACTCCTCTTCTGAGGGCTCAATCTCAGAGGAGCCCTTCTCAGTTTCGCAATCCCAAAAACTGCGGGTCAAATCCCTTACGGAATTGGTCCGTTCCACATACAAATTGCCCCCAGCAGAGGTGGCTGAGGCCCCCTTTTTTTCTTTGGGTTCTTTGAGGCCTTCACAGGGCCCACATGCTTTCCCTTTACACCCACTACTGGAGCAACTAGTATATGCAGACTGGGATCACCCAGATAGGCATTTTCTTCCTCCTGGGAGATTTTTTCTTCTTTATCCAATGGAGGAAAAAAATCACTAAATAGTGGCGTTTGCCAGCAGTGCATGCTGCTATTTCCTCTGTAAATAGGAGTCTAACTTGTCCAGTAGACAATGTCCAGGTTTTCAAAGATCCAGCCAACAAGAAGCTGGAATCTTTACTTAAAGCCTCTTTTTTCTATAGCTGGGTCAGCAGTACAGCCTGCAGTAGCGGCGATAGGGGTTTGTCAATCCTTGTCAAGACCAGCTCAAGCAAGTCATTAAAAGTGTCCCTACTCAAGGGGAAGTAGCCAGTGAGTTAGCGGAGCTGCCAAGGGCCTTATGTTTTGCGGTGGACGCCCTTAAAGATGCTATTCAACAGGTGTTACGCTTTTCCCTCTTATTTGTGCATATGCGCAGAATTCTCTGGTTGAAACATTGGTCAGCTGAGTTGCCGTGCAAAAAGCTATTGGCGAGTTTTCCTTTTCATGGGGAACGGTTGTTCAGAGATGACTTGGATAAGTATATCCAAAAAATTTCAGGTGGTAAGAGTGCCCTTTTACCGGTTAAAAGAAAGCGTAAGCGTCCTTCATTTAAACGTTCTTCTTCCCCAGCACCAGGTGCTGCAGCCTACAGGCAGTTTCGACGGCCTCCAACGTCGGGTTCAAGAGGTAAGCCTCAAGGTCAAGCACAAGGCCAGAAGAAGCCCTGGGGGCAGAAGCACGCAAAGCAGAGTCCTAAGGCCTTCTTATGTAAAGGTGCCCCCACTCGCTCGAGTGGGGGGAAGGCTTCTGCAGTTTTCAGGAGCTTGGCGAGAAGAGATCCCGGATAGATGGGTCATCTCCACAGTATCTCTAGGCTACAAGCTAGAGTTTCAGGAGTTTCCACCATTTCGGTTTCTAAGATCGAATGTTCCCAGAGACCCGTTAAAAAAAAGTCTTTGTTCCAGGCACTGGACCGGTCGACATCACAAGGTGTGATTACAGAAATTCCAACAGAGAGGTATGGGGTTTTATTCAAATCTCTTCATGGTACCAAAACCGAATGGAGATGTCAGACCGATTCTAGATCTCAAAGATCTAAATCAATTCCTAACCATCTGCTTTTTTCGTATGGAGTCAATCCGGTCAGTTGCATCCTCTCTGAGAGGAGGAAAATTTCTAGCATCAATAGACATCAAAGATGCAATCTACCCCACTCACCAGAAATTTCTGCGATTCGAGGTGGAACAGCATCATTTTCAGTTTGTGGCCTTGCCCTTCGGGTTAGCCACCGCCCCCGGGTGTTCACAAAGATTTTGGCCCCAGTATTAGCAAGACTAAGGCTCCAGGGTATATCAGTAATGGCATACCTAGACAACCTGCTGCTTGTAGATCAGTCGGTTACGCGGCAAGACTGCAGTGTGTCCAGAACGGTCAGGTATTTGGAGCACCTGGGTTGGATTCTCAACCTAGAGAAGTCAGCCTTATGGCCAGTAAGGAGGCTAGAATACTTGGCTCTGGTCATAGACACAGTCCAAGAAAAAGTTTTTTTTGTCTCAGACGAAGGTCAGGGCTATAGATCTGGCCCATGTGGTCAAGGGAAAGAATGATCCCTCCATTCGCCTTTGCATGAGGTTGCTGGGGAAAATGGTGGCTTTGTTCAAAGCTATTCCCTCTGCCCAATTTCATTCAAGACTGTTGCAGAATAGTATTCTGTCAGCTTGGAACAAAAGGGTCCAAGCTTTGAACAACACAATGTATCTGTCCCCAAAAGTACGCCAGAGTGTCAATTGGTTGATAACCAGAAAATTGCAGAAGGGGAAATCCTTCATGCAGGTAGCCTGGAAGGTAGTAACAATGGATGCCAGGCTCTAGGGCTGGGGAGCAGTGCTGGAGGAGGCCACTGTCCAGAGGAAATGGTCAGAGACGGAAAAAGCCTTGCCCAACAACATTCTAGAGATTCGGGCAGCGCGTCTGGCTCTAATATCATGGACTTTCAGGTTGCAGGGTTGTCCTGTCAGGATACAATCCGATAATGCCATAGCTGTGGCTTACATCAACCACCAAGGGGGTACCAGGGGTCAGGCGGCCCAAAGGGAGGTGGACCATATTCTGACATGAGCAGAGACGCATGTGCTTTTTCTGTCAGCAGTCTTCATTCCGGGGGTGGAGAATTGGCAGGCGGACTTCTTGAGCTGCCAATAGTTGTCCCCGGGGGAATGGTCCCTGCATCCCGATATTTTTTCAGCCATATGCTGAAGGTGGGGTACCCCGGACATAGATCTATTGGCGTCCAGGTTCAACAAGAGATTGAACAGCTTTGTGACAAGGACAAGGGATCTGCTCGCATTTGGGACAGATACACTAGTGACCCCTTGGGATCAGTTTTCACTGATCTATGCGTTCCCCTAAGTTCAGCTCCTACCGCAGCTTTTACGCAGGACCAAGGAGGAAGGGAAGCCGGTGATACTAGTAGTCCCAGCATGGCCCAGAAGGGCCTGGTATGCAGAGATCATAAGGTTGGCAGTATGGAAACCGTGGACTCTTCCATTGCGTCCACACTTGCTTTCACAAGGACTGGTGTTCCATCATGCCTTACAATCGCTAAATGTAATGGTTTGGCTATTGAAGCCCACATTTTAAAGGATCGGGGGCTCTCGGGCTCAGTGGTAACTACCCTGATTAATGCAAGGAAACTGGCTTCTAGGGCCATTTATTATAGGATCTGGAGGTCTTATGTTTCCTGGTGTGAAGCCAAAAGATGGCATCCTCGAAAATATGTTATAGGGAGAATTCTTGCTTTCCTACAATTGGGAGTAGATATGAAGCTAGCCTTGAGTACCATCAAGGGTCAGATTTCGGCCTTGGCAGTATTTTTTTAAAAGACCGCTTGCTTCACATTCTTTCGGGCATTTATACAAGGGGTAAGTCGTATAACTCCACCAGTTAGGCGGCCATTGTGCCCATGGGATTTGAATCTAGTTTTATCGGTCTTGCAAAGACAACTCTTTGAGCCTTTGTGCCATATTCCCTTGATCCTTTTGATAAGGAAGTTGGGAGAGGGGAAGGGAGAAAAGGGAAAGGGGGAAAAAGGGGAAGGGAGGGAAGGAGGAGGGAGGGGAGAAGGAAGAGAGGGATGGGGAAGTGAGCTGTGGTGGGAAAAGGAAAGATGTAGATATGAAAGCATTGGGTATGCCTAGGGGGTAACCCGCAGGGGGTCAGTAGGTAAATGATAAGTCAGTATAGAGATACAATTCCATGTGTGTGGCTACAGGTGTGTCTCGTAAGTGTCCAATAAATATAGTCTATGTAATTTTATTATCTCTAATTAATAGCTAATAAGCATGGTATTTTATTGCAATAGACATAATAAGCCATTTATTATGAAAAGACATGATCAAGTTTTCATTGAAAAGAAGAGACAGGATGTGGGTAATATAGAAAGAAATGTATTATTATAGAATAAATCAGTACAGGAAAGACAGGAATTACCCCTAGCACTGATAATGGATTACAATCTCCAACACAAACAGGTCGAAAGGATTATTGAGAAATATTGGAATATATTTAAATATGATGATATCCTAAAATCATTCATCCTGGAAAAACCCAGGTTCATATTTAAAAGAGCTACCAATCTAAGAGACCGATTGGTTAAAAACATAGTGGAAGCTATGAGTAAGCGCTCTATTGGAGCGTGAAACGCGTTAGCGGTTATGCTGTATTATTCCAACAGAGCCATGTACGGATTTTAAATCATGTTATTTTTTTAATAAAGAAGATTTTATTTTCATTATTCCAACCCAGAGTGCAGCTGTCCAGATTTTTCATTGCACCTAAATAGTGGAACCCCCAATTACTAATACCATCACTACATATGAGGGAAAAGGTTTTTATGCCTGCGGCACATGCTATAGTTGTAGGGCAGCCAGGAGTAATACTAAGAAAAGGGATAAGTTCACTAATAGCCAGAATGGGAAGGAATATACGCTCAGGGATTTCATATTGTGTAATACAGAGGGAGTAGTATATGCCCATGTGGTATGATATAAATAGGATGAACCAAGAGGGCTATGCACATAAAAATAAAAGAACATGTATACCAAATAACAAAAGGAAAAAAGGAGGAATACCTGTATCATCACTTCAGAACAGTACATAATAGATTAGTATTAGGGATGAAGTTTTTGGGTTTAGAAAAATATAAAAGACACTGGAGGGGTAGTCACTGTATTAGGACCCTCAGTCAAAGAGAGGCCTGGTGGGTATATAAATTGGGCTCATTAGCGCCTAGAGGATTAACCACTTCAGCCCCGGAAGATTTGGCTGCTCAATGACCAGGCCATTTTTTGCGTTTCGGCACTGCATCGCTTTAACTCACAATTGCGTGGTCGTGCAAGGTTGTACCCAAACAAAATTGATGTCCTTTTTTTTCCCCACAAATAAAGCTTTCTTTTGGTGGTATTTGATCATCTCTGCGGTTTTTATTTTTTGTGCTATAAACAAAAAAAGAGAGAGACAATTTTGAAAAAAAACACAATATTTTGTACTTTTTGCTATAGTAAATATCCCCAATTATTTTTTTAAAAAAAGCTATTTTTTTCCTCAGTTTAGGCCAATATGTATTCTTCTATATATTTTTGGTAATAAGAATGGTTTGTGCAAAAGTTATAGCGCCTACAAAATAGGGGATAGATTTATGGCATTTTTATTATTATTACTTTTTTTACTAGTAATGGTGGTGATCTGCGATTTTTATCAGGACTGTGACATTATGGTGGACAGATTGAACACTTTTAACACATTTTTGGGACCATTGACAATTATACAGCGATCAGTGCTTTAAAAATGCACCGATTACTGTGTAAATATCACTGGAAGGGAAGGGGTTAACACTAGGGGGCGATCAAGGGGTTAACTGTGTTCCCTGACTGTGTGTTCAAACTGTAGGGGGAGGGAATTGGCTATAGGAGATGACAGATCATGGTTCCTAGCTATTAGGAACACACGATCTGCCTCTCCTCTCCTCACAGAACAGGGATTTGTGTGTTTACACACGTCCCTGTTCTGCCTCTCATGCCCGCGATCGTGCATGGCCAACGGTCAACGCGACCGCCGGCCACGAGCATCGGCACCCCCCAATGCAGCGGCACCCCCACAATGCCTGCTATCCTGCTTAAAGGAGCTGATGTATAGCTACGACGGTTGGCGGGATTGTGCCGACCTGCCGCAGTATAATGACGGTGGCTGGTCGGCAAGTGGTTAAATAAGGAATTTGACCTTGATTGTTTTCTGGACAATTTTTTATTTTTATTTTTTTTAAATAATTTTTAAATAATTAATAATAAATTGATTTGTAATTTTTATCTATACAAAATTACCACAAATATAAATATTGATTCTGTTTTATATGGGTTTTCTCATGATTAGAATAGTAATATATAGATTTAAAATTTCTAATATTACTTTTTTTTTTTTATATTTTTTACATATTGTCGGGGATGTATGTATGGATAATATTCCAGTTATTGATATAATTAGATGTGCGGTTAGGGAGTGCACATATGACTGTGGTAATGATGCAATTAGTGACTGTGTGCATTACCATAACACACACAAAGGGATAGTTATAGCATTAGACTCATTGTGAGTGTAAACACTGCTATATGAAAATGGCCACTGTCCAGGTATTACTGTGGGCTAAAGAAAAATGGCGACGATCAGTGCACTGCATAGTAATCACCACTAGGGTCCGTTTTGGGACTATGCTGTAATATGGGAGCACAGCAATCCACCTATTAGATAATAAATATCTGTATACACATTAGCATACAGATAATATGAGCATAAGATATCTACTAGAAAATGGTCGCAATCCATATGTAACTGCGGGCTAAAAGAAAATGGCGGTGATCGCCGCTATAAATAATATGGGATGAACGTCAGCCAATCACAAATCCCAGAGGAAGTCACGAGATTGTGATGAAACCGGTAGAAGGAGCTTGATCAGCTGACGTGAAAGGAAGTAGGAAGTGCTTTGTAGCAAAGGCTTAGGATGGGGTGAGTGCCACTGACCGGGGCTGCATATCCGGTTTCAGGTGACACTATCACCCCATGACACATGAGTATACTAAGGTGTGTTTTTTATTATGAAATGTGAGTAGAATCTTGTGAAGTTTAACCACTTCCGGACCGCCGCATGCCGATATACAGCGTAGGTTTGAAGATAGCTGCCATAACCCTGGTATCCTCTTTTTCTTACTGCAGTCCGGTTTCTGATAATAGTGGTCTCTGTGGCGGATTCACCGCAAGATCACTTTTATTGGTGGCGGGAAAGGGGCCCCCCTCCCGCCACGCTCCAGTGCCCTCCACGGCTTACCGGAGCCTTCGGGAGGGGCGGAGGTGATCAGATGTTCATCCATTCTAGGTATGGAGACGAGTGAGGGCAAGATGGCCCCCACCCGTCTCCATACCATTGCCGGGTGGAAGCGATGTCAAAAAGGGCCATTTTATTTTTATTTATTTTTTTACTGCATTTTAGTGTAAATATGAGGTCTAAGGTCTTTTTGACCCCAGATCTCATATTTAAGAGGTCCTGTCATGCTTTTTTTCTATTACAAGGGATGTTTACATTCCTTGTAATAGGAATAAAATTTAAAAAATTTTATTTACATTTAAAAAAAACAGTGTAAAAACAAAAAATAAAAGGTAAAATAAATAAGAAAAAAAAATGTTTTTAAACGTGCCCCGTCCCGATCTTGCGTGCAGATGCGAACGCATACATGAGTAGCGCCCAAACCACACATGTGTATTACATGTATCACCGCGATTAGTAGAGCGAGAGTAATAATTCTAGCCCTAGACCTCCTCTGGATCTCAAAACATGCAACCTGTAGAATTTTTTAAACGTTGCCTATGGAGATTTTTAAGGATAAAAGTTTGTCGCCATTCCACAAGCTGGCGCAATTTTGAAGCGTGACATGTTGGGTGTCAATTTACTCGGCGTAACATTATCTTTCACAACATTAAAAAAAAAAAAATGGGCTAACTTTACTGTTGTCTTATTTTTTATTTCAAAAAAGTGTATTTTTTCCCAAAAAAGTGCATTTGTAAGACCGCTGCGCAAATATGGTGTGACAGAAAGTATTGCAACGACCGCCCTTTTATTCTCTAGAGTGTTAGAAAAAAAAAGTGTAATGTTTGGGGGTTCTAAGTAATTTTCTAGCAAAAAAAATGTTTTTAACTTGTAAACAACAAATCTCAAAAAGAGGCTTGGTTAAGTCGTTAAGTTGTAATAAATCTTTTAAAAAACGATATCACACTATTGCAAGCCTCTGTTGTTTCTACATGTGACATATATGAGAGGAGGTCACTGGTAACTAGCAGGAAGGAGTTGTTCTTGATCCGATCTTTGAGCCAAATAGTTACCACAGGAAGGAGGAATCGCAGGAGGATTTCCTAAGCTGTTATGTTAACATTAACTACAGGCTTTTATACAAAGCCCTTAAGGTGAGGGTACATCTGGTGGAGGGGTAAACTAGGATTGTGTGCACACTGCATGAAGGCTCCACCATCACTTTTATCCACGTCTTTACGATGAACTGTCAAGATTTTGATTCAATTAAGGATATTGTGCAGCACACGGAGCACTTGCACTTTTTTGTGGACATTATAAATAATTGAATGTTATGTGCACGTTTTTGGATTTGTTTCACAGGATATATTTATTTTTAATTCAATATATTTATTTAATTAATGTATTAGTAGATTTGTGTAATATATATTTTTTATAGTTATTTCATTTATTTATTCACTGTTTGGTCTTAGCGCCGCACATTTGTTATGTAATAATATCATAGTTGTCCTCAAAGGAGGAGATTAGCAGGCCAATTTGGTGTAGCCCATGTTCTGGAAATTATAGAGGAAGTAGAATTATAAACATTTGGAAGTATTTTGACCAGGTTTTATGGGTGACAAAAAAAGCCTAGATGTATGGCATTTGCGTTAAAGTGTTACTAAACCCAGGGTCCTGCATTCACTATATCTAGTCTCCTGCAGTACACAGAACACAGAAATGCAATTATTTTAGTAAATATAAACTGCTAAATACCTTTTCTCATCAGCAGTATATAGCAGTCTTGCGTCTTCTATCAGTGTCTAGCCGAGCACTGGTTAAAGCTTGTAGGAACAGTTCTCCTCTGACTGTCCTATGAGGCTGCATGACCTCTGACTCTCTGTCTGGACAGTGCTGATTGGCCCTGTGCTGATCACATGCACCCTAGCAATACACACCAAACTGAGCATGTGCAGAGTACCCCCAAGGCTCTGTTCTATCAGCAGATGGATTGAGGACTGTGGAAGAAACGGGAGGATTGAAGAAGACAGGATCAAACAGCCTTTTTACACAATGCAAAGTATTAACCCTTTAAGTTCCACAGTGAGTATAACAAGCATGCTTTACTGCATATACAGACTGATTTTACTGTTGTGGGTTTATTAACAATTTAAGCACTATTTACATAAATGGCACAGTGTATTTTAAAATACTGGGGTCCAGATAATGTAAAAAAAAAACACACTATGGAGAATATTTAACAGGCTCACCACGAAAAATTACACATTTGGTTGGCTGTAAAAGGTAACTACACCCAGAACTGATGTTTCAGTTTTTACAGTTGATGGCAAGCTAGCTCTTCTTAGGGAAATTTAAATTTAAAATTTAAAATTTCTAAATTCCCTTGCCCTGGTTGATCTACCCTGCACTCTTTTGGTGCAGTTACACTTATGTTGTAATCTTTCTGAACTAGGGACAAGTCTGTGTGTGTGTGTGGGGGGGGGGGGGGCATTTGTCCCTAATTCAACATATTGACCATGGAGCTTGTTGCCACTGCCACCTGCTTGTCAAAATATTTCCAGCCATATCTGAGCATGAGCTCTGCTCCCTCTATTCAATCTTTCAGAGGGGTCATACTCTGTGCTCCGGTGGAGTAAAACTCTTCATATAATTAAATGGAATAAATAAAAACAAAAAAATAAAAAAAATTAAAATAGAATGAATAAAAATTAGTTTATAGGGCGTGACAAGGGGTTTTCACAAGTGTCAGGCTGCATCAACAAGCTCTACAGCTGAAAACTTGCTAGACTGATCACAGTTGAGTAACAGACTGGCAGGGGCAGCACTATAGAACAAGTGTAATTCTCTAGGTTTCAACAAATCTACAACTCACCTGTTTTGAAATTACCCATTCTATGGACTCTTCAAAACACAAGTCTTGTCAAGCATGTTTGCGTTTCTTTCCTTCACTGAAAAGTTGAACTCTGGAGGGAAGATTTTCTGTTAGTTTTTCTGTTTGACTGGTATTTATATACATGAATTTTGGATTGTGTATCCTCAAAATTATTGCTTTTGCATATGCAAGAGACCCTTGTACATATGAAGAATATCAGAGCTATTGCCATTTGATGTGCATTTGGGAAATTGAAACAATTGAGTATGTGATACTTTTTTTTATTTCCACTAACATCCGTATTTTCAGGACAGGTTTTCAGGGTGTACCCCCTTCTTCAAGGTCCAAGCAGTGCTAATAAATAAAGTTTCAAGTTTCAGCAGAATTTAAAAGGAGAAGGAGGGCTAAAGCTCTTTTTGGTCTTACTTCTCCTGTGGGTCACAGGAGTGTACTTAATTCTGCACTCCTGTGACCAGTATTCAGCCTACAGCTGGCTAAAGTCCACTGTCTGCTGACATCACTCAGCTGGTCCAAGCTTTGAAGGGATCTTGACGTTCATGTTGGGATTCACCCAGATACCTGGAGTGGCAGCTGGCCCAGCCTCACAGCGTGCCGCTAGGAGACTGAGCTAGCCACTTCCACCCCCTTTACAGCTTAGTACACCAGTAAATGCTGGAAGGGCAGAGCAGAGAGCTGGTGACTGGAAGGTGGGCGAAAGTTATTAAAAAAAAAACAGTAAACAAAAGAAAAAAAAAGAACCATAGTGAAGACTGAGAGCTGAGTGATCAGCGGTCTTTGATTGCTCAGTTCTCGGTCAAGAGACGGCGGGGGACAGATACTGCATTGGACCAATGCTGCATCCACCTAGGTGAGTATACTGTAAATGTTTGTTTTGTTTTGATCCGATGCTGCATCTGTCCCCCCCCCCGCCTTTGCAGTGAGAACTGAGCAATAAAACACAGCTGATCGGCAATTGCTCAGTTTTCCCCTCAGCTCTGATTAGGGAGCTGTGACTGTCAGTCTCCAGCTCTCTGCTCTGCCCCTCCAGCGCTCACTGGAGCTCTGGACTGGGGAGGGAGCGGCTGTCTCAGTCTCCCAGCGGCACAGCTGAGAGGCTGAGACAGCTGCCGGCACAGGCATGTGGTTGGATACCGAATGTAAATTCTGGATCTTTCCCCAGCCTGGCCTGGCTGAGTGATGATAGTCAACAGTGGGCTTTAGCCTGCTGTTGGCTGAAAACCAGTTACAGGAGTGCAGAATGAACTGCACTCCTGTAAACCATAGAAGTATGGCCAAAAAAGCTTTGACTATACTTCTCCTTTAGGCAAAGATTTTATAAGCTCCTGGGGCAGTCATTTCTCTGGAATACTAATTCAGCCAGCACATGGTAACCTCTTCAATGCTTTGGTGAGAAAGGACTGGTCCATCTGAGAGAACTTGAATGCTCAGCAGTGTTTATCCTAGCTAGGTTTCTTAAACTCTTTAAACATTATGCACGTGTACCCTAAAATAGTGTTGAGGTGACCATAATAAAACAATATTCAATATTCAAACAGTCTTCTTCCATAAGATTTGCTCACATACACTGTTTGCTGGAGTACTGTGATATAGCAGGGTTGTATTTTCTGCCACTGGGACTCCATTAGAGAGATTTCTCTACACTTCCTGTCCTGCTGACAACATTTTACCAGACAGTAAGTGAGGGTAACTATTCAGTATTACAGACAGAAATATTTTTATTTTTTCGATAGAGTAAGGGAAGGCTAGAACACCTGTCAGATTATTATATGTGCCTGGCAAAAGATTGTCGGCAAGACAGAAATTGAAGATAAATCTCTCAGAACTCTGGATATTAGAAGAAAATGAACAGGCATTCCAATCCTTCCCCACTTCTCCAAACCTAGAAAAAAAGACGTTTTTGGCTTGACATACACTTTAAAGCCCAGTTTAAACATCATCAGTTATTACTGTAATACATTCAGGGTGCATAAACTGTAATAATTAAGAAGCTTCCTTTTTTTTTTACAGTCCTATTGAGCGCTACTTTTTTGTTAAAAGACCTATATGCTGCATCATGGTTTCAAATACCCTGTACTAGCAGTACACTAGAGAGTCCAGTGCTCTTATCAATAGCACTCTCTGAGTAAAGTTGTTGACTGGAGCAATGGGCAAAACTTCAATTGGGATTTCATTTTGAACCTTCCCCTAACACTTAACCTTTGCACTTATCCTCCTGACCCCAACATTTAACCATAAGCCAGCCCACCTCCTACAATCTTAATGTGTTAAATAAAAAAATGCTGAGGTTTTAACACTCTTTACATTAAACTTCCTAAGTTGGGACCCTAACAATAAAGTAACCAAAATCTACACCTGAAGCAGAGGTCACCATAACAGTCCCGGGTCCTGAAAACTAACCATGCAGGTCCCGGGCTGAAAACTATCAATCCTGGGAAAATGTATGTCTCAAGTTGTACTGCAAAGTTTCTCTTCTTCTATTGGTTTATCAGGGGTGGACAAAGTAATAGCGTGAAATTTATAAACTGATCTTCCCATTTGCTGAAGCCTTCTAAGGATAAAATTGCAACAACAATCGCAGCTCTGTAAATCAGGCAGGTTATTTGGCCACAGTTACAATCTAACAAATTGTGGTGTCGCACTAATGTGGTTTTAATAGAGACTTTGGTCAGATTAAGAAAATGTAGGGGAGATTAGAGAAACTGATGACAGTGAACTGTGTGACTCAGGCTATGACTAAGGGGGAAATTTACGGAATGATACGCAATGCTGTGAATTGATGCTAATAGAAGGAGATGCCTTTTTCTTCATTGTGGAGAAAAATCGTTTTTTTGCGGGCAATTTGTCAGGGCAATGGCTGATGTTAGCAATTCAATCATCCCGGCACCATGGCTGATATGTGTCAGGGTGATTGAAGAGCATTATTTCTATTATTACATTGTAGTAATAAATGAAATAGTTCAACTCACCATAATGCAGAATCAGTGGGAGCCCAGAGCGTGTCATTTGCCACTGTCGCATGCCACCAGATGCAGCTTGTGACTTGCCACATCGCCTGCCACCAGATGTGGCTTGTCACTTGCCACGTTGCCTGCTACCAGATGCGGATTGTCACTTGCCACGCTGCCTGGCACCAGATGTGAATTGTCACTTGCCACATCACCTGCCTTCAGATGCAGCTTGTCACTTGCCATGTTACCTGCCTTCAGATGCAGCTTGTCACTTGCCATGCTGCCTGCCACCAAATGCAGCTTGTCACTTGCCACGCTGCCTACCACCAGATGTGGATTGTCACTTGCCACGTCACCTGCCAGTGCCAGATGTGGATTGTCACTGAATTTGTGGCAGCACTGGTCCATTTAACACAGAGGCAGGAGATCGGTTATGCGGGGCAGGCAGTGAGAGATGTCATCTCTCTGCTCCGCACCGCACCTCCGTCATTAAAGAGGCTGACAGAACACCGGCTGTTTGGGAGCGGAAGAGCGATGATGCGAAGCGGGCGGGAGAGAGATAAGTGTCGTGTCTGCTTGCCCGTCTGCCCGCTTCTATCATCTGCCCCCTTGCTCGCTTCTCTCATTCACCCAGCTCTCATGCCGCCTGCTTGGCTCTCTCATGCCAGCTGCACCCACGGCCTGGCTGCAGAGAGGCCACGGGCCGGTAGTGGGCCGCAGACTGGTGGTTGGGGACCCATGGTTTACAGTATACAAGGTCAAGTGACAGTGAACCTTGATTTGGAATATATCGCTAAATGAAAGCGTCATTTTGGACAAAATGAAAAATAACATATGCGATGAAGTTTGCCACAAACATGAACCCAGCAGTTTTTGTTTTTCTGAGCCCTCCTCCACCCTGTAACATAAACCTTATTACCTGCAGATCCATTATTTTTCCATTTACTTTAGCAAAGTAACAACCCTGTTCATTCTGCAGTTATTAAATGTAGCATAGTTGACACTAGACATGTGCGATTCGTTTAGTTCCGAATTGAAATTCGGACAAATTTTTCATTATTTGGAAATTCGGATGTATCCCAATTTCCGAATTACAATAGTAACGAATTTAAACAAATCCAAAATAAGGAATCAAAATTTTGGACAAAATTTTAATAGTTTTCTATTTGAATTTGAATAGTTTTCAAATCGAATTTGAATCTTTTTTAAGTCAAATTCGAATTCCCAAAGAGAATAAAATAGAATAGAAAATAAAGGAATAGAATAGGAAAGAATATAATCAAATATAATCAAAAATAAAAGAATATAATATAATAGAGCAAACAGTAAGGAATAGAAAATAAAAGAATAGAAAAAAATTGAATTAAAAAAGGGATAAAATAGAAAATAAAAGAATAGAGTAAAACAAAACAAAATAGAATAGGAAATAAAATAACAGAATAAAAAATAGAATAGAAAATAGAGGAATAGAATAGAATAAAAAATAAAATAGAATAGAATTAAATAGAATATAATCATGTTCTCAAATTTGAATTGCGAATAGAATAAATTTGAATAGAAAAGAATAGAATGGAAAATAAAATAATAGAATAGAAAATAATAGAATAAACAATAGAAAAGAATAGGATAGAAGGAATATAACCGTTTTCTGAAATTTGGTTTTTGAATAGAATAAATTTGAATTTGAATAGAAAAAAATAGAATAGAAGAGAAAACAAAAGAACACAATTAAAAAAAACAGAATAGCAAAAAAAAACCAATAGAAGAAAATGGAATTGAAAGAATAGAACCATCTTCCAAAATTAGAATTTCGAATACAATGAATTTGAATTTGAATGGAATTCAAAAAAATGTAAATCGATTCGAATTCAAATAAACAAAACAAATTCCGAAAATGAATTAAACAACGTTACATAATTAACGAATCGGAATAAAACAAAACAAAACACATTTTTGTTTTGCACATGTCTCTACTATAATTGCCACTTTTTGCTGAACAGCTTGGTCTGTTACAGGAAGAGAAAAATGACCTACAGGCAGGATCAACAGGTATAAAAACTACTGTAGCCCTCTTTTGGGGGGTATATGAAAAATGATCTTCCCCAAACAGGATAGTGTGCTAAACCTGTAGGTAAATAAGAGAATCAGAACCTTCGCTAAGTGGAAGAGTGGGTTTGATAGTAAAGTTGGTAGAGCCTCCATCCAGGGTAGGGCCTCTGAGGATGATCACAATGTGACATCAAGCTTTATGTCTGAGACCTGAAGACAAGATCCGCAATGATGGGGAGATCCTCCAACTGTGTCTTGGCACTCAAACTCAGAGTCAACCTATCTACTCTGCGCTTTAGTCCCTCCCTAGTAGTTTCTAATCTGACATGCAACCGGACATCTAACTACCAGATGTGGCCTATGGATGACTAACCTGGCTCTATAAAGGAAAGAGAAAGGCACCTCTAAGTGCGGTGGTTAAAAGATTTATTACAGGCACAATGGGATTAAAAACACTTTCAAGATAGTAAGAGGTCATAAGCATTCAACGATTTGTCCTCATGCGGATCGCTATAATCCTTGTCTGTCTGGGGGAGAGAGAGAGCCATCCTGCAGCTGTCAGAGTCCCCAGTGATGTGGAATGGCGAAGATGTGAAGAAGCTATGAGGGTGCCTGGGTTCTGGAACCAAGCTGGAATACACTCGGCTGATGTAACATCAGGTGAAGGTGATGGGCGGTAACGCTTTACGGAGCATGCACAGATCCTTTGTCAGACCTACGCCCATGCTTGCTCGACGAGCTTATGAGAGGAAGGGGGAGGGGGAGGAGAGAGGGGAGGGGTTGGTGTCTGCTGATAGACTGGGGGAAAAAGAGGGGTGGAGTGTGGACCCGTTGATGGGTGTTGGTTTCATAAAGGGCCAGGGTCATGTGACTGGATATGTGACATATTCAGCACATTAGATTTAGTGTGCGTCTGGTCTTAATGGTCCTGGAAGGAACAGACAGGGTTAGAGCAGGATTAGCACAATAACAGCATAATGAGATAGAGGCGTGGGTATATGTGTGTGTATATATGTGTGTATATATATATATATATATATATATATATATATATATACCTGTCTATACATACATATGGGGTGGATAGATTACAACCAAAGTTGGGTGACAAAAGAAGTCAAGTACATTCGAAAAAAAGGAAAAAAAGTACTTGACTTCCTTCATCACCCAACGTAGTAACTTTGGTTGTAATCTACCCCTAGATATGAGTATCTGTCCGTACATACACATGGGGGGGTAGATTACAACCAAAGTTACTACGTTGGTTGATGAAGGAAGTCAAGTACTTTTTTTCCTTTTTTCGAATGTACTTGACTTCTTTTGTCACCCAACATACCCTGTTTCCCTGAAAATAAGACCTAGCACGATTGTCGGTGATGGCTGCAATATAAGCCCTACCCCCCAAATAAGCCCTAGATAAAGTCCGTGTAGGTCTTATTTTCAGGGTAGGGCTTATTTTCGGGGAAACAGGGTAGGGCTTATTTGGGGGTAGGGCTTATATTGCAGCCATCACTGACAATCACGCTAGGTCTTATTTTCAGGGAAACAGGGTAGTAACTTCGGTTGTAATCTATCCACCCCATATGTATGTATAGACAGGTATATATATTCACCCAACATAGTAACTTTGGTTGTAATCTACCCCCCCCATATGTATGTACGGACAGGTGTGTGTGTGTATATATATATATATATATATATATATATATATATATACGCACGTCTCCATCTCAATATGCTGTTACATTGTGTTAATCCTGCTCTAACCCTGTCTGTTCCTTCCTGGACCGTTAAGACATATGACCTCTTACTATCTTGTAAGTGTTTTTAATCCCATTGTGCCTGTAATAAATCTTTTAACCACTGCACTTAGAGGCACCTTTTCTTTCCTTTATGACCCTCCAGAGCTGCTTCTTCTCTAAAAAGTGCTGCCTTCAGTCCCATCTCTACACTGCTACTAAGGGCAAGATACTCAGCCTCTGGTGAGTCTCATCGCCCTCATCTCTCCCTTCTTTCTAACCTGGCTCTAGCCTATGCCAGACTATCGAGCGCTAAACTAAAGGTAGAATCCCATACCAGAAGGGACAGAATTAACTAAAATCTGCATATAAACTCTATTGCAATAAACAAGTTCACCTACTAATATACTGGAAGGGGACCACTGCATTCATACAGTAGCACAGGCCAAGATATCCGGCACTGTTCCTGTGAGATACTAACAATAGGTCAGAGACTTGTCTCTCCCTAGGATTCAGATCAAGAAGTTATGGGCAGATACAGTTAAACAGCCAGAACATGGAAAAAAATACCTAATAGTCTCTGCTTCTGGTCTGGATAAAATACAGAAATGCAGTAATGCAGCTCCTTTATGTGAATATGGGGTGTTAGCTCATCTCTCTCTCCCTCTAATTCCTCCTTCTAGTGTTTTTTCAAAGCCAGCCTCCCAGAGACATGAAGTGTTAAAACATAAGTATACATAACACTGTGATTGTAGCAGATAACAGTAGAAGGTAGCAGATCCTTACACTATGTTGGAGAGGGGAAATAAATTCCACTTTAGGTGACAGAACAATGAGTAAAGCATGGAAACTTATGACAATCACAATTTATTTTTCTCTGAGCTGACCTCAGTGACATGACTTCTGATTGGTTACGAATGACTACTACACCTTTTACATTGCTTTGTATTGCCTTATTGAATAAATTGTGCCTGGTGGTAATGACTGGTTTGTCAACCAGTGATTGATGTAATCTTGGCAACGGATCCGCTTTGTGAACAGTTTGTTTCTGGAAACAAGTTTCCATTTTTTTTAAATCTGGCATATTTCCACATGCTGTGCTGTGTATTTGCTGGTTTTGGTTTAATCATATTAGACATTACCTGAACGCAAATAGAACTGGCTCAGTTATTACTTTGTATGTCTCTGTATCTCATTATCTTTTGTGATGCAGCAGTAGTGGTGATTCAGAAAATGAGTATATTGTTTCCCATTTTATGAATCATTTTTAAAAGAAGCTGTGCACATAATGTTCCACTTATACAAGCAATCCTAAACAAAACCTAGGCTTGTTTAGTCTTATTATATATGGTAACCTTACTGTGCTAGCATCCTGAGTTTAGTAATATCCATTATCTTATTAGAGTCTGTATGGTCTCTTCAGCTTTGCTCCCATAAGTCAAAAATATACAGAGAAGTTAAGTGCACAATGCTATAACTTAATCCAACCTGGCAGAAGGACTCCATGAACTCTACGGATGGATGAACATGTTGCTCACACACCCACAACAGCTCAGGTTAAAACTCCCATGGTATATAAATGCTTTTTTTTTTGCTGGATTTTCGCCCCTTTAAAATCTTGCTGCATTAACCTGAATCGTTACAGGGGTTACCAACTCTTTTATTCAGGTTCTTCTTCTGCAATACAAAGTACTGTGTACACCTTATATTAAAATAAGTTATTAGAGGACACAAGTGAATTGCATGGCATTTCGCTTAAAAGACAAGTTGTTAAATAATCCCATCCAATTCTGAGTCTGGTTACATACTTCCTCTTTCCTCCATAAAAACAATTTTCGCTGTGAGGTCCTGCCCTGCTACTTTCCTCCAAAAAGTTCCTTCCTAGGTCCTCTTCTTGGTGTGCATGTGCACCGCTGGCTAATGTTTCTTAAGAGCTATACTCATGGTGGTCCAGTGAGTACAGCTCTTCCCTAAGAATGAATGGGGCCACATCGGGAAGAAATGCTAAATGGGTAGGAAGTTATTTATACAACGCGTTATTTATGCAACGTGGTGGGATGAACTCATAGGATTGGAGGGATTTATTAAAGGACAATTTGTACTAAGAAAAAATATGAAGTTTGCCATTGTTGGCCTCCTCCACTGTTGACTTCTATTCTTTGAATCTCCCTAACTTGGGAGAAGTATCTTGATTATGAAAGTCACAAGTGCTTGTCGCAGGTCATTGACTAAAAGTGCTAAAGACAACAGGGTTGATTTGCTAAAAGCAAATAGACTGTGCATTTTGCATGTGCAGTTGCGCCAGAGCTTAGTAAACAAGGCGAAGCTCCTCTTTGCAAAGACTACCTAATCACATGCAAGAAAAATAGCATTTTTGCTTGCACATGATTGAATGATTGAAGTCAACAGAGCTTCTCCTCATTTACTAAGCTCTGGAGCAACTGCACTTACACAGTGCAGAGTCCATTTGCCTTTAGTAAAACCACCCAAAAGTGTCAGTGTGACCGCCAGGCAACTGGCATTTTGAGAGAGAGATCAACAATGGCAGTTCACGTTTCTCTCATCCTTTAAAGCGTGATGCTAAATGGCACTTCCAAGGAAACACATAATGAATGATAAACATGCATGTAGGTGGGGCCTAAGGTAGGTACCCTTTTTGGGAGGGGAGGAATCAATCACACATAGTATATAGTGTACTCAGGTATTTACAGTATATTGATCCTAAGCATGTTTCTTAGTACAACTATCAAGCAAGTCTTTGGCACTTAAAGGATAAGGTCACCTTTTGTAAAAAAAGAATAATAAATGCACATCTGTTTGCAGGTAATAAAAATGTGCGTTTTTTTTTTCTTTTTTTACATAGCAGCATTTAAAGCATTGCATCTATGATCAGCAGATAGTGGGTGCAATGTGTGGATTCTGCAGGCACTCAGTACACTGTTTGGCCGTACCTCCAATACAGGCAGAGAGTTACTGAATAGCAGGAAGATCAGTGGAATAAAAAGGCGCTCACCAGCACCCTTGCAGTCTAATTAAGAATTACAAGCCATTGGCCACAGAGGCCGATGGTGCTTGTAGTCTAATTTACTCACAGGAAACTGTGCATGAATGATGCAGCCATGTGGTGGGAGCCCAGCACAACTGCACTGTTCTCAAATTGTGGCAGCGGGTGTGGAAAGAGGATCCCCCGCCCACTGTCACAAACTAGGGAGTGCTGGTGGCAGGAGGTTGCTACATAGAAGCATGTTACATGTTGTACCCTAAATATGGGTGTGACATGCAACATGTTTATAAAGGTAAACTTAGCCTTTAATACAACAGTTCAGTGAATAATCTCTCAGCATTTGACAAGATGTGTTACTGAGGGAAGGCTTTAGTTACTGGGGGTAGGGTTTGTTGAGGGGATACCTGAGGAGTGATTTCAGTAAACTGTAAGGTGGTGTAATGGTATGGTTCTATGCTCTTGTACCAAATACCAGAGGGAATGTAATGTTGAGGGAACCTCTCCTGAGCTTTCCCTGCTCACCTGGAACCTCTCTCTACCTTAGAAAGAGAGAATTGTTGAGACTTTGTGAGGCCATGACCATCCAGTACACAGGTCTCCATCCCTGATTATGTGCAATAAGAAGGGGGAAATTGGGAACAGAAGGGGCATTGGGACTTTGTATGAAACACACCGCTCAGGTAGGATGAGACATTCAATATAGTATACATGATATATAGTAGTGACAACAATGGGCATAATGCAGTATTTGATAAACATTTAATTAAGTCAATAAGTATGATACAAGGTAGATAGACCATGATTAATATATCATATCGTAATAAAATTAATAGTATAATAAACAATGTATCACATGATTAAAATAGATATCAACATTACACCCAAAATAAGCACAGACATAATGAACATATTGTATTGAATAAATTGATGACTCAACCATAAAACCCATGGTATGGACATTGATACTGTGACATGACATCAAATCTGAAAGCTCGACGCGTTTCGTGGATTTGTATGCACTCATCAGGAGCAGCTAACTGGGAATGCCTATAATGAATTGTAGATAGGTAATTAATGGTAGTTAGTTAACACAGGAAGAGAAGAAACAACAACTATGGTCCTAGCACTTTTACCTGTGGGTATATGGTAGAATTGTAAAAAAATGTACATATTAGAAATAATGACGATAAGAGGAACCAGGGGATGAAGAAACCATCCCCCCGGGAGCTGAGGCGGTGACAAAGCGGCAGCAGGGCGGGGCCAGCCAGGGAACAATAATGAATAAAGGTGCATGGACGGGATCCCCCTTCTAATGCTGTGATAGTCAGTATGAGCCCCAGGAGTATACTGTAATAAATAAATAATAATGTATATAGTGAGCAAGTGGGTATTATACAGGGACTGTAGGAAGGGAGAATGAAGTGATGGAGAATGAGTGTGTGAAGGAGTAGGAAAGCAGACAACACCCCAGTGTAAAGGGGAATTAAAGTGGAGCAAAGGGGATAGGAAGAGTAACAAACCACCAGGAAAAAACAATGGCAACACATAACAACAGTGAATTTACCTAAGACTTGGAGTGGGTATGTGAAAGATGGTGAAGTGGAAGTGCCGCAATGAATATAAATTTAGGGTCCCTGGATGCATGATGGAAAAGAGACCAGCCTGCCAGCCAGCTGCGTCCCACCAACGTCACGCTAAACCGTGCTCTGAGAGAGCACTACCTAAAGCATTTTCCTTCACAAGTAGGTTCCTGGCCCTGTCCAACCACTCGCCCAAAGTGTGCCAAAGTGATGTTCCCTCTCCCAGAATTGCTGCCAAGTCCTCTGAGAGTTCTGTGTCCAATCATCAGACAACTTCCTTTCTGGAAGCACTGGATGGTATCTCTAAAAGACCAATTCCTTTTGATACCTCTCTGCCCATGCAGCAATGGCACAAGGCCACCTAAAGGTGGGAAGATGAATTGGACCTGCCTACATGCATCTATTTTAAAGTAAACCTACCATAGGAAAAATTTGATGGCCCCCATTGTTAACCATCTCCAAAAAATTCTAACTGTTGTGGTGACCCTCTGCCTGCAGTGCTTTCTTTGCTGACTTTGCTGACTTAGAACAAGCATGCTGATCATAATGTAAAAACATTGCCAGAAGCCTTATCTACATTCTTCTACATCAGTAATTTAAGGTATTGAAGCATGAGGGTCAGCATGACAGCCAGGCAGCTTGCATGTTCAAGAGAGCTTAGAAATGGTCTTTATGTTATTATGTTTTCCTTAATAACCTATGCAGGAAAGAATTTTATTTTTTCCATTACTCATGAGAGCAGCTGTTCAGTGATTTACAGCCCTTTAGCTTATACATGTTCAGTGCTGTGATAGATTGGTTGTTTGGGAGATAGGGGGGTTCAACCATACATACTATTTAAAGCGGCACTAAACCCAAAAGTAAACATTTATTATATTGTGGCTCACCAACTCTTAGATGTGATGGCTACATTCGTTTTCTGGAAGCGCAAACACTTTATTACTATAGGGTTTGACAGAATCAGATGTTCTATTTGTTTATCTGTGATACTGTCATATGACAGTATAGGGCTCAGTACTTACAAAGGGCGAGTGTGTGGGGTGACATGTAGGAGATTGGAAAGATTCCATCCAACCACCCTCATGCACCAAAACCAGGTGGAGGACTCGTAGTTGGCCAGATGATTCTGTGTAATTGTGAGGGTGTGAGGAGGAGGCAGGCAATACTGCCAGAAACTACCAGCATTGTTTATCACAGGATGGAACAACAGTGATCAGGACAGTTTTGCTACCCTTCTTGATTGGCTGTCCTTTCGAAATAGGTCATCCTCTCCAGATAGGTAAGCCATGGGTTATTTCTAAGATCTATGGCCATTAGTCCATTTCCAAATCCAGCTAACTGTCATCTCATGTCTATGGACAGCTCAGTCAGCAAATGTCATGTATGCATGTTGGGGTGTAACTAAAACTAACTTATGTTATTGGGCCAGTGGGATAGCCAAGCCCATGCATGAAAAGGTTCTTTAGAAAAAAAAAACTGCTCACCTATTGATTGTTTTCTTTCTTGCTGTAAAATATCGCTGTGATTGCTAGCTCAGGGCTAGAGATGTACGAATTACTCTTCTACTCACTGGGGTTAATTTACTAAAACTGGTGCAGCTGTGCATGGTAGCCAATCAGCTTCTAACTTCAGTTTGTTCAATTAAATTTTGACAATAAAAAACTGGAAACTGATTGGTTTCTTCACCAGATTTTGCACGCTCCAGTTTTAGTAAATCAACCCCACTGATCCATCCCCCAGTGACAGCTTGTTTTTGGCTGACTGCAAAGTAGAAGCAGCTCTACTTTGGAATTAAGCATCCAGACATATCTCCAGGCAAAAGTTACCCTTCCCATGTTTTTGCTGCTGAAGCAAAGTCTGCAGCCACGATCTTTCACTGGCACCATTCCTGGGTGTAAGCCAGCTCTATAGATGTGCTCACACCAGCCACCCCAGGTCCACTTTTGCTGACATCACTGCTGAGATTCCTCTTCTGGATCCTCAGAAGGCCCTGCCACTGCTCAGCTAATAGGAGTTGTCCAAGTGCCTTAGGCAGTGGCGTAGACACGCAGGGAAGCACCCCACACAAAAGAGAGTAGACTCGGGACCGAAACCTTTTGTGACCATGGACCTAAATGAGTAAAAGGGCATTTAGGTAAACATGGTTGGCCATGGTTAGTTAGAGGGAGTTGGGGGGGGGGGGGGGGTGAGGTGGGCTGAAGATTGGAGTGGGGTTTAAAAAGAAAAGGTTTTTATGCAGCCCTGCCAGCACCATAGGCTGTTGAGTGACCTATTCAGTTTGCCTGACCACAACTTGTAAGCATTAATTACACCAGTTTTGATGGACATATTAATAGGAACATTTAGATGAGTACTACAGGCTGCCCACCTCTTACTATCAATGTTAGGTCAGTGAGGTCCAGTGAGGTCATTGGCTGGTGAGGCACTGGCTAGTATCAGAGCCAGATACACATGTTACATACGCCGCGGATAATAGAGCAAGAGCAATAATTCTAGTGCTAAACCTCCTCTGTAACTCTAAAACTGTAAAAAAAATTAAAGCGTCACCTATGGAGATTTTTAAGTACCAAAGTTTGGTGCCATTCCACAAGTGTGCGCAATTTTAAAGCATGACATGTTAGGTATCTATTTACTTGGCGTAACATAATCTTTTTCATATTATACAAAAAAAATCGGGCTAACGTTGGTGTTTTTTTAATTTTTATTCATGAAACAGATTTTTTTCCCCAAAAAAACGCGTTTGAAAAATTGCTGCGCAAATACTGTGTAACATAAAAAGTTGCAACAACCACCATTTTAATCCCAACGGTGTCTGCTAAAAATTTATATATGATGTTTGGGAGTTCTGAGTAATTTTCTAGCAAAAAAATTATGATTTTTACATGTAGGAGAGAAGTGACAGAATTGGCCTGGGAGGCAAGTGGTTAAATACCATAAGTAATATACAAATAATAATTATAGATTATTTTTAAGGTAATTATCTATATTTTCAAAAACTGTACTCAAGCAGGTGGCTTAATGGACAAATTACTGAAGTTTGAAGTTATAACTTCAAACCAGTAATTTTGCAGTAAATAGATAAATAATAAATCATTGTGTTATAACACATAGCATTATAATATATGATTTAGCTTGATTAAAACAGTATCTTTTCAGCAGGCAGCAGATTCTCGTTATCCCTCTGAACTGTGTGAGAAAAACATGGGATTATGGGTAAATCTTATACCCATAAACCCATGCTTTTTCCTTGTAGTTAAGAGGGCTGGGCTGGAAGGGAGCTTTTGTCTTTTAGACACATGATCCCTTCTACGACACTGCAGTGAGAGGAGAGCCTCCACTGCAGCATTTTTATTGGACAGCTTGTTCCAATGGTGCTTTACCATTGGTCCAAGGCTCCAAGCTGTCCATTGAGCTCAGTGCCTTTGACAAGAATGAGGTGAGGTGGTAGTCCAGAGGCCCCGACGTCAAACTATGAATTTCATCTTCCCACAAAATAACACGAACAGGCTATAGCACAAATATATCATGACGTTCAGTAGTACTTAGTGGTAAAAAAAATATGTACCTCAACATAGGAATAACTTGCGTGGGGGGAGGGATCAGGATCAGGTACCAGGTAGTTAGTGAAGGTAATCTCAAATGGGGAATTTGGAATGGCAAATAAAGAGGGAAAAGGAGAAAGAAAACAGGGGGAGGCTGGAGAGCATACTCCAGATGTTGCATGAGTTGTCATACTGGATAAAGGCAAAGCATAAATAGGATGTACAAACATGATAAAAAACAGGACTGAAAGTTGTAATAGGATATACATTTTTACATTTTCAGTCAATGTGCATGAATATTCAGTCCAGTAAAACCATGTGGTTGAAATTTAGAGTGTGTATTTTTCAAGGGACTTATAAGGCTCCCCATTATGCCACGTACACACGTTCCGATTATCGTATGATGTATTGTTCGCATTTTGTTGCATAAAACTAATATCTAATACAACAGTCCAAAATGTGCTCTATGTAAAGTAAGATTTTTGTCGTACGATTCTGGAAAAACCTTCCGGTGTGCGTAGCTACGTATCTGAAATTATGTCAAATACGTTTGACCCCTGTGTCCTTCTGGTTTATTTTCGTGTTTCCAATCATGCGTGGTGTTCGTCTATTGATTTTTAGCGGACGCATACTGTACTGATTAAACGACTGTCGTATGATGGGCTGTCATCCGAGCAAAGTTTTCATGTTTGTCTCTTTGAATTTTGTTGGACGGACTGTCGTGATCGGCTGTCCAAAGCTGTGTGCTAACAATCAGATTATCGAATGATCAATCCGAAAGCGATTTTTATCATCCGATAATCGGAACGCTTGTAGTAGGCATTAGTCTAATATCTTTAACCCATTTGAGCCACTGTTAGATTGTTGGTGGTGTGCAAGTCTTGCACAGGACTGGAATGCAGGAGCATTTACTAGATAGTGCAGCACTGATTTTTTTTTTTTTTTTTATAGATTATTACCAATACCAGGACATGTTTTATTGTTTGCATGCTTATCCAGCACAGAAGTGTCTGGCTATTAGACATAACACCAGTCGTTTAAGCATTCCATATAGAAAATAATTTCACAGATGTATAAGAAGTATATCCCATATAAGTAAAAAAGCTAATAAATCCCTTTTGCCGCTACATTATTTTCTTCCATATCCTGTTTCAGTTACCACATGGAACACATTTTGACAGTTCCTGGTCTACATAGAGTAGCCAACACACTACTGTTGCTCGGAAGTAAAAAAAAATCTTGATGTTCCACTAAACACGACAGTTAGACTCCAACCTCCATCTGTCTTTGCTTCAGCATTTTTATTAGAAGTTCTTACAGTACAACTGTAGGCAAAAATTGTAATTTCAGTAGCTAAGTTATATACCCCACATACTGTAAATAAACTATATTACACTGATATGTCTATTGTGCTTTCTTAGTTGCCTCCCTTCTCCTGATTGGACAGTGAAGCTGCCAAAACACTTTACAAGTCATCCCCCTACTCTTGTTAGTAACCTGGAAAGCAAAAGGGGCCTGACTGGTGCAGATTACTGCTGTACATGGAGATACCGAAAAATAAAATAAATATAGAACTCCAAACTCATTCAAGCTTATACATTTATTGATTCTTTAACTGCTTCCTGTCGAGCCGCCGCAGTTATACTGCGGGAGGTTGGCTCCCCTGGGCAAACTGTCATAGATGTACGTCGGCCACTTTAAGACCACTAGGGGGCGACTGAGCCGATGCGCGTGCCCGACGGTCACAATGTCCGCCGGGCACCCGCGATCGCTCCACACAGAATGGAGGTCTGTCAATGTAAAATAGACAGATCTCCGTTATGTCCATGGTGAGGAGACTGATCCTAATGCTTAGGAACAACAATCGGTCTCCTCCCCCTGGCAGTCCCATCCCCCCACAGTAAGAAACACTCTCTAGGACACACATTTAACCCCTTGATCACCCCATAGTGTTAACCCCTTCCCTGCCAGTGACATTTATACAGTAATCAGTGACTATTTTTAGCTCTGATCGCTGTATAAATGTCAACGGTCCCAAAAAAGTGTCAAAAGTGCCCGATCTGTCTGCCGCAATATTGCAGTCCCGATAAAAATCGCAGATCACTGCCATTACTAGTAAAATAAAAATGCCATAAATAAATCCCCTATTTTGTAGACGCTATAACTTTTGCACAAACCAATCAATATACGCTTATTGCGATTTTTTTTAAACCAAAAATATGTCGAAAAATACATATCAGCCTAAACTGAGGAAAAAATTTGTTTTTAAAAACATTTTTGGGGATATTTATTATAGCAAAAAGTAAAAAATATTGGGTTTTTTTTTCAAAATTGTCGCTCTTTTTTTGTATATAGCGCAAAAAATAAAAATTGCAGAGGTGATCAAATACAACTAAAAGAAAGCTCTATTTGTGGGGAAAAAAGGACGTCAATTTTGTTTTTGTACAACGTCACACGACCGCACAATTGTCAGTGACACAGTGCTGTATCGCAAAAAATGGCCTGGTCATTAAGGGGTCAAATCTTCCGGGGCTTAAGTGGTTAACGAATAGAAGATTGGAATACAAGGTTTTTTCCTATCTGCCTCGAAGTCCTCTTTAATAATACAAAATCAGTAACTGACAAATAAATGCATTTATTTTACAGGCTATTTAACAAATATGTCACTTTTACAATATATACATGGGTGGTATGGCATTTTGCAACATAAAAAAACAACATCAAGGTCTAATACTCTGGTGGCCTTCTCAGGTTTTTTTTTTTTTCATCTTCTATTGCATAGTACAGTATGTACAGTACAGTCAATGATCCCATCGCCTCTAGCATTTCACCCAGAATGTAACTGTGTCAACCGTTTCTTGTTCACCCTGTAATTCAATCACAAGTGTGTTTTTGCAAGCAAATACTCTGTCACTGTGTCACACAGACCTTGTTTAAAGGACCAGCAGCTACAAAACCCCTAAAAAAGGGCTACTGTTGATAACTTAAAGAACTCAATTGGTCAGTTGAAAAAGCAGGATATTGTTTTAAAATATGGATCCTGTGCTGTGATGCATTACCGGGCCATTTATTTTGAAACCTGCTTAGCAACACACCACAATGCAAGTTAATGCATTACTGTCCATTGCGGTATGATGTATTGCCAATAATGGCACATGTAATTTTTTGGGGGATGATTTGGTGCATTGCCTGGTCATTCCTTTGAATGCACTGCCTTAATTCAAAACATCCAGGCACCAGGGTGTGAAATTAGCCCTTAAGGCCCCTTTCACACGATCGGCCTGCTCGGATCCGCATGTTAGTTTTTTAGGCAGATCTGAGCGGGCCACCTATTGACTTCTATGGGGATGTCAGCAGGGATGTGTCCGCTGACACCCGCCTGCCATCCGACAAGATCCGCTCAAAGCAGACGGATGGCGATATGTTCACCATCCGTCCAGTGGATGGGATCGAATGAAAACGGACAGGCTGTCCGTTTTCACCTTATCTCCCCATAGAGAACAGTGGGGCACATTGAGTGGAGACCTGTCATCTGCCTGCTCTGCGGGGATCAATGGAGCGATCCCCCACTGAGCTAGCTGAGTCTGTCAAGGGAAAGGGGCTTTAAGCGTAACTAAACTCCATAAACCAGGGATATGCAATTAGCGGACCTCCAGCTGTTGCAGAACTACAAGTCCCATGATGCATAGCAAGACTCTGACAGTCACAAGCAAGACACCCGAGATACAGAGGCATGATAGGACTTGTAGTTTTGCAACAGTTCGAGGTCCGCTAATTGCATATCCCTGCCATAAACTGAAAATGATATTAAATTATTTTTTAATATTCAGAGAAACCCCACCCATCCATTCATGTCTCAATGCTTTATTTTGTTGAGAAATCACTTTGAAAAAATACCTCCCTACCATTTCTAGCTGCAGTCACCTTGAGTAAAGGAAGGTCAGTCATGTAGCATTTACTTCCTGAAATCTGTCCTTAGCTCAGGCAGGAGGATGTGCTTAGCTGAGAATACCCCTCTTCCAGATAAAAAAAAAATACCCATGAAATAATTTTGACTTGGGCCATAAACCAATAAGCAACTGAAGAAATGTAAAAAAAAAAAAAAAGAAAATATAATATAACTTCCTATCTATTTGTAGAGCTACCCCTGCAAGGGCAGCTGGAAGTTGCTTGTCCCCAGTGGTTGCCCTGACCTTGCAACCCCCCCGACACCTCTGACATTCTGGTTCTTGACATACTTCAAGCAGAAGATACAACTTCCTAACTTCCTATCTATTTGTAGAGCTACCCCTGCAAGGGCAGCTGGAAGTTGCTTGTCCACAGTGGTTGCCCTGACCTTGCAACCCCCCCCCGACACCTCTGACATTCTGGTTCTTGACATACTTCAAGCAGAAGATACAAATGCAAAGACAACAATAATTAGTAGGATTTGTAAGTTAACACTTAAGTTAATATTCCCATGTATTTTCCTTGTAGTTAGGAGGGCTGGGCTGGCAGAAAGCATGTGCCTTTTAGACACATGCCCCATTCTATGACACTGCAATGAGAGGAGAGCCTCCACTGCAGCATTTATATTGGACAGCTTGTTCCAGTGGTGCTTTACCATTGATCCAAGGCTCCAAGCTGTATATTAAGCTCAGTGCTTCTGACAAGAACTGAGAGGCACTGTGAGCTCATCCTCTCAGTCTGCTGCAAACAGAGTGTGCCAGCTTGTATTTAAACTGGCCACTCTGTATGTAGCTTCTGACAGGCTGTACAAGGAGCCCCGAATCTCCAGAAGAATAGGTGCCCCAAATTTTGACCTGTGGTGGGGTAGGACTACTGCTACCTACCCCCCCAAATTTGGGGTCTCTGTGATGCCAGGTCGATGAGCTACGACCCTCGAAACTCCATCTTTTTTTATGCTCATGGCAGGTGAGTCTCTGCCTCACCTGCCTCCCCTAACTGCATGTCCCTTTTAGCAATGTTAAAAAAACCTAGCTTCAGATCCTTCACACCACAATCCCATCATTACAACAGTGTTGTCAGACCCCCCTGCACATCAAAACCCCCCCCTGTCACATCACCCCCCTCCCCTCACATTCCGGTCGTCACCTCCCTTTACATTCCTATCCTTATCCCCCCCCTTTATATCACCCCCTCCTTCAGATTCCTGTCCTCAGCCCACCTTTTTATCACGCCCCTCCTCCTTCACATTCCTGTTCTCACCCCCACTACCCCTTTACATACCTATCCTCACCCCTACTACACCTTTACATTCCTATCCTCACCCCCACTACCCCTTTACATTTCTGTCCTCGGCCCCCCTTCACATCATCCTGGGCTTCCTAGATTCATCATTTACAGCAGTAACAGCTCTCTTTAACCACTTCAGCCCTGGAAGATTTGGCTGCTGAATTTTTTGTGATACAGCACTGCGTCGCTTTAACTGACAATTATGCAGGCGTGCGATGCTGTACCCAAACAAGATTGACTTCCTTTTTTCCCACAAATAGAGCTTTCTTTTAGTGGCATTTGATCATCCCTGCTGTTTTTAGTTTATGCACTAGAAATAAAAAAACTGCGACAATTTTGAAAAAAAACACAATATTTTGTACTTTTTGCTATAATAAATATCCCCAATTATTTTTAAAAAAAAGCTATTTTTTTCCTAATTTTAGACCAATATGTATTCTTTTACATATTTTGGTAGTAAAAAATGCAATAAGCGTATATTGATTGGTTTGCGCAAAAGTTATAGTGTCTACAAAATAGGGGAAAGATTTAAGCATTTTTATTATTATTTTTTTTTACTAGTAATGGCGGGGATCTGCAATTTTTATTGGGACTGCAACATTATGGCGGACAGATCGGACACTTTTAACACATTTTTGGGACCATTGACAATTATACAGTCATCAGTGCTATATAAATGCACTTATTACTGTGTAAATGTCACTGGCAGGGAAGGGGTTAACACTAGGGGGCAATCAAGGTGTTAACTGTGTTCCCTAGTGTGAGTTCTAACTGTAGGGGGATGGGAGTGACTGGAGGAAATGACAGATCGTGGTTCCTAGCTAGTAGGAACACACAATCTGCCTCTCCTCTGCTCACAGAACAGGGATTTGTGTGTTTAGCTATCCCGCTTAAAGGGACCAACGTACAGCTACAACAGTTTGCAGGATCGTGCTGACCTGTTGCAGTATAATGACGGTGGCTGGTCGGCAAGAGGTTAATGTCCTACCTACACAAGGCATGAGGCACATCAGTCTAGAGCTGACATTGGCAGCACGTTAGCTCCGCATGGACAGCAGGAGGAAGGAGGCTGGCATCGGAAGCAGCACAGCTTCGGAAGGAGGGCGGGATCTGCACAACTTTTCCTGGTAATCAGCTTGTGATTGGTTGCTAGCAACCAATCACCTGCTAGTTAACTTGAACTTCCGCCTTCCATCCGGAGCTGTACTGCCTCCGATATTAGCTTCCTGCTGTCCATGCGGAGCTGTCCTGCCGCTAATGTTGGCTTGATAAGGATGACAGCAGTGAGGGCGGCTGAACGGGCTCCTAAATGGAAGGACAGCGTCCGGTTTGAATGGAACAGTGTCTCAGGCTGGATGTGGACCACGGCCAGCCATTTAGTGATGGCTGCCATAGGCGATACAAAGAAAACAATCAATACAATTTATATAGGAGCTCCCCCTTAATAAACGGTTGAGTTCTTTGATGTGAAAATGTCCTTGTAGTACAGGTATCTGTAATCTTCAGCAGGCTATGGTGGGGCCCAGAGATGTTACTCTGCAGTAGCAGGCCAATAGAGCTGAATGGAATAAATGTTGTATTTCCCCCAGCAAAGATCGTTCAGATGGTCAGGTATAAATGAATTTGCATGCATTGTCTTTAAGTGAAGTGCCATAGATAATATGGGCTTCTGCCTGATCACCAATCCTGCAGATACAGTTCTTGGTATAGTTCTTGGAGACAGGATGTCCCTGCACAGTCTCTTAAATGTCTGCAACCAGGTGTGAGGTGCCTGCCTGGCAACCTGTAGGCCTAGAGGTCCAGCAATGACTGCATGGGTGTGAGGTGGAGATAGAACCAATCAGCAACACAGCAGACACAGTGACAATGACAGCAACCCTTGGGGGGTGAACAGACTAATTACCCACAACAGCTGTGGAGAGTCCTGGCAGGGGATGGAGCTAATCCTAGCTCCTGCAATAGGCTCAAAGGGAAAGGGGTGACCCCTGGAAACTGCACATCTAAGGTATCCAGCTAGGGTGGATGAACTGGAAACCTCAGCTTGGACTCCAACCAGGCCACGCCACCAGCGCTTTCTAAATCACCCCAAAGCGTACCCCATGATGAAGCTCGGAGTCCAGGCTGAGGTTGCCACTCCATCCACCCTAGCAGGATAACCTAGATGTGCAGTTTCCAGGGGTCACCCCTTTCCCTTTAAATTCATATATATGTTAGTCAGAAATTTCTCTGAGGCTGTTATATGGCTGGTGCAAATATTTGTATAACTATAAAAGAAACCGCGCTATACAAATTGTAAGTTAAAAAATTATTATAAAATATGCACATCAGAATATTGAGTCCATTTGTGGATAAATGAAAATAAATGTCCGACAAAGCAAGAGATCACCAAGGGATATAACTCTTCATCCACATAATCAGTGACATCACACTCAGTTCACCATTGGAAGTAGTGTTAGAGATAGGACAGTCCTCCACCTTTAAACCAACTGCCTCTTACCAGCTCCCTTGATCTCTGGTCAGGAGATCAATAGCGCCTTTTGGCTTATAACCCAGCCACAGTCTCAGATACAGATGAATATAGGTCAGATCGACTCCTCCTGTATCCCATATAGCCCATACACAAACTCGTCCAATGGTAAATCATAAAAGGAGAAAAGAAGCCTCCATAGTGTAAAAACGTATAAATGTTTATTAAATAAAACAGTATTGCACTCACATGTATGCGAAATCATTCAGGCAAAAAACAGATGAACGAGCCGGCCGGCTCTCTCTACAAGACACCCGTGGCTTCCGGGACTGCGTGTGTGTGTTGTGGTGGCGTCAGCACGCCGCTCTCCCTACGCCGTTTCGTCAAACCTGACGTCGTCCAGAGGCTGTTATATGGCTGGTGCAAATATTTGTATACCATTTGATAGTTCTTATTAGGGTAAAGCAAAATTTCCATTTCCCTGAAATTTTGGTTACAATTTGTAGATTTTAGTAAAATGTTGCTATTTTTGTCCTGGATCCTTCGCAAAAGGTAAAATAAGGTGTTTTAGTGCAGTAGGTTTTAAATGGCTTCTTGAGGGTTCTTTGAACTATCTTGGATCTTTTTTCATAGAAAAAAAAAGATGGAGAAAAAAATTAAATATTTAAAGCTGCGGTACAGAAATAACAATCAAATAAACCAAGAAAAGGAGAACAAATACACATATATAAAACACTAAATAAAATACACTAAAGTATCCTAAATACAGCCCTAGAAACCCACACACTCCTAATAATGAAAAAAATATGTAACATACATATTTTCAAGAAAATTTCACCTACGCAGTGAGCAAAGATTTTACTTTGACAAACATTCACGGATGACAAAATTAGTAACATATTTTTTGCCAACATCACTGCACTCCTTTTTATTAGTAATCTGTATATGCATCAATATGTGAAGGCTCAGAAAGGTATATTTTGAAAAGAATCTGCCAATTTGCCTATTACTTTTGCTAGTCCATACATATATGGGGAGTAGTGTACCTGTCACATACATGCATTAAAGCTAAGTATTATGTCTGAAAACTCTTGAAAAGAAATGCCAATGTGCCTATTCTGCATTGGGCCATTTCTTTACATAAATTTCCCTGCTGCACATTTTCAGCCATAATTTAGCTGTAACATCTATTTAGCCAGTTAATGGTACATGTCAACCCGTAAATGCTGACTTTGGTATTGAGGATACTGTTCTATTCCACATCATTTGTGTCCTTTTTATTTTTTCACAGACTACAAAATTCAGAAAGAAGTAGACTTCATTCACACGGACATTAAAAATTGGATTGATGTTATTACATATGTGTTTTCTAGAAGAAAAGTTTCTACATAATGAACAGTAAAATACGTGCGCATAGATGCGCTTATATACATAAAGACACAACGACTTAGAAACCGCATTTACTAAAGAAGAGGTCACAGAGGCCATTGTTAATATCAAGGCTGGTAAAAGTCTGGGTCCCGATGGCTTTATGCCTACATTTTATAAACATTTTGCCCCTACCCTTACTCTCTTCTTGACCAGGATATATAACTCTATAGCAAATGGCTCCATCTTTCCAAAGCAAACTCTGCAGGCACATATTTCACTTATCCCGAAACCAGAAAAAGACTCCTCCCTTGCATGAATTACAGACCCATCTCTAATAGGAGCTGATATGAAAATCTTTGCCAAGGTCTTAGTAAATTGATTACAACTGTTACTGCCGCAACTAATACATATTGACCAGGCCGGCTTTGTTAGAGGACATGAGGCTAGAGATAACACACTTAAAACCCTCCCGTTGACTGATTATGCACGTACTCGAGATATTCCTTTTTGCCTTTTAGCAGTCAATGCTAAAAAAATCACTCAACCGCATTAGTTGGGAATTTTCAGGACTCTCGCTTCAACAGATTGGTCTAGGCCCCTATAAGATTGAATGGATTATGTCCCTTTACTCGTCTCCATCAACCAGAATCAGAGTGAATGGGTCCTTGTCTCCTGCATTTCCAATTTATAATGGAACACGTCAGGGATGCCCTCTATCGTCCCTGTTTTGGTGGGCCCTCTTCATGCAAATATGGCTTTATCTGCAAATGACCTGCTCTTATTTGTAACACAACCGCATACCTCCCTTCCCTCAATACTTCTGGAATTCCAGAGATTTGGTGAAGTCAGTAACTTCAAGGTTAACTATAGTAAAATGGAACTTCTCAATATTTCTTTATCACAAATGACTATGATGCAACATTCAACACATTTTCCCTTTAGGATCTGCCGCTCTTTTATTCGCTATTTAGGGATCCAGATATCAGCCGCTGCTTTACAAATATACTCTTTAAATTTTCTCCCATTGCTTTATAAAATTCAGTCGGACTTGGCCTCCTACACTTCTAATGCCCTGTACACACAATAGGATTTTCCGACAGCAAATGTTGGATGTGAGCTTGTTGTCGGAAAGTTCAACCGTGTGTATGCTCCATAGAACATTTGTTGTCGGAATTTCCGCCAACAAATGTTTGAGAGCAGCTTCTCGAATTTTCCGACAACAAAACTTGTTGTCGGAAATTCTGATCGCGTGTACATAAGTGCGACGCACAAAAGTCCACGCATGCTCGGAATCAAGCAGAAGAGCCGCACTGACTATTGAAACGTATTTTTCTTGGCTTGTCGTACGTGCTGTACGTCACCTCGTTCTTGACGTTCAGAATTTCTGACAACATTTGTGTGACCGTGTCTATGCAAGACAAGTTTGAGCCAACATCCTTCGAAAAAAAATCCACGGTTTTGTTGTTGGAAAATCCTATTGTGTGTGTACAGGGCATAAGAGATTCTCATGGTTCGCTAGAATCAACATTCTTAAGATTGATATTCTTCCTCGCCTCTTATATTTATTCAAAACTATTGCTATTCACCTCCCAGTCCTGTTTTTTAGAACACTGTGTCGGATGTTTTCTAACTTTATTTGGAATTCAGCCCGCCCCAGAATTTGTCTTAGGACATTATCTCTCCCGAAGTATCGAGGCGGGGCAGGGGTACCTGATGTCACTATTTACCATAAGGCAGCAATATTTTCACATATTCTTGATTGGTTACATCATCACTTGTCTAAGTTATGGGTACAACTGGAGGGCCACATGAACCCTATAGATCTTTGTGCCCTTCTATGGATCTCACCCAGTCTTTGCAAGGGCCCCTCAACTCTGTCTGATCTTACTCGCCAAACAACTAAAAAATGGGACACTGCGATACCTACTTTTAGAATATCAAACTATCTGGGCCCTATGACTCCCTTCTTTGGAACCCTGGCTTTTTACCAGCCTTCTGATCAACTGTGTTTGGCAAGAAACAGGAACATAAAAGAATATTTGAAGTCTTCCAGTCTGGCCCAACATTGACTGTGGCCTCCTCTTCCTCGATGCACTTGTGTAACTCCACGCAGTGGTTGCAGAGGCAACAGGCTTTGTCTTGTATACAATCTATCATAGATATTCTTGCCAAACCAACTGCCTTTGAATCACTGCTATTACAGAAGGATCCACCAACACATACGATCTCTTCACTATATTCTATTATTTTAATTTCAGCCCATCCAGACCTCCCCTCGTACACGCGAGCTTGGCAAAGTGATCTTGAACTTACCTTCTCCCTTGAAGAATGGAAAAAATGCTTCACTTTAACCTATAACCTGTCAACATCTAAGAAAACTCAAGTAAAGGGGTTTAAGGTGATAAATAGATGGTATAGATGCCCTGTTGTTTTACATCACTTTAACTCTGATATATCTGACATCTGGTGGCGATACCATGCCTCGAAGTGCAACATGCTTCCCATCTAGTGGCATTGCCCCCCTGTGCAGATGTTCTGGAAACAAATTTTTGATCTATATTGCAAACTTTTAGATACTTCTATCCATGCATCACCTGCGATGGCTCGGCTAACCATGATCCCTGGACCTTTTAAGATGGTGAAAAAAGACATGCTTAGACATTTTCTTACTGCAGCCAGAGCAGTTATTGCCCATTACTGGAAATTAACATCTGTACCTTCTCTTGCGGAATTGGCAATCAAACTAGATTCTAGACTCCATCATTTGGAATGGCTGCTGGCACAGGAAACGGAAAAAGAGGATCAGTTTTTTTTACACTTGGACTGCCTGGTCAGACTTCCGAAGTTCATCTGAAGTTGACCTGGGCTAAAATGGACCCTGTCACTGTTCTTTCCTAACCATGATGGAGTGTTTCTGCTATTTCCCACGTCCATGAATCCCTCCACTTCCCTCCCCACATGCTTACTCTTTTTCCCATGTGACCTTTCCCTATTTTCATATCCCCCCCCCCTCTTATTTTTTTATTCTTCTATCTTTTTTCCCTCCTCTTCTTCATTTTTTTTCCTTTTTACACTGAAGTTTCAGTAAGGAAAAAAAATTCAATATGAATAACATACAAACAGATGTATCCCCTAATGCAATTGTGGAATATAAGACTATCAAGTTTTTTTATTGAAATGCTTGATCCTTTTCAGTGTTGAGGTAAAATATATATAAATATATATATTTATATATATATTTTTTCCCTTCTTTTTTAATAAATAAATAGTATTTCAGTAAAGTATTACCTTGGCAATCATTAAGTAGACATTATATCTTAAATGTATGAAACTGTTTTTCTTTATAATGGAATTTTTTTGTCTATTGTAAACTTAAGCTCTGTTTTTTTTTCTATATTTGTAATGTAACAAAAAAAATTGAAACAAATACATAAAGACACATAACGACGTGTTTGCGTACATAATGATATTTTTTTCCTTTGTTAAGACTTAAATTACATGCTTACAAATGCATATGCATGCATTTATACGTGTAAACGCGTAAAGTGCAAGTTCTTGAGTGCAGATTTTTGGATTGTGTGTAATAGATCTTAGTGCAGTGCATGTGTATGCACCTGTGTGAAAGGCTGTATTGAAAACAATGCAGCTGTGTTTAGGTCAGTAATTAAAAACATTTGTATATGCATTTGTAGCGCTACTCCCGTAGGAGCCTCTGGTGAATGGGGATCCCCCATCCTGCACAGCCAGGCATACCGAATTTTGCCAGGCATTGATTGGGGCCCTCATCAATACTCCAGGCAGCTCCTCCTAACCTCCCTCCCATCCTTCTAGAAGTTGCTGAAAAGTTCCAGCAAGTAGGGGGAGATATCTGAGATGCTGCTTGATAAGTCATTCCAGCCTCACTTGATCACTCACCCTGACCCAGATTCAAATAGAAAGGCTTGGCTGCCAGCCAAGCCAAACAATTTACCTACACTACAGACAAAAAACCTATCACACTAGCAAACTAAGCTAGAGTGTACTACACATTTTTTTTACAGCCGTGTGAATGAAGCCTTAAAGGAGAAGTAAAGCCAAAGCTATTTTGGCTTTACTTCTCTGATGGATCACAGGAGTGCAATTTGTTTTTTACTCCTGTGATGTGTTTTCAACCAGCAATGGGCTAAAGCCCGCTGTCAGCTGACATCACAGAGCAAGTCCAGGCTCAGAAAAGATCCCAACTTTACATTCGGGATCCACCCACATGCCTGGACCAGCAGCTGGCTCAGCCTCTCAGTGAGGTGATAAGAGACCAAGCCAGCCTCTCCCACCCCCTCCACAGCCCAGCACTTCAGTGAGCGCGGGGGGAGGGGGGCAGAGCAGAGAGTTGGTGACTGATGGTCACCAGCTCTCTGTATGGCACCCCACATACCTGCACTACAGTAAAGTGATGTGCTTTGTGGTGCAATGTAGTAAAAAGATACTGCGGGAGTGATATTTCTTGTTTCCAAGCTTATTTAAAATTAATAGGCTACCTAACACAACATGCTTCAGCACATTAAAAAGCGCATTGCAGCACATGAGTTATTGCAACCCACTAAGGTATGAATGGGCCCTTAGTATAGCTACAAAAAACACCTTTGGCATGGATTGGTTTTGTAATGTGCTGCCTAACAGGAAAAGGTAATGGCCCCATCAGCTTTCGGCATAATATAACACAAGTGGTTGGCCTGGTACTACTACAAGGTTTTTATGTGTGTGTTGTGAATAATAATGACCGCTGCTGACCATGTGATCTGATCCAACAATGGACACACCTTGATAAAGTAACATTTCTAAACTGGCAAAAGTGCTAAGAATTGACTTTTATTCTGTAACATTCTGGAGCTCTCATTTAAAATACAGAAATGCCAAGCAGACCTAATCTGAAAGTAGGTACGATTTTTTGATTTTTGTCATGCCTATAATATATAAAGTCTTTGGTTTGATAGGACACAGTGGCACATTTCCCTTTTATTTGCTCATTGCTCTTGAATGCAGCAAACTAGCAGACCTCAAGGCACTATGGGTATAGATGGTCAGTGGTTGGTCTTGTGATGAAACGCTTTATTAGCTCAAGTTCCCATGTCCCTCAACTAAATTGAAGAAATGGTGATTGTAATGCTCCCTAGGAGGTAATAGAGGAGCAGCGTATGGCGTACAGTCCTGACAAATACTAGAGTGAGGACCCACATGACTAGCTATAGATTAGAGGAAAGTTCACAGTGGTGAAAAATATGGCTGGCGATATATCACTGCTGATTGCTATTACTATCACTGCATTTTTAGTCTTCTAATGAATATTATTATATAGAATGTACACTGGTTTTCTGGTTAGGTGATAGAAAAAAACAGTTTTGCTAAAGCAGATGAGATTTTAGGTACGTAAGGTAATATTAATAACATAGCACAAGGAGCTATGTAATTTAGCCATTACTCATGAGAATTGGGTTATTTATTGGCTCTATGGTCGGAGTGAAAACTCTTCATACCTAATGACATATTTAGCAATGCCTTGTTGTACAGATTTCAATCTTTTGCCTTCCAGCATTTTTATCTGCTGTCTGTCAGGATGCTGCCCATGGCCAGAGCTGCCATCAGTCTGTACAGTCCACTACTCAGGAGTGAGCTGAAACAAAAATGAATGTTATGTAGGGATGAGCAGAGTGATTTAAACTGTGAAATAGATTTTTGTTGCAAGCCCAAACTTAACAACTATATTATCTGCAAATTTTGAAAAATCAGAGACTCTCAGTTAGCTGCTTAGGTGAAATTTGCCCGAACAAGGAAAACTTTTTTTCTCCATCTTTATTTAGATAGTATGAAGTTTTACTGGTGTATTTACAGTAGTATAGTTTATTTAGTGTTCTTTGTATTTGTGTTTTTCTTTCTTTTTAGCGTCTGATAGTGAATTGTGTACTCTCTTTAAAAGGTTTTATTATACCTGTAATAATGCATTATAATGAGCGGGTTGTTTTGTGGCAGGAGAACTCATTCAAGATAGTTAATAGATGTTTTTGTAACTTTCAGGAGCCGTTTAAATAGTTTTGTTCTTGGGTTTAGATACACTTGTAGCACTAACTCTCGGTGGAGCTGCTGGTTTAAAGCGGGCTTGTTACCTTCACTCTCGATACCTCTGTTTCACAGGCACCGGGTCTAGGGTTCCGTTGAGTTTACCTCTGTACGATATAAGCACCAAACACTTGGATAGATTTTCCAATGCTTTAATGAACAAATAAAGGAAGAAGCAGGAAAGATGCAGAAGGAAAGCTGCAGAGAAGCTCAAATACCTTTCCTTAGTATTCTTCAGAACATTCTTAGTAATCGAATACTTGTAGTTGAATGCACTCCCCTTGCGGGATTCAATCTTTGCCCGCCTGGATAGACCTCTCCCACTTGTCTAGCAGCCAGTACGTAGCACGAACAAAAGTATCTGCCACAGACTTGTTTAAAATAAAACCCTTACGATCCTCTGCCACAGGATGTATTGGTTTACGATGAATGTCAGACACAGTACTTGAACCTTTAAGCCAACCCGGCAGTACTATGCAGTAAGACTACTTCAGGATACGTCCTCCAACTGAGTCACCAGGCCCCTCTCCAGACCAGCACTCTACATGATCCTTCCATGACGGGTCCTCCCCTGGGATCTTCTCAGGTTGTCCAGCTTCTTCACTCAGGATAGACAGCTCAGGACCGTTCCCCTGCTGCTGTGGTAGGCCCCAGACAGACCTCTGGGCCCACCCACATGCCGCAACGACATGGGCCTCCGGACCGGAGGACCACGAGGTGGTACTCTTAACACATACCTGTCGGCCAGGAGGGCCAGCAAGTGGCTGAAAACGAACCCCTAAACATGGCGTCTGTCCCATAAATACCCTCTCCCAGAATGCAACTAGGAGGACCACCTCCACCGAGTTGTCTCCGGGACAGAAGAGCACTCATACGCTTCAACACGTTGCTTTTCCAACACCAGCCGATGGTGACGACACCCACTGGCACAGTGTGGAACCACATGCAACTCAGCCAAGCTGGAACAGAGGCAAATCCAACTTCCTATAATAAGTGACCCACTAGATTTACCTATCAGCGGTAGATAAAAATCTACCAGCACTACACACTTAAAGAGGTTGTAAACCTTTGAAAAAAAAACTCTCCCAAAAAAAAAACCTGCAAGACAAAGGCATAATGAGCTTGTATGCATCGCATGCTAGCTCATTATGAAATACTTGCCTTAAAATGAAGCTGTTGCAGCAGTCCCTGCACACTGCTGTCACAGCGGACATCTTTCCCGGAGCTTCTTCCAGATTCTCGGGCTCCGTGATTGGCCGGAGCCCCGATGACGTCATTCCTGCACATGCGCACGGGAGCCAAGGTTCACGGCATAGGCTCGAAAGGAACGGCAGATGTGTCACTGGCTGCATGCACTGGAAATATCTCCTAAACTGTACAGGTTGAGGAGATATTTTCAATACCTATAGGTAAGCCTTGTTATAGGCTTACCTATAGGTAAAAGTTTGCTTCCTCTTTAAGGCTTCATGTACACTTGGCCTTCACTTACCGCTGTTTATTCTGCACTTTGAATGGCTGTAGAGAGGAGATGGCCACAAATAAACAGGTTATATAAACATCTTATGTAGGAGGATTTATTTCAACTCTGTGTATCACCTGAAGCTAGTCACTTCACTGGGTATATGTAAGGGTTTGCAACCACTTTAATGAATATATGATACATTGATTTCATCTCCCCATCTCCAGCCCCCTGACTGGACAGTGAAGGAACAGTAGGAATCTGATGATATAATTTCAGGAATCCCTCTCCCTATCAGCTTGTCAGCACATTTCACCAGAACTCAACTAATCAAATTCCAATTAAGGGCTAAGTGGCTTGTTCTCTTGTAAGATCAACCACCACCATCTGATGCCACCAGACACGCACAAACACACATACACTTCCCCCTTGCCACATATGTATTCTGCACTCTTGTTTTTCTCAGCTTTCTGTAAGTACCCAGTTCTTACAGGTATGAAGGAACCTGGGATGCTTGGGCCTTAACAATCAATCACCAGGTTCCTTCATACCTGTAAACAATCAATCACCATTTTCTAGCATAGAAAATGTGCATATAAGTGTGTGTGTGCAGGGGGTGGGGTGTTGTTCTTAAAAGAGAAACTGTTACATTGTCATAGCCCAAAATGGGGAATATGATTCCTTATTGTAATATAGTACCTTACTAGTTTGATGGTGGACACTGGAAGAAAAATGGACATAGGGAGAGCCCACAAAAATACAGGTAGTATCTCTGGTGTCAACTGAAAAATGCATCACACATAGACCTTTCATTTATATGCAAAACTCTGTTTTTTACATTTTGCATGAAATGTGAAGTATTCATGTTACCCCTATCCACCAAGCAGGCGTTACATGTCATTTACCAAAACTATCCTAAAAAAAAGGCAGTTTGAATTTAATTGTATGTTATATACATATGCATTTGTAATTTCTACAGTTTTTTTACATCAGCTCTACTCATTTGTAAATCTCTTCATTCACAATAACTATGTATGATCAAATTTGTATTGACCTAAAAGAATATGTTGCACAATGAATGGTCCATCCTAAATAGGCCTTGGTCCTGCAATGCTCAAATTTTGTCTATACAAGAGCAATCTTTGCTCCAAGCATACAGAATGTAAATGTTTAATACATCTAACAAAATGATATCTCCAGTTGGCTGTCCCATGTACTGAATTTTAAACAGCTTTTCAGTGATTTTGTATTTTGCGACGCAGCCAGCAGGGAATTTGCAGACAGAGAGCACAAGTGCAACAGAATATCTGATGATGACAAGCGCCTAACACAGGCAAAGACTGCAGGGTGTGACCACCCGAGCCTGCATGCCTGCTATGTCCCAGAGTGTCTGTGTGCCGGCTTTGAAGTTAACACAACTTGACAAATAATGTCACCCACAGAAAAGTGAGGCAGAATGGCTAGTTAGAAAAGCGAGAATATATTCCAGATAGTAAAAGTTACTTTCATTGCTACATACAGTACAGATACTCAGCATTTGAATATATACAGAATAATCATGCTCATGTATGCAGTCAGGCTGGAGGATCAAGGGCTTGGAAATGAAGAAGATTTAAGGTGCTTGCAAGAGCATCAAATATCTGTTATGCAAAAAAAAAAAAAAATGTTGTAGTTGGAAAAAAAATTAAAGAACATATATAACTTTAGTAGTATTAAAATAAATGGTACATAAAACAAAACTATATAATAAAAAAACCACCCATCTCGGTTTTACTGTCTCTCCATATGGAGAGCAAAGTAAGTTCAGTTTATAGAAAGAAGAAAAAAGTACAATCGGCCACATTTCTGAAATCACCTTTATTATTCTATCTTCAATAAGATCATAAAATAGCAGAGGGACACACAGGAACAATGCTAACGCGTTTCACATTGGTCTAGCGCTTAATCATAGCTTTGAGCCTGTGAGTCCCTCTGCTATGTTACGACTTTATTGAAGATTGAATAAAAAAAGGTGATTTCGGAAGTGGGGCTGCTTGGACTTTTTTCTCTTTCTATGAAGACAGAAGGGAGCTGGACCAGCACCTGATTAATAAGTGTGTTCGCATCGGTGTGTTCAGCAGACACACCTGGGTGGGGGCTTTTCTATTTAAGTTCACTTTATAGTTCATCCATTTCCACTGCTAATACTTATATTCATCATGCCCCCTCCCCCATTCACTTGCAGAAGTTGTTGCTATTATTTAAGTCTGTTTGCTAATACTAATTACCAGATTCCAAAAAAAGTCTCACATACAAATTTACAGTATATACATTTTTTTTTTAAATAATAAGTAGGGAATAGTCTTAAAATGCAGACCATCTATTAGTTTGTGAGATTCCCTGTCCTACACTAAACTGAGATTCAAGTATCGAAATCCACTTTTTTCTCTAGTACCCTGGTTTTCTGTTTTTACTTTTATTCCTGACCCTTACTATTGTACTTTAGCAGAAATATCACATTGTATTATCTAAGCATCCAAAGATGGTGGTTGCAGCACCCTACTTTGGGATTCCTGATGTCACTCATGCCTCAAAAATGCCATCAGAGGCATTGTGCTACCTTCACGTTAGAAATTTTCATTCAGAGCAATGAATGCAATCTACACGTGATCTGATCGCCTTGTCTCTTGCTTCTCCTCCATCAAGCTTGGGAAAAAAAAGAGATTGAAGAGAGATACAGAGTATCAGCAAAGGTAACACTCTAGAATAGAACAGATCTTTCATCCTAATGGATTTGTAAATGTACAGAGAGTAGAAAGAATTCAAGGATGGGACCTCATTGGACACTTTTTTCTTCTACATCTACACCATTACTCCAAATGTGTCTTAAAAGTGCTGGATGGGCTGCAACAGAAGCTTTGATTGCATGTCTACCCACAGTTGAGGAGAAGGGCCAGGCTGGGCTGATAAGAGTGAGCAGCCTTAGCAACAGTCAAACACATTTCCCGTAGGAAGGAGAAATTGAGGTAGAAGTGTGACTAGCTACGATTTATGAGCAGTGCTGTGTGTCTTGCACCAGTTCTTTCTGACTTATCTTCACTCCTGTCACTCCAAATGCCACAAGAATCAGAGCCATCCATAATGGCCTCTCCTTACACATACAGTATCTTCACAGACATGCAGCATAAAGCTGCTTTTCTTGTTCAATACCCTCCCATCCACCCTCCATCCCTGCTCTAGCTATAGTTAAAACACTGGTATCTTTATATAAAACTGAAAAAAATAATCTTGTCTGCAAAAATGGAGAACTCATAGTGACTAAACAGCATCCTTATTTAATGTTCCCAAAGAATAAAACGTGAAACCCAGTCACTTTATTCTCAATGCACAAAGTTAATACACTAGGATATGGATCCTTATTTTAAAAATGTGACAGTTATTTTCAGCGGAGTCCAATTAGATTTAAAGATGATAATCACATTAAAACTTTGTAAAGTGAGCCTCATGGGCTCTTTAGTTTTCTGGGTCTAAAAGTGCACTCTTGATTTCAATTGTGTCTCTTCCTTTTGTGTGCACAGATACATTAGAAAGATACTGGCAGATACTGGCAGCCCATAGATGAGTCCAGTTTTTTTTTTTTTGCGTTCCACCAGTGGGTTGTATGAAGAAAACCAACCTGATTCTCCCATCCACAAACTTGATTTGGATGGGAGAATTCTTCCCACTAAGCTATTGTATTTTGAGCGCAGGGAGACTTCCCTGCCATCATGGTATACCGCATAATAATTATTTTACTCTTATGTTATCTTTTGGGAAATGAGGAAAATCAGGTTGAGCAGGCATGTCCAAAGTTCCTTTATCCGTCTAGTCTCACTGTTCCTATTAATTCCACAATGTTCTCAGCATAGTGCAGAGATGCAGACCCTCTGCATGTCTTAAATCTGCCCCAGGACCTCCTAACAGGTGTACCAGGTACACCTTCAAGGATGTCTACCTGGGTGCCTCTGTATAAAATCTCCAAACCTCTTCAATTGGCTCATCTGCATTCAAAAAGTAGCTGTTTTTCCCAAGAGGCTTTTGGCAAGTCTCCTAGCCCTCTGAAAGAGTATGGCCATTGGCCATCAATCATGTATGGAAACTTACTTAGTAGCTTGTGTACATAGGTGACAATGTGGATAAAGCCAGGCCAGTAAACTGAAAACCTTGTTCAGTAACTCTGTTCCAACTTTTCTGTAATGGACTGGAAAAACCTCCAAAAAGTGTCAACTGCCTCCCTCATCTATGAACATATGCTGTTTCACAGCCACTCTTCTCTAATAAATGTTGTCCATTGTCCTTAATGCACAAAACGTGCAAGAAAAAAGATGAGCAGCAGCATCTATAGAAACTAGACAAGCTGGAAATGTTATGGAAAATGCTTAAGTTGATAAAACAGCTGTTGGGGAAGGTGATTGAATTGATTTTTGAAGCAAACATCTAATTCAGCTGGCGGGTGCGCTTGCATTTATGAGAAGTTTGATGAATGAAAATGTACAGCATAAACTAGCATAATCACACATATAAATTGTATTTTAAGCATTGGCAATGTTTTTCAGAGGAATAAAGAAAAACAGCATGGCTTTGTGTTGCAGATTGGCACACATTGGGCTGGCAATAAATTGACAGTTATGTTTATGATCACTGGATGAAACATTGTTTTCCAGAGTTTACTGGTACTCGCTCCATAAAGTAATAAGAAGCCCTGGGCTGCTGACAAAATAATACATTATAACCTGGTAAGAGTACCAACAGAATGTAGACTGTAACCTGCATCCAAGCCATTAGTAAGAAAAAGGTTTATTGTGGTAGTCTCCAGGTACAGATGGATTTGTGCATAAATGCATTGGGCAGGGGTGATTTGGTGTTTCTTTTATATAGATTTTGCATTGGGCGGGTGTGATTTGGTGTTTCTTTTATATAGATTTTCTGTTGAAGATATGGTATACTATATGGCTTGAAGTATGTGGACACCAGACCATCAGGCCTATATGAGCTTGTTGGACATCTCATTCCAAATCCACTAATTTGGATTAGATCCACCCTTTGCGGCTATGTGGGTATTATGACCCATTCAGCCAAAAGAGCATTTGTGAGGTCAGATATTGATGTTCAATGAGAAGACTTGACTTGCAACCAGCATTTCAATATATCCCAAATGTGATCAAAAAGTTGAGGTCAGGGCTCTCTGCAGGCCGCTCAAGTTCCTCCCAGCCAAACCATGTCTTTTTGGACCTGATTTTGTGCAAAAGGGTACAGTAATGCTGGAACAGACAAAGGCCTTCAGGGATGGTTTTCAGTCCCCAGAAACCCAAGGCGTTGTACATGGCTGGGAGGAGGTAGTTACAGATCATGTAATCCTTAGTGACCCAGAGGACTCAGAATCGAATACCTCTGCAAACTTATGCTGCATTGCCTCCCTGATTCTGCAAAGCCTTCGAAAGGACCTTAGGATTCGTGGTATCAAGGAGAGTGATCATTACTGCTTGACAACCCTTCTTGATTTGCGTTATAAGGGTAAGGTTGCAGAACTCATCCTGCCTTCGCAGAGGGAGCAGAGGATCAAACATCTTCAGGAGGCCTTGAAGAAAGGTTTGTGCAACGCATTTCCAGACCCTGGGAGGTTACAATTTCCTGGTGCTGGACAACGTGTTGCTGAGGCTTCGTTCAGTCAGAGGAAGAGCGGTGGAGAAGGTGGCCGGCTGACTGATGCATTTAAACAATTTTTCAGTCCTCAGCGCCAAGGTCTGATCGGTTCAAGCAACCATCTCCAACGTCTGCATTATATGGTATAGGAATTTTGATGATGCTAGCTTCCAACAATATTTTTGGTTTAGGGCACTACCACCCAAGGCCCAATTTTTCTGCCCCTGTTTAACAGGGACATGTAATTACAATTTTTGATATAGTATTTTACAGCAGGGTCCGTTCCAGCACCCACCAAGAGTAACTGTGAGGACTTACAGTGTTCTGGTACCACCAACACCCAAGGCCCAATTTTCTGCAGAGTATATAGAGCAGGCCGTATAGTATATATACTGCTGTTCAGAGTATATAGTGCCTGGGGGATCCCCACGCCATTTTTTTTTTCAATTTGGGTGCGGGGTTCCCCTTAATATCCATACCAGACTCAAAGGGCCTGGTAATGGACTGGGGGTGGAACCCATGCTGTTTCAATAATTTTCATCTATATTGCTGGGACCCGACAATACATTACAGCCACGAGAAGTTTTAAATGACATTTTTTCCTTTAGAAGTGTCATTTTGCTGTGGTATTGTTCTAAACACGAGAAAAATGTGCTACTTTACAGGCATACTAAGGACGTCCCCCAGGCAGGATATTTAAAGGAATATTTCATTTTTATTGTTTCACTTTAAGCATTATGAATAAACGTCCATTTTTGAAAGTTTTTTTTTGCATTGATACATGTCCCCTGGGGCAGCACCTGGGTCCCAAATACTTTTTATGGCAATAATTTGCATATAAGCCTTTAAAATTAGCACTTTCTATTTTTTACGTTCGTGTCCCATAGACTTTAATGTTGTTCGCGTGTTCAAACAAATATTTTGCCTGTTCGCATGTTCTGCCATGAACCGAAACGGAGGGGTGTTTGGCTCATCCCTAGTTTCAACACAGAAACAGACTAAAGACTTAGTGGGGTTAATTTACTAAACGGAAATAGGTTGTTCACTTTGCAGGAAAATTTTACATGAACCCCAGTTTGTTCGGATTTGTGGTCTATCCACTTTTATTTCATACAACATCAAGCCATATTCCCAATCTGGACACAAAGTTGCATCGTTGGCTTTACAAAGATGTGAATTTAGTTAACGTCCATCCTTAGAAACACAAGTTGATCCATAGGAAGGTAAAAAAGAAACCTTATAAAGTCTTAAAATTCCTTCCTCACCCCTAATGGCAACTGAATGAATCTCTGGATCTACATACTTCTATGTATTTTTAGAACTGTTTGTAACCCTTTATTGTTATGTTCCAGGAATGTATCACTTTTTAAAGCATTATAGTATTCATTGAAAGTTTTAATATAAGGCACATACTGAGGCACATACAGAACAAACAAAAGGTAGCAAAAAAGTTAGATGCCCCAGCACAGAACATAGGTATTGCCATATAGAACTAATGAGACCACTGTAGTTAGATGATAAGACGTAGCTGTTAATACAAGTCTCCTGGTGCTTTGAGAAGGCAAATCATAGTAGGAGTTTGCTGCTAAGTATTTGTGTCAGACCATGGTCCTAACATTTGGGAAATGAAAGGAAGGTGGAGGAGAGATAAGATAACAAAGAAGAGGGACAGGAAGGAAAAGGGAAGAGGGGGTAGTAGAGAATAGGAGACTCGAGGATACACGTTTGCCGTGCAAGAGAACACGTCATCTATATTCACAGTTACTCGTAAGGTATTCAATACAAATATCATCAAGTCAGCAATGTGTGAAAGTTGGGATTGCCACTAAAGAGATTCTAGGAAATTCAAGTGGCTGAAAAATGGGGATTTTTATCGTATAGTTGGGCCATTAGCTCTTCCATCCACATCAATAAGTTTAACTAATTTACCCATTCTCTCACAGTTGGGGGGTCATCGATTTCCAATGTTTAAGATCACATTTCTCAATACTAGAAGGAAAAAGCATAAAAGGCCCTTCTTTGCTAAGAATAAGAATCCAGCAATCATAGGAAGAAGAACTACGTGTGGGGTTCTAGAGACTGTGCGCAAGGTCACATGTGAGTAGGTTTTAAAGACCGCATCCCAAAGGTGCAACAGAAATGGGCAATCCCACCAAATTTGGGACATCACGCCTGGGTGGAATATGCAGCGCCAGCACACATTGGGGATATTAGGAACAATTTACTGCAAACAGTAAGACCAGCTTGCTTCTTTTTATTTTTTATTTTTTTTAACAATCTGCTGTTAAGAACAGTCCCTGTGGAATGTAATTACATATCTAAACACAAGAACAAAAGTTTATTGTATATATTGAAGCTCACAAGTCCTTCAATCCTCCATCAGTTTTTATTTTTCAGGCTAAGAACATTTTCAGCAAATAAAGAGAATACCGGGTGATCTTCCTGATTAGGACTGCAGTGTCTGTAATTTCCAGTAAATTTAAGCTATCACATATAAACTCCAAATTCTGTAACGAAGAGGAAGACATATTTGTAGCCCTAATCAGCTTAGGGTGACAACCATGGCTTCTCCATACATACAGTGGAGTGAATGAATGTAGCCACACTAGGACAGGAAGTGTGTTATTTGCAGGATCACCATGTGAAAATAAAGGAAAAAAGTCTAAAAATGGAAATTAATACATCTAAGGACTGGTAAACTGCAATATATTACATTTTAGGTTTTTTTTTTCTTGTATGCGCCTTAATAATTTTCAAATCTGCACAATCTATTTTTCGCTACTGGGGACCATTGACTGCATAGTCAATTTAGGAATTCAGGAAACCTGTACTGAGAGTATTATGCAGGCTGCCTTTGTTGACTTCCCTTTGAAAATGGTAGTTGCCTGCCTGTGCCTGGCTTCATTATGTTCTGGACCACTGGTTGAAACCAGGTAAGAAGCAAGCAGATTCAGAGAGATACCAGGTATCCTGATGACTGCTGGAAGACACCAGGAGTACAGCTCCCCATAAGAATAAATAAAGCCACAGGACGAAGAGCATATGACGGGAAAGTTTTTCTGCAGGAAGTGTGTGACGGCTCTGGGTGGAGCAACACAATAAAAGGGGCAGGGTGGGTGGAGGGTGAGGAACAAGGGATGGTAGAAGGCCGTACCTGGAGTTCAAATTTAAAGTATGTTTCCAGTTTTGCAGTCAAATTTGAGAAGGCCATGTTATGTGTTCCCATTTACATAGCATGCCAAAAAAAATATTACAAATGTTATTTCTAAGTAGAAGTGTCATGGATGATTCTAAGAATTTCTGAACAGTTTTACGGTGTCTTTGCCCGCACATAGACTGAGCTATTCCTCATTAACATACAAAGCAGGAGGATGATTTCTAAATTTTAATCCTTCATTTGGACAGGCAAATCTACAAACAACTGAAAATTTCCCTGCACAATTACCAGTTAGTCTACAACAAATGCAGGCTCTAGGCAAACCTGCCCTTAATTTATCCACTACTATATGTGATCCAATTTGGAGACTCGCAAAACTATGGAGTTAAGACCACAGTACACAGAGAAGCCTTGGTGAGGCACTGTGGCTTTAAAATGTAATTGCGTGCAACTAAAACCTCTTTTTTAACATGAACTGTTGGTAATTTGGTTTTGTTACCGGCTGGCTGGTAACTATGCAAAGCCCCTTCCATGTGCCACTTAGGCAGGCCATACACGGTGCAAATTTCTTTCCTGCAACTACAGGGGGTGCAGTCGCTAGCGATAATCGTAAGGTTGTACCCTTGTTGATCGATCAATAAACTTTGTACATTCAGCCTGCCCATTACCAATTCGAACTGTGTATGGCCTAGTTATAGATTGGGGTGGTTACCATTAATCTGTAGTGTTCAAATCTAGTTTACACACTATAATGAAGATCTGTGAACACAATCCAGACAAGGTTATTATGTTAAACATTACTCCACAGACCCCTCCTAAATATTAAAACACAAGTGGATCATGTAAGGGTTTTCAAGCAAGTAAAAGGCACTTAAAAGTGTATCCATCAATTGTTAAATATTTTAGGTTATGCTATGTTAATGGGAAGAACATGGAACAAATATAAAGTAGGCGTTATCCCAAATTGGCTCCAAAAGTGGAATGACACTTTAAAACTTCCTGAACCTGTTTACATTCTAACTACTGAAGCTAAAGAGGCCTATATTTGGCTAAGATCGGTTCCTAGTGTTGTCCTGAACCTGTTAGCAACTATGTGGCACAAAATGCATTTGATGTGAAGTTTTAGGTTTCTGCCACACCTAAAATGCTGGCACTGGAAAACAGCTATGCTTTTAGATTTTCTCTGAATTCATGATTTACCTGTGTGTTTTTTTTTTAATGATATAAAGTTGTTTAGTGAATCTCAAAGGAAAAATAAACCAATTCAGCTAGTTACATGTAAAGTGTTACTAAACCCACAACAGCAAAATCAGTCTTTATATACAGTAAATAATGCTTGTTATACTCACTATGGAACCTACGGGGTTAATTCTCTGCATTGTGTAAAAAGGCTGTTTGATCCTGTCTTCTCTGATCCTCCCCTTCTTTTACTGTCCCCAATCTGTTGATAGAACACAGTATGCACCCTCCCAAATAAACCTCTCTAGCAATACACACCAAACTGAGCATGTGGGCACTCTGCACATGCTCAGTTGGTGTGCATTGCTAGAGAGTTTTTTTTTTTTTTTTTGGGGGAGGTGCATGTGATCAGCACAGGGCCAATCAGCACTGTCCAGACAGAAAGTCAGGGGTCATGCAGCCTCATAGGACAGTCAGAGGAGAATGAAAACTCCACCTACAAGCTTTAACCAGACACTGATCAAAGTCACAAGATTGCTATATACTGCTGATGGGAAAAGGTATTTAGCAGTTTATATTTACTAAAATAATTGCATTTCCATGTTCTGTGTACTGTGGGAGACCAGATCTAGTGAATGCAGGGTCCTGGGTTTAGTAACACTTTTATTTTCCATCAGTTACAAATCAACCATCTGTGAAAGACTTTAGAGAATTCCACTAATGCCGCGTACACACGACTGGACTTTACGGCATACTTGGTCCGGCGGACCGGAGTTCGTCGGACAATTCGATCGTGTGTGGGCTCCAGCGGACTTTTTTTCCCCAAAAGTTCAACGGACCTAGAAATGTTTCAAATGTTTCAAATCTTTCAGACGGACTTGAGTCTGGCCGAAAAGTCCGCTCGTCTGTATGCTAGTCCGACGGGCAAAAACTGACGCTAGGGCAGCTATTGGCTACTGGCTATGAACTTCCTTGCTTTAGTCCGGTCGTACGTCATCACGTACAAATCCGTCGGACTTTGGTTGATTGTTTGTAGGCAAGTCCGTTCATTCAGAAAGTCTGTTGTAAAGTCCGCCGGACAATGTCTGCCGTAAAGTCCGCTCATGTGTACGCGGCATAAGAAGTATTGGTATACAAATTGACCACAATATTATAATTTGATGAAATGGAACCCTTGCTTTTATGGTGTCCTCATGCTTATGATACACACTTGTAAAGGCATGAATGCGCATTCCTGTGTTTAGCAACTTTACCCCTTCAGTGTGGCATAACCAAACAGATATGAATAAAAAAAAAAATGAACACAAAAGCAGCTTTCCCCTAATGTGCAGTATACAGGATTTGCTATAAGTCACATAATACATTGTAAGGGGCAGGCAGTGACAACAGAGTATCGTTTTCTGCAGTGTACACGTTGCATTGTGTACTGTACACGGTGTTCCCACAATGTAAAGAAAGCGCTAAATACATTGTTTGCTTTTATTTTCTAATTACAGCAGCTCTTCATTTTAAAACAATGAAGGAATTCTCAATAACATTAGAGATCCGACTTTCTAGGAGCAAATATGTTCTAAATAGACGTCAAGGTTTGCATGACACCGGTGGTTACAGAAGCAATACAATCGGCAGTAAGGTTATTTACATCTCATTCCAGTAAATTTGTGCAGCCAGCGTATCCCATAAGTGAAAATGCTGCATTCGGAGGCTCTTGTTCTATTCATTCCCTGACTCACTTTTGTTCTGATGGACACTGCCTGTTGTGTTCAGTAAAATAGAGTGTTGTACTTGTGCCAGGTGCGGATAATAAGAACTGAAAAGGAAAAATATAATGCTAAATAGAAGCGAGTGACTGTGCCGAAGAATGCTTACATAACAAAAATTATTATAATAGAAGATAGAAATGTGTGGCATTGATTGCAGTATAATAATATGTGGGCTCTTAAAGAGTTTATGCAAATTATACAGTTTTGAAGGACATGTAAGGTCTCCTGGAAACCAGTCTTCAAATAATAAGCTATGGAAATTGCTACAACCAGTTACAATCTTTACATTTTTATTTTGGAATATGTATCCCTTATGCTTACTGTCATGCCAATCTACCCTGTAACCCTAACACAATCCCTCCTTGTATCCTTAAAGAGGAAGTACATAGTTACATAGTTACATAGTAGGTGAGGTTGAAAAAAGACACAAGTCCATCAAGTCCAACCTATGTGTGTGATTATGTGTCAGTATTACATTACATATCCCTGTATATTGCGGTCATTCAGGTGATTATCTAATAGTTTCTTGAAGCTATCAATGCTCCCCGCTGAGACCACCGCCTGTGGAAGGGAATTCCACATCCTTGCCGCTCTTACAGTAAAGAACCCTCTACGTAGTTTAAGGTTAAACCTCTTTTCTTCTAATTGTAATGAGTGGCCACGAGTCTTGTTAAACTCTCTTCTGCGAAAAAGTTTTATCCCTATTGTGGGGTCACCAGTACAGTATTTGTAAATTGAAATCATATCCCCTCTCAAGCGTCTCTTCTCCAGAGAGAATAAGTTCAGTGCTCGCAACCTTTCCTCATAACTAAGATCCTCCAGACCCTTTATTAGCTTTGTTGCCCTTCTTTGTACTCGCTCCATTTCCAGTACGTCCCTCCTGAGGACTGGTGCCCAGAACTGGACAGCATACTCCAGGTGCGGCCGGACCAGAGTCTTGTAGAGCGGGAGAATTATCGTTTTATCTCTGCAGTTGATCCCCCTTTTAATGCATGCGAATATTCTGTTTGCTTTATTAGCAGCAGCTTGGCATTGCATGCCGTTGCTGAGCCTATCATCCACTAGGACCCCCAAGTCTTTTTCCATCCTAGTAAACTTCCATCTTTAGGTTTCACCTATAGGTGAGCCTATATAAAGGCTTACCTAGAGGTAGTGTAAATATCTCCTGAACATGCACCGTTTAGGAGATATTTACTGTCCTAGCAGCCAGTTACGTCACTGGCGCAAGCGCGCTGAAGGATCGGCCACCCTTGCCGTTTCTTCAGTGCAACGCGCCGTATGCACGCGGGAGTGACGTCATTGCGGCTCCAGTCATTCACAGAGCGGGAGCCTGGAACCCGGAAAGAAGACCGGGTATAGATGGATGCCGTGTCCAGCGATGACATCGCATCCCTGGAAGGCTTCGTTTTGAGGTAAGTTTCACATAATGTGCTAGTATGCGATGCATACTAGCTAAAAATAAAAAAATTGCAGCAGTTTACAACCGCTTTAAAGCATTAGTAAACCCAAAAGCAAACATTTATTATATTGCAGCTTATCAGTTTTTAGATGTGGTGCGCTGCATACATTTTAGGCTTTTTATCCCTTATTTTCACCTGAGGATCCAGCCAGTAAGTGTGTTGTTTTTCAAAAGAACAAGCTGTCCTGCAGATGTAGCTGTTACAAGGAGAAGACAGACCATTTAATACTGACAAGGGGCGCTTACATTGATCAGCTTCTATTCATGTTAACCCTTTATCCCAAAAACAAAAAAATCTGTTTGCTTTTTAAGTATTAGATGGAGTTTGGCTTCAATTTATTAGTGCATTTAAATCTGCTAGTACATCTCCCCTAGATCAACAATGCTGCTTTCCAAATCTTCCCCCTGTGTTCCTACATCCAGAGTGTAGGCACTGGGTCTACTGGATCTGGGTGATCTATGTACATTACAAGAATTTTTACAAACTTTGTTGCTCCCCCCTGCCCCAAAGCACCCCCCATGTTGATAGCATGTGGCCTGGTATGGTTCGGGGGGGGGGGCTCTCGCTTGTGCCCCCCACTTTCCTGACCTGCCAGGCTGCATTCCCGGATAAGGGTCTGGTATGGATTTTGGGGGGGAACCCACGTCAGTTTTTTATTTATTTTTGATGTGGAGTTTCCTTTAAAAACCATTCCAGACCTGAAGGTTCTGGTATGGACTGGGAGGACCCCATGTTGTTTTTTTTTACCGGCAATTTTTTTTTTTAATTCAGCTGTTAGCGGGGAAACCCATTGACAGCTGATGAATCAACAGTTGTTGAGGATGCCGTGGCCAGCTTCTTAGACAAAGCTTTGCCCAATCGGGGGGCAAAATGCACTGTGCAGCGCACAGTGCATTACAGAGCATTTGGCCAAAACAGCCAAAATAATGTCATATGTCCTGTCCCATGAGTTTTCTCTGGTGTTTTTATTTTATTTTATCTGGAGGAGGAGAGGAGGGACTTTCTCATCTAAGTACACCCTCCTGCATGCTTGAGCTAAGGGCAGATGTTTTCCAGGAAGTAACTGCTACATGAATCACCTGCCCTTACTCAAGCTTGCTGCAGCTAGAAATGCTGGGGCGGGTGGGATTCAAAATGATTTCTTAACAAAATGAACAAAATGAAGCATTGAGAGATGGATGGATAGGCAAGTTTGCGTTGAATATTAAAAAATGAATTAAATAGCAATTTCAGTTTTAAGGTGCTCAGATACAGTTAAAGTGGAGTTCCATCTAACTTTACTACTTGGTCTTAAACCAAAGACCACCCCTCCATCCCTCGCTTTTGGATATACATTTTTTTTTCTTACCTTCGTAGCAAACAGGTGAACTTCTGTCCCAAATAAAAGAAAAACAAGGGCGCACCAGCCTTGTGCATTAACTTTTTTAAAAAATATTTAATATAAAAGGTAAAATGAAACAACTCACAAGCAATAGATGGAGGAGGCACAGCATAAAGTGTACCGACAGCCAGCATGCAACTAAGGATGAGCGATGCCTTCCAAAAGTCGTGGAGAGACGCACAAACATCACAATCAGCTAACGCGTTTCGAAGGGAACGTCCCTTCTTCGTCAGAGCTGTGCACAGCTCACTTTATGCTGTGCCTCCTTCATCTATTGCTTGTGAGTTGTTTCAATTTACCTTTTATATTAAATATTTTTTAAAAAAGTTAATGCACAAGGCTGGTGCGCCCTTGTTTTTCTTTTATTTCGGTTTGCACTAGGATTCCCCATCCTTGAGGGCAGCAAGGCCTGTGTTGACGCATCTTTTATATGGTGATCCACCTGTGCGCAGGAGTCGTTGTTTCTTGTTTGCTAATGAACTTCTGTCCCAGCCTCGCCATGGCGAGGTGTGTCATTTCCTCTTCTGGCTTTGCCCCTCCTCCTTTCTACCCGCTGCCTTCTGGGACCTATGTGTGTCCCAGAAGACGACGGGGCCATTCAGAAAGCGACGAGAGACTCGCGCATGCGCAGTAGGAAACTGGCTGTGAAACCTGAAAGCTCCACTGCCAGTTTCCCTTAGTTACAATGGCGGCGCCTGCACCAGATCCGATGGATGGATCGGCCTCGGGGCCCGACATCACGGGCTCCCTGGACAGGTAGGTGTCCTTATTAAAAGTCAAAGTCAGCAGCTACAGTGTTTGTAGCTGCTGACTTTAAAAAAAAAACCTTTTTGGAGGGTGGCACTCTGCTTTAAATTCTATTTTAAATAGCGTTTACTCATCCCACTCTGTATTTATATATTGTAGAATCACAGGACAAAGTAGTGGATAGCATGTGACGCCAAAGGGAAGGTGTAGCTGGAGGTAAAACCTCAGAGGTGCATAGCATGGGACTGTAAATTGAAGGCCGACTTTAGCTACAGGTAAATCAAAGCTAGTAATTGCTACTATGCCTATGGGCAGAAGAGCTCTCTGAACCTCTGTTAAGAATGCGTGTGTTTCAGCATTGCACTTTTGGATCACCATGCTTCATGGTTTAGTAATAATGGGGAGATGTTTTGGGGGTGACTCTGTTCAACATTGAGCTCCATTCTTGTATTAGCCCATTGTTAGTATTTGTTTTCTAGTAAATATACCTATAAGATTAGTTAATATATATTTATGTAATATGTAAGATTTATGATGTATAGTTATCCTGATATTTTTTAATAGGGACTCAAAAGCCATGTGCAATGTATAAAAAGACAATATAATGTTCTGAGAATCTGACATATGTGTCCTCCCATCCCTAGATGGATGAGCGTAGGAAGAAGCTGTAGGATTTAGTAGACTGTAAAAAGGCAGAATCAACAAAAAATGTTCTTAAAATTCACAAAATTTGTCATTAATTATTAACTTGATTTTCCTTGGAAAATAAAATAAAGCTTGTTATGGTGAAGGAATTAAAGAGACAACCACAAAATTAGGAACTTTCCTAGTATAGAAATGCAATTTGTTCACTTGCGGCACATTAAGAGGAAGATTTGGGTGTAGAAGTCTATGCTCAAAGTTGAAAGAATAGGGTGTAGAGATCTGTACACAGAAAAGGTGAACCCAGTGCAGAGATCTGTGTATGGAACAGGGGACTTAGGTGCAGATATCAGTGCATGGAACTTGGATGCAGGAATCAGCGCATTGAGTAGATGATACAGGTGAAGAGATTCATGCACAGAGCAGGGAACACATGTTAGGAAATTCATGCATGGAGCAAGAGACTTGGGCAAAGAGATCAGTTTGTGGAGCGGGGAACTCAGATGAAGAGATCAGTGCACGGAGCAGAATACTAAAGTACAGAGATCTGTTCTGTGAGACGCTTTCTGGCAGGGTTGTGGAAGGTGTATATGTGTCACCTAGGTTTTTCACTTATGTGAGGGACTCCAGGATTTGTGTTATGGAGAAAACAAGCTTTTTGTTTTCTTAGATCATAATCATTTTTTGGTCTAGGTCCTGGAGCCCAGAGACTTTGTAGAGTTTTGGGTGAGATCTTTAGGTCCACAATTACCTGTTAGCCAGACCTAATTAATTAGTCTCAGCTTTGCACAGGTCTTTTATATGTGAGCTGACTGAGGCTCAAGGCATCCCTCTTTGTTGTGAGGCCCGCTGCTAGGTGAAAAAGCTGACTGCTGACAAAACACTAAAAAGATATACATGCTGCCTGTTTCTTTACGGAACCCATTAGGGACAACCCTATAAAGCAGGAGTAGGCATCCTCGGCCCTCCAGCTGTTTTGAAACTACAAGTCCCATGAGACATTGCAAGACCCTGACAATCACAGGCATGATTTCTAGAGGCAGAGGCATGATGGGATTTGCAGTTTCACCACAGCTGGAGGGCCGAGGTTGCCTACCCCTGCTGTAAAGCTATATTCACACAGGTGATTAGCACAGCCTGAAAAATAATCTGCAGATTCAGGCACTGACATGATTTTAGTTAGTCCAAACACAAGAATAAATGGGAGCCGGATTCTGATTTTCTAGGGGTCACTGAAATAGTCTCTGGGCACACTGTGTGTGTTTTGGCCCTCAAAGCATGTTGGGTTTGTGCTGCTATGAATCTAATTTATCATGAAATTACATTGGATTCTTGGACGTTTGTTTGGCACTCTCATTGGATTCTATATCAGCTTAGTTAGTGACTGGGGCGAGCAGGTGTTTTGCTGTTTATGCTATGGAGTTGCTATACAAACCCCCCCCCTGCATTGAACTGTGTTATTTGCTGAATAAAAGTGAAGGAAAAGAAAACGGCAAACTACTTCCCTTTAAGTGACTATGAGTCGTGTTTTTAATTCCAAGTACAAATTACTATATGTGTGCCCAGATTTTGTCTTATTTACATAATAACCCTGTACTGAAACTATTTTGCTTGAAAAAGCTTGGCGTTTCTGGCTATCAGATAAAGACTCAGCCAAAGGCATCACTCAAATTTACAATCTCTTTCAATTTAAAGATACTTTCTGTAAAAACTCTCCACTAATTAAATGGGAAGAAGGCCTGTGGTTACAGGCTATAAAATATTAGTCAACAATACAAAAAAAGGTCACTGCCCCACCTATAACTGGTCTTCCCAGCAAGGAGCACTGGAAGGGCACACACATGTCAAATAAAACCAAGGAAATTCCAAGCTCAACTTACCAACCAGCCTGCGACCAACCAAACTGACCTGTCTAACAGTATGCGTTAAAAACAGAGGTTTAGTTGCACACATTTGCAAACACATGCGTAAGCTGCAGGCCCTGGCAAGGCATCCTGTATCCTGCAGACCCTACCTCTAACTTTTAAGAGTCTCCACAGTGGGAGGACATGTATTCTGATGGCTAGATGAAGGGCAGGTGAATGACGGAAGCCCAACCCTCCTTAAAGTCTCAGTAACACACAGAACACCCAGCACATATTTTTGCATTGTTGACATATTGGTCAGGCAACCCACTGACACCTTTGCTGCCATAGTACAATGTGCTAGGTGTTCAGTGTGTTCCTGCACCTTTAAGGAGGGTTGGGCTCCTTCCAGTCACCTGCCCTTCATCTATCCATCAGAATACATGTTCTCCCACTGTGGAGACTCTTAAAAGTTAGAGGTAGAGTCTGCAGGATACAGGATGCCTTGCCGGGGCCTGCAGCTTACGCATGTGTTTGCAAATGTGTGTAACTAAACCCCTGTTTTTAATGCATACTGGTAGGCAGGTCAGTTGGGTTGGTTGCAGGCTGGTTGGTAAGTTGAGCTTGGAAATTCCTTGGTTTTATTTAATATAAAATATTGGTATATCTACACTAAATGCAGCAATTATTGGGATCTGTCTTTGATGGTATTGAACCCCCTCTAGGGTAGCTAACATTTCCACATCAGGTGATAACCTATGGCTGGCTACTCTCAGGTGGGAACCCTGCTTCTAATACTATGGGGCTGTCCTCATATATGAAATTACTGGAGCGTGATATTTTTATTAGACTTATTGCTGACTTGACACGTCGTATTACTAGTCCTACCCCTGCCATAACATTTCTTAGTATAGACATAAATAGACTTCCCCGGACCAGTAACTATGCATGTACTATTTTCAGTTAGAGCATTGCTTAGGTATTGGGGTTGTAATCTAGTTCCCAGTGTAATGCCCCGTACACACGATCTGACTTTCCGACAACAAAACCCTGGATTTTTGTACGAAGGACGTTGCCTCCAACTTGTCTTGCATACACACGGTCACACAAATGTTGGCCAACAATTACGAACGTAGTGACGTACGCGATATCTCCATTACGAACGCTAGTTTTACAAGACCGAGCCCTTCTGGCTCGTACTTGATTCCGAGCATGCGTGGACTTTTGTCCGACGGACTTGTGTACACACGATTGGAAAGTCCGACAACAAACATTTGTTGGCGGAAAGTTTGAGAGCCTGCAAGCCAACATTTGTTGGCGGAAAGTCCGACAACAAATGTTTGATGGAGCATACACACGGTCGGACTTTCTGCCAACAAGCTCACATCCAACATTTGTTGTCGGAAAATCCGATCGTGTGTACGGGGCATAAGGTTAAACAACATGCAAAACAAACACTGACATATAAAAAGCATATGCCTTACCAGATGGGAAGGCGCGCACAGTTTTATAATACATGAGATATGTGGGTGGCATTTTAAGGCAGTAACGTGTGAGGATGGCAACTTACATCTACCTCTTATAAATTCAAAGGACTCTGGCTAGACATTCTATTGGCAAGTTACATTTTGAAATGAAATATTGCTCTTGTATATGAATAATAACAAGTTTGCCACAATTTGCATGAGGAGTCAGGCTCCTATTATTGCCTTATTTATTGATTTACAATTTTGTAGTACATCTCTGTACCAATATTTTGTATATGGCAAAATGAAAAAAAAAATCTATGCTTAAAAAAAAAAGTGCAGTAAAAATGTGCTTAGACTGTTCCTGGGTGTCCCTGTCTCATGCTTGGTTTACCGCTGCCACTACCAGCTGAGCCTGCCTCCCTTTAAGTGCACAGAGCTGGGGATGTAGAGCTCTTGAATGTGTCACGAAAAGTACTCAGAACAGAGGAAATTTTGACGACTGAGCTAAAATTCAAATATTCGTGTTCAGCAAAGTGAACAAAATGGCAATTTCCTCCTTTAAAAAAATGAAAACTCTTCATATTGTTAACTCTGCTTTGTCTTAAAGTATGTCTCCTCAACCAGCCACAGCCTATTTGATCACATGGAACCAGACGGTAAAATCATTCAAAATGATAGCATTTCCAAAGCAAGGAATGGATAATTTTTTTAGGAGAGCCAGAAAAGCTACCTGGAGCTCCATGTGCTTCGTGCTAGTTGAGATATACTGTATGATTGGTGTTGACTGATAGGTGCCACAGAAAATGAGGGGGTTTTCTACTCCATCACATTTCCTGAATTGGCTATTGGTAGGTTAGGTCAGCACTCAAAAATTCCACTCGCCTGCTCGCATTTTGCGAGTGGAATTTGAGGGCTGGTGAGGATGGGCTGCCTTAGAGCGTGGGGGGGTCGAGCACCACTGGTAGGCGGGGTTGAATGGGAGTCCTTCTCCCAGCGATCGCGGAGGGGAAGAGAGGAGAGCCGCCCGGATGATCAGAGCGCAGGCTGCATTGGTGGGCACAGGCAGGCTGCACTGGTGGGCACAGGCAGGCTGTTTTGGTGGGCACGGACAGGCTGGGTTGATGGACACGGGCAGGCTGCATTGATGAACACAGGTGAGGCTGCATTGTTGGGCACAGGTGAGGCAGTATTGATGGACACAGGTGAAGCGGCATTGATGAACACAGGTAGGCTGCATTGTTGGGCACAGATAAAGTTGTTGTTAATAATTATTTTTTTAACTTAATTCTGCATAAAACATTTAAGTGTCATTTCATTACATAATTTATGAGGGCATGTTTAGGGGGCAGGAGTAGGGGTGGAGCGGGGTTGGGTGGGGCAACTGGTGGCGAGTAACCCTTGAGGCCTGTCTAGTAGCTCAGGACTTGAAATTTTGAGCCCTGGGTTAGGTTACCCATGACCATAAAGAACCCATAGGGAGGATTGGGAGGAAAGGCACCAGGGACAAACTTGACTTTTACAGGAAATGTTTGGGCTTTAATGCACCATCAGCCGCCTACATCTGAGTCTACCATTTTTTGTGACATGCAGTTTTCACAAAAGGTAATTTATCTGTAGCACATCCCCAAAGAAGCCGCTCATGAACTGATTTCTTACCCAAATTTAGAGAAAGATGGCCAGGATACCCCAAGTACATGAATTAAACCGAGGACACCTCTCCTACTGTTAAATATCGAAATTGTCCCGATATTCAGATGATATTCTGTAAACTTATATTGGTGAGAAAAGTCAAAAATAGAAAGTCCTTCCAGTTCTTGTGTTAAAACTCAAAATGGATTTCATAATAAAATAGCATAAAATTACAAGAATAATATTAAAATACAGAATGTAAAAATAATACCAATAAAGTAATTATGTTTTGAGATAAAAATCGTGTGTGTGTGTAGCTGTGGGCAGCTGTCTGCCCCGTTAGCAGTCTCATGTAAGTCTCCCTAAAAAGTCTTTTTTCTTTTCCTTTTACTCTGAAAGGAGCAATTCAGCCCCCCACTCTCTCCTAAAATGGACTGGTTTAAATTACTTCTGCTGAGCTCTGTTGTCCCTTTATAGTATTTTGTGACAAATACCTTTACATTTAACAAACTTTCAGCTGGGTTCTGAAATTCTCAGGGCCCCTAGTCTGAGCTACGTTGACATTCCAAAAGAGTCAGTGGGGATTGGGAGTGTTACACATACACTCTAATCACATGTGTGTGTGTGTATATATATTTATATATATATATAAGTACACCCCTCACATTTCTGTAAATATTTTACTATATTTTCCATGACTGCATAGCAGAGCTGGTGGATGTTAGAGACCTTGCGCTCCTACACCTTCCGTTTGAAGATGCCCAACAGATGCTCAATAGGGTTTAAGTCTGGAGACATGCTTGGCCAGTCCATCACCTTTACCCTCAGCTTCTTTAGCAAGACAGTGGTCATCTGGGAGGTGTGTTTGGGGTCGTTATCATGTTGGAATACTGCCCTGTGGCCCAGTCTCCGAAGGGAGGGGATCATGCTCTGCTTCAGTCACAGTACATGAATGAACCATAAGTATCAACGGTGGTGCAGGGTGCTTCATGCAGATCCAAAGTGCTTTTAAATCAGTGCTCCCCCTCCTTTCAGTCAAACCGCTCACCTTGTAAAAGGGACCCCTGAACTAACAGGAAGGTCTGATAGGCGTTCACCACTCGATTGGTGGTCAGAGTAATATCTTGGCTGGAAGGCAGGGACCTCTTCTTTAATAGGGATCACCACTTAATTGTTCGGTTTAACATGGAATGAACAAAAAAATGCATAGTGCTCTCTGTATACTATTATAAACAATACCTTTATTAAAAAACGGTACTCACAAAATTAGCACTATGACCAGTGCTAGGCTTAAAAACGTATGACAATATTACAGATGACAGTCTAAGATGGCTGCAGGGGCGTCTAAACCAGGATGTAACCAATCCGCACGCGTATCGTCCGGAGGACTTCCTCAGCGGTTTATGGATCCTTAGGTGTAGTCAGTATTGAGTATACAGACCCCTGTTTATATCATCTGTTAATTGGTTACTCCTGAGTAGCGCTCATCCAATAAAAACGCTCGACTCAGGAGTAGGATGCATTGTTAGTAATGGTTGCCATAGCGATCGGCGTCGTGATGTCACGACGTCAGGCCGCAAGGCTAACTCTCTGTATTCACTTCCCCTTCCTGGGTAAACAGGAAGGGGATCCACCAACTATGATTGGCTGTTGCTAATAGCGGGGGTGTGTTGGAATGACCTATGACGCAAACGCGCCATCCGTGTGTCCCGCCTATCGAACACGTGGTTCACTAAGTCTAGTGGAAGCCACTCCCTTCCGCGTCAGGGACGTTCCATACTGTAAAATCACAGCGCGGTCGGGACATCACCCTGCCGCGATCGCGTCATCATAATGACGCGGTTTCCGGTCACATGATCGCCTGCGTCGATAGGCACTGCCTTCATAGTTAAAGACAAGGGCTGCGTGAGCTGTAATGGGATGAAATATGTCACATGGTACCAATCCCTCTGCAACTGAGAAGAAGTGTAAGCAGAGAAGGGATAGTTATACCAGGTGGCGTCTTCTAAAAGGCACAAGCAATACCCAAAACAGCTAATGCAATCAGCACCATTGCGTTGGGCAATTCTAGTTCAACAAACATAATCCCTTAATATCATTGTTAAAAAAGATTAATTTAAAAAACAAGGTATATTAGTAAAAATAAAATAAGTATAAAAAAATATAAAAAATATAAAAAATGAATGAAGATGGAAAAAATAGTAATACCCACCATATGAAACTAAATGTAAATAAGACACATCTCTGCAGCCACCTTTTACAACACGGTCATCATATACAAAAACGAATCAGTAAGTACCAGATATTCAAATATATAAAATGTACAAACATAAAGGCCTCCCTGTTAAAATGAACTATCTGTCAGAAATGAAACAGTTCAAATCGAACTCAACATTGAGCCCCTTTGGTACTCCCACACGGGTCTCGTACACCCAGAAAGACTCCCGACGGCTCAATTGTCTAATAAAGTTACCTCCTCGCCAGTGGGGTGTAACCTTTTCGACTCCCCAAAATTTCAATTTAGCGGGACTGCGCTTATGACATAATTTAAAATGCTTGGAGACATTATGTGAGTCTAGTCCTTTTTTAATGTTAGAAATGTGTTCACCAATGCGGACATGCAAGGGGCGAGACGTTCTACCGACATATTGGAAGCCGCATTCACATTCCATCATATATTCCAATCATTTTAGACCTGTACACAACAAAAGAGGTAAGAATAAGAAAGGGAGGGGGCGAGGGAGGGATGTTTACGAATCTCCCTATAGGCAGTATCCCTGGAACCCTCCACATACAAATGACATTCATCATCAAGAAATTTCTTATCCTGAGAATGGGCAGAATTGGAGTCATAATGGCAACCATTATTCTGATTACTCTCGGAATTTTCCCTCTAACAGAGGAAGAGGTTTTCAACAAGTCAGAAATCCCGTCCCTACCCATAATAGATTTACCCCCTTACAGAATGTTGGACCTAGGAGGGGAGGGGATTTTTACAGGTCGCCTCATGGAAGGGGGACGGTGACCCCGTTTGTCCCACCCAATCCGGGAGGGAGGGTGAATACGGGCCCATCCCTAGGATACCCAGACAGCGGAGTAAGGAAAAGAAAAAACAGAGAGGAAGGAGAGGAGGAAGGCGAACTCAAAAGAAACAGACCCCGGTAGGAGCTGGTATTTATAACCTCAGTGGCTCTCCCTTGACTGAGGATGAGATTAAAGTCTTAGATAAGGGTCTTAAATACGCCCCTACCCGTAACTTAAACAAATTCCAAACTTATATCAGTTTGCAAAAATTTATGAGAACTCTCAATATCAAGAAATATCATCTTTCGAATGCTATAGTGCGTAATTCTACTAATATTCAGAAATCTTCAATTACGCACTCCTCTCTCCGCAATAAATCGGTTTTCAATCCCCCCAACCGAGACAACAAACATATGGAAGTTTTTAGGAATATGGTTAACAAAGATCTGGATGCATTGAAAGTCCGGAAAGTCAACGATCCTTTACATATCAAAAGAGGAATTGAGTCCTTGTTAAAACGCAAAGATCTGGTTATACGCCCAGCTGATAAGGGAGGAGGTTTGGTTGTCTTAAGTAAAACATATTATAACAATGAAATGGAAAATATGCTGGCTGACCATAATACTTATGTTTTACTTACAAAGGACCCGATGCTCCAATACAAAGAAGAGTTACACTATCTTATAGCAAGAGGTAAACACATTGGTGTCCTCAACTCAAAAGAGGCTTCATATTTGGACCCTTTTTTCTGCCGTACCCCTATCATTTACTTTTTACCCAAAATACATAAAAACAGTACCCACCCCCCTGGTCGCCCCATAGTCAACGGGATAGACTCAGTCTCTTCGAGACTGGGTCAGTACATTGACCATTTCCTACAGCCCATGGTTATTAAAACCCGCTCTTTTGTAAAAGATACTAAACACATTATCCACATTTTAGAGTCTCTCCCACTCACTTCTTCATGTGTATTAATTACAGCGGATGTTAGTTCCCTTTACACGATCATTAGCCATGAAGATGCGCTAACCTCAGTACAGTGGGCATTCGGATCAGCTGAGCTGGCAAAAAGACAAAAGAACTTTATTCTGGATTGTTTAAGATTCTGTTTAGCCAAAAATTATTTTTGGTACAACAGACGGTTTTTCCTCCAAACAAGGGGTGTGGCAATGGGGGCTCGTTTTGCTCCCAGTGTTGCCAATTTATTTATGGCACACTGGGAGGAAGAAGTGATCTATAAGAACACACCCCCTGAACTCATCTGTTACCAACGGTATATCGATGATATCATTATGATTTGGAATGGTGACCGATCGAACCTTGACACCTTCATGAAAAAATTAGATGAGAACAATAGAAATATTGTTCTCTCTTGGAATGTGGGTATCGATCATGTCACTTATCTAGATCTTGATATTCATCTGAAAGATAACGGGTTAGAACTAAGAAACCACTTCAAACCTACTGACCGTAATGCGTACATCCCCCTTGGTAGTTGCCACCATTTACAATGGTTGTGCAACATTCCCAAGGGACAATTTGTACGCATTCGGCGGAATTGTTCACAAGAACAGGAGTTTCTTGTACAGTCCGAAATTCTATCAACACGTTTTGTCCAAAAGGGTTACAACAAATCAGACATTATGAAACATATTGAGACTGTCCGCAAGTTGGATAGAACTACATTAGTTTCTAATGGTCCTAAGGTTAAACAAGACAATTTAGGGAATATAAGGATCGTTTTGGACTATAACGTCCAATACAAGAAATTCGAAAAGATTATTCGGAGGTATTGGCCCATCTTAAAGCAAGATAAAACGCTTGGCCCCGTCCTTCCTGAACGTCCCCAGTTTGTCTATAAAAGGGCCCCCTCCCTTAGAGATAAGCTAGCCCCGGGGGTTATTGATCCACCTCTTGCTTCCGAAAATAGATTATCTAACCTCCTGACAGGTTTTTATGCATGTGGACGTTGCCCAGCCTGTAAACAAGCTAGGGGAAATATCAAAAAACGTAAAGAATTTACAGCTACAGCAACAAAGAAGACATATTTGATTAAAGATTTTATCACATGCTCCACCACAGGGGTGGTTTATATGATGGAATGTGAATGCGGCTTCCAATATGTCGGTAGAACGTCTCGCCCCTTGCATGTCCGCATTGGTGAACACATTTCTAACATTAAAAAAGGACTAGACTCACATAATGTCTCCAAGCATTTTAAATTATGTCATAAGCGCAGTCCCGCTAAATTGAAATTTTGGGGAGTCGAAAAGGTTACACCCCACTGGCGAGGAGGTAACTTTATTAGACAATTGAGCCGTCGGGAGTCTTTCTGGGTGTACGAGACCCGTGTGGGAGTACCAAAGGGGCTCAATGTTGAGTTCGATTTGAACTGTTTCATTTCTGACAGATAGTTCATTTTAACAGGGAGGCCTTTATGTTTGTACATTTTATATATTTGAATATCTGGTACTTACCGATTCGTTTTTGTATATGATGACCGTGTTGTAAAAGGTGGCTGCAGAGATGTGTCTTATTTACATTTAGTTTCATATGGTGGGTATTACTATTTTTTCCATCTTCATTCATTTTTTATATTTTTTATATTTTTTTATACTTATTTTATTTTTACTAATATACCTTGTTTTTTAAATTAATCTTTTTTAACAATGATATTAAGGGATTATGTTTGTTGAACTAGAATTGCCCAACGCAATGGTGCTGATTGCATTAGCTGTTTTGGGTATTGCTTGTGCCTTTTAGAAGACGCCACCTGGTATAACTATCCCTTCTCTGCTTACACTTCTTCTCAGTTGCAGAGGGATTGGTACCATGTGACATATTTCATCCCATTACAGCTCACGCAGCCCTTGTCTTTAACTATGAAGGCAGTGCCTATCGACGCAGGCGATCATGTGACCGGAAACCGCGTCATTATGATGACGCGATCGCGGCAGGGTGATGTCCCGACCGCGCTGTGATTTTACAGTATGGAACGTCCCTGACGCGGAAGGGAGTGGCTTCCACTAGACTTAGTGAACCACGTGTTCGATAGGCGGGACACACGGATGGCGCGTTTGCGTCATAGGTCATTCCAACACACCCCCGCTATTAGCAACAGCCAATCATAGTTGGTGGATCCCCTTCCTGTTTACCCAGGAAGGGGAAGTGAATACAGAGAGTTAGCCTTGCGGCCTGACGTCGTGACATCACGACGCCGATCGCTATGGCAACCATTACTAACAATGCATCCTACTCCTGAGTCGAGCGTTTTTATTGGATGAGCGCTACTCAGGAGTAACCAATTAACAGATGATATAAACAGGGGTCTGTATACTCAATACTGACTACACCTAAGGATCCATAAACCGCTGAGGAAGTCCTCCGGACGATACGCGTGCGGATTGGTTACATCCTGGTTTAGACGCCCCTGCAGCCATCTTAGACTGTCATCTGTAATATTGTCATACGTTTTTAAGCCTAGCACTGGTCATAGTGCTAATTTTGTGAGTACCGTTTTTTAATAAAGGTATTGTTTATAATAGTATACAGAGAGCACTATGCATTTTTTTGTTCATTCCATGTTAAACCGAACAATTAAGTGGTGATCCCTATTAAAGAAGAGGTCCCTGCCTTCCAGCCAAGATATTACTCTGACCACCAATCGAGTGGTGAACGCCTATCAGACCTTCCTGTTAGTTCAGGGGTCCCTTTTACAAGGTGAGCGGTTTGACTGAAAGGAGGGGGAGCACTGATTTAAAAGCACTTTGGATCTGCATGAAGCACCCTGCACCACCGTTGATACTTATGGTTCATTCACGGACATTTTATACTGATTTATAATTCAGCGCTGCACTTTCTTTTGTATTATATCATGTGAAAGGATTTATATATTTGCCTTTAGTGTTCAGCAGCTTCGTTTCATCTGAGGGTTTTTGCGCTGACTGTTTGTCTCTTTGTAAAGTCACAGTACATGTTGGCATTCATGGTTCCCTCAATGAACTGTAGCTCTCCAGTGCCGGCAGCACTCATGCAGCCCCAGACCATGACACTCCCACCACCATGCTTGACTGTGGGCAAGACACACTTGTCTTTGTACTCCTCACCTGGTTGCCGCCACACATGCTTGACACCATCTGAACCAAATAAGTTTATCTTGGTCTCATCAAACCACAGGACATGGTTCCAGTAATCCATGCCCTTAGTCTACTTGTCTTCAGCAAACTGTTTGAGACCAGTATGAGAGAGTGAGAGCGATAACACCAAATTTAACATGTCTGCTCCCCATTCACACCTGTAACCTTGTAACACTAATGAGTCAAATGACACCAGGGAGGGAATATGGCTAATTGGGTCCAATTTGGAACTTTTCACTTAGGGGTGTACTCCCTTTTGTTGCTAGTGGTTTAGACATTAATGGCTGCGTGTTGAGTTATTTTGAGGGGGCAGCAAATTTACACTGTTATACAAACTGTATACTCACTACTTTACATTGTAGCAAAATATTGTTTCTTCACTGTTGTCATATGAAAAGATTAAAAAAAAATCCCAGATGTTTCAGTTTTTTACAGCTGCTCAGCCTGATCACCTGAGTGATGGGCTGAAAAGAGCCACTGCTGTTGACATGTATCTGTACATCCAGTGCTCCCCATGTTTAGCCTCCGGGGGACAAAGCAAAACACATTGGGGTGTGGCCTGGCGGGAACCTGGGCTGGATCTCTCCCTTCACTACTACATTACCATAGGACTCTGTGGATTTGTGGAACCAGGGATTTTTTTTCTCTCTTCCCTTCAGTGACTACCCCTCACATTCGGTATCATCTACATTACCCCCCACATTGATTGAGCCTGACCGACACACTAACAAACCGTGGGTCACAGTGGTTACCTGCTGTTGGGGACAAACTTCTGACCCTGGATGCATAGAGGTTTTATTCAAGGGAAAAAATGTATCCCTACCTGCAGGTAACCACTGGATGTTCAGATGCAGGTGGCTACATGTTTACAGCAGCAGACAGCCTTGGCTCTTTTCAGCCCATCACACAGGTGTACAGGCTGAGCAGAGATTGGAACATCTGAGATCCCGGGTGCAGGTATTTGCAGTATACTTGCTGCACCATGGTCATGTAGGATGTATGAATGAGACCCAAGACTTTAGCTAACCTTACTGTGCAAGTTGAACAAGTGCAAGGTGCAACACATTGTGGTGAGCAGTAAATTCAGTGATTTATTTAAACCTTAAAAAAATGTATCCTAAGAAATTTTATGAAATGTTTTAAGAGATGAAAAAAAATATATTGTGCACTGTCTGCCACAGAATGGTGCCCTTTGCACCTGGTCAATATGGTTGGCTTTTATTCAGGCCTAATGTAGTAAACCCAGCTTTTGAACTTGTACCTACAATTAAGCCTATAATAACACCTGTAGGCACAGTGAATATCTCCTAAACTTGTGGTGTTTAATGCCGCGTACACACGAGCGGACTTTACGGCGGACTTTGCCCGGCGGACTTTTCGACGTACTTTCCGACGGACTTTGTGAACGAACGGACTTGCCTACACACAATCCACCAAAGTCCGTCGAATTCGTACGTGATGACGTACGACCGGACTAAAACAAGGAAGTTCATAGCCAGTAGCCAATAGCTGCCCTAGCGTGGCTTTTTGTTCGTCGAACTAGCATACAGACGGCGGACTTTTCGACCGGACTCGATTTCAACGGATAAATTTTAAACAAGTTTCAAATCTAATTCCGTCCAACTTTTGAGAAAACAAAGTCCGCTGGAGCCCACACACATCGAATTGTCCGACGAAATCCAGTCCGCCGGGCAAAGTCCGCCGTAAAGTCCGCTCGTGTGTACGCGGCATTAGAGATGTTGGGAACACAAGACACTGGAAGTGACGTGGGGGAGCTCGCTGCTCGTTTTACTTTTGTCTGTTTGATACATTTTAATGTGAGTACCTGCTTTTATTCTGCTGTTATCAAATAAATATTAAAAATTACTACACTATCGAGCATCCCTCCTGTAACTTACATCCCTCTATGCCCTACTACAAGGCTTATCTGATCCAGACATACCAGGGACACAAAAGGGGATTCTGATTCCAGATAAGAAATAAATACCAGCAGAGCTGGGGACGCCAAGGGACATAATGGTTCCATAGAAAGACATACCCATGCTGTTACCTTACAGCAGTAAGGTAAGAGGACGACCACATATTACACTGCACAGAAGACAGGAAGTCACCTACCACCAGCACTTTATTGCAGAGAGTGGTCACCAGCCCCAGCACTTTACTCCTGTTTATTTGTTATCACCATACAGTCACCATATATCATGCACTTTATTTTTTAAAGACTTTCCATAGACACATTCAGTTAATTTATTCCATCACTTATGAAAAGGATTTATACGGATATTTTATAACTTGTATTTAAAGAGGAATAAGATTTACATTTGATACGTTTATTATTTTTTCCTCAAGGATATCTTTTATATGTTTTTATATATTTTTAACACTAGAATTGCCTCTTTTAAGTGTATCCACAATTAAGCACTTTCGCACTTTATTTTGGATATTTGCATATTACTTATTTTTCACAGCGCAGCACTATCTTCATTTTATAGTTAAGGAGATATTCACAAGGAAAGCATCCGGTGATGTCACCAGTGCATGCGCTCTGAAGGGACAGCATACCACTTGGTTGTACTTCTCCTGGGGAGGAGTGCAGTTCTTTCTGCACCTTTGTGACCCATTTTAAGCCGACAGCTGGCTACAGCCTGCTGTCAACTGACAGCCTTTCAGTGAGCTGCAGAGACCCTGAGCCAGCCGCTCCTACCCCCTCCACAGCCTAGCATTCCAGTGAGCTTGGGGGGGGGGGGGGCAGAGCCAGGGACTGACAGTCACCACTCTTTGCTTACTGAAGGCAGAGAACTGAGTGATCAGCGGTCTTCAATCGCTCTGTTGTTGGTCTTGGAAGCAGCTGGGGACAGATGCAACATTGGATTGATACTCCATCCACCTAGATAACTATAATTAAAAAAAGAAAAAACATCTCTTAAAGGAAAAAAAATTCCTCTCTCCCTCCTAAGAACCCTCTCTCCCCAAGCAAAGATTCCCACTGTAAAATATCTCCCTCCCTCAAATATCCCCTCAAAAATGAAACCCCCTTGTCTCTAAACCGACCCCCCAAAGTAAAAATATCTCCTTCAGTCAACACCCTCTCCCCCAGGAAAGATTCCTAATTATGAAGAAAATCTCCTTTCATCCAATCAGACTCCCTCCCAGAAGCAAATCCCTGCCATTAAGCACCCCCTGTATACTTCTCTACAAGAAACTTCCCCCTTTTCCAAAAGCAAACCCACCCCCCCCTTCCTTAACCCCCCACCAAAAGAAACTCCCCCAGGCTATAATTCTCACTTCCTCCTTCCCAAAACAGAAAATTGATGCCTTGATGCCTCCCCACTTACCAGACCTCAGATTCAGCATGACACAGAAGTAGGAAAACTTCTGCATCCCCAGTCTCCCTTCGGCTGTGTCATATGGTACCTCAAGGAGGAGTCTAGGAGTTCCCTCTACTGTGCACTGTCAATTGCTGGCATCTGAGTCCTCACAGTAATTCCATGCTTTTCAGGGGGACCCCTTATTAAACTGAGGGGATGGGGCACAATAGCAGGAGGGCTGGCTGCTGCACTCCGAAACTCTGATTGCTTCTACTGTGCTGATGCTGAGGCTAAATAGCAGGGACACTGTCTGGGCATTTTGCCAGGATGCTCTGGGGGGGGCGTTTGAACACCCCTGACCCCCCTTATCTACGCCCCTGGACTTAAACACCAGACTACAACTCTTGAAGTAGGCCCCCCAGCTATGCTACACTTGGAACCTTGATTAACATCCAGCTGAGTTCCAGCGAACTGCCCTAGGGGCAGGTGCCCTCTTAGGCAGGAGGGGCTCCTCCTGCACGACTAAACCCAGGACCCGCTCTCTCTGCGTCAGGCCTCAGACTATTTATAGGCTCTCTGGCTGCCTACTGGACATGCCTACCCAGGGATTGGCTGGGTCCACATAAATATTCAGACTGCCTTTCCTCCCACTGTGATTCCAAAACTTCTAGAATGCAGGGAAATATAATCAGACCAGCAGCCTGTGAAACACTGAGCAGGCTGAAGCAATCGATAACTACTCCACTGGCTGCAGAGGAGCCAAACTAAATTTACCTAGCATCCGATACCATATCTAGGAAGGTGCAACATATCTTTTGCATTTAAGCTGGAATTGCCTAGGCACGTAAATATAAACTGCCTTATAGTGCACTAAGGCATTTCTTCAGTGGATGTCAAAAAGTTCTTTCAGTTCAACTAGTATAACCTAAAATGTGGTTTTGTAATGAATTTATATGTGCCATCTACAAGCTGCAATCAGGTTTGCAGTGCATGTGCCTGCTCTGGGGGTTGATGAGCTGGAGTGGGATATAGTTATACAGTATATCGATACAGGAGATAAAGACTTGGGGCAGGCATCATGTCTGCAGTGGTGTTTACAGCAAAGATAATGAACAATCAGAAGTTATCTGACTTTGTTCATACTGCTGTAAAGACAAAAGCGTGTTGGTTACCATGGGTTACTGTGCTTTGAATATCACCAGTGCTCCTTTTACTGCCTTAACATATTTGTCTGTAGGGGTTAAATAAGCATAATCTTCCAAATGTTTCTCAGCTAAAAGAATTTCAGTGTACCAAACAGAATTTATAAAGATAAAGTAGGTGGAATACCATTAAATTTAATGACTCAAGTATGAGAAATTTTGCCACCGGACACCTCTGTTATTTTAATTAATATTCTCCAGCTACAAATATAAAGGTTAGCATTATTTTTAATGCTCATTATCCTAACAGCCAAGACGTCGGGAAGAGTTGTAGCTGTCATTATGGAAATCTATAAATGGCAGCTTTAAGACACATTGGATCATCAGTTTGCCCTTGCAATATGTGCTGCATAGAAACCTTGCAGGGTAAATCGTTGTCCATTCCAAATAAATTAAATATGGCTAAGAAAAGCAAAAACAGATTATAATGTAGGGAACCAACATGTGGCTTCATTTATATGGAACTTAATGTACAGTGCCTTGAAAAAATATTCATACCCCTTGAAATTTTCCACATTTTGTCATGTTACAACCAAAAACGTAAATGTATTTTATTGGGATTTTATATGATAGACCAACACAGAGTGGCGCATAATTGTGAAGTGGAAGGAAAATGATAAATGATTTTTAAACTTTTTTTTACAAATAAATATGTTAAAAGTATGGCGTACATTTGTATTCAGCCCCCTTTACTCTGCTATCCCTAAACATCTCGTGGAACCAATTGCCTTCAGAGGTCACCTAATTAATAAATAGAGTCCACCTGTGTGTAATTTAATCTCAGCATAAATACAGCTGTTCTGTAAACCCCTTAGAGGTTTGTTAATGTTGGTCACTAGGGATGAGCTTCGTGTTCGAGTCGAACCCATGTTCGACTCGAACATCGGCTGTTCGACCATCCGTCGAATTGCGAACGTTATGGGCCGTTCGCGCCAAATTCGTGTGGCGCGTCACGGCCCATAATTCACTGCGGCATCGCAGTGCATTGCTGGCTGATGATTGGCCAAGCATGCACTATGACCCGCATGCTTGGCCAATCACAGCGCCGTCAGTAGAGAGAGCTGTAATTGGCCAAAGCCAGGGTGGCTTTGGCCAATTATGGCTCAGGGGATTTAGTACACGCCCCACACTATATAAGGCCGCCTGCACGGCGGCCTTGTGTAGTGTGTTCCGGTGTGCTGATAGAAAGAGAGACAGACAGTGTCATTTTATTTGAGTTAGCTAGATTAGGCTAGATCTGTTCCTGCTATTTACATTTAGTGCAGTGCGTCCTGCTCACAGTGTTCAGCTAGATCCGTTCCTGCTATTTACATTTAGTTCAGTCAGTGCGTCCTGCTCACAGTGTTCAGCTAGATCCGTTCCTGCTATTTACATTTAGTGCAGTGCGTCCTGCTCACAGTGTTCAGCTAGATCTGTTCCTGCTATTTACATTTAGTGCAGTGCGTCCTGCTCACAGTGTTCAGCTAGATCTGTTCCTGCTATTTACATTTAGTGCAGTGCGTCCTGCTCACAGTGTTCAGCTAGATCCGTTCCTGCTATTTACATTTAGTGCAGTGCGTCCTGCTCACAGTGTTCAGCTAGATCCGTTCCTGCTATTTACATTTAGTGCAGTCAGTGCGTCCTGCTCACAGTGTTCAGCTAGATCCGTTCCTGCTATTTACATTTAGTGCAGTCAGTGCGTCAGTGCGTCCTGCTCACAGTGTTCAGCTAGATCCGTTCCTGCTATTTACATTTAGTGCAGTGCGTCCTGCTCACAGTGTTCAGCTAGATCCGTTCCTGCTATTTACATTTAGTGCAGTCAGTGCGTCCTGCTCACAGTGTTCAGCTAGATCCGTTCCTGCTATTTACATTTAGTGCAGTGCGTCCTGCTCACAGTGTTCAGCTAGATCCGTTCCTGCTATTTACATTTAGTGCAGTCAGTGCGTCCTGCTCACAGTGTTCAGCTAGATCCGTTCCTGCTATTTACATTTAGTGCAGTGCGTCCTGCTCACAGTGTTCAGCTAGATCTGTTCCTGCTATTTACATTTAGTGCAGTGCGTCCTGCTCACAGTGTTCAGCTAGATCCGTTCCTGCTATTTACATTTAGTGCAGTCAGTGCGTCCTGCTCACAGTGTTCAGCTAGATCCGTTCCTGCTATTTACATTTAGTGCAGTCAGTGCGTCCTGCTCACAGTGTTCAGCTAGATCCGTTCCTGCTATTTACATTTAGTGCAGTCAGTGCGTCCTGCTCACAGTGTTCAGCTAGATCCGTTCCTGCTATTTACATTTAGTGCAGTAAGTGCGTCAGTGCGTCCTGCTCACAGTGTTCAGCTAGATCCGTTCCTGCTATTTACATTTAGTGCAGTGCGTCCTGCTCACAGTGTTCAGCTAGATCCGTTCCTGCTATTTACATTTAGTGCAGTCAGTGCGTCCTGCTCACAGTGTTCAGCTAGATCCGTTCCTGCTATTTACATTTAGTGCAGTGCGTCCTGCTCACAGTGTTCAGCTAGATCCGTTCCTGCTATTTACATTTAGTGCAGTCAGTGCGTCCTGCTCACAGTGTTCAGCTAGATCCGTTCCTGCTATTTACATTTAGTGCAGTGCGTCCTGCTCACAGTGTTCAGCTAGATCTGTTCCTGCTATTTACATTTAGTGCAGTGCGTCCTGCTCACAGTGTTCAGCTAGATCCGTTCCTGCTATTTACATTTAGTGCAGTCAGTGCGTCCTGCTCACAGTGTTCAGCTAGATCCGTTCCTGCTATTTACATTTAGTGCAGTCAGTGCGTCCTGCTCACAGTGTTCAGCTAGATCCGTTCCTGCTATTTACATTTAGTGCAGTCAGTGCGTCCTGCTCACAGTGTTCAGCTAGATCCGTTCCTGCTATTTACATTTAGTGCAGTCAGTGCGTCAGTGCGTCCTGCTCACAGTGTTCAGCTAGATCCGTTCCTGCTATTTACATTTAGTGCAGTGCGTCCTGCTCACAGTGTTTAGCTAGATCCGTTCCTGCTATTTACATTTAGTGCAGTCAGTGCGTCCTGCTCACAGTGTTCAGCTAGATCCGTTCCTGCTATTTACATTTAGTGCAGTGCGTCCTGCTCACAGTGTTCAGCTAGATCCGTTCCTGTTATCTTCCTACTGACAGGCAGGCTTGTCTGGTTACAGTATATAAAGCTACCTGAAGAAAATTACAGGTGTTCTATCCCAGCTTAGTGCAGCTACAGGCCATTAGTATGTCTGGAAGGCCAAGAAGGAGAGGCAGACAGTCACAAGCCAATAAGAGAGGGCAAGCAGGCTCTGTGTCTAGTGCTGGTCGTGGAGACGGTGCATCCTCATCAGCCCGTGGCCATGGGACACGCTTGGCCTTTTTTTCGGCAGCTGGCCGTGTTGAGCCGCAACATGCAGAAAACTTGGTCGAGTGGATGACCAAGCCGTCCTCATCCTCCTCATCCTCTCTCACCCATGCCCAGGGTGCTTTGTCTGGCAAAGCAGCGGCCTCTTCCCTCAGCTCAATGTCATCAGTGACTCCTTCCCTAGCTCCACCATGTCCTCCTGAGGATTCCCTCGAACTGTTTGACCACAGTGTTGGGTACATGCTCCAGGAGGATGCCCAGCGTTTGGAAGGCTCTGATGATGATACTGAGCTCGATGAAGGCAGTAACATGAGCACGGACAGAGGGGGTGCCCAAGAAGGACAGCAATCTGGCAGTCATGCTCCCCCTGCTGCAGCATACTGCCAGGTTTGCTCCAGTGATGAGGAGGGAGGGGATGATGAGGTCACTGACTCAACGTGGGTGCCTGATAGGAGAGAGGAGGAGGAGGAGGAGGAGGAGGCGGCACATCACCAACGAGGCAGGATGCCCTCCAGGGGCCAGCCTAAGGGCAGCACATTGACTGCATCACACCCCAAAGCTCCACATGTGCAGGGCGCTGCAGTCTCTGCGCGTTATTCAAAAAGTTCTTTGGTGTGGGCCTTTTTTGAGACGAGTGCATCAGATCGCACCGCTGCTATTTGCAACATATGTCTCAAGCGTATCTCGCGTGGCCAAAACATCTCCCGCTTGGGTACCACATGCTTGACCAGACATATGTTGACCTGCCATGCAGTTCGTTGGCAAGCATATCTAAAAGACCCACACCAAAGAACAAAGAGGATCTCTCCTTGCTCCTCATCAGCTGAGATTTCCAACCCCACTAGACCTTCAGTCCTCTCTGAGACCTGCAGTGAGAGGAATGAAGGTGTAGAATTAGGTGTGTCACAGCCAAGTACTTGTGGGCAATCTGCTTTTGGTACACCGACGTCAGATTGTACCAGGCAAATTTCCCTGCCCCAGCTGCTGCACCGCCGAAAGAAGTTTGCTCCCAGCCATCCACATGCCCAGCGGTTGAATGCTAGCTTGGCAAAATTGCTAGCACTTCAACTGCTGCCTTTTCAGTTGGTAGACTCTGCCCCCTTCCGTGAGTTTGTGGAATGTGCGGTTCCTCAGTGGCAGGTACCCAAACGCCACTTTTTCTCACGGAAGGCGATTCCGGCTCTCTACCGGCATGTGGAAGGCAATGTCCATGCCTCGCTGGACAGGGCGGTCAGCGGTAAGGTGCATATTACCGCTGACTCATGGTCCAGCAGGCATGGACAGGGACGTTACTTAAGTTTCACGGCGCATTGGGTGACTCTGCTGGCAGCTGGGAAGGATGCAGGACAAGGTGCAGTAGTGTTGGAGGTTGTTCCGCCACCACGCCTCCAAAATGCTGATTGTGACACACCTCTCTCCTCCACCCCCTCCTCTTCTTCTTCCTCCATGGCCTCTTCCTCGGAACCAGCGGTGCTCCGTAGGCGTTCAAGGGGCTACGCAAGTACGCAGGCCAAAAGATGCCATGCGGTGCTTGAGCTGGTGTGCTTGGGGGACAGGAGCCACACTGGGGCAGAGGTTCTGTCAGCTCTGCAGGGGCAGGTTCAGAGGTGGTTGACGCCACGCCAACTTAAGGCAGGAATGGTGGTTTGCGACAATGGCACCAACCTCCTCTCTGCCCTCCGACAGGGACAACTGACCCATGTGCCCTGTTTGGCTCACGTCCTTAACTTGGTGGTGCAGCGGTTCTTGGGCAGGTACCCGGGCTTACAGGATGTCCTGAGGCAGGCCAGGAAAGTCTGTGTGCATTTCCGCCGGTCATATAATGCCAGTGCTCGGCTGACGGACCTCCAAAAGGAGTTTAACCTGCCCAAGAACCGCCTAATCTGTGACATGCCCACCAGGTGGAACTCGACATTGGCCATGCTGCAGCGGCTGCACACGCAGCAGAGGGCCATCAATGAGTACCTGTGCGACTATGGCACCAGGACAGGGTCAGGGGACCTTGGTTTTTTTTCCCCACGCCAGTGGGCCATGATCAGGGATGCATGCACTGTCCTGTCACCATTCGAGGAGGCCACGAGGATGGTGAGCACTGACAGTGCATGCATCAGTGACACTGTCCCCCTTGTCCACCTGTTGGAGCACACGCTGCGTGGAATAATGGACAGGGCACTTGAGGCAGAACAGAGGCAGGAAGAGGAGGACTTCCTTAGCTCTCAAGGCCCCCTTTATCCAGACAGTGTTCCTGCGTGCCCGCCGATCACACAGGAAGAGGACGAGGAGGAGGAGGAGGAGGAGGAGGAAGATTGTGTCAGTATGGAGGTGGAGCCTGGCACTCAGCATCAGCAGTCTTTAAGGGATCAGTCCCAAGGAACACATGGACTTGTACGTGGCTGGGAGGAGGTGGCTGCGGACGTTGTTCTCCTTAGTGACCCAGAGGACTCCAGACCGAATGCCTCAGCAAACCTACGCTGCATGGCCTCCCTGATCCTGCAAAGCCTGCGTAAGGATCCTCGTATTCGTGGTATCAAGGAGAAGGACCAATACTGGCTGGCAACCCTCCTTGATCCATGTTACAAGGGTAAGGTTGCGGACCTTATCTTGCCATCGCAGAGGGAGCAGAGGATGAAACATCTTCGGGAGGCCTTGCAGAAAGGTCTGTGCAACGCGTTCCCAGAGACTGGGAGGTTACAAACTCCTGTTTCTGGACAACGTGTTGCTGAGGCTTCGGTCAGTCAAAAAAGGAGCGGTGGAGAAGGTGGCCGTCTGACCGATGCGTTCAGACAATTTTTTGGTCCGCAGCCCCAAGGTATGATCGGTTCCAGCAACCATCGCCAGCGTCTGTTTTACATGGTGCAGGAATACCTAGGGGCAAGATCAGACTTGGACACCTTTCCCACCGAAAATCCTCTGGGTTACTGGGTCTTGAGGATGGATCACTGACCAGAGCTTGCACAGTATGCAATTGAGCTACTGGCCTGTCCTGCATCCAGCGTTCTTTCGGAACGCACATTCAGTGCTGCTGGAGGCGTGGTAACCGATCACAGGGTGCGTCTGTCCACTGACTCGGTCGATCGGCTGACCTTCATAAAAATGAATCAGTCTTGGATCACCACCAGCTACCAAGCACCTGATGCTGATGTAACTGAATAATTTTTTTCAGATCCCTTCAAAGACTGCCTATGCTGATGCTGAGTGACTATCCCTGAGTAATTATCCTCTTCCTCCTCAATCATCACGCTGATAGCTTGTAAGAACATTTTTGGTTCTGGGCGCCACCACCAGTGCCTAAGGCACAATTTTTCAGCCCCTGTTTAACAGGGGCGTGTAATTACAATTTTTGATGTAATACTTTGCAGCAGGGCTCGTTCCTGCATTCCAACTAGAGTGTCTGTGAGGGGTTGCAGTGTTGTGGCACCAGCACCAGTGCCTAAGGCCCAATTTTTCTGCCCCTGTCTAACAGGGGCGTGTAATTACAATTTTTGATGCAATACTTTGCAGCAGGGCTCGTTCCTGCGTTCCAACTAGAGTGTCTGTGAGGGGTTGCAGTGTTGTGGCACCAGCACCAGTGCCTAAGGCCTAATTTTTCAGCTCCTGTTCAACAGGGGCATGTAATTACAATTCTTGATCTAATATTTCACAGCAGGGCCCTGTGAGGGCTTACAGTGTTTTGGCCACAGCAACACCTAAGGCCCAAATTTCTGCTGAGTATATAGGGCAGGACCCTACTTTCAAACATCTAACTTACAAACGACTCCTACTTGCAAACGGAAGGAGACAACAGGAAGTGAGATGAAATCTACCCCTAGGAAGGGAAATTCTCTCATGTAAGAGTTAATATGGGAAAACAATTTCTCCTTTCCACTGATGCTTTCCAATCCTTGTTCCACAAAAAAACCCAAATTTTCAAAAAACATTTTTCATTGGGACAAAAAAGTGAGGTGAAATCTTCTGAAGAGGAGGAAAGACGCAAAACAAATGTCACAGGGGTGATAACCCTTCCCTATGTTTTCCAAAAAGCTTAGAAAAGATTTTTTGGCTGGAGCTAAACACGTTAAAAATGTTCAAAATTACAAACAGATTCTACTTAACAACAAACCTACAGTCCCTGTCTTGTTTGCACCGCCTGTATACTGCTGTTCAGAGTATATAGGGACCTTTCCTTATTTTAATTTGGGTGCGGGGTTCCCCTTAATATCCATACAAGACCCAAAGGGCCTGGTAATGGACTGGGGGGTACCCATGCCGTTTGTCTCACTGATTTTCATCCATATTGCCATGACCCGACATGACATTAAACCCGCAAGCAGTTTTAAATGAGATTTTTTCCTTTAAAAATGACATTTGGTGCAGGGACTGTTCTAAACATGGGAAACACGCGTCACTTTACAGGCATACTATAGACACCCCCCAGGTACGATATTTAAAGGAATATTTCACTTTTTTTTTTTTACTTTAAGCATCATTAAAATCACTGCTCCGGAAAAAACGGCCGTTTTTAAAAGTTTTTTTTGCATTGATACATGTCCCCTGGGGTAGGACCCGGGTCCCCACACCCTTTTTAGGACAATACCATGCAAATTAGCCTTTAAAATGAGCACTTTTGATTTCGAACGTTCGAGTCCCATAGACGTCAATGGGGTTCTAACATTCGTGCGAACTTGCGGTCCGTTCGCGGGTTCTGGTGCGAACCGAACCGGGGGGTGTTCGGCTCATCCCTATTGGTCACTTTCTTGGTCACTTTCTTATTTGGTTTAGTTCTCTTGCTTCTCAGATGTATGGTTTCCACCTGTATTTTTCTAGACTGTTATTGGGGTTTCATTACACTCATGAGTCCCATAGTTCTTAAGGTGCAGTATTTCTTCTTGTGGTGCTATTTTTTTATTGGTCTGTAACACCCAGGTGCCCCTTCCTTAGTTTTAACTTCCTCGCTCAGCCTTTTATTTCAGGCATAGATTTCTTCTACATGAAGCATCTTTCTAACCCCTAGGAGCAGATAGGGACACCCCCTTTTTGCGTTTTTCATTTATCGCTTTTCATTTCGTGCTTTTTTGTTTGTTTCTGTACGGCCGTTTGTCAACCAGACATGTTGCGGAAGCGGAGGAGATAACGTGTTATTTATTATTGGCCTTAGAGTTATTGCTTTGACATTATAATTTTTAGTTGAATAATGATTTGATTTGGTAAATTTTCGATATTTTTGGATGCATAGAATGCACTTTTTGGTTAAGTTCTATTGGCAGATAACATGGCTAATTTTTAATTTTTTTTAATGCACAATAAAAAAAATTGTGGAGAATAATACTTGGCTATGTGTTTTACTTCAAATGACAGTTTGGGAGTAGGCAGTTATATTTTAAAAAATAAAATGTAAAATTGACAAGGGACACCAACATAGTTGTATCTTTGATCTTAAAAACTATGAGATAACGGTGTTGGTGTACTATTATTCTTGATATCACTAGAAAAAAAAGGCCTTTGAAAATTTGTTTGCAATATTTCCATCAGTATCACCAGCAAAGCAGCTTCATTATTATCCCATTAACCCCTTCCCGCCGACCGTACGCACATATGCGTACTCGGCTTTCCGGGGTTATACCGGGATGATGCCCGCAGCTGCAGGCATCATCCCGGTACCGTTGTTTTCAGCGGGCGATCGGCTACCCGTATATAACAACCGATGCGGCTAAAAGCCGCTCGGTTGTTATACCGGAGGAGCGAGAGGGGACATCCCCCCCTCCCGCCGCTGTTACCGGGCCTCCCGTGCAATCGGGAGTCCCGGTGTCGGTTCGGCTGCCTTCGGCGGCTGGGGGCGGACTGGAACGAAGCTGCGAGCGGCTTCGTTCCAGCCTTCTTGTTGAAAACGCGGAAGCGACGTCATGACGTCACTTCCCGTTTACTCGGCTGCCAATGGCGCCGAATTTAAAAAAGTACACAGTATTCAGAATCGCCGTTTTCGGCGATCTGAATACTTTGAAGTGTAAAGGAGGGATGGGGGGTCTTTTAGACCCCCGATCCCTCCATAAAGAGTACCTGTCACCACCTATTACTGTCACAAGGGATGTTTACATTGCTTGTGACAGCAATAAAAGTAAAAAAAAAAAAAAAATTTTAAAACACAATTTATAAAAGTACAAAAATAAATAAAATAAATAAAAAAAAAAAAAAAAAAATTTTTTAAAGTGCCCCTGTCCCCGCGAGCTCGCGCAGCGAAGAAAACGCATACGGAAGTCGCGCCCGCATATGTAAACGGTGTTCAAACCACACATGTGAGGTATCGCCGCGATCGTCAGAGTGAGAGCAATAATTCTAGCCCTAGACCTCCTCTGTAGCTCAAACCTGATAACCGTAAAAAATTTTTAAAGCGTCGCCTATGGAAATTCATAGGTACCGTAGTTCGTCGCCATTCCACGAGTGCGTGCAATTATAAAGGGTGACATGTTTGGTATCTATTTACTCGGCGTAACATCATCTTTCACATTATACAAAAAAATTGGGGTAACTTTACTGTTTGGATTTTTTAAAATTCATGAAAGTGTCACTTTTCCAAAAATTTGCGTTTAAAACACCGCTGCACAAATACCGTGTGCTAAAAAATATTGCAACAATCTCCATTTTATTCTCTAGATTCTCTTCTAAAAATATATATATAATGTTTGGGGGTTCTAAGTAATTTTCTAGTAAAAAATACGGATTTTAACTTGTAAACACCAAATTTCAAAAATAGGCTTAGTCATGAAAGGGTTAAAGAAGAAGAGAATTGTGCGCTGCATTTGGAGATTTCATAATTTGCCATGTCACAAATGTTAATTCTCCATTACGAACGCTAGTTTACAAGACCGACCGCTTCTGCTTCCGAGCATGCATGTTTGTACTTTGGACTTTTGTCCAATGGACTTGTGTACACACGATCGGAAAGTCCGACAACACACATTTGTTGGCGGAAAATTTGAGAACATGCTAGCCAACATTTGTTAGCGGAAAGTCCAACAATTGTCCGATGGAGCATACACATGGTCGGATTGTCTGCCAACAACCTCACATCCAACATTTCCCGTCGGAAAGTCAGATTGTGTGTACGGGGTTTTAGGGTAAAGTTTGTTACATACAGTATAGTGGAGTTGTGACCAGATGGCCACCAATCATTTTAAGAGAGAGCCGCTCTAATCGGGTTGCCGTAACGCCGCCCAGCTTCCTGCCTGCTCTGATTCCCACAGCAGAGGGCCAATCAGAAGACACTGGGGGGGGGCATCATGGGGAATGTAGTCCCGGAAGATTGGCGGCCCCAGTGTATCCACAGGCAGCAGGCTACAGTCCCCCAGCATGCATGCACTCTGGGGGGGGGGAGAGAACCTGGAACTCAGCAAAAATCAGAGTGCTACAAGAGAATAGAAAAAGAGAGGCCTGTGCAGAGGGAAGCCAGAGAAAGAGCCACGCTGTAAATGTACCACCAGAGAGAGAGCCACGCTGTACCCCTGTACCCACACCACCAGAGAGAGAGCCACGCTGTGACCGCACCACCAGAGAGAGAGTCATGCTGTACCTGCACCACCAGAGAGAGAGCCACGCTGTACCCACACCACCAGAGAGAGCCACGCTGTACCCCTGTACCTGCACCACCAAAAAGAGAGCCACGCTGTGCCGCTCTACCTGCACCACCAGAGAGGGAGTCATGCTGTACTTGCACCACCAGAGAGAGAGCCATGCTGTACCCCTGTACCGGCACCACTAGAAAGAGTTGCGCTGTACCCGCACTACCAGAGAGGGAGCCACGCTGTTCCCACAACACCAGAGAGGGAGACACGCTGTAACCGCACCACCAGAGAGAGACACTCTGTACCCCTGTACCCGCACCACCAGAGAGAGAGCCACGCTGTACCTGCACCACCAGAGAGAGAGCCACACTGTACCTGCACCACCAGAGAGGGAGCCACGCTGTACCCACACCACCAAAGGGGTGAGAAAGACAGAGCCACTTCCAGGGCACAGACATGCTACACTACTGACTAGAGTCGGCCTGGGCAACCCAGAGTGAGCAAACGTCCAGCCAGAAAAAACAAAGAAGAGAGCAGCACCATCTAAGTGCAGCGTGATAAAAACATTTTAATATAGGACAGACGATTTTAAACTCACAAGATTGTAGAGATTACAGCGCATGTGAAATGGTATAGGAAGTGCATCCACTCCTGGGGGAAGGAGGTCGGCTCACAGGTGAAGAGGCAGCTAATGTTCCCCGCTGCGCTGGTGGCTCCCAATGGTTCCTGGTTCTCTGATTCGGCTCAGGGGCAGCTGGACGCGTTACTTCCGGATGGTGAGAGAGTGGGGAGGAGCGCTTCATCAGGCAATAGTTGTGGCCATGTTTGGAGAGGTTTTTATAGTCCATTCAGCCAGGGGATGTTGATATGGTGTCATGGCAAACGCTCGTGGTAAGGGCTTCTGATTACAGAATGGGCACTGATGTGTCAGGCTGGATTGGACTGATCAATCTCATGTGACCAAAGATGAGCTTTTTTTACATGGCAATGGAGATAATGCAGGGGTAGAAAAGAAGGGGGTGGGGGTGATAAAATACTTTTTTATATATAACTGTAGCACTTACCCCCGAAGGAGCTGCTGATTTAGATTGGGCTTACCGTTACCTCGTGTCCATCACAGGGGTCACAATGATGAGGAGGAAAAAAGAGTATTAAATGATGTCTGCACCAAACACTTAGTTTCTTTCGTTGCAATTCTTTTATTCTTTGAAGCCAAAAGAATAGAAATGGAGGATTAAGGGAGATTCAGGTAACTTAAATTGCGAGTCACAGTGTTTCTACTTATCCAGAGGACTAACTGTCTCCCCAACTGGATATAGCAATCACCGGATAGGCCTCTCTCACTGACCTAGCAGCCGGGTGCAATGCTTGAACACAGTCTCTGCCACAGACTTGATGAAAAAACAAATAATCGTTGCGGTCGTTACACAATCCTCCGCCACAGGATGGTGTAACCAAACTTTGATTAGATTTAAAGTTTAGCTGCACAGTACCAGATTCTTTCAGCTGACCCAGCGATACTGTGAGTTAGATGATCCAGGTTGCATCCCCCGATTGGGTTTCCAGGCTCCTCCCGAGGTACCAGCATACTTGGCTCGGTCACCTCTAGAGAAGTCCTCCCCTGGTCTCCTCTAATCGATCGGCTTCTCCCCGCAGGCAAGACAGCACAGGACCAACCTCTGGATCAGCAGGCCCCAGAACTCCTAGGCCTACTTCTGTAGTAACAATGTCTCGGGCCAGCCGGCCCCGAGACAGCAGAGCTGCCACGGCACACGCTGGGCCAGGAGGGCCTTCAGGTCGGGAACAACGAACCCTGACCAATTGGCGCCTGTACCTTAAGTACCCTTACCCAGAATGCACAGCGAGTGAACCATTCCCACCGGGTTATTTCTGAGTAAAAGGGGTACCCAATGCATCCAGCCTGTTGCATATCCAAAACTTACCGGTGGCCACATCGACACCCACGGCCAAGTGGAAATTGACACAACCCAGCTGAACTGGTACAGAAACCAGGAAATTTACCATAATCAGTCTGAGCTAAACTACAGCTTCAGACAACTTAAATTTACATAGATAGCACCTGCCCATCAGGAGCTGGGCGCTACATAACAAGAAAGAATTTAAAATTCTATGAACTGGAAGCAGCTGAAATGAGAGATAGGTGAACTGAGGTAAAGGAAAAAGTATATAAGTAAATGAGTAAAGGTTAAAATTAAAAATGAAAATGGACATGAATATAAAAATAAAAATAAAATTGAAAATGGAATGAGTTGAGGAATAGATAACGATGCAGATAAAGAAGTGGAACAGTGACGGGGAGAATATATATGTATGTGAAGAGATTATTTTCTAATGAAATAATAATGGTAAGGAGAAAATGAGAAGGGAAAGAGGGAGAGAGAAAAGAAAAAGAAATGGGGTAAGATAAAGTGGAAAAGGAAGAGCGAGAAAGAGAGGGTAGTAGAGGGCGGCACAGTAGTGTAGTGGGTAGCACTCTTGCCTAGTAGTAAAAGGGGTCACTGGTTCGAACCCCAACTGCAACACTACCTGCCTGGAGTTTGTATGTTCTCCCTGTGCCTGCGGGGGTTTCCTCTGGGTACTCCGGTTTTCTCCCACACTCCAAAGACATGCTGGTAGATTAATTGGCTTCTGCCCAAATTGATGGGAAGAATACTTACTATTGAAGGATGTCTAAGAGGGGAAAGGCCGTAAGGGTCATAGACCTAAAATGATTACTGACAAATCATAATGTTAGGCAACGAACAAAAGAGGATTTAAAAAAAGAGAGATAAAAAAAATGTGTATATCTAAATGTTATTTGTCCTTTTGAGAGGGAATGAAGAATGCTTGCTGAACAAGAATTTAGAGTAAAGGGTTAATTTCCAGCTCCTCGTTCAACCCACCCAGTGTAAGGACATCTAGTCTGTAAATCCAGTAGGATTCCCGTGCGCACAGGCGTTTGTAGTGTTCTGCTGCTGGAAAAATATTGGGTATGGCTTTGATTACCCAAACTTTAAGATCATGAGAGGAATGTTTATGATGAATTAGGAAATGTTTGGGGACACTATGTTTGTCTGACCCTGCATCCACTAGACACCTGTGTTCCCCAAATCTTTTTCATAATGTACGGATCGTTCGGCCTACATATAATAGGCCGCATGGACAGGACAGGCAATATATCACAAACTCGGATGAACATGTGTAAAAATCAGATAGGGAATATGTTTTTCCTTTTGGGTGGAATTCTTTTTGCCTGTGGGTGACATGTGAGCAAGTCAGGCTTACGGCATTGGTACATGCCTCGGATATTGGAAAAACTTAAATGGAGCACTAGTGGGTGGCTTCGATTTCATTTTGCTGGGGGCAATTCTGGTTTTTAGGTTCTTGACACGTCTATATGAGATAAGGGGTCATGCTGTGATGGTAGATTTGAGGTGTGGGTCTTCTTGTAAAATGGACCAATGTTTTTGGAAGATTTGTTCCATATTGTGAATTTGGTGTGGAAGTTGGTTGTGAATCTCAACGGTTGTGTAGGAGGGTTAGTCTTATTATATTTGTCTGTTATGTTATGTTGTCTGTAAAACATGAATGCTTCATCTATGAGGGTGGGAGGGTAACCTTTCTCTAGGAATTTTTGTTTGAGAAGTTGGCCATGAACGTCCAACCAGAGGAATCACTGTTGCGGTTTCGCTGGGTCTGGTAAGAGGGCCTGTTGGCGTTGGCCATTATGCATTACTGTTCCTAGGGACTGAGCCATTAGGAAGTGCCTAACCTGCTCCCCTCTATGCCTTATTGACCACCACAACGTCCCTCTCTGTCCTCCTCCTGCAGCATCCCTATCTGTCCCCCTCCCCCGCTGTCCCTCTCTGTCCTCCTTCTGTGGCATCTCTCTCTGTCCTCCTTCCGTGGTGTCCCTCTCTGTCCTCCTTCTGTGGCGTCCCTCTCTGTCCTCCTCCCGCGGCATCCCTCTCTGTCCTCCTCCTATGGCGTCCCTCTCTGTCCTCCTCCTGTGGCATCCCTCTCTGTCCTCCTCCTGTGGCGTCCCTCTCTGTCCTCCTCCTGTGGCGTCCCTCTCTGTCCTCTTCCCGTTCTGTCCTCCTTCCGCAGCATCCCTCTCTGTCCTCCTCCTGCAGCGTCCCTCTCTGTCCTTTTCCCGCTCTGTCCTCCTTCCGCAGCATCCCTCTCTGTCCTCCGTCCGTGGCATCCCTCTGCTCTCTTCCCACAGCGCCCCTCTGTGCTTCTCCCATGGCATTCCTCTGTCTTCCTCCCATGAAGATGACAGGGCGGGTCTTAAAAAGGAAGGGGTATGGCCTTGACAGGAAGGGTAGGGACATATTTAAATTAGGGGGTGTGCAAGTTTAGTCAGGCCTAGGGCAGCACAAAACCTAAATACACCACTGATGCAATCCTTATATAAAATGTTCCAAAGTGACAGGTGCTCTTCAATCGTGTGTCTGTTGTACTAAATCTAACCAAATAATATATACTCCGTCCTTAAAAAATAATTTTTCAAAAGTGACAGGTGCTCTTCAATCATGTTTTCTTTGTGCTAGTGCTTCTTACGGTGACCCTAAAGGTAATACACTCACCGAAGATACTCAGCCCTCGAAGGGTTATTGCACGTTCACAGTATTTGCCACTGTGCAGCAGTATCCAGATACCCACCTTAGTTTAGTCTTGGTAAATGTTCATCCATGTCTCCCACCATTCAGCCTCTCGCGGGAAGCCTTAAAACTGGAGCAGTTCTTACTCCATAACTTTGTAACATTTTATATAAGGATTGTTTTTCATGTTGCACTGTTTGCACAATATGCATATGAATTGTGTTATAGCACCAGTCACTTTATAAATAATGCACTTTAGTCTAATTTAAACATAAGTTTAGTTTAAACATAAGTCACTGGTTAGAGTGTGATTTTGCAGCACTCTGAACCCTGGATACAAGAACAGCGCCACACCTACTTCTTTAACCCTAGGGCTGCTTTCACACTGAGGGGGGCGTTGATGGTAAAACGCTGCTAGTTTTAGCAGCGCTTTACCGTAATTTTGGTGGCGCTATTTGGCCGGTAGCGTGTCGCTTTTAGCATGGCGCATTTAACACCTGCTAGCGGGCAAATAAAGGGTTAAATGTGCTCCGTGTAGCGCTGCTGCCGAAGCGCTTTGCAGGCGCTTTGGCAGCGGTGCCCATTCATTTCAATGGGCAGGAGTGGTGGAGGAGCGGTGTATACAGCACTTGTTCACCGCCCCAAAAGATGCTCCTTGCAGGACTTTTTTTTAACGTCTTGCTAGTGCATCGCCCCAGTGTGAAAGTACTCTGGCTTTCACACTGGGACTGCAGGGGGAGGTGTTTTTCAGGTGCTCTACAGGCGTTATTTTTAGCCCAAAAGCACCTAAAAATTTCCCCCGGCGTGAAAGGGGTCTTAATCGTTGTACTCCACCTAGGTGGCTGTATTTGTAGGGGCAGCAGTTCTTATCACACTAATTTAATCTAGCTATCACGCATAACCTCTTCTACCTTAGAACAAAGCCCTCCATCGGTGCTCTGTCACCGCTGGCAAGGCTTCCATCTTCACCCAGTCTTCCTTTTGGTTTTTGGACTCCAGCTGTGTGAGTGGCTAGAGCTACGATGACGTCACTCCCGCACATGTGCGGGAGCCACCGTTTACAGCACAGGACTCTGAAGGAATGGCACATGTATGCCGTTCCTTCAGAGCGCATGTGTCGGTGCATGTTTAGGAGATATTTACAGTACCTATAGGTAAGCCTTATTATAGGCTTACCTATAGGTAAAATTCATGGAAGTCATGTATACAGAAGAAAAGGGTCTTCAGAAAGCTCTTGCCCAGGCCCATGTACATGTATAGAAAATAACAGAAAGTCTATGATTGTAATACGTTGAAATGGCAATTTCTGCCACTGGGGTACTATGGGAACTGCTATTTGAAATGTCAAGTCCCGTCTTACCTGGCAGTCACCCACACCCATTATGGATTTATCTTCCAATATGCCCATGATGGAATTTCTGACTGCTTTTAAATCTTGAACTCTACATTTAACCCCTTCCTTTACACAATTTGTATAATACCATTTCTCAGAATGTTGCCCCGAGCTGAAGGAATAGGGGCAACTAGGGGCAGTGCAGTCTCCTAGCTCCAAGACAAGAGATCACCATTTTCTAACAATCAGTAACCACTCAGAATGGTGCCAGATAAAATAAAAATGAATTGGGTAGGCTAATGAATTATAGAGTTATGGTCAAATTTACCAACAAATACTGATGCTACTTGATATGGTCTGGGCCAGTGGTCTGTGGATCACTGATGGTTCAGGAGAAAATTTAGGTGGTCCCCAGGGGTTCTGCCGCAAATCCAAATCATCATTGTACCACCCGATATTGTTTCCAGTGTTGTTCTCAATGCACGCTGACAGTCAATACTGTCAGTGTGCATTGATGCCCCATGCCTCCTCTATAGTTCCACCTCCTGTGAACTCAGAGGGAGGCGCCGATGGTAGTGCAAAGAGCAAGAAGTGTAGAAAAGAAGGAGGGGACTTCCAATGGCAGCGCTGATCACAGACTGTGGGAGCGAGTACACAGCTTGATCACATTGCTGGATAAGGAGGTGAGATCCAATGATGAGTCTGTGTAATGCTGCAGTTTGATGCAGAGTGTGGGGGGGTGGGGGTGGGGGTAAAGAGCTGGAGCATTGTGTGTGATCATAGTGTGATCCAGGGGGTGGGGGGGTTGGAGGCTGCGATCCGAAGCATTGTGTTTATAATGCGTGTAAAATTCATGTTAGTGGGCCGCGGGATTCAAAATTATGAGTTTAGTGGTCTGTGAGGTCCGAAAGGTTGACTGCCACTGGTCTGTGCAACTATGCTGATCTTTGGTCACGAAAGGGATAATCCATACAGCACAGTCTGAAGTTAATATTTTAATGATCTGAGCAGTTCTTTGAAACATTAACAAATGTTCAGCCAAATCTTATAAAAGCTAAAGCCTGATTCACAGCAGTAGCCGGTGTGTGCTTACAGCAGCTGATAAGTGCTTGTTATTTAAAAGACTCCAGTGCATCTTTTTTTTTATAGCACTTTGCATTGAGTTCTGTTTCGCAGCCATCTCCGAGAATAACAATACAATGCGAAGCAGGCAGAAAAGTGGCCACTTGATGAATTTTGGCAATCTTCCCCCATAGTGAGAAATCAGCATATAGATTAGTGCTCTGGGAAAGCCATGCAAACCAATGATAAATCAGTCTGCTCCATTGAGACATACACAGTGCAGAACAGAGCTCTGTAGATTGACTGCTGGTATCGACACTCTCTGTTCCATCCATCAAACCACCGTGTCACCTAATCAACTTGTGCTGTACTAGCTTGTAGTTTCTGTTACAATTCTGGAAGCCTGCAAGATTTAATGAAAAGATATTCCCTGTTTATAATAATTTTATATAGAAATACAGAAGATGTATTGCCGGAGTTTGGGAAACCTGGTATAATATAGAATTGGAAACCGGTCCAGAGCAATTACGGCATTTTTCTTAATTTAAATTGATCTTTTCTTTAGAAATTCCTTTTGAATCATCCACAGCAGTGCCCTTATTCCATAAAGGTTTCACAATGGTCCAGATTGTAGCAATGGAAGGGGAGCAGTAGAATATACTCAGGACAGAAAGGAGAAGGAATGAAACATCAAAGAAAAGGGAAAATATGTAATAAATATGAACAAGTATAAATTGGTAGAAAAGTGAATTTATTTTTCACCAGAGCTATTTTGGGTGAAAACACATCCCAGATGGCTGAAGCATAGTTTTATTGGTTTGATAAACCAGGTATGGACCAGTGGTATAAGGTTCCTAGTTACTTGACTTGCCCTTGAGATAGCCTTGAATAGTTGGGGATTGGGGAATATAGAAACAGGATGCAATTTTCTGTGATGTCTGTGTACCATTAATGTGAAAATTCAAGGGTTCTGACTGCCACTACCCAAGATTTCTTCAATAAAGATAAATCCCAGGCAAATCTAAAAGACACAAATAACTGCATCTTTATGTTCATTTACGCATCATTAAATGTATTTTAAAAATGCATGTGGTGTAAGCACCAGCACTTGATTTATTATTAGCCTACTGCAATTCCCTGTAAAACAGAGCTCAGAGTAGGAGAGGGAGAAGCAGCACAAGAAGCAAGTCATTAGTGCTGCAGTGATCATGCATTAACATGGGGCATGCTGATAGGAATAAAGAGCAGAGTGAAAAAGACCTGAAATCATCAGACTGCTGCTTCTCAATGCCCAGTCACAGACTGGGAGAAGGACACGACTTGTAATTTGTATTTAACTGCAGCAGAGAAAAATCAGGTGTCCTGCCTTGTCAATCAGGGCTGTGTGGCATGCAGACCTGTGTACATTTTCCAACTTGATGGACAATAACACAAATTCATGGCAGGTAAACCCACTCCCTTTTATGTATTTATGTTTATTTAAGTGGTCTTTATTCTGATAGAAAAGCAACAGGAGAACAACATGGAGGCTGGCTGTCCGATGCAGGGGGAGGAGAACCGTGGAGGGCTTATTTTTTCCAGTTATTTCTTCCAATCCCAGAATTCTTCTAGGTCAATCCAGAGTCTGTCTGCTTTTCACCTGTTAGAGCTGCCTGAGAAAGATGGGACAGTTGTGAAGGACCAGTAATGCTGGGGGATATTCAAGATCAGAGGCTGGAAAAGGGCTCAGTGACCTTCTTGTACATAGGGGCCATATGTTTCTGAAGAGTACGCATTTGTAGAGCACGTGGTGGAGCACTTTCACAGTGAGGGAAGAATTAATTATATGAGCACGGACCTTTGTGTACAGTATGGTGTTGGGATACACTATATCAGAAAACTGAACTTGGGAGTTATATTTATGATATGTACAGCCATGGGCAAAAGCTTTGAGTATGTCTCAAATATTAATTTTTACAAAGTTTGCTGCCTCAGTTTTTATGATGGCAATTTGCACATACCCCAGAATCTTATGAAGAGTGATCAGATGAATTGCAATTAATTGCAAAGTCCCTCTTTCCCGTGAAAATGAACTTAATCCCCAAAAAAAACATTTCCACTGCATTTCAGCCCTGCCACATAAGAACCAGCTGACATCATGTCAGTGATTCCCTCAGGTGTCAGTGTTGACAAGGACAAGGCTGGAACTCATTCTGTAATGCTTATCGAGTTAGAATAATAGACTGGAAGCTTTAAAAGGAGGATGGTGCTTGAAATTATTGTTCTTCCTCTATTAACTATGGTTACCTGCAAGGGAACATGCAGTCATCAATCTGCACAAAAATAGATTCACAGGCAAGGATATTGCTGCTACTAAGATTGCACCTAAATCAACCATTTATGGGACCATCAAGAACTTCAAGGAGAGAGGTTCAATTGTTATGAAGAAGGCTTCAGGGCGCCCAAGAAAGTCCACCAAGTGCCAGGACATCTCCTACAATTGATTCAGCTGCGGACTCGGGGCACCACCAGTGCAGAGCTTGCTCAGGAATGGCAGCAGGCAGGTGTGAGTGCATCTGCATGCACAGTGGGGAGACTTTTGGAGGGTGGCCTGGTGTTAAGAAGGGCAGCAAAGAAGCCACTTCTCTCCAGGAAAAACATCAGGGGCAGACTGATATTCTTCAAAAGGTACAGGGATTGGACTGCTAAGGACTGGGGTAAAGTAATTTTCTCTGATGAATCTCCTTTCCGATTGTTTTGGGCATCCGGAAAATACTTCATCAGCGCTACCATCAATCCTGTGTTATGCCAACACTAAAGCATCCTGAGACTATTCATGTGTAGGGTTGCTTCTTAGCCAAGGGAGTGGGTTCACTCACACTTTTGCCTAAGAACACAGCCATGAATAAGGAATGGTACAAAAACATTCTCCTAAAGCAACTTCTCTCAACCATCCAAGAACAGTTTGGATGGATACAACGCCTTTTCCAGCCTGATGGAGCACCTTGCCATGAGGCAAAAGTGATAACTAAGTGGCTTGGGGAACAAAACATCGAAATTGTGGGTCCATGGCTAGGAAACTCCCTAGACCTTAACCCCTTGCCGCTGAGCGTATACAGATACGCGGCCTTGGCTTTCGGGGGTTATACCGGGATGATGCCCGCAGCTGCAGGCATCATCCCGGTACCGTTTTTTAGAGCGGGCGATCGGCTATCCAAGGATAACAACCAATGCGGCCTTCCGCCACTCTTATCGGGCTTCCCGTCCCACCGGGAGTCCCGATCATCGATCCGCCACTTCCGGCGGCTAGCGAGAGACTGGCACGAAGCCGGAAATAGCTTTGTTCCAATCTTCTCTCTGTAAACACGGAAGTGACGTCACAACATCATTTCCTGTTTACTTGGCTGCCAATGGCGCCGGTTTTTAAAAAATATACGGTATTCAGAATCATTGTTTTTGGCAATTTGAATACTTTGAAGTGCAAAGGAGGGATTTGTGTTCTTTTAGACCCCCGATCCCTCCACAAACAGTACCTGTCACTACCTATTACTGTCACAAGGGATGTTTACATTCCTTGTGACAGCAATAAAAGTGATCAAAAATGTTTTTTTTTTTTTAAAAACACAATGTAAAAAAATTAAAATAAATGAAATTAAAAAAAAAAATTTTTTTTTAAAGTGCCCCCGTACCCGCGAGCTCGCGCAGCAAAGAAAACGCATACGGAAGTCACGCCCGCATATGTAAATGGTGTTCAAATCACACATGTGATGTATCGCCGCAATTGTCAGAGCGCGAGCAATAAATAATTCTAGCACTAGACCTCCTCTGTAACTCTAACCTGATAACCGTTATTTTTTTTCTAAATGTCACCTATGGAGAGTTTTAGGTACCGTAGTTTGTCACCATTCCACGAGTGTATGCAATTTTAAAGCATGACATGTTTGGTATCTATTTACTCGGCGTAACATCATCTTTCACATTATGCAAAAAATTGGGCTAACTCTACTGTTTCGTTTTTTTTAAATTCATGAAAGTGTCTTTTTCCCCAAAAAGTTGCGTTTAAAAGACCGCTGCACAAATACCGTGTGACATAAAATATTGCAACAATCACCATTTTATTCTCTAGATTCTCTGCTAAAAAACTATACATAATGTTTGGGGGTTCTAAGTAATTTTCTAGCAAAAATTACAGATTTTATCTTGTAAACACCAAATGTCAGAAATAGGCTTAGGCTTAGGCTTAGTCCTCAGGACGTAATCAAAGTTCCTGTGAGATATCCTTTAGCTGGCAAAACAAGTAGGGTGGAGCCTCTGATGGTGACGTCATCACGTTAGTTCCTTCTGAGACGGTGGATGGGCGGGCGCACGACATAGGAAGTAGAGTGAAACTAATGGTTGTACCGCAACTCCGGCCAATTGTATCCACACTGCCTGTTTGCTGATAGATGACTTCTCTCTTGTAAGTGCAAACTTATGTTTTATTAAATTTTACTTATCAACGTACTACACCATGGAAGTCCTTTTCGTTTTATGTCTTTGAGTACTTTTAACAACAACGGGAGTCCTGGATTTCCCATAAGGGTTGAGGGAGACCTTACTTCCCTAGGCTGGGCGAGACTGCTGTGGCGATCATAGCTTTCTGGTAAGCGGGTTATCCTTACACTTTGGGTGGTGATCTGGATGCACTTCATTTGTTTTGAAGACTCTGTCATGATCTTTTTTCTGCAATTAATTTTGCATATTTTGATGGACACTGTTATTTAAGAATTTATGGACTTTTTTCTTGATGGGACCTTGCTTTAGTTTTTCTTTTTTCACTTTTTTCTTTTTTTCACCTTGGTACTTACTCACAATTTTTTATATTCATATATGTATGATTTAATTAGCGCTGCATCTTTTGTTGGATATTGCTGTTTACATATGACAGGAGACCAATGCTTGTGTTCGCCTTTGCGAGTGAGCACGGGGGACAGTGGTGCTTTTTTTTTTTTTATTATTATTTATTTTGCTTTTTTATTTTTTTTTTACACCGTTCCTTTCATTTTTTTTTTTATCACTTTTATTATCACAAAGAATGTAAATATCCCCTATGATAGTAATACGTAGTGACAAGTACTTTTTTTTTTTAAAACCGTGAATAAAAATCAAGTGACTTAAAATCAACTGTTTCCACCTAAATTCCCAGTTGGCCAGTGAATGGGGGAAGTACGGGTACTGCAGAAGGGGTGGGCTCCCAATTTGGATTGGCAAATGCAGCATGAAGGGCACTATGGGGTCGACGGGCCTGTTTGTCTTCTTGGTGGCTACCTACTAGCCACCGCACCAGCTTGAACTGCACTTATGGGACTGCCCCAAGGAGCCCATAGTATGGGAGATGTAGGTTTTTGTACGTGGACCTCGCAGCGCCCGTGCTAACAATGTGCCGGGTTTATTAGAGAATTTGTACATTGTACGGCCCATGCTAGTTTTTGCTTTATTTTGTGGAATAGGTGCGTACGGAGCTCCTCACGAATCCTAAGGAGATTTTGATACGTAGTACAGGCGAGGCTAGCCTTCTGGGAACACTCCAGACTATGCAGCTGAGCGAAGAGTTCCTCCGTGCATCGGGATCTCTCTCTCTTAAGACGGGCTCCTATTCTGATCAATGTACCTCGGACCACCATCTTGTGGGCCTCCCACATGACCAAACGGTTAGTGACCGATTCTGCATTGATGGCAAAGTACTCCTGTAGGGTGGTCAGGAGCTCGGAACAGGTCTCTTCTGATTAGAGCAAGGACTCATTCAGTCTCCAGGATGGCGTGGTTCGCGTCACTGGACCCAGTTGAAGAGTCAGATGAACTGGGACATGGTCTGAAAAGGAGATAACGTCCATATCAGTAGACACTACTCTGGACGGATCCTTATGCGGAATCAGAAGGTAATCCAGCTGTGAGTAGGTCTGGTGGACCAGAGAAAAGAAGGAATAGTCACAGTGTTGACAATGTAACAACCTCCAGGGGTCAACCAAGTGTAGGGTGTGCAAGTCTGCCTTCAGGCGTTTGAGGCGGGTATAGGGGAAATGGGAGGAGCCACGGGAAACATTCAGTAAGGGGTCCATAGCAAAGTTGAGGTCTTCCCCAAAGATGAGGCGACCTTCAGCAAACTCCAATAATTCCGGAAGGAGCTTCCACAAAAATTGTGGGTGGTCTACATTGAGAAAGTAGACATTGGCAAAGGTGACCTGCAGGTCAAACACCCTCCTTTTTAAGAGAAAAAGTGGCCAGTTCATCGGTCCAGCTAGAAGCTAAGAGCGTTTTTCCGGTGTATTAAGGCCACGCACATTGAGGGAGGTGATCTTGAGGAGACCCATGGTGCTGCCTGATCTGAATATGGGCACAATATTATGCGGAGAACCACCCCAGCCAGGGTGCTTCCCTTAGGCGAGAGGCAGAGAGTAGAATTAGAAAAAATAGTACAAAAAGAGAAAAAACAGGGGGGGGGGGAACGGGGGAGAGTAGGGAGGAAGAAAGATGGACTGTCTATAGTATATAAGAACTAGAAACCCCTTATTCGCACACATACCCATACCTCAACCCCCCCCCCCAGGCCCTACGGGACTCAGCTGGGACTTTCACCCCAATCGCGTTGCCCAATTATTTCGAGACTACTTCTCGGATCTCTACAACAACCCCTCCATACCGCATTTACCGATCCAAGCAAGTTTTACTGACCGAGTGCAAACTTACCTCACAACCAGCGGGTTGGCCACTTTACCAGCAGAGGCCCTACAGTCCTTTAACTCTCCTATTACTGGTGAGGAGATTTCAGAGACTTTGAAGCTCCTCTCAAATAACAAGGCCCCGGGCCCTGATGGCCTTCCGTATGAATACTATAAAACCTTTCTCACCAGCCTACTTCCACATATGACTCGTTTATTTAATGGATTCATGGGCAAAGACGAAATCCCACGGGATATGCAGACTTCACACCTCACGCTCATACCCAAACCTGATAAAGACCACACATTGTGTGGGAATTACAGACCCATAGCTTTATTGAACTCAGACCTGAACATTTTTACAAAATTATTATTCCTCAGAGTAAATGATGTCCTTTCCTTCCTGATCCACAAGGACCAGGTGGGCTTTGTCCCAGGGCGCCAGGCAGGGGACAACACCAGAAGACTAATCAATCTAATAGACCTCATTAATAGGCAAAAAAATGAAGCACTGTTACTCAGCTTAGACGCTGAGCCTTTGATAGGCATAGCTGGCCTTTTATGTTCTCCACCCTTGAATATCTGGGCTTTCGGGGGCCATTCCTCAGGGCGATTAGACACCTATACGCAACCAAATCCGCCTCTATTAAAGCACCTTTGTGGTATCTACTTCCTTTCCCATTTTGAATGGAACCAGGCAAGGGTGTTCCCTTTCCCCCGTTGCTTTTCGCTCTGTGCATCGAACCCCTTGTGGCCCAGATTAGACAGAATCCCAACATCAGCAGTATAATAGTTAGAGGTCACAAATTTAAAATATCACTGTTTGCGGATGACGTACTCCTAACCCTAACACGACCGCACGTGACCCTCCCTAATCTTCATAAACACCTGGAGGAATATGGGTCCCTATCGGGATGCAAAGTTTTCCCCCCTAAATTAGAAACCCTCCCAATCAATTTACCTCCCTATATCTGGGGGTGTACCTCACCCCCCGATACGAATCCCTATACGATGCAAACTTCAGACCCCTATTCGCGTTTATACGGTCCCTTCTGTCTAAATGGAGACATTATCCAATATCTTGGTTTGGATGCATTGCCTCGATTAAAATGACTATATTGCCTAAACTCCTGTACTGCTTTCTGACTCTCCCAGTGCCTATCCCATCTGCTCAGCTCAGAAAACTCCAGACTGACCTCCTAAATTTCACATGGAATTATAAATCACACCGAAAAGCCTCCTCTATAATGTTTGCCTCCCAAAATGATGGGGGTTTGGCCTTTCCACACCTCCACCATTACTACTATGCTGCCCAATTGAGAGCTATAGCATCCTGGGACACCCTTCCAGCCTATAACTAGACAAATTATGGCTAGCTCCCATCCACCCGAACAAAATACTATGGAACGCCAATGTCGATGTCCCCCTCACCTCCCTATTACACATTATGAACTTACTAGAACTTAAGAACCATTTGGAGACAACTAAACTGCAAAACTCCCCTACAATCTGAGGCCTCCTTAGTCATGGCTTTCCTCTACAACCCTAAATTACCCTACAGCTTAACCTTCCAGATGATATCTCCATGGTTGCAGAGGAACCTCTTTCATTATGGACACTTGGTGAATCCGGTGTCTAGGGTTTTATTACCTTTTGACAAACTCAGAACTAAGCACAAGCTCCCCCGTAGTGCCTTCTTTGGCTACCTCCAAATATGGCACTACACACTTACCATCACCCCAAACTTTAAATCCTCTAAGCCATCCCCATTTGAATGCTTAATTCGAACCTCAACCAGATGGCAGCAGAAGGCTTTCTGCTCCATCTCCAGGGTGGTGATGTGGGCATCCGTAGCATATTTGGACGACTCTAAGTCAGTAACCCACTCCTCCACAGTGTCCACCTGCTGGCAGAGATCATGAAGCTCCCAAGTGAGAGCATTTACAATAGATGCTGCCATGGCCTGTAGATCCTGTTTGGTGGGCATCCTGCAACAATGCCCCAGAGGGCCCCCTCAGAGTGGCCGCCTATCCCCACCATACTGTCTGCGGGCTGGAAGTCTATGCGTGGCAGGTCTGGGGATAGGATAGGGGAGAGTGGCCGATCCACAGGCTGGTGTGAGTCCCCGGCTGCTGCAGCCCCCACCTGTGTGTCTTTCTTGATGGTGTTGTGAGCGGCGGTCACTGCCGCTGGGGTGACTCGATTTATATGACTGTGTCATCTCTCAACCAGCATCCCAGTCCACGAAGTAGATGCTGACCTTGGATAATGCCTGCACAAGGATGGCTCTTTCTTTCTGGATAGAAAATCAAAGGATTTGCCAGGGGGAGTACTCTGTGGGATATAATAAATACTTTTAGGTGTTACATTTACACATTTCTTGGCATGCATTTGCATAACATGAAAAAAGAACTGAAGCTAGGTTTGCTTTAATTATCATTACATAAATTAATACCATTTTTTAACTGTTGGAAGCTGGATGAAAAATGTTGATAATAGCATTTTTGTGCTGGCTTGTAGTACTGTTTTAGTAGATTTTAGAAGCTTTCAGGGGTGTTAGCATTTTATTAATGTTTTTGCACTACATGAAAAAAGTGTTTTAGTAACGTTTAACATTTTTTTCTGCCAGGAAAACGCTCCCAAACAATCTAGAAAAAATATTTGTTTTCTGCTCCTAAACGCTAAAGCTTGAAAAATGCTTCTAGCATAAAATAGAGTTCATGGACATATAGGATAAGACTATTAGCTTCTAGGAGCAGAAAAAAATGCTCATAATAGCTTCTAAGAGCTTATAAAAACACTAATGTGCAACGGAGCTTAAAAGTGGATCTGTACAAAAAATTCCTACTTTAGATGAATCAGTGTAGCACATGTGATCCTTCCCAAATGACATTATTCTATTTTAAAATAAAACTAAATATTTATTGCCATTATTAAAACAAAAATCTGCTAAAATCTGACCTAAAGCTTATACAGCCTAAATCACATGTTCTTTGCTTACCAATTATCAGTGTTGGTATGGAGTATTGCAAGAACTTCTTGTCCTTAGAGACTATTATTCTAATATTTAAATTTAGAAAAGCTCAGGAAGTTAAAATGATCCCAATAAATACCAGGGGCTCCCACAGATGTCAATCAAAATCATTCAGCCAATCAGGGGAGATAGGGGGTGGGGCCAGGTTGGGGTTAAATTAACAAAAAACAACCCCTGGACTAAGCCTGTGTGTGTCAGTGTATTTGGAACTAGTGTTTGAGCCTGGCAGCCTCTGGACAAGTATGGGGAGACTTGGGCATATTCTCAGTGGCCCCTCCGGGGGATGAGCGCTACACACAGTATAGGCATTACAACATCCCTATCTAGCTAAGCCAAATCTAAGTACTGAACTTGTCCATTGGTGAACACACGGGTCTGCATTAGAGACCTGCAAAATAACATTAACCCCTCAGTGTTTTTTTAACAGATAAGAAAAACAATGGAGTCAGCTCTAGCTTCTCTGCCTACTCTCCAGGCATGGAACAACACATACTTGAAGTCTCTCTAAGCTACCCTCTTCTAAAAAAGCTCTCTCACAGATCTCCCTCTTCTCAGTCTGTGTTGTAGAACATTCCACCCTCTGATGACACAAGCCCTGCAGGCTGGCACGTGTCCCTCCTTTCACATCACATAGAGGTAAATTGCAGTGGACATTTTGGGATTGTCTGAAATCCGTTTCTGGCAAGCTTCTGGGAACAGGAAACCCTCTAGTGGCAAGAAACAGTGTGTGCAAAATTGTTCTGCTGAACATCAACATAACGGGCAGTATAGCAAATGTCTCTGAAGTGACCACACAAGGTTTTTTTAATTTTATTATAACAATGGGATTATCTAAATTAAGCTGTGCTCTTTCACACACACATCTACGTTGTAAAAAAAAAAAAAAGACTGCATTTTATCTATAAGAAGAAAAAGGGGATGTGATACATATATAGATAAAGCATGTAGGTGAACCGCAGACCTCCATTGCATTCTGCAACATGAACAGTGCTTTGGTTTTCAGCACTTATCTTAATGATTTTTCCTAAAGGAAAGAGCATTATCAGTGTTATGGGAGAGAGACCAATTTATATAAGCCAAGTAGATGGAAGGGCTGAAATCTAAAATACCAGCAAATCAAAGACATGTTGCTCTGACTCCCCTGACAGATTTTCCTGAGATATCAGATACCACAATGCACTTTTTTTTTTGGTTTTGTTTTTTTTCCTCGCCATGTTTTAATACATTGTAATTTTGTGCTACATTATGATGGCTGAAAATATGATAAAAGGGAAAATTCCCCTTTCCGCAATATTACTCAGCACAGACCTAGCTGCTGTCATCAGTGTAAGCTGTGTTGCTGCCCCACTTCTTTTCAGAAACAATGGTCCTGGAGCTTGCAGAATAGCTGCAATTGTTTCACAGTAATATTTCACAGCAGAAAGCTTTTCTGTATGATGACTTTGGCATTAATATATCCCCTTTTAATTTTTTTTTCCGCTCATGAAAAAAAAAAAACATTGGGAAAAGCCATAAAACATCTTCAAAAGTATATTGTATTATTTTTAATAACCAGATAGCTTTTCAGTTGTCTGACTTTTAATTGGTTGTGCACAGTTTTTACATTACCGGCCTGCACAACAATAAAGGGGACCAACAACCTCTTTTTTACACTATTGATAATATTGTTTACCCTACAAGTTTCCTAAATTTTAAATTTTGCATGTATCTTTTTTCTTTTTTTTTTCTGCCCCTCATTTCAGCCTTTCTTGCCCAGGTGAGAATGACTTACTGCACAGCCAAAAGACTTCTTGAATATGAATACCAAAAAATCCTAGAAGTCTTCAGGCAACTCCAAAGGTGCTGGATGTGCATGTGCCACCAATCCTACGCATGCATACCCAACGCTCTAGCCAGGAAATTATATTGTTTACACACTGTCATGGCATCAGCAATGTGTAATCAGTATGGTTTGCTGGCTAGAGCACTGCGTGTGTAGGGTTGGTGGCTAAGCTTGCCTCATCATCCCTTTAATCCAGGACACACATTAATTACACAGGTTCTGTGGCTGATTAAGGCCTGATTCACACCTATACATTTTTAGTGCTTTTTGCATTTTGCAGGTTTGCACTACAATCTATTTAACATGTTTTCCTATGGAACACATTCTGTACTGCAAATCTGCAAAATGCAAAAAGCACTAAAAATGCATAGGTGTGAATCAGGCCTTAGATGGTAATTCATCTCACGTGGTGCCTTATCTGCATTAAATCAGTCTCAGAACCTGTGTAATTAATATGTGTCCTGGATTAAAGGAATGATGTGGCAACCCTATTGGTGGCACATGCTTACCCTGCGCTCTAGCTAAGGAATCATTGGGGGGGAATTTATCAAAACTGGAGCAAAAAGAATATGGAACAGCTGAACCTTACAACCAATTAGCTTCTATCTTCAGCTTGTTCGGATAGGATTTGAAAATGAGAGATAGAAGCTTATTGGTTGTCATGCATAGTTGCTCCACCTTCTGGCTGTTGCAGTTTTGGTAAATTCTTCTCATTGTTTACACGTTACGTATACATATGGTAATGCATTAAATAATGTGATTCCTCAGCTAGATCACTGGGGGCGCATGCATTGAATTGTCAGCGAATCGTCTATGGGGGCCAGCTTAGCCCCTGGATCACACAATGACCTTAAAGAAAAAATCAGTGCAAACGAGAAGAGGCAGAAGTGATGGTTTGAAAGAATGCAAGAAATTGAACTGCATAGAAGGGTAAGTATGTATTTTGTGAATTTAATGCAATAACCTTTTTTCATTTCCGTTTTTACACTATCCAAGATTTGGATAAAGCTTCTCTTAAAATAAGATGGAATAATAAACCGTCATAGGTAGACCAGACTCTACACACACTAACTATACATATACTGTACATGGATTCAATCCAGGCTCTGACTATACTAGATTGTTTTGTTAAAGGCAGTGCAAACTACCTGGACAAGACATGAACCTATTCAAATGTTTTGCTCTGCACTCAGCAGAAGCCAATCACACATGCACATGGCTGCCAATGGGGTTCAATACACTTTATAAGCATGGGGTGGAGGGGGCCACTCCAGAGCTTGGATTGACTCTTAAGGGGTTTTACACAACCATAATACTTATAAACTTGACACTCCACGTGACGATATGTGGGCCTGCCGATGTGTACCATCACATGATAAAAGTCACATATTCTTCCATACCCAAGTCCCGCTTCATAGAGTGAGGTCTCAAAAGAGCAGGGAGGTGGTGAGGAAGCACAAAAAAGTGCACCTTGCTAGGGAGAGGGCTATCAGGAGCTGCTGCCATTGTGCTCTCAATAGCCATGAGGCACTTACCTGGAACAAGTGTGCAAATCAGGAATGCTGACTTTCTAACCTGCAATTTTGTTTTGGGTCGGTGACTCAATGTATTGAAGCTAGTAACAGCCTGAAAACTAGTATTCCTAGAGCAAGATCAGCAATAGGAGCCTCAATACTTCTCTCAGTACGGGTATCCTTTAAGAGAACACCTCTTAAGACTTGCAACACCAACCAGTTTACAATGTTTTCTGACCCTTTCTTGTAGTGTATCAGATGTTTCTCAGTCTGTTTTAAAACCATGGTTTGCATTGCCATCTTTTCTGATCCAGAACAGGCCTCAAAGCAGAAGAATGTTTTGTCAGGAGGTCTTCTCTCCAGGATTTCACACATGTGCTGGTTGCAGCAGGCAGGGCAGATCACATGGGATCCTGGTGTTTTAAACGTTTGGGGCAGGGGTAAGGAGCTGGTAATGTGTACAGATGCTTTTCCAGAACAGAGAAGTATCTTCTACCTTCCCTATCTAGTCATGGGTTAAGTCTTCCATAGACATTACATTTGCACTTATGATTGCTTCTCAGCTTTTGACTAATATCAAGTGTAGTACAAATGTGTTTCTTTACATTAATTATTTAGAAGATTTACACAGCAGATTTGAATGGCATTTAAACAGCTGGTGAGAATAGATTGTGCACTTTACACACGTGTTCACATCACATAGCCATGTCCCATGTCAATTACACTTTTAGCATTGGCGCTGTTGAGTATGCTTGGGTTTAATCTGTCACAGGAATTTATTGAGGTCAGTTTTCAAAAGCTCTAGCTGTTCTACTCCTCTGTGCTAGCTTTTCTGATATCTGTAGATGTAATTTTGAAATTATTAGTTTACTAATATTTATAGAGATCTGCAAATTCACATTCATTATGTGATTATCTTGTGTACAGAAGTCATAAATACTCAGCGCTTCCTGAATGCTGGCTGATCAGAATATGATTTCTTAAAAAAAACAAGATCTAATCTATTCTTCGCAGTTCTAGGTTAAAGAAAATGAGCATTGGAGTTGATTTACTAAAGACAAATACAGTATACTGGGCACTGCAAGTGCAGTTGCTCCAGAGTTTGGTAAATGAGATAAAGCTTCACTTTGCAAAGAGTACCCAATCACATGCAAGGAAAATAAAAAAACTGCATTTTTGCTTGCAAATGATTGGATGATAGAAAGCAGCAGAGCTTCCCCTCATTTACTAATATCTGGAGCAACTGCAGTTGCAGTGCATAGTATATTTGCCTTTTGTAAATAAACCCTATTGCATATTATGCATTGCTTAATTGCAGTGGTGGCTGGTGCTCAATATTTTGGGGGGGCGGCAGTGGCAAACAAACCTGCCCCCCTCACTCGCACAAAAAGCAACCCCCCACTGTGGAAGACAGATGGGAAAACAGGAATCGGTGGGCCGTGATCGGAGGTGGTGCAGGCTCCTGGAAGCCTCCTCACTCGCACTTGACCCCCCACCAGGACAGGTCGGACAAGAAGGCAGCCATCCATGTCCTTACCTTAGGAGGTGGTGCTGGATCCAGTGTAGGGCTGCTGGAAGCTGCAGCTTGCCGAGGGAAGAGCCGGGCCATTGCTTCTTCTCCCGGCCGAACAGGAAGTGGGTCCCGAGACTCCTGCGACCCGATTTGCCCGGCAGTCCTAAGACATCCCTGGTCAAATTGGGTCTCAGGACCCACTTCCTGATTGACTGGGAGGAGAATCAGGTAGACATTACTGAATATCAATTTGCTAATGTCACACAACTGGGTGGGCTCAGGGAGTGCTCTGCGCCTTGAGCCCAACCTTTTTTAAAAACAATTAGAGCCTCAGGCTCTAATCATGTCCTTTAAAAAAGAAAAAAAACATTGAAATCCAATGTGTCCGGCACCCTGCATGTAGATTAGGGATTGGGAGCATGGATTAGGGGGGCGGCACCCCTGCGCCTCTAATGGGGCGGTCGCCACTGCTTAATTTTAGAACACACTTTGACACTTAGTGTATAGATAGAGCAGTGATGTGTGATAGCATACAGCATCATACAGTCGTCATAATGAGCCAAAGAAATGCCATTTCTGGTTGCAGAATAGATGCATTCTGCTCCTTTTGGTGGTTTTTAGGGTACACATAGCTGTAGTAGCCCAGTTCCCAAATTGTGTTATGCCACCTCTAAAGGCCCAGTTATGTGTTTAGCTGTATTTGGCATGTGATTTCTGTATGAGTTTTCTAGGAGGGAGGCGGTATGTTATGTGTAGCTCTATGCATTAGAAGTGAGCTCCAGGCCAAGTGCCAAATATACTAATGAAATAGTTATATGTAGGCCATTTAACTGGCTAAATATTTGTTTTTTCTGTCCATTCATTCTTTAGGTTTACACAGCTCTGCCAAAAAGCACAGCTAGCCTGCATGCTTGACTTTTCTATACTGCTGTTAAGTACAGTGGGGACGGAAAGTATTCAGACCCCCCTTACATTTTTGACTCTTTGTTATATTGCAGCCATTTGCTAAAATCTAATTTTTTCCTCATTAAGGTACACACAGCACCCCATATTGACAGAAAAACACAGAATTGTTGACATTTTTGTAGATTTATTAAAAAAAGAAAAACTGAAATATCACATGGTCCTAAGTATTCAGACCTTTTGCTCAGTATTTAGTAGAAGCACCCTTTTGATCTAATACAGCCATGAGTCTTTTTTGGGAAAGATGAAACAAGTTTTTCACACCTGGATTTGGGGATCCTCTGCCATTCCTCCTTGCAGATCCTCTCCAGTTCTGTCAGGTTGGATGGTAAACGTTGGTGGACAGCCATTTTTAGGTCTCTCCAGAGATGCTCAATTGGGTTTAAGTCAGGGCTCTGGCTGGGCAATTCAAGAACAGTCAAGGAGTTGTTGTGAAGCCACTCCTTTGTTATTTTAGCTGTGTGCTTAGGGTCATTGTCTTGTTGGAAGGTAAACCTTTGGCCCAGTCTGAGGTCCTCAGCACTCTTGAGAAGGTTTTCATCCAGGATATCCCTGTACTTGGCCGCATTCATCTTTCCCTCGATTGCAACCAGTCATCCTGTCCCTGCAGCTGAAAAACACCCCCACAGCATGAAGCTGCCACCACCATGCTTTACTGTTGGGACTGTATTGGAAAGGTGATGAGCAGTGACTGGTTTTCTCTACACATACCGCTTAGGCCAAAAAGTTCTATCTTGGTCTCATCAGACCAGAGAATCTTATTTCTCACCATCTTGGAGTCCTTCAGGTGTTTTTTAGCAAACTCCATGCGGGCTTTCATGTGTCTTGCACTGAGGAGAGGCTTCTGTCGGGCCACTCTGCCATAAAGCCCCGACTGGTGGAGGGCTGCAGTGATGGTTAACTTTCCACAACTTTCTCCCATCTCCCGACTGCATCTCTGGAGCTCAGCCACAGTGATCTTTGGGTTCTTCTTTACCTCTCTCACCAAGGCTTTTCTCCCCCGATAGCTCAGTTTGACAAGACGGACAGCTCTAGGAAAGGTTCTGGTTCTCTCATGATTCCCATTTGCTCTGACATGCATTGTGAGCTGTAAGGTCTTATATAGACAGGTGTGTGGCTTTCCTAATTAAGTCCAATCAGTATAATCAAACACAGCTGGACTCAAATGAAGGTGTAGAACCATCTCAAGGATGATCAGAAGAAATGGACAGCACCTGAGTTAAATATATGAGTGTCACAGCAAAGGGTCTGAATACTTATGACCATGTGAGATTTCAGATTTTCTTTTTTAACAAAACTGCAAAAATGTCACCAATTTTGTGTTTTTCTGTTAATATGGGGTGCTGTGTGTACATTAATGAGTACATTAATGAACTTAAATGGTTTTAGCAAATGGCTGCAATATAACAAAGAGTGAAAAATTTAAGGGGGTCTGAATACTTTCCGTCCCCACTGTAATAAAACAAGGTCTTCCCATTGCCCTCCATATGTAATTAGGCCATGAAGGAGAAGTAGCAGACTCATGAGCTTGTGTATGTCACTCTGCTCTCTCTTCTTATCAGCATGTTTCTAGTTAGCACATGAGCACTGCAGAACAAATGACTAAGATAAACAACAAGAAGATGCTTCTAAGTGCAGTAATCCAGCAGTTTAATAAGCATAAGGATAACTACTTCACCTCCACAAGATTTACCCCCCTTCCTGACCAGGCCATTTTTTGCGATATGCCACTGCGTTACTTTAACTGACAATCGAGCACTCATGCGGTGCTGTACTCAGATAAAATGTATGTCCTTTTTCCCACAAAAAGAGCTTTCTTCCTGATGGTAGTTGATCACCTCTGCAGTTTTTTTATTTTTTGCACTATAAACAAAAAGCGACCAACAGTTTTGAAAAAAAATAAATGTATTTTTTACTTTCTGCTTTAAAACACCTCCAATACAAATGTAAAAAATCTAATTTCTTCATTTATGTAGGTCAATATGTATTCTACCACATATTTTTGGTAAAAAAATCCAAATAAGCGTATATTGATCGGTTATACAAACTATGGCATATATTTATGTAATTTTTATTTATTTTTATTTTTTTCAAGTAATGGAGGCAATCGGTGACTCAGCGATATTGCGGCAGACAAATCAGACACTAACTGACACTTTTGACACTTTTTTGGGGACCAGTGACAATATTACAGTGATCAGTGCTAAAAATATGCAGTGTCACTGTACTAATGACACTGGCAGGGAAGGGGTTATCATCAGGGGCGATCAAACAGTTAAATGTGTGCCTAGCTGGTGATTCAGTGTAGTGGGGGAGGTGCTTTTACTAGTGGAAGGCATGGCAGGAACACAAGACCCATGCCTTCTTTACTCACAGAATGGGAATATGTCTTGTTTACATAGGCAGATAACCATTCTGCCTGTGTATTGCGTGGCATGGGACCCACTGAGCAGCTCCCGCTGTGTAAAATCACAGCGAGAGTGAGCCACCGGCAGCCCTTACGCCCGATACCTGGAGGTGCAGGATCACATATATATATATATATATATATATATATATATATATATATATATATATATATATTTGTGATCCTGCGCAGCGTGGCCACCCTGTAGCAGTAAATGTGCTATGGGGTGGTCGGCAAGTGGTTAAAAACACTTACAAGATCAAGCATATAGGCAGGTTCATCAAATCAATAATCCCGGATCCTGTCACTTCACTCCACAATGCTATGCCAACCAGCAGCTGCAGAAGGAGGGGAGAGCATGGGGGTAAGATGGCTGCCACACTTCCAGAACCACTGTAAAACGCACGTGCGCCACATGGAATGCATGTACCCGGAAGTGATGTCAGGCAGGGGCGGTAACGCATTTCGGAGCATGTGAAGTAGCACAGTGATTCCGGAAGTGCAGTGGCCATCTTGCCTCCACGCTCCCCCCCCCCCTATTTTTGCAGCAGCTAGCTGGCATATCATTGTGGAGTGAAGTGACAGGAGCCGGGATTATTGATTTGATGAACCTGCCTATATGCTTGATCTTGTAAGTGTTTTTAACCTTATGCTTATTAAACTGTTGGAATACTGCACTTAGACGCGACTTCTTGTTATTTATCTTTGTACCAGAGTTGCTTCTGCTCTTTGAAGTGCTGCTCCAGTGCCATTCCAGTCTCCATACATCTTCCCCATGATGATCGTTTGATTACAGCTTATCGGAAGATCCTTGGCAGAAGTGCCCTATTCATCCTCCTCTTTTTCTTTCAGAACAAATGTCTCCTTGTGTTGCTTTTCTTTCTATTAGTCAAGAATCTGATACCAAGTCAAAATCACATACACTAGTTGCTAAAATAGTATAAATAGTAGTATTAAACCTTAAACATTTTTTTAGCAGAACACATTTTGTTAAACTTCTTACCCCAGCACTAATAGTTTACAGCTTTCAATGCTGTTGTCTTTTGCTCTCTCATGCTGCTTCCCTGAACTTCCGGTCTTAACAGGGAAGTTAACAGTGGACAATATAATCTTGATGGTCTGTTAGTTTGGGGAAGAGCAGAGGAGGGAAATGCCTTGCCAGCTACAAGGCTGTGTTTCTATTGATGTAAAAAGTGTAGGGAGACATGACTGCAATCTCTGCATACAAGGGTGGCGCCATAGGATGCTGCAAGAGAAAAGAAGCCACCCTGAAACAGAAAACCTGGGGCACTGATCATGGCACCAGCTTAATGGAACATAAGGAAGGAGTAAAAGATAAAGAAGCTGCTCTGAGCAGTCCTCTTATCTTTTTTCAGTGAGCTAAAAACAGTCAGACAAAGAAATAGATGTTCATTTCTCCCCCTTGCTGTGAGTGACAGGTGATATCTCATGCACGAGTGTGAGAGAGACATTCTGTGTACTTCAGATCCCCTCCTCCTTTCTTCTCCAGCTATCCCAGGATTGGCTGCTCCACACCTCAGCATAATTGGGCATGCTGAAGTCATGTGGCGACTTTCCTGGGTTTTGAATGGATGTTAGTGATTATGGGGCATAATCCACATGACCAGCAGAAGTTCAGTGTTAGAAATATCGATGCCTGACCAAGGGGAGTGTAGAGGTGGGCGGGGAGTCTACTAACATCACGACTCCACCCACGAGCTCCGGACAACAGACCCGCCCACAGAATCTGCAGTTTTTTGGGTCTCATAACAGACAGAGGGGAGACATTTGACAGGTAGGGATACATGCAGGAGGCATGTATATCCTTATAGATAACCACTATGGCAGTAGTTTAGAAAGGATGAGAGTGGGTTTACATCCACTTTAAAGAAAGTCTCTTTCTAGACAATTTATCCAGCAGACACTACTATATCGCAATTATCTGCATTCTCTGTATATAATATACTGTATATAATATACTGTATCTAATAAACTAACTTCTCATGAGACGGGGCAGTGGTCACGGCAAACAGGTCCATAGGCAGGGATTGAAAGAAGAAGAAACTACATACTCAGTAAATGATGAAATCAGCTGCTGAAAATTCTTAAACAAACTGAGGGTTTAATACAATTTCTATGATTTTTAACCACTTCAGCCTGACCAGGCCATTTTTTGCGATATGGCACTGCGTCGCTTTAACTGACAATTGTGCGGTCATCGGCCGCTGTACCCAAATAAAATTGATGTTCTTTTTTCCCACAAATAGAGCTTTCTTTTGGTGGTATTTGATCATTTTCATTTTTTGCACTATAGACGAAAAAAAAGACTGACAATTTTGAAAAAAAAAACATTATTTTTTACTTTTTGCTATAATACATATCCCAAAAAAAATGTGAAAAAATGATTTTCTTCATCAATTTAGGCCAATTTGTATTCTGCTACATATTTTGGTAAAAAAAAAATACCAATAAGCGTATATTGATTGGTTTGCGCAAAAGTTATATCGTCTACAAAATAGGGGATAGGTTTAGGGACTTTTTCTTTTATTGTTTGTACTGGTAATGACGGCGATCTGTGATTTTTAGCTGCGACATTGCAGTGGACAAATCTGACCCCAAGTGACACTTTTGGGGACCAGTGGCACCGATACAATGATCAGTGCTAAAAAAAATGCAGTGATCCCTGCATAAATGACACTGGCAGGGAAGGGGTTAACTACAGGGGCGATTAAGGGGTTAAATGTGTTCCCTGGGAGGTGTTTTCTAACTGTGGGGGAGTGGGTTCACTGGAGGAAAAGAGAGATCGTGATTCAGCTAAGCTGAAACACGATCTCTCTCTTTTCCTCCCTGACAGAGCAGTGGTGTGCTTTGCTTTGTTTACGCTTGTTTACGATCGGCAGGTCACGGCGGCCATCAGGGCAGCCGGACCCGCTGATTGGCTCCCGCTGTGTCCAATCAAAGCGGGAGAAGGGTGCCTCGTAAACTGCCTGCACGAAATCACGTACGTGATTTTGCGCACCCGGGCCGCCCTGCTGAAGTAAATGTACGTGGTGCGGTCCGGAAGCAAGCCTGGTATTAGGAAGTGCAAATAGAATCTTGGGATACATCACTAGAGATATCACCAGTAGGAGGAAAGAGGTCCAGATTTCTCTAAATTGATCTTTAGTCATCACTTAAGGGATCACCAGCAGGAGGAAGGAGGTCCTGTTTCCCTTATGTAGAATTGTATTTATCACTAGAGGAATCGCTAGCAGGAGGAAGGTGGTCCTGATTCCTGCATATAAATCTTTAGTCATCAGTGGAGGGATTACCAGGAGGAAGGAGGGCCTGATTCCCAAACATAGACCTTTAGTTAGACTGCATTAGGGTGTTTTTTTGAAATTATATTGCTGCAGAGTTGCTTCTAAGCAGTTCAAATGCAAATAGTGTTTAGCTGCATTTTCATTGCAAGAGTCTTTTCCATGTTTCAGGTTACTCAAGTTAGATAGTGTGTCTCCCACCCCATGTGGCAGTGCTCAAGCCTAATGATTGGCTGCTAGGGCCCAAGTATCATAACACAGTGGAGGTCATATGCTCCCCCATAAAAAAAGCCTAATGCTGTTGACAAACCGAGGAGGTGGTGAATGGTAAATGAGAACCTTTGCAGACATTTTATCTTTTAGCTTGGGATTCAATGCTTGGTATGTCTAGGGGTAGAGGAATAGGCCATAATACTTACCTTATTCCTGGCTCTGGTGCTCTCCTCTTCTCTCTGATACTCTGTGTTGTAGGCAGGCCTGCAAACTCCAGACGGAGAATCTTAGAACAGAGGCTTCAGTGGACCATTCCCACAGATGGAGGGAGCCTTCCTTGCTGAGGAAAAGGGTGTTACACATTAGTCCTTTACCCCTAGATTTCATGAGCATTTAACCCTTATCTTGTGGGGAGCCCCATTGTAATTTTTTTTGTTCTACTTAAACACAAGTGAACACAGTTCTACAGGATCCGAAATCTAAAAGTTCAGTTATGGCCCCAAACTGCTTCACAAATAGGTCACTGTCTTTAATGCCTGTATACTAGTCTAGAGGAACCTTCTAGCATATACCTGAGATTTAAGTACCAGGTAACAGTAGACAGACCTATGTTTTGGAGTTTTATATTCAGCCATTATTTCTTCTTGTCTAGCAAAAGCCCACGACTACAGAAAGCTGAATAGGAAACTGACCATTTCGCTGTTTAGATTATCAGACTTTTCAAACAAAATGGCTCCTGCATGATCTGACATTTGCTTTCATAAGCAGCATCCAAGTGTAAGAATTCATGGATTACTGCACTTCCAGTGTTACACTTGATTAAAGCTGATCTCCCGCTATTATAACATATACAATTTAGCAGATGTTTCTGCAGGTTCATTCAGATTCATGGAGTCTTTTTCTTTTATTTGCTTAAAAGATTATCTTCAATGTCACCAGAAATGAACATCATTATTTGATTAAGTGTTTATTGAATCTCCATTATTCAACCTTCTGGAGTTTATGCTAACATTCTATGTCTTATACCTCTGCAAATGTTGACTTTCTATTGTCTGAAATAAGTAGCCTACTGCAATAAAATAGGAATGTATCACCATAACACATCTATTGTCTGTAGCAGTTTCTCCAAACGGCACTGTTAACTCCTTCATGACTGCCTTCATGAGCTGATGCGCTTGAATACATTGGCGTTTTGAATAATTTAAGAATAGAGCATATTCACCCTTGCAAGGTGAGTTTTCACTTTAACTTAAATTAGAATACCTAATCTTTGATCTTGCACATGATTGTTTGAAAGCAGCACAACTTCACCTTGTTCACTAAGCCCAACCATAGACTGTTTGAATCTTGGCTGGTTCAGGAGTAACCGGGCGAAATTTGAACCATGTATGGGCAGGCTGAATGTACCAAGTTGATTGATCGATCATCTCGGGTACAACCAGCCTGATGGATTTTACTTGTGATTATTGCTGGAGGCTGGTATAGCCACTAGCAATATTCACTGTCATCTCCTGACTGGGCAGCTTCCCCTGCCATTGCTGGGAGAATACAGAGGCTCAGGGTGAGGGATTCCCCTTTCAATACTGTCAGTGTTGATGGGAGAATCAACAGGTTCAAGCAGATTTCTTTCCTGCAACCCATGGTTGCAGGAAAAAAATATGCTCCGTGTATGACCTACATAAGAGACAATTCCGTTTAGTGAATGGGGTGAAGTTATGATGACTTAACATTAACTGTGAGCAAAATTCCTTTTTGTATTTCCTTGCACGTGATTTGGTATTCCTTGCAAAGTGAGTTTTCATGTTGCTTCATCTCATTCCCTAAGCTAAGTAAAAATTCTGTTTGCAAAGTGAACATGCTCTGCTCCTGACTGTACTAAATCATCCCCAATATGTTTACCACTCAGAATCGGCCTTGGGTATCTTAAAACCTGTACAACTCAAGAATATAGTAAGTGTGAACTTGTGTGTTCATTTGCTCATGCCATTATATTACAAGAGGCTTGATTTTAAAAAAAAATGAACACAAGGCTAAAGATCTTTATTTTCAGCCTTGTGACTGGTATTTTAAAAGCTTTTTGCACTGAAAATAATTATTACTTTTTTTGAAAAAAAAAAGAAACTAATCCTGGTGTTTTAGCTCTGAGAATGATTCTAAGGTATCTATTGAAAGATCAGCTTCATCTGAATATACATCTATTTTGTGAAAGAGTGCAAGGGAGTGAAGGAAAGATACATGTATTCTTTTTGTTTTGCCCTTGATGACTAAAAGCACATGTCTACTTTAAAGGCTAAGCTCACCTTTTCAGAAAATGGCCTATGGGGCCAAGTAGGTATTAAGAAACAGTGCAACTTTGTAAAATGTTCAATAATTTTATTGTCATGCCTGTAAACCATTTGGGCTACCCATAAACAAGAATAAAATACTTCAAATTAGCAATCCCCATGTCCTGCCTTGTTGCTGAGATGTGAAAACCATTTCCATCCCTGTAATCAGGGGCGTAACTACCACCATAGCGACCCATGGGGGCGCTATGGGGCCCGCAGCCGAGTGGGGCCCAGTGAGGATAAGAGCACTGCTGGCACAGTCTCCCGGGGGAAGAGAGAGGAAAGGAAGGAAGAGGCGAGCTGTCCGTATAAGCAGAGAGCTGAATTGCCCGATGTAAGAGCTTTCATTAGAACTTCCAGTGTTCCCGGGGCTCACGTCACATAGCTCCACCTTTTTGGCCCGGTGCCTTTGATAGACAGAACGCCGATCCAATGCGGGACATGTGACATCATCAAAGGCGTCGGGCCATGAGGTGGGGCTATGTGACGATGAGCCCCGGGAAGACAGGAAATTCAAATGAAAGCTATTACAGCGGGCAGTCCCGCTCTCTGCTGATCCGGGTGGCTTGCCTCTTCCTCTGCATAGGTGGGGCTGTATGGGGCACAGGCAGACCAGGCTGTATTGGGCACAGGTCACGCTGTATGGGGCACAGGTCACGCTGTATTGGGCACAGGTCACGCTGCATTGGGCACAGGTCACGCTGTATGTGGCACAGGTCACGCTGCATTGACACTAGGGCAGCTGTGGGGGGGGGGGGCTGTTTGCAGGGGGGCCCCATACAACATTTTGCTATGGGGCCCTGCTATTTCTAGTTACGCCCCTGCCTGTAATGTTGGAAGGGAATTGTCAATGATTTTCATATTTATACAAAAGGGTGCAGCGCATTAAATAATTATGTACTAGTTAAAACAGTCCAATGTGGTCCAGCAGAAAGAGAGGAGCACTACAGATCCCAGCAATCACCTAAGAAGATTCCGCGTGTCGAAGCACACTTCAGGTAAAATTCGTGACAAACCCTCCACCTCCAAAGCACTCGCTTTGCTCACTTCAAATAACAGACCACTGAGCTAACAGATCATCAGTAAAGCAGGTCCCATTAGGGAAATATCCCCCAGAGACAGGCAGGAACTCCAGTCGATTCCCCCAGGGAGTAAAGAGGTGAGAACAAAGATAGATCTAAGTGCACACTGTAGGCCAATTTAAAATGACTTTTTATTTTTAAAATTTACTACTCACAAACATCTCTTTTAAACACGCATTTCCAGAGTGTAACTGGAGGTGCAGGAGATACAGAATGGGTGACAGCACGTGGCTCCTCCCCCGTACGCATTATGTTCAAAAAACTTTGTCAGCGGGGTGGAGCCTGTGTGCGTCGCCTGTCCTCTTAAAACCATGTCATGTCATTATGGATACTCTGACGTGATCAGGAGGCGCGGCTACGCCACTCCCACGGCATATTAAAAAGCTTTACCACGAAGTAATACTGCAGACAAAGAACAGTCTCACATTGTTAATACACAAGAAATAAACCAGTAAGTCACAACATTGACCCCTAGTGGCTGAATATAACAATACGTTATGAAACATGAAACAATACGAACATGAAAAGATATACCGTAAGTAAAAAATATATTTTAAAAGCCGAACACCACCCACTGTCTTCCCAAATTTCCAAACACCTCCATCACAATAAACACCTCCATCACAATAAATAGGTATTTATAAACCATAAGTAGAACACTAAAAAATATTTTTTGGAAAAAAAATAACACAAGAAATACAATTCAAAAACAGAAGAAATTTACCTGTCAGAAATAAAACAATTTAAATCAAAATCCATATTTAACCCTTCAGGGGAGAGTACCTTAGCCTCAAAGATCCAGAACGATTCTCTCTGGCTAAGGCGGCAAATGTAATTGCTCCCCCACCAGTTTCTAGTAACGTGTTCAATGCCCCAAAAATTTGAGATCCCTGGGGTCCCTATTGTGACATAATCTGAAATGCTTTGAAACACTATAAGATCTTAGTCCCATTTTTATACTATTCACATGCTCGCCGATGCACACACTAAGGGGCCTGGAGGTCCTACCAATACACTGGAGCCCGCATTTGCACTCTAGCATATAAACCACCCTCTGTGTGCTGCAGATTTTTTATCTGATACCTCCGACTGGTAGAGGTAGAGGCAAAATCTTTTTTTTTTTTTAACATTGCATTTACATTGTTTGCAGGTTGGGCATCTCCCACAGGCATAGAAACCCGACAAAAAGAAAAAAATCCTATTTTCTCTTATAATTGGAGGATCTATCACTCCAGGTGCAATAACATCTCGCAGAGTAGGTGCCCGTCTATAAATAAAACACGGACGACTGGGGAGAACAGCATGAAGAATCATGTCCTTCCTGAGAACTTCCCAGAGTTTTAGAACAATCCGTTTAAGATGTTTATATTGTGCATTATAGTCAAGGATAATTTTGTACTCCTGTTTATTAACATTCCTATTTAACCCCTTATTACAATCAGCAACTAATGTATGTCTGTCAACTTTCCCTATCTCATCCCGATCCTCAATAATTTTCTCCCTTTGGTAGCCTTTTTGGAAGAACCAGTAAGAACCTGTGATTGTGTTTGATAGTCAGAATCCAAAGGACAATTTCACCTCACATGGATGAATTGGCGTCTAGGGATATTGCAAAGCCAATTGCTGTGATGGCAACTACCGGTATCTAATGGGATGTACCCATTTCTATCCGTTGGCTTAAAGAAATGTTGTGTTTTGAAATGGTCACCTTCCTTGAAAATTTCAAGGTCTAGGAACACCAAATGTTCAGTATCAATACTCCACGATAGAGTAATGTTTTTGGTGTTATTGTTCAGCCTAAGCGGAAATTCTTCAAGGCTTTGGAAATCCCCTTCCCAGACCATGATCAGGTCATCAATATAGCATTTGTAGCAAACAAGTTGCCCAGGGCGATCATGGAATATGGACTCCTCCTCCCACAGTGCCATGAATAAGTTTGCCAAATGGGGAATAGCTATGCCCATGATTTAAAGGAAAAACTGCCTATCAAACCAAAAGTAGTTCTTTGTGAGGCAGAATTCCAGGCACTGTAGCAAAAACTTTCTATGGGAGCTGTTAAGATCAGAATTGTTCAGGGCCCATTTAACAGAACTATAGTCTCCCTATGACCAATAATAGTATATAAAGAGCTAACATTGACCATGACCAATATACTACTACTGGTGCAGGGAAGGGTTTCCAAAATCTGTATAATACGCTTGGTGTCCCTAAGGAAAGCTTGGGTTTCACATACTAAAGGCTTCAAAAGGTAGTCAATTTATCGACCAACGCGAGAGGACACCGATTCAGTGCCATTCACAATAGGTCTCCCAGGGGGTACTGGGCATCCTTGTGAATTTTCAGTAGCCAATAGATAATCGGTGTCTTACACGCACCCAGATCCAAAAAACTAGCCTCCTTTTTGTTAAGAAGCTTACGTTTCAGACCCTTTTGTACCAATACTGATAACTCCTTTTTGAACTGAAACATGGGATCACTCTTCAATACTTGATATGTATTTCGATCCTCTAATAAACGTTGCATTTCCTTCCTATAGAAAGTCTTGCTCATTACAACCAGGCCACCCCCCGTATCGGCAGGGTGGATCACTAACTCTTTTTTGATAGCCAACAAGGAAATGCCATTTTTTACATAAGAAGGATCCCTAACCTTTTTACCTTCATATATTCTAGGTCACTTACAACCATATTCCTAAAAACATCAATATGTTTAGATTAAAGACAGACTTGTTGCTTAAATTGGAGTGCATGCCACCTGGGACTAACGCAGACCTTTCCACAGGTTTAGACAGGAAATACTTTTTGATATTCAAACTCCTGACAAATTTTTGAAGGTTAACATAAGTATGAAATTTACTGAAATTACGTACAAGTGCGAGCTTGAGGCCTTTATCAAGGACCCTCAATTCATCCTCTGGCAAAACAGACCCACTAATATTAAAGAATAAAGATGCCCGAACCCAATGGGGTTTTTCCTTTTTATTTCTCCTTCTTGCTCATCTTCCTCTCGGTTTCTTCTTTTCCCCTTTATTTTTTCCCAGCAGGAGACTGAGCAGGTGGGCCCCACCATTGGGGGCTGGGGTTCTCTAAAAAAATCATCCTCCTGGTCTTGTCTATCAAATAGGGGCTGGAAACGATTGGAAACAGGAATAGGGGGCTTCCAAATAAGTATCCCCCCTCCATTCTAGATGTGGATACTGATCAGGGTGGTACCCCCCTCTCGGAGTTGAGCCATGGTATGTGCCCCCCCTAAGAGGATGACTATTTCCATAACCCCTACCCCAATAATTTTGATAAGGGGGTAGAGGCTGGGGGCCAAAACCCCTCCCCCTGCCCCCTCTACCATTACCCGACCCCTCTGATGGATTGTTGGGTGACCTTGAGCATAACTGCCCTGAATAGGTGTGGCTGGTCTAGAGACTGGTCTGGGTATATTGGAAGACACATTGTCAACAGAGCTAATAGAAGGGTGGGAATTTGGCAATTTGTTCGCAGAGGTGGCATTGACCTGCCATTTCAAAACCTCTTTACAAGAAAAATCTCCAAAGTCCCTAATGTACTTTCCCTTCTTTTTCTCTTGGGATTCTTTATCCCACTTAACCAACTTATTTTTAAGCTCTCCAGACAATTTAGAAAAATCAGGGGAAGCTTGGTGAGGTTCAAATTTTTTTCTTAATTTCCATAATCTGTTTCTCAAGCAATCTCATTTTATTTTGTTTACACGTTTATAAAAAGTTTATCAGTTTAAGACCTTTTTTATTAAAAGATTCAAACCACTCCAACATGGATTCATCATCCAGTAGGCTATTACAAGGGAGGACATCCCATCTGAGGCACCTGGGCACCAATTTGAAGTTAATGTATTGCTCAAACGATGTGATGTCTCACCAGGCTTTGATTGTGTTTTCAAACAGAAAACCTAATTTTTTAAACAAAGAAGGTAAATCATCAAAATTATTTGCAGTGACAGTTCCCGAACAAACCTCATCAAGTTTAAGCTCTCGGTTCTCTAAATATTGGAACAATTCCATAATGCAGCTGAAGGTAGTGTGAAAATGATAAAAAGATAAATAGAATAAATCAATTGGCACAAAAAATTCCAAACCCTTAAAAACTGGAAAAGTAAGACAACTCATGTGACTAGGTGTGTAATTGTCATCATCCCTATGGTAACAGAAAATTGTGAAAAACCTCTAGTTTGGGATTTTTAAGGCAATGAAAAAAATAATTTAGTAAGAAATTCTATATATAGGAAATTTATTTGGACATAAAAAAAAGACAAATTTGAGTAGAAGAATTCAACATGTTGCAAAAATTGTACAAAAGTCAAAAACAATGCATAATGTATTGAATGATGTTTCAAGTGGTATATCCCAACTACTTGCTATGTAGCCACCAGTAGAAACCGGATGGTAACGAGTAGAGGGATATCCAACGCGTTTCGAATAATAATTGCATAAGTAGAATCTTCATCAGGGATTTATACCACTTCTGAAAATACAAAGTGTAGCATTTTAGAATTCATATAAGTACCATAAAAAGTACAAATTTGCAATAGCTGCAAACATATAGCATGAACACTTACGTTTTAAATACGTATTTGAATAATTTTTGGCAGAAGCATTCCCCATATCTCAGTGAAAAAAGGCCAAGATCTTCATAGATTGCCCTTCACCCTGTACAGGACTGCTGGATGTGGTCCAAACATATGGCACGCAAAGAAAGAAACACCGTAGGCTATTTGAAAAAAGATGAGAAGAAATAAGTCCAATGGATAATATGTATATACACATTTTACCCACACTCTAAATCCATCTATTAGGGTGTAAAGACATCCCTCAAGGGAGCAGATTTGCAAGCCTTAAACTTAAAAAGGGGTACTTACTATTGAGGATCGCTTGCCTATGAAATCCAAAAGTTCCGGAGCAGTAGAACTTGCGCCGCTTGTATTGGCGCGGCTCCACCGGATTTTGACTCCTCCAGCTATCCTGTTGAGGAGAGGAATGGTGTCAGCTGCAGTCAAAAACCCCTAGAAACTAATGCAGCTAGCACAAAAGATCACATAATCCAAATAGAATATTAATACAAAAGGGTGCAGCGCATGAAATAATTATGTACTAGTTAAAACAGTCCAATATGGTTCTGCAGAAAGAGAGGACTACAGATCCCAGCAACCACCAAAGAAGATTCCACATGTTGGAGCACACTTCAGGTAAAAATGATGACAAAAACCTCCACCTCCAAAGCACTCACTTCGCTCACCTCAAATAACAGACCACTGAGCTAACAGATGGTCAGTAAAGCAGGTCCCATTAGGGAAATATCCTCCAGAGACAGGCAGGAACTCCAGTCGATTCCCCAGGGAGTAAAGAGGTGAGAACAAAGATAGAGGCATGGGAGTGGCGTAGCCTCGCCTACTGATCGTGTCAGGGCATCCATGACAACCTGACATGGTTTTAGGAGGACGGGTGATGCACGCAGGCTCCGCCCCGTTGACGAAGTTCTTTCAATGTAATGCGTATGGGGGAGGAGCTACACGCTGACGTTGTCCGCTAATGTTCTGTATCTCCTGCACTACCAGTTACACTCTGGAAATGTGTGTTTACAAGAGATGTTTGTGAGTAGGGATGAGCTTCGAGTTCGAGTCGAACTCATGTTCGACTTGAACATCGGCTGTTCGCCGGTTCGCCGAACAGCGAACAATTTGGGGTGTTCGCGGCAAATTCGAAAGCCGCGGAACACCCTCTAAAAGTCTATGTGAGAAATCAAATGTGCTAATTGTAAAGGCTTATATGCATGGTATTGTCATAAAAAGTGTTTGGGGACTTGGGTCCTGCCCCAGGGGACATGGATCAATGCAAACAAAAGTTTTAAAAATGGCCCTTTTTTCAGGAGCAGTGATTTTAATAATGCTTAAAGTGAAACAATAAAAGTGTAATATTCCTTTAAATTTCATACCTGGGGGGTGTCTATAGTATGCCTGTAAAGGGGTGCATGTTTCCCGTGTTTAGAACAGTCTGACAGCAAAATGACATTTCAAAGGAAAAAAAGTCATTTAAAACTACTCGCGGCTAGTAATGAATTGCCGGTCCGACAATACACATAAAAGTTCATTGATAAAAACTGCATGGGAATTTCCCACAGGGGAACCCCGAACCAAAATTTAAAAAAAATGACGTGGGGGGGTCCCCCTATATTCCATACCAGGCCCTTCAGGTCCCCAAAGCACCCTCCCAATGTTAAGGGTATGTGGCCTGGTACAGTTCAGGGGGGCACTCTCTCGTCCCCCATCTTTTCCTGCGGCCTGCCAGGTTGTGTGCTCGGATAAGGGTCTAGTATGGATTTTTGGGGGGACCCCACGCCATTTTTTTTCTCAACTTAGGCTGGGGTTCCTCTTAAAATCCATACCAGACCTGAAGGGCCTGGCATGGAATTTAGGGGGACCCCCACTTCATTTTTTTTTTTACTTTTTTTCCTTTGAAATGTCATTTTGCTGTCAAACTGTTCTAAACACGGGAAACATGCGCCCCTTTACAGGCATACTATAGACACCCCCCAGGTACGAAATTTAAAGAAATATTACACTTTTATTGTTTCACTTTAAGCATTATTAAAATCACTGCTCCCAAAAAAACGGCCATTTTTAAAACTTTTTTTTGCATTGATCCATGTCCCCTGGGGCAGGACCCAGGTCCCCAAACACTTTTTATGACAATAACTCGCATATAAGCCTTTAAAATTAGCACTTTTGATTATTCATGTTCGTGTCCCATAGACTTTAACGGTGTTCGCGTGTTCGAACAAATTTTTTGCCTGTTCGCAAGTTCTGATGCGAACCGAACAGGGGGGTGTTCTGCTCATCCCTATTTGTGAGAAATAAATTTTAAAATTGGCCTACATTGTGCACTTAGATCTATCTTTGTTATCACCTCTTTACTCCCTGGGGGAATTGACGGGAGTCTCTGGAGGATATTTCCCTAATGGGACCTGCCTTACTGACCATCTGTTAGCTCAGTGGTCTGATATTTGAGGTGAGCGAAGCGAGTGCTTTGGAGGTGGAGGGTTTGTCACCAATTTTACCTGACGTGTGCTTGAACACGCGGAATCTTCTTTGGTGATTGCTGGGATCTGTAGTCCTCCTCTTTTTCTGTTTGACCATATTGGACTGTTTTAACTAGTACATAATTATTTCATGCGCTGCACTCTTTCGTATAAATATTCTGTTTGGATTATGTGATGATCTTTTGTGCTAGCTGCATTTTTTAGGGGTTAGGAAATTTTCATGGTAATTGATTTTATTTAACAATTTTCATTAAAATGTCAGTTATGTTTTCTTCAATAAACCTGTGTTTCAACCACAAACTTTTCAACATATATATATTGTACAGACAGATTGTATAGTGTAGAGTCATCACATGTAGTATAGATATAACAGAACACTATTCAAGTGAACATGTTTATCCAAAAATGCCCCGTACACACGGTCGGACTTTGTTCGGACATTCTGACAACAAAATCCTAGGATTTTTTCCGACGGATGTTGGCTCAAACTTATCTTGCATACACACAGTCACACAAAGTTGTCGGAAAATCCGATCGTTCTAAACGCGGTGACGTAAAACACGTACGTAGGAACTATAAACGGGGCAGTGGCCAATAGCTTTCATCTCTTTATTTATTCTGAGCATGCGTGGCACTTTGTCCGTCGGATTTGTGTACACACGATCGGAATTTCCGGCAACGGATTTTGTTGTCGGAAAATTTTATATCCTGCTCTCAAACTTTGTGTGTTGGAAAATCCGATGAAAAATGTCCGATGGAGCCCACACATGGTCGGAATTTCCGACAACACGCTCCGATCGGACATTTTACATCGGAAAATCCGACCGTGTGTACGGGGCATAAGTCAGCCAGCACATCTACGGACTGTACGCTGCAATATATTGCATTTTTGTTCTTGGGTATAGTTATCCTTTAATATACCGTATATACTCGAGTATAAGTCGAATTTTTCAGCACATTTTTTTGTGCTGAAAGTGCCCCCCTCGACTTATACTTGAGTCAAGCACTTTTCTGCAGCAAAAAATTTCATTTTCCGAACCGACTTTGGGGCCCCGTATCTCAGGGCTACTTGGAGCTAGGAACCCCAAATTTGGTGTGCAAACCCAGTGGAACTGGTATCACAACATATCCAAAGATAAAGTTCCTAGCACTAAGTGGCCCCGAGATACGGGGCCCCAAAATCGGTTCAGAAAATGTCATTCTCTGCTGAAGAAAAGTGCTTGACATTTTCTGAACCAAATTTGTGGCCCCATATCTCAGGGCCACTTGGTGCTAGGAACCCCAAATTTGGTGTGCAAACCCAGTGGAACTGGTACCATAACATATCCAAAGCTGAGGTTCCTAGCACTAAGTGGCCCTAAGATACGGGGCCCCAAAACCGGTTCAGAAAAAAATGTCATTCTCTGCTGCAGAAAAGTGCTTGACATTTTCTGAACTGATTTTTGGGGCCCTGTATCTCGGGGCCACTTGGTGCTAGCAACCCCAGCTTTGGAAATGTTATGGTGCTAGTTCCACTGGGTTTGCACACTAAATTCGGGGTTCCTAGCACTAAGTGGCCCCGAGATACGGGGCCCCAAATTCGGTCAACTGTGTCCATCTGCAGCAATGTCATTTCAGAACCCTTTGGGTTCAGAGACCCCAAATTTTGGCTGCAGCTAGGGGGCATATAGGAACCCTTAACTACCGAGTTTGAAGTTCAGGGGACCTATGGCTGCAAATGGGCACAGTGAGGCATGCAAATGGGCACAGTGATGCTGCAAATGGGCATTGTTGACCCTCTTTTCCACTTACAGTAGCTGTGCATTTCTCACCCTCGTCTTATACTCGGGTCAATACGTTTTTCCCATTTTTTTTGTAGTAAATTAGGGCCTCGACTTATACTCGGAACGACTTATACTCGAGTATATACGGTATGTTAAATATAACTAATATATATTATCCAAATTACCATTATGCTTCAGGCTTTTCAAGTACAATTCAGATTTTTCCATTTTCCTTGACAAGATATTACTTTGTGTTTAATAGATGACCTGTGATCCCCTTAGATTTTACAAAAATAAATGGAACATCTAAATCTTGTCCAAGGATCCCGACTTGTCAGAAATTCTTGTCCCAATTATAGCTGGGCCCATGTACTCTAGGTAGAATAAGTGCTATATTTTTTAGTAGGTGTCCTATGACAGCTAGGACGTGTACCAGCCTTATCCTGACTGACAGGGAACACAGATTTACATGGTGCAAAGTACTAGAGTTTTACACCAAAGTATTATTTTTTTTGTAAGCAGACAGTACTTCTTCCTGGTATAAAAGACCACCATTGATTTTCTGAATTAGACATATTTTAAAGCCCAACTCCAGAAAACAATTTTTTAGCTTTGGATAGAGTTGGGAAGAGTTGAAATTTCTGTCAAGCCTTTTTTTAAATTTTTGTCTGTGATACCAATGTGGGGTTATTCCTGTCCCTGTGACACCGATACAGGGAATGGGGATTGCAGTTGTCACCTGTTCATTAAAGTGAGAGTAAACTCCCTTGTATGATGTTTACCTATAGGTAAGACTAGGAGATATTTACTTTAGATGCAGCCGGTGATGTCACCGGCATATGTGCTCTGAAGGAATGGCACTCGTGTACCTATATCAGAGCGTCTCCCGGTGCTCACGTAACTCCTCGGCTCTCTCTCTCTCCTCTCCTCCCTAGCTGTCGTCATCGGGAGTTCTCAGCGACTCTCATTATAGCTGTCAGCCGGAGAGAGGAGAGAGCCAAGGAGTCACACGAGTGTCGGGAGACGCTCTGATATAAGGTACAGATTGGCATCTTTTTTATATAACACAGACAATGGGGCACATAATGTTATTTTACAGAGGGGATTGTATGTTTATAGTGTAGTGGCTTAACAACCACTTTAACTTTAACATATGTGAACTTGATGGTAATTACAATTTTTACTATGTCTACAATTTTTATTATCCACACTTCATTATTTAATGATTTTATCAAAGGTACTGGTGCAGAATTGTGAGTGAGGCCCAAATGATTACTATTAATACTTCTTACTACCCACATGTTCTATAATATAGCATTAGCAAACATTTGAAAGGCCTTCTAAATAGAAAACATCCTATAATCATGCTACTAGTGTTACAGTGAGATAAAGAGAAACCTTGTTAAAAATTTCATACAAGAAACATCAATGTTGGGCTACAACTATGTTTCCAACCTGGCAGGTAAAAATGTGACTTATTGCCAGTGCTGAAATACTGAAATAGATTACAGTGCCCTTAGGTAGCAATCAAAAACCTGGTGTAATATTGTGCCACATCCTAAATAATCTGAATATTGTGGAAATAGGTATAATGGACTTTATATGCACATATGTTGCCAGTGCTCTTAACAGAACGATCATAATGGTTGTATTTTCTGTCTGAAATGGTGTCAGATAGCAACAATGGGGCTTCTTTAACTTTCACTGACATGGCCGATTGGACTCTTGGAACTTTTTCTTATAGAAACCAACAACGGGGCTTTTTTTTCTTCCACTAAAACCATTTACGGGGCTTTAGTTTACATTCACTGATGACCAATGTCAGGGGCACTACTGTATGTCGCTGGTCCACACCTGGTCCCAGCACTATGTACACTGTGCTGCAGATTTCATGATTGTGACTCCTGCACTGTATACTATACATATATGTCATTGAAGGTTTAATTTATCTAGGTCAAGGCATATCTAGTAGTAGTCATACTCAACTGGACTTGCTTTGTAACTTGGAAGACATTTTGGAGATTCTACAAGCCACTAACGAGTGTCAGGAAAATATCCCAGAATTTATATCCAAGCAGGTAGCACCAGCATCTTGATCCAAACACCATGGAAAGGCAGATGTTATTGTCTAAGGACACTTCAATCCTGTCCTTAAACAATAACCCCTGTCTTGTCATGGTCATTGGATCAAGACATCGGTGCTACCTGTGTTGATATAAATGTTGGGGTATTTTCCTGACACCTGTTAGATTGGAAGAAGTGGCTTGGACTACCCACGGAACATTTTCAATACTACAGAACAAGTCCATTTGTTCCATTTGAATGCAGCTAACAACAATTAGATATACATTACTTATTGTACTTCTGACCAATGTATTTATCTCAACATTTGCATGTTGCGATACAGTCGACAGCTGTTTTAATAATATTAATTAAGCTAGGCTCACAGAAAGTGTTAGCTCCCTTACTTCTGTACAGAATACCATATGTTGTGGAAGAGTTTTGTGAACTGTATGTGCCTCCATGAGAACGTTGCTTGTGATACAGTAATTACATAATCTTATATGGATAAAAGGACTGTGGGATATAAGTTCTCGATATACGAGTAGTAGGCTTATGGGGCGTACACACGGTCGGACTTTTCGTCTACAAAAGTCCAACGGACGCCGACGGACTAAAGCTGGCTGGTAATCCGATCGTGTGTGGGCTTCCCCGGACTTTCAGCTGACTTTTTCAGCCTCAAATCCGACGGACTTTAGATTTGAAACATGCTTCAAATCTTTACGTCGTAACTACGACGGACCCCGAAATCCGCTCGTCTGTGTGCTAGTCCGACGGACAAAAACCCACGCTAGGGCAGCTATTGGCTACTGGCTATCAACTTCCTTATTTTAGTCCGGTGTACGTCATCACGTACGAATCCGTCGGACTTTTGTGTGGTCATGTGTAGGCAAGTCCGTTCGTTAGAAAGTCTGCCGCAAGTCCGCCGAAAGTCCGCTGGAAGTCTGTCGGACAGGCTGTCAGACTTTTGTAGACGAAAAGTCCGACCGTGTGTACGCCCCATAAGACTACTTATTCCCAACATTAAGAGTCATGCTTTCTCCTCTCTGTGTACTCCCAGGCCATATTTTGTCTTCACAAAGGTTAGGGGCAAAAGCGTGACACCAGAAGCCATATGCCATAAAACAACACAAATTTTTTGGCCATGCCCCCACAAGCTTGGTGGGCAAGGCTTTTGGTGTGCCATATTTTTCTTCTCAACGTCCTTAAGGTTTTCCCTCTAATTATTTTGAAATGTTGGCAGCCATCTTATAGCTGTGCGTGCTGTAGCATCCTCTTATGCCAATATGGGCATATCGGGGTCTGCAGATGTCTATGCAAGTACATTACCAGTACCAACAACATTAAAGTGATACTAAAGTCTTGTTTTTTTCATTTAAAAATAACAAACATGCTATAATTACCTACTCTGTGCAGTGGTATTGCTGAGAGCAGCCCAGATCCCCTTCTCAGGTCCCTCTCCGGCGCTCCTGGCCCCTCCCTCCTGTCCCTATAGCAAGTAACTTGCTATGGGGGCACCCCAGTCGAGCCTCTGCTCTGTGTTTCCATTCAGATACAGAGCCACAAGTGGGCCCCGCCCCCTCTCTCCCCTCATTGGCTCACTGGCTTCGATTGACAGCAGTGAGTGCCAATGGAGTCCCAGCCAATGAGGAGGGAGAGTCCTGAAAAGCCAAAACTCTTGTGCAACATTGCTGGATCAAGATGGGGCTCAGGTAACTACTGGGGGGGGGGGCAGAGGGGAGCTGCTGCACACAGAAGGTTATGTATCCTAACGCATAGAATGCATGAAGCAAAAAAAAACCTTCTGACTTTAAAATCACTTTATCCCGCAACCTAATTAGTAGAAGGCAATAAGGGTGGCAAAATAATATTCAGTGAAGCAATGGATGGGTATTAACCTGAACAACATCTAGTCTTAAAGTGGTTGTTAAGCCACTATAACCTGTATATATCATCAGCACTGCTTCCTATTGCAGTGTCCCCCTCTGTGTATAATTTTTAAAAATAAATTCTGCAAATACCTAATTTCAGAGCCGAGATTGCGATCACATGATTGGCCAGCTCTCTCCTTTCCTCCTCTGACAGATGCAGCGGGAGGGGCCGAGATTCCCCTGTTGACGTCAGTTGGGAGGGGAGGAAGAGGAGGAGGAGAGGAGGAAAGAGCTTTAAAGGTCATGTGATCGCAACCTCGGCTCTAAAATTAGGTATTTGCATCATTTATATTTATAAATCATACACAGAGGGGGACACTGCAATAGGAGGCAGCGCTGATGGTGTATACAGGTTAGTGTTGTGTAAACAGCAGGAGGGGGAGGGGCGGCACTGTCACAAGCTGACAGGCAGGGAGAGGAGGAGGGAGGAGGACACAGGAGCAGAGACGAGACAGATAGCAGGCTGCTTTAAAGGAACACTATCCTTTTTTATTTTTTGGGGGGTTAACAAATGCTTTAAACTTCACCTCTTCCACAATGAACCTTATTTAAATTACATAGCTATATAGTTGTTAAGGTTGAATAAGACATAAGTCTATCCAGTTCAAACTGTGTATGTGAGTTTGTGTATAAGTATTATGTCCCTACCATTTCCCATATCCCTGAGTATCGTGTTCAATAAGATGTCCATCTCTAATAGGGCGTACACACGGTCGGACTTTGTTCGGACATTCCGACAACAAAATCCTAGGATTTTTTCCGACGAATGTTGGCTCAAACTTGTTTTGTCTACACACGGTCGCACAAAGTTGTCGGAAAATCCGATCGTTCTAAACGCGGTGACGTAAAACACGTACGTCGGGACTATAAACGGGGCAGTGGCCAATAGCTTTCATCTCTTTATGTATTCTGAGCATGCGTGGCACTTTGTCCGTCGGATTTGTGTACACACGATCGGAATTTCCGACAACGGATTTTGTTGTCGGAAAATTTTATCTCCTGCTCTCCAACTTTGTGTGTCGGAAAATCCGATGGAAAATGTCCGATGGAGCCCACACACGGTCGGAATTTCCGACAACACGCTCCGATCGGACATTTTCCATCGGAAAATCCGACCGTGTGTACGGGGCATAAGAATTTTATGAAATTAGCAACATTACCCGCTCCAACCACTAATTGTAGAAGGGGGGGGGGGTTCCACATCCTTATTTCTCTAACAGTAAATAAACCCTTAAGATGTTTAAAGTGTAAGTTCACCTTTATAGAAAAATCTGTAAGGTGAACTTACACAGGAGTCGCCCCCCCCCGGTCCTGCTGACCTGGACCTCAGCAATCTCCCATTCTGAGGGTATATCCGCATCAAGAGTCCCGGGCTTAGAAATCCCTCGGCATCCACGCGTCTTCTTCATAGCTGACAGGATGGGCTATGCGGCTCCTGATTGGTCGGCGCTGCCCATGTCAGCAGGAGGGGGGGGGGGAGGATGTCCTGTGGAAGTTCACCTCACAGATTTTTCTGTAAAGGTCAACTTATCCTTTAAGGTTGAATCAGAGGATTGCTCTACAGGAACTATATAGCAGTTTAAACTTACATTTTCAAAGTGTTATTTTCCAGCAGTGAAATATTCTATAAATAAGACCCAGTGTGTGCGTTAACTCTGTGATCTGATTCCATTAACTTTTTGCTACTGGACTGAATCATATTTGAGCATTGCCATTAAAGCAGAACTCCATCCACAAGGGGAAGCTCCATTTGTTTGCAGCCCCCCCCCCCCCCCCACTGCCATATTTGGCACTTTTTTTGGGGGGGAGCAAGTAACTGGTTTTGACAGGTACCCAATCCCACTTTCGCCACGACGAACTGAGTCGGAAGTTCCGCCCCTCTATTTCCACACATTACAGGTCCCAAAAGACTACAGAACTATTCACAAGGTACAGCGCCACTCACATATGCCCATTAGGAAACATACTGTGAAACTACAAGGCTTCACTTCCTGTTTACCTTACTAGAGATGCCGGCGCCTGCACCCAAAGCTGATTGAAGAAACAGCTCGGGTGAGGACATTGCGGGATCCCTGGACAGTTAAGTGTTCTTATATTAAAAGTCAGCAGCTAGAGTATTTGTAGCTGCTGACTTTTAATGTTTTTGAAGCAGCCTGGACCTCCATTTTAATATGTATCTGTATGACAAAGCCACAGAATAGTGGTAAGAAACCTAAAATTCAGAATCAAAATAAAATAGAGATGGACATCTATCAATTATCCTTTGTTGGTTTTCATAACAGCAGCAAGCTTGACTGGTAGAGTTAACAAATTATTATAAGCCGGGAAAGGCTTAAGTGTATCCCTGCATTAATTTAATTAAAACTACTAAAGTATCTCTTCATAGGCTTAATTCAGACAATATTTTCATAAAGCTTCATGCATACTGATCAAACCAATTGACTTCCTGTAGCGATATTACAAACTGTCTTACAGTTTAACAATCAAATATCAGTTTGGGGTGGACTAGCCTTTCAACAATTACTACATGGTAGGGTACATGTGTAGTTCCTGTTAGATACATACAGAACTGTCGGAACTTTTTATCATTTGCTCTTCAGCTGGGTTACACATTTTAAAAATGAATAGCAAACACCTTAAAGCTGTACTTTGGACTGGAGAAAATGCCACCCTTGCAGTGGGGCCCACCTGCACTGCAAAAATGTAAATGCTCAATTTGCTGTGGGGATGATGAAAGTGAATTCTTACTTTATTCCTCTCCCTGCCTGGCAGCCAGTGCTCTCCTCCGCTGTCCAAATGTCCCAGGATGTGGACAGGTCCATGGCGTCCTCATGTACAATACAGAACCACTGGTCCTGCATTGCTCTGTGAGCTGCAACTTTGGGTGACTGTTCTTACGAAGAAGAAAAGAAGCTAGAAGACTAAGGTAAATGTTTCATCCTATCCAACCCCCCTATAAATATAAGCATTTAACCTTTGCAGTGTGGAGGGGGACACATTGCAAGGGTAACTCTTTCTCCAACCCAGAGTTAAGCATTAAAATGATGTAGCTTACGAACACCAAGGCTGTAGTGTATGCGATGTTCACTAGACATGTCATTGGTGGTAATGGATTTTATCTGCGTTAATATTAAATAGACAACAGTAGCCCTTAAAACATCCCCTAGGCTCTAGTTAAAATGACTGCAGATCTAGTAGAGTTGCCAAGTGCAATATTTAATTAACCTTGTCTAAAATATTCCTAGATCATAGTAGTGTTACTGTCAGTATCAGTCCAGTGACCTGGCACAGTTATTCTAATTAAGCTGTGTCTAACTACTTTGTCTCCCTTGTGTTACCACAGGGTTTCTAGATATTGATCCGGTTTTTGCCCATTTTTTTTTTTTCTCTGTATCTGATAAACTAGAAATTGCCATTCACTGTTTGCGATGAACTGAATAGCCTGTTGGTGATATTCTATATGTGCTTGATAGAGGTGTCCAAGATCTCAAAAGGCATGTTAATACCTCTGTGATGGGTGTTATCAGAGCGATTGTAATAATTGTTCTAGAGGCTTAAAGGATTCTTTCTTTTTCCTAAATTAAGAATAGAAAAAAAGCCATTTCACATTAATTCAACATTGTCTAAAAACAAGTTTTTTTTTTCTTTTGATTACTAGGTTACCGACAGGAAAAAGCATGGTGATTATTAAAAAAAACTAATTTGTATATACACTTTTTATTTTTTTTCCCCCTGAACATTTGATTTGAACCATATAAAGCTGTTCATACCCTGGCTTATATAGGTAAACATCACAGCTTATTTTAAATCAACTTGAACCCCTTGTATTTTACTGTAATGCAGATGTCAGATAGCCTATACAGTAATAAATATCCATAAATAGTCTGCTGTTTTTTTTGTTAGTTAAGTGCTGCAGCAAGGATTACAATACTCCGCATGTTGGACAGTCAGACTGCTGTTTTCATATAAAAGCAGTGGCTTGGGTCCAACCCCCCATACTCTAAACCAATCATTAGTGCTTTCATTCTCTGCTTTCTCATGCACTGTGAAGGAGCGGTGCAATCCATTGTAATGACAAATCTCACTGTTTGCTTCTTCTTTTTAAATTTTTTTGGTTATGTCATTGAAATGTCACAAAATTTAATTTCATTTATCGATATGCACCAAAGCATTTGTTTTGGGTACTCTAACAGCCGTTGCTTGCCACCTGCGAATACAATAACAGGCAGGGGAGACTCCTCCATCCATGTTGTTTATTGTGAATTTCCTCTATTATCCTACGGGGCTGAACAGGAGAAATAGAACGATGTATGGCTAGCTCAATAAGACATAGGGTAAATAGCTTTGTTAATGTGTTTGGACTGCATTGGTCAGGACTGCCCATCGCAGCCTAATGCATATGGTGTGAAAAGGCCTTAAGAGGGTTATAGCACTGTATTTAAAGAAGAACTCTGGGAAAAATATTTATTTCCCCATGCAGTGGGGCTGTGCCCCCACTGCTTGGGTTAACTGCTCGTTATTGTCTAGGGGATTTTGGAGCCGGGATATATGTACCTAATCCGCCAATCCTCAAGACCGGTCCCCGTCGCACCTGCTCCCCCTCACACTAGCGGTCTTGTTAATGGACTTTTCCTGATTTCATCACGTCCATAGGCCGGCTCTGAATGTGAGGACGGCAGGAACAGTCCACCACTGGATGTGGGGGAGCGGGGTTTTCCGGAGGATCAAAGCACCGGTAAGTACAGCTTTTCCTTGCAGCCCAAGACGGGACAAGCAGTTAACCCATGCAGTGCGGGCAGAGGCCCACTGCATGGGAGAATAACATTTTTTATGGAGTTATGCTTTACATAAAAACGACTGTTCTGCTCAAAAAGAGATATAACAGTTGCACAATTTATTTTGTAATTTATTGGTATTGCAAATGACATTTCAGTTTTATTGTAAAGCCACACAGGATTTCCTATAACGGACAAAATATATTTTCCTATGCAGCAGCGGCAAAATGATATTCTGGAATCCATATCCACACACTCCCTTAAAGGTTTCGTCAGTGACCAGCCCCCCAGCCCCCCCGTTTTACTTACCTGAGCCCTCAAACTTGTCCCACGGGGACGCACTCTCTCTCTGCCCGGGGTTCTCGGCTCTTGATTGGATAGTTTGATAGCAGCGCAGCCATCGGCTCCCTCTGCTGTCAATCAAATCCAATGACCCGGGTGCCGGGGGGGCAGGGCCGAGTCCTGCATTTGACCTCTATGGACGCCGAATGCTGGACTCGGGAGCGCGCCCGCAAGGTAACCCCCCGGGAGAGTGCTTCTCCCAGGGGGTTATCTGATGTGGGGAGGAGCCGCGAGAGCCACCAAGGGACCCCAAAGGACAAGGTTCGGGGCAACTCTGTGCAAAACGAGCTGCACAGTGGAGGAGAGTATGACATGTTTGTTATTTTTTTTTTTTAAACAAACCTTTAGTGTCACTTTTAGTGTCTCAATGACTTTCCCACAACTTGAGGACAACTTACCGGCATCCTCTGCAATGTTTATAATTGTTAAAATTATTAATATTTGTAATTATAACAATGTGATTTATGGGGTGATTACAGTAAAGCACCCTTACCATTTTGCCCCCCTGACCTATACTACCCCAACCTCTCCAGATGTAAGTCTCATGGCCCCTGTCATTTGTTTACATCAATCGTGAAAATGTACATTGTCACAACTGTGCAGTAGTTCCATAGACATTTATAGGGCCACCTCTGAAGGCCGGACATGCTTTGGGAGATGGTCCTATATAAGTCTATTATGTGTTACTACAAAGACACAGCCAGAATGAAGAAAGAAAGTAAACATATGTCAGGAGCCGGGGATACAAGTAAGTATACATACATCTAGATGGGAGGGGAGTTAGGACTGAGTGGTGCAAAGGTGAAAAGTGCACTTTGAAAAGGCCATAATTTTTTAGGCATGGAGGTTTGAGAAGTTGAGAAACAATAACCTTAACCACTCAAATTCACAAAATGAAGTTCCTTGTTAAATCAGAAAAAATAGGTAATGTAGGAAAAGGGTTCTACTGGAAAAATACACATAGTAACAAATAATCTTCAATCTGTGATCTCTTTAGTCTGAGTTTAGAAATGAAGGACATTAGGATGTAAATTGAAAGGATTTTTGGGGAACTTTTTTTATATCAGCCGCAATATTTTGCTCTGATCCTCTGATCCTAACAAGAATAATTCAGGTAGGAATTAAAATAATGCAGACATTTCTCGGAATATTAGTATACCAAGTGCAATTTGGCAGCATTGTTCACATCACACAATGTTCAACTTCCGTAAAAGGACTATTACATAAAGCTATCATGTGTAATTTATTTTAGTGCTCTACTTTTCATTACTCCAAAATTCCCTTATTAATCTGTAAATAACACAAGTGTTTCCCTAGCAATGAGCACACTAGCGGCTGTCTCCTGTGGATACCATGCTATTTATTAATGTTAGCACAGCGTTCCTCTAAGTGGGTAAATCAGCAAACAAATTTTTATTACCCCTATTATGATGCACTTCAATGAACTTCATACAGACATGGACAATTAGCATTATTGTTCAATTAGGGAGCAGACCGTTGTGAATGTGCATTATGTAGAACCGGCATGCTGTAAATTAAGAAATCAGCGTCAACACTTATGTGCAAGTTTTTTTTGAAACACGGCTTTTTAGGAAAATATACAATACAGTATCTCATGGCAGTGTATTCATCTGTGCATGCAGTATCAGATTGTTGGCCACAGATAGGTATGTAGATTCCTGACCATAAACTCCTGGGACCCACCACAACATTTTTTTTTAGCAAAAATATATCTCAGTCAGCATCCTAGCATGGGAAATGTGAGGTCATTGCCTTCTCCTTGTGGTTTTAAGCACATGGCAGTGGGTCCCCTTAGTTAATGGCCCTGGTCTTCCTTTCAGGCTTCCCTCTGATACAATCACACGAGTATACTGTATGTGTAGGATACTTTGTCCAAAATATCAGGTATAATTCTTGTGATCTACCAGACGGATACCAACGGCCTCAAAAAGATTTTTATCCCAGCAGGTCATGTGGGTATATTTTGTGAGATGGCAGGGCCCAGAAGACTATACAGGTGTACGTGTACCCCCGCAGGAGACTCTGGATATAGTTCTCTCAATTCCAGCGCCAGTTCCCCCATCTCTCCCGCAGACAGTTCACACTGCCCTATGCAAACCGCTGCGGGTTTCAATACAATGTTAACGACACCCCCAGATAGGTTCACAGAGTGCGAACTGTGGATTTGGACAGGAATTCAGATCTCATGGGTGTTCACATCCATGCGATCCAATTCCAGTGCGGGAAAAAAAATCTCTGCCCATATATAGGCATTTCATGGAAGCAAGGACCTTCATCCTATATGATCCTCTGCAGTAGTGGTGTCTCCTTTAAGAAAGAACCTCTGCTGAGCACCTTTCTCCCGCTCTTCCCCCCAGTCTTTTGCTATTTTCCTTTCCCTTGTTCTCCTTCAATCTATTCTGCAGCTCTCTCTCTATCTCTATTTCAGGAAGTAGCATGAAACCAAGAAATAATTGCAAGCTTACAAATGGTGTCACATTCTTCAGGCTAAAGCAGCCAGACAGCATGGGGGCACACTGGTAGAACCAAATACTGTCTGCACATTACAGGAAACCAATTTATAGATATATCATCTCAATATAACTGCTCAAGGGTTTCCTTCTTTACTTGTCTGGGGTTTCTTTTTATGCGTTTTTTTTCAGAAGTTTTGATTATTGACCACATCCAGTGTTGTGTATATGATATGGCTAAATGCATAGCTAAGTTACATAAATAAACTGACCCGCCTGAAAAATTATGTGTAATTCTTCTCAGACGGTCTTGTAATTTGGGTATCTGTCGGAAAATGACCCTCCTATTTCCTGGTTCAGATATACAGCTTTCTACGTTAGTGCCTTTTCACGCTATAGGGCTTAAAAACGCTATATGCGCTTTTGTAAAACCCACAGCTCGTTTTGCGCAAAATTTCAGCGCAATGCATATAGCGTTTTTCATTTTTTTGGGTGCGGTTTTATGCATTTTCTGGATATATATGATATATATGACATCAGTTCCTCCGTGAGAAAAAATGTTTAAAAAACACAACGCGTTTTTTAATGCGTTTCCATCCACTCCTATTAAAGGCACGTTTTGGTGTACTTTATGCACGGTGCACAAAAGATGCTGCAAGCAGACGTTTTTAAAACATACCGCACACGCAGCGCACAGATGTGAAAAGGTACATTGGATTTAAAGGGAAATACTTTTGATTCGCTTATTGTCACGCAGAAAATGTGATTTTTAGGTTTGGTTTACACCTTTGCAACATTCACATGTGTTTTTGACGTGTTTTTAATGCAATTTGCATTTTTGGGAGGTGCCTATTGTCATGCGGGAGAAACCAGTGGGAGAAACCAGCAAGAATGCAGCAGAAACGCATCAAAAACACAAGCACTGATGCGTTTCCACAGTGTTTCCATTAAAGTCTATGGAACAAAAACATAGAAAAGTGACGGCAGAAAAAGACCGAGTAGTCCATCGAGTCTGCCCTTTTTTTTTTTTTTGTTTGTTATTATTTTTATTTTTGTTAAATCTATGTTTGTCTCAAACATGTTTGAAGCCAGTTAGCCCCCCTTTCACACTTGTACGAGCTGAAAGTTGCGCAACTTTGACATGCCTTGAAGCAATGCCTGTGTAATCTTGGGATCTATGGACCTCAAGTCGCATCCAAGTCAGACCAAAGTAGTGCAGGGACTACTTTGAAATTGCTGTGACTTGCAGTCGCATAGATATAAACGGTACTCATTGAAAATCATAGGGTGCAACTTGTCCTGCGACTTTGAAGTCCCAAGTCGCAGGAAAAGTCGCACAAGTGTGAAAGGGGCCTTACTGTGGACTGCCTCACTACCTCTGCTGGTATTTTGCATTTATTGAATAGAAATAGAAAACGTTTAACAGACTAAAAAAGAGTAAATAAAATAAATTCATTGGTAGTGATAACATACCCTTTAATCAGCTTCATCACACTGCTAAATCATTGTACAATGAGAAGGCAAGTAAAGCCCCTTTCACACCTATGCGCTTTTGCCATGCTAAGACCTGCTTTTTTGTGTTTTTCAGTACGTTTTTAGTTTGCAGAAACGCACTACAGTCCATTCAACATGATTTGTTATGGGTCACATTCACATTTGTGCATTTTCAAATGTTGCATTTTTTGGCAAGGGTCAGGGATTTTTTTTTCCCACAGCAGGTTGCGTTTTTGCACAGAGCAGCCTGATCCTCCTCTTCTCGGTTCCCCCTGTTGGAGCTTCTAGCTCCTCCCCCCACTGAGTGCCCCCATAGCAAGCTGTTTGCTGTGGGTGCACTCGTGCATTATGGTGCTCGATGGCTCCCGCTACTGTATCTGAGCCAATGAGGAGGTAGAGAGCTAAGAGAGCCTCATGCACATCGCTGGATTGAGATCAGGCTCAGGTATGTGTTTGGGGGGGCTGCATGCAGTAAGGTAAAAAAAAAAAACCTTCTGCCTTTACAACCACATGTGAACAAGGCTAACTGTCCAGTGAGTAAGTCGGAGGTGAAATGGTCATTTTCCAATCTACCATACAAAAATAACAATAGAGCTGCCATCTGTCTGACTCTAAGGTGTGTCAGAGGTGTTTCAATGTTGAGCCCCTTTATAGTTTTTTTCTGTCTTCCTCTGGATGAATTGTGGGCATAGGATTCTGTATATGGGGGTTTCATATTTATTTCTATTTATTTATTCTATTAATGTTTTTTTTCTACTGGTTGAACTGAATTGGTTTGTGTCTAATTATGTAACTACAGTGTAGGTAAGACTGGCTCAACAGCTCACAGATCCAAACAAGAAAAATGGGTCTACGAGGCCTTTAAAAAATTACAGAGTTGCCGGTATTGAAAAAAAAAGAATCTGCAGCCACTACAGATCTCTACAGAGCTATGGTGTGATGAAAGACCATATGTTAACAATCGCAATAAAAACTCGCTTTTCTTCAATACGTAAAACATGGGGTTGATTTACTAAAACTGGGGAGTGCAAAATCTGGTGCATGGGTTCAGGGCCTGGGACAAGTGGTGGGCAGGAAGGGCAGCTGTTCTCTGGGCGGGGGGGTGCCACAAGAAGATTGAGAGGAGGGGATTTGTGTTGGAAAGGGGAATTTTGGGGGGAACAGGGTGTAAGTATTGTTCTTGGAGCTGAAATTTGCAGGAGGAGTGGTACGAGCGGTGATTTAGGGGTTGGGAGGGGGGATAAGGGGAAAAAGATTTGTGCATGGAGGGAGGATTCAGGAGGGAATTTTTGCTGGGAGGGGGAATTGTTAAGTGGGGGGGAGAAGATTTGTACTAAGAGGGGAAATTTTAGGGGTAGAGGATTTGTGCTAGGAGAGGAGAATTTTTTTTTTGTGAGGAGGAGGCATTTGCGCTGGGGGGATTGGGGGGGGCAAAGATTTGTGCTGAGAGGGGGAATTTCAGCAGGTGGAAGATGTGTATTTGGGATTTATGGTTAGGGAGTAAGCATGCAGATTTGTTTTCAGTGTTTTTATGGGGGGATTTTTTCTGACATAACATGCCCATACATCTTTGGGAGGGGGGCGCAGCTTGGCATGTTCGCCCTGAGCTCTAAATGACCTTGTCCCAGCACTGCAGCTGTGCATGGTAGCCAATCAGCTTCTAACATCAGCTTGTTCAATAAAGCCTTTACAAATAACCTGGAAGCTGATTGGTTTATATGCAGAGCTGCACCAAATTTTGCACTCTAGTTTTAGTAAATCAACCCCATGGTAACAAATAAAAAATCAATCTGGTATAGTGTTTTTTTCACACTGCAATTCTTGACCTCTGTAGTCATCACAAGGTTAGATTTATTGGTTTGTCATGTTATAGACTTGGAGATCTTTTTGTAGGCAAGACAGTTCCCATTTCAGTATAATTTTCTGTATTTCGCAGTTTGGCTGGAGCTCCACTTTAAGATCAGCTGGCACACCATCCAGGGCAAATTGTACAGATGCTCTGGGCCAAGAAACAAGGTGGCACTGGAAATTATATGTAAATACTGGAAAGAGCGATGGAAAAATCTGAACGTCTCAGCATGACAGAATGCTTTAATGTGTGATTTGTATGGCTGAGGCAGAATGTATAATGCTGTTTACCTCTCTTGTTAGGATTTGAAGACCGTGCTGTCTTACCCTCAGTACCCAGGGGAGTTCCTGCACCCTGTGGTCTATGCCTGCACTGCTGTGATGTTGTTGTGCCTGTTCGCTTCTATTATCACCTACTTTGTGCACCACAGGTAGGACGCCTTTTTTTTTCCTACTTTACCTACGTAGGTATAATTATGCCATTTTCCTGAATTGCTTGTTAAATTGCAGCATTTCTAATATACTAGGGACAATACAAAATGCCTGAGCTGACTACAGATGTCTCCCAGAGCACAATGATGCTCTTTGTTCCCCCCACCCTTCAGCAGTGTGCATGATGGCTGTTGACAATTTAAAAGCATCCTGAATATTTTAACAGTAAACAAGATTTTTGTTCCATCTCCATGGATGTCCTATGCCCTCATACTGCAAATAAAACTTGAGGAACCTAGATTCTACAGTTAGCTTCCAGGAAGCCACAACTAGTCTTTGCATTTCTATTGTCAGAACTGCCAATATATATATTATTTGCTTTGCACTGCTCCAGCAAATGTGTAATTATCTATATAATGGAACGTCTTAAACATAATTTAGGAAAACAATATGGCTGGGATTGATGAGATACCCTTTTGTAGCATTTTACCACTACCAAGAGGGCCACTGTGTCATTATACATGCATAGGTACCGCATATCCATGGTTGCAGTCCACATTTTTGGTACTGTATACTTAACCAGTTCCCACCCAGGCCAATTCTGACATTTCTCTCCTATATGTAAAGATTAGTATTTTTTGCTAGAAGATTACATAGAACCCCCAAACATGATATATTTTTTCAGAAGGATCCCTAGAGAACAAAATGGTGGGTGTTGCAATTTTTTATGTCACACAGTATTTACGCAGCAGTTTTTCAAATGCAATTCTTTTGGAAAAAATACACTTTAACCACTTTCTGCTATAACTGAATGATGGCTACAATGCAGTCGTCCAGTTCTGGGAGGCCATCATTTGATGGCCTCCCGTGATCACGACTGCCGCGTGTTCACTACGGGGCATGGATGGTGCGCTCTGTGATCACAGTGTCATAGCTGATCACGGAGGTAAACAGAAGCTGGTTATCGGCATTTCTTTCCTCACGCTGACATCATGAGGAGAGGAGAAGAGAGCCAATAACCAGCTTGTGTAACTGCCACATGTACACTGTTAATCAGGGCAGTGATTATGATTGTCCTGATTATCAGTACAGTCCCAACAGTGCCCACCAGTGCTGTGCCTATCAGTGGATATCAGTGTCTCCACATCAGTATCACCTATCAGTGCTGCCTATCAGTAATGCCTATCAGTGCCTATCAGTGCCACCTCCACAGCGCCTCCTCATCAGTGCCCACTGGTGGCGTCTCATCAGTGCCCAGCAATGCCCATCAGTGCTGCCTCATCAGTACCGCCTCATTAGTGCAACCTTATCAGTGCACCTCAATGAAAGAGAAAAATTACCTGTTTGCAAAATTTTATAACAAGCTATGAAAAAGTTTTTTTTTTTTTAATTTGGTCTTTATTCCCTTATTTTGCAAAAAATAAAACCCCAGTGATGTTTAAATACCACCAAAAGAAAGCTCTATTTGTGTGATAAAAATGATAAAAAATGTTGTTTGGGTACAGTGTTGTATGACCACGCAATTGTCATTCAAAATGCAAAAGTGCTGACAGCTGAAAATTGGCCTGGGCAAGAAGGGGATAAAAGTGTCCAGTAGGCAAGTGGTTAATGGGTTTTTTGCACAAACTATGTAATACTCAGTTTTTTGTTAAAATATAAAAGATGATGTTACATCCGGTAAATAGATCCCTAAAATGTCACACTTTAAAATTGCATACTCCCATGGAACAGTGCCAAACTATGGTACCTAAACTCTTTTAGCGATGCTTTAAAATCTTTTACAGGCTAACAGTTTAGAGTTACACAGGAGGTCTGGAGCTAAAATGATTGCTTTCACTCTGCCATTTGCAGCGATGCCTCATATGTATGGTGCAATTACCGTGTACATATGCATGTAGGATTCACGTATGCATTCGCGTTTACACTTAAGCACGAGGGGAGGAAGTGCTTTTAACAAAAATTTAATTATTTTTACAATTTATTTTATTCAAAACTTTTTTTTTTTTTTTTTTTACGCTGTCTCCTTTAACTTTTTTTTTTTTTATCGTTATTGCTTTTACATACATCCCTTGTGAAAGCATGGGCCATGACAGGTGCTCTCTATGGAGAGATCTGGGGTCTATTAGACCCCAAATCTCTACTGTGGGCTCCAATGCAACTGATCAGACACAGATCGGGCAGCACAGTGGCTAAGCAGCACTTCCACCTAGCAGCACTAGGGTCGCAACGTAGATTGATGGCGCTATATAAGTATCTGTAATAAATAAGCTAACTATTTTTACTAGAAAGTTATTTAAAATCCCCAAATATAATATACATGCATATGCATTTTTTTTATGTCACATTGTATTTGCGCAGCAGTTATTCTAACGCAATTTATACACATTAACCAAAAATACAATTTAATGAATTTTAATGTACACAAACACAATATAATACCCACATTTTTGGTACAATATACAATATGGTGTTGCGCAGAGTAAATAGATACCAAACATATCACGCTGTAAAATTGCACACGTTTGTGAAATTGCGCCAAACTTCGATATTTAAAAATCTCCAAAGGCGACGCATTATAAGCCTTTACAGGTTACCAGTTTTGAGTAACAGAGGAGGTCTAGTGCTAGAATTATTGCTCTTGCTCTGACTTGCTCACAGCAATACTTCACTTATGTGTATGGGATCAACGTGTGTGGTCGCCTTTACACACAAGCACGGGGGGATGTAAGGGCTTTAATTTTTTTTTTACACTGTTTCTTTAAAAAAACATCACTTTTATTGCTGTCACAATGTAAACATCATTGTGACAGCAATAGGCAGTGACAGGTACTCTTCATGGAGAAATCTGGAGTCTGTTAGACCCCAGATGTCTCCTCTGCCCTAAAAGCATCTGATCACACCAAGATCAGCATGTACACTGTGACGAATGTTGATGGGACATTGGTACACTGACAGATATTTTTGTGCACTTGTACACTTTGACAGTAGTTGATGGTCCACTGGCAGACCAGGACAGATGTTGATGGTCCACTGGGGACACTGACAGATGTTAATGTTGCAGTACAACACTATTGCAAATGTGTTTGTGCACTGGTACACTGTGACAGATGTTGATGTGACACTGGTACACTGTGACAGATGTTGATGTGACACTGGTACACTGTGACAGATGTTGATGTGACACTGGTACACTGTGACAGATGTTGATGTGACACTGGTACACTGTGACAGATGTTGATGTGACACTGGTACACTGTGACAGATGTTGATGTGACACTGGTACACTGTGACAGGTGTTGATGGGGCACTAGTACACTGTGACAGATGTTTTGTGCACTGATACAGATGTCGATTGGACAGGGACAGATGGTGCTTTGTTTACTGTGTGGGATGGCTTCACTTACTGTGATCTGTGTGTAGCTGAACAGGGCTGCATTGCCCCTCTCTTACACGCCCCCCCCCCCCCCCCCCGCATTAACGTATTAAGCTTTTACTGAGCTCAGCGGGGAGAGCCGCTACAGAGACACATGTCTCTTTACAATGTGTGATTACTGTGATTGGACACAGCCATCATGTGATCAGGAGGGCCAATCACAGTGCCCATGTCCCAATCTGTGACGTGCTGTGTCCAAGGGATCACACAATTATGCCACTGTGCTGTCCCGGATATGACAGGACATATGGGTACATCCAATCAGAACCGTGAAGCTCCCACCCGCGCCATTTCTGTACAGTGGCCGGGTGGGAAGTGGTTAAAGTGTGCAGGCTTAAAGTGATATTACACCTTCAGTTTTTTTCAGCACTCTCAGTAGCTTAGTTAATCACTTACTTAATATGCAGCTTCTTTATCTCTTAATCCTTACCTACATTCCAGTTTCTTATGGTGCCATGTTCCAGGGTGGATGCTTTCTCTTGCAGCATCCTATAGAGCACCTTTGCATGCAAGGATTAGAGCTGTATTTCCCTACACTGTGTGCATCAATAGAAACAAACAGCCCCATAGTTTAAGAAGGCAAGGCACTCCCCAGCTCTGCCCTCCTTCTGCCCCCTTTCTTTTTCAAGCTAACAGGCTGGAGACTGCACTGTCCACTGTTAACTCTTTCCCGTGAAGAAAGAGATTCAGGGAAGCAGCACTGAAAGAATAGGAGCCAGCAGCACTAAACATTGTGAACTGCATGTGTTAACATATAGTTTACTGGAAAATGTTTATTTTATTGTGATCAATGTGTTAAACTAAAAAAACACTGAAGGTTTAATACTACTTTAAGAAGGCCAGATTAAAGTTTTGTTTACATATGTGCGTTTAATTTTTTTTTTCTTAAATGCAAAAAAATGCATGCACAAAAAATGATGTCAGTGTTGTAAATATTGAGCACTCTGCTGACGCCCAAGCAATTCTGCTGAAAACTCTGCAGAAATAAACTTTTTTTATCCGTTTTTTTCTTTATAGCGGGTGTGTATACAAGTATGTCTTCTTTGGTGCAATAGTGGCTGAGGGCATTTACTATAGTGTGCATTTACATCACTTCCTTCTCCATCCCAGACTTTGCTTGTCAGCACAGTGAAAATCCTGCTGGAATTTCAGCAGCCATATAGAAGCCTTGTCAGCTTTCTCCTGAAAGAATTACCTAAGCTTAAAACTGGCAGGCTGAAATAAGCAGAAATAAATGGGCCATATGAAAAAATGGGCTCAGTGGAAAAGGTGCAAGGTCAGGAATTACTGAATTAACTTTCAATTTAACAACTTAAAGAGGAACTGCAGTCTGCTCACATAATTTGTAATAAAAACATCTTTGCCATTCTGAAGCTTCCCTCCAACCACTTTGCATATTATTTCATATATACTGTGATTCTGTACTTGCCAAATATGCTGCAGAAATCTTCCACCGCTGAGTCTGGCTGCAACCATTTTAACTGTGGGCAGCTGGAGCTGCTGCCTGTTCACTTCCTGGATTTACACAGACACACACATCCAGCTCTGCAGCTCTCATTGGTCCTCCTATGACTCACCCCCCCTCCCTTCCTGGTAAACTCTCACGAGAGTGAGAGAGAGAGCTGTGCATGAGGTCATAAGCCTAGGCTTTTTACCAGAAAAGAAACAGAAAGTGGGCTGTATAAGGTATTTACTGGCAGAAAAAAATGTTTACTATCCAAAGTTAAAACTACAAGGGCAGAAGATTTAATACATGGAAAGTTGAAAAAATGACTGAAGGTCCGCTTTAAGGTCCACCCTATAGCTGTTTTACTGCTACAGGGTGGCACCTCTGCGCCTGAACACGTATATATATATATATATATATATATATATATATATATATATATATATATGTGTGATCCGACTTTTCTGGGTAAGGGGGCGCGCAATCGCGCTGCCGGCGAGTCACTCCCGCTGTGATTATACACTGCGGGAGCCTATCGGCAAGTACCATGGACTTGAAGTCCGCCGGCACCCGCCGGTCATCAGGCACAGAGACAGGATGGCGGTCAGCCTATGTAAACAAGGCACAACGCCGTTCTGACAGAAGGGAAGGGATGGAATTTGTGTGTCTGCAAAGCAGGGAACAAATTTTATCTCTATCCCTAGTAAAATCACCTTACACTGGTTAGTAACACAGTTAATCCTTTGATTGCCGCTGATGTTAACCTCTTCCCAGCCAGTGTCTTTACTACAGTGACAGTTTATATTTTTTAGCACTGATCACTGTCACTGGTCCCAAAAAAGTGTCAAAAGTGCTTCAATATCGCAGTCCCGCTATAAGTCGCTGATTGTCGCCATTGCTAGGAAAAAAAATGAATAAATAAATAAAAGTATCCCATAGTTTGTAGATGCTATAACTTTTACGCAAACCAATTAATATTTTCTTATTGGGATTTTTTTGCCAAGAATATGCAGCAAAATACATATTGGCCTAAATGTATGTTATGTTTTATAGCAGAACGTAAAAAATATTGTTTTTTATTTTTTTTTTCAAAATTGTCAGTCTTTTTTTGTTTATAGCATAAAATTTTTTTTTAAAAATGCAGTGGTAATCAAATACCACCAAAAGAAAGCTCCATTTGTGGAAAAAAATGACATACATTTTATTTAGGTACAGCGATGCACCACCGCTAAAAAATGGCCTGGTCATGAAGGGGGGTAAATCTTCCAGAGGTCAAGTGGTTAAGCCCCTTTCACACTGGCGGAAGCCTACAGCAGATCCGCCTGCTCAGCAGGGGATCTCTCCACTGATCCTCGCTGACGCAGAGCAGACATGGACACAGCCCGCTGTCCTCTATGGGTTGTCAAATGGAAATGGATCACCTGTCCGTTTCCATTTGACTGTCATCCGATCCGATCCACCAGACGGATGGAGAAAGGATCCCCATCCTTCTGTTTTTAGCGGAAAGATTCGGATCAGATTTCGGTGGGTGTCAACAGACACATATATATTGACATCCGCCCCTCCATAGAGCGCAATGGGTGGTCCGATTGGGTGCCTGAAAAACTGACAGGTCGACCCAGTCGGTCCATTCATGAGAAAGGCGCCTAGGGTTTACATCCACTTTAAAAATATTGCTCAGTGGCAATATAAAGTCACTCTAGTTTTCTGGTAATGGTCACTGGGACAGGAAGAAAAATCACCCCAGCACGGACACAGCTAGTAATAAAAACCCTTAGATATTGGTAGAGGGGCACTGAACATGGATTTCCATGGGTATCATTACTTGAAGACAACTGGCCTCTATTTAGTAACCCACTACAAAGAAATAGGTCAAAGAGAGTGCCAGAGTCCAAAATCTTTATTGTTCAACTGGTTACAACAAGCATGGCAAGAAACTGCTAACGTGTTTTCTGGGGCCACACAATTCCCTTTATTAGGGCTGGGTGAAATGTCAGTATGTTAAATGGACTCAAAAGTACTTCTACACAGACTGATCTAAAACGGCAAGCACAGAATGTTATAAACAGTCAGTGCTGGTGTTCACAGTAGAAGTAGCTTAACCCTGAAACGCATTGGATGTCTTTTGCCCTGCCTGTTTTAAGCAATTAAAAATTAAAGACTTTGAACTTCTAAGGATTTTTCATTTGACACTCTCTTTGACCTATTACACCCATAAATAAAAGCCTGATGAGTTGTATTTTACCAGGTCTTAGATGTGGTGGCTGCATTCATTTTGTTTTTTGTTTTTTAGGATTTTCAGCAAGTACACAAAATACCTGTTGATCTTGCAAAAAATTCAGTGTCCTGGTCACTTTCTGTGAGCTGACCTGGAAGCACATAACAATAGTCTATTATTTGTGTAAATTACTAATCCTATCATCCCCCATGTATTGAAGAAGAACAAAAGGCAGACATATTGGAAGTCCATCCAAAACAGTACAGTGCATATATAATTAACTGTGACCTTAAATAGTTTGCATATTTGACAAAACGCATAGGGTGGAGCCATGCACACATGATACCACGCATGTGCAGCTGAGGGTCGACCATATTTCTTATTGGAGGAAGACCCGTTTTCCTTCATGGCATTTTTTACATGCTGTTTACTACTTGCTGAATTGTAAGTGCAATCTCTCTTATTAAATCATGGATGTTTTTACAATATTACACTATGTGGAGCTCTTTTATTTTACATATTCCACGATCCATTTTGACATTGTTGGATTAAGCTGGGTCCCTATATATTTGCAAAAGTGATCTGTGCTGGTACCGCTATTCCATCTTCATCTTTACTGTCTAGTTGAGTGCATATTGACCACCCTGAATAGGGGGTCACTGACATTCTGGTAAGCCTTTGAGGGTGTTTTTGGTGTCGCCTTGGCTATTCCAGGAGCTCTTTCCATTTTCATCATGGAGTTTGGGACTTTGGGAATTTATTTCATTTCATTTCCTTTCTGGTGGTTTATAACAGTTTCCCACGATTCTTATTTTGGACTATTTATGGATACTATTGAATGTGTATTTATCACTATTCTGCACCATTAATTTGTCACAAGTTATTTTGCATACTATTTAAGGTCAAAGTTAATTATACTATGCGCTGCACTGTTTTGGGTGTTTATATGAGTGCTTGGTATTAAAGGTATAGTGTTCAGCAGCATTATTAATTTAACAACAAGCACAGATTTTTTCCTGTTTTACTATTTATGTTTGAAGTCCAGCCTGGGTGGCAACCATGCAGTGCACAGGGAACCGGAAGTGTTTTATTCATAGGATTACTAGGTAAAAATAAAGGATAAAAAGCCTGAAAAAAAAATTAATTCATCACCACAACTAAGGACTGGCAATTTGCAATATATTACACTTTTGCCTTTGGGGTTTAACCACTTCCCACCCGGCCACTGCATATGTATGGCCGGGTGGGTGCTCTCTCCTTCTGAGTGGACGTTCAGGAACGTCCCTCAGAAGGAGGGGGGTTCCCGCACGCGCAGGCCCGCACGGGCCCGGACGGATGCGCTCGTGTCACCCGGATACGGCGCATCTCAGATCAGCAGGAGGGCTCTGTGATTGGCCCTCCTGATCACATGACGGCCATGTCCAAACACAGCCGTCATGTGATGTAAACAGAGAACCGGTCGGCTCTCCTCTCCTCACACATTCGTTGTCGGTGAGGAGAGGAGAGCGGATCGCTGCAGCTGGCTGCAGATCAGTGTGTATGAGCTGCTTTTTACAGCTTTTTACACACTAATCACCAGTATAGTAACACACAATGTAAAACACATGTCCCCAAAACACGTCCCCAAAAACACTTGTCCCCCACTTATGTCTAAGTAAAATCACATGTCCCAATGATTATCTGCACACTTATGACGTGATCACCTGCGCACATCTGTACATGATCATTTGCGTACATCTGTCCGTGATCACACCAACCAATTATTATACACTTAACGGTATTTTTATTACCAAAGACATGTAGCAGAATACATTTTGGCTTAAATTTATGACAAAATTTGAATTTATTGGATTTCTTTTAAAACAGAATAAAGAAAATATTGTTTTTTTCCAAATTTCCGCTTTTATTTCGCTTATATAGCAAATAATAAAAAACGGAGTTGTCAATAAATACCACCAAAAGAAAGCTCTATTTGTGTGAACAAAATGATAAAAATTTCATTTGGGTAGCATGACCGCGCAATTGTCATTGAAAATACGAGAGTGCTGAAAGCTGAAAATTGGCCTGGGAAGGAAGGGGGCCAAAGTGCCCAGTATTGATGTGGTTAAATATGCTTTTATAAAATATCAAGTAAATGGCCTTTTAGTCCTCTCAGGGTCTGTCCGCTGGAAGGTGTATTGAAGTTGCTTGCGCACTGGCTATTTTTACCCATTAATTTGTGGTTTGGGAGATAAAAAGTTTGCCTGTTCCAACAGCTGTGTCTAGGATGACCTGCATTATTCCTTTATAAGATACTTACTGTTTTCCTAAAATCTCTAGATAAGGTGAACAGTTAACAAGCCCGTCTATATCACCCAGGGGACAATTCTTGACATTTTATCTCATAAAAAGTGTATGCCAGTTTATTAGCCTGTAGTGTCAACTCAAAACAAATCGGTCCCTGTGCAATACACATTGAGCTGCCATGATCCTTTTAGTTAAAAGCGAACAAGGAAGAACCAGCAAGGGGGAATATCCCTCAGGCCACTTTTGTTCTGACAAATAAGGACCAGCAAGGAAAGGTTGAGAAGGTCTTCTTCTCAAATGCTGCATGTGTAGTGTGCAGCAAAAGCCCAACGTATTAAGAAGCTGTATAAATGGAATTAGTGTCCCAAATAACCATTGAACACTTTATAGAGGCTAAACATAATCTTGTCTATCCCACTTGTGAGTATGTTGAATCAACATGATTAGCAACTCTTCATTCCTTCCTATAAACCTCAATTACAGTAAACCAGTAACAGGATATCCAGATGTGCACAATAAAGCCATGTTAATACAACCCATATACGGTAAACAAATGAACCATAAAATGAAGACTCATATAAAGTACCTCTTTATGGCATGGCAAGGAGTTAGTCACAGCATCATTGAATGCATTTAATCACCACATCTGTGTATAACATAAATCCTTAAAAACTTAGACAGCAAGTCAAGGTCAACCTAAGGTGTTTACCAATGAAAACAAAAAAAGCTTACCTAAATGGTGCACAAAAACATAATATATCAACCTTGATCCATACGTAGAGAAAGTTTATAACAATTTGAAACCATAAAATTAAAAATGCAAATCATGTATAATGTCCACAAAAAAAACCTTCCAACCTCAGATTCCACATTATAGCAGTAATAAACCAAAAAACTAAAAATGTATTGCAGTTTACTAATCCTTAAAGGAGAAGTACAGCCAAAGCTTGTTTGGCTGTACTTCTCCTGTGAATCAAAGGAGTGTAGTTCCAAAATTTCAGTGCTTATGTCTCAAATACGTTCCCTAGAAGCTGCACATAAGCAGAATATAGCATCAAAAACACATCAAGAACTAACCCAAGTAAGAATGCTTCTCCTGGAAGAACTAAACATGAAAACCAAAAGACAATATATAATGAGACACAAAATCTATTATGAGCAGGGAAACAAATCTGGTAGATTACTAGCCAGAGCAGTCCAAAGCAAAAAACATAGCGCCACCATACACCACATAAATGATAAACACGGAACCACCACACATACCTCCAATGAGGCCATAGCCCAACAATTCGAAAAGTACTATCAGACACTATACAACATATCACCCAACTCCAATTGCCCCCATAACTCAGACACAAGAAAACTCATTATCAAAGATTTCCTTTCCAAGTACATATTTAGGAATCAAAATACCAAAATCACTCTCAAATCTCTTTCAATATAATTCTGCCCAAGCCTTAAAGGAAACCAAGGAAGATTTAAAAAGATGGGACGCCCTTAATTTGTTCTGGTTTGGCAGGGCCTCACTCCTCAAAATGACAATTCTCCCACGGTTTCTTTACCTACTACAAACCATCCGAATATAAATCCCCATGCCTTTCTTTAATTCCTTTAGACAAGCCTGTTCCTCCTTTATTTGGAGAAATAAAAACGCCTAGAATTAAATTTGACCGTCTTACCCTCCCAAAAGTTAAGGGAGGAATAGCTCTCCCCGACCTACGCCGATATTACTGGGCGATACATTTAACCAGGATAGTTGATTTACATTGATTTACATCAAGATGTAAAAGATTGGGTCAATTTAGAGCATTTCACTGCCTCTCAATCCTTGAGATCACTACCATGGATACACCCACATCACATTCATACCCAAAACAAAAAACACCCTTCTTTAATAAGCCCTACACTGACAATATTTCAAAATGCAACCAAAGCAACAAATCCCAATCCATGGCTGAGCCCTCTTACTCCACTACGTGGAAACCCTGAGTTCCCCCCTAGAACAAATGACAACTTCCTTATCCATATTTGGCCCCACAAAGACATACAAGCAAACCAATTTTTCAATAGAGGAGGAATTTTCCTAACACTGGAAGATCTAAATGCTTAAATATTTCCCAATCACATTCCAAGATGGACCTGCACACAATTGAGACATTTCCTGATAAGAAGGACTACTACACAACATTGGACAAGAGATTTAACCACCCTAGAGGTACTATGTTCCAAAAAACTCTGCAAAGACATCTCATATCTGCCCTCTATGTATCTCTCTTTAAAGACAGTTCAGCGTTCTCCAGCTAGGTGTTCTCATCATGGGAGCAGGATCTTGATATCAAACTCACAGACTCTGAATGGGAAACAATATGTGCATACATCCACAAGGGTTCACTTAATGTAGCCACCCAAGAATGTGGATACAACACCCTCTCAAAATGGTATAGAACCGCTTTACTGCTCTATAAATTTTTGTGCTCTACCACAAATAGGTGTTGACGATGTGATACTGAACAAGGTACCATGATTCATATTTGGTGCTCGTGCCCTGTCATCCAGACTTTTTGGAGGACAGTTCACGACACCATCATCTCAATCACATCTAATAAAAATGACTTTTCCCCTGCAACCTACCTGCTTCACCACACCAAGATCCCCAAAAGGCAATACCTCAAATCACTCAACATGTTTATGATAAATGCAGCTAGACAATGTATCCCATGCCATTGGCGTTCTCCGTCTGCGCCAACGAAAGAGGAGTGGTACCGCAGACTAAATAACATTGAAAAAATTGAATTACTTATTAGTATCTTTCATGAAACACTACCCAAATTCACAGCAACATGGTACAGTTGGTAATGCTTCAAATCCACAGACGCATACTCTATGAATAATGGTTAAAAAACTCACTTTTCTATAACTAAAAATCCAAGTACTAATCTCTCTGACAGCCTCAAACCAGGTCCCTAATACAATCCTTATAGGGAAATGGGAACTACAAATCCACATCACAAAGAAATATTACCTCTCCATCTATCATATTCACCACCATCAACTCCAGTCGAGTAAGAGGGTAGTCTGGGAAGCCCCCCCTCCCTCACCCACTTCCAACCCCTTTTTCCCCTCCTATACCCATATCCTATGTGTTTTTATTTGTTTCTCTTTCTATATATTTCTTTATTGATCATAGCTCTAAGCAATACGCGAACAACACAATGTTAAACATATATATCAGAAAATTAGATTTTATTCGTTAGGACTCACACCCCATCGAAGAACAACAGTTTTTATGTCTGTACAATCTTGATAGGACAAACTCATATCTTATTTTATTATTTGTCTTATATATGTTTCAGTTCTGAAATATTTCATGTGATTCAATGTTCTACCAATTATTTCCTAACTGTTGTTTTGACATCATCTGTGAAAATTTATTTTTGTATGTTTTATCCACTTCAATAAAATTTTATGGAAAAAAAAAAAAGGAGTGTAGTTCTGCAGTCCTGTGACCCATTTTCAGCAAACAGTGGGCTGAAGCCCGCTGTCAGCTGATGTCACAGAGCTGGTCCAGACTGGGACAAGATCGTAACAATATGGTTGGGATCTGCCCACATCCCTGGACCGGCACCTGGCTCAGCCTCTCAGTAAGCCTTTGAAAGCTTGAGCCAGCCACTACCATCCCCTTCATAGCCTAGCGCTACAGTGAGAGTCACCAGTTCTCTGCTCATGGAGCCCTGAGAACCGAGCGATCAGCGTTCTTTGATCGTTCGGTTCTCAGTCTTAGAGCCGGCGGGGGACAACCTAGGTAAGTATGATAAGTAAGAAAAAAAAAACAGCAGACACCAGAGGTACCGCGAGAGGAGGGGAGGAAACCAGAGCCCCGTGGGTAAGTGCCGTGCAATGCCACCGGGGTAGGGGGGTGTTCTTTGTTTGCTGCTCCCCAAAAGAAGAACCCACCAGTCACCGCTGGGCTTGCACTCACCCATACCCATAGAGGTTGTCAAATTGGGGGCAGCAACTGTGTATGTGCAGCCACTGCATCCCAATAGACATTATTGGGACTGCCTGCACATGGATGCAGAGAACATTCCATGCAGGCAAACACAGCCCTTTGCACAATGTACATTTATGTATGCCTGTGTGAGAGAGGCCTTAGATGGATTTAACTAGCAAACTAAAGCTGAACCCCAACTAAAACAGATAAGAAATTACAGCAACAGTTTTTTTATGTTGCCTTTGTGGATAAAGGTTTTACATAAATGAATAAAAGCTGATTGTTACAAGCACCCCAGTTCCTATGTGACCTAGGGTTGTCGGGGTTTTAAATCCTGTGTCCAAGTTTAAGTCCTCCTGAAACCCAGATACATTATTCAGACTGGACTGTGGCTCCCTATGCTCCAGGAATCCATGTGACCTCCCTGTTCTCGCACCTGGAGAGGAGGGGCAACAGGGGAGGCATTTACTAGAACCGACCGGCTGTATTTTCCTCCTACAGCAGCTGAAAGCCAGCTTCTCTTGCTCTCTCTCTCATTGGCATTCAATAACTGTAGGAAGAAAATACAGTACTTCACCACTCCTCCTGTCCATATTCCACTTCTTTCTGCTGACCAACCCCCCCCCCCCCGTACCGATTACTCACTGTGTTTATTCATAACTGAAGCGTAGTAAACTGTGTTTACTATGCTACTGTTTGTGCATAAACAAGAAGTCTCTCAGTTTAGAGCCTTTCCCATTCATTCACTCCCCATTCATTCACTGTCCAGTGCAGCTGAGACTGCAGAGAAAGGGACTGGGGAATCGCTGTCCTTTCACCAAAGCCCCATAACAGGGCTATTAAAAACAAATTTAAAAATAAAATAAAATTGTAAAATAAATAACTACTGACACCAAGTTCTGTCCTACAGACACCATTCTCTGCTCTACTGACTGACACCATCCACTGCTCCCCTGACTGATACTATCCACTGCCCTACTGACACCATCCGCTGCTCTGCTGACACTGTTCACTGCTCTACTGATATTGTCCACTGCTCTGCTGACACTGTCCACTGCCCTACTGACACTGTATATTGCTCTACTAATACTATTCACTGCTCTACTGACCTTCTCCACTGTTCTACTGATATTATCTGCTGCCCTGCTAACACCGCCAACAATCTGTTCCTCCTTTAGTGGCTGATCTACTAATCTCTTCAATTAAAGCGGGTCTTTACGTAACTCAAAATTTCATGTTACATGCATCTCTTCATGCACATTCCAAAACATAGGTAATTAATTTGTGCAGTGTAAATTTTTTTTGTAAATGTACAATTTTTCCCCAACTTTCTGGATTTCAGTAGGTACTTGTGGTGTAGCCAGAGCCTCAGAGCTGCTGCCTACGAAGACTAAGTCAACAGTGACTTCCAGGGAGATAACACCTACTCTTGCTAATGCACACTAAGGGACCAGGTGTGGTTTGTTATTGTTCCATCACAAACCATGCCAGACCCTCTATGGCAAAGGTCTTCAAACTATGGCCCTCCAGTTGTTCAAGAACTATAATTCCCATCATGCCTAGTCATGTCTGTGAATGTCAGAGTTTTACAATGCCTCATGGGATGTGTAGTTCCGCAACAGCTGGAGGGCCGTTGTTTGAGGATCCCTGCTCTATGGTATATGCACCGTACAAGACCTTAGTGTGAATGTGTGGTGCATGTGCCATAGAAAAACGTATGCAATTTGTTATTATCCAATAACAAACTGCGCCGGATCTTATACACGCAGATGTAATTGGTGGGCCACCACAAATAGTGGTGCAGGTTTTTCAAAGAAGTAAATCACTATTACTAACGTTGCTTTTCAAATTAAAATTACATTGCTCTTGACAGTTTTATTAGGGGGGGGGGGGATTTAAATTAATTTCCTATCAATTTACTATAAGCTAAACATTTTAAAAAATAACTTGAAATATGTGCTTATGAACTACAGTCATTTTAAAGCATTATTTTCCCATGCTCATACATGGAAGGATGCGTTGATTTAATAGTATACAGTATAAGGGTAAAGGTAACTATGATTATAAAAACTGTGGAGAAAAACATGTACAAAATTACTATCCACTCCCATTAAGTATAGTCTCACCATTTAATTTTCACACTTCCTCAGACTTTACTACGGAAGTAATTTACCCCAAAACTGTTTAGTAAGCAGATACTGGCAGAATGTACGTGTGAGAATAAACAAAGTTAAGATTTCTGATTTTTAAAAAGGTACTCAGTATTACCGCCACATAAAATGCATCAAACTACTACACTACTTTGCAGTAAAGAGCTGCTATTAAATACATAATAATTATTGGATTTTATAAGGTCTGTTCTGGGGAACGATCAATTTGCTTTTATGCTGCAGTGTTTCTGTTTAGCATTTAGAAGAAAAGTATAGTATGTATTCCAAAAATCAGTTTAGCAATCTGGAGATGCTGAATAATGAGCTGAATAGTTTCTCTGAACATTGTTAGCAATATTTGTTTGCTAGGGATTATTAAGGCAGGCCTTTCTGTATAAGTTCTCGAATAACTAAACTAATTAAAGGAAAAAAATGTGACTCAGGCATTGTGGATCTCAAACAGTAGTGATCCTGAATGTAGACTTACAGAGAACAAAATCCACTAGGGAGATTTCACCTCACTTTTTGTCCTGGTAGCACAGTCTCAGAGAGGGAGGTAAGAGAATTTTCCCACCATAGGTATGGATAACTAAAGGTCTCTGACAGAGTTTGTAACCTTTCCCCACTCTAATCAAATGTTTTTTCTTATTGCTGGTTTTGTCCTCGCTGGGAGGATTTTCTCTCACTCGTGTCTGTGAGCGCCTTTTCTGGAGGATCCAATATAGGTTCTATTTCTTTGCCAACTAGTTCAAAATGAAAAAGTTTGGAGATGTATTCAATTGTAGAGAGCTCAGCACTAAATGAGCTTCACATATTAAATCCTGTTATAATCACTTTTTTAATTTTCCTGAAGTCGTTTTAAGGGAAGCTATCACTAGATTTGGGGAAGGCACGTCGATATGCGTGACTTAGGAACTGGCACCAACATCGGTATTTATACATCAGTCCATGTTAGTCACCACAGGTGTGACATGTAAGATCAGTAGTGACATACACTACTTAAAAAAAAATATAAAAAGTTTCCCAGCAAAGAAAACATTAATACTGAGTGTAGGATAAATAGAAAAAGAGTATATAACACTTGTATAAACCTATAAACCCATCTATTGATTCTCACCTGGCAGTGGTGGAGAGAAGAAAAGGTGAGTTTGTGCTCTCGGGGGATTGGGAAAAGGCTGTTAAAATGTGCAGAGTACCCTGCATGGGAAATGCACAGGTTTGCTTTATTTCTTTTGACTGTAGCACAGCAGCTTAGTGGTTACTGACCTTGCCTTTCAATACTTTATTCCTACCAAAGATATTATCTACAGTATATGTGAATTTATAGGCTCGGAAAATACTTAAATAAGGTTTTTTTTCCCCCCAAAATATAAATACCTACTAAGAGGTAATGTGCTTTCACCCTAAACTGGACAGATTATATGTGTATATGTAAGACTGCAGTGCTTTGGGGTTGGGTGGGGGGTGGGTGAGGGTCCAACCACCAGAATATCTGTGACTCTGCAGCTACCACTGACTGTTGCTGCTCAGCAGAGGGAGGCTGTCTCCTTATCTCCTGCTCTGCCCCTGTCACATGACACAGCCAAGGGGGGAAATCCCCTTACTGTAAAATACTTGGTCTGGTGAATGGATTTTCCCAGGGGGGGTTGTATTGGGGAGCTGTACAGGTAGGGTTGGGGGAGGTGTACATGGTTGGGAGAGAGCTGTACTATGGGGGAGATCTGTACTAGGAGGTAACTTTACTGGGGAAGGGGATCTGTAATGGGGTAATCTGCACAGGGAGGGAGATCTGTACTGTGGGGATATGTACAGGGGTGAGATTTTTACTAGGGCAGGAACTTTACTGGGGAAACTCTGTACTTGGGGGGAGGAGATCTTTACTTGACCTGTGGGGGGGGTGAATATGATGCTTAACAACCCCCCCCCCCCCCACCACCACCATCCCAAAAGGAGCAAGGACTATAATGAATAGTTTAAAACTCCTATAAATGAGGTATCTAATGCACTGCTGTCTTGTTTCTTTTGGGGTGGGGGAGTTATAGATAAACTGAATCATGTATTACTTTTCAGAAAGCATGAAATCAGTAGTGTCATCACAAACGTGATATTTTAACCTTATAATGTATTAAACTCTTCTGCCGCCGTAACGCTTACAGTACATGCAGTGGCAGGGTGGGTGGGTCTTAACATCTAGGCACCATGCACATGTGTCCTTGGGGGTCTGAGGTTTTGTATTGATAGCACACTTACCGACAGCTTCCATTCTCTGTTTGTAATTGTGAGCCAGCTTTATGATCTATGAATCTCAGCTTCTTTACCCTCATTATCCAGCACTGTCATTGGTGCCAAACTGCACCTCGGAGTCACACAATGGATATCATGGTATAATTGCTTTTATCCCTTGTTATTTTAGTAATTATTAAATAGAAATTCAACACAAACACATTAAAATGCCCGTGTTATTCTAATTCTAAGTTTTTCCAATATCTAGATCCATGATAGTCGTGTTTCAATTAAAGTTTGTAATCCTAGTTCCTGTAACCATTATAATAAGCCCTTATGCACACAGGACGTTATTACAGCTGCTGTTTTTGGCTTTAGACGTTTTTGTCTGCAGTCAATAAACTCCCCAGCATGTTATCCTATGTGTCCATGCACACATAGGCTGTTATCAGCTGTTTTTGGCTGGGGCGTTTTCTATTTGTAAAAAATACTCAGAACTAGTGTGTTTTGAGAGCTGTAAAAATGCTCTTACCCTGAAAAAAGCTGAAAACAGCATAAAAATGCCCAAAAAACTCTGAAAAACGCAGCTATTTGGCATTTATCAGCGTTTTTGTGACATAAGCTTTAATGGGAGTACAGTTTTGCTCATGAAAGAGCTAAAAAAACAACAAAAAACGCTGAAAACTCACTCTGCAGCTACAGCTTTCTACAGCTAATGTTACTGGCTTTTTTATTTGGTCCAGTGTGCATGAGGCCTAAGAGAAAGAAATGACAATTCTTTTGTTTTTGTTGGTTGACAGGAAATCTGATTCTGACCCTCTCTACTACCCTCGCAACATCCTATCCCTTTGAATCTGCTGCAAGTGCTAGCTCTAGCAAAAGAAAAAAAATACTAGCGTAGAATGCTTCATGTTCTCCCTGAAAGCCAAACATTTAGGGGTTCCTATTCTACTCCCCAGACATCTGCTACTTTAGTAACTTCATACATTATTTAATGCACTCTGCCTTCTATATTGGTCATATCCATCCATACATTACCTACTGTTTACTATTTAGATGCATAACTCAGAACCACCCATTAATTGTTCAGATCTCTATATGATCCTCTTGTTTCTTCATAGGACTTTAACCGCTTGCCGACCAGTCGCCTGCGGCAACATGGCTCGTCTGCGCGAATCACCGTCATGGTACGTCGGATCCTGAGGTGGCCACTAGGGGCGCGCGCCCGCTGCTCGCCCCAGGAACCGCTTTGAGTGGAGCCCGGCGATCATTGAGACCGCCGGGCTCCCGCGATCGCTCATAACACGGCGAGAACCGGGATCTCTGTGTGCAAACACAGAGATCCCCGTTCTCTGAGGGGAGAAGTATGAACAGCGATCTGTCATCTCCCCTACACAGTTCACTCCCCCCTTCAGTTAGAACACACACTAGGGAACACATTAACCCCTTGAGAGCCCCCTAGTGTTAACCCCATTTACTACCAGTGACATTTTTACAGTAATCAATGCATTTTTAATCTCACTGATCGCTGTATTAATGTCAGTGGTCCCAAAAATGTGTCAAAATTGTCCAATGTGTCCGCTATAATGTCGCAGTCATGATAAAAATCGCAGATCGCCGCCATTACTAGTAAAAAAAATAATAATAAAAATGCTATAAATCTATCCCCTATTTTGTAGACGCTATAACTTTTGCGCAAACCTATCAATATACGCTTATTACGATTTTTTTACCAAAAATATGTAGAAGAATACATATGGGCCTAAACTGAGAAATGTGTTTTTTTTTTTTTTAAATGGGGATATTTATTATAGCAAAAAGTACAAAATATTGTGTTTTTTTCAAAATTGTCGCTCCTTTTTTGTTTATAGCGCAAAAAAAAACAACAGAGATGATCAAATACCACCAAAAGAAAGCTCCATTTGTGGAAAAAAAAGGACGTCAATTTTGTTTGGGTGCAACGTCGCACAACCGTGCAGTTGTCAGTTAAAGCGACGCAGTGCCGAATCGCAAAAAGTGCTCTAGTCAGGAAGGGGGTAAAATCAGGGCTGAAGCGGTTAAGGAAATATGTTCTGGGAAAAATGTGGAGACTGTCACTGATGACTTCTTATGCCGCGTACACACGACCAGACTTTTTGGCATCAAAGGAAGAGGAGGGTTTTCAGGGATTGTCTAAAAGCTAATAGAGTAGAAGATAGAAGGACAGATTGGGGTAAGGAGTAAGGAGGCTTGGAGAGGCTCCTGAAAAGTCCTGGGGACGAGCATGGGAGGAGGTGATGAGAGAACTAGAGAGCAAGAGGTCTTGAGAAGAACGAAGAGAATGATTAGGTTGGTATTTAGGACTAGGTCAGCGATGTAGCTGGGGGCAGCTGGGGGCAGCTGGGGTCATTAAAGAGAACAAGTCACTAATGGGCATATATAAGAATCTTTATCTTCACATAATTAAAATATAATAATACTGCAGCCTGACAGCTCAGGAATTACTTAATTGTATTTATACTTGTAAGAGTGGAAGTGTCAGGGTATAAGGCCATCATATTATGTGCTTGAGCTCAATGCTGATAACAGCCCTCAAAAAAAGTCATGTAACAAGGTGTAACAAGGTGTTGTCAAGATTACATGAACTAAAACTAAAGGCTTTTTTAATTGACAATTTTACCCTCCTTCAGACAGTGTAGAACACTTTACACATCAATTCCTTTAGCTTGTTGCAGTCTGAAGATTACTCACAGTGCCCCAGGTCATTGAGTGCTTTCATGTACTCCCTATATATGTAATGCAAGTTCTTTGGATCAGTAATGTGGCATAACAATGGTGGTGGGAACACACTGGCAGATGGAAATGATTAAAAAAGAAGGGATAGAGGTGCTTTTCTGAAAATTTTACTAAGGATGTCTGCTTGTTCTAACACTTTCACACAAAGATTCTCAGTATTCGCATCACTTGTAAGTTCTTCTTCACAGTTGTATTTCTCTACATTAGCACAGGTCTACCATGTCATCTTGGAACAGATGGATACACAATAGCGTGCCCATAGTCTGCCTCTTTACACTCATTAAAAAATAAAAACAGTGTGTATATCAAGTTTTTGCAAAGCATTGTAAATCTTTGGGCAACCTTTATTTAAAAGCCTTTAAGGGTAACTCCACTTTTGTGGGTAAAAATACAAAATAGAAAAAAAAATATACAGGACATACAATTATGATACCAGTCATATTGTAATGGAATGTTATTCGAAATTACATTTTCTTTTCAATCTGCAGTGCAGTAATTTTCTGTAAAATTTGATGAAATATGGCAAACTGGAAGCACTCTGTACACAGATGGTATACAGAACCCCCCCGAAATGTAATTTCCTGCTTGTGTGATTGGCTCACTGATTTTCCCAGAAGTCTGCACTAAGATACAAGTCAGATTTTGGGCACCCCTGCAACAAAAATGTAATTTTTGGTGCAGGGCCATCTTATTAGAATCATGGGCCCCTGGGCAAAGTAATGCACTGGGGCCCCTTCCAGCCTGCATCAGGTGTCCCTCATCACAGTGTGCCCTTACATTGTGTTCCACCATCACAGTGTGCCCTTACATTGGGTTCCACCATCACAGTGTCCCATACATTGGGTTCCCCCATCACAGTGTTCCCATACATCACGTTCCCCCATCACAGTGTCCCCATACATCAAGTGTGCCCCATCGCAGTGTCCCCATACATCAAGTGTGCCCCCTCACAGTGTCCCTATACATCAGGTTCCCCCATCACAGTGTCCCCATACATCAGGTGCCCCCCTTCATCAGATGTCCCCATCACAGTGTCCCTTGCATCAGGTGCCCCCTATCACATTGTCCATATAGATCAGATGTCCCCATCAAAGTACCCTCATACAACAGGTGTCCCCCATCACAGTGTCCTCCTAAATCAGGTGTCCCCCATCACAGTGCCCCCTTACATCATGTCACCCCATCACAGTGCCCCCTTACATCATGTCACGCCATCACAGTGCCCCCATAAATCAGGTCACCCCATCACAGTGCCCCCTTACATTATGTCACCCCATCACAGTGCCCCCTTACATCATGTCACCCCATTACCGTGCCCCTATACATCATGTCACCCCATCATAGTGTCCATATAGATCAGATGTCCCCATCAAAGTACACCCATACAACAGTGTACTCTTAAATCAGGTGTCCCCCATTACAGTGCCCCCTTACATCATGTCACCCCATCACATTGCCCATATCATGTACACCAGGTGTCCCCCATCACAGTGCCCATATTGAGCAGATGTCCCCATCACAGTGCTCTCATACATTAGGTGTCCCAATAATCAGGTGTCCCCTATCACAGTGTCCTCTTAAATCATGTTCCCCCATCACAGTGTCCCCATTACAATCTCCATGTACCTGAATGAAAGTGGCATCACTCCTGTCAGGCACTAACAAGCTCCCGCCGCCCCTCCTCCATAGGAAGACATGACACTACACCCTGGACCTCCACCCCTCCCCTTATCCCGGCCCTAGTGGAGAGCACTAGGCGAAGCATGGTCCTCCTCCAGTTTGACTGCTGTGCAGTGTGCCAGGCGGCTCTAGCAACCAGTGGCCAGTAAAGCTCAGATGAAGGTGGACACGGAGCCAGCGCTATGTCCGGGTTTGCTGGCTCTGTCAGTTTCATTCCGGGACACTGTATTGTCCCAGAATGAAGGTGCCCAGGACAATCCCACATCATTGGAGCGACTGACCTGGCCCCGATGGCACCCCATGTGCGACTGGGCCCCCTGGGCGGTGCCCGCTTGATAAGACGGCCCTGTTATGGTGAGATACTCCCAAAGGGGAATCATGATGCAGACCCTGCAATCTTCCACAATAAAGCCCTGCAAGTGCAGCAGTTGATTGATAATTATGAAACCACTCCTATTCACATTCACTTTGCAAATAGACACAGACAAACAAACTATTTCTTCAGAATAACGAAAGGAAGGAAGCTGCAACAAAGTTTGTTAAAAATCCTTGCAATGTACATAGATCACCTAAAGGAGAATTTTTTTTTTTCTCAAAAAAGTGAAGTTACTCTTTAACTGCTTGCCGACCGAATCACATAGAAGTACAGAGGCAAAGCGACCTTTCTGCACTCGACCACGTATATAATATGTGATCCTGTACTTCTGGGTAGGGGATGTGTACCTGCGTGCCCGCCACCCCGACTGTGATGTGAATAGTTACAGCACAAGCAGATCAGCGGGTGCTGGCCAATGATTGATTGCCGACACCCACTGATTGGCTCCGTCATTCAGGTAAGGGAGCTGACAGACGTTCTTCCTGTTTTTTATTCCCCGCAAAGCAGAGAAAAAACAGCAAGATCACTTAGCAAAGGCACTACATAATATACACAGTAAACATTGTTAGACACACATTTTACCCCTTGATCGCCCCTAGATGTTAACCCCTTCCCATCCAATGTTATTATTACAGTGACAGTGTATAGTATTAGCACTTATCACTGTATTAGTGTCACTATTGATGTCAGTGTCCGTTAGCGTCAGATTGCATGCCATACTATCACATTCCCACTATAAGTCACTGATTACCGCCATTACTAGTTTAAATAATAAACAAACAAAAATTCCTGTATCTATACCAGCCGCTATAATTTGAACGCAAACCAAATAATAAACACTTATTGGGATTCTTTTTTTTTACCAAAGATATGTAGCAGAATATATTTTGGCCTAAATGTATTAAGAAATTAGATTTTTTTTATTGGATATGTTTTATAGCAGAAAAGAAAAAATATTGTTTTTTTCAAAATTTTCCATCTTTTTTCATTTATATTGCAAAAAAAAAAAACAAAAAACAGTGTTGATCAAATACAACCAAAAGCTCTATTTGTGTGAACAAATTATAAAAATGTAATTTGCTTACAGTATTGCATGACAGTGCAATTGCCAGTTAAAGTAGCACAGTGCCGAATAGCAAAAAATGCTCTGGTCATGAAGGGGGTAAAATCTTCCAGAGGTTAAGGGGAAATTTTACATCCAATATTGTAATGATAAGCATAGATCTTAATAGAAGTGTCAGTTGTCATTGTAACCACTTGACCTCTGGAAGGTTATACCCAATTTATGACCAGACCATTTTTCGCTCTTCGGCACTGCGCTACTTTAACTGGCAATTGCACGGTCGTGCAATACTGTAGGTAAATTAAATTTAGATAATTTTTTTCACACAAATAGAGCTTTCTTTTGGTGTTATTTGATCACCACTGAAATTTTGAAAAAGAAAAAAAAAAGATATCTTATCCAATAAAAAAAATATAAAATCAAATTTCTTCAAAGGTTTAGGCCAAAATGTATTCTGCTATATGTCTCTGGTAAAAAAAATAAAATAAATCTCAGTAAGTGTATGTTATTGGTTTGTGCAAAAGTTATAACTTGGTTACAAACTATGTTAATACTGTATACTGGAATTTACGCATCTATAGACACTATACTGTAATGGCGGTGATGAGCGACTTATAGTGGAACTGTGATCTATCTCTAACAGACACTATCTGGGAGGGTTCACTAACTGATACTGATGTCGCTAGTTACACTAATACAGTGATCAGTGATAATACTGTACACTGACACTGTAATAATAACACTGGCTGGGAAGGGGTTAACATCTAGGGGTAATCAAGGGGTTAACTGTGTGCATAACAAGCGTAATGTGTACAGAGCCCTGTGTGAACATACAGGGCTCAGTGCTGTAATTGGCTTTAGCTGATCAACAGGTCTTGGCCATAAATTATTGTCCAGGACCTGCTGACAAAATCCTGCTGTAGCCAGTGACATATCTAACCTGAAACAGGCTGGATGATGTACATGTACGTGATCCAGCCAGCCCCTGCCACCCTGTTGCAGTAAATGTACTGTGGCCGGTTGTGTCAAGTGGTTAACCACTTTAGCCCCGGAAGGATTTACCCCCTTCCCGACCAAGCTCTTTTTTGCAATACGGCACTGCATCGTTTTAACTGACAATTGCGCGGCTGTGCGACGTTGTACCCAAACAAAATTGACGTCTTTTTTTCCCCACAAATAGAGCTTTCTTTTGGTGGTATTTGATCACCTCTGCGTTTTTTATTTTTTGCGATATAAACAAAAAAAGAGCGACAGTTTTGAAAAAAAAAACAATATTATTTACATTTTGCTATAATAAATATCCCCCAGAAATATATAAAAAAACAAATTTCTTCCACAGTTTAGGCCGATATGTATTCTTTTGGTTAAAAAATCGCAACCAGCGTATATTGATTGGTTTGCGCAAAAGTTATCACGTCTACAAAATAGGGGATAGATTTATGCCATATTTATTATTTTTTTTTTTTTATTAGTAATGGCGGCGATCTGCGATTTTTAACGTGACTGCGACATTGCGGCGGACAGATCGGACACTTTTGACACTATTTTGGGACCATTGGCATTTATACTGTGTAAATGTCACTGGCAGGGAAGAGGTTAAACACTAAGGGGCAATCAAGGGGTTAATTGTGTTCCCTCAGTGTGTTCTAACTGTAGGGGGGATGGGCTCACTAGAACATGACAGAGATCACTGCTCCCAATCACTGGGAGCAGTAGATCCCTGTCATGTTGCTAGGCAGAACAGGGAAATGCCTTGTTTACATAGGCATCTCCCCGTTCTGCCTCTCCCACCACGATCGCGGGCCACCGGCGGACATTGAGTCCACGGGGCACGCTCCCGCAGCGCGCGCGCTAGCCACGGATGACGCAGCGACGTACGGGTACGTTGTTTTGCGCACCCTGCCACTTTGCCGACGTATATCGCCGTGAGCTGGTCGGCAAGTGATTAAACAAGCAGAAAGCAGATTTCATCAGGCTTTCAGCCAGGTTCAAGTTATCTTAAAGCCTGTTAGCTTGTTTAAAGTGTCAGTCACCATTTCTTTTAAAGTAGAACTAAACTCTCTCAATCAACATTACCTATGTTTTAATACCTTTTGCTGTTAGCCTTAGTAAATAGATAGGAAGGCATGGATTCACTGGGGAGAACCATTATGGAGACAAAGCTCCCTTTATTGTTACCACTGTCCCAAATATAATATGTATATAAAGACAAGTACCCCCCGGTACAAAAGGTACTTTAAGGGCAAGCTTTTTTTAGAAGACACAAATATTATTTAAAAAAAATAGAAAAATTGAAAAATTTATTGAAAAAAAGCACTGTCATAAACAAAGATAACAGTGATGCATAGAATAAAATACAGTATCCATATGTAGTAAATAAACAGAAAAGAACTTCTCCTATAGCACTGACGCGTTTCGGGAAATTCAGGATAAATCCCTTCTTCAGGGAAATAGAGGAGACAATAAATGGATATGCTCTGAAACAGAGAAAACAAATAAACCCAAGACTTACAGAAAAGGGGGCAATGTCGAACATGGAAAACATCAGGGCCATAACAACGTACATACCAATACTGTTTCATTGAAGTATTCAAATTGAATGATTAAAGATGATACCAAACAGGTGTGAAGACATATATCCAAGCATGGAAGATGGTTATCCAAGCACAAAAACGTGAATCCTCAAGGCTCGAGAGATCCCTCACAAGGGTCCCCAAAAACAAAGTGAGTCCTCTCAACAAAGACGTGCAGACTAGTATATGGCTGCACTTGTTGGAAAAAAATCAGTCCTACAGAACAAAATAACAAGGGCTAAATGACTAAAAATATTTTACAAAAAGGACGGCAAAACAAGAGCATAGCTGAGTGCACATTATGCTATTGTCTTGCTTTTTTTTTTTTTTTTTTGCAAATCTGCAGTTTACAACCGCTTTAAGATAGTCATGGCTAGAAATGCTAGGAGGTTTTACAAAGTGATTTCTCAACAAAATAAAGCATTGAGACATGGATTTGTGAGGTTGGTTTGAAAATTAAAAATAAATAAAATAATGTTTTTTTAATTTGTGGGGCTCCGCTACAGTTTAGTTCCACTTTAAAATCCATGTTTAATTTTTCCAAACTGGAGCTGAATGCACTGATCCTATACAAGTCTATGTCAACATACCTTTCATTAATGGTAAGAATGGGTAGTACAAACCTAGAAAGATTTGACAAGAAACTCCAAGTAGGCCCTGCAAAACACAATCTGTGGCTTTGAGAAACTCTTATGACCATAAATCAATTTGAGACACATAACACAAAGGAAATTCCAAAAATTCTCAGTTACGCTTGTGCAACCTGGGTTCACATGTTCCTTCCCTATAATGCCATTCATTCCTCTTTCTAATAGTTCTTCAAAAACAAATCCTGTAGCCTGGAAATGAGGGAAAAGCACATATACACTTCTTCAGAAAATGAATATCTAACCGCAGAAATCCCCTGATTAAGCTTTCCGCTTAATATCATGACCTTATTAATTATGCACTAAATTCCAGAGCGCCTCTGATTAATAATGGAAAGATGGTTAAGTCTGAAACTGTGTTGGCCACTATGAGTTCATTAGTTGCAGTGATGAGGAACCAGTAGCAGCTAGATTCTGTGAGCTTCAATAAAACAGCTAGGCCATGTTCTATGGAGAATTGTAATTCACAGAACAGTTGATAAGCGATAGAGATGAAAGAACTCCTTTATAATCGACTCTACCGGCAATATCACCATTTTGCCCCCATGATCCAGTTTGCAGCATGAAAATCTGCCTTGATTCAAACATTTCAGAAGGAAATTGCTTTCTATTGAGTTCCCACATGCATTGTCCTCTTTTTCTTTTTTCTCCCACTTGAACACACACTTAGGAAGGTGTCTAGATGAAAGGGAAATCATGTTTTGCTGTGGGGTTATTTTTTCCCTTTAATCCCTTTTTTTGGGGTGTTATACTAGGAACATTACACTTGTAAGGAGCTCACATTAAAAAGGAAATATCATTACACTTTATCAGCAGCCCCAACAGTGAAGTAGCAGCAGTAAGTATGTTGGAAGACAGCTAAGCATCAATCACTGATGGTAGGATTCAATTCATTACTATCAGAGATAGGTGGCTGAAAATTGACACATGGAATTTATTCAATTTGATAAATGATAATCTATTCACACTTGCAGCAGACAATTTTGTAAGCTTGCAGCTACAACACCAATTACCCTGCTGAAGAATCTCCCTGAGAGAGCACCTAAGAGCAAATAAGCAAGCACTGGGTGCAAACAGAGCCAAGCTCAGGCCACAGATCAAGTTTTTATACTTATGTAACACACCCCAATAGGGACTGCTGATGAACTTAGATCCCCCACTCCTGCACAGCCAGGCACACCGAATTTTCACAAGTACCCAGAGTCCGAGAACAGTCCTTGACTTTGTTTTTGTTATTTATTGAGGGTTATTAACTTGGATAGGGATGGGAGGTTATGGGATGCCCACCTGACTTCAGCAAAACTTTCAGCAAAGCTTCAGGAACATTTTCCTATATACAGTCTCCTTCACTTTCCTCCTGCACAGCACTTGCTTGCTCTAGCTGGATCACTTTGATTTATCTGACTCAGATTAGCAATGGCCCTTTACAGACAGGAACTCTTAGCCCCTTTCTGCTTAGGACAGTATAGCGAAACAGCTTGTAACTCTTCCTCTGTGGGCACTGATCCAATCACCACCTCTTCAGGCACGACCAACTCACCTGGCTGCAGCTGCCCCTTTCACTAGCCCTCCAGGCTCACTCTCCACACCAGTCCACCTGACTGACTCTTCACCAGCCCACTCGGCTGACTCTTAGGAGATCTCTCAGGGAAGGATGAAGACTTAAGCACACCACTGTCTTCAGGGAGACTGGCTACATGTGCCAGTCTCCCCCCCTTGTTAGTTCTCAGCAGTGTTGGTTACTCACTCTGTCATCTCTCTTGCTCCCGTGCCTCCAGGAAAGCCCCCCCATGTGTTTTAGGCAGGTTCTTTCCAGCACCCAAACCCTGGCCCAAGGCAGGACACCCCCTTCCTTCTAGGGGGCAACCCTGAGGGCTACCAACAGCCTCCTCAGCACTGAATCTCCATCTTCCACCCGACTGCCCTGCTAGCATGGCCCATCTCTATTTGAGTGGTCTCAGCCCCCTGCCAGCCTACCTCTAAGGATTGGCTTAGGCTCCATAAATACTCAAGTCTGCTCCTCCTAACCTCCACCCACTAATTCTAGAATATTGTCCAACCTTCTAGACCAGGGAGGACACCAGATAGCTGCCAGGATGAGTCACCCAGCCCTGAACCTTAGTAAACCCTGATCCAGATTCCATAGCTCAGGCTGAGCTAAACTATGTTTTACCTACTCTAACTTTTAACAGATACTACACTAACTTATAGCACACACTAGAGGGTGCTACACTTAGTAATCCATGGGGTTATGACTAAACACTTTCTGAAACTGACACTGTTGGCACTGGTCTGGAACCTCAGTGTTGTGCTATGCCTGGAATAAATATTCATCATGTCCAGTAAGCTATAGTGGCTGCTGCTTTTGTAACCGGCACTTCATTTGGCAAGGATCAAAGAATATTCATGTGTTAGAATGGCCCAGTCAAAGTCCAGACCTAAATCCCAATTGAGAATCTGTGGCAAGACTTGAAAATTGCTGTTCACAGATGCTCTCCATCCAATCTGACAGAGCTTGGGCTATTTTGCAAAGAAGAATGGACAAAAATGTCACTCTCTAGTTGTGAAAGCTGGTAGAGACCCCAAAAAGACTTGCAGCTGTAATTGCAGCGAAAGGTAGTTCTACAAAGTATTTGACTCAGAGGGGCTGAATATAAATGCACATATTTGTATTCAGCCCAGCTGAATACACTTTTCACATATTTGTAAACATTTTTGAAAACCATTTATCATTTTCCTTTCACTTCACAATTATGTGCCACTTTGTGTTGGTCTATCGCATAAAATCCCAATAAAATATATTTACGTTTTTGGTTGTAACATGACAAAATGTTGAAAATTTCAAGGGGTACCTTGTACCCGCTAGAGTGGCAAAATATTCACCTAATACCTCAGCTCTTTGTTTTTGAGGATGCCCAGACATAGGCACACATTTACACATATGGTGGACGTGCCCAGTAATCCAAACCTTCTGGAAGGAAGTCTTCGTGATTGCATCTAAAATATTTAAAAGAATAATACAACCAGATCCATGTATAACTTTACTTAATCTAAAACCGGAATGGTTAACATTCTCTCAATTCAAACTTATGATCCAACTAATAACGGCTGCAAAACCATCAGTGGCCAAGGCATGGAAATCTCCTACATTGGTACTAGCAGAAACAATTCACAGAATGAATAATACAATGTCCCATGCTAAGATGGTAGCTATTGATCAAAATCAAATTCCAAAATTTGAAAAACTTTGGCATCCTTGGATAAAACAACAGTTCCTGTCAAATTTCAATGACTCTGTCCTTTTGCCATGGTAGCAGATTAAATGACTTATAGAGACACCCATTCTAATAGGGCGTACACACGGTCGGACTTTGTTCGGACATTCCGACAACAAAATCCTAGGATTTTTTCCGACGGATGTTGGCTCAAACTTGTTTTGCCTACACACGGTCGCACAAAGTTGTCGGAATTTCTGATCGACAACCACGCAGTCACGTACACCACGTACGACAAGACTAGAAAAGGCCGGTTCAGAACCAAGCGCGGCACCCTTTGGGCTCCTTTTGCTAATCTTGTGTTAGTAAAAGTTTGGTGAGAGACGATTCGCGCTTTTTCAGACTCGTGGCTTTCAGATCGTTTTCTGCCGTTCAGTTTGTGCTTGTGGGTTTGTATCTGCTCTTCAGTGCGTGCAGTCAGTTCGTATCGGAGTTTTCTGTGTGATCTTGCCTGCTCGTTGCTGTTTTTCAGGTCGCTCTTCACAGGCCTTGCTGTTCTTCAGTGCGTTCTGTTACTTCGTTCTGAGCAGCCGACCGTTTTCTAGCCATGTTTCGTATGCGTACTCCTCGTAGAGTTCCTGCTGTGCGGGGGCTTGGTGTTGGGGTCCTGACCTTGACACAAGTTCAGTCCATGAACAGGGTGAGGAGGAGTTCATGGACCAAGAATTGGTTGCTTCAGCGTGACCAGTTCTGTCATATGCCTTTGCCCTGTGAGATCCGTGAGAATAATCCTGATGATTTCAGGAACTTTCTCAGGATGGCGGACCCCGTGTTTCACCATCTGTTGGCTTCGCTGACCCCCTATATCAGCAGACAGGATACCTGCATAAGGCAAGCCATCACTTTGGAGCAGAGGTTGGTTGCTACCTTGCGGTATTTGGCCACAGGGAGAAGTCTGCAGGACTTGAAGCTCTCGACAGGCATCTCCCCCCACGCTCTGGGTATCATTATCCCAGAGACCTGTTCTGCCATCATCCAGGTCCTGCAGAAGGAGTATATGAAGGTAAGATTTTTTTCCTTTTATATCACATTTTATTGTATTGAATGTTTGCTAATATCTTGTATTTCTTTCCTCATCCCCTAATTACCATGATTGTAATATGCTGTGAATGTCCCCTTTGTCCTCATGCATGCTGGATTTTTATGTAATTATTATTTTAGGTCCTTCATACATATTTGCCCTTCAATAACCTCTCCAGCATGGTGTCTCCTGCCCCTATATTCACCTCATGTAGTCACTTAACAATGTATTTTATCAGCTCAATAGTAGTGCTTTACCCCAAACACCCCCTAAAATGTTTGGAAATGTTATTTTTTATTTAAATTCAGGCAGAGTGCCAGAGGCTTTTTTTTGTGGTGTCCCCAAATTTTTCGTAACCCTCCCTCCCCCCAACTGCTAAGTCAGCTGATCCCAATTCTCTATCCTCAATCATCTATCTGCTGACTTTGCCAAACCCATACCCACTATACCCATCTCTTTTGTGGTCAGATTTATGGATGAATTCCCCAAAGCATGTAGTGCAAGGGCCTGCCTGTATACTTTCCAATGGTACTGTTTAAAGTTTTTGTATCCTATTATTATCTTGATAGGTAATAGCAGAATGTTCAAATGTCCTCAAATGTGTACAGTGTGTATTTATATCTTTGTATTATGACACTTCTTACCTGTCCAGTGGGCTGCCAATAGTGTAACTAAGGAGGGTCTGTTCCAAGTAATACCCTGTATTTAGGCATTCATCTCTCAATGAAGTGAAGAGGGTTACCTGTCCAAGAGTTCCCCCCCCTATAATGTGGAAATGGCCCATGAGGGGGGGAGGGGAAATATGATAGGTGTACCTTATACTTTGTTGTTGTTAAATTCCCCTTAATAAATGCTATCTGGAGGTTGCCCCATAATGTTTGTGTATAATCTGCTTGCCATGTTTCTGTGAAAAAATAGTAATGTTTCTTGTTTTTTCCTCAACAGTTTCCTTCAACGCCACAGGAATGGCAGACTGTGGCCTCCCACTTTGCCCAGCGGTGGGACTTTCCTAACTGCGGAGGGGCAATTCATGGGAAACACGTCCACATCGTCCCACCACCCAACTCGGGGTCGTACTATTATAATTACAAGGGGTTTAATAGTATAGTGATGTTGGTGGTGGTGTCGGCTAATTACGAGTTATTGTATGTGGACGTGGGGAAGAATGGCCGGATGTCCGATGGTGGAGTCATCGCCCAGACGGAGTTCTACAGGCGTCTCCAGAATGGCAGCTTGGACTTGCCACCTCCAGAGGACAATGTTAAAGGTCTCCCATTTGTGTTCGTTGCTGATGAAGCATTTGCACTGGGGGACCACCTGATGCGGCCATTCCCGATGAGGACCCTCACCCCGGAACAGAGGGTTTTTAATTACCGGCTGGCCAGAGCCCGAAGAGTGGTGGAGAACACATTTGGAATCCTGGCCAGCCGGTTCCGATTATTTCTGACACCCATCCATATGGCGGAGTATAAACTGAACCATATAATACTTGCCTGCTGTGTTCTCCATAATTTTTTAAGAAAACATTCAGCCAACTATGCTGGCTCAGTTGGGCCTGAGGCCAGAATCCCAAATCCATCAACACTGATGGCGCTTGAAAGTGTCCGTCCTGGCTTGCCCTCCCTGAGTGCCCGTGATGTCCAGTTATGATACCTGGAGTTCTTTGCGGGTAGGGGGGCTATCAATATGCCAGACAATCTGTGAAACCTTTTTCAAATAAAAAACAACCAAAAGAAATTCTTTGTGGACATTTACTGCTTGTGTTTGTTTTAGCTGACCCTGACAGAAATGTGTTGAGTGCAAAAAATGTCGTGATTGGGTAACCTTATAAAAAACAGTGTTGGCTGGTACTTCCTAAATGTAAAAACACATTTCACTACAAGTGCACTTGCAACTGCACTGAACCTGCACTTGTAGTGCAAAGTGTATTTGCCCTTAGGAAATAACCCCCATTTTTGCATAAAACAGCAATTACATCACCCCAAAAGTGTTGTAGTGTTGAGACAATAATCCACACATTCTTGAGTAAGCCACTTTTTTATACCTGCACAATCACATGTGCATTTACGAAAGGTTTTTAAAACAAACCAACATGTTTGTTGTATAACAATTTTTGCAGTAGCATTATCAAAAATCGAAATATCCATTTCAGATAAAACAGGCCTGTGTAAAACCAACAAGAAAGCCAAAAAACTTGAACTTACAAAGTTCACATATGGGAAAACCTGAAGGCTATATCAGACATCAGTATTTAGGAACTGGGTTTGATATAGCGTTCAGATGGGGGGAAATCACCCCTGGAAAAGCCAAATTTGGAAGATGCACACCAATTTACGAATGTCAACATGTGCTATCTGCCATCAGGGGGGATCAAGGGACGTGTTTTGGGGGAGCAAGCCCTTCCTCAACGCGACTTTATAATTGAGGAAGGGGTTGCACCCCCAAAAGGCGTCCATTGATCTCCCGTGATGGCAGATAGCACATGTTGGCACACTGTGTGCATCCTCCAAATTTGGCTTTTCTAAACATTGAAAAAAATTTTAGAAGATTGGACCACAATAAAACAGGTGATTTTGTGGGGTTTAAATTCGCCCCAAAACATCAATGATGTTATTATTTTTTTTAATAACATCACTGATTTGTTGCTGTATGTTGTGCAATTCGAGATTACACCCCATGATCTCCCCGATCAAGATCTGGGCACTTTCAGAAGTAAAGCGTTCTCTATCCCTCACATCACGATCACCTAAAAAGAGATAAAGAACAAAAAAAAAGGTCTCAAAAATCTGCCACCATCCATCTCTTTTACCTGAGACTGTGGTCGCAGACACTCACCTGTTGTGGTGCCAATCTCCACCACATCTTCTTCTTCCTCCTGCTCTTCCTCTTGTGTTGGTGGTATTTCACCTTCTTCCATAGGTGGGGGGTCTGTGTTCTCCTGGGATGAGGGGTGTCCTCCGAGTCTTTTCTCCCCTATGTAAAACAAAAATGGTATACTTAGCACACAGATATTTGATGGCAGAACTAGAAATAGGAAACATTGCTTGGAAGTGGGGTACAATTGTCTATTTTAGCCGAGTTCCAAGATGTATATTTTTTAGTGGCCTTTGTCAAGCTGCAATACTTTACCTGTTTGGTACAAGCTTCACAGATGTAGCCCCCCCCTATAGTATACACTGGAGCACCTGTGTGCCCCCCCTAATAAAAATGGTGTTCTGGGGTCCCACACTAGTGCTCCAGTGTCCAGATGTGAAAACAGCTGCTCAGTGTCCTCTCCTTACACACAATCTAGTTGGCATTTCATTCTAGTAACAAACCCATCTACACAAACAAATATTTGGCATCCAAGTAGGCCCCAAAAAATGTGGGAAAATGCATATGGCCTAAACAATGGTGTTCTAGAGGCCGAAAGAAAAATGTTTGATACAAACGAATAATGGGCCCATGAACATTAAAGTTGCCCTTTTAAACGTTACAATTAATAAAAGCATATGGAGCAGAACGAACGGAATAAAGACAGAAAGAATAGGAACACAGCACAACTATTTACTTTTTTGCAGCACTCTCCGGATCTTTCGGTACTGCTCTGGCTCTCTCAACTTCAGGTCCGACCACCGCTTCCTGAGCTGATCTTTAGATCTTCGTACCCCGAAATTCCTGTGAAGGCTTTTAAACACTTTAGCAATGATTTTTGCCTTTCGGATGTTGGGGTGTGGGTAAGGCCCATATTTTCCGTCATAGTCGGACTTCCTCATGATGTTGACCATCTCCAACATCTCCCCAAAGGACATATTTGTGGCCTTAAAACGTCTCCTTCTGGATCGGGACGTGCCTGGATCCGGGCTTTCCTCCTCCTCCTCCTCGTTGCTAGAATTAGCATGCACCTGCTGTAACTCTGCCATGTGCTCTTCACCCACTGCGCCGAACGAAAAGGGGCGGGGAATAGACTAGAAAGAACGTCGGGCGGGCGGAGTTACACGCATGCGCAGTGTGTATAAAGCGTAACACGAGTGCGTATTACGTACGATCTGTGAGCAGAGGAAGGAGCATTGGACGCGCCGATCGTAAGAACGAAGGTAAGAGACAAACTTGTGCCTATACTGCTTCTAGATTGAGGCCTATATTGTAACAAGATTAGGAGAGTTTTGTCTGACATTAGGCTTTGTCTTGTGTTGTGTCTTGCAGTGAACATGGATATCTTAATGAAAGACAATGACTTCATGTCAGTATTCATAGAGATGCTAAGGGAGCTGCCCTGTCTGTGGGAGATTACCCACCCCCATTTCAAGAACCAAGCAAAGAGGAAGGCAGCACTGGAGCAATTGTATGAAATTGTGAAGCAGGTGATCCCCACGGCAGACATCACCTATTTAAAAGATCTTCATTGGTGGCCTGAGGAGCACATATCTGAGGGAGCGCAAGAAAGTCCTGGATTCGCAGAGATCCGGAGCAGCAGATGACATCTATGTCCCCAGGATGTTGTACTACGACAGGCTGCACTTTCTGGCAGGCCAGACTGAACCCAGGCCATCCTTCTCCAGTCTTCCTTCCACGCTTCCTTCCCCCCCGGCTGAGGCTTCTGACGCCCAACCTGGGCCTTCCAGGCCACATGTGAATTGAGCCAGGTATAGCATTCCTCTAAATATTTCTGCTTGTCCAATCAATGATGTTAACTAGATGTTAGTTGGGAGTACTAATTTAGGATTGTGATTGATGATGCAAAACATTACAACCATGTCCCTTTTTCATACACAGGGAAGTCTCAGCCAGGAGGTGGACGGGCCGAGCCGGCTGGCTGATCTGCAGGTCCCTCCACCCCCCCTGAAAAGAGAAAGTGGCAGTAGAAGGAGTACCCTAGAGGAGGCTGCTATAGCATTCTTTTGGAGGGCTACAGAGGTCCTGGGAGCACCCAACACCATGGAGGAGAACATTGCTGCCTTCATAGCCTATAAAATGCAGAGGATAGAGGAGGGCCAAAAAGTCTTGTGTGAGGCCCTCATATCGGAGGCTCTGGAGAAAGGTATGAGGGGCCAAATTACACCTCAGACACAGCTTTGCGTTGGTCCTCCTCCTCCTCCTGCAGGTCCTCCTCCTCCCTCTCCTCCAGGTCCTCCCAGTCCTCCTCCAGGTCCCCCCAGTCCTCCTCCTCCTCCAGGTCCTACTCCTCCTCCTGCCACATCTCCAACTGCACAGCCACAGCCCGGAAGGAAGTGTGGAAGGAAGACCAGACAGTGATTGCCCTGGGTTCAGGCTGGTCGGCCAAAAGATGCAGCCTCTTGTGGTACCACAGCCTGGGGACACAGATGTCATCTGCTGCTATCCGGATCTCTGCGAATTCTGGACCAGACTGCCCTCCCTTACATATGGACTCCTCAGGCCACCAATTTTGATGTTGAAGAATTGTCTGCCGTGGGGGTCCCAGGCTTCGCTAATTTCTCCTGTTGATCCAGTGTTGCCTTCCTCTTTGTTTGGTTCTGAGCCCTTAATAAAGGATTTTTGTTTTGAATTATACTCTCCTATGTGTTTTACTTAAAAAATGACAGTTGGTTTGTGAGGATTCAGGTACATTTCAAATATACAATGTGAAATAAACAAGGGACACCAACACCAAACAATCTCCTTGAGATTAAATAATAAAAGATATCAATAGTGTTGGGGTAACTTGACACACAAAACACACCCAAAAATATTCTGGATGAAAAATAAAAATAACATTGAACAAAGATCAGCCTTGGAAAAAATCCAAAAATTAAAGAAAAAAAAATGCTTAAAATCCCAAAAAAAAAAAAATGAAAAATATAAAACTGTCAGATGTGACAACTAATAACAATATATTCAGGGAATCCCACTAAAAAAACACAAATAAAACTTTGTGAGAAGTGTGTGTGAATATGAGCAGCAAAACTACTTAATTCTTGTCAAATTATAAAGAAGAGAGTGCGCTGTATTAAACCATTTTAAACACTGCAGCGTGACGAAAGTGCTGTATCCATTGTGAACGTTAAGTTTACCAGAACGAGCTGTCCCGTCTCGGAATTTCTTCTGAGCATGCGTGGCACTTTGTGCGTCGGAACAGGCCACACACGGTCGGAATTGACGCGATCGGATTTTGTTGTCGGAAAATTTTATCTCCTACTCTCCAACTTTGTGTGTCGGAAAATCCGATGGAAAATGTCCGATGGCGCCCACACACGGTCGGAATTTCCGACAACACGCTCCGATCGGACATTGTCCATCGGAAATTTCTGACCGAGTGTACGGGGCATAAGGCTTCAAAGAGAACTAAAAAGAATAATAAGCTGACGAGCGGGACAACCTTGTGGACCATATCTCTGTCTTTCTACACTTTTTCTTCTTTGTCTTTTCTTTTCTCCACCTTACGATTAAAGCTCATTATCAGAATTTATTTGACCTATACACATTCTACCTGTAAATAATATGTATAGTAGGTATAAATCATTTAAATACCTACAAAAGAAACTAATGAAATGATCTATATCTTTATTTTAGGTTTACGTGAACCCAATGTTTAATATTTGAAATTTCATGATACTTACCTATACAAACCCTACTGTAAAACAATGAGCTTACTTTATAGATCCTTGTAAACTTACTTCATGTATCTTTATATTATTGTATACTCAATAAACTTCTTTTGACAAGGAAAATTTCAAGGGGTGTGAATACTTTTTCAAGGCACTGAATTTACCTAGAAAAATGGGAACGTGTTCAATACTTATTCGCTGTTTTTGCTCTCCGAAGCCAAGAATCAAAAGATTTATGTGAGGAATAGAATGCTTTATTTTGTATTCAGAACTTTGCAGAAAAAAAAAGAAATGACAACATGGTCAGTACTTGCTGGTTAATAACAAAGGGCACACGTGGGTGTTTTATTTTTATTTTATTTTTTTTCACTAAGCAGTGTGTGGGAGCTTGGGTGTCTGATTAACTGCAACACTGAAGGTCAGAGTATAAAGAAATGCACCCCCCTCCCCTGTTTTTTTGCTCTTATGTAGACTCAAACAGATAATACAGTAAGAAATGAACAAGTCACATTTATAAAAATGTTATTTCTTTTAACCTGGAAAGCCACAAAATACTTTGAAAATAGGAACTGGGAGTCTTGGAATTGAATGTCTGGCCCTGGTATGTACAAATGTTCAATGCTGCTCTAGTTTCCTTCATTGCTAAGAAAAATAAGAAATTATTAGTAAGGACCTTCTATAGAGACAGGAGCTACATCTGATAATCTCACAATCCTAATGAAACATAGGAATATGGTAGACTTGCATCTGTTTATATTAACATTACTGTATGCTATGTGCTATACTGTATGCTATAGATACTGTAAATATACATATATACCCCTGTAAGGACTGCTGGAAGATGACTGTCCCCAAAGGTTACCCTGACTTTGCAAGCCTCCCGACACTTCTGACACCCTGGGTTGGGACTTAATTCAAAGAAAGGATACAGTTACAAAAGACACCCAACTGTAGCAAAGCAAATTAGTATTTTACTAATGGTTTTAAAGTTAACAGAGAGAAAGGAATGTTAAAGCTCCACCCAAAAGGGGAAGTGCCGCATGTCTGCAACCCCCCCCCCCCCCGCCACATTGGGCACCTTTTGGGGGCGGGCGGGTACCTGGTTTTGACAGCCAGAAGTTTGGACCCCCCTTCTTCCCCTGCAGCCAGCCCATTCACTAACCGCAGTGTGGTTCACACATGTGCAATATGAAACCGCCTGTAAAGTCGCAAGGCTTTACTGCTGGTTTCCTTTAGTCAAGATAGTGGCGCCAGCACCTGATAGCCAATTGAATAAATCAGCTGGGGTGAGAACACCACTGGATTCCTGAACAGATAAGTGCCCTAATATTACATTTGAGCGGCTGACTTTTAATTTTCTATTGGGGGGAGCCTGGAGCTCCTCTTCAATGCAGATATCTTTCTAATCTCAAACTTTAGTCTTAGCAAGTATACAGAGGATAATACAATGCAAGGTAAATCACAATAAGTCAAACGTTAATAACCAATAGGCCTTGGAAGAACCTATGACCACAGGTATAAAAAGGAGGAGAAAGACCTTTTTGTGTAAATCCACTCTCTTCAAATCCTGATGCCACGGACCCAGTAAGTAAACAGCACAATATATAAGAACACAATATATAAGGAATGGGATAAACAAATTCTGAGTAAGGGTTTCCCTTAATGCGCACAGATGTTATGAACTGAGTCCTCTATGTGGGGGGGGGGGGAGAAGAAATGTCCTTGTAGCAGCGTAGATGTTGAGACTCTTCAGAAGCTAGCTAACAAGGACCCAGAGAGGATGCTGTGCAAAGGCGACCAGCAATAGTGGATAGCATATACAAAGCATTTCCTGCTAGAAGCTTTTGTGTAAAGAGGTGAGGTAAGGGTGTCTGCATGCAGTGGCTTTTGTAAGATTTGCTCAGGGTGGGCTTCTGCCTGCTCACCAATCCTTATGATACCAAAAAGAATAGGATCTCCCGAAAAACAGGCTCTTGAAGAATTTGCACCAGTGAAGGGAGCCTGGCCATGCACCTGGTGACACAGGGATTTGGCTAGGTCTGTAACGGTGACAGAGAGTAACCCCAGATAGTCACTCAGCCGACAGGGAGGCGGTGATTGTGGATCTGCCTGCAAGTGTATGGCTCACTCTCTGAAGACACAGCTGAAGGCTGTGGTCCCAAGAGAAAGAGCTCTGCCCCGGCCAGGCTATTTATGTCCTCACCCAGCATTTCTGTCACGTACCAGGTGCGAGGTCGAGGTGCTGAGAGGGCTCCCCTTGCGGCTGAGTGCAGTGCACCCCTGGAAGTGGTACAGGGAGTGCAGTGCCCAAAGAAGCATGGTTTGCCAGTTGCTGTGGTTTGATGTGCTGATCACCAGAAGGTTGCTGGAACAAGCAAGATGCACTGTAGGGCAGGTGTATTTGCAGAATACCAGGTGAACTTGGCAGATGGACAATCTGGAAACAGAACCAGGAGCCAGGCTGGGGGTCATGCATGGTAAATCAGTCAATGTGAGATTCAGGTAGCAGAACTGGAACAAGCTGGGGTCATGCACGGTGAGACAAGTTGCAGCAGAGTTGGTGAGCCAAACCAAGATCAAACAAAGTGGAGCAGACAAGAGCAGGGTCAGTAGTACAAGCCAGAGCACACAGCAGAAGATCAGGATAACAGGTTAAGCAATCCAGGTCGGTAACGGGAGGTCAAAGATCAGGAAACACAGGAACACAGGGGAGCTGATGATTTTCCAGCAATGCACAGCTCTCAGCATCAGGATTATATAGGCCAGGAGGCACCATTGCGTATCTGCAAATGCCCGTTAACACCCATGCGCATATACGTATGTCCGTTAGTGTTGTTGCTCATCTGCGTACGCCCATTCGCCCAGCCACGCATCTGCGCACGCCAATATGCATGGGAGCACGCCTGATGCGGCCATGATGGGTGTTGGTAAGATTGCCAGTTCTTTGGCAATTTCCCTGACAGTGCTCCCCCCCACCACCAAGACTGAGTTAATGTTTACTTCCACTGACCATAGGGCATTTTCTACTCCTACTGGCCACAGTCCAGCCCCCCTAAAGTCCGAAGGACAATAACCTGGCTATTTGTTTAGAAAGTTTGGAAACCCCTGGTCAAAACTATCCCAGCTGATGTTTCCGCCAGGTCCCAGGAGGCTGCGGGTCCATTCACAAAGTGCAGCATGGCTTGCACATGCACAGTGGGGAGCTGGCTGTAAAGCCATAAGGAGTCAGAGTCCACTTGCTACAGTGCTGAAATCCTGGACAGGTAAATGTCTTTTTTTATTAAAGCGGAAGTCCGCCCACATCTAGAAAAATTAAAAGTATGGACGCTTACCTGTCCAGGGAGCCCACGGTGTCGGCACTGCAGCTGATCTTCAGATTGACTGTCTGGTGCAGCCGCTGCCATGGCCGGTAAGGGAACCCAGCATTGAAGCCTTTCAGCTTCACAGCCGATTCCCTACTGAGCATGCGCAAAGCACGCTGCGCTTTCCAATTGGCCCTGCGGCAGAGGAAGGAGGAGGGGGGTAAAACTTCACAGAGACGGGCTGTGGCCCCGTCTCCCGGGAGTGGGGAAGGGGACCTGTCAAAAACAGGGAGGAGACAAACAAGCGGAAGTTCCACTTTTGGGTGGAACTCCACTTTAAAAAACAGTAGCAAAAGTTTTTGTAGGGGCTGACATTTAATTTTTTTTTCCTGGAGTAAAGATTTTCTTTATGAAAGAGTGGTCCTGTTCTAATTTAGAAAAGTGCCAACCATGGAGTACAGCAGTATAGCTGAACACATGTACAGTGTCTCACAAAAGTGAGTACACCCCTCACATTTTTGTAAATATTTTATTATATCTTTTCATGTGACAACACTGAAGAAATTACACTTTGCTACAATGTAAAGTAGTGAGTGTACAGCTTGTATAACAGTGCAAATTTGCTGTTCCCTCAAAATAACTCAATACACAGCCAATAATGTCTAAACCGCTGGCAACAAAAGTGAGTACACCCCTAAGTGAAAATGTCCAAATTGGGCCCAAAGTGTCAATATTTTGTATCCACCATGTGGCCACCATTATTTTCCAGCACTGCCATAACCCTCTTGGCAATGGAGCTCACCAGAGCTTCACTGGTTGCCACTGGAATCCTCTTCCACTCCTCCATGATGACATCACGGACCCGGTGGATGTTAGAGATCCTGCGCTCCTCCACCTTCCATTTGAGGATGCCCCCTTTACCCTCAGCTTCTTTAGCAAGGCAGGGGTCATCTTGGAGGTGTGTTTGGGGTCATTATCATGTTGAAATACTGCCCTGCAGCCCAGTCTCCAAAGGGATGGGATCAGCACTCATGCAGCCCTAGACCATCACACTCCCACTACAATGCTTGACCGTAGGCAAGACACACTTGTCTTTGTACTTCTCACCTTGTTGCCGCTACACACGCTCGACACCATCTTAACCCAATAAGTTTATCTTGGTCTCATCAGACCACAGGACATGGTTTCAGTAATCCATGTCCTTAGTCTGCTTGTCTTCAGCAAACTGTTTGCGGGCTTTCTTGTGCATCCTCTTTAGAAGAGGCTTCCTAGAGATGTGACCAAGGCGAAGGCAGAGATCATCTGGACTGGAAGGCTTAAGAAGGCAGGACTGACGAGCAGGATATCATCAACAGGTGAGTCACTGTGGAGAGATAGGAGCTGGCACTTAGCCGACAGCTGAGCGGCCAGCTCATAGAAGGAAGGGCTGAGCCCAGCCCTGACAGTACCCACCTCCTCAATGACCCCTCCCCCTTAGAGGACCACCAGGCTTGAGGGGATAAACATTTTTGGAAATCACAGAGGAGGACAGGGGCATGTTTGTCCGAGGATGAGACCCAAGAGCGTTCCTCCAAACCGTACCCTTTCCAATGCACCAGGTACTGTATGTGCCTCACAGAACCTATGGGATTCAACGATGGACTGTACTTCATACTCCTCATGGTTCTCAACCTGTACAGGGTGAGGACGAGGCACTGAGGTGGTAAGGAGGTTGCAGACCAAAGGTTTTAATAAGGAGACATGAAATACATTTGAGATACGCATATTTGAAGGAAGGTCTAATGCGTAAGCCACTGAGTTAATCCTGCAAAGAATATGGAAAGGCCTAATAAACCAAGGTGTGAACTTCAGAGAGGGATCACGAAGTCGGAGGTTGCAAGACGACAGCCAGACCCTGTTCCCAACCTGGTAGGAAGGCACAGGCAGGCATCTGTGGTCAGCATGGAGTCTGTACCTATCATTAGCATGTCGCAAATCCTGGACTTGTGCCCAAGTGGAACGAAGACCACGGAGATGCTCCTCTAACGCAGGAATACTCTGCAGAACAAATGAGTCAGGCAACATGGAAGGTTGGAAACCATAGTTCTCCATAAACGGGGACAATCGGGAGGCAGACTTTAAGGCATTATTGTGAGTGAGCTACGCCCACGGTAAGAGGTCGGACCAGTTGTTATGATGGCCAGAAATATAGCAACGTAGGAATTGCTCCAAGGACTGATTGGCTTGTTCTGCTGCCCCATTAGACTGCGGGTGATACGCAAAGGAGAAAGCAAGCTGAATTCCTAACTGTGCACAAAAGGCTCGCCAGAACTGGGACACAAATTGACTACCCCTGTCCGAGACAGTCACTTTCGGTAGCCCATGTAAACGAAAGATCTCCAGAGCAAAAATGGAAGCCAGTTCCTTAGAAGTGGGCAACTTCTTACGGTAAGTGGAATACAGTGAGACATTTTCGAGAACCGGTCAACCACCATAAGGATAACTGTGTTGCCCTGAGAGTTGGGTAACTCCACAATTAAATCCATAGACAGGTGGGTCCAGGGCTTCTCTCCGTTGGGCATGGGTTGTAGGAGGCCCCCTGTAAGGTGTCGTGGAGTCTTACTCTGAGCACACACAAAACAGGAAACTACAAAGGTGTTTATATCAGCACGTAGATTAGGCCACCAGAATTGTTGGGAAATGGCCCAAAAGAGTTGATTCTTCCCAGGATGGCCAGCAGCCTTGGGAGAATGGTAAGTCTGGAGCATGGCAGTACAAAGACTCACTTAGACAAAGCAGCGATCACAAGGTTTCTCAGGAGGAGCATGGTCCTGAGTAGCAAGAATTTTGTCACCCAAAGGAGAAGTGAGACTGGTGCGAACTGTAGCCACAATATGATCAGGAGGAATCACAGGAACCAGAACCGACTCCATCTTGGAAGTGGAGGAAAATTTTTGTGACAAAGCATCAGCCCTTACATTCTTCGTACCGGGTAAAAATGAGACAATGTAATTGAAACTAGACAAGAAAAGACCCCATCGCACCCTTCTGGGAGAGAGGCGTTTAGCCTCAGACAAGAATGTGAGATTCATATGGTCAGTAAGAATGAGAACCGGCACAGTGGTACCTTCGAGGAGATGTCTCCATTCTTTCAGGACTAAAATTAACGCTAACAGCTCTTTGTCACCAATCTCGTAATTGCACTCCGCAGGTGACAATTTCTTGGAAAAGTAGCCACAAGGATGCATAGCACTCTCAGAGGTCGGACGTTGAGACAGAAGGGCTCCAGCTCCAGTCTCAGAAGCATCAACCTCAAGGATAAAAGGTAACGTAGGATCAGGATGTGCCAACACAGGAGCAGAAACAAAGGCAGCCTTGAGACTCTCAAAGGCCTTAATGGACTCCGGAGACCAACTCTGTTTGGTTACCGTCCTTTCTGGTCATATCAGTCAGGGGCTTGACCAGAGACGAGAAGTTATGAATAAACTTCCGATAATAGTTGGCAGAGCCATAACAACGCTGCAGAGGACGTAAACCCACGTGTCGGGGCCACTGTAGGATTGCTGGAAGTTTTTCTGGGTCCATCGAAAAACCAGCAGTGGAAATGACAACCCAGGAATTTAACCTGTTCACGATGGAATTCACACTTGTCCAATTTGCAATAGGGATTGCTAACTCTTAGTTTCTGCAGCACACGACAGACATCTGTGTGGTGGCTCTCCAGAGACTTAGAAAATAAGAGGATATTGTTGAGATAAATCACCACACATAACTGCAACAAATCTCGGAGAACACCGTTAATAAATTCCTGGAAAACTGCCGGGGCGTTACAAAGGCCAAAAGGCATTACGAGGTACTCATAATGGCCTGTTCTGGTATTAACTGCAGTTTTACACTCGTCGCCCTCCTTAATCCGCACGAGATTATATGCCCCTCTCAAATCAAGCTTTGTGAAAACCTTTGCTCCCATGAGGCGGTCAAATAACTCCGTAATAAATGGAATCGGATAGGCATTCTTAATCGTGAAACGATTGAGACCCTTATAATCAATACAAGGTCTCAGTTCACCACTCTTCTTCTTCACAAAGAAGAAACCAGCACCAGCAGGAGACGAGGATTTGTGGATAAAACCTCGAGAAAGTGCGTCTGCAACATACTCCTCCATCCTCCAAGACTGACTGAGAGTAAACTCGGCCAGTAGGGAGTATGGCACCAGGTTGAAGGTCAATTGCCCAATCATACAACTGATGTGGAGGCAAACTACCAGCTTGACCTTTGTCAAAGACATCGCTAAAATCGCGGTACTCCTCCGGCAGGGAGGAGAGTGAAGAGGTGTACAGGACCTTGGCTACATTCTGGAAGCATGTCTTACTGCATTGTGGCGACCAGGAAAGAACCTCAGCATGGAGCCAATCAAAAGAGGGGTTGTGCCTCTGTAACCAAGGATAAACAATAACCAGCGAAAACTTAGATAAGGAAATAACTTGGAATTGGATTATCTCATGGTGAAGAGCCCCTACGGCCATGGACAATGGAACAGTCTCATGAGTCACATGGGCAGGCTGTAGAGGTCTCCTGTCAAGAGCCTCAATGGCAAGTGGAGTGTCACGCAGCTCCAGCTGAATCGAATGCTTCAATACAAAGGTAGCATTAATGAACAGGTCTGCAGTCCCATAGTCGATTAGAGCCTGTATCTCGACGGACGACTCAGCCCAAGAAAGGGTAACCGAAACCAGGGGCTTATCCTTCAGGATAACTGGGAACGAAACAATGCCACCTAAGGTCTGTCCATGACAGGACCTCAAGGTTCAGGCATTCCCTGGAGGGTAGGACAAGACTTCAAAAAGTGACTTGCCTGGCTACAATGAAGGCACAATCTCTCCCTTCTCCTAAGGGTTCTCTCATTAGCAGAGAGACACATGAAGCCCAAGTGCATGGGTTCATCTTCATTGACCAACTCGGTACCAGGAGGCATGGGAGGTGAGGGAGGCAAGGGTGGGACTGCAAAGCTCAGAGACAAATGTACAAGAGGCTTCCGCAAGCACTCTTTAAAAGAGAGTCTTTCTCTGAGTCTGGAGTCAATGAGGCTGGCAAATGTGATCAACTTCTCCAGCTCAGTGGGTATATCTCGGGCTGCTATCTCATCCTTGATGGTATCCAAGAGACCATGAGAAAAAGCAGCCAGGAGGGCCTCATTGTTCCATGCAACCTCTGCTGCCAGAGTACAGAATTCAATGGCATAATTGTCAACAGTTCTCATACTCTGATGGACATGAGGCACTTGGCAGCAGAAGCAGAGCATGCAGGAACATCAAATACCCTTTTAAAAAGAAGCCACAAATTCAGGGTAACTCAAGACAACAGGTTTTTGCGTCTCCCATAGAGGGTCTGCCCAGGTCAAGGCTCTCTCAGAAAGCAAAGATACCATGAAACCTACTTTACTTCTATCTGTGGGAAACAACTGGGGAAGCATCTCAAAGTATATTTCAACCTGGTTGAGAACCCCTCTGCATCGGACTGGATTGCCCCCAAATCGCTGGGGAAATGGAGCAAAACCAGACATACCTCTTAGAGAGGTAATACTCGAGGCAGGTGCCTGCACAGAGACTGGAGCAGCAGCAGGGACGGCCTGCAACACAGGTTGTACCGGAGCAGCCTCAGTGGGAGATTCCAGGTGAGCCGTGCGACTCAGGAGCATTTGTAACGCCATGGCAAACTGAGCCATGCGGTGATCCTGCTCATCCAATCTGGAAAAAATATTACCAACAAGTTGATTGACTGCATCTTCTGAATTCATGGCCTTTGCCTACTGTCAGAAACCATGCATGAGACAGAAGTACAGTTAAATCACACTTGTTTAATAATAATAAAAAAAGGTAAACAAAGTAAATGTAGTCAAAACATAGCGAGAGTTCAGGAACCGAAATGGATAGTCAGACAAGCCAAAATGTCAGGGAGCCAGAGAACAGCGTAGTAGAACAGCAAGCAGGATCTGGAGCCAGAAGGAATGTCAGCCAAGCAAGTCTTTAACAGAAACACAGGAGAGCGTCTCTAGAGATGTGACCACGGTGAAGGCAAAGATCATCTGGACTGGAAAGCTTAAGTAGGCAGGACTGACGAGCAGGATATCATCAACAGGTGAGTCACTGTGGAGAGATAGGAGCTGGCAATTAGCCGACAGCTGAGCGGCCAGCTCAGAGAAGGAAGGGCTGAGCCCAGTCATGACAGGCTGCACCTATGGACTGACTTTGCTCTACGATTCCTTTCTGCGATTCCTTTCTGTGCTAAACCTTAAAGTGGATGTAAACCCTCACATACACCCAGTGAAGTGAACAGCCTCACATGATACACAGGGATAAAACAAGTCTCCCTACATAAGTTTTACATGTATATCTGCTGTCCTCAGCATTATATACTGTTTAGAAAGTTCAGATCGTGTTAGGAGATTTTCTCTTCCTGTTCAGCACTGCAGTGAAGCCTGGGCATACAGCCAAGACAGCTGACTGGAGGAAAGGCACACACCCCCTCCCCTCATAGGTAGAGACTTTTAGAACTGTTCATTGAATAGTTCAGCACTCTGCTAATCTATTTATAGCATTCTCACTAATAAAAATTTCAGGCTGCTTTTATCTCAGTTGATGGAGAACTTGTCAGGAGGTATCAGGCTGATAAAAGAAGAACGGAGCAGGAGACAGCAATGGGACATAATGCTTTGGAGAGAGATAACAAAACACTGCAGATATATGTGCCCAGTTAAAATTTCATTAATCGGGTTTACATCCACTTTAAAGTGATTCCAAAGGGTTATTTTTATCCCATCAAAATAACAAACTTGTTATACTGATCTGTTCTGGGCAACTGTTATGCATAGAGCAGCCCCAATCCTCCTCCTTCTGGCCCCTCCCCCCACATCACTGGACCGAGATCGGGCTCAGGTATGTATTTAGTAGGGGCTGTGGGGGGGGGGGAGGGTGGAGCTGCATGCAGAAGGTTTTTTTTTTCCTTAGGCTGGCTATACATGGTGCAAATTCCTTTCCTGCAACCACGGGATGCAGCAAAGTATTTTGCACGCTTCCCCATCAACATAGACAGCGTCGACAGGGGAATTCCTCCAGCAACTGTCTTCTCCCAGCGGTGGTGCAGGGGCGGGCTTGGGAAGCAGTTCCCGCCGGGGGAAGACAGTGATTATTGCTACAGCCGCTGGCGATAATTGCAAGAGAATCCAGCAGGCTGGTTGTACCCAAGTTGATTGATCAATCAACTTGGTACATTCAGCCTGCCCATTAACGGTTTGAATCTCAGCCGGTTCCTGCTGAACCGGTTGAGACTTGAACCGTTTATGGCCGGCCTTACTGCAAAGAATGCAGTAAAGTAAAAAACCTTCTTGGTCCCCAGCCGTGAGACTATAGACTATTCCAGTTTAGCTGTACCTGGGCTAAAGTTTCTTCATGGTCCCCAGCCGTGAAAGACTGTGTTGCTGCTGCCTAGAGAGAGAATAGTCCTCTGCAGAATTGTGCTTAAGCGTTTTGGATAATTTCCCACATCACCCCTTATGTGTTCCAAGTTTCTACAAGCAATAAAATACAAAAAGACAAACCCCTAGACTGTTCCCTTAGCCAGAATGAATGGACTGTTGCTGTGTGCCTGGTTGCCTCAGCACTGTTTAGGGAGGAACGCATTAAAATCTATATCGGCCATTGCAGGGGTGGTGCTACAGGATAAAAGGGAAGAAATATTTCATCAGCACTGTGATGAGCCTGTTTTCAAGTTCAAAGCTCTTTATTCATATATGATCACATAGAAAAGCAATATTTCGGGACCATGCTTTCTCAGTCATGTGCAATCACATATCAGAGGAAAGGTTCTTGCATGGTCCTGAAATGTTACTTTTTTCTGTGATCATAATAGAATAAAGAGCTTTGCACTTTGGAACAAGCTTGTCGGTGTAGTGGTGACATATTTCAATCAATATTGTACACAGTGATCAGTTGGGAGTTGTTGTAGAATCCTTTTAATCACACGGTGGATTTCAGCATGGCATACAAGAGGACTATACACGACTGTTGATAAAAAAATCATAGCATACATCTTTTTCAGCACATACTGTATTTCTGTACATAATGCTACTTTTGTATATTGTGTGATGCATGCTGACACCTGAGCGCTGCAGTTTTACCACAGTAGGACATGTTAGAGTTGGTGAAATAAACCTAAAAACAGGATAAAATAAAATTGTCAAGGAGGACTTACCTGAATACAAATTACAAGATAGAAATTAAAGCTCTACATAGGTTGATGAACACAATCTGTCCCAAAAAAGCAAGTCATTAAAATAGGTAGTTTGTCCATTAAAGTGTGATTTGCAGTTTGATTAACTGCTTGTTTTTTTTTTCCGCACTGATTTAAATTCAGACAGCCAGAATTTAGAATATGCATGTTGTCTGATTGCCCATAAAAAGCAAAATTATCTTGATTTCCCTTTTTTTTTTTTTTTTGGAAATTACATTGCAGACCCTTAGATGACAGTGTAAACAAACTAAGCTTGGTTTTGATATACAATTTTTTTTTCATCCATATATAAAATAGTATGTCATTGTATCAAAAACCTGTGATCTTAATTGTCAATACTAACCACTTCAAAACAAGGTCAATTCTGACAATTCTGTTATACATGTAAAACGCTGCATTTTTTTTGCTGGAAAATTACTTAGAACCATCAAACATTACACATTTTTTTTAAGCTGAGGCCCTGAATAATAAAATGGCAGTTGCAATTTTTTATGTCAGTTAATTAAATGCAAATTTTCAGTAAAAAAAAACTTTAATGAATTTTAGTGGACACAAGCACAATAAAATGCCCATTTTTTTAGTAAAATATAAAAGATGTTGTTACACCAAGTAAATAGATACAAAATATGTCACATTTTAAAATTGCGCATAGCTATAGAATGGTGATAAACTGTGGTACAGTACGATTTAAGGTCTGATATGAAGTGTATAGTGGCAACCAGCTCCAAGAAATCTAAAGTGCAATGTGCATAAAACTATATAGATATCATAATTAATATGAAGAAAATTATATGAAAAAAACACCCCTACAGCTGCTGAAACACAGTGATTCACCACACCAATTGAACAATTATTTCCTTATAGTGAAGCACCGTATGACATTTACATATTTATATAAAAAAAAAACTTTTTAAAAAAAAAACTTAATAATCCACTTTTATATATTCAAAAGAATGATTGATATCCCAGTGAAACCAGTCCATATGGTTGAAAAAAATAGTTCATTTATCACAGTGTATAAAACAATCCACCGCTGTGCTTATCCGTCCTAACTGAGATCAATACTTGTGTATCCTTCACCAGCCAATTTGCCTGCTCACCTCACAGATGAGTAAAAAAACTCATATAATGGTCACCTTTCCTCTCCTCCACGATCTCTCGCCTCCACGCCACAACAGCTGATCCTCCTACGCTCTCCAAGCAGTGTGCTCATGCTGATAACTTCACAGAGATTGGCTTCATCAGTAGATCTACTGATGAAGCCCTATAAGAGGGTGACACGCATATAGAGGGGAGGAGATGAGCCCGTAGTGTCACACAGTCACCTTGACTCTATGGTAGTGGTGAACGAGTGGACGTATATTCCTTTGCTGTTTTTATCCTTGGATCTTGTAAGTGTGCCTAATTTTGGGGCTGTTTTTAATAAAGTAACAAGCAGAGAGCACTATGGAATTTATGTTTGTTATTACATGTTAATGATCGATTGAGAGAGAAGCTGAGCTGATCTGCAAGCGGTGAGGAAAGGAGACACTGCCTTGATTTAACCGCTTGCCAACCAGTGCACAATGATATACGCCAGCACAATGGCACGGCTGCGCAAATGAGCGTACCTGTACCTCCACTTTAAGATGTGGCATCCTGACCGTGCCCGCGGGTCCAGCGGACTCGATGTCCGCCGGGGGCCCGCGATTGTGTCACGGAGCGGAAGAACGGGGAGATGCCTTTGTAAACAAGGCATTTCCCTGTTCTGCCTTGTGACATGACAGAGATCTACTGCTCCCTGTCACCGGGAGCAGTGATCGCTGTCATGTCAGTAGTAGCCCACCCCCCCACAGTTAGAATCACTCCCTAGGACACATTTAACCCCTTTATTGCCCCCTAGTGTTTAACCACTTCCCTGCCAGTGTCATTTACACAGTAATCAATGCATTTATATAGCACTCATCGCTGTCTAAATGACAATGGTCCCAAAATAGTGTCAAAAGTGTCCAATGTGTCCGCCATAATGTCGCAGTTACGATAAAAATCATAGATCGCCGTCATCAATACTAAAAAAAAATAATAATAAAAATGCCATAAAACTATCCCCTATTTTGTAGACGCTATAACTTTTGCGCAAACCAATCAATATGAGCTTATTGTGATTTTTTTTTTTTACCAAAAATATGTACAAGAATACATATCAGCCTAAACTAAGAAAGAAATTAGTTTTTTTACATATAATTTTGGGGGATATTTATTATAGCAAAAAGTAAAAAATTGTTTGTTGGGTTGTTTTTCAGGGTTTGGGGTTGGCTCCTTAGTTCCAGTGAAGGGAACTCTTAAGGCGTCAGGATAATAAGACATTTTGGACAATTTCATGCTCTCAACTTTGTGGGAACAGTTTGGGGATGGTCCCTTCCTGTTCCAACATGACTGAGCACCAGTGCACAAAGCAAGGTCCATAAAGACTTGGATGAGCGAGTTTGGGGTGAAGGAACTTGACTGGCCTGCACAGAGTCCTGACTTCAACCCGATAGAACACCTTTGGGATGAATTAGAGTGGGACTATGAGCCAGCCCTTCTCGTCCAACGTCAGTGCCTGACCTCACAAATGTGCTTCTGGAAGAATGGTCAAGCATTCCCATAGACGCACTCCTAAACCTTGTGGACAGCCTTCCCAGAAGAGTTGAAGCTGTTAAAGCTGCAAAGGGTGGGCCAACTCAATATTGAACCCTACAGACTAATGCCCCGTATACACGGTCGGACTTTGTTCGGACATTCCGACAACAAAATCCTAGGATTTTTTCTGACGGATGTTGGCTCAAACTTGTCTTGCATACACACGGTCACACAAAGTTGTCGGAAAATCCGATCATTCTGAACGCGGTAACGTAAAACACGTACGTCGGGACTATAAACGGGGCAGTGGCCAATAGCTTTCATCTATTTATTCTGAGTATGCGTGGCACTTTGTCTGTCGGATTTGTGTACACACGATCGGAATTTCCGACAACGGATTTTGTTGTCGGAAAATTTTATATCCTGCTCTCAAACTTTTTGTGTCCGAATGTGTATGAATGTGTGAATGTGAATGTGTACAAAAACATAAAAAAAGAAAACAATCAAAATACTAAAAAATAGAGTCCATGCAGAAGTACAATCTGTGCTGTGATAGGTAAATAGATGAATAAATAAGTCCTCTCAGTGAAAGTCCAGATAAGTAGTCACACCCCAGTGTGGCATCTTGCAAAGGATAAGGATCATGGCCAAGGTTATAAATGCTGGGAAGTGGAGGCAGGCAGACCGATCATATGACCGTTGTGATTGGCAGCCTTGACGGTCACATGATCGGTAGCGCCCGATCGGAAGTATGCATCGGAAGTTCTCCTGTAACCACAAGTAACTGTGCAGAGAGTGTGCTCTCAGCACAGAAATATGTTTACATTAAGACTGATATATGCGGCCTCTCAGCGTTAAAGCCCACCCGCCGTGAGGCCGCATATGTGCGTACCTCAGGTGGGAACATTGCAAGTGTACAAAAATTATATATGAAATTAAACAACAATGTAAGTAAGCATTTAAAATTAGGGATGGGCCAAACAGACCCCTGTTAAGTTCGCACCAGAAGTTTCGAACACCACAAAAGTTCGGACCCGAATAATGAACCCCATTAAAGTCAATGGGACCCGAACGTCAAAAATCAAATGTGCCCATTTTGAAGGCTTATATGCAAGTAATTGGGCAAACAATGGTTATAGGGGTTCGGGTCCTGCCCTGGGGGACATGTATCAATAAAAAAAAGTTTGTGATAAACGTCATTTTTAAATGAGCAGTGTTTCTTTTTATTTTTAAAGTGAAAGCATTAAAATGAAAAATTCCTTCCAATATAGTGCCTGGGGGGGGGGGGGGTCCCCTTAGTCTACCTGTAAAGTGGCAGATCGTTACCATGTCTAGAATCTGCTGCAGCAATACTTGCATTTATAAAGCCAAAAAAATAAAATTTTCCGTGCAAGCTGCCTTTATTTTGCTCAGCAACAACTGGGGAGCCAGTGTGTATGATGAGGCCACAATGTAGTGCACTGGGAACAAGATTAGAGATTTTTTGGATACATTCTGGTGTCACTTTGACTTTGAATAGAAGTAACGGGTGCATAAAAATTGGTCTTTGGGTGTCGGTGGCATCTTCCCACCATAACCCTATAGAGATACTCTTGATGAAAGCAAGAATTGGCCTTGCTGTAAAAAATTGCAATGATATGCACCTGTCAAACAGGTGCAGAAAAATTGGTCTTTGTGTGTCGGTGACATCTTCCCACCGTAACCCTATAGAGATACTCTTGATGAAAGCAAGAAGTGGCCTTGCTGTAAAAAATTGCAATGATGTGCACCTGTCAAACAGGTGCTGAAAAATTGGTCTTTGGGTGTTAATTGTGCCCATGAGACCTATACCGAAAACATTCTTCCAAATGAAATGATTGAACACCCTCAAAGCTAGGCAGCCTCGAAGTCCTGTAGAGATTCCACATCCCAAAAAGATTCAATCAGTGGCATCAAGGGCTTCATAGCGGGTAATCCAGGACTGATTCATTTTTAAAAAATTCAAACGGTTCACGGAGTCTGTGGACAGACATGTTCTATGATCAGTAACAAAACCTCCTGCAGCACTGAATGCCCATTCTGAAAGCACGCTGGATGCAGGGCAGCCCAACAACTCAATAGCATACTGGGCAAGTTCTGGCCAGTGGTCTATTCTCATGACCCAGTAAGTCAGTGGATCGTCAGCTGGAAAACTCTCCATCTCTGTTTTGGCCCCGAGGTAATTGTCCACCATGTGATGCAGATGCTACCTATGGGATGTGGGAGCTGACCCTGGGCGGCGAGGACTAAAAAAAATCCGAAATGCCTCCCTTGGGCAGACGCCTTCTCCAACGCTCCTTTCTTGACCAACAGAAGACTTATAACTACGTTTTCCACCACACTGTAACCTACTGGAGTCAGGAAAAATGTTCAATAAAATCCTCTTTAATGTGTCCTCAAGAGATTTTATCTTCTGCACTCTCTGTGGGGATGGGATGAGTTCTGAGACCTTCCCCTTAGAAAGGTGGACAAGGAGGATTGCCAACCAGTAATCATCCTTCTCCTTTATGCCACGTATTCTTGGGTCCTTTCGCAGGCTTTGAAGCATGAGGTTGCCCATGCGCCTCAAATTTACCTAGGCTTGAGAAGCAGACTCCTCAGGGCCACTCAGTATGACAGCATCTGGAACTTCCTCCTCCCAGCCATGTACTACTCCCAAGGGTCCTGGGGTTGGAAAGCCATCGCTTACAGATTGACACATGTCTTCTTCTTCTTCGAAGCCAATGAAAGTGCCAGAATCCTTCTCATCATCCTCCTCCCCTCTCTCCTCCTGTGTGATCTGTGACATAGGAATGATGGTGTCTGGATAAAGTGGGCCTTGAGAGGAAATTAAGTCCTCTTCTTCCTCCTGCTGTTCTGCCTCCAGTGCCCTGTCCATAATGCCACGCAGAGTCTGCTCCAGCAGGAACACAACAAGGATTGTGTCACTAATGCATGCACTGTCACTGCTCACCATCCTTGTGGCCTCCTCAAATGGTGACAATACAGTGCATGCATCCTTAATGATCAGCCATTGGCGTGAGAAAAAAAAAACAAGGTGGCCTGAGCCTGTCGTCATGCTGTATTCGCACAGGTACTTGTTGACAGCCCTTTGCTGCATGTATAGCTGCTGCAGCATTGACAAAGTCGAGTTCCACCTGGTGGGCATGTCACAAATAGGCGGTTTACGGGCAGGTAGATTTTCCGCTGAATTTCAGCCAACCGAACACTGACTGTGTATGACTGCCTGAAATGGCTACAGACTCTTCTGGCCAGATTTACCACATCTTGCAACCCTGGGTACCTATTTAGGAAATGCTGCACCACCAAATTGAGGAGATGTGCCAGGCACGGCACATGTGTCAACTTTCCCTGTCTAAGGGCAGACAGGAGGTTTAAGCCATTATCGGACACCAGCATTCCTGGCTCCAGCTGGCATGGTGTGAACCACCTCTGGGCCTGTCCCTGCAGAGTGGCAAGAATCTCTGCTCCGGTGTGGTTCCTGTCCCCTAAACACACCAGCTGAAGCACTGCATGGCACCTTTTAGCCTGACTCTGGGAATAGCCCTTTGAATGCTTAGGGGGTACCTGATGTTCATAGGACAATTCTCCAGAGGAGGGCATGGAGGTGGCGGAGGAGGAGCTCACAGGTCTGGCATCATCACCACCAGCTGTATGGAGACGTGGGGGCACAGCAAGCTGCAGCACCAAGCCCTGCCCTACATTCTTTCGAGTTGCAAGCAGCGTTACCCAGTGTGCTGTGAATGCAATATATTGTCCCTGCCCATGCTTGCTGGACCACATGTCAGCAGTAAGGTGGATTTTATGGCTGACTGCCTTGTCCAACGATGCAGAACATTCCCTTCCACGTGATGGTAGAGAGATGGAACGGCCTTACGTGAAAAGTAGAAGCGACTGGAAACCTGCCATTGTGGTACAGCACATTGTGCAAATTCATGGAAGAGGGCAGAATCCACCAGGCTGAAAGGCAGAAGTTGGAGAGCCAACAGCTTTGACAAGCTTGCATTTAGACGCTGGGCATATGGGTGGCAGGGACTGTATATATTTTTTTCTACTGCAGCAGATGGGGCAGAGAAATTTGCCAGGTACAGTCTACAGCTGGTGGTGTGCTGCTGGCAGATGTGCTGCTAGAGCCTGGGACACCCTGTTCTATACCATCATCCCTGTCAGTGGAGGCTGCTGAGAGGTAATGACTCGGTATAGCAGGGGCAGGCTCAAGTGGGTAGGGAGAAAGAGGAGGAGGGACAGATCTGTGCCCCTTTTTTGTGGCTTTTAGGTGCTCTTGGTTGGATGTTAAATGCCTTGTTAAGCATGTGGTACCCAAATGGCTGGTGTTTTTGCCACGTTTGATGTGCATAAGACACAGTTTGCAGATAGCAACAGTGCGCTCTGCTGCAGATGTGCTGAAAAAGGCCCAGACAGCTGAGCTTTGCGGAGTGGGTCAGAAGATAACAGCTGCAGAATGTGATGGAGTAGGGTGGCTGTTCTCTACTCCTTCTTGGTGTCGGCCTCCTTGGGGTTGTGATCCTTCACCTTCAGTTTCCTCCTCTGCTCTATCTGGCACCCAAGTTGCATTAGTGACCTCATCATCATCTCCATCTCCTCCATCATCATTACCACTGGAGACAACTTAGAAATATGCTGCAGCTGGGGGAACATGAATACCAATTTATCTACCCGTGTTCTCCCCTCTCTCTAGGCTCATGTTCCTGTCATCCTCAACCTCAGAACCCACATCTGAATCCAGTAATGGCTGGGCATCATCAAGGAGCAAGTGGCTGATGCTGTGGTCAAATAACTCAGCTGACTCCTCCATGGCTGATGTTGGGGCTATGGCAGGAATAGATGTGGACAAGGAGGCAGGTTTATCCACAGATAACAAAAAAAGGAAATGACTCCTGCGCACAAGTGGACAACCAGACAGATGGTACAACGACACAGGCCTTGCTGCCCTCAAGGATGGGGAATCCTAGTAGACAAAGAAATAAAAAAAAAAAGGGGCGCACCAGCCATGTGCATTATCGTTTGTAAAATAATTTATTGAATAAAATGATAAAAGAAATTACTCACAAGCAGTTGTGGAAGAAGGTGCAATGTGAAACAAGCACCGACTAGCAGCAAACGGTTCTATGATGAGCGAAACCTTCCAGGGGTCTTGGAGGAACATACAAGCATCACTACCGGCTGACGCGTTTCGAAGGGAACGTCCCTTCTTCATCAGAGCTCAGCAGTGAAGAAGGGTCGTTCCCTTAGAAACGCATCAGCCAGTAGTGATGCTTGTATGTTCTTCCAAGACCTCTGGAATGTTTTGCTCATCATAGAACCGTTTGCTGCTAGTCGGTGCTTGTTTCACATTGCACCTTCTTCCACAACTGCTTGTGAGTAATTTCTTTTATCATTTTATGCAATAAATTATTTTACAAAAGATAATGCACATGGCTGGTGCGCCCCCTTTTTCTTTTTATTTCTTTGGCAGGTTCATACACTCTGGGAACTGCAGAAGACTGCACACTTGTCTCTGCTTACGTGACAGAGTATGAGGAGGATGAGGAAGATTTAGAAAGTCAGTCCACCACCTCCTCTGCATGCTGTGGCTGGATAGCACAGGCAAACTCATTAAATAGAGGAAATGATGCCCTGCCTGAGGACTGACCACCACGTCCACTATTGCCTGTGGACACATTTGTTGGTGGCCCCCTTACAGTGCCATGAGAATGTCTGCCTCTCCTTGTTGTCTTTCCATACATTATTGAGAGGGAGGGGGCCGCGCTTATAAGCAAAGAAGAAGAAGAAGTGGAAATCTGTACATAGATGCAATTTAATCAATGTAAAGTGGTATTTGGTGCACTTTAATATGAGTACTCACACTACACAGACACACTCCATGGATACACTATAATATACTGCAATATAATGTGCCAAACGTACAGTGATGCACAGAACTATATGGCATTAAACTTGCAGTAATGCACACAGAAGTAAATAGCGTTAAACTGGTAGTAACGCACAAAGAGGTAAATGACGTTAAACTGGCAGTAATGCACAAAGAGGTAAATGACATTAAACTTGCAGTAATGCACAAAACTATATGGCATTAAACTGGCAGTAATGCACACAGAACTATATGGCGTTAAACTGGCAGTAATGCACACAGAACTATATGGCGTTAAACTGGCAGTAACGCACACAGAACTATATGGTGTTAAACTGGCAGTAACACACACAGAACTGTATAGAGTTAAACTGGCAGTAACGCACACAGAAGTAAATGACGTTAAACTTGCAGTAACGCACAAAACTATATGGCGTTAAACTGGCAGTAACGCACACAGAACTATATGGCGTTAAACTGGCAGTAACGCACACAGAAGTAAATGGCATTAAACTGTCAGTAACGCACACAGAAGTAAATAGCGTTAAACTGGCAGTAACGCAATCAAATAGACAGTGTTCAACCGTCACTACACTGATGCTATCTGAACTGTCCCTACTCTAGCTATACACTAATGTCAAGATTTCTGACACGGTCTCACTACACTACACTGAAACTATCTGAGCTGTCCCTACTCTACACTAATGTATGTATGAATGACATGGTCTCACTACACTACAGTGAAACTATCTGAGCTGTCCCTACCCTAGCTGCACACTATGCAAAGCTGAATGATGGTCGTCCTCACTACACTCATACGATCCCTAGACTGACACTAAACTAATTATCTACACTGACAATTGAAGCAAAATAGCACAGTATAGCACACTAACTAATAGCACTGAACAGAGCCCTGTTCTCTTTCTCTCCAGGTCGAAATCACACTGAAAATGGCTGCCATTGAAAGAATACTTTTATACTGTCGGGCAGGAATGAGCCATGATAGGATAGTGTCCAATCATGACTTTGACAGTGCTCTGTGCCCTGATTGGCTGAAGCTTTTACTGCTTCAGCCAATCAGGGCTTGCAATGCACTGTTTAGCGCCGCAATGCATTGTGGTAGTTTTGGGGGGTGAACAAACAGTTTAATGACCCGTTTGTTCGGCTGTTCGCCGAACGTCCGAACAACGAAAGTTCGGCCCGAACTTATGCTCAGGCCGAACTGTTCGCCCATCCCTATTTAAAAACTTGATTATCCTGTGCCTTTACCTGCATTTTTCAAGCTGATGACTTGGTCTCTTTTTCTGCCACTTGCAACCACAATCACATTGTTTTGAGGTTTGACTAACTCCTGACTATTTCTGAGGACAGGAACAGAGACTGGCAGTAAATTGCACACCTCATCTAAAAACTGAGCTCAAGCTTCTCCACTGCAGACCAATACATATCCAATATATACTCTGCAAGTTAAAAATAAGTATTTGCCTCATACAGAATGTCTTTCTGATAATAGAAGGCTTTTACAATTATGTTCTCAGCATAGACTTAACAATAGCTCAGAGTGGATTTTCAGTGTATGAGTCAGATGTAAGAACCTGCAATTTGCTTCAACTCTTTGAGCCCATAAATAGAGTAAAATATAAACGTAGCAGTGAATTGCGTTCAGGTGAAGCTTTGAAAGGCAGGAGCGTTCATATTTCATGCTTGCTGGTAGATTGCTGATGACATGAAAAATACAAATTGGTTTATTGTTAAATGTCTTTATTGGAAACATTCTTTAGAACGCTTGAACAAATACCTATGGATGGATTTGCATCCCCTGTAACAATGTTGCAAATTTTGCTAAACAAATTAGTATCTAACTTTTATGTTTTGATATATTTTTTTATAAACTCTCTGATTTCGATGTGTGTAATATTTCACTAGTGTCCTACTTTACCCTGAAAATAAAATCCATCAGTGGAAGGGACTGGCAACAACTCAATTTCAGCTTCTTACGGCTCACACCCCCACATTTTCCTCATCTAAGTTGTTATTTAATAATTCCTGATTTGTTGCACAGCATTGATATTTTGAGAGTGCAGGGTCCGTTATACACCTCCCCACTATAAAGTACACATTCAGACAAATTTCCACTATAAAGGTATACAACACTCACATATTACAGTCATTCAAGCTTTCTCCATTATATTTCATGCTAAAAACATAGTCGTGGGTGGCAATGGGGATTTTTTAGGGAAAAGAGGGCAGGGGCAAAAGGTGCCTGGTTGCTGTTGCTAACAGTTTTACATTTCAGCTATCAGACCTAATAATTCAGCAAAAATGCTATTATGGATGATCCAAAAGTGTGACAAACAAGGCTTTCCATGGTACAGTAGTGTTATCTTTTGAGAGGTATATATTTTTTTCTGTAATTTAAGGAGAAATTAAATTTTGTAGGTCCCCCCAGGGTGTTGCCATAATGGACAAGTAAGCACAGCATATTTACATATAATATGGCACACTTTCATCCCAATTTCCCCTGGTCACTCTGTTGTACTGCCATCTTTTCCTGTTTCTCTTCCAAGTCTGAAATCTCCAGCCATCTTTATTTGTCGGCCATGGGTGACTTAACTCTCACGTGTATTCCTAACGTAGTCCAGATCCAAAGTGCCAACATTGTACATGGAGCTGCATATGTAAAAATATGAAAAGCATGCAGTTTTCCAAAAAAATGAAGAAAGTTTGACCAGTACGGTTCGGAAATTTTATAGATGTGCAAATCCTATCCTCATATTGATTAGTGGTTCTGTATTAATAATAACTACTGCAGTAGAGAACAGACACAAAAGATACACTAAGCATATTTCCAAAATAACTGTTCTGTTTTATTTGACACAATTGAAGGGTTTTTATATGCATAAATGCATAGGTATCACATTAATATTACAGTTGTACTTGTATGGTAAGAAGGGGCGTAACATAGGCAGGCCAATTCTAATCAGGATTCAAAAGAATGCAAACATGTATTGAAACATTATTAGTGCTGTGTACACAGTAAGTACAGTGTGCAATACATAGGCAAACAATTTTATACAGAATTTACAATTTCCTTAACAAGTACAAATTTTAAAACAAAGCAGTGTTATATAAATAATAATAGGGGAACCTCTTTATTCTGGCAGGATCCAGTGCTTTAAAGGGTCATGTTGGCAAGGCTGGTAGTAGGGCTCCTAACCATGCAGAACTGTAATTGGTTGCACAGTGCTACCATCATAGGGAGCCCATCCTACCACTTCCTATTTGCTTTTTTTTTTTACCTCTTTATTCTGGCAGCATCTGGTGCATTAAAGTGGTCATGATGGCAAGGCTGGTAGGAGGGCTCCCGATAATGTAGAACTGTATTTGGCTGCACAGTCATGCCATCTCTGGGAGCCTGTCCTACTGCTTCCCATTTGTCATCATTTAAACGTGAGCTGTCGGTGACAGCCCAGTCACAGTTCCAGGTTGCTGATGGAGCGCACCCCAGAATAGGCCAGCAAAACATATATGTGGCTGTGGGTGTTAAGGCCCAACCACTGCATATTTGCATATGCTATCATAAAAGGAGATATAGATATCTATATAGATATCTATATCTATATATATAGATATTTAAAAAATAGTTTTATTCTTTAAATTTGTCCCATTTATCATGGCACCAAAAAGTAAATTTCATGTACAAACGATTGCAAAAAAAAGAAAAAAGCACGCTTGCATTGACTGAATACAGTTTTCTTTTTAAGCCAAAAGAATGGAGAACTTAAATTGTATTGAAGCTCAATGTATGTTGAAGTAAATATGCATAGATGTATCACCACGCAGGGTAACCAGCCCCCCCCCCCCCCCAACAAAAGTACTCCTTTCTTTAGGTTGCAAATGCCCCCCCTACCCAGTCTTCCCCCCTAAGTACATACACTTTTGCCTTCCTAAAATCTATGTTTTTATCCAAAACTGTTTTTATTGAGTTCTGTGGCCCCATTAGGTACCTTCACCCTTCTTAATTTGTTCTGGTGATTATTTTCACCAATATTACATTTTTATAGCGGTCACCAAAACAAGAGATAAGGGGGAAATCTTCCAATGGGAACACCTCTTCTGGTTAACAACTGTCCAAGAGGGGGGGTACCCCTCACTCTGTAGAGGACTTCCTCAAACTTCCTGTTGTGTCTCGGGGACAGAAAGTGAAAGGAAATCTTCCAGTGAGACACAGACAGCTTAAAAAAATGACTCTGTTCAAAATGAAAAAGAAATATTATGACTATATGTACACGTTAGGCCCATGTGTTTCTAGGAACTTGGTTTTCAGGCTGTAATATTGGTTCAGTTTGGCTTTTTACATTGCATGCACAGCTTGTCTGCTCTCTGAATTCAAACAAAGTATAAACTATTTTTATAATCAAGTCTGTTTTGTATGACTATGTTCCCACTCTTAATCTGTCTCTCTTTCTGTCTGCAGCACTATCCGAATCAGTAGAAAAGGATGGCACATGCTGCTTAATTTCTGTTTCCACACCGCTCTCACTTTTGCTGTGTTTGCTGGGGGAATCAACCGAACCAGCTATCCCATAATATGTCAGTCTGTAAGTATCACTCTCAACCAAACCAGCTATCCCATAATATGTTATTCTATAAGTATCAGACATGTTTACTAGTTTTTAAAAATGAAGAAAAAACGGGACATTCTCTGGCACAAAGACCAAAGCAAATGACAAACTTTACTAGAAACAAGCCACATTACTGGTGCTAAAATGAAGAGATTAGTGGGCAATTAAACATTTTTTGGTATGTATTTTTGACCCTATATTAGGTTTTGTAATGCTGGGGGTACCCCATATGACTGGAAGTAAGAGGAGATACCCCAAAAGTAAAGATAAATCACACCTTGGGCATTTGTTGCTAAGGCTGTCACAGAATTTCCTTTTGTTCCAGTGACAGCCATCAAATGTGAGATTTCCCCCCACTTTTTGTCATGTAAAAAATGGTCAATGAATCAGAACGTGAAAGGAAATCTTCCCAGTGGGGACATAGACAGCAGTAAAAACCTCCTACAACCTCAATTGTTCCTGAAATATCTGCATCGACCAATATAAATACACTATATTACCAAAAGTATTGGAACACCTGCCTTTACACGCACATTAACTTTAATGGCATTCCAATCTTAGTCCATAGGGTTCAATATTGAGTTTGCTCACTCTTTGCAGCTATAACAGCTTCAATTCATATAAAATCACAAAACTACCATAACGATAAGACTGTATAAACACTCCTCATATATAGTACCGCTACACATATAACACATCAAGCTTGGTTCCAGTTCAGGGCCCCGATGCAAAAAACCATGAAGGCTCCCCTGACCCCTGGCCGGGGCCCTTCCCTCCAAGCCCGGGGCCCTTCCCACTGATCCCTTTATTCCTGTTCCCCTTTATTGTGATCCTGCAGTGGGACCCTTTCACGTGTTCTGCTCACGGTGGCGGAACGCCAGGGCCTGGTCGCAAGTGCATTTTTTAAATTTCTTGTTTTTTTTTACCATTTTATTTTATTTCTGTATTCTTTTACAATTGTATTTTTTATTATTTGTTTTACTATTTTTTTTAGGAGCCCCACTGAGCGGGCTTTGGTAAAATATATCAGGGGTCTAAACAGACCTCTGATGTTTCACCTTTAAGACAGAGAAAGGAGATTGAGTACACAGTCCTCAATATTCATCTCTGCAGCCTCAGTTACACAGAATGAATGGACAGGAATAGCTTTGTACAGAGCTTCCTGTTCATTCACAAACTGAAACATAGTACACACAGTTTACTATGCTTCAGTTAATAATGGACTTAGAAGTGATCAGTACTGATCACTCATTGTGTCCATTCCATAAAGGTAGGGGTCGGTAAATTACATATTTACCGTCCCCTTTCCCAATCTCCATCCTGATACATGCCCCCCCTGAAGGCAGCAGGAAAGGGGAGGGGGGAAGCTGGCAGCTCTGGGGGGGGGGGGGGGCAGGGGAGCACGCAGGAGCCTGGAGGCAGCTAGAAACAAGTAAAATGGACAGGAGGAGTGGTCAGGGCAGCATATAGAGGAACTGATGCCCTCAATTTTCTTCCTGCAGGCACTGCAGGAGGGAGAGGAGCTGGCTTTCATTGATTGCAGGAGGAAAATGGAAGGCATCCGTTCTTCTATATTAAGCCCCACCACCAATCCTATCCAGGTGTACAAGGGAGCCGCACGGGTCCCCTGGAGCATGGGGCAGGGTCGCAATTGCAACCCCTGCTACCCCTATAGTTGCACCCTTGTTCCAGTCTAAAAATTCTAGGAGGTATTCAGTTGAAAAAGAGAACTCATACTGAGCCTTTAAACTGGTATGTCATAGGTCAAATGTATATAGCATATGCTAAAAGAAAAATTGTGCATAAAACCACTCCTAATTCCTGTACATATTCAAACATAGGCGATGATTATATTGTAAAAATAAATTGTGAACAATAAATGAAATGTGACTTACTGCATAATATGTACTGAAAGCAATACTATAAATCAATGGGTTTGATCTAATAATAATAAAAAATAAATAATATTAACAAATAAAGGCACTTTGCAAGTGCAGTTGCACTCATTTTCCCAGATTTTAGTAAACATGGTAAATCTCTGCTGATTTCCATTGTTCATTATATTTTCCTTGCACCTGATTTGGTATTCTTTACAAAGTGAAACTTTACCACATTGACATTTACTAAGAAGAGTGCAACTGCACTTGCAAAGTGCACAGTCTATTCACCTTTAGTAAATCAACCCCAGTGTTTAAATTACCTCATATAGGGAACCAGAACTGTGGTCCCTGATATCCCCAAAGGGCTGCACATAATATTCAGTGAATATGACAACACAGAAAGCTGTCCGAGACTGCAGACATGATACAAACGTCAGGGACCGCAGCCATGTTACAGGAGATGGTCAGGTATTTGAAACATGCTATAGGAATTGTTGTAAACTGGAAACATGCTTCAAAAGATAGTCAATGGGGATGATTTACTAAAGGCAAATAAACTGTGAACTTTGCAAGTTCAGTTGCATTCATTTTCCCCAGAGCTTAGTGAATGTGGTGAAGGTCTGCTGGGTTCCCTCATCCAATCATATGCAAAGAAAAATAATTTTTTTTTTCCCTGCATCTGATTGGGTATTCTTTACAAATTCAAGCACACCTCAATTCACCACATTTAGTAAGTAAGTAAAAATGAGTGCAACTGCATTTGCAAAGTGCACAGTCTATTTTCCTTTGGTACATCAACCCAATAGACTGGAGACACATTGCATGAGATTGCTGGAGATTACTGCCTCTTTACAAATCAGTGCCTCCACATTTGATATTGTTCTCAGCATGATCCATTTTAAAACATCAAAAAAAGAAAAAAACTGAGAAAACTATGATAGATAACACATAAAAAATAGAATAACGTGAAAAAAAGCAATCTGTCTACTAGAAACCACTCTAGGGAATATGTTCCTTCACTGGCCAAAGTAACGAAATCCCCTGAGGACCTCACAATAGGGATGAGCTTGATGGTCGGGTCGAACATAGGTTCGACTCAAACATCGGGTGTTCGCCTGTTCGCAGAACAGCGAACATTATGGGGCATTCGCGGCAAATTTGAGAGCCGCGGAACGCTCCATAATGCACTGCGAGATCGCAGGGCATTGCTGTATGATGATTAGAAAAAGCATGCACCTGACCTGCAGGCTGCCTTTGGCCAATCATGGCTCAGGGGGACTAAGTCCACGCCTCACACTATATAAGGCAGCTTACACGGCGGCCCTGCGTAGTGTTGTTGCCGTGGACAGAGAGATAGCTTGAGTTATTTTAAGCAGACAGGTTATTCAGTTAGTGGCAGTGTATTTGATATATATATATATATATATATATATATATATATATATATATATATATATATATATATATATACACAGTCAGTCTAATATATATGTGTATATATATATATATATACTCTGAATTTAGCATAGCCTATAAATTCAGTGTTTGCTCTATATTCAGTCAGTGCATATCTACAGTGCATTCTGTGGTGTACTGTTTCTAATACACTTCAGGCGGTGTATATATATATATATCTATATCTATATATATATATCTATATATAGATATATATATATATATATATATATATACACACAGTCTTGTGTGTGTGTATATATATATATATATATATATATATATATATATATATATATATATAGATATACACACTCGCATCCAGTGTAGCCTATATCTACTGTGCATTCTGTTGTGTACTGTTTCTAATACACTTCTGGCGGTGTACACAGTATCTAATACAGTTCAGCCTTAGTACAGTTGCTAATACAGTGCAGGTGGTGTACACAGTATCTAATACAGTGTGTACAGTTTCTACTACACTTCTGCTGGTGTATACAGTATCTAATACAGTGTAGTGTAGTGTTGCAAAACAAAATATACATCATATCCGGAAGGCCATCAAGGAGAGGCAGACGCTCACAGGCCACTAAAAGAAGGCAAGCAGCCTCTGTGTCTACAATTAACTGTGCAGGTCGTGGACATGGTGCATCCTCTGCAGGTGGCCGTGGGGCACGCTTGTCTCTTTTCTCTGCTGCTGGCCGTGTTATTGAGCCAGAACATGCAGAAGTTTGCCAAGTTTGCTCCAGTGAGGAGGAGGTAGGGGATGATGAGGTCACTGAATGTACTTGGGTGCCTGAGAGGAGGAGGAAGAGGAGGCACAACTCCAACGAGGCAGGATGTCCTCTAGGGGGCAGCTTAAGGCCAGCCACCCTATTGCATCACACCGCAGAGCTCCGCAGGTGTAGGGCGCTGCTGACTCCCCGCTGATTGTTAAAAGTTCTTTGGCGTTGGCCCTTTTCGACAGGTGTGCAGCAGATCGCACCGTTGTGGTTTGCAACCTATGTCTGAAGTGGATCAAGCGTGGCCAGAAAAGCAGCTGCTTGGGTACCACATGCTTGACCAGAAATATGATGACCTGCGATGCAGTCCATTGGCAACAGCACTTGAAAGACCCACATCAAAGAAAAAGGCAGACTTCTCCTTGCGCCTCATCTGGGATCTCCAACCCCCTATACCTCCAGTCCTCTCAAAAACCTGCACTCTGAGGAATGGAGGTATAGCAATAGGTGTCCCAAGTACTTGCAGCCATTCTGCTAGCAGTACACCACTATCTGATTTTAGCAGGCAAATTTCCCTACTCCAGTTGCTGAACCGTAAAAAGAAATTCAGTCCCAGCCATCCACATACTCAGCATCTAAATGCTAGCTTGGCCAACTTGCTAGCACTGCAACTGCTGCTTTTCAGCTGATAGACTCTGCCCCTTTTTGTGAATTTGTGGAATGTGCTGTACCTCAGTGGTAGGTTCCAAAACGCCATTTCTTTTAATGGAAGGCCATTTTGGCTCTCTATCGGCATGTGGAAGGCAATGTTTTGGCCTCGTTGGACAGGGCGGTCAGCACTAAGGTGCATATTACCGCTGACTCATGGTCCAGCAGGCATGGTCAGGGATGTTACCTTTCCGTCACGGCGCACTGGGTAACTCTGCTGGCATATGGGAAGGATGCAGGACAGGGTTCAGTATTATTGGAGCTTGTTCTTTCACGACGCCTCCAAAATGCTAGATGTGATTCTGCCACAGCTCTCTCCTCCACCCCCTCCTCTTCTTCTTCCTCTATGGCCTCTTCTGCAGATTTGTCCTCTGAACCAGCGGTACTCTGTAAACATTCAAGGGGCTACCCAAGCAGTCAGGCAAAAAGATGCCATGCGGTGCTTGAGTTGGTCTGCTTAGGGGACAGGAGCCACACTGGGGCAGAGATTCTGTCAGCTCTGCAGGGGCAGGCTCAGAGGTGGTTGACACCACGCCAGCTTCAGCCAGGAATAGTTGTATGCGACAATGGCACCAACCTTCTCTCCGCCCTCTGACAGGGACACTTGACCCATATTCCATGTTTGGCACACTGGTGCAGCGGTTGTGCAGGTACCCAGGCTTACAGGATCTCCTGAGGCAGGCCAGAAAAGTCTGTGGTCATTTCCGCCGGTCATACAATGCCAGTGCTCGGCTGGCTGACATTCAAAGGGAATGCAACCTGCCCACCAACCTCCTCATTTGTGACATGCCCACCAGGTGGAACTCAACTTTGGCAATGCTGCAGCGGCTGCACATGCAGCAGAGGGCCATCAATGAGTACCTGTGCGAGTATGGCACCAGGACAGGGTCAGGGGAGCTTAGCTTCTTTTCGCCACGCCAGTGGCTACTGAGCAAGGATGCATGCACTGTCCTGTCACCATTTGAGGAGGCCACAAGGATGGTGAGCAGTGACAATGCATGCATCAGTGACATTGTCCCTCTAGTCTACCTGTTGGAGCACACGCTTCGTGGAATAATGGACAGGGCACTTGAGGCACAACAGCAGGAGGAAGCGGAGGACTTTCTTACCTCCCAAGGCCCCCTTTATCCAGATAGCATTTCTGTGGGTCCACCAAACACAGAGAAAGAAGAGGAGGAGGATTGTGTCAGCATGGACGTGGAGGATAACACTCAGCAGCAGTCTTCAAGGGATGGTTTTCAGTTCCCAGAAACCCAAGGAGTTGTACGTGGCTGGGAGGAGGTTGTTACGGATCATGTGATCCTTAGTGACCCAGAGGACTCAGAATCGAATGCCTCTATAAACTTACGCTGCATGGCCTCCCTGATTCTGCAAAGCCTGCGAAAGGACTTTAGGATTCGTGGTATCAAGGAGAGGGATCATTACTGGCTGGCAACCCTTCTTGATCCACGTTACAAGGGTAAGGTTGCAGAACTCATCCTGCCTTTGCAGAGGATAAAACATCTTCGGGAGGCCTTGAAGAAAGGTTTGTGCAATGCATTTGCAGACCCTGGGAGGTTACAATTTCCTAGTGCTGGACAACTTGTTGCTGAGGCTTCGTTTAGTCAGAGGAAGAGCGGTGGAGGTGGCGGCCGACTAACCGATGCCTTTAAACATTTTTCAGTCCTTAGCGCCAAGGTCTGATTGGTTCAAGCAACCATCGCCAGCGTCTGCATTACATGGTGACGGAATATCTAGGGGCAAGAGCAGACTTGGAAACCTTTCCAAAAGAGCATCCACTGGGGTACTGGGTCTTGAGGATGGACCACTGGCCAGAACTTGCTCAATATGCAATTGAGCTACTGGTCTATCCTGCATCCAGCGTTCTTTCTGAACGCACATGCAGTGCTGCTGGAGGGTTTGTAACGGATCACAGAGTGCACCTGTCTACAGACTCCGTTGATAGGCTCACATTCGTAAAAATGAAGTAGGTCTTGGATGAGCAGCTATCAAGCACCTGATGCTGATGTAACTGTTTGAATTTTCTGTGGATGTGAGATCCCTTGAAGACTGCCTATGTTGACTATCCTTTTCCTCCTCAATCTTGATGATGCTAGCTTCCAACAATATTTTTGGTTTAGGGCACCCCCACCACCATTTAAGGCCCAATTTTTCTGCCCCTGTTTGACAGGGGCATGTAATTACAATTCTTGATCTAATATTTCACAGCAGGGCCCGTTCCTTCGCCCAACAAGAGTAACTGTGAGGGCTTACAGTGTTCTGGTACCACCACCAAAGACCCAATTTCTCTGCCCCTGTTAAACAGGGGCATTCAACTACAATTCTTGATATAATACTTTGCAGCAGGGCCGGTTCCTGCGCTCACCAAGAGTAACTGTGAGGGCTTACAGTGTTCTGGTACCACCAACACCTAAGGCCCAATTTTCTGCAGAGTATATAGGGCAGGTCGTATAGTATTTATATTGCTGTTCAGATAATATAGCGCCTGGGAGACCCCCATGCCATTTTTTTTATTTAGGTGCGGGATTCCCCTTAATATCCATACCAGACCCAAAGGGCCTGGTAATGAACTGGGGGAGGGGGGCCATTGCCGTTTTTTTTCAATGATTTTCTATCTATATTGCTGGGACCCAACAATACATTACAGCCGCGAGTAGTTTTAAATGACATTTTTTCCTTTAGAAATGTCATTTTGCTGTGGTATTGTTCTAAACATGGGAAAAATGCTCGACTTTACTACTTTACAAGCATACTAAGGATACCCAACAGGCACAATACATAAAGAAATATTTCATTTTTAATGTTAAACTTTAAGCATGATTGAAATCACTGCATCCCGAAAAAACGGCCCTTTTTAAACCTTTTTTTTGCATTGATACATGTCCCCTGGGGCAGGACCCGGGTCCCCAAACACTTTTTATGGCAACAGCTTGCATATAAGCCTTTAAAATTAGCATTTTTGATTTTTCAAGTTCGTGTCCCATAGACTTTAACGGTGTTTGCGCGTTCGAACAAATTTTTTTCCTGTTCGCATGTCCTGCTGCGATCTGAACGGGGGGCGTGTTCGGCTCATCCCTACCTCACAATATCTGGCATAGAGCTCGGGACTGGGCATCAGGGCCATAAATAGTAAAAAGTAAAAAAAAATCTTCACTGGTATAGACTAAAGATCTGGTACCAAGAAGGAGTGTTAGTGCAAACTCTGGGTCAGCTGGATACAATACATCACTGAGTAGTGGGGGCACAGTACCATGACATACTAACAGAGGTTTTAATCCTTTCCCACTCTGCCAACACTAAAAAAACCTACAATTCCAAGTTGAAAGGTGTTGCAAAGAGTAGTAATAATGTTCAAATTGCATGAAAGTATACAGTAAGTATAGTCCAAACATTTTTTTTTTTTGGATAGAGAAGAGAATGTTTTTACTATCTCTCCTTCACTGGGGAGATTTGCCTTTTCTTCTTCTCTTTGGAGGTGCAATGGGAGGTAAAATGAAAGTGGGAGGAGCAGTATAGAGCACTTTATACATTGCTCATTGCATACACAAATCATTGCTATGATTTTCTGAATTTCATAGGGTTCCAGTGAGAGAATGAGACAAATGAAAAATGCGTTCAGCGTGCCATCAATCTGATTTGTTGTGTCAGTCCATAACCTAGAAACATGGCATCTAGAACATGAAAGCTCTTTCTTATCTTCATGTTGCAGGTAGTATGTATGAGGTCAGATTTACAGGACATGCTTCCACCCAGCACCACTGAGGTCATAAAATTGGTAATTTATTTAAATAAAAGTCGACCTGTCTATACAAAACAAGGCAGCTCTTGTCTTGTCACATTCTCTGCTCAGCAGACTGAAGTCCTTTTGCTGCATCAGATGTCTAAAGGTGGTCATACGTGTAGCGATTTAAGATCAACTTAGATATGTGCAATCGCAAACAAGCAATCTTATCACTGATTGAAATATTGCGCAATACAACACACATGGTATTGTTCTGCATTTTGCGCTTTACAGAAAATATCAATCAAACATATGATCTATCAGTTATAAATAAAGGAAAACACTGCAAGTAAGTGTAGCACTCCCCTAATACCCCAATGACATAGTGGCACCTCCAGAGGCAGGTGACAGGCCAGGGGTCCCAGATATCATATTATATTTATCTTTCTAAATTTCATAGGGTTCCATGGAGAGAATGAGACAAATGAAAAATGTGTTCAGCATGCCATCAATCTGATTTGTTGTGCATTAAGATAAAAACCCTTCTACCTTTAGAAACACTTTTAATTATACTTTAGGCTGACCCAGTGACAATGTATGCAAAAACATAGCTGGTTCATTGACTTTGCTCTCCATTTCCTAGGCTCAGTGTATCCTCCAAGTGAGTCACCAGGCCATTCTCAGAGACCAGCCTTTATCCTGGTTCTCTCCAGCAAGGGTCCTCCCCTTGGTAAATCTTCCTCCGTCACCAGGCAGGACAGCTTCAGGATTACTTCCAACCAGAGTCAACAGCTTCATCCATCACCAGCAGGACAGCTTCAGAACCAAATCCAGCACATGGTAGGCCCACACAGGCTATTGGGCCTAACAGAAGCATTCTATTCAGCAGCACTCCCTAGGCCTCAGCTGGGGGAAAGAGAGTAAGCACATGGCCTGTCCAAAATGTTTATATCCTCTCCCAGCATAATCGTCATAGTCTAAACAACCTACTGGGTTGGCTGAAGGAAATATAAATATTCATAACTCAGTCTCGTTTGTGAAATCTCATTATATTGCCAATGGTATCATTGACACCTACTGGCAGCAGTGAGAAATCACAACCCCACTAAGCTTAGGGAAAGACCAAGTGAAAAAAAAAAAAAACCTACACAATCAGTCTGGGATAACTACCACCCAGCCAAAAATTACATTTAGATAGCAGAACCCATTTAGTACAAGGGGGCTACATAAGCATCCAAAATACTTGATTTTTCTGTGAATTTACCTGCAATTTTTGAGCTTGGTGACAGGGTTCCTATAAGATTGCACTGCCAACCTATAATGAAAACATGGGGAGAAGAAACAAAGTTCTACAGAGTAGAAATATTTACAGTATGTATAGTTTATCTAGAAGGGATTGCATTTCTCTCTACAAAACTGGAGTTACTCCTAAATAAAATCAATATATTCATGCAGGCAGTAAGATGCAATATTTTTTTTCTCAGATATAGTGCATAGCGTTCTTCCTGTTTACCGAGATTGTCACTTGCTGAAAGCTGTGTAAGAGCTTCCCCAATTTAGAATGTTTCTTTCTGCATCAGTGGAATGAACGATGGCCATGATAAATACAGTATTTAGTTTTTGACTGTAATTTTGTAGTGATTGCATTTTTACGGCAAGAGTGCATTCATGAGTATCCTGAGATATATTTGGAAATAAATTTCCCATCAGATTAGTAAGCACACCGAACTGTTTTTTAGTACTGCCATATATTATTATTGTGGTTGTGAGTTTCCTGCCCGTGGAAATTTCCTGACTGTTAATTGAAAAGTCTGTTTGAAGCTTTTAACATTTGCTAGATTGCATAGACCGCAACGACCTTGTTCAAGAATATAGTGCGTTTCTTTAAATATATTTCATAAGACCATGAAAGGGACAGTAATTTTGACCAATCAGAATTCATCTCTTATCTCATTACTGTAAACTGAAGTATAATGGATTTCTATAGGTCAATTCACTTAGCACATCCTACTTGCTCTTTGCATTGCCTCATCGAAAAAGTCAAAATAACATCTGTAACGAGCCCCTTGCTCGCTCGGTTCCACTCTCCCGACACTCCTCTGCAGCTATAGAATCAGATTGCAGATCGCAACATCTGATTGTTCGGTCATCCGATGTTCCGGGATTAGAACTACAGCTATGTGCCGTTCTAACCCAGTTGTGATAGCTCAGAACAAACACCAGGCAGGCTATATGTAAGTTCAAACAGGAATCTCTTTTATTGGACAATACACAGGCTCTTTTATACACTCAAAGTGGAGGTGCATACCTCCGACTCATATTACTCTAACAATACACCTGTAATCTAATTAACCTAATTAACATGGGCTAATTAACTAATCCCTTTAGACTGCCTAGATGACTCATACATGACCTTTAGGCCAGACTGGCCATCTTGTAGCTTAGAACCCCCAATCAACATTATCACAATCAACATAGACTCTTCTTCACACAATAGCAGAGTTAATTAACACAAACAACAATGGGGATGCCATATTGGATGACTCTTAGATCCCATACTATAGACTTATTTACAATACACATTTAATCAGACAACAGACAGACAGGTGCTGGAATTTACATCTTATTTACAATACACATTTAACAGACAACAGACAGACAGGTGCTGGAATTTACATCAGCATCTCCTAACAGTATCTGTCCCAGCATTATGAATCAGCCACTATTTCTAATATGGCAAATCCAGGGTCCCCAGAGTCTGTGTGTTCTGGGGGACCAGGACCCGAATCTACAGTAATACCGCCTCAAGGGTCCCCAGGCATACAGCTCACAAAGAGCACCGTTCCCCCAAATGCTAGGGCCCACGATTGATCGGCAAGAGGCTAGCATACAGTCCCCTCCAAAACTCTCTCTCCCGGCTAGGTCTGTCACAACATCCAATAAGAAGATACACTCACCAGCCACTTTATTAGGCGCACCTGTTCAATTGCTTGGTAACACAAATTGATAATCACATGGCAGCAACTCACTGCATTTAGGTATCTAGATGTGGTGAAGACAACTTGCTGAAGTTCAAACAGAGCATCAGAATAGGGAACAAAGAGGATTGAGCACATGGCCTGTCCAAAATATTTATACCCTACCCCCCGGAATTTACTTAAAAATTTTTAGGTTGGGGACAGGGTCTCTATAAGTTTGCATTGCAAGCCTATAATGAAAGGATACCGTCCCGTTTACAAATCTGGGTGAGAAAAGACACGAGGAGAAGAAACAAAGTTCTACAGAGCAGAAATACTTGCAGTAATTGTATAGTTTATCTAGAAGGGATTGCATTTCTCTTCACAAAACTGTTATGCTATGTACACACGATCGGACATTCCGACAACAAAACTGTGGATTTTTTACCGACGGATGTTGGCACAAAAGTTATCGGAAATTCTGAAAGTCAAGAACGCGGTGACGTACAACACGTATGACAAGTCGAGAAAAATGAAGTTCAATAGCCAGTGCAGCTCTTCTGCTTGATTCAGAGCATGCGTTGACTTTTGTGCATTGGAATTGTATACACACGACCAGATTTTTAGACAATAAGTCTTCTTGTCAGAAAATTTGAGAACCTGCTCTCAAACAGTTGTTTGTCTGATGGAGCATACGCACGGTCAGAATTTCCAACAACAAGCCCACATTGAACATTTGTTGTCGGAAAATCCTATCGTGTGTACGGCCCATAACTAGAAAATTTGTGAAAAGGAATGAGTATATTGATTTTATTTAAGCCAATTACATGGCAGCCACTCAATGCATTTAGGTATAGGTAGATGTGGTGAAGACAACTTGCTGAAGTTCAAACCGAGCATCAGAATGGGGAAGAAAAAGGATTTAAGTGACTTTGAACATGGCATGGTTGTTGGTGCCAGACAGGCTGGTCTGAGGATTTCAAAAACTGCTGATCTCCTGGAATTTACACGCACAACCATCTCTAGGTTTACAGACAATAGTCCAAAAAAGAGAAAAAATATCCAGTGAGTGGCATTTGTGTGGACGAAAATGCCTTGCTGATGGCAGAGGTCAGGGGAGAATGGGAGACTGGTTTGAGATGATTGAAAGGCAACAGTAACTCAAATAACCACTCATCACAACCAAGGTATGAAGAATACCATATCTGAATGCGCAACACATCGAACTTTGAAGCAGATGGGTTACAGCAGAAGAAAACCACACCGGGTGCCACTCCTGTCATCTAAGAACGGGAAACTGAGGTTACATTCCGCACAGGCTTACCAAAGTTGGACAATAGAAGATTGAAAGAACTTTGCCAGTCTGATGAGCCTCGATTTTTGCAACATTCAGATAGTAGAGGCAGAATATGTCATAAACAACATTAAAAAGCATGGATTCATCCTGCCAAGCATCAACGGTTCCGGCTGTTGTAATGGTGTGGGGGATATTTTCTTGGCATACTTTGAGCCCCTTAGTACAAACTGAGCATCATTTAAATGCCACGGCCTACCTGAATATTGTTGCTGACCATGTCCATCCCTTTATGACTGCACTACAGTGTACCCATCTTCTGATGGCTACTTCTAGCAGGATAATGCACCGTCACAAAGCTCAAATTATCTCAAACTGATTTCTTGAACATGACAATGAGTTCACTGTACTTCAATTTCATGCACTGTCACCAGATCTCAATTCATGTAATGAAATCTGAGATTTGCTTCATGGATGTGCAGCTGACAAATCTGCAGCAACTGCTATCATGTTATCATGTTAATATGGACCAAAATCTCTAAGGAATGTTTCCAACACCTTTTGTATGCCACAAAGAATTAAAGCAGTTCTAAAGGCAAAACCCAGTACTATAAAGGTGTACCCAATAAAGTGACCAGTGAGCGTATCTACTATTGTCCATTTATAGAGCACTATACTGACCCTTCCTTGGTGTGTTCCTTTGGCTTACAGATTTACTTGTCATGTCAAACCTATGATGTAATAACAGCTTAGGTCTCCATCCACCTTTCTACAAAAACGTTATATAAGTCAGAATAAGGGCACCATATTGTTATGCTGATTAGATTAACCCTTCCATGACCTGAGGTAATTGATGCATAGATGTAAGCGTATAGCCCTAACTAGACCATGTGAATATGCAGGTACCTCATCCCTAGTTAAACGGTGTACACATGGTATGGAGTGGCACTTTATAAAGGTACTCAAAAATAAAGCAAAAAAAAAATATATAAAAATGTTTCTTTATTCAAAAAGGATTAAAAAAAAAGGTTTTAGACAAAGGATAAAAGATTGCAATCAAAGTTATACCAATGGTATATATAAGTTTTCATAGGCTCAACCACATGGAGATATCTTCAACATATCAATCTGGCAATCCTGTTAGGTTCCAATGTGTTTCAACTCATCAAGAGTCTTCCTCAGGGGGTAAATAATGAAATCTTGATATGATACAAGCGTTGCCAAACAAAGCCACACACCCCCAAAACAACCAGAGGGGGACCAATTGATATTGATAAAATAAATATTAATATAAACATTACATAAATGCTTATACCCTAATTGGCTGACATTCTACAGTGAAAAATTGCAATTATCGTTTCACTTACATTATATTAGAAGAGAGCCTTCAAAGAGGAGAAAATGATACTAATAGGCATCTGCAGGGAACAAATATTCAAAAAAAATATGCTTGTTTAAACATGACTCCAACATATAAACAAGCCCAATATATATCTTATTACTGAGGGAGTTTCCTGTCCATAAAATGTTACAAAATGTTTTTGGATACCTACCAGTGGCGGCTGGTGCTCAAAATTTTTTGGGGGGCGCAAACAAACTGAAAAATACTGAAACAACCCCCCATCAATTGCAGCCACTTGTGTCCATCCACCGCAGCCACTTGTGCCCATCAAACACAGACATTTGTGCCCATCAAAGGCAACCACTTGTGCCCATCATATGCAGCCAACAGTGCCCATCAAATGCAGCCACCTGTGCCCACCTGTGGGAGGAAGGTTAGTGTGAAAATAGCGAAAGTTAGTTAGCTATTTTCACACAATTGGGTGGGATCAGGGTGAACTCTCTGCGCCCCGAGGCCACCCTATTTTAAAGCCTATTAGAGCCTCTGGCTCTAATCACATGCTTCAAAAAATACCACCCCCTCCCACCCCCGCCATAGGAATCCATGCGTCCGGCATCCTGAAAGGGGCCGGGCGCATGGATGGTGGGGCGGTGCCCATAGTGTATGGGCCACCACTGATGCCTACTGTATATAAAGTCCCATTCAATACCATGTGTACACTGATGCCTAGATGTCCAAGCCAAATTGTGCAATGTCAGTATGTGCTGGAAGATTGTTGCCCCCAAACCCCCCGAAAGCCTAACTCATCTTTGGTCGATGATCTATTGCTACCATGAGTATGTCTGTTTTGCAATGCCAGAGCCTATTTTTAATCAGACATACCCTGACTGGTAGATTGGCAGTGAGATAAGACACTCATATATATCTTTAAAGGATAAATAAAGTCCATGTGAGCCTGTAAACTCCATGCTGCAGAAGACCTGTTCTTGGCTGTTGCAGCAATAGCATCCTCTCAAACTTCAGTACATGGAAGTAGGGGCAGGTGCCAATATATAAGGATGGGAACAGGAAGAGGGTCTACACTGGAATGTTCAATGGAGTGTAACCCTGACCCTCTACATCTACCAATTGGTCACTGACGGGGTGCTGCTCCCTCCTGGATGAATGCTAGAAGAACATGATGTCAAAATTGTGCTAGCTAGGTAATGAGCTAGCTCTAAGATGGGACGCTTTTAGTTCATTGAGATAGGGTGTCTCACTGAGCTGTTGACATGAGCTTCATAAGCACACATTCATGTTAACCATAGAACATGTCCATTTGGCAAAGACAACTTTCTATGGAGACTTTATATTTAGAGTACTTATAGAAAGATTTTTTATTTTTCATCCAAGCCCTGATGAAGGGGGATTGTTTGGCCCATGAAATGCATTGGTTACCTTATATCTTCCTGTTGTCTCCATTTTATCAACAATGAATGAGCTGTTGAGTCCTTGTCGTTCCCATATCTGAAACACCATTGCCGTGAATTCTTTATAATATAAGTTACCTTTATATACTCCATTTTTGTTTGTATGCTGTGTCAGGTCCTTTCCATATTTTTACTTTTTGTCATGAGTGATCTATACAGGAAAGACCAGAATTCTCCTTTCCTGACTTTAATGCTAGTCATGTATAGTGAAGCTTAAGGAAATCATAGCAGAGTAGGAATACATGCAGGGAAATCTGAAAGATGTTTATCCCACCCACAACAGTGGAAACAGGAAACTGTTGATTGAGTTATAGAAGGAATAAAAATCGGAAGTGATTAGTCAGTATCTGACTAATAAAAGTAAGGCATGTTGGATGAGCATATGGGAAGCATCACAGACTTTAGTCTCTGTTTTCATGTAAAGATGGAGTTTGTCTTTAAAGTAGTTCTTTTGGTTATGCAGAAAAAATGTGCTATTTGGCAAGCAGTAAAGTTGAGTTTGACTGTGAAATCCATGTTTTGAGTCTGTAGTTATTCCCTCTGTGGAGAACATCTAAAATCCTCCCCCGCTTCAGTATCCTACTCTAAGGCATTAGTGGGAAAACCCGTCACAATGAATATGTTTTAAATAAATTCTTGCTTTTCGTATTTAGAACAAACTTGCAGGCTCTGAATAATAATTGAAAAAAAAAAGAAAAGGTCTGGTATTATGTGCATTCATGTTTTTATTCATTATTGAGCTGCAGAATGAAATTGGTTATTTAAATGAAAGTAAATAATTTTAGTGTGCGTAATCTAAGCAGCATCAGTAAATGTTTGTTGGATAATAACAGCCCGTGTTTAAAACTTACTGCTGTAGCAGAATTGGTTTGTTGTATATAGAGCCGTTCAGCTTGTAGCAATGTGTACAGAGAGTTGTGCGAATTCTTTTACTAAATATAATCAGTGATAATCCATGTAAAAATGTCTCTGCTCAAAAGTAAGGTGTGAGGATCTAGATCTCCTAAAATAATTTTTTTTTTTCAAATAGGTCTTAAACAGAGTAGATGAAATGATTATTCTTATTCAGCTCTCCCAGGGGTGGTGGCTGAAGGTTGGGTTGTGGCTTGAGTGGAGACTGGGTGTGCAATGAGGAAAGCCCTAAAGGCATAAAATAAAAAGTACACATTACATTTTATTCAGACACTTGTATAATAAAAAGCCAACATGTCTTGGAGTTCAAATACATAGTTACATAGTTAGTAAGGTTGAATAAAGACACCAGTTCAACCTGAGTGAGTGTGGGTGTGTGTCTACAATTGTCCCTACATTGCGTCTCACTAAGATACTCCTCTATTATATATTATTTATTTAAGGTAACCATATAGCGGCATCAATTTACGCAGCGCTCTACACACACATACATCGCACACTCACATCAGTCCCTACCCTCAAGGAGCCTACAATCCAAGGTCCCCAACTCACATTCATATACTAGGGCCAATTTTGGACAGAAGCCAATTACCCTACCAGCATGTCTTTGGAGTGATGATCCCCCTTGATCAGGGTTTGGTACTGTTGAAAGAAGGGCTGGGGCTGATAGCATTGGTATGGTATGGCCACTCCAGATGAATTCAGGGCATAGGGAAAGAGAAGCAATGAGACGTGTTCGTAGATGTTGCCAGCCCCATTATTCCACAGAGGAACAAAAGCAATTGGGAATATTTTTTCTAATCTGTCTAATGTTTGTTCCATGTGACAGCAGCAAAATAGAGGACTACACATGCAGATGAAATTGTTGCTATATCAGCTGAAAACATCTCATGCATGAGGTTTCTTTATTTGCTTAATGGCAGATAAAGACAGTAAATGGTTCCAGTTCCATACCCCTGTTGTTGACAAACAAAAAAAGAGGATGAAGTTTAATAGTGTGAATGGTTTTGCCTACATGTGGGCACATTTTGGTCGGAGCTAGGCAATATTGAAACAATGTAAAATGTACAGTATGCCATTTATGTTTTAGGGTGTTGGAAGGCATACTGTACAGCTTTTCCCACAGTTTCTTAGCTTGCAAGCTAGTAAAGGGTTCTTATTACACTCTAAGTTTAAGTGCTGATGCATCGCTTGCACTGCCAACAATTTTGACCCTTGAGTTAGACATGCTGTGGTCCACTGAAATCAGAAACATAGTGGCATAGTGGAGTACATAGCTGCTAGATAAAGATTAAGGAAGTAACAATTTCCTACTCTTCATAACAAGTGAAAAACTTCTTTAAAGAAGCGCACATCTTCCATAAGCAGTGGATCTGCCTATATTAGGTGGAAATAAATGTGCTCCCAGCAATTCACATAATTAGTTTACATAATTCTCAGGTTCTCTCCTTTAACAGTGAAGACTGCATAAAATCTGTCATGGGCTATATCAGGAGTGGGTACAGTAGATTCCCAGAGGAATGCGGTCTAGAGAATTATTGGTCCTTACCAATGACCTAAGCAAGGTTCGCGTTCCACTACAATAAGCTTCAGGCTGAGGCACCTAGATGAGCTCAGACAGTTGGATAGCTTCCCTGTCAAATGCTTTGTGGATTTTCTAGGGAGATTAGCACTCTTTCCAGAGTTAGTGTAGGGAGATTGTAAGGAAGAAAAGAGAGATTTGTTTTAGGCCATCCCAAGATGAATGGCTAAAATATATGATAGTATTTTAAAGTCAGTGAGTGAAATAGGTCTATAGGATTTACATCTGCTATTTTTTTTTATTTTCTTTCAAGATTAGCTCTGCTAGATCTTCTCTCAGTAATAGGGGACAGAATAACTTTCTTTAGCTGCTTCATTTAAAAAAATTAACAAAGGATGTTCTAAAATTTAGCGTACCATTCAACTAAAAATCCATCCAACCCAAGAATCTTTTTTATGTAATATTATTAATAGGCAAACAGGATCTCCTCCTCAAATAGGAGTGGATCCAGGGTACATTTGTTAAAAAAGTTGTAACAAGGTCAGCTCAGACTTATTACATTGCATTGCAGTTACCTACAGGTCAGTGTAAAAGAAGGTATCTGCTTAATATCTCCTTAAACCATAAAACTCCACCCCCCAAACTAAGCCCTTAATAATAATCAATTAACTCCAAAAAAAAACCAGCCCTTACCATTTCTCCCCAACACTTAGGACCCATTCCCATTTCATTGTGAGCATTCATGTGCATTTTTTAATAATCTTTCTTTTACAGTGCCTGTATTTTCACATGTATGCTTTGTGATGTGGGTGGTAAAGGGCCAGGTACGTTGTTTAAGATGTCTATAAACATTGGAGGCCCATTAGAAATGAATGGGCACATGTTCCAAAATGTATACATCACACGTTTTTGCAACGTGCATCAACACACATTAAAACACATGCGCAAAGTTAAACCGTCCTTAATGCCTAAATTACTGATGCTCTATTGCTAACATATACTATTCTAGCATTAATTAGCCCCTAATGTGCTGCATACTCACCTCATTCTTTGCCAGAACCTCTGCGCCAATAGCATACAGATGATACATGCGTTCAGCATGGCAGGAGCATTTGTTGAAGCATGTTTCTCTGCATTGTTTCCAGTTATGGTCACCTGATTTTGCACCATTTTGGTGCAGTTGCTGTGTCCAGTACCTGTGTTGAGAGCCATTTTTAGAGGCGCTAAGGGGGTATCAGGATAACGACCAGCATGAGACAAGCCTGTAAGAACTGCAGCTCCAGGCAACCTTACATCTTGGCAGTCAAACAATGCTCCCAAAGGGTTTTTATTTTGCTCTCTTTTTGTGTTTGTGTGTTCTTTATCCTCCTATTATGGAATGAAAATGATCTTTAAGTACGGCAGATTATGTTACCAGAATGGTGAACTGTCTGGAAAGAACAGCTGGGGAGTTTGTAAAATGGAATTCTCTTTCTCCTGCAATAAAGTGGCTGCTATTTCTCTGCTTCAGGACTGTTGCTATGGATATTCTGCTTCTTACAGAGTATCATATATTCCTTTTATGAGTGTTTTTTTTTTAATACGTATGTAAAAGATTTGTATTGTATGTGTAATAGCTAGACTTAGAGTGAACATTGTGTTTTGTGAGCTAACAATAGGCAAGAAGGCCTAAAAGACATAACTGAAAGGGACCCTAAATGGCACAATAGTTTTCTAGAAGGGTATTTTTTTAAATCTATAAGCCATATTTGCTTTTTACATTTACTTATAGTTTTCTACTTAGTAATATTGCACCTCAGGGATTATGCCAGTTTTTCTTATCTGAGTGCATATCTAAGGGCCATCCTGATTCATAAAGAATAGTATAATCTTGGTGGCTCATTGGATTTAATGTCAGCTGTTTTTCAGTGATGATTCTAATTGCACTCCCTAGTGTACAGAGATCCTTCACAGGTTCTACATATTGTCATAAAAGTATAATCACAAGCATATAGTTTTTTTTTTTAATTTACAGATAAGATGGCACAGTGCTATGGGGTATAAACATTTTATCTTAACTGCCTTGTTTTTGTTAAAACTCAATTGGTTTAATTTTTCAGGGCCCATTCATTGGATTCTAAAAATCTAATTTACGCCAAATAAATTATTCCATTTGATCATCCATCAACTTCTTTACAGTTTTGAGGTTCCTGGAGGACACTTTAATGACTAATATGACAAGACCCATGTGAATGTGGCTGTATATTTCTAGGTGACAACATAGCTCTATTAAGGGGTGTCTTGAAGATAAGAACACATTTCTAGGATGATGAAACATGAAAACAAATGGTTGGTTTTATGGTCTAATTTACACAGTTTAAATGGGGCTCATCTTATATCATAAGCAAATATGAGTGTTTTGGGCAGACAATAAGGGAACTGGAAAACTTTTGGTAGGATTACAAGGTGTCTTGATTTAGTTTCACTTATAGTGTAATGTGTCTAAACATTGTCAATGAAATGTATAATTGTACAAATCGGTCAAGAGCTTAAAGTGACTTTGGGGGAGATTTACTAAAACTGGAGAGGCTCAAAATTGTAGTCAATCAGCTTCTAACTTCAGCTTGTTCAATTAAGCTTTGACAAAAAAAAGAACCTGGAAGCTGATTGGTTTATATGCAGAACTGCACTTGATTTTGCACTCTATAGTTTTAGTAAAACAACCTCTTTGTGTCCATCTGTGTTTTTAGTAGCGAAACACACTATACGACTAAAAGTGTGTGAACACCCCTGCAAATTTCTAGGTTCAGGATTTTGTTAAAATTACAGCATACAAAGGGATTCTGTGTTTGGAAAAAAAATTTGAACAAATATCTACAGTTTTATCTTCCATCATTGATTTTTTTTTCTGATGCAAATTTGGCCATGGCTATTTTATTAATTCCTAAAATATGACCCCAGATAGAAAAAATTATAATGAAAAGGTAAACAAAGGAAAATAGGTACAAGCTGAACTTCTGATCATACCGTCTGTCACATTTGAACAACAGTGGGCTCAAAAGAAGAAGACACGGAAGGACTCCACTGTTTAGGGAAAAACATAAAGCCAGACTTAAATTGCTAAACTGCATATGGACAAACCACAATGCTTCTGGGAGGAAGTACATTGGACAGATGAGACAAAACTGAAGCTTTTTAGCAAATCACATTGGCTCCATGTTCACAGATGAACAAATAAGAAGCTTTCACAGAGAAACCTGCTGTGAAACATGGAGGAGGCTTGGTTATATTTTGGGACTACTTTCCTACATCTGGCATGGGGTGCCTTATATCTGGGCAGGGAACAATGAACGTCCAAGACTATCAAAGGTTTCTGGAACTAAACATACCGTCCAGTTTCATAAAGCTCTGTCTCAATCACAGGCCAACTGTCCTCCAACAGGATAATGACCCAAATCACACAGCTAAAAGCACCCAATGATGACTAAGAACAAAACACTGGATTATTTTCTTAATTTTTAAGAAAGATGAATTTTGAACATCTATGGAAATAGCTGAAAGATGCTGTCTGGAGAAGGCATCCTTCATACCTGGGAAAGCTGGTGCTGTTTGCAGGAAGAGTGAGCCAAACTATCTGTTGGCAGGTGCAGAAGTCGCATGATAGAGCCACAGGAATCACATGTTTGCAATAATTGTCTAATAAGGGTCCCTTCCTTCTTTCTATGGCATTTTTGTTTGTTCTATTTTTTTAAATGTTCTGTTGAATCAAATATCAAAAGCAATGTCTCATTTGTATTACATATGAAATAAACATTGATGAATGTAAATTACATTGATCAGTCTTTAAGTATTTTTGAGAAAATTGTGGGTTCTTCTTTTTTTGTGGAAGTGTACCAACAAATTTGTCTATGGGGGTATGCACAAATAAGCGTGTTTTTAAAAAATAATTTATTGGTGAGATTATTTACACACAAATCACGAGATTTACAAATTGATTATATTCATGTACTATGTGCATTGATGAAAGAGAAAAACTCTAGCAGAAAACAAATTCTCCAAATCAGAAAGAATTAAAGATCAACTTAAAGCAAGATACTGTGAGCTTGAAAAGAAGGTTAAAAGACTGTCCAGGAGAGGCAAGAAGCCTTATGTCTACAGATACACTCATGAGGCAGAAAAAGCATCAAAAAGACAAGATCTTAAAACATCACAAAATCACCAAGATGTTAAGACGACGTTTCTTTAACCAGGCTGGTTCAGGGAAGGACAAAGAAGAAACCCTTATAACCAGCAACGTTAAAAAGATTGCCAGAGGAAAGAGCATTTCCAGATCCAGAGCAAGAGAACAAACCCCAATGATTACAAAAGAGGTGCCACTAGCTTTGAAAAATGTACACATTATTGCTGAACTGACAATAATGGCAGCCCATCTATAGCAAATTTTTTTTTTTCCCATTTTGGACAGTTAAGAAATGAAAGAATACTCAGAAAATACAAAGGAAAAAGACATAGGCAGCATCACAAAATCAGGCTATTAAAGAGTATTGTTATTAGCATCCTATTATGTAGTGTGTTATATGAATAGTGAATCATGGAAGATGACAGAGGAAGGCCTTTAAAGGATAAGTTCACCTTTTATGAAAAAAATAATAAATGCATCCAAAAAGTATTCACAGCACTTCACTTTTTCAACAGTTATGTTACAGCCTTATTCCAAAATGGATTAAATTCATTATGTTCCTCAAAATTCTACAAACAATACCCCATAATGACAATGCGAAAGAAATTTGTTTGAAATTATCTTTGCAAATTTATTAAAAACAAAAAAAAAACATGTGTACATAAGTATTCAAAGCCTTTACCATGACACTCAAAATTGAGCTCAGGTGCATCCTGTTTCCACTGATCATTTCTACAGTTTGATTGGAGTCCACCTGTGATAAATCCAGTTGATTGGACATGATTTGGAAAGGCACACACCTGTCTATATAAGATCCCACAGTTAACAGTGCATGTCAGTGCACAAACCAAGTCATGAAGTCCAAGGAATTGTCTGTAGACCTCTGAGACAGGATTGTATTTAGGCACAGATCTGGGGAAGGGTACAGAAAAATTTCTGCATGATGGTCGTAATGAGCACAGTGGCCTCCATGATCCGTAAATGGAAGAAGTTTGGAACCACCAGGACTCTTCCTAGAGCGAGCTGTCCAGCCAAACTGAGTGTTCGGGGGAGAAGGGCCTCAGTCAGGGAGGTGACCAAGAACCCAATGGAGCATTTCTCTGTGGAGAGAGGAGAACCTCTTAGAAGAACAACCATCTCTGCAGCACTCCACCAATCAGGCCTCTATGGTAGCGTGGCCAAATGGAAGTCACTCTTCAGTAAAAGGCACATGACAGCCCACCTGGAGTTTTTCAAAAGGCACCTAAAGGACTATCAGACCATGAGAACCAAAATTCTCTGGTCTGATGAAACAAAGATTGAACTCTTTAGCCTGAATGGCAAACGTCATGTCTGGAGAAAACCAAAACTCATTACCTGGCCAATACATCCCTACAGTGAAACATGGTGGTGGCAGTAGGGGGGTCCACCTGTTCTGGTAAGGGTTCCCACTTACAGAGCTCCTTCTCTTCAGATTGAGACCCTCTCTCTTCCTCCCTCATTCTTCCCTCTCGGTGAAGGTGGATGGTCTCTGGAACTTATTTTTATTGGACTTAGTTGTTCACTTTTTCATCCTTTACTCCATTCATTAATATTTCCTTTTTCTTCTTTTTTTGTATTCATTTTCAATTTTTGTTACGCTTATTTATTTGTGCTTATGGACAATTTCTGAATGCTCACTTTTCTAATATTTTTTATAATTATTTGCATTTTATGTCATTTCAATTGTGATTTTTCATGTTTAGCGCCACAAATTTTTTTTGAAGACTCTCAATATACAATGGATATAAGAAGTCTACACACCCCTGTTAAAATGTCAGATTTCTGTGAAGTAAAAAAATCGAGACAAAGATAAATCATTTCAGAACTTGTCCCACCTTTAATCACTTGCCGACCGACTTCCGCATATACAGTATCTCACAAAAGTGAGTACACCCCTCACATTTTTGTAAATATTCTATTATATCTTTTCATGTGACAAAACTGAAGAAATGACACTTTGCTACAATGTAAAGTAGTGAGTGTACAGCTTGTATAACAGTGTAAATTTGCTGTCCCCTCAAAATAACTCAACACACAGTCATTAATGTCTAAATTGGTCCCAATTAGCCACTTTCCCTCCCCGGTGTTATGTGACGACTCCTTAGTGTTACTAGGTCTCAGGTGTGAATGGGGAGCAGGTGTGTTAAATTTGGTATTATCACTCTCACTCTCTCATACTGGTCACTGGAAGTTCAACATGGCATCTCATGGCAAAGAACTCTCTGAGGATCTGAAAAAAATCGTTGCTCTACATAAAGATGGCCTAGGCTATAAGAAGATTACCAAGACCCTGAAACTGAGCTGCAGCACAGTGGCCAACACCATACAGTGGTTTAACAGAACATGTTCCACTTAGAACAGGCCTCGCCATGATCGACCAAAGAAGTTGAGTGCATGTGCTCAGCGTCAAATCCAGAGGTTGACTTTGGGAAATTGACATATGAGTGTTGCCAGCATTGCTGCAGAGGTTGAAGGGGTGGGGGTCAGCCTTCCAGCGCTCAGACCATTCGCTGCACACTGCAAGGCTGTCATTCCAGAAGGAAGTCTCTTCTAAAGAGGATGCACAAGAAAGCCCGCAGTTTGCTGAAGACAAGCAGACTAAGGACATGGATTACTAGAACCATGTCCTGTGGTCTGATGAGACCAAGATAAACTTATTGGGTTAAGATGGTGTCGAGCGTGTGTAGCGGCAACAAGGTGAGAAGTACAAAGACAAGTGTGTCTTGCCTACGGTCAAGCATTGTAGTGGGAGTGTGATGGTCTAGGGCTGCATGAGTGCTGATCCCATCCCTTTGGAGACTGGGCTGCAGGGCAGTATTTCAACATGATAATGACCCCAAACACACCTCCAAGATGACCCCTGCCTTGCTAAAGAAGCTGAGGGTAAAGGGGGCATCCTCAAATGGAAGGTGGAGGAGCGCAGGATCTCTAACATCCACCGGGTCCGTGATGTCATCATGGAGGAGTGGAAGAGGATTCCAGTGGCAACCAGTGAAGCTCTGGTGAGCTCCATTGCCAAGAGGGTTATGGCAGTGCTGGAAAATAATGGTGGCCACATGGTGGATACAAAATATTGACACTTTGGGCCCAATTTGGACATTTTCACTTAGGGGTGTACTCACTTTTGTTGCCAGCGGTTTAGACATTATTGGCAGTGTATTTGAGTTATTTTGAGGGAACAGCAAATTTGCACTGTTATACAAGCTGTACACTCACTACTTTACATTGTAGCAAAGTGTAATTTCTTCAGTGTTGTCACATGAAAAGATATAATAAAATATTTACAAAAATGTGAGGGGTGTACTCACTTTTGTGAGACACTGTACATGTGTTCAGCTATACTGCTGTACTCCATGGTTGGCACTTTTCTAAATTAGAACAGGACCACTCTTTCATGAAGAAAATCTTTACTCCAGGAAAAAAAAATGAAATGTCAGCCCCTACAAAAACTTTTGCTACTGTTTTTTAAAGTGGAGTTCCACCCAAACGTGGAACTTCCGCTTGTTTGTCTCCTCCCTGTTTTTGACAGGTCCCCTTCCCCTCTCCCGGGAGACGGGGCCACAGCCCGTCTCTGTGAAGTTTTACCCCCCTCCTCCTTCCTCTGCCGCAGGGCCAATTGGAAAGCGCAGCGTGCTTTGCGCATGCTCAGTAGGGAATCGGCTGTGAAGCTGAAAGGCTTCAATGCTGGGTTCCCTTACCGGCCATGGCAGCGGCTGCACCAGACAGTCAATCTGAAGATCAGCTGCAGTGCCGACACCGTGGGCTCCCTGGACAGGTAAGCGTCCATACTTTTAATTTTTCTAGATGTGGGCGGACTTCCGCTTTAATAAAAAAAATGCACAAGGTAATAGCACAAAATATTTTCTTTTTTTCTTAAAGGGGGAAAAAGTCCCCCCCTACTGGACTTGGTTCACGGTTTTTTCCTTTTTTCTGTTTTCAAACCTCAAAAAAGTTTTCTGAAGGTCACAATAGAAGCCCGGGGGTTAGGCCCTAAGGTGGGCTTGGGGGTGGGGTGGGGGAGGGGGGGAGGGGGGGTGTGGAGAAGGGGGGATGTTGGGAGGGTGTGGGGGTTTGGGGGGTGGGGGGTGGGGGGGAGAAGGCACGTGTGTAATCAGAGGTGGAAGGTAGGGTGTGGTATGAGTGGACATGATTGGATCCAGGCTGCCGGACTAGAGGGATGGGTAAGAGATAGGGAGTTATGCTATGTATCCCCTTATGATACCTGTAATAGGAGTTGGTTAGCCTCGGCAGGAGATCAAAATATCGCAACGGTACTAGATAGAACTGCCCATTAGTATTAAAGGAGGGAGTGGTAAAATCCCGGATACGGGTAAAAGGATCAATATATGCTCATGGAATGTAAGAGGAGTAAGGGATAAGCTTAAAAAACAAATAATTTTTTCAACAGCCAAAAAGGGGAACGTCAAGATACTCTGCCTACAGGAGACGCATCTGGTTAAAGCCACACTTGAAACTTTGAGTAATAAACAGTTCCAGATGCAGTATCACTCTACCCACTCATCATATTCGAGAGGGGTGAGTGTACTGATAAGCACAGATCTGGCCTTCTCCTGCGGGCAGAGTAGGTTGGACGATAAGGGAAGGTATATTTTTCTTTTTTGTTTAATAGAAAACAGAAGATATATATTAGCGAATGTGTATATTCCCCCCCCATTCTGTACAGAGGTAATGGAGGACTTAGCCAGATTTGTGGCAGACTTCCCGGGGACACCGATAATAGCACTGGGAGATTTTAATATGACGATGGACAGGAGCATAGATAGGTTCCCGTCGAGGCCCGGAGCTGGAGAGGCCAACAGGAGCCCCCTTTTGCAGTACTGTGATGAATTAGGATTGGTAGATATTTGGAGGAGGAGACACCCTGGAGTGAGGCAATATTCGTGTCACTCCAGGACCCATGCCACCTTGTCCAGAATCGATCTCGTACTGGGGAATGAAGAGGCACTAAGTGTAGTGGAGGAGATAACATATGAGCCAAGGGGCGTCTCAGACCACACGCCAGTTATGGCCTCCGTGAGAGTGGGGGGACGGTATGGCAGGGGGAGCTGGAAGATTAATCCCTTCTGGCTTGAACTTATAGGAGAAGAGGAGAAAATGATGGAGGGGCTGTCTGAATTTATTAGTATAAATCTAGGATCGGCTCCACTTGGGGTGGTCTGGGACGCCTTAAAGGCACATATCCGAGGAGCTTTAATCCAGAGAATAGCGTATGTCAAAAAACAGTCGCATGCTGAGGAAATGGAAGCTAAAGAAAATGCAAGACTGGCAGAGGCGCACTTTGTAGCAATACCATCCCAAGCGAACCACGAGCGCTGGGCGAGGAGGCAAGAAGAGTATAGTAGGGTACTTCGGGAGAAGGCAGAAAAGATTAGGTCCTTTCAGAGACTGGGCTTTTTTGGAGAGGGAGAGAGAATCGAAAAGGCCCTGTCCCTGATAATTAAGGCAAATGGCCCCCCGAGTGCAGTACCGGCAATTAAAGGGAGGGAAGGAGAAATAAGAAAAGACACTCAGGATATAGTAAACGAATTTAAAATATACTTTGAGAAGCTATATAGTTCCTCTAGGGTAAATGTAGAAGGGGAAATGCAGGGTTTCTTTGAGGGACTAGAGATAACTCCGGTATCAAAGGAAGATCGGGAAATGCTGGATGCCCCATTGACCCTTAAAGAACTGCAGTGGGCTGTTGGAGATATGGCGGCCCAAAAATCCCCGGGCCCGGACGGCCTGCCCATAGAACTATATAAAAAATATGGGGAGGTACTGCTACCCTTATTGCTGGAGGTTTTTAATGGGGCCAGGGAGCAGGGGGCTCTACCCCCCTCAATGGCAGAAGCTATAGTAATACTTTTGTTAAAAGAGGGGAAGAGCCCAATAGAGATGTCTTCATATAGGCCCATATCGCTTTTGTGCTCGGATGTGAAGATCCTTGCCAAAGTATTAGCTGCAAGGCTTAACAAAATAATCCCTAAACTAATACACCCGGATCAGTCTGGGTTTATCCCAAACAGATCCACAAGCACGAACATAAGGCGGGTATATCTTAACATGCAAATCCCCATAGAAAACAGCGGTAAGAGAGCAATTCTGTCGCTAGATGCGGCCAAGGCCTTCGATTCCCTGGAATGGCATTATCTATGGAAGATATTAGCGGAATATCAGCTTGGCCCCGGGTTTGTACGGTGGCTAAGGTTGCTGTATAGTGAGCCAAGGGCCAAGGTGAAAATCAACGGGCAATGCTCGGAGTGGTTTCAGCTGAGCAGGGGTACAAGACAGGGGTGTCCTCTGTCCCCCCTGCTCTTTGCATTGGCAATTGAGCCCCTGGCGGTGGCTCTAAGGATGGCACAGGGCATACAGGGATTTAAGAGAAGCAGAGGGGTGGATAAAGTGGCCCTGTATGCCGACGATATTTTATTATTTTTGGCGGATACGCAGGAGTCACTGGAAACAGCTATAAGGATAGTGAGGGAGTTCGGAATTTTCTCTGGGCTACTGATCAATTGGGAGAAGTCAGTGATTCTGCCTATCGATACCCAGAGTGAGCCTCTCCCACACCAGGCATCCCAAGTCCAAGTGGTCAGGCAAATGAAATACCTAGGGATTAATATCACCAGAGACCCAGGCCAGTACATATCTGGAAATTTAGTTCCATTGATGAAAAAGTTGAAGCAGAAATGTCAAGTATGGAGACGCCTACCCCTCTCGGTCGCCGGGCGCTGTAATCTGATTAAAATGGTCTGGCTACCTCAAATCTTATATGTCTTGCAAAACTCTCCTGTTTGGATTCCCAAGCACTGGTTCAAAAAAATGGACAGCATATTCAGAGAACTTATCTGGAAGGAAAGGGTGGCCAGGATTGGGTTGGAGACGTTACGGCGACCAGAGGGGAAGGGGGGCCTGGCGGTACCAGATCCAAGGGGCTACTTCCTGGCAGCCCAACTGCAACAACCTGGAGGCAGTAATAGGCTAGGAGAAGTAGGAGCAGGGGGTAGCGTCCTATTGAATGACACTAGACACGATACAGTGGCGGAGGGATTAGAGGCAGACTCATTTTGTACCAAATGTCCTACTACCCGGATGATGTGTAAAGTTTGGGCGCAAGCTAAAAGAACTCTGGGATATGCCGGTTTTGCGGAATTTTCGCCACTTTGGGACAACAATAGCCTCAAGGAGCTTAAAAAAATGGGGCGCGTAGAGGAATGGGACCGGTTGGGTATCCATTACCTTGCACAGGTATATAGGGCAGGGAGATTAAAGTCCTTTCGGGAACTGGTAGAGGAGTATGCGATCTCCAACAGGTCATTTTACAGATATCTGCAACTCAGGCATGCCCTGGAGGCACAATTTGGGAAGGAGGCACCAGTGTGGTGCGAAATGACCTCTTTGAGAAAGCTGATTGATGCGGGATCCACAAAGGGGCTGATCTCAGATATGTATGGCTGTTTGAAAGCAGCAGTCCAAGAAGGTCTGGTTGAAAATAAAAACAGGGCTAGATGGGAAAAGGACGTGGGAACAATGTCCGATGATCAATGGGATCAAGTTTTGGCGCTGGGTACCAGGGTCACCCTCTCTCCTTCACAAGTGATGTCTCATTTGTATCTGTTATATAGAGCATACTATACACCCCTGAAATTATTTAAGTGGGGCAAGAGACCTGATGCGAAATGTCAAAGATGTGCAGGGGGGCATGGGGACTTGATCCACATGTTCTGGCGTTGCCCCAAGTTGCACAGATATTGGGTAGGAATAGTGGGGAAAATAAATTTAGTGTTTGGGACATCGCTGAGGGTGGAGGCGGGAGAGTGCCTGCTGGGTCTGAAGGGGGAAGGAGGTATCTCAAAGGACATGCAGACGGCAAGGGACAGATGCTTGTTCCAGGGAAAAAAGCTTATCGCGCAGCATTGGCAGAGGAGGGAGGCCCCGACACTGACAGAATGGGAAAACGCAGTAAGGGAAGTGATATGTAGGGAAAAATATATCTACAAGAAAAGGGGTAATTATAAGAAATTTAAGAAAATATGGAAAGCATGGTTGGATTGGGAGTGAGTTGAATAAAAGGCAAGAGAGGTTGACATAGGATGAGAGGAATGTAGAGTATGTGTGAGGATGCATGCCGGGTGGGGGGGGGGAAACGGGGAGGGGAGGGTAAGGAAAAATAGGGGAAAATGAAGAAATTGTTCCTATATTTCCCTTTTTGTAAGATACAGCCTATGGACATGTCTATATTGGTATATACTGGATGCAGAGAAATATAGGGGAGTAATGGGTGACTCCACTGAGCTGGCGATTTTAATGGCAGTCACTATTTGTATGTCTTTCTCTTTTTTTTCTTTTTCCTTTTTTCTTTTTTTTTCCCTTGATGGATCTGTTGTACATGATGTATCGGATAACTTTTTCAAATAAAGAGATATTTAAAAAAAAAAAAAAACTTATTTGGTTCAAGCATTTGTGGTGACAACCAGGTGAGGAGAATAAAAAAGACAAGTGTGTCTTGCCTACAGTCAAGCATGGTGGTGGAAGTGTCATGGTCTGGGGCTGTGTGAGTACTGCCGGCACTGGGGAGCTATAGTTTATTGAGGAAACCATGAATGCCAACTTGTTCTGTGACATACTGATGCAGAGCATGATCCCCTCCCTTCAGAGACTGGGCTGCAGGGCAGTATTCCAACATGATAATGACCCCAAACACACTTCCAAGATCACCACTGCCTTGCTAAAGAAGCTGAGGGTAAAGGTGATGGACTGGCCAAGCATGTCTCCAGACCTAAAACCCTATTGAGCATCTGTGGGGCATCCTCAAACTGAATGTGGAGAAGCGCAAGGTCTCTAACATCCACCAGCTCCGCGATGTTGTCATAGAGGAGTGGAAGTGGATTCCAGTGACAACCTGTGAAGCTCTGGTGAACTTTGGGTGCAATTTGAACATTTCTCCTTGATCGCCCCTAGTGTTAACCCCTTCCCTGCCAGTGCCATTTATACAGTGATCAGTGCATTTTTATAGCACTGATCACTGTATTGGTGTCACTGGTCACCAAAAAGTGTCACTTACAGTCAGGTCCATAAATATTGGGACATTGACCCAATTCTACTCTTTTTGGCTCTATACACCACCACAATGAATTTGAAATGAAATGAACAAGATGTGCTTTAACTGCAGACTTTCAGCTTTAATTTGAGGGTATTTACATCCAAATCAGGTGAACTGTGTAGAAATTACAACAGTTTATATATGTGCCTCCCGCTTTTTAAGGGACCAAAAGTAATGGGACAATTGGCTGCTCAGCTGTTCCATGGCCAGATGTGTGTTATTCCCTCATTATCCCATTTACAAGGAGCAGATAAAAGGTCCAGAGTTCATTTCAAGTGTGCCATTTGCATTTGGAATCTGTTGCTGTCAACTCTCGATATGAGATCCAAAGAGCTGTCACTATCAGTGAAGCACTAGGCTGAAAAAAACAAAACCAAACCATCAGAGAGATAGCAAAAACATTAGGTGTAGCCAAATCAACTGTTTGGAACATCCTTAAAAAGAAAGAACACACCGGTGAGCTCAGCAACACCAAAAGACCCGGAAGACCACGGAAAACAACTGTGGTGGATGACAAAAAATTATTTCCCTGGTGAAGAAAACACCCTTCACAACAGTTGGCTAGATCAAGAACACTCTCCAGGAGGTAGGTGTATGTGTGTCAAAGTCAACAATCAAGAGAAGACTTCACTAGAGTGAATACAGAGGGTTCATCATAAGATGTAAACCATTGGTGAGCCTCAAAAACAGGAAGGCCAGATTAGAGTTTGCCAAACAACATCTAAAAAAGCCTTTACAGTTCTGGAACAACATCCTATGGACAGATGAGACCAAGATCAACTTGTACCAGAGTGATGGGAAGAGAAGAGTATGGAGAAGGAAAGGAACTGCTCATGATCCAAAGCATACTACCTCATCAGTGAAGCATGGTGGTGATAGTGTCATGGCGTGGGCATGTATGGCTGCCAATGGAACTGGTTCTCTTGTATTTATTGATTATGTGACTGCTGACAAAAGCAGCAAGATGAATTCTGAAGTGTTTCGGGCAATATTATCTGCTCATATTCAGCTAAATGCTTCAGAACTCATTGGACGGCACTTCACAGTGAAGATGGACAATGACCGAAGCATACTGTGAAGGCAACCAAACAGTTTTTTAAGGGAAAGAAGTGGAATGTTATGCAATGGCCAAGTCAATCACCTGACCTAAATCCGATTGAGCATGTATTTCACTTGCTGAAGACAAAACTGAAGGCAAAATGCCCCAAGAACAAGCAGGAACTGAAGACAGTTGCAGTAGAGGCCTGGCAGAGCATCAGCAGGGATGAAACCCAGCATCTGGTGATGTCTATGCGTTCCAGACTTCAGGCTGTAATTGACTGCAAAGGATTTGCAACCAAGTATTAAAAAGTGAAAGTTTGATGGATGATTGTTAATCTGTCCCATTACTTTTGGTTCCTTAAAAAGTGGGAGGCACATATACAAACTGTTGTAATTCCTACACCGTTCACCTGATTTGGATGTAAATACCCTCAAATTAAAGCACATCTTGTTCGTTTCATTTCAAATCCATTGTGGTGGTGTATAGAGCCAAAAAGATTAGAATTGTGTCGATGTCACAATATTTATGGACCTGACTGTATGCCGTGTATACACGACCGGACTTTTCGACCGAACTGGTGCAACGGAACAAATCCGTAGGACAATTCGATCGAGTGTGTGCTTCATCGGACCTTTTCTGTCGAAAAATCTGTCGGACTTTAGAAATAGAACATGTTTCAAATCTTTCCAACGGACTTGAGTACGATCAGAAAATCTGTACGTCTGTATGCTAGTCCGGACAAAAAAGGACGCAAGGGCAGCTATTGTCTACTGGCTATGAACTTTCTTATTGTAGTCTGGTCGTACGTCATCATGTTCGAAATGATCGGACTTTGGTGTGATCTTGTGCAGGCAAGTCTGTTTCGTTGGAACTCCGTCGAAAAGTCCTTCGGCGTTCAGTCCGACGAAAAGTCTGGTCATGTGTACACGGCATTAGGGTCAGATTTGTCTGCCGCAATGTCGCAGTCCCGCTAAAAATCGCTGATCCCCGTCATTACTAGTAAAAACAATAAAAAAACGTAAAAGTCCCTAAATCTTTCCCCTATTTTGTAGACACTACAACTTTTGTGCAAACCAATCAATATACGCTTATTGTTTTTTTTTACCAAACGTATGTAGCAGAATACATATTGGCCTAAACTGATGAATACATTTGTTTTTTTATATATTTTTTTTTGGATATGTATTACAGCAGAAAGTAAAAAATATTGTTTTTTTTTTCAAAATTGTCAGTCTTTTTTTGTTTATAGCGCAAAAAATAAAAAACGCAGAGGTGATCAAATACTACCCAAAAAAGCTCTATCTGTGGGAAAAAAAGGACATCAATTTTGTTTGGGTACAACGTTGGACAACCACGCAATTGTCAGTTAAAGCGACATAGTGCTGTCTCGCAAAAAATGGCCTGGTTATTAAGGGGGTAAATCCTTCCGGGGCTGAAGTGATTAATGTGACCTATAAACTGTACAACTCAATTGAAAAATTAACTGAATTATTTTATGGGGGAAGTAAAATTAAAAAAAACTAAAATAATGTGGTTGCATAAGTGTGCAGACCCTCTTATAACGTTGGATAACGTGGGATGTAACTGTGTTTAGAATTAGGCAATCACATTCAAACACATGTTAAATAGGAGTCAGTACACACCTGCCATCATTTAAAGTGCCTCTGATTAACTTAAATAAAGTTTAGCTGTTCTAATAGGTTATTCCTGACATTTTCTTAGTCTCATCTTACAGCAAAAGCCATGGTCTGCAGAGAGCATCCAAAGCATCAGCGGGATCTCATGGTTGAAAGGTATCAGTTAGGAGAAGGGCACAAAAGAATTTCCAAGACATTAGATACACCATGGAACATAGTGAAGACAGTCATCGTCAAGTGGAGAAAATATGGCACAACAGGGACATTACCAAGAACTGGACGTCCCTCCAAAATTGATGAAACAACGAGAAGAAAACTGGTTAGGGAGGCTGCCAAGAAGTCTACAGCAACATTAACCACTTGCCGACTCCCTACCGCATATTTACTGCGGCAGGTCGCCTCTATTGCATGAAATCTGTATGTAATTTCGTGCAATAGACACTGGGTGGCGTGTGCGTGCCAGAGATGCAATCGTGCTCTGATTGTACACAGGGGATGCCAATCAGTGGGTGCGGCGGAGCTGCAGGAATAACTGTCAAGTAATGGCTGTGTGGTACATGTGACAACAATCTCCCGTATTCTTCATATGCCTGGGTTATGGGTAGAGTGGCAAGACAGAAGCCTTTTCTTACGAAGAAAAACATTCAAGCCTGGCTAAATTTTGCAAAAACACATCTGAAGTCTCCCAAAAGCATGTGGGATAATGTGTTATGGTCTGATGAAACCAAGGTTGAACTTTTTGGCCATAATTCCAAAAAGATATGTTTGGCGTAAAAACAACACTGCACATCACCAAAAGTACACCATACCCACAGTGAAGTATAGTGGTGGCAGCATCATGCTTTGGGTGGTTTTTCTTCAGCTAGAACAGGGGCCTTAGTCAAGATAGAGGGAATTATGAACAGTTCCAAATATCAATGTCAGTCAATATTGGCACAAAACCTTCAGACTTCTGCTAGAAAGCTGAACATGAGGAGGAACTTCATCTTTCAGCATGACAACGACCTGAATCAGATTAAAAATCGGTCATCTAAAGAGGGCTGTGCACAGGAGATGCCCTCGCAATCTGACAAATTTGGAGTGTTTTTGCAAATAAGAGTGGGCAAATATTGCCAAGTCAAGATGTGCCATGCTGATAGACTCATACCCAAAAAGACTGAGTGCTGTAATAAAATCAAAAGGTGCTTCAACAAAGAATTAGTTTAAGGGTGTGCACACTTATGCAACCATATTTTTTTTTTCATTTTTACTTCCCTCCACCTAGATTCACCTCCATCTTCCATCCACCTTCCCTCCACCAAGATTTCAGTTTGTTGTTCAACTGAGTTGTACAGTTTATAGGTCACATTAAAGGTGGAAAGAGTTCTGAAATGATTTATATTTGTCTCATTTTTTTACATCACAGAAACCTGACATTTTATCAAGGGTGTGTAGATTTTTTATATCCACTGTAGCTGTCTGCCCGTACCTCCCATACAGGCAGACAGTTACGGAAGAGCAGGAAGATCAATGAAGTAAGAGAGTGCTCACCAGAGCCCTCACAGTTCACTGAAAACTACAAGCTGTCTGCCTCCATGTCAGACGGTAGTTATGGTTCATTCATTCACAGAGCTCTGCGGATAAATGATGCGGCTGTGTGAGCTGAGCCCGTTTTTAAATTGTGACAGCGAGTGTGGAGACTTGAACCCCGCTCACTGTCAATGGGGGAGAGATTAGGGGATGTGTGGGAGGTGGGACTGTTGGAGCATGTTATATGTTAGTCCCCAACAATGGATAAAACATACTCCCAAAGGTGAACCTGTCCTTTAATATATATTCCCCCAACACTAACTCTAAAAGTAAACTACACAGATCAGCCACAAAGCCCATCATTGGAGATGCCAAAATGCCTCAGACATGCTTAACCCCTTCCCGTTGAGCATACGCAGATGTGCGTACTCGGCTTTCGGGGGTTATACCGGGGTGATGCCCACAGCTGCAGGCATCATCCCGGTATTGTTTTTTAGAGCCAGCGATCGGCTTTCCAGGGATAACAAGCGATGCGGCTAAAAGCCCCCCTCCCACCGCCTCCCGCTGCTCTTACCGGGCCTCCCCGGGAGGCCCGATCAACAATCCGCCGCCTCCGGCAGCTAGGGACAGACTGAAACAAAGCCGCAAGCGGCTTCGTTCCAGTCTCATAATTGTAAACACAGAAGCAACGTCATGAGTCACTTCCCATTTACTCGGCTGCCAATGGCGCAGTTTTAAAAAATATACAGTATTCAGAATCGCCGAAAACGGCGATCTGAATACTTTGAAGTGCAAAGGAGGGATCGGGGGTCTTTTAGACCCCCGATCCCTCCATAAAGAGTACCTGTCACCACCTATTACTGTCACAAGGGATGTTTACATCCCTTGTAAAAGCAAAAAAAGTGATCAAATTTTTTTCTTTTTTTCTTAAACACAATTTATTAATATAAAAATAAATAAAAGAAAAAAGAAAAAAAATTTTTTAAAGCACCCCCCTCGCCGCGAGCTTGCGCAGCAAAAAAAAACGCTGCGCCCGCATATGTAAACGGTGTTCAAATCACATATGGGAGGTATTGCTGCGATCGTCAGAGCAATAGCAATAATTCTAGCACTAGACCTCCTCTGTAACTCTAACCTGGTAACTGTAAAAAAAAATGAAATAGTGGCCTATAGAGATTTTTAGGTACCGTAGTTTGTCACTATTCCACGAGTGCGTGCAATTATAGAGCGTGACATGTTTGGTATCTATTTACTCGGCGTAATATCATCTTTCACATTATATAAAAAAATTGGGCTAACTTTACTGTTTGTTTTTTTTTTAATTCATGAAAGTGTCCCTTTTCCCAAAAAGTTGCGTTTAAAACACCGCTGCACAAATACCGTGTGACATAAAATATTGCAACAATCACCGATTTATTCTCTAGATTCTCTGCTAAAAATATATATATATATATAATGTTTGGGGGCTCCAAGTAATTTTCTGGCAAAAAATATGGATTTTAACTTGTAAACACCAAATGTCAAAAATAGGCTTAGTCATGAAAGGGTTAAATATCAAAAGCAAAAAATTTCCTTGACTGAGGTCACCTGTATATGTTCTCCACGTGGCCAGAGAGGCAGAAACAAGGAGACCAGGACGGGAACAGTGGAGTGGGAGATTAAGGAATAGGGATGGCCCCGACCGTAACTCAAAAGATTATGTGGCAAAAGGAGATAAAAGTGAAAGTAAGTTAAAGGAGTTGTAAAGGCAGAAGGTTTTTTTTTACCTAATGCATTCTATGCATTAAGATAAAAAGCCTTCTGTGTGCAGCAGCCCCCCTAATACCAGAGCCCCATCTCTGTCCAGCGATAACCACGAGTGTCTCGGCCAGCTGAGACTCTCTCTCCTGATTGGATGAGACACAGCTGTCAATCAAAGTCAGTCGGCCAATCAGGGGAGAAAGGGTACGGGGCTTGGCCGCAGCTCTGTGTCTGAATGGACACAGGGAGCTGTGACTCAGCTTGGGTGCCCCATAGCAAGCTGCTTGCTGTGGGGGCACTCAACAGGAGAGAGGGGCCAGGAGCACAGAAAAGGGACCCAAGAAGAGGAGGATCCGGGCTGCTCTGTGCATTTCCACTGCACATGACAGGTAAGTAGAACATGTTTGTTATTTTTATTGAAAAAAAACAAGACTTTATAATCAGTTTAATACACAGAACTGTATTAATGTATAATAACTGAAGTCTGCCTATTCTGAGCTCTCCTTTCTTTAATTTAGAGCAAAACAGTCAGGGCAATGCAAAGGTCTTGCAGATGGCTTCTATGAGTTTCAGCATTTTGTCCTCTAATTTAAAAGATGTTGATACTTTGATAGTCTGAAAAGCCTTGATGACATCTAAAAAAAAAACCTCAGCCACCTTCTGAAATGTTTTGGTGTGTTCCACTACTTAAAACACTGAAAAGAAAATCTCTGCACTGGTCTTGGTTAATTTAACACATTTGACAATCTATTGTTTTGTGCTTTGAATCCTTTTTACAGCTAAAAAATTTATAGCAAAACGAAGTTGACACAGTGCATTTAGTTTGAGTCATCTCATCGCTGTAGGTAAAAATTGGTCTCCTCTTGTCACTTTGCCTTCTTTCACTTCATCACACACACTATAAATACACACCTCCCTGTCTTCTGCATTAGCCACAGTCATGGACTTTTTTTTTCAAAAGGCGATTTTAACAAGTTACTTTTGAAATAAGTATGTATGTTAAAGCAACAAAAATTATGAATTGTTTTGCTTCGCCCACATTTGTAAGACACAAACACGTCTTTTATGTAAAAATGTATTCTAATAAAATTTGAGCTGCAGTTTAATTAGGCTGATACATTACCAGGCTTTGAAAAAATAAGTCTAAATAATTGTATTTCTAGATGGACCTTCTTGGCCTCACTTAAAATCATAACTGTAATTTTTAAACACAGCTCTTTTAATCCAGGGATGCTAAGAAACTTTTCAATGAACACTTCTTGCATTCCTTTGACTGTTTTTTTATGCCCCGCATACACGGTCGGACTTTGTTCGGACATTCCGACAACAAAATCCTAGGATTTTTTCCGACGGATGTTGGCTCAAACTTGTTTTGCGTACACACGGTCGCACAAAGTTGTCGGAATTTCCGATCGCCAACCACGCGGTCACGTACACCACGTACGACGAGACTAAAAAAGGCCGGTTCAGAACCAAGCGCGGCACCCTTTGGGCTCCTTTTGCTAATCTCGTGTTAGTAAAAGTTTGGTGAGAGACGATTCACGCTTTTTCAGACTCGTGGCTTTCAGATCGTTTTCTGCCGTTCAGTTTGTGCTTGTGGGTTTGTATCTGCTCTTCAGTGCGTGCAGCAAGTTCCGCGTGACTTTAGGTAGTCATTGTATTCTTGTTCGTTCGTTACTGTTTTTCAGGTCACTCTTCACAGGCCTTGCTGTTCTTCAGTGCGTTCTGTTATTTCGTTCTGAGCAGCCGACCGTTTCCTAGCCATGTTACGTATGCGTACTCCTCGTAGAGTTCGTGCTGTGCGGGGGCTTGGTGTTGGGGTCCTGACCTTGACACAAGTCCAGTCCATGAACAGGGTGGGGGGGAGTTCATGGACCAAGAATTGGTTGCTTCAGCGTGACCAGTTCTCTCATATGCCTTTGCTCCGTGAGATCCGTGAGAATAATCCTGATGATTTCAGGAACTTTTTCAGGATGACGGACCCCGTGTTTCACCGTCTGTTGGCTTCGCTGACCCCTTATATTAGCAGGCAGGATACCTGCATGAGGCAAGCCATCACTCCGGAGCAGAGGTTGGTCGCTACCCTGCGGTATTTGGCGACAGGGAGAAGCCTGCAGGACTTGAAGTTCTCGACAGGCATCTCCCCCCAGGCTCTGGGGATCATTATCCCAGAGACCTGTTCTGCCATCATCCAGGTCCTGCAGAAGGAGTATATGAAGGTAAGATTTTTATCCTTTTATATCACATTTTATTGTATTGAATGTTTGCTAATATATTGTATTTCTTTCCTCGTTCCCTAATTACCATGATTGGAATATGCTGTGAATGTCCCCTTTGTCCTCATGCATGCAGGATTTTTATGTAATTATTATTTTAGGTCCTTCATACATATTTGCCCTTCAATAACCTCCACAGCATGCTCTCCTGGTCCTATATTCACCTCATGTAGTCACTTAACAATGTATTTTTTCTGCTCCATAGTAGTGCTTTACCCCAAACACCCCCTAAAATGTTTTGAAATGTTATTTTTGCTCTAAATTCAGGCAGAGTGCCAGAGGCTTTTTTTTGGTGGTGTCCCCAAATAATTTTTAGTAACTCTCCCTCCCCCAACTGCTAAGTCAGCTGATCCCAATTCTCTATCCTCAATCATCTATCTGCTGACTTTGCCAAACCCATACACACTATACCCATCTCTTTTCTGCTCAGATTTATGGATGAATTCCCCAAAGAATGTAGTGCAAGGGCCTGCCTGTATACTTTCAAATGGTACTGTTTAAAGTTTTTGTATCCTATTATTATCTTGATAGGTAATAGCAGAATGTCCAAATGTCCTCAAATGTGTACAGTGTGTATTTCTATCTTTGTATTATGACACTTCTTACCTGTCCAGTGGGCTGCCAATAGTGTAACCAAGGAGGGGCTGTTCCAAGTAATACCCATTATTTAGGCATTCATCTCTCAATGAAGTGAAGAGGGTTACCTGTCCAAGATTTCCACATACCCCATAATGTTAGAAATGGCCCATGAGAGGGGGGGGAGGGGGAATATGATAGGTGTACCTTATACTTTGGCGTTGTTAAATTCCCCTTAATAAATGCTATCTGGAGGTTGACCCATAATGTTTGTGTCTAATCTGCTTGCCATGTTTCTGATCAAAAATAGTAATGTTTAATGTTTTTTCCTCAACAGTTTCCTTCCACGCCACAGGAATGGCAGACTGTGGCCTCCCACTTTGCCTAGCGGTGGGACTTTCCTAACTGCGGAGGGGCAATTGATGGGAAACACGTCCACATCGTCCCACCACCCAACTCGGGGTCATACTATTTCAACTATAAGGGGTTCAATAGTATAGTGATGTTGGTGGTGGTGTCTGCTAATTACGACTTCCTGTATGTGGACGTGGGGAAGAATGGCCGGATGTCCGATGGTGGAGTCATCGCCCAGACGGAGTTTTACAGGCGTCTCCAGAATGGCAGCTTGGACTTGCCAGCTCTAGAGGACAATGTGGAAGGACTCCCATTCGTGTTCGTTGCTGATGAAGCGTTTGCTCTGGGGGACCATCTGATGCGGCCATTCCCAATAAGGACCCTCACCCCGGAACAGAGGGTTTTTAATTACCGGCTGGCCAGAGCCCGAAGAGTGGTGGAGAACACATTTGGAATCCTGGCCAGCTGGTTCCGCCTATTTCTGACACCCATCCATATGGCGGAGTATAAACTGAACCATATTATACTTGCATGCTGTGTTCTCCATAACCTTTTAAGGAAACATTCGGCCAACTATGCTGGCTCAGTTGGGCCTGAGGCCGGAATGATACATCAAACCACACTGACAGCGCTTGAAAGCGGCCGTCCTGGCTTGCCCTCCCTGAGTGCCCGTGATGTCCGGTTACGCTACCTGGAGTTCTTTGCGGGTAGGGGGGCCATCAATATGCCAGCAAATATGTGAAGCCTTTTTATAATAAAAAACAAAAAGAAATTCTTTGTGGACATTTACTGCTTGTGTTTGTTTTAGCTGACCCTGACAGAAATGTTTTGAGTGCAGAAAATGGCGTGATTGTGTAACCTTATAGAAAGCACTGTTGGCTGTTATTTACTAAATGCAAAAACACATTTCACTACAAGTGCACTTGCAACTGCACTGAACCTGCACTTGTAGTGCAAAGTGGATTTGCCCTTAGGAAATAACCCCCATTTTTGCTGAAAACAGCAATTACATCACCCCAAAAGTGTTGTAGTGTTGAGACAATAATCCACACATTCTTGATTAACCAACTTTTTTATACCTGCACAATCACATGTGAATTTACCAAAGGTTTTTAAAACAAACCAACATGTTTGTTGTATAACAATTTTTGGGGTGGCATTATCAAAAATAGAAATGTCCATTTACAATAAAACAGGCCTGTGTAAAACCAACAAGAAAGACAAAAAACTTGAACTTACAAAGTTCACATTAGGTAAAACCTGAAGGCACTATCAGACATCAGTATTTAGGAACTGTGTTTGATATTGCGTTCAGATGGGGGGAAATCACCCCTGGAAAAGCCAAATTTGGAAGATGCACACCAATTTACGAATGTCAACATGTGCTAGCTGCCATCACGGGGATCAAGGGACGTGTTTTGGGGGAGCAAGCCCTTCCTCACCGCTACTTTATAATTGAGGAAGGGGTTGCACCCCCAAAACACGTCCATTGATCTCCCGTGATGGCAGATAGCACATGTTGGCACACTGTGTGCATCCTCCAAATTTGGCTTTTCAAAACATTGCAAAAAGATTTAAAACATTGGACCACAATCAAAAAAGTGATTTTGTGGGGTTTTAAATTCGCCCCAAAACATCAATGATGTTATTATTTTTTTAAATCACATCATTTATTTTTTTCTGGATGTTTTGCAATTCGACATTACACCCCATGATCTCCCCGATCAGGATCTGGGCACTTTCAGATGTGAAAGAATCTCGATCCCTCACATCACGATCACTTAAAAAGAGGGAAACCAAACAAAAACAGGTATCAAAAATCTGCCAGCATCCATCTCTTACCTGAGCCTTTGGTCGCAGACACTCACCTGTTGTGGTGCCAATTTCCACCACATCTTCTTCCTCCTCCTGCTCTTCTTGGGTTGGGGGTATTTCACCTTCTTCCATAGGTGGGGGGTCTGTGGTCTCCTCGGATGAGGGGTGTCCTCCGAGTCTTTTCTCCCCTATGTAAAACAAAAATGGTATAATTAGCACACAGATATTTGATGGCAGAACTATAAATAGGAAACATTGCTTGGAAGTGGGGTACAATTGTCTATTTTAGCCAAGTTCCAAGATGTATTTTTTTTATTGCCCTTTGTCAAGCTGCAATACTTTACCTGTTTAGTACAAGCTTCACAGATGGAGACCCCCCTATAGTATACACTGGAGCACCTGTGTGGCCCCCCTAATAAAAATGGTGTTCTTGTGTCCCACACTAGTGCTCCAGTGTCCAGATGTGAAAACAGCTGCTCAGTGTCCTCTCCTTACACAGAATCTAGTTTGCATTTCATTCTAGTAACAAACCCATCTACACAAACAAATATTTGGCATCCAAGTAGGCCCTAAAAAATGTGGGAAAATGCATATGGCCTAAACAATGGTGTTTTAGAGGCCGAAAGAAAAATGTTTGATACGAACGAATAATGGGCCCATGAACAATAAAGTTGCCCTTTTAAACTGTACAATTAAGAAAAGCATATGGAGCAGCACGAACATAATAAAGACAAAAAGAATAGGAACACAGCACAAGCACAACTACTAACTTTTTTGCAGCACTCTCCCGATCTTTCTGTACTGCTCTGGCTCTCTTCATTTCAGGTCCGACCACCGCTTCCTGACCTGATCTTTCGATCGTCGTACCCCAAAATTCCTGTGAAGACTTTTGACCACTTTCGCCATGATCTTGGCCTTTCTGATATTGGGGTTGGGGTAAGGCTCATACTTTCCGTCATAGTCGGCCCTCTTCAGGATGTCCACCATCTCCAACATCTCCCCAAAGGACATATTTTTGGCCTTAAAATGTCTCCTTCTGGATCGGGACGTGTCCGGATCCGGGCTTTCCTCCTCCTCGTTCCTGTAATTATCACGCACCTGCTCTGACTCCGCCATGTGCTCTTCCCCCACTGCGCCGAACGAAAAGGGGCGGGGAATAGAATAGAAAGAACGTCAGGGGCGGGCGGAGTTACACGCATGCGCAGTGTATATAAAGCGTAACACACGTGCGTATTACGTACGATCTGTGAGCGGAGGAAGGAGCATTGGACGCGCCGATCGTAAGAACGAAGGTAAGAGACAAACTTGTGCCTATACTGCTTCTACATTGAGGCCTATATTGTAACAAGATTAGGAGAGTTTTGTCTGACATTAGGCTTTGTCTTGTGTTGTGTCTTGCAGTGAACATGGATATGCTAGTGAAAGACAATGACTTCATGTCAGTATTCATAGATATGTTAAGGGAGCTGCCATGTCTGTGGGAGATTAAACACCCCCATTACAAGAACCAAGCAAAGAGGAAGGCAGCACTGGAGCAATTGTGTGAAATTGTGAAGCAGGTGATCCCCACGGCAGACATCACATTTTTGAAGATCTTAATTGGTGGCCTGAGGAGCACATATGTGAGGGAGCGCAAGAAAGTCCTGGATTCACAGAGATCCGGAGCAGCAGATGACATCTATGTCCCCAGGATGTGGTACTACGACAGGCTGCATTTTCTGGCAGGCCAGACTGAACCCAGGCCATCCCTCTCCAGTCTTCCTTCCACGCTTCCTTCCCCCCCGGCTGAGGCTTCTGACGCCCAACCTGGGCCTTACAGGCAACATGTGGAGGAGCCCAGATTGAGCCAGGTATAGCATTCCTGTAAATATTGCTGGTTGTCCAATCAATGATGTTAACTAGATGTTAGTTGGGAGTACTAATTTATGATTGTGATTGATGATGCAACAACTAAAACCATGTCCCTTTTTCATACACAGGGAAGTCTCAGCCAGGAGGTGGCCGGGTCGAGCTGGCTGGCTGATCTGCAGGTCCCTCCACCCCCCCTGGAAAGAGAAAGTGGCAGGAGGAGGAGTGCCCTAGAGGAGGCTGCCAGAGGACTCTTTTGGAGGGCTACAGAGGTCCTGGGAGCACCACACACCGTGGAGGAGGACATTGCTGCCACCATTGCCTATAAAATGCAGAGGATGGAGGAGGGCCAACAAGCCATGTGTGAGTTGCTCATATTGGAGGCTCTTAACAAAGGTATGAGGGGCCAAATTACAGCTCAGACACACCTTTGCGATGGTCCTCCTCCTCCTCCTGCAGGTCCTCCTCCTCCTCCTCCTTCTCCTACAGGTCCTCCCAGTCCTCCCCCTCTTCCAGGTCCTACTCCTCCTCCTGCCACATCTCCAGCAGCACAGCCACAGCCCGGAAGGAAGCGTGGAAGGAAGACCAGAAAGTGAGGACCCTGGATCCAGTCTGGTCGGCCAAAAAATGCAGCCTCTTGTGGTACCACAGCCTGGGGACACACATGTCATCTGCTGCTTTCCAGATCTCTGCGACTTCTGGACCAGACTGCCCTCCCTTACATATGGACTCCTCAGGCCACCAATTTTGATGTTCAAGAATTGATGTCTGCCATGGGGGTCCCAGGCTTCACTAATTTCTCCTGTTGATCCAGTGTTGCCTTCCTCTTTGTTTGGTTCTGATCCCTTAATAAAGGATTTTTGTTTCGAATTATACGCTCCTATGTGTTTTACTTCAAAAAGGACAGTTTTTTTGTGAGGATTCAGGTACATTTCAAATATACAATGTGAAATTAACAAGGGACACCAACAACAAACAATCTCCTTGAGATTAAATAATAAAAGATATCAATGGTGTTGGGGTAACTTGACACACAAAACACACACAAAAATATTCTGGAGTAAAAATAAAAATAACATTGAACAAAGATCAGCCTTGGAAAAAATACAAACATTAAATCTAAAAAAAAAAGGCTTAAAATCCCCCAAAAAATTTAATAAAAAAAAAACATTCTGTCAGATGTGACAACTAATAACAATATATTCAGGGAATCCCAATAAAAAAACAAAAATAAAACTTTGTGAGAAGTGTGTGTGAATATGAGCATCAAATTTTTGTCACATTATAAAGAAGAAGAGAGTGCGCTGTATTAAACCATTTTTGACATTGCAGCATGACGAAAGTGCTTTATCCATTGCGAACGCTAAGTTTACCAGAACGAGCTGTTCCGTGCCGGAATTTCTTCTGAGCATGCATGGCACTTTGTGTGTCGGAACAGGCCACACACGGTCGGAATTGACGTGATCGGATTTTGTTGTCGGAAAATCTCCTGCACTCCAACTTTGTGTGTCGGAAAATCCGATGGAAAATGTCCGATGGAGCCCAAACACGGTCGGAATTTCCGACAACACGCTCCGATCGGACATTTTTCATCGGAAAATCCGACCGTGTGTATGGGGCATTAGAGTTGTCTTCATTTGCCTATAGTAATACAACATTGTTTTTAAATGAAGCTTTAAAGTAGAACTAAACTGCTTAGGAATGTTGGGGCCGTCATTTAATGTGTGTGTGTATGCTAAGGATATTTGTGAATTATGGCTAAATGAGGGCCCCAACATTTCTAAGTGGTTTTGTTTTAATGTGCATGGTAAAACAAGCTTCATCTAAACAAAGTTATATTACTTTGGGCTTCACCCAGTCTTCTGGGTTCGGAGCCTTCAGCCAACTTGATTGGCTGGGCTGGAATAACCTACCTCTCACGCATTCACTTGAAAGTAATTTTGTTTTTAATTAAAAGTAAAGCAGGATTACGCTATGTTGCCTTTCCTTCTTTCTTGGTACACCTCTTTTGAGGTTTATCCCTAGCCAGTGGTATATCTCCACCTAGAGTGGTAATTGGGAGAACAGCGCATAATCCAAGACAAGGTGGTGTGGTCCTCTCTGATGGTCCATCCTGAAAGGCCCCGACCGGGTTAAGGTCGCAAGCTCTTCCAAGCTTGCCGTTTGGTAAGCGCATAATTTTACTATACCACAGTGGTGCGGTGAAGGACTTACTATTTCCACCTACTTCATCTTTTTATTCACCATCCATGACCGATACTGAATAGGATCGTTCATCTCATTTATATATGCCATTTTATGAACTTGGAATTTATTCTAATTTGGGCCTAATATCCCACTTGTTTGTTATATCACATATAACCAAATTTTGTCACAGCGCTGTTTTTATATTCTTATTTACTTGAAAGTAATTGTAGCGGGAAAAAGCATTTATGACAAGATGCTTACAGTTCCTTCTCTCATAAAAAAGTCTACATAATGTAGTCCCGCTTTAAAGCATCAAAATGCAAGTATTTTTTTTATTTTTATTCTTATCCTTATGTGCATTTTATTTATATATGATAAGGAGGGAGGCTCTAGAAAAATAAGCGGACCTTGCATTTTAATGTAAGTTCCCCATCAACCGCACACAAGAAGTGAGAGGTATCTGCTTTACATACCTGAATGATTCAGTGTGTTCACTTCATTTCTAAGCTGCCTGTGGACACTCAAAGGGTAGGATCTCTATAGGCACTGCCACTGACTGGCTCTTTATAAGCATTAATTTTTGCCAGAGAGCCTTGTGACTAGGGATGAGCTTCGAGTTCGAGTCGAACTCATGTTCGACTCGAACATTGGCTGTTCGCTAGTTCGCCGAACTCCGAACAATTTGGGGTGTTCGCGGCAAATTCGAATGCCGCGGAACACCCTTTAAAAGTCTATGGGAGAAATCAAAAGTGCTAATTTTAAAGGCTTATATGCAAGTTATTGTCATAAAAAGTGTTTGGGGACCCGGGTCCTGCCCCAGGGGACATGTATCAATGCAAAAAAAGTTTTAAAAACGGACGTTTTTTCAGGAGCAGTGATTTTAATAATGCTTAAAGTCAAAAAATAAAAGTGTAATATCCCTTTAAATTTCGTACCTGGGGGGTGTCTATAGTATGCCTGTAAAGGGGCGCATGTTTCCCGTGTTTAGAACAGTCTGACAGCAAAATGACATTTCGAAGGAAAAAACTCATTTAAAACTACCGCGGCTATTAATGATTGCCGGTCCGACAATACACATAAAAGTTCATTGATAAAAACGGCATGGGAATTCCCCACAGGGAAACCCCGAACCAAAATTAAAAAAAAAAAAAATGACGTGGGGGGTCCCCCTAAATTCCATACCAGGCCCTTCAGGTCTGGTATGGATTTTAAGGGGAACCCCGCGCCAAAAAAAAAAAAAAAACGGCGTGGGGTTCCCCCAAAAATCCATACCAGACCCTTATCCGAGCACGCAACCTGGCAGGCCGCAGGAAAAGAGGGGGGGACGAGAGTGCGGCCCCCCCCCCTCCTGAACCGTACCAGGCCACATGCCCTCAACATTGGGAGGGTGCTTTGGGGTAGCCCCCCAAAACACCTTGTCCCCATGTTGATGAGGACAAGGGCCTCATCCCCACAACCGTGGCCGGTGGTTGTGGGGGTCTGCGGGCGGGGGGCTTATCGGAATCTGGAAGCCCCCTTTAACAAGGGGACCCCCAGATCCCGGCCCCCCCCTGTGTGAAATGGTAAGGGGGTACTTACCCCTACCATTTCATTAAAGAGTGTCAAAATAGTTAAAAATGACAAGAGACAGTTTTTGACAATTCCTTTATTTAAATGCTTCTTCTATCTTCCTTCATCTTCGTCATCTTCTGGTTCTTCTGGCTCTTCTGGTTCTTCCTCCGGCGTTCTCGTCCAGCATCTCCTCTGCGGCGTCTTCTATCTTCTTCTCCTCGGGCCGCTCCGCACCCATGGCATGAGGGGAGGCTCCTGCTCTTCTCTTCATCTTCTTCTTCATCCTCTTCTCTTCTTCATCTTCTTCATCTTCTTCTTCTTCATCTCTTCTTCCTTCTTCATTTCTTCTCCGGGCCGCTCCGCAGCCATGCTGGCATGGAGGGAGTCTCCCGCTGTGTGACGGCGTCTCCTCGTCTGACGGTTCTTAAATAACGGGGGGCGGGGCCACCCGGTGACCCCGCCCCCCTCTGACGCACGGTGACTTGACGGGACTTCCCTGTGACGTCACGGGGAATGCCACAGGGAAGTCCCGTCATGTCCCGTGCGTCAGAGGGGGGCGGGGTCACCGGGTGGCCCCGCCCCCCGTTATTTAAGAACCGTCAGACGAGGAGACGCCGTCACACAGCGGGAGCCTCCCTCCATGCATGGATGCGGAGCGGCCCGCAGAAGAAAATTAAGAAGAGATGAAGAAGATGAAGAAGATGAAGAAGATGAAGAAGATGAAGAAGAGAAGAGGATGAAGAAGAAGATGAAGAGAAGAGCGGGAGCCTCCCCTCATGACATGGGTGCGGAGCGGCCCGAGGAGAAGAAGATAGAAGACGCCGCGGAGGAGATGCTGGACGAGAACGCCGGAGGAAGAACCAGAAGAGCCAGAAGAACCAGAAGATGAAGAAGATGAAGGAAGATAGAAGAAGCATTTAAATAAAGGAATTGTCAAAAACTGTCTCTTGTCATTTTTAACTATTTTGACACTTTTTTAGTGAAATGGTAGGGGTAAGTACCCCCTTACCATTTCACACAGGGGGGGGGCCGAGATCTGGGGGTCCCCTTGTTAAAGGGGGCTTCCAGATTCCGATAAGCCCCCCGCCCGCAGACCCCCACAACCACCGGCCACGGTTGTGGGGATGAGGCCCTTGTCCTCATCAACATGGGGACAAGGTGTTTTGGGGGGCTACCCCAAAGCACCCTCCCAATGTTGAGGGCATGTGGCCTGGTACAGTTCAGGAGGGGGGGGGCCGCACTCTCGTCCCCCCCTCTTTTCCTGCGGCCTGCCAGGTTGCGTGCTCGGATAAGGGTCTGGTATGGATTTTTGGGGGAACCCCACGCCGTTTTTTTTTTTTTTGGCGCGGGGTTCCCCTTAAAATCAATACCAGACCTGAAGGGTCTGGTATGGAATTTAGGGGGAACCCCACGTCATTTTTTTTTTTAAATTTTGGCCGGGGTTCCCCTTAATATCCATACCAGACCTGAAGGGCCTGGTATGGAATTTAGGGGGACCCCCCCACGTCATTTTTTTTTTTTTTTAATTTTGGTTCGGGGTTTCCCTGTGGGGAATTCCCATGCTGTTTTTATCAATGAACTTTTATGTGTATTGTCGGACCGGCAATTCATTAATAGCCGCGGTAGTTTTAAATGAGTTTTTTCCTTCGAAATGTCATTTTGCTGTCAGACTGTTCTAAACACGGGAAACATGCCCCCCTTTACAGGCATACTATAGACACCCCCCAGGTACGAAATTTAAAGGGATATTACACTTTTATTGTTTGACTTTAAGCATTATTAAAATCACTGCTCCTGAAAAAACGTCCGTTTTTAAAACTTTTTTTTGCATTGATCCATGTCCCCTGGGGCAGGACCCAGGTCCCCAAACACTTTTTATGACAATAACTTGCATATAAGCCTTTAAAATTAGCACTTTTGATTATTCATGTTCGTGTCCCATAGACTTCAACGGTGTTCGCGTGTTCCAGCGAACTTTTTTCCTGTTCGCATGTTCTGGTGCGAACCGAACAGGGGGGTGTTCGGCTCATCCCTACTTGTGACACATAATGACACCTATATATATATACATATCAGTCAATAGGTGGGTTATCTTCTTTTCCTAATCCTCTGATTAATCTAAGCACAGTCACAGTGGACTCCCAATCCTCCACCATAAATCTATAAAAAAAACAATGGGACCGATGCTTTGATGCAATATTTCTTTACTTGAAGTTTCCAAAAAAACATGAAAAGTGCAAACGTGCAAGCAGCAGCAACTGTACGGTATCGAGCATAGATCGCTCTTCCTCAGGCTTCTCTAGCTGTGTGTGAAGACACTGATACAATCTCTCTCCTTTATCCACACCCAGCAAATTACCACACATGTGTACAATCTAATCGTCACCACTAGGAGCCAACAGCATTCAGAAAGTTTAACCCCTTCCAGTCAGAAAGATAAGGAAACAAAAGTGATACTGTGAGTCCGTAAATAAACATATGTACAAAATTAACCTATATACATCTAATTACAAAGAATAACATTTGAATCTAATCAAGATTTCTAAATTGGCAACATGCAGTATCATCAAGGGTTTCGTTCAAGAGTTGTTTATCTACCCAATTCACAATAGTGTAGTCTCAGGCTTCTTTTTCATATTGAATGTATAATAATAATTGTTATTTAGCCAATTTCCCAACGGGGCTCATTCCACTGGTTCTGAAGGGAAACATAAGACATATACATGCATCTGTTACTAGAATCCCTGTATGTCTACTATAAACATTTCTCATAATACATTGACCTATAAAAATAAATATAGATCATAGTCTCTATTCATCCCACCGGGATGTAGAGACTGTAATCTATTAATCCACCAGACTTCGCGCTTCTTCAGTTTCAAAATTCTGTCACCCCCTCTTTTGTCACGGAGCACTTCCTCCAAAACCATGAACCGCAATTCCGATTCCTTGTGTCCCATTTCTAAAAAGTGACGTGACACAGGGAGACCAAGTTGTAAATGTCTAATCGTGCTACCATGTTGTGCTATGCGATCCTTAATTTTTTGAGTTGTTTCCCCCACATTAATGAGATTACAGGGGCACACAAGAATATATATCACATAAGATTTCTGACAGGTATAGAAACCATTAACCATTATTTTATCTCTACTTGTAGGATGGATATAGTGATTGCCCTTTAGCATAAGATTACATTGAATGCAGTTAAGGCATGGAAAACATCCATTTCTTTTTCTGCCAAGGAATGTCACATGAAAAGATATAATGAAATATTTACAAAAATGCGAGGGGTGTACTCACTTTTGTGAGATACTGTGTATATATATATATATATATATATATATATATAGCTACAGTATCTCACAAAAGTGAGTACACCCCTCACATTTTTGTTAATATTTTGTTGGAACGGGAAGGGGCCATCACAAACTGTTACCACAAAGTTGGGAGCATGAAATTGTCTAAAATGGGGGCGTGGCCAGCAGCCGGAGGAGATGGCCGCATAAGGAGAGAGCTCCATGATAGCCAGCTGCAGCGGCCCGCATAAAGCGACTACGAAAGCCGGTAAACACAGACCGAGAAAGCCTAAGAACCCCTGAACATCGATCGAGCGATGGGTAAGAGAAAACCCCCAGGGGGACCCCGCAAATTGACGGACTTTTATCCCTCGGCTAGCACGCCGGAGATCCAAGATGGCGCCGCCGCTCACAGGCAGCAGCGCGCCAGGCAGACTGACAACAGAGGGAAAGGGAGAGAGGATAACAGACATCCATCCCTCTCTCCAGGCCACAGCAGCCGCTCTTCCACCTGCCATACCCCATCTCAGAGCCCACAAAAAGCAGCCCCTAAACGTTCCTCTGCCCATACTTATGCAGGGGAAAGAAATGAGGAGGACTATACATCCCATGACAGTACCACCGAGTTTATTGAGCAGATCCAGGAGTTCCCAACGTCCGGCCAGCCCTTAAGCGACACTACCATGAAAGAGATGTTGGTCTCACTGCGGGGGTCCATGCACAGGGACCTCATGGAATGCATATCACAACTAAAAACAGATATTACTGAAATTGGGGAGAGAGTTAGCCATGTAGAAGACAAAATGGCAGAATTCACAACAGCACATAATGAATTAGTGGACGCCCATAATGAAAAAGATGATGAGTTGGAAGCCCTAAAAAACAAGATGGCGGATTTAGAGGATAGGTCCCGCAGAAATAATATAAAACTGCAAGGAGTAGCGGAATCTGTACCTCCCTCTGAACTCTGTAACTATGTTCAGCAACTAATCCAAGACCTGCTCCCAGACACGCCAACAGGGGAAATTACGGTAGATCGAGCCCACAGACTACCTAAGCCGCAATACCTACCAGAAAAAATACCCCGCAACGTCATAGCTCGCATACACTTCTTCCACGTCAAGGATGACTTAATGCGCTTTGGGAGACAAAACTCCCCATTACCCACGCCCTACTCGGGCATTGCTATATATGCGGATCTCTCCCAGCACACCATGTTGGCAAGAAAAAAGCTATTGACACTAACAAAATTACTACGTAATAGCAAACTCCCTTAATCTTGGGGCTTCCCCACGAAACTCCTTGTCACTAAAGACGGTCGTACCTACACCATTAGGTCTCTGGAAGAGGGCCTTCAACTCACCAGAAAATGGGGGCTTCTCTCAGCTGAAGAAGAAGACACCCCCACTACCAAAACCCCTAGAGGTATATCCCCAGAATGGAAAACAGCTAACGACACTTGATTGATCCCTCATGCATTAGAAACTAACAACATACCTGATGTTTACTCACCTAATCCAAGGGTTGAAGCTGGCTATTAGGAGCCTGTACCCCCAAGTGTTCCTATGTGATTTTACTCGCACTACGAGGAAAATACCCTCAATTTTTTAAGTTTTTTTTTTTGCTTGAATGTTGACGTTTTTCACCTTTTCTTTTTTATTCTACCACTGATAACCATCCACGGCAAACCTGATGACAACAATCCGGAGCCTAATTCCTCGGTGCAACTACTTCTCTTGAACGAGCAACCTTCACTCAAGGTTACGACAACTTTAACTACAGGTACCATTATGAACTGCTCCACAACTCAAATTTTGCATATATCTACATCTAAGAATATTCCCCTACAATCCAATGGTTCTTAATTTTGTAACTATAAACGCTCATGGTCTTAATAGTCCTTTCAAAAGGAGAGCTATGTGGCAGCAAGCAAAATCCCTAAAGAGCGATGTGTTATGTATCCAGGAAACTCACTTCGTCCAGCAAAAACATCCTATATGCAAGGACAGACAATTTCCACATATTTTCACGGCTTCAGGCCCAAAGAAAAAGGGAGGGTTGTTGATCGCTATTAACCAAAATGTTGCATTTAATCTGCAGGAAATAGTAAGCGATAAAGCGGGGAGATATATTATACTGATTTGTGAATTAAATAATACTATGTATACTATCATTAATGTATATGCTCCGAATTGCAGACAGTTGTCTTTTTTGAATGCCCTCAAAAAAAAGGTTGAGAACATCAAAAAAGGCTTGATATTATATTGCGGGGATTTTAATTGTGTTCCTGACAAACAACTAGATTGCTCATTTCCACGAAAATCCATGCGTACTGAACTTCAATCCTTTTTACACTCTTCTAATCTGTATGACGTATGGCGTTGCGTCAATTCAGGAGAGAAAGATTTCACCTACTACTCAGCTCCTCATAAGTCCTATTCAAGAATCGATTTATTTGTAGCTGACCTAGCTTGCCTTAACAACGCATTATCTGCTAAAATCCATCCAATTACTTGGTCTGATCACGCGCCTGTTTCACTCTCAATTAAGGAAAAAAACGCAGCGTCACCTATACGTTTGTGGCGAAACAATATATCAATCCTAAATAATCCTAAACACAGAGATGGTTTGCGTGATCAGATCAAAGAGTTCTTTCAATTCAATGAAACTCCGGATACGAACATTTTCACGTTGTGGTGTACACACAAAGCATTTAGCAGAGGCCTACTTTTACAAACAGCAGCGCGGGAAAAAAAAAAGAAATTAAAAACATTTAAAACTTTAATGGCTAAACTTACATCCCTTGAACAACAGCACAAAGCTAATCCCTCCCCCAAGATAAACACAGAATTAACTCAAAGTAGACAAGAGGTAAGGGATCATTTAATTTCAGAACATCAAATATACTTGCAAAAATTTAGAGCAACACACTACACTCAAGGAAACAAGGCTGGCAAATTTTTAGCGGCCTACATCCGCAAAAAACAACAAAAATCGAAACTATCCTACATTATAGATCCTATCACGTCGCAAGCAGTGCACCACCCAAAGGACATTGCAAATGCATTCTGTAAGTACTATAAACAACTATACAATTTGAAAGAAGACCCCTCAACGACACAGCCTACCGACAGAGGAATCAGTACTTTCCTTAATTCGGTTAACCTCCCTTCTCTAAATAGTGACCAATTATTATACTTAAATTCAGCAATGACAAATAAAGAAATTGCCCTAGCTGTCCAATCTTTACCCCACAACAAATCACCTGGTGCCGATGGCTTCTCGGCAGAGTATTATAAAGCCTTCTCCAGTATTTTAGTGCCAAATATGAATAAACTCTTCCAGAAAGCCACCACTGACAGCATATTTCCAGAAGAAATGCTCCAAGCAGTTAAAGTAGCCCTCCCCAAACCAGGGAAAAAACCAGATGCCCCACAAAACTTTAGGCCCATATCCCTGCTCAACACAGACTTGAAAATAAATTCAAAAATTTTAGCTAACCGCTTAGCGGAAGTAACCCCTTACCTAATCAAAGCGGATCAAGTAGGTTTTGTAAAAGGGAGACAAGCTCCGGATGGAACCCGTAGAATGTACAACCTCCTCAAAATAGCAGAAACGCGAAAGGTGCCCACAGTGTTCCTGACGCTAGACGCCGAAAAGGCGTTCAACCGGGTCCACTGGGGGTACCTACTAGCGACACTTGCTAAGTTCGGCCTTAGCGGTCCTATCCTTTCTTCTATCTCAGCACTATACACAGTCCCTACTGCACAGGTTTATACCTCTAATGCCATGTCTGATAAATTTCATATAACAAATGGGACCCGCCAGGGCTGCCCTCTATCGCCGCTGATCTTTTCACTGGTGATGGAACCCCTGGCGGAGACGATAAGAAAGGATACTCTTATCAAAGGGATTGTGGTGTCGGATGTAGATCATAGGATAGGACTATTTGCTGATGATGTGGTTCTGACACTAACTTCACCAACCACATCTCTTGACAGAACTCAACAAATTCTTAAGGATTTTGGGAAAATATCATATTATAAACTCAACATTAGCAAATCTTCAATTCTCCCTATACATATTAATAAATCAAACCTTAAAAAGTTAAAATCTGATTTCCCTTTTGAATGGGCTCACACATATTTGAAATATTTGGGGATAAATCTCTCTTACCCTTCTGCCACTGTATACGACCATAACTACCCCTCCTTATTAAATACAATAAAAAATGACCTTGAACACATCTCCTCACATGAACTCTCATGGATAGGGAAAATAGCTGCTTTCAAAATGACTGTTTTACCAAAAATATTATATTATTTCCGTACTATCCCTATCATCCTACCTGATCACTTCTTTATCACAACAGATAAACTACTAAGGAAATTTATATGGGCTGGCAAAATAGCAAGACTTTCATACTCTACCTTACAAAAACAAAGACAGAAAGGTGGAATGGGTTTCCCCAATATACGCAATTATTATGTAGCAGCACTTCTGGACCAGGCCAAATCTTGGTTCTCCCAGACGTCAGAGAAATTATGGGTGCAAATAAAAAAAGCAATAGTACAAAATAGAGACCTACCTTCACTTCTATTAGCCACACTCACGAACAGACCATTGTATCATCCCAACTTTCCCTCTATAAATGCAACAGTAAATGCATGGAAAACAGTTAATGCAAAGGTTGATAGTAGCAAAGCCTTACAGAAGAGAGTAATCTCCCTAGGCATGTACGAATACCTTATCCCCTCCTTAAAAATAAACGAAAAAGACGCTTCAAAAAATTTGACATATACACAATTCAAAGCTCAAAGCCCATCAACACCGACATACGCAAATATCCAGCTACACCACTACCATATTAAATATCCAAACTCCTTTCTTAGCCATAACCCAGAAGTGTGGACATACATATCCACCTCTGTCAACAAACCTAAAGGTCTCACATGGTTCTACAAATATCTACAAAATACACATAAGCAAACTAAAACTGCTAGCATGCTAAACTGGGAAAGAGACCTTAGGAGTAAATTTGCTTTATCTGAGTGGAACAAAGCTATTCAGGCTAACTATTTATATTCACATTGCACTAACCATTGGGATATATCCCTTAAGTTGCTATACAGAAGATACTTAACTCCGATGAGAATCTCACAAATCTTCCATAATTCTGATATACAGTGTTGGCGAAACTGTGGTAACAAGGGAACGATATTTCATATACTGTGGGATTGTAAATCTGTAAGAAGCTTCTGGAACTCGGTTTTCTCTTTACTAGCAAAAATCACTGGAATTGTCTTCTCTCCCACTCCTGCATTAGCTCTCCTTAACTTAGGAATAGAAAAAATACCAATAAATTACAGACGTTTAACTACTCACATATTAATAGCAGCACGTTTATCCATCACTTCAAAATGGAAATCAAACAGTATACCAAATATTAGTGAAGTAATAAACAGAGTAAATACCCACTACCAATATGAAAACTTTTTCGCTCATTCCATTACTTCAATGGCAAAATTAAAGAGTGAATGGGCTCCATGGTGCACAAGAATTCCAGAGGCTTCTCATTAATATTCTGGTATGGACATAATAACTAAAATTTCAATAGGTGGTAAGAGGTTGTCATTGCAATCTTATGTTTGGTTTTACGTTTCTTTAGTTTATAATTTCTTATAGTTTTTATTTTCACTTTTTCTTTCTTCCTTTTTATTTTGTTAAGTTAAAGCTTAAAAACTCAGCCGTATCTTTGACTTCATTTTCTTTGATATTGAGCTTTGTTAGCATTTCTATGTTACATTGCACCAGTACAAATAAGTATATACGATATATAATATGGAGTGAGATTGGGAGTTCCAAGAAATAATTGTTCTAACAACTGGAATATAATTGAGAACATGGGGGGGGGGGAGGGGGGGTACCTCTCCGGACACAGTTTGTTCCCAGATGGAGTGTCTGGGGGGGAGGCTCCCAGTCCCAGTCCCATTCTTGAGAATACAAGAAAAAAGTTTGTAATACTCAGTTTAACTCGGTTAACAATTACTATAAAGTGTACACCGTGATATGTTGAAGTACGCGTTGGATGCATTCACAGAAACAACTAAGGAATTCCTGTAACTGTATACGGATGTACTGTTATACTATTGTTCATATGAAAATTTCAATAAAAAATAATGAAACGAAATTGTCTAAAATGTTTTGGTATGCTGACACCTTAAGCGTTCCCTTCACTGAAACTAAGGTGTCATGTCCTACCCCTGAAAAACAACCCCACACCAAAATCCCCCTTCCACCAAATGAAAAAATGTTATCTTTATTATGTTTTTAAACTTTGTTTTTTATAAGTTTTTCCTACAATTGCCAACTAAAGGTTCTCTTTATCACTTTTTAAATCATATTTGTTTAATGTATATATCCTCCAACCTTTGGATCCACATTGGAAATATTTTATTCATATGTTTATGTCTATACAACATCTTTGTGTACTATACAACACATTTTCCTGATGAAGTGGCCACAAAATGCGTTGATGGTGTTTTAACCGGTTTTCATGATCACTAAAATACCAACTTTCCTAAAGAATCCACTTAGAAGCACCTTTTTATTGAATTGGTGCCTTTGCTGACTACACAGTGGTTCAATTTTGGGGCCTTATTCTATCTATCATGAAGAAGAGGGTTAGTTCTGGCCCTGAATTTTGTTGGCCCTTTTGTCGATCCATCTACTTGATCCTGCATTGAAATAAAATTATGTCTGGTCTATTAACCCAATGTATGATGCTTCAATCACAAATCCATTCAGATGCATCACAAACCAAGCAGCTGTGGAGATCCTTGGGTGTGTAAAAGCCACCAGCCCAGAATCCAGACCTACTGTTCAAACACCACTGCAACGCTAGTGAATAAAAACACCAATGATAATCCTAGGGTTCAAGCGCTACTTTTCCATTCCTCCAAAGTGCAAGTCATGGTAATTCAGCAACGGGGAAAGATCAGCTGCTGGCAAAACTGGTGAACCAAGCTTACATTGGAAGAGCCTACAGTACTGCTGATATGGGATTGAGGGAATAGAGCAGAAATAATTGACAACAGCACACCTACAGTCCTACTTATTTGTCAAGTTTCCCTGCAGACTAGCAGATCCAAGACCTAAATCCATTGATTCACTCATTTTAGTAGGCACTAGTCATTATATTTGCCTTACACACAGATTGTCTCTTTTACATACTGTTTTTTTATCATGACAGATCAAACAATGTCTCTGATTGTAACCTGTAATAAAACCTTCAGAACAGCTAACTTGTAGAAATTAGGAATAAAAACAGTTTAGAAAAAAACTCTACTGGAAATTCAGCCATTTAACAATGCACATTCCATACTTCAGGTGGCAATTTCTAACAGTTCTCTTTATTTCCATGAAATACAATCCTTAACCTGTCACTACATCATGTAGCTTTTTCCTTGTTTAAAAAAAAAAAAGCCACATATGCATAAATGGAATAAAAGAACACAGTGGATTGGCTAGAACTCTAATTGTCGTTTCCATGGGAATAGCTAACAATTATTTTCTGAGCACAGATGTTAGCATCTTGTCAGAGCTGGTATTTTGATTTTAACATTAATAGCATTCATAGAAGTCATTAAAACAGCTCACGGTTAGAACAGTGTGCAATACAGAGGCTTGTATTCGTGTTGCTTGGAAATATGTTGCTTACTCACATGATCAGTGGGTGCCATCAACGTTTAAATGATAGGTGTCAGGATAAGATGCTGTTGCTATGTGTTATTTGGGGATGAGCCGAACACCCCCAGTTCAGGTCGCAGCAGAACATGCGAACAGGCAAAAAATTTGTTCGAACAAGCGAACACCGTTCTATGTCTATGGGACACGAACATGAGAAATCAAAAGTGCTAATGTTAAAGGCTTATATGCAAGTTATTGTCATAAAAAGTGTTTGGGGATCCGGGTCCTGCCCCAGGGAACATGTATCAATGCAAAAAAAAGTTTTAAAAATGGCCGATTTTGCGGGAGCAGTGATTTTAATAATGCTTAAAGTGAAGCAATAAAAGTGAAATATTCCTTTAAATTTCGTACCTGGGGGGTGTCTATAGTATGCCTGTAAATTGGGGCATGTTTCCTGTGTTTACAACAGTCCCTGCACAAAGTGACATTTCTAAAGGAAAAAAAATCATTTAAAAGTACTCGCGGTTATAATGAATTGTCGGTCCCGGCAATGCACATAAAAGTCATTGAAAAAAACAGCATGGGATTCCCCCACAGTCCATTACCAGGCCCTTTGGGTCTGGTATGAATATTAAGGGGAACCCCGAACCAAAATTTAAAAAAAAATTTGCGTGGGGGTTCCCCCAAATTCCATACCAGGCCCTTCAGGTCTGGTATGGATATTAAGGGGAACCCCGTGCCAAATTTTTTTTTTTAAATGGCGTGGGGGTCCCCCTCAGAATCCATACCAGACCTGATTTTAAGGGGAAGCCCGCACTAAAATTTTAAAAAAATGGCGTGGGGGTCCCCCCAAAAATCCATACCAGACCCTTATCCGAGCACGCAACCTGGCAGGCTGCAGGAAAAGAGGGGGGATGAGAGAGCGCCCACCCTCCTGAACCATACCAGGCCTCATGCCCTCAATTTGGGGAGGGTACTTTAGGGTGGCCAAAGCACCGTGTCCCCATGTTGATGGGGACAAGGGCCTCATCCCCACAACCCTTGCCCGGTGGTTGTGGGGGTCTGTGGGCGGGGGCTTATCAGAATCTGGAAGCCCCCTTTAACATGGGGACCCCCAGATCCTGGCCCCCTGTGTGAAATGGTAATGGGGTACAAATGTACTCCTACCATTTCACAAAAAAGTGTGAAAATGGTAAAAATTACATGACACGGCTTGGGGACAAGTCCTTTATTAAAAAATTAAAAAATAAAACTGTCCCACAAAGTCTTCTTCTTCTTCTCTTGCTCTGCCGATGGACCAAAAAGGAAAAAAAAAAGCGACCACCCACCTCCATGGGAGGCACCCCCCGTATTAACCGTCCTCTCAGGTGACAGCTCTTTTATTACTGAGGGCGGGGCCACACAGTATCTTCAATGGGTGATACCGCCCCCCTCTGATGCACGGGGACATCCCTATGGCTTCCCCGTAGCGTTAGAGGGGGGCGGGACCACCTGGTTACGTACCTGAAGGGTCTGGTATGGAATTTGGGGGGACCTCCACGCAATTTCTTTTTTAAACTTTGGTTCGGGGTTCCCCTTAATATTCATACCAGACCCAAAGGGCCTGGTAATGGACTGTGGGGGAATCCCATGCTATTTTTTTCAATGACTTTTATGTGTATTGCCGAGACCGACAATTCATTATAGCCGCGAGTACTTTTAAATGACTTTATTCCTTTAGAAATGTCATTTTTGTGCAGGGACTGTTGTAAACACGGGAAGCATGCGCCATTTTACAGGCATACTATAGACACCCCCAGGTATGAAATTTAAAGGAATATTTCACTTTTATTGTTTCACTTTAGGCATTATTAAAATCACTGCTCCCCAAAAAATGGCAGTTTTTAAAACTTTTTTTTGCATTGATACATGTCCCCTGGGGCAGGACCCAGGTCCCTGAACACTTTTTATGACAATACCATGCATATAAGCCTTTAAAATTAGCACTTTTGTTTTCTCCCATAGAATTTTAAAGGGTGTTCCGCAGCTTTCAAATTTGCCGCGAACACCCTAAATTGTTCACTATTCGGCGAACAGGCGAACACTTGATGTTCGAGTCGAACTGTTCGATTCAAACATCGGGCTCGTCCCTAGTGTTATTCTATTCATTTACTATTAGACTTGTCTAGAGATTCAGTAAAAATGTCTTTTTAAGTTGCTGTTTGCATTTATAAAAACAAATTGCAAATTCATATTGCTCTCAGTTATCTGCATTTAGAAAGAATCTGGGGTTGATTTACTAAAACTGAGGAGTGCAAAATCTGGTGCAGCTCTGCATAGAAACCAATCGGCCTCCAGTTTTTTTTTTGTCAAATCTTAATTGAACAAGCTGAAGTTAGAAGCTGATTGGTTACCATGCACAGCTGCACCAGATTTTGCACTCTCCAATTTTAGTAAATCAACCCATCTGTGTCTTGGTAAGACATCACTCACGCCTTTACAGATTACAAGGAAGAATGCTGATGTCTAAGGGTGTCTGGAACAGGCCTGCCCCATCTGACTGCTTTCTAGGGTCTATGGACATATGAACACACTGTAGCCCATTGCATCTTCCAATGAGTGATATATGCAATGCGGTAAAGGAGTTGTAGGAGCTTTTGAGATCCCCAACACTGGTGTGTAGAAGTATTGACTGTATTATAATGTGTCCTTGTCTAAAAGCATATAAGCATTTATATTGTCATTGGCTGACTTGCATTCTGTTTCTCTCTGCCACCTCTAGGTTGGCATTGTCTTGCATTATTCTAGCCTGTGCACAGTCTTATGGATTGGTGTGACTGCCAGAAATATTTACAAGCAAGTTACAAGAAAACCTCCGCAAAACCAGATTAGTGAACAGCCTCCATTTCCAAAGCAGCCTATGCTCAGGTATTTGAGAAATCATATATTGTGTGAATCTAGTTCTGTCATTATGTGCCATCCCATGGTCTTAAATCATCTACAATACAGTATCTGAAGTGTAGTTCTGCTTCTAGAAATGTAATTCTGATGAAAATAGCAAAAGTAACTGAGGGTAATAAGTTTAATAACCAACTGTGCTAGAAATCAAAACAAGCTTCAAGGTTATCAGCCCAATGATGGTGCCTTGTGCCTTGAAAACTTGCCAGGATTTCCAGTGCAGTTAGCCAATAAAGTTATAAAATCCTTATATTATCCAATAGTTTTTATTATATCCTACAGTTAAGGAAAACAAGTAGACTACCAATTCTGAGTGTGACTAGTGGTTAGAATTGTAAATATCAATATAGTATCCTCCATTACTTTAGCTATTCTGACTAAAAGTAGAATTCTGAACTTGTTAGGATATCATTGGGAGGATAGTTAAAACATACATCATATTGCTGCTTCCTTCAGTCTTTTGCCACTCTGGCTGCAAGATACGTGCCCCTAGATTCCTTCTATGATGACTTTCTGTGGCCATTAAAAGATGTTATACCTGTCTTCTTTTTTTTTTTTTTTTACATTACCGAGAATGCATGAGACAGTAAGGTAAAGAGAGATCTTACTAATGGATTTCATAAGTGGAGTAAATCATTGCACAATTTATTTAACCATAAGTTGGGTTCTGTAGACTGACTTTTTAGGACTAAAAATTTAGTATAACATATACATATCATCCCTGATTTATCCAAACTCCACTCAGAACATTCAAATATTTGGTCATTTCACCCCTTTTTACTACACTCCTATCTCTGAGTTCTCAAAAATAACATTGTCCTTACAAAGTAACGGACATTTTATTAGGTTCATTTGCAATCGTTTAAAAATAAGTCTATTTGTCGGCATCTGAGGTATATTAAAGTGGATGTAAACCCTCACATATACCCAGTGAAGTGAACAGCCTCAGATGATACACAGAGATGAAACAAATCTTTCTACATAAGTTTTACATGTATATCTGCTGTCTTCAGCTTTATATAGTCTTCAGAAAGTGCACATTGTGTTAGATATTTTCTCTTCCTGTTCAGCACTGGGAGTGGATTCTTCAAACAGCCAAGACAGCTAATTGGAGGAAAGGGTCACACCCCCCACTCCACATAGGCAGAGACTTGCAGAGCTGTGCTGTGATAAAGCAAGCTCTCTGCTAATTTATAGCTCCCACCCTGACACAAATTTCAGGCTGGTTTTATCTCAGTTGACAGAGAACTTGTCAGAATTTATCATGCTGATAACAGAGCATCGAAACAGCAGAAACACGCAGTACATAGTGCTTTGACGAGAGATAAGAAAATACTACCGATAGATGTGCTTTGGTCAAATTTCATGAATCAAGTGTACATCCACTTTAATGTTCTTCAGAATGTAATCTAAATACTGTACACTTCATGCTGTATGCGTGAAGCTGCAAAAGTTGCAACTGCGTGTGACCTTGCTCATAACCATTGGGTGACTACTAGGTCATGTTAAAGAGGACTAGATGATCCTCTGTGTGCTGCCAGCGTTTGATCTTGCACGCATTGATTTACAATGACATGCACAGAGACTTTACTCTCATTGTATGCGCATCAAATCCACACATCGAAGAGGAAATCACTGCAAATATCAACATGCCAGTGATGAGAAAGAATGGACAGTTGTCCCAATTACCATTTTCAATGAATGCTTTGTGTTAGCCATGTATTTTGGTTTCTTTTCCATCAGCTTTCAACTGCAGCAATCTAACACCCATATATTCTTTTGTTTCCTAGTTTTTTGTGATCAATAATTGCAATTGTTGTTGGAAGAACAACAACACGTAATGTAAAGTACTGCAAACTATATATAGTGTATGCATTATACCTATCTATCCAGCAGGTGGCACTGTAATGTGTATCTATGGTAATGTATTTAGAGGAAGTGTTTTCTCTCTAAATGTATGTAGTTGTATGCTTCTTGTTCCTGTTTCTGTCTCCATGATGTAAAGACATGTTCTGATATTTCTCCATGAAAAGTAAGGCCATATTACTGCATCCAAGAAGCTTCCAGTGCTTAATTGCAATACTCTGCACCATAATTGGTGAATTAACCACTTCCTTACCGCCACACGCCGATATGCATCCTAACTTTGAAGTGGAATATCGTTGTTATGGCAGCAGCTAGCTGCCATAACCCCAGTATCCTCTTCTTCGGCCGGCTGTCTGGTTTCCGATAATAGGTTGTCATACGTAGTAGAGGCATTAGAACAGAGAGCGATACATTTTTTCAGAAGTGCTTTTTATACTACTTTACTATTACTTTTATACAGGGCTTTTTTTCCTCAAACAATAGGTGCTGGAACTTAACCACGGCCCCACAAGACCCCTCCCCCCACACATACCCTCCAAATCACATCAAATAGTGGGTGTGCTCAGTCAAAATTCATGAAAACAGTAGGAGGGTCTTAAAGGAGCATTAAATACCAGGATTGCATTACATACAGAGTGCAGAGCTGTCCCTTGTAAACACAGAAACCAGACTTCTGTGTTTACGATTGTGGTGGGCAGGCACCAAAGTGTCTGAGCCAGAGGTGGTGGAACTGAGTTCCACCAAGTTCCCCCTGAAAAAAAGCCCTGCTTTTATATCAGCTTTTGAAACTTACAAATGCAACATTTTAGAAATGTAATAATGGGTTTAGCAGTGTAAAACTCTTTTTGACAGATATATAGTGCATGTGTTGTGCAGGTATATACAGTACATCAGACCAAAACGAGGGACAAATTAGAAGAAAAGAGGGACTTTGTTCCAAAAGAAGGACAGTCCCTCCAAATCGGGGACATTTGGGGTCTATACACACACATTGCTTAGTGTATGTACAGCACAAGACTACAACTGCCTAAGCACAGCACTGCTGGAACACTGCCGAAGCAGGAGATCACTTCCTACTCTGCTATTTATCGGCATGTCACAAGGCAGGGGAGCTGCTATTTACAAAGGTGATGGGGATAGATACTCCCAACATGCTATATGAGTGGCTGATATTATTGAAAAAAAAAAAAAGTGAAAATCTTATTGCACATTGTTTTTTTCTGTGACCAACTGGAAAACAGGAACACATGTAATTGAATCCACATTCAAAATGACCATGTCATGTGGAAAATCTCAATCACCCTTTAGCAATACTGTGTCTGTAAAGATAATTAGTAAGTTTCACACATAATTTGTTTTTCATATTTAGCTGGTCTCCCACTTTATGCCCATAACCTCTGAACGCGGTGCTATTACTGTGCAGAAACTAATATTTAGCCTTCCCAAGAACTGCGCAATGAGCAGTGTGGATGGGGTACTTCTGATAATGCAGCAGCTGAAGTAGCATGCCTATTAAATTTTACTAGCTACTGTAAATAACGATATGTCATAGATTGTGGACATAATTATGTGTGTTTTCAGAATTTTGTAAAAGTTAAAATGCAGAAAATGATGTGGTACGTGATTATTCTCAGAACAGTGTGATGGCTTCCAACAGGAAAATTACATAGACTAAGGACCTGGTGCATGCACCATTTTTGGCAGTGTACTGCAACGCATATTAGTGCATTGCCGCAAAATCCACAGCAAGGCACATCCATTAGAAGACACATTGAGGTGCCATTCAGAACGAAGGTACCACATTGCACCAATGCACATAATAGACGTGGTACTGCAAAGCATAATCTGAACTGGCCCTGAATGTTCTATTACCTGCTCCTTTTCACAATATCAGGTTGATTTACTAAAGGCAAATAGATTGTTCACCTTGCAAGGGAAATTTTCCTAGAGCTTAGTGAATGAGGCGAAGCTCTGCTGATTTCCATTATCCAATCACATGCAAGCAAAAATACAGTTTTTATTTTTTTTTTAAACTCTCCTCGGACATGATTGGGTATACTTTGCAAAGTCAAATTTTACCACATTCACCAAGTTTAAGGGAAAATTCCCCTGCAAAGTGCACCTTCCTTGCAATGTGAAAAGCCTATTTGCCTTTAGTAAATTAGCCCTATGAGTCTGCCTAACTTTCTGTACATTGTCGGTGACTTATTAATCTTTTGTTTACATATCCATCTATCTAGATTTTTAATGCTATATAATTACAGATCTGAAGTAAAAAAGAGTTTTTGCTATATACCTGTATTGATTCTTGGGTTTAAAGTGCCCAATCTGCTTTCAAGGGTCACGCTGTGCCTGAATAATGATGCTCTCTTTGTACAAACTCCAGCCCTTGTGTCAACTGCACAGCAGCAAACAAAAGATACAAGAGATGGTTTCATTTTGCATCATAATGAATCTTTTGACATCTTCTTACATCCCCTGTATGCTCTTGCCCTTACTAATCATTTGAAGGAGGTATCTGATGGGGAGCCTTTGTTCTTGCCCCCCTTGGGCCAGTGCAAATAATGTTAATTATAATGTCCACTGCATGTCCACTGCAGGTGGCACTCAACCACAGTGGCGATGAAGAGGAAGTCATGGGCAACAGGGTTCCTCTATGGTTTCCTGAGTCATTGGGGCAGTGATCCAATTGGATACTGGCCACCATCTTAGGTGTGGTAGAGTGTATTTAAGACCCTGACCCTTGGGTTTGGCTCTCTTTATGTGAATGGGTAGAGTAGGAAAAGGTACCCTGTATGTGAGGAACAGTATTAGCGATAGGGAGAAGTCCCTGATGAGGAGGGAAAGCGTCTGGATCCCTTCATGATTGGGCACAAGACGGCCAGGCCGCATTCTGTACCCTCTCAACAGATGCTGTTGGCTCAGCTGGAACTTACTACTTCAGGCTGGTGGAACTGTGAGTGTGCCCGGTTTGGTAGCTGTCCCACTGGGTTTGTTGTGAACTGTTGCTGTATTGCACCTGACTGTGGGAATTATTGCCTCTGCACCACACCAGAGCCTACCTTCAAGCAGCCCTGAATGGACATCCTTCACCATATTAACCCCGGTCATTATGGGACCTGCAGTCAGTAACAGATGCCTGGCATTCTATAGCTACCTGCTCTTTGGTCAGACCTGCAGTCATTGCGCCTTGTAAAGCATCAGTTCCTGTTGTGGCTCTGTGATGTTTTCCAACTGAATGCCAAAGGAAATCAATGTTGGAAGAATGCAAAATTGTGAAATGTCTGTGCTCATTTGTTAAAAGGAAGCTGAATGATAAAGATTATGTGCGATGACATGGTATTTTATGTCATAATTTAATTAGGCGAGTACATATTTTCACAGTGCAGCAAAAAAGGTCTTACTCATTTATTTTTTACAACACACCATGTTCTATTAGAAAACACCCACCTTTATCCATGGCCACCATAAAGTGGAGCACTTTATGTGTTATACTCTTAGGGCTTGTTCACATGGGTCTACTTCCTTGCTGAGTCAGAGCAGAACTGAATAGATGTCAGTTTTGTGACATCTGTGCTGTTCCTTTTTTTTTTTTGCATGTTGACAGTGGACTGTGGTGGACTCGTGTTGGATCTTTAGGCTGCCAGATATATAGTTACATAGTAGGTAAGGTTTGATAAAGACAACAGTTCAACCTGTGTTGGTGTGTGTTTGTGTAGATAATCATTTTCCATATCCCTGTATATTGTGCTTGCTAAGATGCACGTCCAAGAGTCTTTTAAAACTATTCATACTTCCTGCTGATGCCACAGATTGTGGAAGAGTTCCACATTCTTATGCCGCGTACACACGGTCGGACTTTTCGTCTACAAAAGTCCAACGGACGCTGACGGACTAAAGCTGGCTGGTAATCCGATCGTGTGTGGGCTTCTCCGGACTTTCAACGTACTTTTTTAGCCTCAAATCCGACGTACTTTAGATTTGAAACATGCTTCAAATCTTTACGTCGTAACTACGACGGACCCCGAAGTCCGCTCGTCTGTATGCTAGTCCTACGGACAAAAAAACGACGCATGCTCATAAGCAAAAACTAAACGGAAGCACTCGGTCTAGTAAAACTAGTGTTCGTATTGTAGGTAGCACATTCATCACGCTGCAAAATCTGTGATCGTTGAATGCAGCGCATTTTATTTCTTCTTTACGAATGCTCTAAAGAACGAAGGTGTTTTGCTGTTCATAATCAGAGTTCTCCCAAACTGATTTCTGAATTCTTTTTCTCTTTGATCTCATGAATGATATAGTATGCTTTTTATAAACAATGTTTCCATACTAATAATACTTTTTCCCTTTTATTGTTTTTTTTTTTTAGGTTTGTAAAGTTACCACAAAGAACCCATAATTCTTTTTTTTTTTTTTTCTAGTGATTATTTTTTAATTTTTAGATAAAGTTAACCCAAAGCACCGTTTTTGTTTATGTATATATTTTTTTTTCAAGACTTACCACTTGAACATTCTTAACATTAGTAATGTATTTTTGGTGTGTTTTTTTAAAACTCAATGAGATTGTTGTCCCTTGTTAATTTTTAACATTGTGTGTAAAATCAATGATTTAAAAGAAAACACATAAAAGTCTTTTGCTAAACTCAAAAAAGATCCATTTATTCATGGTCAAAATAAAATAAAGAGGAAGTCAACGCTGGAAAAAGTCGGTGTACAAGAAAATTGGGATCTTGAGGAGTCCATATAAGAGGGAGCACAATCTGGTCCAAGAATCCCAGAGATCAACAGCACCAGCAGATGATCTAGATGTCCCCAGACTGTGGTACTACAACAGCCTGCGTCTTCTGTCAGACCAGACTGAACCCAGGTCATCACTTTCTTCTCTTCCCTGCAGCCTTTCCTCCACGCTGCCCTGCAGCCTTCCCTGCAGCCTTCCCTGTAGCCTTCCCTGTAGCCTTCTTTTGAGGCTGTGGCTCTGGTGTTTCAGTTGTGGCAGGAGGAGGAGGAGGAGGAGGAGGAGGAGGAGGAGGAGGAGGAGGAGGAGGAGGAGGGGGGGGGGCTGCCTCATGTAGTTGGGTGTTTTTGGTTAGCGTGCCCTGCAGCCCCTTATGGATTGTTTCCCCAAATAGGCGCTCACAAATGAGGCGCTGCTCCCAATCCATCTGAAGAAGCCTGCTGGCTAAGTAGCAGCCATAGGCTTCTTCCGCTTCGGGGGGGCTTGTTAAAAAACGGGTGGCCTGTTGCATGAGGCGCAGGGACGCGTCCTGTGTGACCATCCCCTTCCTGGCCCTTTTTTTGGGAAGGTGGAGGGGAGGCACTTGGGATTGGGTGAGGCTCCTACTGGGCCCAGCCACCTCACTTGGCCCAGCCACCTCACTTGGCCCAGCCACCTCACTTGGCCCAGCCACCTCACTGGGAGCAGCCACCTCCTGCCTGACACTGGGCCCAGCCTCCTCCAGGATGATGGTGAATCCGGCCTCCTCCAGGCTGTCCATGGGCCCGGTCTCCTCCTGCCTGCCACTTTCCCCACATTCCTCCTGGATGGACTCATCCTGTGTATAAAAAAAGGACAATAGTTTTAGTTTCTTTTTTTGGGTTCATCAATGACACACAGTTTGCTTCTCATGACTAGCAAATTCAATGTGAATACATCTCTTTAATAAAAGAGTCTAATCAGACACCCTAATTATTTCAAGCAGGTGCCAAACATATTTAGTCACTACTATCATTTGATATGTATACACAATTTGGAGTGCTAAATTATTTGAGACAATTATAACATCCAGTTAACATCATTAATATTAGTACAGTAAATCTTTGTTAAAATAATTTACCTGACTCCAGATGGTCATATCCGGTTCATCCAGGATGGAAGACCCAGCTTGCTCCTCATCAGCCTCTGCTGGGGTGGAGGGAAGGGTGGAGGGAAGGGTGGAGGGAAGGGTTGAAAGTGATGCCCTGGCTTCATTCTGGTCATCAAGAAAACGGAGTTGTTTGTAGTACCACAGCCTGGGTACATAAACATCATCTGCTGATGCTCCTGATCTCCTTGATTCCTGGATCTTCCTATGCTCCCTTTTATACATGTTCCTCAAGACCCCAATTTTCTTGTACACTGTCTCCATTGTTGCTCCAGGGATGGTCTCCTGGACAAAGGACAGAAGTCTCTCCAGCGTTGACTTCCTCACATGCTTGTTATAATACTGAGGGTGTTTCACCTCCCACAAATTCCTCATCTCTCGATACTTTGAAATAAAAGAAGTAAGGAACTCTGGATCCTTCAATAGGGGATTCATTATATCTGGAAAAGAGAAAGTCACAAGACCAAAAAAACTTATTATATGTTTCTGCTAACCCCTCATCATCTTCTCCCTATGTAGGCCTCATCAATCTATCAAGCCATATAGGCCGCTTGCTACAAAGTCATGACCATAAACCCCCCCCCCAAAAAATATATATCTCAAATTACCTTCGTTTTGGAACGTCCTGGTCCACTATCACCTACGCACAGAACGTACGTACGACACGCGCGAAAGGCCCTCCTTTATACACTACGCATGTGTGAAACTCCGCCTGCGTCGCCCGC